>OY829915.1:205353124-206747052 GCA_963691935.1 Nephrotoma guestfalica
GTAAGTTCCATTATGTATTAAGGTCGTATTTATGCGAATCTGGGATTGCCGTGGGATTGCCATCGAATATAGATACCGTTGGTTTCAACATCTATAAGAAGGGCGAAAATGATTAAATCTAATGGTTTGCCAGTTTTGAACCCCTTTGTTCCATAATAAAGGATTTGCATTTTGCTCGACAGATGTCAGCTTCTTTGTATGAAATCACTAATGTTAAAAAATAAATCTGTTAAAATTGTTAAAAAGGGAGTTGTGGAAAATGACCGATTTTAATGGGACTAAGCCATGATCAATCGATTATGATAAAAATTTTAAATTGCAATTTTAATACCGCGTGTCTATATTAAATGGAATTTATACATTGCTCAATGGATCAGCATAAACTTTGTATTATGAAAAATGAGAGATTAGAGATTTGTTTTAAGATTTTTTAAAATAATTTTAAGAACGGTACCTCGGTAAAGGATTTTCATTAATTCAAGGCCAGAAATATGAACATTTTAAATAGATTCAATCTTTTTTTGAGTAGCATGGCGATTCTCAATAGAAATCGTCTATTTCTTAAAGGATTTGAAAGAGCATCATTTTGTGTTAGTTTCGAAATTTAAATAATATCAGGAGCGATTTCTTAATGGTACAACAATTCAATGTATAATTTTGAAATTAGTCAACTATTCCTTAAACAACAAGTCGCCATTCTGCATATCACATTTTTAACGTATTCTCTTGAAACTCATTTAGTTTGATAGAAGGAACCCTTTAAAGCCGTATTAGAGTAAAGTTCATTTTTCATTTTCATTTTTTTTTAAACCAACTGATAGGCTAAAGGCCTCGCAAAATTAGATACTTCAATTCGTGATAAATAGTCCAAATTTTAAAAATTTTGATATGTAAAATAAAAAAGAAGCCCCTACCTTGTAAGGTGACGACTACTCTCATGTACAGCCATCTCACTACTTTTAAATTCATTTAGTTCCTTCCTAATTGCCGCCTTATCCTTGGGCGTTAATCGTGTCCAGGGTTTGTCCGCTCGTCGATCATAATCGTGCGCCTGCGTTACTTCTATATAATCATTAAACCGAATAATTTTCTTCTCTTTGAGTTCATCAACGGTGGGACGAAAACTTAACTTTCTCAGCAAGTAACGTTTTTTCTCCTCTTTTTGTTTTTTTTCTTCGGCTGGTGTTTGGGCTGAAATTATATCGAGATAGATTAGATGCAAATCTATAAATTAAATTGTCGCATAAATAAAAATAACTTACTTTTTAAAATATTTCGTTCGATTAATTCTTCGGCCGTTGGTCTCATCGACAGCCGCCGTATAAGTCGTGCACCAATCGCCTCTTTTGATTCTTTAATCTCGTTTTCTGATTGCATTTGCAAAATATTTCGATTTATTAGATCTTGGCGGTCCGGCCGCAATGCCAATTTTAACGAAAGACTTTCTTTGCGGGCAACTTTATTGGTCCCACCCCCTCCACCACCACCGCCGCCTCGACCGTCATCATCGTCACGATATAAAATTGGACCATCACTTTGATCACTATCGTTATCCTCCCGTATTATATAAGGACGTGCATTTTCTTTATTTTCTAATGTACATGGTAGGCCAATACCAAATCGAACCGGCCGTGTGCTGTAAGTTCCGAGAAAGAAAATTTGATTAGTCTAAACTAGGTATTTACGAGTGCATAAGACAATCACATTCTCAAGCAATATAAGTGTATCTCTCTCTGAGAGAAGCCTTATTATTTGCATACTAGTCAAGTAGCAAGCTTCTTTTAGAGAAAGAATGTCGAAAGCTTTAATCTAACTAAATACGAGTAGATAACTAGAAATTAGATAACATAAGCTTAAAATGTGTGCTTGTTGTGATTATGTGAAAGAGAACAAATTATATACAAACAGCGATGTATGATAAACAAAAACTATAAACTACATAAAATGTTAAATACAGTGTGTCAGTTAAGAACTAATGTTTTCTAGTGTATTTTACCATATTCTTATCCTTGGCCGCAGAATAGGCCTATAAAAAAATGCAAAAAATGTTTGGTTATAATACTTTCTTGATGTCTTGTCTGGCTTATTTCTAGGGAAATAAAATTTTTCGCAACTCGGATTAGCTCACTTTTTAATCGTAAGTATATAAAATAATTTTGGCAACATAATAAAACAGTATGCCAATAGTGGTAAATACTAAAGATGCCTCTGAAAAACCAAACCATAATCCACTCCCCATCACCCAAATCAACAAAAACAATCCGTCACCAAAATTCCAAAAACCATAAACATGACAATTACTATAAAATAATACGATACTCACTTCAACGTCGAATTATTATCCTGCCGCACAATCAACGGCCTTGTATTTGTATTCCCATCCTGGGTCGGTGTTCCCGGCCCAGAGCTCGAACCCTTCTTTTTTAGTGCCGACTTCAACGGTACCGCATTGAATTTTGGTTCTTTGGCTGGAATTTCTTCGATTCGCCCCGTATCAATCATCGGATTCGGCGGTGTCATCGGAAACATGTACTCTTCGTCCGAATTCATATCGTCCTGATCATTTTCATCCTGATCATCGTACTCGTAATCCGAATCGATTTGTTGCTGTTGCTGCTGATGTTGCTGGTGCTGCTGGTGTTGATGTTGTTGCTGTTGCTGCACCTGTTGTTGATGTTGTTGATGATGCAGCAATTGCGCCTGATGATTTTGCAACTGCAGCTGTAACTGTTGTTGCAACTGTTGCTGTTGTTGACTAAGCGAATTGCCCGATGAATGATGCGAATTTAAACGACCGGTTACTAATGTGGGACTGGGGGTCGAAAACATTGGGGGCGGTGGTATTGGTCCTATTTCCGAAACTGGAATCGGTGGTTCAGGTAATTCGGATAATAATAAGTGTCCCGGTATTTGATGATGATCGGATATGGGTTGTGGCGGTGGTGTACTACCTGGTGGCCCCTCAGTATCTGTAACATGAAAAACAAAAATCCATAAAATATTTTGTATACACGAATGAGCAGACATTAAATCTACGAAAACTATAAAGACATACACAAAGCAAATTAATAGGTGGGGGAACAATTCTACGCATTTAAAGTTATTTGTTATATTAGATTTAGGAACCAAAAAAATTTAATGATAAAAAAAAATCGCCCACATCAAGAATAACACAAAAAACTTAAACGAAATACCACAAGAAGATGGTACAAAATATTTCGCCTAAACAGTAGAAGCAGCAGTAACAGCAGCACCAAAAGAGAAAGGGAAAATCAAGTGGTGCTGCTGGTGGAACGAAGATAAAATATAAAATAAAATGGAAAAACAACTTTTCGTGTGCCTCTTTGTATTTTTCGTAAAATTGTTCATTTTTTGGTTTATTCAGTGTATACTCGTTCTGTGTGTTATAAAACGACAAAACGTTGGGTTCTGTTTACAGTCGAGATGAAAAAGAAAAAGCAGCACAAGGATTTATGAAAAGAAGATCATAAAAATTTTATAATATTTTACAGGCAAAAATTTACACAGGAAAGTTAAAATAAACACAAAATATATGTATTTAGCTATACACGGAGGGCTTTTTCAATTTTTGAGATTTTGTATGTAAAATTTGGGCGGCAGGACCGGACACAAGCATAAAAATAAACCTTTTGTATGTGTGCCGCTTGCAAGAACTAAAATTTGGATATTTTTGAGAAAATACTTACGAACCATAAATCGTTTTGTTATCCAACGAGCCTAACCTTCAATACAATGTTGTTTTCTAATGCTCTTCGAATACTAGATAACTGAGTTAAGTAATAAGTGGCGGCCGACGAGATGACCTAGCGAACATCCTCTAACTGGGGCGCCCTATATGAACATTTTGAACGACATAAAACGAAGTTGCTAATCAGTGTTAATTTTACAATAAAATTAAAATCATATTTCATATTTCGCTTCAACAACTCTTTTAAATAACTTAACTTAAATTATCTTTAAACTAATAACTGTGTCTCCATCCTTTCTTATCATTTCTTAATTTGCCTCTGAATTGATATTTTGTTTTAATTACTGTTTTTGCCTAGTACACAAGTGAAGTGAAATGAAAGTTAAAGCCTAGTACTTAGTTCGATTTCACGTGAAATCTTCATACGACTTTACCAAAGTGAAATCAGAAATGAAAAATTTCACTTTTGTTTTCATTTTGTAGTACTCAGTTCACCAGCGAAAAAGCCAAGTGTGTTCAATACATGAAAGATGGTGCGCACAAATTATCCAAAACATTTTGACATCCACTCGTTTTTGCAAACAAATAATTTTTAAATACCGAAAATCTATCAATTTGAAACCAATTTTAATTTAATTTATTCACGAAGAAAAAATATCAAACACAAATATTTGTATTAGAGAATGAATTAAATTAAATTGATTTTATTTAAAATTAAATAATTAAATAATAAATAATTAGCGGAAGAAACTATTAAAACGCCGTTCTTATAAAACAGGATAAATTTGAATTGTACAGTTCAAAAATAACTCGGTGTTAATAAACTGGTTGATAGAAGTCAACGCAAAAAATGGAGAGGTGAATATTTTATGGCCAACACCCAACTTTCTTTTACCATGATATCCATATATTCATAGATATAATAGATCTCGAATACACTACACTTGATTTATAAAGAGAAAAATTAAATTTATCAGACTTTTGGTAAAAACTGTCACAGTCAAAAATCATTATTCCTCCTTAAATTTCAGAAAACCAACAAATTTATTTGAAACTTTTAATTCTCTGTTGTTTTCTGTAAATGCTAAACTTTTCAACGTTACTGCAAAAATTGAAAAAGCTCCCATGGAAGCTGTCACTTCTGGTATACAGATTACCAACAAACTTCGCAAGGATCTCCCAATCAATAGAAAAAGGTGAAGTAGGCAGTTTTTTTCCGAATAGTCAATCCGCCTGGACTGTAAAGATCACGAATTTTGGTGAGATAAAGCCATTTTATCAAAATTGAACTGTTTGAAATTTAATTTACAATTGTTTTGTTTTAATCGCTTTTCGTAACTGAAATACTTTTCAAAATATGGCCAAAAACGTAAAAATTTCTATTAGTCTGCCACCTCCGGTGTACCGGTTTCGGCCAAAAATCACTGAGATCTCCCAATTTGTGGGAAAAACTTTATTATGAAGTTTCATTCTAGTCAGTCAATCCATCTGGGCTGTATAGAGGACCTAAACTTTTAGTTTGCATCACATACACACAGACACACACCGAGAACCTTTTGAAAACTACTTTTCTGGGCTTAGGGCGCAGAAGCCGAGGTGAAATTTCCTTGTCGACCTTCTTAAAAGAGTCGCGAGAATAATGTTTTATACAGGTAAAATACGTATTTGGTGGCCTTTCGAATTCGTGGGAAAACAACCGCATTTGGAATCTTGAATTGGTTGGATTACGGACAGACGTCAAGTGTATGACGTAACACCATTCATTGTCCAACCTTTGCTATGTTAAGGAACTGCATTAACAATGCGGTAGTAAATGCCCAGCGTACCGAAAACCTCTGCTTGTTTTCCGCAAAGTTGTTGGATCTAAATGTAAACCATTGTGATGTCGCACAACACCTTTTATCACAGTCAGTGCGAGTAATACAGTAAGGTATTGCTATATGGGAGTACAGAACAATGACGGAATTACTAAGTTATGCAGTTCAAACCGGTAAAGCGGCAATTTGGTCATTTGGCAAAAGACTCTTCCAGGAGGACCAAACAAGTCGCAAAATTGGGTTTACTAAAGTGAAAATGGCCTATTTATAGCTTTTTGCATTCCGAACGCATCGAGAGATAATTTTAAAGCTACATGGTGGGGGCTGGAATAAAGCGGGCATTTAGCGAGACGTACAAGCACAGTGACCATCAAGCCATACTTCTCGGATTATACAATCGAGTTATATCGAGATCGATAAAAATTGTTGGGTGCAATGCTATGAATTCTTATGAAGAATTAGTTACCGAAACATGCTGAAAGGTCTAATTCAGCAGAAATAAAGGCATGTCAACTTATGAACTGTGTCACTAGAATCTGTAACGCAGCAATACTTAGCAAAATGAAAGATAATCGTTATCTACCCAACTAGCGATGGAACGACGAAGTAAAAGTTAGAGAAATTGAATTTTGTACCGATATTGATGAAACTTTGTACGCCAGTTGAAAATAGTAAGATATACAGGCCCAAATATATTCAAAATATTATACTATAGACAACAGTTTGTGTTAAAATTGGTTTTATTTCCTCCAAAAAGCCGTCAGACCTACAAACCACCTATCGACCGATTGGCACAGTAAAGCGTAGATAAAGACGTTTCTGGTAAACGTGGCTAGGAATATATAGAAAAACGTAGCAAAAAACTCTACTAAGTGAATTCTGAAATATAATACGAATGCACGAGATGTAAAAGAGGGACCTCCCCAAGAATCTACATTGGACACAATACTCTGGAATCATTTGAATGTATGATGGGGTTAGTATCAATACGTAACGTTTTGGCAGTACTAGGCTTTGCAAACGATGTTGCGATAGTGGGTATGGTCTAATAGCAAGCGAACCTGAAAACGTGTGTAACGAGACCACATCTATTATCCAGCAGAGGCTACCTAAGGTCGGAGTGCGGTTAGCTTAGCATTGCAGCACCTAAATCAGTAGTGGTAAAATTTTTCAGAATTTTTATTCAAAAAGCTCGCTTAACGCAGCTATAGTAAATACCGCCCACTTAACTTTTAACTTCGAACTTCTGTGGGCCTAAACAAAATTGCCGGTAATTGTTGGAAAGTGTTCTCACGTACGAAGCATCAGGTTAGTATATCGGCTAGAGAAAATCGTAGACTTATGAGATTTGGGATAATGACTGAATTCTACAAACAATGGAGCTTATCGGAAAAGGAAAGATACCGTCTCACATTTTTAAAAGATGTGTGGTTAAACCGACAACAAGAAGAATTGATTTTTATATCACGAAGGCGGATTTTTCTAACACGATAATATGGTTGCCTGAGCGGTATGTTTAATGTGCTCATGACTCAAAGAAGCAATACTTGTCTCTCGTTGTTCATTACTGTAGTGACTGCTGCTCTCTTGGGGGGGGGGGGGGGGGGGGGGCGAAATCTTGATGGGCGAACATTTCAGCGTGGCGAGACATTTATTCAACGAAAATTGCTCGTTTCAGGTTTAGAAAATTATTGACATTTTTTGTGAGATTAGGGACATCTAGGTTTAAATAGAAGCATTAGAGATAGTGTTATAAGAGTTTTGTAGTATTGTAGATTCTAGTGGTCTAGATCAAAACAGTTGAGAATATTACTTCTGTATAGATCCAAGCGAGTGTAGAATTTTAGATCGGTATATAAATACGAGTGCAACGAACACAATGGGGGTCATTTTGGCGACTCAGTATACACGAAATTTCAATCTTTCGAAAAATTGCGAGTGAGTAGTGATAAAATAATAAGTGATGTAAAGTGAAAGTAGTGGTGTAAATTATCTACTGTGGGCAAAAAGTAGTAAGACTTTTTAATTTAAATTTCGCGCGGAAAACCATTCGTCAAACATTCGTCGAAATATTTTGTCAGTGACATCTGTGCCAAATGTCACATCAAAATGATCATTAGTGTTTAGTATACGCTTGTCTTTCTGAAGTACAAAAAGTGGTTCGGCGATTTTTACAATGAGTGAAATTATTCAACAAAGAAGATCCATTCAATTTTGTGGTGCCGAAACATTCAGAATGTTGCAAAAGGCCTTCGGTGATAATTGTATGTCACGAGCAAGTGTTTTTGATTGGTACAAATTGTTCAAAGAGGGTGGAGAACGTGTTGACGACTAACCACGTCTAGGACGGCCATCAACATCAACTGATGATCAACACGTTAATAAAATCATGGAATTGGTGCTCGAGAATTGACGATTAACAGTCAGAGACCTTACTGGCATCGATCATTTGGGCCTAAGAAAAGTGAAAGCACGATTGGTTCCAAAATCACTCAATTATTTGGAAAAACAGCGTCGCGTTGACGTCTGTGAAACAATGCTTTACGACTACCAGGATGTCATGAAACGTATTATAACAGGCGATGAGTCTTGGATCTATGCTTACGACCCGGAAACAGACGATCAATCGGCCGAATATTGTGCCAAAGGTGAGCCGAAGCCGAAAAAACCACGTCAAAGCAAGTCAAAAATCAAAGTGATGTTGACAGTTTTCATCGATTATCGAGGTGTGGTGCACTCCGAACTCCTACCAACCGGCCAAACTGTCAACAAGGAATACTATATGAGTGTTATTCTTCGTTTTCGCGAAGCTATTCGTAAAAAGAGGCCGGAATTATGGGTCGACAACTCTTGGTTGTTGCACCACGATAATGCACCTTCTCATACTGCATTGGTTTTACGAGATTTTTTCGCCAAAAATTTCACCAATATCGTTCCACAACCACCGTATTCGCCTGATTTAGCTCCGTGTGACTTCTGGCTGTTCAGCAAACTCAAACGACCGCTCCGGGGAAACCGTTCTAAGTCAATTGAAGGCATTAAACATGAATATCCGGTGAATAAACGAGGAACGTGAATATCCATGAGTATCCGCTACGCGCATTGGAGGCTATTCCGGAAATTGACTTTAACAACTGTTTCGAGGATTGGAAAAAACGGTGGCACAAGTGTATTGAGACCGGGAAGGATTACTTTGAGGGGATCGAAATAGATTTGGAGAAATAAATAAAGAATTTTAAAAGTATGAACAAAGTCCTACTATTTTTTGCCCACAGTGGTATTGTTGTGATTTGTGACTAGGAGGATATTGGGGAAATTATTGTGGGAATATTCCGAAGGCGGTGTCTAAAATGATTTTTAGAAGAAAATCTGGAATATAGCCAACTGGGACGGAACCTGGTTATAATGATGAAATTTAGTATGCTGATGATGAAATGGCAATGGAATTCCAAGCTAATTTTTGGAAGAAGTCCTGGTCCTGGCTATTCGAATGCAATTATTAAATGTTGTAGCAAAAATATATAAATGACACTCGTTTGTTGAATAACTTGAGATAAACTTAAGAAAAGGCGCGTCAGTGCCGTTATCGAGGCGCAAAGCGCCGAGGAGTCCGTTGAGCCACCCCTAATCTGGCGGGGCACGAAGCGTCTTCGTTTTGCTAGTATTTTATATTTGTACCAGTACAAGAATTTTGTTCGAAAAGTGAATCTTGCGGAAATCCACTTACAGGTGTTTTACTATGGAATTCCATATCACTTTTTTAAGGCTATTTCCAATTCCTAACCTATAATATAAGCCAAAGAAGATATCAGAAACTTGTATGAATTTTTTACTGTTATTTTCTCTGTGGGTTTTCGCTTAATTTAGGCGAATGATAACTAATTGAATTTATGCAAGAGCCTTAAATTGCCAAACTCCCGCAGAAAATATTTGTATAGACCTGGAGATTTTGAAAAAACTATTCGGTATCTGGCAAGTGCTAATCTTAACGAACGAAAAACAATGCGAACATGGATATTTTTTATTTCAGATTTAACCCAAATTTATTATTGAGTGCCGAATATATGTTTTCTATATTTAAGGGAAATGGAAGGAGCTTTGGAAGTACTTCCTCAATCAACTTCAATTGTATCCTTAATAAACACATTTTGTTAAGCACTTGATTCAAGAATTTGATTTTTTGCGAAACAAAAAAAACCAAGTGTTTAAAAAAATTTGTTTTTTAAGTGTAAGTGTGTTTCGCCAATTGTATCCTTTATTTTATGCTGCTCACAGTGTTCAAAACACAGCGGCTTGATTCGCTCAAACCTACGTAGGCGAACCAAGGTAAAATAGCCAACATGTTGCCTTGTATTCTATTACAACACAAAGAATGTTGCTTCTCTTTCAGAAAAACCTTTTCGAGCTAATTGTTTTAAAGGTTTAATACTCCACACCAAGGTTAAGTCAAATTTGATAAGGACGGCAACTTGCCATTTAAAATAAGCCAATACGGTATGAGTTCTAGAAATCTGGTACAGATCATATACAAAATAGTTGAGTTTTGTTAAATTAATTTCCTGAAGAACTTAGCCTCAATCGGGCGCGCATGTTAATATCTGGTTAGATAGTAGCTTTTAGAAAATTTAATATGTTAGCAATTAATTTACCCATTTAATGATTCTACATAAAAATAACGCCAGAACCAGAACATTATAATCAAAATCATAAAAAAATAATTTTAGGGCATAAAACATAAAATAATACACGACATGATATTCTTTTCTTTGTGACAATTATATACTCACAGTGGTCACCATGATAGCATATAATCCTTCGTGATATTTTATTCGGCCCAAGCGAATTAGGACGTTCCGGTTTTAGCGTAGATGTATCACCATTTGAGTTAATACCAATTCCACCATTACTATTATTATTACCCATTCCACCACCGGGCGGTGGTAGTATTGATCCTTGCCCCGGTTGTTCAATATTTGGTGATGGTGCTCCATTGCCACCAGCATTTACGTCAGTCTTGTCTTTTCTTGGTTCTGAAAGTAAACAAAACAGGCAAAACAGATTGTTAAATTAAATAAAAAAATTAATTTTAAAAAAATGGAAAATATAAAATTGTATATGGTAATCCTACACATTTATCCTCAAGCGCTTTTCTTTTTTTATTCACCAAAAATAAAACTGATGTACTTATAGATACATATAATACCAGAGAGATATATTTAGATTATGGTTCCAAACCAAAAAAAAAGAATAAAAATTACTACACGTAGCATCTCCTATTAGAAAATACATTAACTGATGGCATCCACATTTCACGGCTGCACAATGAACTTGAAAACTGCAGGGTATCATACATCACAGCAAATCGCTATAAACGCGCAGAAATTCACTATTCAAGGGCAAATACGTACATAGATATATGTATTATTGATCTTATTCACAAGAATTTGTCCTTAACCTACATTCACCCGTCATACATGTATTATGTATTCTCAAGTTCTTAGCGCGTAATAAATTGGATTTTCTCAAGAAAAAATTATTTTAAATTTAATTTATTACAAATTTGTAAATATTATTTGAAATAGAAATAGAAAATATTTATTTCTAATTTTAGACATATACCTAGGCACATACATAGGTAGGTGTAGCTCTATAAGCATAAAGACAATCATAGCAAATGCAAATATAAATATCCCAGTTGTTATTGTTGTTCGATTTTCTTAAAGAACTTAAATTATATACACGTACGTACAGTACCCAAAATTTCTTCTCCAGTTCTTGGAATTTTGGAATACAGAAAATAAGAAAAAAATTTATTTAAATTAAGGCAAATACCTGATGTGTATGGGTGGGTTAAATTGGACACGAAATTAGAAACGACCGACTGCGATATGACTGTTTTGTGGCTTGTAACGGTTATGTGACTAATAAAAAAAAATTTGATTACAGGTTTTATATTCGATTTGGGTACTCTACATTGGAATTAGAATATTAAATTTTTGAGATGCTAACATTATAATTTGGGTATGGTTCCGGATATCTGGGCTAATTTTGACACCATATAATATCGTTGATATGTTTAGATTTTACAGATATATTACGATAAAAGATAAGATAAAAACTGATTTTTCCAAGACTTAAATCACTACACCAAAGAAAAATATATCGACGCCCGCGCCTTTTGATAGAGACAATCACTTGTGGAAGACGGCCAGAAGACATCAGAAATAGATTCCTTCATTAATGGATAAAATAATACCAGTGGATTTACTTTTATATTATCGACTTAAGCATTTTTTTTTATCACAGAATGGGAAAACACCAATGCTAATAAAACAGGAGTTTCAAAAAACTGTCTGAAATATTTTCTTATAGACAGTAATTTTACCATTTCATTCATACCAAATTATGATTGACAAGGTACATACGAAAGGTTAGAGCTATTCATATACGTGAGCGTTGCCTTGCTATATCGACATCGCAATTTTTTGCTATGATAGACTGTCTGTTTTCCAATTTTGAGATAAAATTTCAGTTTTCCCCATTTTAACTTATTTTTGGGAATTTTTAAATTTGATCATGCTGTTTCGGGCTGATGCCATAATAAACCAGTTTCTTTATCAAATAAGGCGATTTAAATTGGAAAAGTAATGTTAGGTTCCTTGGTCTCGTTACTTGAAATAAATTTAAATTACTTTGGAAATCTATATTTTAAGATTTCCATATGACAGTTTTTTCGTGAAAGAATATTTTTCGAACATTTAGGTTTTTTGCTAAAAATGATAAGGCGACGCTCATTTAAAAATTTACTAGACCATAACACACTCCCAGAAACTACACTACACTACACTACACTGGACTACACTAATACTAATACTTTTAAAAAAATTGGTTAAATATTGGTATCGGTCACCTTGATCACCGTCAAGCAAATCGTTAAGATCCAGCTTCATAAAATGATGAAAAACCATTATTCCTACGCTGTTCTACATTAAACTGCATCACACTGCACAGCACTACACTACATTACACCAAACTACGCTACACTGTCGAAAAACGGAATGTAATGCGATATTACCTCGTAGTTTTAACTTTTAGACCTAGCTTTTCCATCTCTACTCCTTCGGAGTACGTCTACGATCGTGCCGGCGATAGCTCAGTTCTAGCCGAAGCTTGCGGGATTGCATCACATAGCTTGCTTGCACTTGTTAATATTGAACTTAAGAGTTATGTACTTCGAGCGACTGAATGATTAGGGACTGTATGTCAAGAGGGGCGCCGGTATAACTACTGCGACTACTAGGAAATCCAGTATCGGCTGAAGGGAGTGAGCAAGTAGGCTCTCAACAGTCGAGATCCAGCAATTACAATGTTACAATGGCGGCGAAGTTGAGACAGATATATCTACAAGTGATGAGAAAAGAAGCGATAAATTCGTTTAAAAAAGTTGAGCCAGAGATCTCCGAAGAAGAGTACGATGACCAGTATATTAGAGAGACATTTTTCAATATCTTCTCTTGGAGATGGCAAAGCGGAAATCAAAGAAATAACTCTGACTAGGCTTAGAAGAAAAATTGAAGAATTTCCTAAAGCCAAAATATATTGAACACAATGAAATCAAAAAGATGATTAACCGTTAACACACTCTATGGTTCAGGCAATATGAACTGGAAGAAGCTATTCAAAAAATGTACCACTGGTAGCACTCAGCAAAAGAAACTTATCCACACCACCTAAGAGTTATGAAAGTAGGCAAAGGACGAACGGGAATAAGGTATTCCAAAACAAAGCAATTCCAAAACAATTTGCAGGCATCTCGAACGTCGGAGACAATTATAAACAAGGAAGAAGGTAAAATAGGAAAAAAACTGAAGTGAAGAATGGAAGTAAGGGACATCTAGAGACGCAATAGATATGTGACGAAAGATATGCGGACATATTGGGAAATATTAAGTTGGACACTGGTCTTAGTTATCTTGAGGAAAATTTAAAACATATCCGCAAAACGTCAAAGATAAATCTTTTGTAAGAGCTGCAAAGTACCGTCAAGCTAATATAAGGTCTCTAACACACGAAGGTCTTATTGAAATGGAGGATCTCGAGAAAGAGAGCTTGAGGACTCGAAGACTAGGTGCTTCTTAGATTACGGACATGTTACTAGGAAATATCCCAATAACATAGGCCGTTTAAAATTTTACTTTAAATGCGGTGGTGAGGATACATTGCAAAACATGCAATGAAGAGCCGCGATGTATGATTTGATGGCAACATTTGAAATATCAACCATTGTATGGATGGTTTTAAATGTCTGAAATATCAGTTAAAAACAGCAAATATAGATTATGATATTGTTCAGGATCTGATATTAATCATTGTGAAGCGACACAAGATCTTGATCAGACTGTGAATGAAAATAGAGCATACGTCAGAGTTGGTCAAGAACAATACAGAACCCGAACAAAAACTAAATGGACAAACGATATAAGTGCTAAATGAGTACCGAAAAAGTGTCGAAAATGAGTGAGCGCTCCACACAAAGTAAACAATAAGTTATAATCTTTGAATTTCGCAGTATTACTTCTAATAGAAGACAACCGAATTATATCAAAACTGGTGACTGGAGCCGGAACGGCCGAAAATTAAGTTTCTCAAGCTATGCTGCTTGCTGCTAGTTCTCGATTGGAGCTGAAATCCGCTTACACGTTGAGCATGGCGGAAATATTTTAGTAAACTGTCCGAAGAGTCCATATAGAGAAAGCGAAGGTAATACAAAAGATACAATACTGTTTTTAATCCTTCTTCTTGCCCAGATATCATGTACAATATCGTAACTTCCTTGATCCCGTAACAAGATTACGTTTCGATCAGCAGACTAGCAGCAACAAATGGAGATAAGCCAACACCAAACAGCCTAATAAGGCTCCCAGGCCCGACAACATATATAATTTAGCGCTGAAGGTACCAACCTAAACCATCTGTTTGCCAAAGCTTCCGATTCCTGCCTAAGTGTAGGTGTATTTTCCGAAAGACTAGTGCTGTCACCGAAAGGCAGAAGGGAACCACGTATGTCGTAGAAAAATCGAACGATACTTGTTAAATATTATAAAGGACTACGGTATTATTGGCAGTGTTTAACAAGGACCTGTGCGCTCGCTATTGTGAAGCATTATGTATGATAGCAAGGAAGAGGTAATCCGGATCTGTGACAAACGGTATGCACTATCAATTACTGGTTGCAGTCAGTGGGTTTACAATTGGTCGAGAAGAAGACAGAAATCGCAATAATCACCAGCAGGAGCGTAAGCTAGACTGCATCTATAGAATTAGCGGTTTAAGGGTGATCTGCGCATTTCCGACCGTTTCAGACGTCTTAGCGTGTGTAATATCAAGAATGCTACGTAGTCCTCTTAGCTAAGGAGTGTAAACAATAGTATATAGAACGCTGCAGCAATGCGTTTGTTGCAGAAAGGAAGAAGCTTGCATGAGAGATTACTACGACCGAGTTCAAGTCAAATGGAACCAACTACGGAACACAGATATGGGGAACCAACTACTATTTAGCTCAAGTCTTGATGGACCATAGCTGCTTATTATTTGCGAGATTATTTGTTTAAACGTAAACGCGACTGCAGAGAAGGTTGCAGAGAAAGACAGGGTTTGAGAGAACTAGTGGAGAAGAAGTTCGGTGGCTAATCCGTGCCGTAATCGTCGACGAATATTGATAAAACAAATATAATATAACGTAACATTTTAAATCCCAGAATCTGCTCTAATATATTGCACAGTTCAAGTTGTGTTTCCATGTCAGTCCGCTTCCCAGTTTTATATATAATTCCAACACAATAAACTAAATAAAATGAACTGTCAAAAGAAAAACAAAAAACAAATTTAATTCCTTTCATATTTTCCCTTCGGTTTAGTTCTGTGAATAACCGCTAGTGAAAATTACGTTAAACTTATTTGAAGTTTAATAATTGAATTATAATTAACATATCGCATTTGTTAGTGGTGGACCCATGTTTTAAAAGTCGCGCAATATCAACACAATCATCATGCATTGAGCGCCATTTTATCTTCTGCTTTGACCAGGTAGAATTAATGTCAATCCGAAATTCCAAACATCCACAAGAATCAAATGGATTCAGCAACTTGTCAGCATCTCATATTCTTCAAGAATTTTGTTGGTAAAAAAGCCAAACTTGTCGAACACGGCCGGCAGAGTTAGAGATTTGTCTTTGACTAAAACGCTTTTTGTTGCGATTTAATTTTGGTAAAACAAGAGTGGGACAACTATTGTTGGAATATTTCAAGACTATTCCAGTAGTAGCGTAAATATGTAGCAAACCTTTAGAACTTATTCAGAGATTACCGCGAATATTCCAAAAGCAGTGAGAATCAAGAGAATTGGCGTTGTAACGTTATTCAGAATCCAGTGATACGAACCGGATTTGACAAGGTAAATTCCAAACAATATTCAAATCACTCAAATTGCGTATATGGGAAAAGTGTTGTGTTTAGGAAGGAAACGTATCAGTGACGTATTATATGACTTTACAAAACAATTTCTAAACAAATCCTGGTTTAAAAAGAATCACCAGTAAATTTTCAAAAATATTTCCCTCTCAAACTCATTCCCGTTTAACTTAGCTTATACAGGAGCTCTAAAATAGTATTGGGTACACAAATAAGTCACCGCCGTTCGGCAAGGATGGCGCCACCAATAAGTTATGGTTAAAATTGCCGATGTAAAACGTCATATCCTAAGGTTGGACATCTGTCAACAAAATATAAAGTATTAGCGATTTTGTATCAGCATCATTTGTGTATTTCGTGGGGTCTGCTTGATGTCGTGTATTATGAGTTGCTAAATTCGAACAAACCCATTACTGGGGCTCTCTACCGCTGCTACTCCAGACACGACAAAATTATTCTCCTGCGTGATAATGCTCGTCCACATGTTGGGGTGCCGGCCAAAACATATTTGGAAACAATCAATTGGGAAATTTACCCCAACCACCGTATTTACCAGTCATTGACTCCGTCAAAAAATCCGTTGTTAATTTTGGTATTATAAAAATGTTCGGCACACCATCTGTTACTTTTTACTTTAACCTGTTGTTTTTTTACCGACCAAACGGCACAGTGGTTAAAGCATTGGTGTTTGGATCGGGAAGTACCGGGTTCGAATCCCGATAGGGACAGGATGCAAAAGAAAATTTTCATATTACGATCTTTGCTGAAATGTAACACAACTATGACCCTGTCGAAGAGCAAAACTCATGGGTCGGCCCTATCTTTCATGCCAATGGAGCTATGCAATGTGTAGATGGTGATAAAATCGGACCTATAAGCCGTACGTCCTCGATTTGGCAGGCGACTGCATAAGGTAAGGACGTGAAAAGCGAACTGCGAAAGAGTTGGGAGTGGCTTCAGCCCTAAAACATATTGCAAAGATTAAATAATAAAAAATAAAAAAAACTATTTTTTTAAATTTTAACGGGGAAAACTCATTCAAAAAATAATGGAACGAAAAATTCATTCCAAAATGGGTTTGTAGTAATTCAATGTAGTAAAACATGACAAAATGTTTTTAAATTTATTGGGACATTGAATTAATACTCTGAATGAATTTTTGTACTAATTTTTTTTTGTGTGAAATATCACATCAAACCAGTTTTATATGGAAAAATCGAATTCGTACAAAAGACGGTTCCTACGAAAGTTGCATTGGTACGAATTATCCTAGCAAAATAAAAGCCGTTTTGTATGAAGCATTTGGATTGGATGAATTGCAATTTTCTAATTGTCGATTCATAAAAAACTGCACTGGAACATAACGCAAAGTATATAATTTGTTGTATGAACCGTTCGATTTTTGGATGAAATGTAATTTTATATTTTTGTATGAATTATCACGTCATAAACGATTTTTGTATGAAAGCTTTTGGATTCATACAAAGGCGATTCATTAGAATAAAGCGTTCTAGCAAAGTAAATAATTTTTTGTAAGAAACGCATTTTGGATGAATTATAATTTTTTAAATGTTATGAATGAATTTTTCCTTTACAAGCCATTTTTGTACTATGCATTTAAAATTCACACAAAAAACGATTCATACAAAAGTTCCAACGGTATGAGCTCAAGTAAAGTAAATGATATTTTGTATGATAAGTGAATATAATTTTTGATTTTTATATGCGTTTTGACGCCACAAATCATTTTTGTTGGAGGAATTTCGAATTAAAAAAGATTCATACAGATTGTAGTTTGTATGAAACGTTTAATTGGGTGAATTGTAATTTTCTAGCTTTGAATGGATTTTCGCACACCAAACCATTTTTATATTAAGAGTATCGAATTTTTACCAAAATTGCAATGGAGTGAAACTCAAAGTATGTTTCGCGGTTTGTTTTTCCCGTCCTACCTCACGCAGTTATGCCAAATCGAAGACGTACGGCTACATGTCCGATTTACGTTACCATCAGTGCATTGCATAGCTCCATGTCAGCCTATAGTACTGGACATGGAAGATGGATCGGCCCATGAGTTTTGCACGCCGATAGGGGGTCGTAGATGAGTTCCTTTTTATCACAGATCGTTATCTGTTTTAACCACTGTGCCATTTGGTCGGTATGAACAATTTTATATTTGGATGAACTGAAGTTTTCTTTTTTCGGACATAAACCAATTTTGTATAACTATGAAAAAATTCAAAGTCACACAAAAAAATATATAAAAATTGTATTGGTACGAAATGCTCTAGCCAAGTAAATGCTATTTTCTATAACACGTTTTTTGGATGAATTGTAATTTTCTATGTTTGAATTTATTTCCGCACCAAAAACGATTTTTGCATGAGAACCGTCGAATTCATACAAAAATTGATTTGTTGTGAATTTCTCTAGCAAATTAAATCATTTTCGTATGTAACGGTTTTTAAATGAATTGTAGTTACAGAAAATTACAATTCAACCAAAAAATGATTCATTCATTCATATACGAAATTCATTTATACGAAAAACGATTCATTCAAAACTTGCATTGATATGAAAATTCTAGCAGAGTTAATGTTTTTGTTATATGAAACGTAATTTGGATGAAATACGATGCTTCATTTTTGTATAAATTTGATACTAAAAGTTTTGTAACGTAGTTTTAATTTTATACCTTAATTATTTAATTTTGACTCTTTTAATTTTGCTAAAATATTTCCCAGAAACTGGGTTGAAAAGTCTGTTATCCGGCTAGACAAAAAATGCTAATTTTTAATAATTCGCGGTAAAAACGCAAACTTTTGTTATATACAGTGGAAAACCATTCCGTTGCTTGCACATTATATTTTGACACCCAACAGTCCAACGAAAAAAATGCTAATTATTTATTTAGGAGCCCAACTGTTCAATTTGAATCTGTAACACGTAGAACTATAAGACAAACAAACATGACGTGTATGCTAAAATATTCACCCTGACGTCAGTATTACGAAAGCAACATACAAAATCCACCTGTTATTGTGTGCGGCACACAAATGATGGGCGAATCATTTATATTTCTTGTTCATCAATTATTCACCACTTAAATAATTAAAATAAATCTTTTTTGTTTTGGTTTGAATGTCAAGGTGAGACGCAAAAACCAATGTTTTTTTTATAGCAAAATAAGTCATTCATAGTAAACACCCCAACCTGTAGGATCCAAATCAATTGAGTTAACGAACAAACAAGTGTGGTGGACGAATTTATTGGGAAATAATCCGTACACGAACAAAATTTCGATATAATTTAATTATTCAAATTACTATACAACCCTTATGAACTTATGGGTAAATCTTAAACGTTAAGAAAAATGTTTCAGGATTAATTAAGGCTACAGAAAAGTTGATTCTGTTAATTGATTTGCATAATTTTTCTGTGGGAAGTAGTTAGGTGCACATTACACCAAAAAAACAATATTTCACCAAATGCGGCGGAGGATGAGGTTTGTTAATATAAAAATATGTCGAAAACCATCAATCTTCAAAATAAAAAAAAAAAAAAAGACGTAATCCATCTGCCTCGTTGAATACACACAACACACACATAAAAAAGAAAATTGACCCCATGATGAAAAAAAACTTGGATCGAAAAAACCAATAAAATTCGCTTTATTATCTTTCGTTTTTCAAGAAAATATATATAAACGAAAAAAAAGAACATCGGGAAAAGTTTGATTCATTCCATCATCCTTGACCGTCCAACAAAACTTGAGAAAAACCGGCAGTCTTTTATACGTTACATACATACATATTTTCTTACATTAATCAAAAATGTTAAAGGAACCAAGGAGAGCGCAACGAAAAATACGGAAAATTATTTTTCAGTTTTCTAAGAAATTTTATTACTTTCTTAGGTCTTGATAATAGAACGTTTCTTTTCTCGTGTAATAGATGCCGCACCGCTTTTTCTGCATTGGCGGTGGAAAATGAGAAAAACATTGGAAGTAAAAAGAAACCAAGATCATTTCCTTGTATAAATTTATTTATTTCAGTTTCTCGGCTCGCTCGTTGGGGTTTTCAACCGTACAAGGACAATATTTTCATTTGTATGTGTGTAATCTACTAGACGAATTTTCACAGCATTTGCTTTCGTTACGTAAGGATACGTAAATGAATACTGTTGTTTGGATGAATTTTATTTTCTATTTTACGTTTTGTTGGATAAGTCAAATACAGATTTTTCCGTTTATTTGTTGTTCTGTGTTCTTTTCCATACGAATTCCATAATATTTGTATTCAGATTCGTCCATACACGATGTTCATTATATGCGGGTTGAAAACGGCAGCAAAAAATAAATAAATTGGAAAAGTTTCGAGTGATTTTCTCTCATATTGTAAATGGAATGGAAATAGGAAATTTTTTATGTATTTTTTATTCGGTTTGCACAAAAAGCACAAAAAATCTAAATGCTTTAATTCTTCTCATCTCGAAAAACTCTCAAGTGGCTATTTACGGGTTTTCGTTATATGCGGAAAATTAAACAAAATAAAATGTTTATCAGCATTTCCAGATCTGTCTCGGCAAAAAGGTTAGCAGATGAAACCAACAAAGAATTTTGGGTGTATCTGGAAAATCAAATTGCCACACATGCTGTTGTTATACATACACACACAGCACTAACAAATACACAATAAATCAGATAAATGTTTTAGCCTTGAAAAATTCACACGCACACACATACACAAACAACACCACAAGCGAAATATGAAAGTAAACAAAGCAACGAAGACGAGAAATATTTCGACTGTCATCTTACAATAAAAAAAGAGAAAAATACACCAACCACCAAACCCACCCACAAAATTATAATCTTGACGAAAAACTCAAAACAAAAAATTTTGTACACAGACAAATTTAATTTAGAGAAATTGGATAACCCTTTATATGCGGTGGTTGGAAATATATTTCTTAGAAACCGCACGTCATAATTTTATTTGTATATTTTCCTCAAGTTTTGTATTTTACGTTCAGCTTTTGATTGATTTATAATAATTGGGAAAAGTTTTCTAGTTCACCATAGTGCAGGCCAGGCCAATTTCCAAATGATCAAGTACCAATGTTTCGTTAAGTTTATCAGTATTTGAATAATTACACCATATTTCAAATGATTTTCGAAAGAAATATACTTTTAAAGATTTCTGTAATTTGAAAACGGAATGTGCGAAAGTAAAAATTTAAACAAATTTTGAATATTTAAACAATTTAACTGTTGGTGTCTCAATTTAAACAACTTGAAAACGAAAATTTAAATAATTATATATTTGTAATTTTTGACACGTAATCTATCATTGCGTAGAATTTGAACGTAAATTTCGAAATTTATTAATCCTTAACGAATATTGAATGCTAAAGAAAATTAACGAAAGAGTTTAAAAAAGGTAGAGCGGGTACTCTTTATAGTTAACTTTTAAAATGATTTATAGTTTATTTTAACATGTTTAAAAGCTTCGTTAATAAATAATTTTGGAAGGTCTTTTTGTAAAATGCCAAATTACTTCGTTCAATTTAAGGAAAAATTAAAATAAACGTATTTTATAAGGATTTGTACCCTAGTCACATTGATTTTTAAAAGTCAAATTCATTTGAAATATTTAACGAATTATGTACATTTAAAGGTTCATTCATTAATTATCATAAAATTTGTATATTAAAAATAACTCTCTTCATGAATGGTTGAACATTCGTTTAGTAAATACAAATTTATTTTAAATTAATTTAGGACAGATTATATCGAATTTTAAAGATATAAACCATACAAGTCACGTATTAAAATATTTAACGAAATCTACCGAACTAGTAAAACGAAGAAAAAATTGTTGTTTTCTGGGTTATTTTTGGAATAATTTAAGGCACATATTAGAAAAATTGAATGTCAATTTTGTGATTTAGAAGTTTCGTTAAGTTTTACTGTAAAATAAAAATCGACGAATTTTATTTCTTTGCCTCTTATCGTTTCTTCTTCTCATCCAGCGATTTACAAAATCATCCAAACTTAATAGGATCCATCGACTTTAAAAACAAAAATACACATGTTCGGCCAGTTCGTTGAATTTTATAAAGTGTAAATTTTTAGACGTTTTGTGAATTTAGTCGGTTTCATCAAATCAAAAGATTATTTTTGGCACATATAACAACCATTGAAAATTTAATGAAACCCTTTATAAATGTACTCCAATTTCTAAACGACTTTTATTTTCTTTGGTCCAGAGATTCCAAATGTACTTATTTAGGATTCATCGAAATATAAAAAAACAAAATTAAGATGAACTTACTAGTTAATTTTAAGTTTTAGAAAGTGTAACATTTTTAGACATCTTATTATGTAACCGGGTTTGTAAAATTTCAAAAGGCTTTTTAATATATTTGAAAATTTTATCGAATATTAAAATTTTAAAGAAATTAATGAAGTAAAATTATTTATAAATTTTTCAACAATATTGAGTGATTTGGGAGTTTAGTTAAAATTTACTGAACAAAAACATTTTGGAGCATATCAAACGATTAAAAAACATTTTTCATGGCTTTCTGCGAGTTTCGAAGGAGCGGATTGAGGTATCTCTCTATCTTCATTTTGATGTTTATGGAATTATTTTTTTATAAGTTTTGATCCACTGATAAACAACACCGAGAAAATTGAGAGATTCGTTAAGTTTGACTGTAATTATTTTTAAGATTTTTATTTTATTGCGAATTTGAAAGAGAAATAATTGCTTTGATAGCTTCCTTCCAGTTTTTAAACGATTGTAGTTACTTTATTAAAAATAGTTTTAGAAAACGTAAATTTTTAGAAAAGTTTTTAATTTAATTTTGTTATTTTCCATAAAATTTTAAAAAGCTTTATGATGTTTTGAAACATTTAAATTTTTTTAAACTAAACCAGAAATTTTTTGTGATTTTGAGTCATTGACAAAAAACATCGAGAGATTTGGGGTATCGTTAAATTTGACTGAAAATTAAAATTTAACTGTTTATATTGAATACATTTATTTTTTCATCTCGTCAGTGAAATTTCATGATTTAGAAGATTCATCGACTTTAGGAGCAAATAAATTATATCGTTAAGTTTTAGAAAGTAATAATTTTTAGAATATTTAAAAAAAGGCTTTTTAGAATTTTTGGAAAATTTAACGGATAATGTAAATGATTGAAATCGAGAGATTTGGGAGTTCATGTTTTACTCTAAATTAAATTTCACGATTTATACATATTTCTTTGCTATTTCGAATTCCCAATTCGAAAATTGGCGAAAATCCCAATTGTTTTGTTGATAAATAACCTTTTTGCTTAGAAATTTAGTATGATTTCTCAAAATTTAAAAACATATCTGCAAATTTCTAGCAAGTACGAAAGAATAAATTTGTAAATGAAACGTGGAACTTAATTAATTTAAAAGTAATTATAAAATTTAATTTGGAAGTTTTTGAAAAAATTAGTGAACTTTTATAATTTAATGAATTTAAGCAATTTTTTTAAATTTTTTGAAAGATTGACAAAGAATATCGATACTTGAGCGTTTCGTTAAATTTTAGTGCAGAAGAAATTTGGATGATTTGATTTTTTGCTTTATTGAGTTTGAAATGGTTAATATTTTTCATAGATTTCTTTCAGTTGCTGGGCGTTTGATGTTTATTATTATGCAACGTTTTCAAATACTTCAAAATATAGTAGACTGATTGAAATTTTAGAAACAAACAGACAGGAGGTTTCCACAGGTTCGTTAAGTTTTTAAGGTTTTATCAAATTACAAATCGACTTTTAGACGATTTTAGTAATTTTGAAAATTAACGGAAATTAATAAAGAACATTTTTTTATTAATTGAACAATTGTGATAAACAACAACAATAAATTTGGTAGCTTCGTTAAGTTTGACAGTAAAATATTTTTTTAGAAATTTTATTTCCAGGGTTTAATCAATTGTTTGAGTTCTTTCAGTTTCTAAACAATTTTTTTTTCTCATTCAGCGATTTCAAAGATCTAGTTCATATATAGCGAGGATTCATCATTTTAAAACAAGCATATTTATGCGTATTTATAGAAAGTCGTTAAGTTTTAAGAAACCGCAAATTTTTAGGCGATTTTACAATTGAATTTAATTTTATTCTGATTTCTGGAAAGTTCGTTCATTTTTAGAATGTGTACAATTTGTAGACGCATTTTAAATTTAATGAAATTTACGAACCATAATTTTTATTATAAATTTTAAACCATTGATAACGAGTCATTTAGAAGTTTCGTTATATTATTAGGAGTAAATACTTCGGCGATTTTTGAATTCAACTATATATATTAAGTTTGTAAAGGCCATTAAATATTTTTCGAAATTTTAACAAATTTGAAAAATAAAATAAAATTAAAGACACATTTCTAATAATATAAATTTTTTTTGGGAAATTGACAACATCAAGATCGAGAATTTTCAGAATGTTAGTTCATGTTTATAAACCGCTCTAATTTATTGTTAAATCATATTTCCAATTTTGACGAATAATGAAACTTTTATATATTCTTCGCATAATCAATAATGACAAATATTAAATTATATACAATTTTTTTAATTGAAGAATTTCCATTGAAGTTGATTTTTCATACATTTTCCAGATATAATAAAGCAAGTTCGTCGAAAATTATTGATAAATTTACAAGTACTTGTTATCTTAACGAAGCTAAATTATTTTTAGATATTTCATTTACTAAAAACCAATGAAAGTTAAGGGAAAATTATCGAAACTACCAAATGTAGAATATTTAAAATAAGTTTAAAAATCCTAATATCGAATAAAATTGAATAAAAGTAAAAATAAAAGTTTTAAATAATTTGACAATGACTTTTCCAATTTTCTTTAAAACGTTTCTAAATTCAATATGATACACAAAATAGTTAAACAGAGCAGTAAACGATTGACAATTCGTTAAATTTAACGAATGAACAAAATTTTACGATTTTCGATCTGGAGTATGGAAAGTAAACTGAAAAATAGAAAAACAGACTTTTATTTTAAAGTCCTCAAGATAAATTCAAGTTCTCAGGACACTCTCACCTGATATTTAGAGCAAAGACAAACATAAATGTACCCACCTCTAATATTAGAGACGAAAATCAATGTGAAGGTTGGAATGCTGTATTTTTTGGTTACAGTCTTCGATTTTTGGCAACGAATATGATTGATTTACTTTAACATATATATTATAGAATTTGATTGTGAATTTTACGTATGAACGTACAATACACAATTCCAACGAGAATAATTGAATAAATGATTTTCCGCAATCGATCAATTCGTGGGCCCTTCATAAGAAAATTTTTAATTAAATTTTCGTGTACACGCTAATCGATCAATTTATCTCCCCCTAACTAACTTATTCGCTTGCTAGTATATTTCTCGTATTACTTTAAGAATACTAGAACGGTAATTAAGTAAACAAATTATCTTAAAATTTCGAGGGAGGAAAAATAAAACGAAAATTTAATTAAATTAGAATCGCTTATTCTTATTATTTTATTGTGAATTCGCACCATTTGTCTATTACAATTTCGGTTTAGATTTAGCACGAACACGCGCGTTTTAAGTATGAGAAAACCATTATTTTACACCATTACCATTTTATTATTCCGTTTTTCTGTATTTTTGGAAAAAAATAATAACAACATACAATAAAGTTTTGGGGACGGGATGTCCCCCCATATTTACATGGTATGTTTCATATATATAAATGTGATTTCGCCGCGAAATAAAAAATGAAAATTCGATTATGCGGAACGTAGATTTTTGTTGGTGCGATGTGCGATTGGGATCGAAATTATATATTTCCAATTTGATGGAAAATATCATTTTTTTTTGTAATCATAATCAAGGTTAAACGGATTAAATACAAGGGCCAGGTATCCCTAATTACAAAAGCATTGCATAAAACGGCATGCAATAATTTTTATTTAGTCACTTTTAGGTCGAATTAAATTTGCAAAGTGTTAACAAGTTTAAGCAAATTTTGTTATTCGTTTAACACGAGGCAGTGTGTCGAGGTAATAAACTGTTCATTCGGACCATTTGCAACTCTTTAGTATAAATTCCTTGAGTTCTGCTCCTTCAAGTCGCAATTCCCAAGAAAATGTGGTGAATTTTGTGATTTTTTCAAAGATTTTGGAAAATTTTTGCAGAATTTAAATTTTTATTTTATTTTATATTTAGAGAGATTTTCATTGCCTTGTCTTAGTATAATTTTTTCCAATGCAGTTTAAATTTAAAACTATTGAATGAACATTGTCTAAAAAAAGCCTTTTCACAACTATTCCCGATTTTTTGAATTATAAATTAAAAGCCTTACAATAATTTACTGTATTCTCAAATGGATTAATAATGCAACTCCAAAGTTAAAGATATAGGATTCAAGGCTGGCAAGACATTTCTAAGAATAATGCGAATTTTACAGATGAAACAAAAATCAGAGTCTGTATACCAACACCAAAAATTTATATTTTAGTAAACAATTGTAGTGCTCTTTCAACAATTTTTTTATTGCTGATGTTGATTTACGAGCTGCTATGATGTTAATAATCAGACGACTTTTCAAAGCTTGGCGGTTATCTTAATAAAAAGTAATTTAAATGAAAATAAACAAAATCGAAATTCATTCTTTCGGAGATTCGATGAATCGGCAGCATTGTAAAGCACCAGGACGAAATGTAAGTTTACATTTAGTTTAAAGTCTCGTTTTAGAGTCAAAATCATGAACTAACGAAATGGGAAACTGTTGTAAAAAACTATTAAAATTTAAATTTCTCTATATACTTTTTATCTTGATTGAACTTCAAATTTATTAAAATTTTTGATTTATTTTGTTCAAATTTCCAAAACATTTTGATTAAAGAAGAAAATTCAAATAAACTTTGTCACTTTGTGTAAAAAGCTCCTTTTAATTATAATTTCATTAGTAACATCATATTGCTATAATTTTTAAATTTTGAATTATAACGGATAAACGTATTTGAATGTAGCTACTATCTAGAGTTCAAGAGGTATAAATGCCATTTTTATTTCAAATTTAACTTACAAGTATTGAAATTACAAAGTACTTCCTTTAACCCTCTCGGACGGGAAAACTGACCGATTGAACTGTCTACACAAGCTTTTAGGGGTTTGTTATGGTTTTGAGAATTTTTTTAAATTAAAGATTGTAATTTCTGAATGTTCCTTTTGACTTGTAGTGTAAGTAAGTTTTTCAAAAAAATAAGATTGGATTTTAGTGTTTTGAATAGTAAAGGCCTTTTGATTTCAAAAAATAACCCTTCAATCAACTAACCTATACTAACTACTACCTATACTATAACTAAGTTTTGATATATACCATGACTAAATTCGCGTTAGAGTAAACAATAAATATGGAAATATGTTACGATACAAAAAAACGTAACAGTCAAGACTTAATAATCGAATTCCCATTTTATGTAAAATTTTACTAAACACGAATTTTTAACTTTCGTGAATAAATGGTGAGATACTTACAAATATAGAAATTACTTCTTTCCCACTTTATAAAAAATTTAAAATAGAGAGGAAAATAAAACCAATTTTTTATTGATTAAAAAAGCCTTTTCAATAGTTATAATGTTAATTGAGAGAAATCATATTTCATATTTATTTTTGTTTGAGCCATTGGTGTGTATGATTGAATTATCGATTATAAAAACTTAAAAAATCTAAATCCAAATCCAACAAATAAATTTATTATTGAATTTTATTTATAAATTTATTTTGATTATTTTGCACAGGGTTGCCGAAACAGCTGTTTATGAGACTTCTAATGGTTTGTATTTTGAATTATTATCAAAAATATTCAAAATAAAGCAAAGATTAATATACGTATCCTTCCCATAATAATAAAAGCCTTTTGATTTTAAACATCTTGAAACGCACTATAACTTCACATTTTGAAAAAAAAAAATCTGAAATATTTAATTATGAATTTAAAACATTCTGATTTTCTTTAATGAGCCTTATAGAGTTAAGGTGTTTGGGAAAAAGCCTTTTCAATTAAAATAATAGCGCCTGAGAAGCTTATATATTTATTAAAGATCCATTTGTGTGCTTGTTTATAATTTATCATACAATTTTTTAAAGACTTTAACAATAATCAATTTTTACTTTAAATCCAACAAACTAGTATGTATTGAATTTATTAGCATTTCTTTTGGCCTTTCTTAAACAGAAACTCCGAAACAGCTGTTTAAAGACTGGTTATGGTTTGTATATTGAAAAATTATGTCTAAAATAAACCAAAAAGTATAATATCCTTAAATTCCTTGCCGTTATATTAAAAGCATTTTGATTTTCGGTATCTTGAAAACTTGGAAAAGGACTGTAACTTTACATTTAAAAACCTAAATCTCATAAAACATCGCGAACGACCCAGAATATTTAGTTATTTTTCAAAGTAAGTATCAAACCCAAAGAGCGGCATTCTTTTACACAATTATGAGTTGTATTTTTAAAAATCTCTATTGAACCCGACTTAAACCAAACAAAAGTAAAAATCAACTATACTAACTCACCGATTTAGAGGTTGTAAAAATTTTATAATTATTTTTTTGTATGAAACATTTTTAAAGAAATTTACAAATTCGTGATTATAGAAATTGTAGAGATTATAATTTCGCTAATTGGCCGTTTATCAGATAGTTGGTTTTAATATTACTAACTTTGGTTTTCATAATGATTCGATATGGAATTTGAAATAATGCTACATATTTATTTTTATCGCAATGGAGCGAGTAGAGATTATAAAATAATTTATATGAAAAGTATTGTTTATTACTCTAAAACATTTCGGATATAAATATCCGAAGGGTCAGAAACAATAAGAAACCGAAAAATCAAAATCGTTTATCTGATCTCTAAGAACACATGAAAACGGAAAAGGCTTTTTTAATTATCTGTCACCTCATTTGGATGTTATAAGAAAGAACGCCAAATATAATATATTAGTTCCTCTCTTACGTAAGTTGGAAATTTGTGGTAGCTAGTAGGTATAATTCAATCTGAACAAAACTAATTTAAACATTTTCTATCAAAATTTTAAATAATAAAAACCTTTAAATTTGCGACGCTACAAACAGATTAGCATCAAATTTTAACTTTCGCAAATCTTTTTAGAAAATACAAGTTAAGTATAATATTGAACCAAATACACTAGAAAGTACAGTGCTACAAACTTAGCCCAATAGAATAAAATAGTTTTAAGCCTATTATCAAATAGATTATTAGTTTTAGAGCCACTTCTATTATCTATCCGGAGAAACACGAGGCCGAATATAGTAAACAATTTATATGAAAGCTATCCGTAATCTAGGGTTTAACTAACGGACCTGAGAGTGGAACCTGTATTAAATTCCCTACTTCGAATGCCTTCAAATCACAGTTTTATACCAAATCGTATTGTAATTATTTACCCGTTTACCTCAAAACTAATTTAGTTCCAGAGATATTTTTAGGTATTTTGGTATCTCGAGAAGTAAATATTAATATTTTCCATAAAAGCCTTTAACCTACAAAATTTTTATTACCAACAAAACCCTACCTTTTATTACCAATAAAAATATTGGTATAAGAATTATTTTTTATTATCCAGAATTGTGTTGGAAAATTACAAATTCGAGTAAGAAAAGGCTTTTCGAAAGGTATCTCATGATTAGAGATTAAAATATTATGTGCCATATAAATCAACGATTTTCTTGTATCCGTATACTCATTCCCTCTTAATTTTAAATTTCTTTTGATTTTACGTATCTTGAAAACAGACATTTAACATTCAGATTTATTCAATGTTATAATTTATTCTGTTGTAATTCACCATTTCCAAGATATAATGTAATTAATGTATCCCGTCCACTGTCTTACTTGGTAAATTCGATAAAATAACTCAAGTTGCAACAAGGTATACATTTTAAGGCATGAGGCGGCACTAAACAATCAAGCACGAGAAGCAGGATAAGAATTTTAGAAATACAGAGACCTTTCTTAGCCTTTGTAGAATGGTCGTTTTCTGCAAATGTTATAAATAAAAGCTATATTTTTTAAAACTTTTTTACTGAAAAATTGGAAATTTTAGGTTGGATCACTCTAGCAACATTGATTGGAAAAGATCTTTTCGAATAATTATTTTAGGAAAAATAATATTAATTTTTATTTTTTTTATTACATCCGGAGCGAGGAAAGATTAGATAAGCCTTTCTGTCCCAGTATTCAAAAATATAAAATACAAATCTTTTTTCTGATCGCTCTGAAAAAACAAACAACGTTTTCTAAATATTTGTCTGAAAATCACGTTATTTATAATACATTTACAGAGCCCCTTCTACATCTAAAATAAAATATAATTATTGGTATCATAACTTTTTTTTTAACAGGCTTTATAATTAAATTGTGAGTGAAAATAATTTAACGTATGTGACTAACTATGCGCTATATTTATTGTTCTTTACTAATGTAATCAATATATGGTCGCAATTATGATAATCAAATTTAATCTGAACAAAACTAAAATATAGCATTTTCTATCAAAATACTAAAAGCCTTTTAATCTTCAAACGCTTTTAACTTCCGGAAAACTATGCGGAGATACAAGATTAATATAACATTAACCGTAATTCAGAAAGCAGATTTAGGCCTATTATCAAAAATAATAGGAACTTTATTTCAAAATGTTCGTAAAACGTTATATTAAAAGAGTGGTTTTAAATTTGTCATATGTCTGAAGTGTTCTTCCAACTATATATTCATAATAATAATACTCAACCCCGTAAAAGTAAAATATATATATACGGAAGACCTTTTTCAATATCGTGTAAAAGGCTTTCAAAATGCATATATTTAGATTCATTAGTAGACCATGTGTACACAACTACAGGTGACCGAAAAGGCTTATTCTTAAAATTTCTAATAACTGGGGTTTACTATCGAATGCCATTTTTCAGGTGTACACATATGGTATTGGTAGGTACATCATTCTTGTGTGTGTTGCTTAAAATGCCTTTTCAGAATAAACTGTTTGCGTTTCAACGCAAAATAAATTTTAAAATATCGTAATACGAAATTTCAATGCTAAAAGGTTTTTTGGGTTCTGAGATTTGTTAAAATCTAAAATGGTTTTAATACGTTTGATATTTAGATTACTTAGTTGGGTAATCTACAAGTTAAATGAAAAGGCTTAATCTCAAAATTTTGATAAAACAGACTTTATTGGCCAAATATCCTTTCTACACTGTTAGAGTTTTGGTGACATTTAGTAACTTAGAATAAAACATTCGGGAAGTAGTAATTTTTTAGCACGAGTAATTTTTTTTCTTTATTCTTAAAGAAACTAGATAGTAACTAGATTTGAAGTTCAATGCAACCCACCCAAACAAACACCCGAGCAAATTTTTTGTCATCAAGGTCGTTATAAATGCCCTAAATCTCTATAAAACCTATAATTAGTTTGACAAAGTATGCGACAAAAATTCGGTGACGAAACCAAAACTACAATAACAAAAATTATCTTCCGAACAATTGTTGATTAAATTAAGAAAAAAACGTCGTGGAATATAAATAGCCCCACTCGCAGAGAAGAGCAAACACAAAGTGGTTTTTAACACAAATTCGTCTTAACTACTTTATAGATACAAATACAAGTATACAAACACTTTCAATTTATCTTTAAATAAATCGACGAAAAATGTCTAAAGTAAAAATATTCGCGGAATTTTAATTCATTTTCACACAAAAATAAGATTTTGACAAAAAATCTTTGTTCGCGTCACACGGTAATTGCTCATTGTCGATAAATAGACTTACTAAGTAGTGAAGTGCCAACTGATTATATACTTTGACACTCGGTATTTATGCATGGGAAGTTCAAACGGCAAAATGTATTCGACCGTATGCATAATGAGATTTTCAGTCGCCCAAAAATGTTCCGCCTTCGTCATCCGATACTAAAAATTTGAAACATTTGCTCTCCGACAAAATTAAAATCTTATTAATGAAATTTTTAACATACAATATAATTAGTTATAAAAAATAACAAATATTTTTTTTGGGCACTCGGCCAAGAAATTAACCAAATTCTTGTGAATCACTTTTAGTATATACATATGTATGTATGTATACGAGTAGTAAATGCGAATGTCGCGACTTACGATATTATTTAAGAAATTCGTAACGATTTCTTATAAATAAATAAAATAATAAAACGAATTATGATCGCGAAATATGTATATAAACATACAACAACAGTTGCACGGTCCACGGTCAAGATTGTTTTGGTTTAGTTGTCGTCATTTTTATTATATCGCGCCACATATCCACAGCAATAATAACGCGACATGTTCAACCGATTTAAACGAATGATGAGTATATTATGAAGATGAGATTTATGCTGCGGATTAAAATTTTTTTTAGCACTGAAAATAAAAGTGACTGTGGTGTGTTTTGATAGGTGTATAAATCGCACAGTTTGCCTTCAATATTTTATGAATGCAAAAAATATAAAAACAAAAATAAAATACTTTTGGGATTCTTTACCCACGCGATTTAATATGAATCAGTGCTACGACTTTACATGGTGGTGGCGCAAAAATTTTATTTTTATGTGTTTAGCGGGTGCTAAATATAAATGGGGAAATGGTGAGCGGCTGCGAAACTTAAAGTATTACTTTTAATATTTTAGGTTCTCTCCGAAGCTTTCCGCTATTTAAATTTAGAAATATCGTAGCAATAGTGGAATTTTAAATAGAGAAATATTCTGAAGCCAAATTATTTTGAGAGAAAATATGTAATTTTGAAGATTTCATTCAAAAGGCTTAATATTGTAAAATGGTATAACTTTCAGTGAATATATGAAATACTTTTTATAAAGTAACAGTGATTACCGAAGGCATTGTTTATGAAATTTTGCAGACATTTAAGTTTTCTTCTCGTGACTTTTAAAGTAACTTTATACTGAAAATTTAGATAAATTATTTTGAGACCGGTATTGTTCGCACGTTTTCTTCGATGCTTGTCTTAATCCGTAAACTATAAATCAAAGAAATTTGAAGGTTCGCCGTACCGCAAATTTACCAGGGATAGATAGCCAACTCTCAGGCATTTGCTTCTCAGGTCACAGGGTTCCAAAATAGTTGTATTTATTAATAACATTAAAAAAAATAAGACAATTATATTTCTGAAATTTAAGGTAAGATTTTATAAGTTCTAAACAAATTATTAAATTATTTATGAGCCCATCGAACAGGAACAGCCTTTTAAACTTCATCGAAATAGAGGTACAAAAAACTAAGATAGGCTATGAGTTTGTAACCTGATTACATTTATCAGGAGAAGATTTCTCTCATTACAAGCAGTTACAACTTCTGCAGCAGAAATTACTACCGAAAAAAGCACTGAGAGAGCTCTTAATCAGTATCCGGTTGGTTTGCAACACTTGATGTAACCGAATGGTTCTGCGTAAAAAAGGAAATGGCGATTAAATGTTCCTCCGATTAAAGAGACAGGCACATTTGAGATACTGCATCTGAACCATCAATAGCTGCCAGCAGCTTATAAAAACTCCAGAAATGTTGGATGTACATCGCTTAAAACAATGGGTTTGGTGGGGTAACACAAACGTAGGTATAGAAAACCTGTTTTCAAAATTTGATCAATCGAATCGATGAGGTACATCTATTAGATTGCCCAATCTGATTGTAGTTCCAGATCCCTCAGTAGAGAAAAGAGTTTAGCAATCATGAACTACAAGGATCGCAAGAACGCTGCATGGTCACAAAACAATCGATAACTCGAACCTCCCAACTAAAGGATTGGTTCCCGTCAAGTATCATGAAATCTGAAAGTAAATTTAATTGTGATGTCTTAAAAATAGTGTGACAATTGTTTTATTTTTTCATTCAAACCGGATTTCTTCCGTATTTTAATGAGTGTTCTGTACCATCTATAGACAAATAATAAACCGTTTGGTTGCAAATCTCCAGCAACAAGGTGCCATAAGGAACCTCTTTGGTTCTTGAAGACAACTAACGGTACTGGAGAGTGTGGGGGGATAGTCCAGAAACATCAACAAAGAGAAGTTCAATGCAACTGGGAATTTTGGCCATACAACCTAGCCATATCACCGGAAATTTTCAGAAAAGTTATGGGAAATGTGTGAGTAGGAGTACGAATGTGTGAAGCAGAAAATTGCCATCACTTGCGAGATATCATTTTTCAAGTTTAAGCAAGTTTAAAAAAAATTTCCATAAAATATACTGTATTTTAAAATAAAATTTAAATGAAATACTAAATCAAAAGTTATTAAAAGTTCACGGTCGTTTTGCGACACCCTGTAGTTTTTGTTTTAGTGTAAGTAAGTCACGAATCATACATAATACGCCCAAAATTAACAATAATTCAAAATTGTATCGTTTACTTAATATATTTAGGAAACAGATAAGTATTGAAATCTCAATGACGCTAACCACTTTCGAAATTTGAATATTAAAATATGGCAATACTACATCTGTCATGAAAAATAATACACCAAAAATTAACCATTATACAAATTTGTGTTGTATCCTTAATATATTTTAGGAACATAAACATTGTAACCTCCTTGGAGAGAAACTGAAATTTGAAAGTTTTAACCTCAAAACCTCGAGAAGCGAGATTTTAACATTTTGAATATGGTAATACTATACCTGTTATGAAACATAATACGCTCAAAATTAACAATAAATCAAAACTATCTCGTCTTATTTATAAAAAAATAAAACCTAATCATTGAAACCTCCATGAAGCTAACCCGAAATTTTAGTTTTTTAAATATGGCAATATTGAACAGTATTCACCCAAAACTAAGTGTAATGCAAATTTGTGAAACATAGTCATTGTAATCTCCAGGAAGTTAAAGAAAATAGAATACATCAATACATCAAAAATGAACTGAACGCAAATTTGTAATGTTTCCCTATATTTAGGAAACATAAACGTTGTAATCTCAATGAAGCTAAACCGAAATTTGTTTATTTTAAATATGGCAATACTATATCAGTCACCATATACCCAAATTTTAAATATGGCAATACTATATCTGTTATGAAATACACTCTGCCGGGTAATACTCGAAACCACTAAAACCACGCTCCAAACGAAACAATTTAACCACTTTGTACAATTTTATGACACTATTGAACACGAACCGCGGCATGATTGCAACACTTTTGACCATCAAACACGCGACCGATGACATTCAGGTATAAATAATCAATACAAATTATTGAAAAATGATGATATAATTTTTGACAGACACGTATCAATATACAAATTAAACTTACTGCCTCGAGATGAATAACTCATCAAAATTGTTTGACAATGATTTGAGTTGAATTAAAATTGACAGACCTATATAGGGAATTGAATTTATGATGTGTACAGATCAAATTGACAGTTTTATTGCTGTTTATTGAACTAAACTGTCTGACAAATTGATATACACATAACGTACAGAGGTATCAACATATTTTATTTATTTATGGCGATTAATTAATGCAAGTTCAGCAAGGTCGGGTAATTTCCGATTAAAATGTTATTTACAGTTAATTTTATATTTCTAATGCAATCGATAATAGTATCAAAACCCTATCGTTTCCCAGATACAAGTACCTAGATCTAATTGTATGTTTACTTATTTTTCTCCGTAACTCTTAAACGCCAACGGAAAAACAAGGAAAATTTAGTATGAATAATTGAAAAATGATTTTTTTCTCATTTTTAGGTATAAAACTAATTCTATGATCTTTCGACTAAATACAACAAAAAACATTTTATTGATTTTCCTTCAGATGGGAAAAATGAACAACACAAAATTTTATACTGTTGTTGCTCCCTTTTTAGTTCTTTTTCAACAATTTTTCCTCTTTTGTTTGAGAAAAACAACAAAATATGTATAGTAAAATTGAGTGCCGTGGGAAAGAGGTGGACTTGAAGGAAGATCCATCCTGTGTACTTATGAACAATTTTGTATTTAGATGGGAGGGAATGATTTTCAACAGATGCCACGTGACGTCATGCGCAGATATGTATGGTAATGAATTTTTATAAAAGCTCTTCTATTTTTTTCAATTGTAATGTGTTTTATAAAATCGACATTTACTCGTATATTATTTATTTATTTTAATCTGTCAAAATTAATATCCTGAAATACATTATAATGTAAAATACGGATATGTACACAGAAAAAAAAAAATTATTTGCGTATGACAGCCCCCACCCCGCACCTAAACAAACCTACACTAACATTTATATACCGTGGTGGATTGACACGTTACACGTTTGGCATGTCACATACTCGGAGTTATGTATGCGAGGGTGAGAAATCGATTCGTTCCCCAAAACAATGTCAAAAAATTAGGCGCCCAACGTGGGGCACACAAATATACGTATTTGTAAAAAGATTTGTTAAGAGTCTGCGCTTATGATAAATTCGTGTTCATGGACTTTTTATACTTTTGTCCTTCATATTTTTCGGGGGTGTTGCGGTATTCGTCGATATTTCGCGATTTTTGAAATATTTATAATCAGGATGTTGGTATATGTTCGGTGCAAAAAATTATGATGGTATATAATAGATCCTGATTTATGATTATTATGCAACAAGTTTTTTATTTCTATTGTTGTTGTTTGGTTTGGTGTATTCTCTCGTTGAAGATAAGAAAACATATAAAATAAGAATAGTTTTTTTTGAGTATATTATGACGGCATGTAGATTTACTATGTCTGCTGCCAATTTTTTTGTTTTGTAATTTTTTTTGGTATACTCGCTAGTACTCATCAATCAATCATCATGCGTTATATAAATTAGTCAAATACACTCAAATTAGATGAAATGACTCAAACTTTGTATAGCATAACATGAGTAATGATTTTAAACATTCGATTCACGTACATACGCTTTTCATTTGTTTTTCCATATAAATTTTCCTCCATTATAATTCATGTACATACGTATGTATATATTCATTAAAACTCTTAATACAACTTTTTTCGTTTCCGTATATTTGATTTACCTCGCGCGCGCCCACACCCCTGTGTATGAAGGAAAATCAATTTTTCTTATTTCCTGTATAAAAAATTTTCTACCTTCTGTACTTGTTCGCGTAAATCTCCATAAAAAAATACTAATAATAAATAAATCGATCTACAAGTAAATATTAATATCGAGAAAGGGTGCATCCCTGTAAAAATATGTAGATTATTAAGTGCACTTATGACAACCGATTAATCATTTAAATTTTAATTAAAATATATACAATTTTTAGTTTTGTTGATTTTTAATAAATATATACCCAACTGACAAACTGACAACTGTTTACTTATTAAAATTAATTAATTTTATTTAAAAATGCGGACAGGCTTTGTTCAAAACGCTTGTGATGAATTTGGTCTATATGTTTACACAAGTACTAAACCAAAATGGTACATAAATTTTCTAAAAACAATCGGAAAATTCTATTATATCGGAAAAGCCTTTTTTATTTATATTTTGTGTATGTGTTTGTGTGACAATAAATCTCTCCTTACTTACTTTGAGATTTATTGGGCATGGCATTCATCTTTTACCTATCCTTTTTATATACGTACGTCTTATTTACCTGTTGTACGGTTATATCGAACAATTCGCTATTGTTGTTGTTGCTCATAAAAAATTCAAAAACTTTTCATGTACACAATTTCCATGAATGAGCGAATGAATGACGTCAATATCAAAATTCTTAATATTTTTATTATATAAAGCGAGCACGCTTGTGATGGGATCAATTGCATGAATTTTTTGTTGTTCTTTAATTTTTCATTCATTAATTTTATTTTCTACTCCTATACGCACACAAATTTATTTTTATTTTTTCAATAAAATGTTATGTACATTATTCTCTAAAGGATTTTCACCAAGCTCCTTATTAAAAATTTGATTAAACTGTTGAATTTACTGTGGGATTTCGTTATTATGTTCTTAAATATAGGTTTCGGTATTTTTTGGAATACAATTATTTTATAGGTAAAATGTATAAAAGCGGTAATTACTGAATTGGAAATTTCGAGGAAAAATGTGATACTATTATTCGGTTGTTATTTAACAATACAGTTCATTTTTCAGATAAATCATAAAAATAACCTCTAATCAAGTAATCGAAATAAATTAAATATTTTGAAGATTGAGAATTTTTTGCTTGATTGAATTAAGTTTGGTAGCTGGTAGCTCACTTTATATAATATTTATATTTTTTGCTCAATAAGTACAATACTTCGACTATAGGAAATTGCTTAATTGTGTATAAAGGACGTAAACATATGCATCTAATAAATAAACTAGTATGAGCAAATGATTTCGGATCACAGCCTGTAGCCCAATTTTTTGCTCAAAATAATTTTTAGCAAATTTAGCTAAAAATCTCAAAGTTAAAAATCACACAGAAAGTTATTCACCAGAAACCGTATAAAACATTTCAATTCCCAACAAAAAACTAAAATGATCGATGTGTGCCTTTAAAAACGAAATTTAAATTATAATTTTGAAAATTTGTAAAGACTATATAGGCGACACTTAAGCCAACGTACACAAGAAAATATTGATGCAGTGAGACAGAGTATTGCTGAACGTTCAGGTACCTCTTATCGACACCGTGCACAAGAATTGGGAATGTCTCCATCATGTTTGATAAAAATTCGCAAAGAAGCAGCAGGAAAATGACCATGAATGCGAAATGCTAGTGCTCGAAATTTACAGCCTGGTATAGACGTCCACCGTTTTTGGCAAAAAATCATTATGAGCGACGAAACATATTTCGACTTGACTAGATGTGTATGAAGCTAGCCCGATATCACTATCGTGAGAGTTTACTACCCCAGTCTGAAAAACTGTCACTATCGCGACAGTAAACAGTATCATCATGGTACACTGTCATGATATTTATAACATTTAACCCGAAATTTTAAAATTACATTTATGTATTTTTAAGATATATTACTATTGCTTGATAGCCTAGTCAGACCTAAACTCTTCATTTTTATGGAGCTAACCCAATATTCAGTCGAAAAAGCCCGATAGCAACTGTAAAGATTCGTTGAAGTTTTGGCTACAAACTGAGCAATTTGCAGAAAAATCTATCTGGAATTATCTGAATACAGTCGTATGAATCACGCCTCAAAGGCGATTCACGAGCACTTGACATATACCGCCGGATTCGTTGAAGTTTCGACTACAAACGAAGAGGAGCGTGTGAGTCGAGATTTACACGACTATATCTAGATAATTCCATATAGAATGTTTCTGTAAATCGCTCAGTTTGTAGTCAAAACTTCAGTGAATCCGGCGGTATATGTCAAGTGCTCGTGAATCGCCCGTATTCTATGGTATACGTGAAGTGCTGTGAATTGTTTGTAAGCGAGAATCAAACGATTATATCCAGATAATTCCAGATAGAATTTTTCTGAAATTCTGTCAGTTTCTAGTCAAAACTTCAGCAAATCCTGTAGTATAGAATCTTTTATGAGGCGAGATTTAATCCAAGTAACTCCCGATGAACTTTTTCTCAAGCTGAATTTAGTTCACATAATTCCACAGAAAACATTTTTAGAATATTTTTTTTTAAAACTTAACCTATTAAGTATTTTTACATTGATCTTTTACCAGTTATAAATTTGTTTTTGTCATTTTTATGAAAATTTAGAGGCCCCGATTAATTCGGTAGCCATTTAATACACAATTAAGTAATAGTTATAATTTACGTGTAGCACCACTTTGCTTTATAGTAATAATTTGCGTGTATTCTGTGTCATGACAGAAGTTGTATTACCAAAAGTAAAAAATTAAAATTTCGGGTTGAAAATTCGGACTACTAGCTTCATGGAGGTCTTGAATAACTTTGTTAATAAACAGAATAGCCGCTATTAGGGCACCAAAGACCACTAGACACTCGTAGAGTAACTATATGGTGCACCATTTGGGCCAGCGCCATAATCTTTGAGCTTAAACTTTCTTGTGCCCGAATTCTATCAATTAGGCCTACAGAACATATGGTTCCAACAAGACGTTGTCCCATCACACGCAGTTTGTCCTACGATGCAAAACTTTGTGAGAAATTTTTTACGGCCGAATAATGTCAAAAACTTGTGATATCGAGGCCTTACGATCCCCCGATTTGGCTACTGCTGATACTTGAAGGGAAAGGTGTACACTAATAAACCAAACACAACCTCATTGCCTACACCAGAAGTCTGTGAAAATGTTAAACGGAAAAGGAAAATTCGTTTAGGTGGTACTCCGGTTCTACCCGGTTTCTTTTTTCTTATTTTTTTCTCAGCTCAAACGACTTTGATGAAAATTTCGGAAGGGGGTTTTCCAGGAATCGATTGCTATGGGGCCTTATTTTGTAGACATTGGTTTAAGGAGTCATCCAGTGAGGCCCGAATCCTAATTATTTTTTGGTTCACATGATTTTATTATATTGATTTGCCAGGAATCGATCGCGGCTGGTCCAGATTTCGGGAAAAATCGTTCAGCGGATCGAACGTTGGGCCCCGGGTACCTTTCTTAATTTTTTGTCGGCTAGCACGATTTTTATAAAAGTTGGTGAGGGAGGGTTTAACTTTATTTAACAATTTTTTTCGGCTCGCACGATTTTTATAAAAATTGATGGAGGAGCGGTTTTTGATTACCAAAAGCTGATTGCAATGGGTCTTGAATTCCGGTGTAAGCCGAGTTCCGTTTTAAATTTTTTTTACTCATAGATTTTGATAAAAATTGTTGAAGGGGGATTTTTAATTGCCAGAAATCGATTGCGTTTGGTCCGGGTCCCTATTAGTAATTCCAAGAAAATCCGTTTAGAGACGGATCGTCCGGCGAGGCCCTCTTCCCTATCATTACGTTTTTCAAGTCGCTGATTTTTTAGAATCATTGCTGTAGAATCGTTTTCGATTATCAAAAACCGAATTAGAAGATTTTATTTTGCTTGGACGATTTTGATAAAATTTAGCCGGCCAGGGTTTTCGAAAGCAAGAAAACGATTACAAGGAGATTTCTGGACAATTCGTTTGGGATTCCCCGGATAAGCCGTCATGCTGCACCATGTTGCACGATTTTGCATGATATTGCACCATGTTGTATAATGTTGCACCATATTAAGTGATGTCGCACGATCTTGCGTTTGCAACATTTTGTTAATTTGCTAACTTTTACTAATATTAAATTTATTTTGCACGAAAACTATATTTTCGTGATCATTAATCATTATGTCCACACCACATTTTAGATTCGATAAAACAGTTTTATTCAACAGTACTCTGCGTAAAATAATTTGATGGGATAATTATGAAACTTGATAAACGAAAAAAAAAATTACCATTGGCATTTTTTAACATTTCTTACGTTTGGTCATAAAATTAATCTTTTAAGCATCGAAAGATAACATTAAATTTAACATTTTGGAAAGCTTCCAATTTACTCTATTAATGATTTCAAATTTTATAATAAATACAATTTTGCTTCAGAAAATTCATTTTATGTGTTTACCTTTTCAAATAAGAAAAATTAACGATTGAATTTTGAGCTACTTTTAGCCAGCAGTAAATATAATCTGCGATTCAACATATGCGTAGAAGTTTTGAAATATTTACTGCTAACGTTCAGAACAAATTGTTAAACCGACTCAAAGTAATAGACACTTTTTGTAGTTCAATTGGTGTTCAAAACACAAAGTTAGTATCTAACATTCTTCACGTAAATTTATAGTTCTTCGACACTAATAAAAATGGAAAAACTATCAAACCCTAAATTATGAACTGCTTAAAGTAAATTTGAAAAATAATATTTGCCACTATATCTTAATAAATTATGAACTATTTAGTATTATTTAATGAGAGAAATTTTGCTCAACGGAAATCAGTAGCCCAATATTAAACATCTCAAAAGCACGTTAGTAGGTCAAATTAACTAAAAATGGGGATTTCTATTTGCTGCTTAGCAAAGTGACACTAATTTCGAATTAGAGAATACTTTAAAATTAAGAATTAAAATTAATTTTAAATTAATTACTCAATTAGTTGCTTAATAATAAAAATATTGCGGGTTCAAAAATTTAATATTACTTTTTGAGCTACTTCTATATATGAAACTGGCACAGCTTTTTTAGAATTATTAAAAGCCCATCTAACGTTCGTATTATTTATATTCTGTGTTATAACGACCATCAGTCAGGCTAAATTTTAAAACGCGGTCCAAAGTATATATTACTAGTAAAATTGAATAGTAACGTTTAATATGCTTCCAATCGTCCTAAGTGGCGCGGAATAAACATCACTCACCAGCTCAATGTCAGCAGATGGTTCTACGTAAATCGGTCCTATAGCCATACTTCCTCAATTTGAACAAACAAAATAAATATTGAAATATGGAATCATGTAAAGCGAAATTTGCTCAGTATTTCAAAATAATGTTTTATAAAAGATCATCATAGGATCCATCATAGGATTGTTTTTTAGCTACTTTTACTTAATAAATAGTATTTTACATTTTGCGATTACACCTGTTTAAACTAAGCACATATACTAAGCAAGTCAATATTTAACACGCTCACATAAATTTTAAGCAATACAGTTTTTCGGTACTAAAGAAAATTCCAGATTTTAAAGTTTAAGCAAACACGAGTCATGCAAATTGATTTGAGAGTCCGGCCTGAATTATCAAGTATCCAACTTGCACTTTCAGTACCCCAATATTAAGCAACTCAAAAGAATTTTAGTATAGCATATAATTAAAAAAAGTAAGTTAATGAATTTTTTGCTAATCAACATTAAGCCAATTTTGAGCAACATATCATTGAATCAGAGAATAATTTAAAATTAAAACTGATCAATATTTTAAAAGAATAATACTCGTTCCAAAATTACTTAGAAGATTTGCATTTAATATTTTAATTTATTAGAGACCAATTTAACTATAAATTCTAGTAGCTCATTATTAAAATATTTTTGAGAAACTCCAAAGTAACTAAAGGTATTAGTAGTTCATAATTAATTTTGAGCGGCATGAAGAAATAGTGAATTTGTTATATTTTTTTAAATAATGTTTAAAAGAATTTTACCAGAATTTACTAAATATAGTTCATTAACTTGATGTTTTGTTTGATTTTAACTTAGTTCATTGCATTTTCTGTTAAGCTGTTCTAATTTTCAGCAACATATTGATACAGTGAATAATTTATAATTAAATATAATTTATTGTTTTAAAATAGTATTTTATAAAATAAAACAACAACTTAATTGGGTTTTATAACCTTTCCAGAAACTAAGTTTAGTTTTTGAGCTACTTCTTAGGAAATTAATAAACGAATCTATCTAATATATTGAAATTTACACTACTTCTGCTAAAACTTGTTTACGCTAATTGAGCCACATATTGAAGAAGTTTAGAAATCCTTTTCAATTTGAGTAGCCCAAAAAAATTAAAAAAATTCCACAGTTTGTTCAGAGTTCCATTTACAAAAACACATCTTTTTATCTGACTTATAATTAAAGTTCATAATAAGACAAACTTGCTCAACAGAAATAAAAAACAACTCATTCAGAAAACAGGACATTTAATTTTATAATTTCAATACTATATTCTGTTAAAGTTCTTTTATGTTAATTGAGCAAGATATTCGAAAAATTAGCTCATAACTTCATTATAAACACCAATGACGTATTAATTGGTTCTTTGAGTTTTTTGCTATTTAGACAAAATTATACCCATTTTAAGCAACACATTAAAGTAATGAGTAATTTAAAGCTAAAATAGCTCAATATTTGAAAATAATGTTTTCTTGTAGGATATTCTTTGGGCTACTTCTATTTAGGATACTAACCCTAAGTATTTGAATTTATTAAACTCCTTCATCAAACCTTCCCAAACTGGGCAAATACACCGTAGTGTTAAATTTAGGAAATCTGAAATATTTAGAATCGCTAATATTTAAATTCAAATTGTAAAACTGACACAATAAAAGGAAAATTGGTGTAGCTCAATATTTAACGTCACGAGGGTATATCACCAAAAATTCACTGTTTTTGATACTAAGAAAATTTTTTGAATTTCAATCAGAAAATCTGAACTGCTAGCAGTATCCAATGCTCAAAATAAACAAAAAAATTAGAACATTTTAAATTTGAACACTTTAAAAACATATTTTTGAAAACTGTTTTTTGTTTAATCTATTTGAGCAACCTGTTCGAAAAGTCAATCGTGCTAAAATATTTCTACACGATTTGAAAGGTCGCTTTCTCTTAAAACTTCAGGCAACCCACTGTTAAGTAGTTCAAAAGCTCTTTAGTAGATCATAATCAACTAAAAAGCGACATTCTGCTTTGAGCAACAAATTTAACTAGTTCTGCTTTAAAATTGGTCTATAATTTTAAATTAAGTTTTTTTAAAGAATATTGAAAATTTTAAATACTTTTTTATGTATACAAGTATATCTATGTTCAATCGAACTGTAGCCGTGATAAGCGAATTTTAACTACTTTTAAGCTACATTTTATATGATTTTTTGTATGTATGTATGACCTTCAAAGTCCAATTTTACTACCAACTTAGTACTTTCAGAGATAAGTCTAATTTTACAAAAATCGGTTGCTATCAATATAAAATATTTGTTGCTCAAAACGTAATGATTTATAAATTTATAGCTCAAAATATTGTTTTACCTGCAAAGACGAAAAAAATGTGGCTCTTTGTACTAGCACTAGAAGGGGTCTTTAAACAGCTAGAAATATACGCTGAATAGGATTTCAAGTTCATTAACCTTCCTGCTGTGCTTTTATTTCTCGCATATAAAAAATATTCACTCAAAAGAAAACAAATTCGTCTATATAGTTTTTCGAACTATTTTAAAAGCACAACAATCATACAAAAAGTAAAAAAATCGATCTTCATGACTAGACTGAACTTTTAATTTATTTTTTTGCAGTCATTCGTTATTTTTATGGTTATAGTTTTTCAGTATTTTCCGACATTGTACATACAAATTTATATATTTTATATAAAATGTATATTATGAGCCACCACGAAATTGCATATACCTACTTATATACTTAAAACGAGATAAAATTTTGATCACATATGCAAATTATTTGTACGTCGAACAACATATGCTACCCAACATAGATGTCATACTTAAGTTTAAAATTATATAATGAACGTGCTCGAGTTTTATACCGATATACACAAGCCCTCTATAAATCTTATAGATAATTATATTATATTGAGGTATTAATTACTCACTTGAAGCGAATCCGGTGGGTTCGACAGATAAATAGTACAACGACTTACCTGAAATTAAATGGAAAAGAAATGAAAATCAAAATTAGTATAAATAAAATATACTCCGTGGCTTCCCCGAACTACACACGTAATTCGAGCAAAACGAAATCGTTTTCAATTTCCGCAAAATTTGAGAAAAGTCAGCCAAACAATGCAAACTGTTTTCCTGATTTGGCTTTAACCTTCAAATATATTGTGCAATAACAAAAATATTTCTCTCTTTCCATCTAGATATATCACAAATAGAAAATGGCAACGAGTTGCGTGTTAATTTTTTATGTCCTTTTGTTAGATTTTCTCTATATACGTAACATATTATATGAGGCTACATGCACACACACAAACCTTACCATACCGTCTTACCTTTACCCTTTTTCGACGTAGATCGTTTATAGCCGGGTGGTAAAAATGCAGCCGGAGGTGTTATCGGTGGTGCTGGTATTGTATCCCAACATGGTACAACATCCGGTTGATCACCGTGATATAATTCAAGACGCTGCTTCTCGCAACGACGACGGCGCCGTACACTTGGTGCAATCGTTTTAACTGCAGCAAGAACACTACTCATTGTATCGGAAGAAAACAAAATTCAGCTCAAGGTCATTCACAGAAAATCAACGTAAACTTGAACAAGAAAATTGCGACGCGCCCCTTTTTAGTTGTTTTAATATTTTCCTTTCTATCTTTTAAATCTAATCTTTTATTTTTATATAATTTTTAATAAATTGCTCTCCAATAAAAGCTCCATTTTTCACGAACACACGAAAATCACATTTTTTGTTATATTTTCACCAAATAACAAATAAAAAGCTTTGAAAACATAACTAAAAATACTGAGTTTTTCATTAACAAGAAACAACAACAATAACTATATATTTACACTTTTCTCACTTTTATATATAACAATTAAACAATTTATAGTAAAAGTAATTTTTCCGAGTTTTCCGGAAAAACATAAGTCATAATTTAAAAAAAAAAAAAAAAAAAAATCGAAACAGGTAGTTTGCTTCTATATTATTATATTATGCGTAAATCTTAGGTCTCTTATTTGGTTTGATTTTCCGAGAATTTTTTTTTTCAAATAAATTTCCAAAAAGGATGTATTTTGGGATTTAAATATAACAACAAATAATTATAAATTAACAAAAACAAAAACATAAATTAAAAACTTAAAAAAATAAATTTTGATTTTGAAAAAATTATGAGTGACAGAACTTAATGGATGCAGGGAATCGACTAAATATCACAAAAAAAATTATAGCAGAAGCAAAATAAAATTTTTAGTCTTGTAAAATGTTCACTCTCCCCCCACATTATCGTCACTCTTTTACTATACAGATTATATTGATATTTCCCCTACTAAACAATATTTTTCGTATACAGAAGAGACGAAAATCACATATACATTTGGATGCTGTGTGCGGAAAATTTTCTATATACAAAAATTTTCTCTTGAAGGTTAAATTTATTTATTTTCGATTTTTCTTCTCCCTCGCTCGCTCAACGGAAAACACAAAAAATTTTCTCGCAATATACAGCACATCGCAAAATTGTATTGCACCATTTGCTCCCTAAGCATTGTGGGAAATAACTATTTTATGGTTGTGCTCGAGCTTTTTCTGAATAGAATTTGCTGGGAAATAACCAATTTTTGCTAAATTGCAGAACATTTGTTGTTTTTGTGTATATACATCTACAGAGTGTGCATCAGTATATATAAGATTGACCTTGACCGCTATGTAAATAAATATGGTTATGCATATTCTAGCTATATACTATGTGTATATATATTTATATAGTTTGAATGAGGGTCAAGGTCACCGATTAACAAAAAAAAGCTGATTTTGGCAGAAATGTAGTGTTTAGTTGAAATTTCAATCGATTCTTAAGACACAAGGTTAATTACTATTATAAATAAATAATGCATGCGGCTCGTATGAAAATTATTCCACGGAAGTCGGTTTTATGATTGTTCTTTTCGTATTATATAGGTTTTGCACTTCAAATTCACGATTTTGCAAATGGTATTCAATTTTTTTTAGTTCATTTACTTGTGATTTACAATTTGCCAATTTTTTCTAAATCAACCACAATTTTTTGCAAAGCGTGTTTTTTCAAAGTAACTTCAATTAAATGTAGAATAAATTCAAATATTTTTAAAACAAATTCAAAGTTTATTATTTCAAGTTCATAAATTTTCACAATTCAAAATCAACTTTTTGCAGAACAAATTCAGCTCCCAATTTTTAACCGATTATGATGGGATTGATGGATGAAAATGGGATTCTTAAATTATTTTTGGAAGAACTTTTGAAATATAGCCGCCTGGGACGGAACTCGGCCATTTCTTAACCGACATTGATGGAATTTTGTATGTTGGATTTCTTCGCCGATTATGAAGGGATTGGCTATGTTAGATGGAAATGGGATTCTTAAATGATTTTTGGAAGAATTTCTGGAATATGGCCACTTGAGATGGAACTCGGTAATTTCTTAAACGAGCATGATGGGATTTGGTATGTTGGATGGAAATTGTCATGTAAGGAAATGAATGAATTGGATGGAAGTTCTGGAATATGGCACCTGGAACAGAACTCGGCCATTTCTTAACTAATGATGAGATTTTGTATGTTGGATGAAAATGGGATTCTTAAATGATTTTTGAAAAAGTTCTGGAATATGGCCACCTGGGACGGAATTCTATAATTTCTTTACCGATTATGCTGAAATTGGATACGGTCGATGGAAACAAGATTCTTAAATAATTTTTGAAAGAAGTTCTGGATTATGGCCACCTGGGACGGAACTCGGTAATTTTTGAAGCAAGCGGCTCATGATGTTAAAATGTTTCTGGTAAAGCTGGATACCTTAACATCTACCTACACTCACAAAAAATAGCGTTATGATCCCTACACAAAGAGCTCGGATAAATTTATAGCATTCCTAATGACCTCGAAAACTGTTCACGGGAACATGGAATATGAAGTCTCTAGAATCTTTCGAACCAAGCCGAAATTTACACTTTTGAGGTACTTGCAATACAAGAGCATAATGGTCTGGGAGATAATCCCAATAATTATACTCTCCACTACAGTAATAATCAGAAAAGAGTTAAATTAGGATTCGGTTTCTCATCCTCTGGCGAGTACAGCAGTTTATCATTTTGTAATCCCATATTTATCGAACCTGCCGAATTCCATCATTATCGGTTAAGTAATAGCCGGGTCTAGTTCTAGGTGGCCATATTAAAAAACTTCTAGAAATCATTAATGAATGTCATTTCCATTAAACAAATCAAATCCCATCGTAATCGGTTAAAAACTGCTTGACTTCTGTCCAAGGTGGCCATATTCCAAAACTTCCTCCATAAATCATTTAAGAATCCCATAATCCAGAACTTATTCCAGAACTTCTTTGAACAATTATTTGAGAATCTCATTTCCTTCCAGCGTACCCAATCCCAACATAATCGGTTAAGAAATTACAGAATTCTGACGTCGAGAACTTATTCCAAAAATCATTTAAGAACCGGTTAAGAATTGGGAGCACTTAATTTGTTTTACAACAAGTTGATTTTGAATTGTAAAAATTTTCTACATTTAATTGAAGGTACTTTGAAAAAACACGAATTTGCTTTTCAAAAAATTATGGTTGACTTGTAAAAAGTTGTGAATGAAGTAAACAATTGAATATCATTTGCAAAATTGTGAATTTGAAGTGCAAAACCTATATGCATTTTATTAACAAAGACACCCGCTAATATACCGAGTGACCTATAATTTTCGATCGATTAAATATATCAAAGGGATTGAGTTTTAGGTAAAAGTGATATTCTCAAAAGTTGTACAGCTCAAAAACTATCGTGCAGGTTTCCGGTCAATGTTGAACCTTTAGTAATGTCCAGAAACTTCACGCCAGTAGTTTTATATCAACGATTTTTACATGTATCTAAAAATTTACAAAATTTTAGTCTACACAACTGTTCTACAACTTTTCTATTTATAGGGTGCCCCCGCACGTGAGGAGCAAGTGTCGTTAGTTTATCAAATTAACTAACGTTGCAGTAAAATACCAAATTATCCAGTGGTTAGGCATTTATCCTAATTTTGGCCGCTAGCTCTTAGACTAACTTGAATATTTTGTGAAACGTTGTAAAAATGCGATTTTTTCATCTGATGACGATCGGTGATTAAATTAACATAACTTTGGCCCTCTGGTGTGCAAATCTCAGCGTCGACCCTGCTTATAAGGTGTAGAGGATATACCGCAATTGTGTGAAAACAGCAATCACATGAAATGACTAAAACTTCTATATCTCTATGTCAGTCTGTTGGGACAGCCACCCTAGCCATCTACTAAAACCATTTCTTAAAATCGGCCTACAAAATTTTATTGAGAATACGTTTTCCTAAATCATGATTACAACTGATTGTTGGAACTTGGTTTGTTATAAAAAAGTGAAACAACAATAGTTTGAAATGATCAAGTGTTGCTGAATGGGTTGTTAGAAATTTCGGTGTGTTCCAAATCGAAAAGTTAAGTAAAGTAAAATTTAAAAAGATAAAAATTTAAACTTTGAAAATGATCAAAAGATCAAAAAGTTTGATTGACACAAATAGCAATTCGTAGCAACATTTATGTATGGTAAAATTTTTAGAAACAGAATTTTCATGCAGAATGCGGCTTTTCAAAATCAACACATTCGACATTTTGCAAAAATAAGGAAAACTAATGTAGAAGGAGTACCATTTGAGCAAAACAAATTTTGGCAGGAAAAACCAACTTCTATAAGGTCTCTCACCATTTATATCCAATTGACGAATTTCATACATTAACATTCAAAAGGCCGCCGGTTCGAGTCCTGATGTAGGCAGTAATTATTGGGTGATTATTATTCTAAATATGTGACATTCCATGTGGAGAGGAAACGGGAATAACGAAAGAAAATTGTAAACGGCGGTGGTAGGCAACCAAAGGAATGCTGCAAGTAACACCAGACAGAAGAATGTGAAATTTTGGTGGTTCGGACGAATACTGTACAAAAATTGAATTAGTTAACATATCTAATGAATGCGTCATCGGCTTAGATTTCATGGAGGAGAATCAAATGACGGTGGATCTGAATCAGCAGGTAATAAAACGGCACAATGTAGAAGTATACCTGCAAAAAATACAAGCGAACCGCATGGTTTACGAGTTATAATCGAAGGCAGGATTGAAATATCACCGATGTGCGAGAAAGCAATCTACATCAAATAATCGGTAAGGGATGATCGTTGGTAAAGCCGACTTAAAAATTGATATGGCGAACTGTCAGTCGAAACAATATCGTTGATCACCAAATCATGAAAAGAAGATCATTCACCCGCTGTGCAGCCATTTTCCAGCAGAACAGGTAGTTGTCGCAGCGGTAGTGCTGGATGGATTATCCGATGAATTTGCTGTTAATGATGATGAATTAGGACAATTAACAATCGATACCAGGAAACGCAACACTAAAGCAACAAGAGTCAACCAAATGATGAGTGATCATAATTCTTGTCCAGGAAAAAATGACACGACAAGATCCGGTGTTGATTATCACAATTTAGACGATGTGATGAAGAAGGATAATAATCCGTCATCACGCATTCACCACACTTCAGGCACGCTGTCTGGAGCCAACATTTTCAGTTAGTTGGATCTTAAAATCGGATACTGGTAGCAATCCATTCTGACGATAGAGAGAAGACCGTATTTTTCGTAGAAAACGTTTTATATACATTTTTGGAAATACCATTTGAATATTGCGATGTGCCGGCTACATTTTAGAAATTGATGGTTCTTAGAAGCCTCAATTGGAGAACATGTCTGGTATATTTGGATACCCTCATTGTACCAGGCCGCAAGTTAAGTGCAACGAAATCAAGCCTGTTGAGAGAAGAGGCTAACTATTTGGGCCATATTGTTTCAAACAATGATGAGCGAATGAATCCCAAGAAGTTAGCAGATGTAACGGATTGATCACAGTATCAAAGGATATACGTTGAATAAGAAGCCTCCTAATAGGTGCAGTGTTATCGTAGAAACAAGAAGACAAATCACAAGTTGTCGTTTATTACAGTTGACAGCTGTCCAAAGAGGAGAAAAATTACCTTCTAAAAGAACTCTGCCCACAATATTGCTGTAAAGAAAGCCATTCAGGGAACTCTTCTTTGGCAATATGTTAGTATCAGGTCTATTGTTGACAAGACAAGAATACAACGTTGGAGCGCCATTTGAACGAATAGCAATGGACATCGCCGGCCCATTCCCCGAAACACCAGAAGCTCAAACCAAATGTGCGACATTTGCGGGAAGAAATCAATTCCGGCTGAGACCTGATGTATATATATGGTACATCTATTCATGTTGCGGTATCGCAGCGCAGTGCATGATACGATTGGAAATTCACCGGCACTGGTATGGTTTGGCAGCGTCTCCTGTGATATTAAATTTTGGTTGCCAGAAAATGAGCTTGAATACGTGGTCATAAAGAATGATTATAAATCACAATGAAGGCAAAATCATTATCGCAAAGTCCAGAGATAAAATTAAAACGAAATACGATCTAAGAATAGCGAGGGTTGCAGTACAATCCCAAGCGAAGAGAAGACCACATTTTGAGATTAAAACGTAACAATTTGATTGGTTCCACATTCAAATTGGTTTCACTAACTTTAGGTCGGTACGCATTTGAGCTAAGCTTGCCATACAAATTTGACGTAGAATTACGTCGGCGAGCTAAACGGAACTCTTGATAATTATTAAAAATTCAGTTGTACGGATTGTCATTTAGATGGCCCCACTGTAAAGCCTTCACAGTTTGTTTATTTTAAAGCTTTGGTTTGGCAATACAATAAGTCACTAAATAATTATAAAATAAATATTTTGATGACGAATATTTGTCTGAAGGAATATTATGATTTTCTTAGGGATTATAATGTGGGAGCCCCAAATTAAAGATTTAAAATTGAAAGTGGAACACTAATCAATCTACTCTACCGTGGATACCGCGTTAAAATTATTGGCCTGACCGGCATATCAGCTTTATTTATCACTCGCTAAAACACGTAATTTTGGGTCCAATGCAAAGTGACGTATTTATGCATTGGCTGCTAGATTTTTAAAATAAAAATGCCTTTACTCAAGCCACATAGCAAAGATTATTGACATATTCCACATTGGGCAACGCTAGGCCATGTACTGGGCTGCGTTAAGGTGTTAATCGTATCGTGGTAATAACCGGCCAGGTTGGCTGCCAATATAAAAACTAGCTCCGTCTTAACGGTGTATCCGGATACCTGGTGTTCTTCAGAGCAAGCATCGTTATTTGTGTATGACGGATCTTTATACGGACGGACCCTCTTTTTCACCGCTAATCGTGAAACATAAAATGAATCTCTATGTTTGGCCTCCAAGGCGCAAAATCAACTACTGTGGACAATAGCACAAATAAAGATAGTCCTCATGCGCCCAACTACCGAACAGAAAGGAAAGTCTGGATAGTGATAACAAAGCTCAACAATATTTCGGTGGTGGAAAGACATCATTAACGATAATCAAATATTCGAATTGGTTAAAAAATTAAACACCTTGTGCAGAGCTGTTCATCTGGTAGCTCTCTATACAAACTGATGCCGCTGTGTAGGATGGTATCGGAACCAAGAAAAAGTAAGAATCAGTGCCGACTAACAGTCGCTATCCCTCTGCAAAATGAAGCATGTCTGGGTGAGGTTTGGCCTAAGGCCAGACTGGAGGTTGATGCTAGTAAGGATCTTCTCTGCCGGCTCGGACCATTTGCTTGGATTTCAATCTAGCGTTTCAAGGGACGTACTGGGAATGTTTCAGATAAGCAATTCAGACCTTCCAACTGGAACAAAGTCTAGCAAGACTGATGAAAACCAATAGCGTGATCAGCTGTGGGTTCAGTACAATCACGCTAAAGCTGCCCAACCATGATGAACGTAATCGGGAGCTCCGTTACCAGGAGAGAGTACATGAGTGGTACATGTACATGTATCCAGCCCGTTGATGTTCGTTCGACGTAGTACAGCTTACTTCATCTCACATACCAAATCAGATGCTGCTCGCTAGTTGCAAGCTAATCCTTCAGAAGGAAGCTATGAAGCTAGCGAACGATAAATGGATTATAGCTGCTAAGGGACAGACTGCCACTATTTTTGCGAAAGCGACATATTAGCGTGGTTAAGAGTGCTATTACAGGACACTGTCTCATAGGTAAACACGTTAATAGATTTGGTGTCCTAGCTGCGAAGATAAATAGAATGAATAAACCGTAGAACCGAAGTACGGTGTGCTTTAAACTTTGAGGCAATTTTACGCTGCGTAAGAGCTCTGGATGGAAATCGAGTTCTTATCTATTTAGAACAGAGTAAGGTGGAATACTAAATAATAGGTGTTTTATTACTTCCCATCTTTCAGAGGAGCGTGAAGAAAAACTAAACATAAACTAGAATTATGGTAGCTTTTTATAGACAAATTAATTTAAATTTTTTAATTTTAAGTTATTGTTATTTTCATTTCTGGCTGTCCAAATGTTTCGACCTTGTGAATCACAAGACCAAATATACAAATTGGCTAAGTTAAAATTACAAGATATAATTTATATTTTTCATTTTTTAGATTTCTTTCTGATTTTGAGAATTGCTCACTTTGAAAATATTCTAGAATCGAGCACTGTCTTCTCAAATTTGTATTTTATTTTCTTGTTTTGAGAATTGCTCACTTTGAAAATATTCTAAAACGTGAAATTAATTCCCACGTTTATCTTTTCTTTTCTTGTTTTGAGAATTGGTTGCTTTGAAAGTATTCTTGAATCATGCACTTAATTCTCGAATTTATATATAATTCTTCTTGTTTGTAGTCGTAAATATTCTGGAATCGTGCACTTAGTTCTCAAGTTTATAATATTTTATTTCTTTGTTTTGTGAATTGTTTGGTTAAAATATTCTGGAATTCTTCACTTAATAATCATGTTTATACGTTATTTTCTTGATTTGATAATTACATCCAGGTAAGATTACCAAGACGTTTGGAAGTTTGGTTTCGAACTAAAGAAACGTTGACTTCTTTAAATTAAAAAAAGTCGGTCGTCTCAGACTGCACGTCTGGTGCGTCAAAATTTCTTATATAGAAATTGGAAGGGCTAACAAATGCGTAGCGAAACATGTTAATTTAAAGAATTCAATATTTCATTAGCTCGATACCAAACTTCCAAACGTTTTGGTAACATCACCACAATGAAAAATAAATATCTGGCCATCACCCAGAATAACCTAAAAAACGGTTTGTGAATCGTTCGCTTTGAGAGTATTGTGGAATCGTTAATTAATTCTCAATTTTAAATTTTTTGCTTTCTTGTTTTGAGAATTGGTCGCTTTGAAAATATTCTGGAATCGTGTTACTTGAGAAATAGTTTACACTTTTTTCTCTTGTTTGAAATTGTTACTTTTCAAAGTATTCAAGAATCGTGTGCTATATTCTCAAACTTGTGTTTTACTTTCTTGATTCGAGCAGTTTTGGTTTTGGAAGTTTTAATATCTTGTACTCCCCAAGTTAATTTTTTTCCTTGTTTTGAAAATTTTTTATTTTGAAAGTATTCTGCATTCCAGTATTTTATTCCCAAAATTATAATTCCTTCGCGTAAATTAAAAAAAAATAAATTACGCGTTGCCGTCACAAATTAATACTTCAATCATCAGTTTAATCATCATCGACATTTTACCAAATAGTAGAATAGCGCAACAGAACCATGTTTCAAAACATAATTTTGCTCACTTCAAAAATTGATGAATTTTACTAAAGAACTAACGAGAAGAATAGATTTGCTTAGCGCATAGTTAATCAGTTTTTTGCGTCAGTGCGCCAGACAGCCAAACTACTTATCTTTACCTGTCAAACGCGGCAGCTAGCCTAAAGAATAATATACAGAAATATAATACATACATTTTAACAAACGTATTAGCTTTACGTAACCTCGAGATTGTTAGTCACAGAAAGCATTGCTACAAAAATTTCGTTATACCAAATACGAATGACACAAATTCTCTAACAAAATGACCAAAAAGTTATATAATAAATGGCGAGCTTATAATTACTTTATATGTTCGTAAAAATGAATAAGAACAATGACTTTGTATTGTACCGTACAAGATGCGATATAAAGAAAAACTTGTACCAAAACATCAGTCTCAACATTTCCCATCACTTCGTGCTACTATATTATGTTATCTAGTATATTTGTGCCATCCTGGTTGCCGGCTACATCATATACCCCTCATCATCTTCCACCAATGTCGCATTTCTTCTTCTAGTTTTTCATAAAAATTCTAAATTTAATCACAATGATAACACAACAATTTTCCTCCTTATGTTCAAAAAACAAAGAAAACTCACATAATTTTCCAATTTTTGTTGTTGGTAGTGTTGTTGTTGTTATATAATTTTGTTTTCTTCGTTATGCTCGTCTAAAAGTTGTGTATTTGTACTTGGTGGTGTGGTACCTAAACCCAATACGCCCGCTATTGGTATTCTTGACTTTGGAAACCAAAAATGTGTATAATACGTACTGAACGTGGTAAAGGGTTAACGCTGAATAAGTACATCTGTAAACTATATTTACATATAAAATATTTATAAAGATCTAGAATTTATGGTAATAGAAGATTAGGGGTGCTACGGGTGAATGTGAGCTGAATATTCATATATAGTAAATATACGAGTATGTAGAAGACAAAAATAAATGTACAGTGCATATTTCAAGGAGGTGGGTGGTATAGGGTGGCGAGATTCCATTATTTTGTTTTATTTAATATAAGGAAAATAAATAGTGCTATAGTGAAAAATATTAGATTTTTATTTTGGCTTTTCTCGTTTTTGTTTTATGTGTGCTTTGTTTATTGATTTTGTGTATGGATGTGGAATTTCAGGTACACAGGTACAACGTGTCGAACAGAAATACACACACCCACATTAAAAAAAAAATTCGAACGTGGAGAAAACCTTCAACTTCCGCTGAAGGTCAAGAAGCATAACTAAAAATATGAAAAATTAAAATTGCAATCACGTTGGTTGGTGTATGCATTGCCCGTTATCCCAAAATATCGATTACGATTTATCAAGAATATATATCATGTTAAACGAAATACTTTTGGTGACTTGGGTATTCCACATAGAACAGCACAGCAAATTGGATTTATTCGTTTACGCCATATACAGCGGTATACATACGGAGATATTTCGACGATGTGCATTGTTACGTTTTCTATACAGGTTTGTTCGAATATAAATTTCCACTTTATCATTTCCCTTGCTCGAACGTCTATGAACTTAGGTTGTGTGGTACAAATCACTGCAATATATAAACTTGGTGCGGTATCTACGTGTTTGGCAACAACAAATGAAAATAATTGGTTTTAATGAACGAGCTATCTGTTTATCGTATATGTATACAGTTTGTCATTTGGTGTATGTGACAACATAATAATATGATTTGACAAAGTTTTATACGAATTGTTTGCATACAGATAAGACCTGAGTATTTTAGTTATTCAGGTTACGTACTAGATACTCTCTAAACTACCCATTTTTGTTCAAAATGAGTTATTTTAATTTTATTTTGATCCTTTCTCGGAATTTAGAACCTGCAGGTATATGAAAGAATATCCAATCCAATATCTAAAAGTTTTCTATGGGCACCGCTTTTCATAATTCTTAGATTTTAACATTAAACTCCTTAAGAGTTTTGTGTTCAGTGGAAATGGGATTCAAGTATAGAAAGAACAGTACTTAATTAATTACGATTAAAATTCAGTTCTTGGAAATTGAAAATTGATTTAAGGAAATATTAAAATTTTGCTATGAAATTTTCGTCGATTACGAAATTTAGCCATTGCTCGACTTATATTTATATATTTTCATATTGCCTTAATTGTTTATATTTTTTAATTGAAGTAAACATTAAATGAACCCAAACCTATTAATCTAAAGAAGCTGTTTTAAAAACAAACTAAGTATATGTATGAAAATTTTTCTTGATCCAAGAATTAATTGTTTAAGTTTTATCGACTTAGGAAAATATAATTTAATAAAAATTTTTTTGCACAGTATTATTAATGAGAATTATAAAAAAAAATGATTTTCTTCTGTCGAGAAAACTTGTGTTTCATTTAAAGCAACATTTCTTAAACCGAGAAATTATTTCTCACTATTCAAATTTCAAGTTGTAAACAAATAATCTATTAATTCTTGTTCCAAAGAGAAATTTATTTCTCACTATGAAACTGTTTTCTTTGGTATTAAAAATATGTCAATTTCCAGTTCTAATAAATAAGAAATTATTTATAGAATTAAAGTATTCTTAATATGTTCTACGAAATTATTTAGTATGTTAGTAGTTAATTAAATTATATTCTCTCATATAAGATACATATTTGAGTCTCTCAAGAATTTTATGATTAGAGAACGTAAATTAAGGTTTTTACCAAGAATGTATTGCGATGGATTCTAATTTCGAGAAAATTCGGTTAGCGGGTACGGCGGAGCTCGGTTTCGTTTGTCAAATAAACGACTTAGTCCTGATAGGGAGTTCTGGAGTATCAAAAATCGACTAAGATGCGTTATGATTTCGGAAAAATCATTTACCTCTGGCGGCAAGGACGCCTTATTTTAATTTATTTATTTTTGTAGCTCTACTTTGTTGAAAATTACTAAGAAAGAGTTTTAGAATACCAGAAATTAATTGAAAATGGTCTTAATTTTAGGAAAATTCGTTTACATTCCAGTGAGGCCCGAATTGCTTTTTATCCTCAGCTCAACGACGTTAATGGAAAACCCTGACAGGAAAATCTGAAGTACCAGTAATCGATTATGAGGAGTTCTGATTTGAGAAAAATCCGTTTAAGGCGTTCTCCGATGGTAGCCGAGTCCTTTTTTAATATTTTTCATACCTTCAACGAAATTGGCACAACAGATGAAAATGGGGTTTTCGAGTACCAGGAATTGATTGCGATAGATCCCGATTTCGGGAAGGTTTGTTGAGAGCATGCTGCATAGCGGCCCGAGTTCTGTGTTCTTGAAATTGTACATTTTGATAAAAATTGGCGACAGCGGGTTTTATATTATCCGGAATCGATTGCGGTACCTCCGCCACTACTCTCCAGTCGTTGGTGTATGCCGATTTCATTGAAGGTAGAATATTTGCAAATTCATTTCTGCCATTCACCACAAGAAAACTATAAAGAAAATTGTATGAAATTTTCGTGAATTACGATATTTAACCATTTCTTAAAATTTATTTTATATTTTAAGTTCAGATGTCAAATTGAACAAAACTTTCTATGTATATGTAAGAAAATTTTTCTTGATTTAAGAATTAATTACTTAAGTTTTCTCAATTTAAGATTGATGTGAATTATTAAGAATATGGCTTTCTCGGTTCAAGAAAAGTAGTGTTTCATTTAAAGCAACCTTTCTTAAACCGAGAAATTATTTTCCACTTTATTGAAATTTCAGTTTGCTTAGCATGAAAACTAGATATGTTTAATTGTTTACTAAACAATAATTTTTATAATTCTTCTTATAATCAGAAATGTATTTCTCACTATAAAAATGCTTTCTTCAGTACTACAACAATCTCAATTTCCCTTTCTAATAAAAGAAAAATCTTATAAAATCCTTTAAATACTAAGGAATTATTTTTAATAATGAAATTATATTTGTTGACCAGAGAACGTAATTGAAGTAATTTTTAATTTAAGTAATTCTCGTTAGGGATTTTCAAGTACCAAAAATCAATTGATTTCGGGAAAATTGTTTAGTGTCCTACGGCAGCCCGGGTTCTTCCTATTTATAATCGTTTCCCAGCTGACCGACTTAGTCCGAATAAGATGTTTTTTAGGATCAAAAATCGATTGCAAAGGTCCCGTTTTCGGAAAAAACTATTGAAGGACTTCTGCGGTGGTTTCATTTAGTAATTTTTATTCTCAGCTCCAATGACTTTGGGAAAAATTGCGGAAAAGAGGGAATTTAAAGTACCAGATCTCGATTTAAATTTTCGGTTATTTTTATAATTTTTTTTTTATAACTTTGATGAAAATTGGTGAAAAGAGGTTTTCGAATACCATGTTCTAATTTTGAGAAAATTCGTTAAAAAGGTCTTCCGATGAGGGCTGGATTCATTTTTAAATTGTTATTTTCTTAGCTCAAACGACTTTAATGTAAATTGCTGAAGAGGGGTTTACAATTTTGAAAAATGGATTGCGATTTGAACCAAGACCCATTGGTTACGAAAAAATACTTGGTTACGATGCTTCAGTGGGGCCCGGGCTAGTAATTTTATTTCTTTTTTCTCAGCTTAAACAACTTTGGTTTTTTTGAATATCAGGAATTGATCGTGATGGGTTCCGGAAATCAGAAAAATCGTTTAGATTTGGTGGGGCCGAATTCATATTTTATTTATTTTTCTGAGTTCCCACGAATTTGGTGAAAAGTGCTGAAACGGTTTTTCGAGTACTAACTCTTGATTTCGGGAAAATTCATTATGGGTTCTCCGATGGGGCTCGGTTCAGTTTAAATTTTTTTTCCGCTCGAAAGATTGATAAAAGAGGATTTTGTAGGGTCAGGAATAGCCTGCGCCAAGTCCTGATTGAGAAAAAATTGGTTTAGAGGGTCCACCGAGTCTCAGGTCTCTTTTAGTCTGGTCGAAACAAGTTGAAAAAACTTGGTGTTTTCTAGTTCCAGCAAGTGTTTGCAGGGAGTATAGATTTCCGGAAAAGTCGATTAGTTGTCCGAAAGGATCCTCACGTTGCGACATGTTACGTGATGTTGCATCATGGCACCCCGATTCCGCTCTGCATTATATTGCTTGATGTTACACCATGTTATGTGATGTTGCACCATTTTGAAACATATGTTGCACAATATTGCGCAATGTTCCAAAAGATTGCATCGTGTTTCAACATCTGCTTAGCAGATCAAGCAGATTAATTATTCAACATCATTTAATGTCAGCAGAACCCAAAATGTAAATCGGACAAAACCAAGCTTTAGAATTGTTTATTAGTTGAATTTCATTTTCAGCTACACTCGAGTTGTCAGCACTACATGTTACCTATAGCATTATACAATAGGTTTGGCTTTTATCAAGTAAAAAACGACAAAATAAAAAATTGCATGTGAATTATTTGGTTGCACAAAACTCAAACACAAAACTTAATTAAAAATTAAAATGTTCCACTTCTGTAGATTTATAACAGTTGCATGATCTTCTATGGCACACGTCAACAAGTCATGAAATCTTTTTTTAAGGTTTAGGAAAAATTATAACGATAAATTTTTCAACACATGTTACTGGGACATAATTATGAACCAACATGCAATCAAATCTAGTGTTTTGTGTTGTAGTAAATTATTTTGTAACGAATTTAAAACCATCGATTAGAGAACAATTCTCAATGTGTTAGTTATAACAAATAGGGTTTTGCCGCTCAAGGATTCTGAAGAAAAAGTTTATTGTGGAACACGTTATACTATAATATATTGAAGTTCTCGCAAAACTATGGTTTCGACGAGATTTAAACTTTAGGAAAGGAGGTTTCTTTTTTCAGTGATTACCATTAAGTGTAACTTCTTACTTGCCCATAATATAATTAATAAATATAAAGGCAAACGCTCAAAACGAGATAGAAACCTGACAGACCGTATCGCTATCCGGCGGGATTATGATCTCGTCAATTTGAACTTCAACTTTCGACCCATTTTCCTATTTTTAAAGAGCCGTGTCCCTGCACTACCACACTGGACCGCGAGTTTAAATTAAAATAGATAATCAGTTTGCTCTTTGCACCTTAAATAATCAATAATCTATTCCATTCCAGTTAAATCTATTTCTTACATTATATTGTTGAAGTTGGCATATTCCTTATTTTGTTGTAGCCAGGAAAAGTGTAGTTCTTCAACATTTCGCCAAAATAAGTTAAAGAAGAAACACGTCAAGCAAGAGCTTCATCGAACCTCCAAACGGAAAATTAGTTTCGCATAGTTTTTGTGATTAACCATTTATAGGTAGTGCAATTCGTACGTCTGTCTGAGAGAGCTAGACTACTTTTAACAGCTCCGCGACAAATACGTTGAGAATTGTTCAGTTCGAGTCTTAACGATCATATTCCAAATCTAAGTTATAAAATTTTGACAAGAAAATATTGAAGATCCCTATTTCCATGAAAGTCATTAATATTGAACCAAGAATTATTCCACTGTAATTCAGTACCAAATCAGCTCTAAACTTTCAAAGTTATCTCTATAAAATGTGTATTTCATTCGTGAGAAACTCTAGATGAAATACCAGTTGAGGGATTTCTCTAAAGAATGGAACGCAAGCCAAAATCAAATATAATATAATAAGTCTCGTGCATTTAACTATGAATTTTGGAGCATGGCTGTGATTTTACCCCGTCCATTGGTGAATGGACTACAACGAGCATTTTGAAAAATTTAGTTGGAACAACTTATGTGTAGTGTACTTATGTGTAGTGTGTACTTTTAACCAAGGAACGATTGTCAATTTCTAAACCTAAAAAACTAAATTCTACTAATTTAAAATAGGAAAAATGGAGTTTCAAATGATAGACTTAGGAACTATCTAACCATCATCGTTCTCAGATTCAATGGGTGCATTGTCGTCTACAGGTGTTCGACTGCCGCGTTTCTTTTATCGTAGTAAATTACTCACAGTTACAAGTACTTCTGACTATACTTGAGATTAAACACTCAGCATTTGATAAAGACTTATTGGCTCAGTTGAAAAGCGGAAAACAAAATATGGATACAGTTAAACTGTCGCGAGGCACTCGTCACTATCGAGACCACTAAATATTTAGTATGACGGCAAATACTTCAACAGCATTGAACCATTCCATTATGTAACCAGTATATTCCATAAAATAATGAGAAGCCAAGTATTTTTCAATCTTACAACGAATCCCTTGGTTGTCAACATCAATTTCGAAGTAATTCAAGAACAAGCTGCGAATAGAATAACGGGTCTTGATTCTTTCATTCTAGGTTGGGGCTATTTATATGTTGAAATGCAAGAGGATTAAAGCCTCTTTCGGTAACGAAACCATCGTTATCGTAGTGCTAGTGGCGGACCTTTGAAGGAATCCTTTTGTGGCAGCTAGTGATGGACTAATTACTCACTAAATTAAAAAATATTCTCAATACGAAAATTAGCTATGCTGACGATCTGAACTTAATAGTTCGTACACAGTAGAATCCTGCACAGAATGTCGGAAACTAAATATCTAGATGATATGTTTGATCAAAAACTGACATGGAATACCTCTCTTATACGACCAAAAAAAATGCCTCAGTTTGGTGGCCAAACACAGGAACAAACAAAAACTTCCGTAATACTAAATCAATTTCACTGGTTAATCTGTTTCTGTGCAAAAGGAACAATGAAAACCGGTCCTGTTGCTGCAGACGAGAAGCTTCTCCTTTTAGGGCTCACACTCTTGCACTTACATATCAAAGGTATGGCCTGTTGTAAGTCCATTAAACTAAAAATATTAAATCAAATAAAACAGACGATTCTCTAGCCCCTCGATGGCAAAGGTGTTCGTTTACCAGTATTTTTTATATTTCAGATGTCCCATACAAATAACAGTATACCAGGATTAACTATTTTAGCTCAAGTTCAACTTCAAAACCTCTAGTAATGGAATGATTGGCCAGGTTCGATCCTAAAGACTTAGAAACTTGCAGTTAGATGGCATAAACAACGTTTAGAATCACCATATAAAAGGCCGTTTCTAATTTTACGATGATTGAGTAAACAATTAGTTTTAAACGAAAATGGAGAAAGTCAAGTTTTCAAGATTCATGAAACTATGAAATTTGGAGTGTTAAGAGTGTGAATTAAGATGAATGTCGTGCCTATATCATTAATATGTCATCAAGTATACCCATTGAATGAATCGTGTTTCAGAACTGAAACGAGTTAAATACTCGCATAAGCAAATAATATCTGCGTAATTGGGCTGAGTATCAAATGCTTATTGGGAATTACCACATCATTTAGTACAATTTTCGGCCATCATCAAAGTCCAAATAAACTAAAAAATTAAATACAAGCTGACGCACGTTTAACGGGATGATGAGGTTCAAATATTTATAAAGCGAGCCCATGGTAACAGTGCGCGTGGAGATATCAAAGAACCACTACGTAGAAGCTACTCCTTATACTTTTTATTGCGAAACATAAATATCATCAACGACCTCATCTGATAAATTGTCCACACTAACCGTATGTTATTATCTACATTTTCTTACGTTTCCACGAACTACACGTATCGTGACTAAACTTATCTTACTACTAATAATCTACTATCCTGCTCAATTTAATAAAAAGTAACGGTAACTACGAGTCGGAAATAACTACCAATACCAGCACTACTTGGGTTTCACTATCAATGGAAAGCTCGTTTCTGAAATGTTACTGGCCAGGCCGATTTTTTCAATTTTTTTTAATTGATTAAATCATTTCTGGAGGAGGGTTACCATCGAAACTCCGAATTTGAAAAACCCAAAAAAACAAAATCCAAGAAATCAAAATCTTCAGATCCTAGATTAGTCAAAATGCTGTTTTTAAAATCCTGCGTATTTTGAAAATCTTGTTTTGCTGTTCATGCAGACGAGAACAAATTATGATTAAATAAATTCGGGTTTTAAGAAGCGTGTATAGCGGTTAGAATATTGTAGCCAAATATTCTAATCGTACATATTGCAAATATTACGCAAATGTTGCTCAACGTAATTAGTGGCACAACTCTAAATCGCCACCCGGTTATTTTACCACGCGTTAGAGTCCTGCAAAAAAGGCAGACGTGATTGAGTTTTTATAATCTAAAACAGAGATTTTTCGCGAGTGCGGATGCGGATACATCTTTTTTCGGGATGTGAATCGGTTGCGGAAACAAAAAACGTATTGATAGCGTACAACAACAACAGCGGAACAACTATAGCGGCATTCAACAATCAAAGTGAAGCAGCAAAAAACACCAGCAGCATAACGGAACCAGCAACAAATCATGTTAAAACAACAACAACGACAGCTACAGAACAAGGTCAACGCATCAACACGGCTGCGAGCAATTTTTATATTTATTATTTTTTTGTTGTTGTAAATAAAATAGTTTTGTTTTAATCATGCCCAATATCCAGCGGCACGCATTGTGTTTCATTGCAAGCACCGCGCTGGCACGCATCGTGCAGTGAACAACTTGTTCACATCCGCTTTACTTTTGCGTCACAACCGATCATGCAACTCCTATGATCCGGTGGCGCGCATAGTGCAGTGAACATCACCACCATGTCCACTTTCGTTTTCTTGCGTGGATCATGCAACTCTCATGATCTATGATTGAGCGACGCGTATGGTGCAGCGAACGACACAACCACGTCAAATGTCGCTTTCCTCTTGCACCTTGATGTTCTCTCATTTTAGTTCCAAAAATCCACCTATCTCCACAGTGGCCAACACCTCTATTTCAAAAGTTGCACTCGTAATTTCAGAATTACCTGGTTTTAACCCGAAACTAGGCTTTCAACGCAAACTACTTCAAAAGCACTATTCAGAGCTTCTGAATAGTCTAAATGGATACACTTTTATTTACACTCAAAAAACTACATTATTCGATTCTGAGTATCGATCAACTTGACGACCGACCAGGCACACAGTTTGAGCTATTCACTGATCTTATGCACCTCTCAAGTTTATATTGAAAACGAAGTACTACCCTACCTAGAGGCACACAATTCGAAGCTATTTACTGAACTTATGCGTCTTATAGACTCACATTGAATAAGAACTACTGCCTAACACCAACAACCAAAATAATCACTACCGAAAGATTAAACGTCTTCAATGACGGATGTCTTTCGATAACTCCACCAATCAACCAAACGATCGCCCTATCATTGTGTGATTCATCTAGATGGAGGTGATGTAGTGATTAGAATATTGTAATCAAATATTATAATCATCCATATCGCAAATGTAACAACTCGCAATCCCAACGCAATTAGTGGTCCAAATCTAAATCCCCACCCGGTCGTTTACTATAATTCTTGATAAACATATGTTTACAAAAATGAACAAACAAGAAGGTAAAGAGAACAAACGACGAGTTTTCCAAAACGAAGACAAACGAGCGACACGAAAAATACAAGCAAAGGAAAACGAAAAACTTTATATTTTACAGTCAGTCATGCAGTTCGTTTCCATCAGCCGTATAATTAAGACGCACATCATTTACGCTCACCACCACCGGCTCGCACGCACTCATGCCATCCGCCATTACGAATAAACGTTATAAGTTCCCCACCGCCAAAATTAATTATGAACCACGTTCTAAAATTTTATCAATCTTTTGAATTCAACTCGACTTTGTTTTAATCGACCATGGCCAAATTTAATATGTAGGGATCTTTCACAATTCTTCGCCGAGTTTGATCAAATTTGGTTTGAAGAATGGGATTAGGATTTTAACAAAAGGTTTTAGGGTGAATTTAACTTTTAAAATTAATTATGGACGAAATGTTAAAGTTTGATCTTGTGGTATAGAGCTCTAATAATCTAATATGGTCAAATTCAGTTTTTTGAATCGGTATTCTGACATAAATATTTTGAATGAGCTTCTAGAATGTGAACCGATTATTGTCAAATTCGATTTATAGGATGTGTTTACGATTAGAATTCTAAAACAAGTCGTTGACGAAGTTCTGAAATCGACGATTTAGATAATTATTAGGGAATTTCAATTATTTGTTGTAGGAGGTATATTTGTTTTCCAGTTAGTGATCGTCTAAGCACACCATAGGTTTTAGCGCCACTGAAAAAAATGCCACATCGAGCGCTTTTACGAATGAACTGGTGGTTTTTGAGCCATCTACTTAAGAAAGTAAACTAGAATTTTATACCGCAATTAAAACCTCTTTAAGCGTAGAATGCTAAAACTTTTTCAAAAAATAATTTGAAAATTAATTTTCAAAAAATCGGAATTTTTAAAATCAGAGCTTTGGAAACTACATAGAATTTTGAAAAACCTTATTTAAAAAAACTCACGATTTTGATTAACCAAAAATAAAAACTATCGAACATCAAAAATATTAGGAGTATTTACAAACGAATGTCTATATTTGTTTAAAAGGCCATCCTCAAATCAAATATTTAAGGCTCTGACCCTCGACCTCGCAGTGAAATTGAAAAGCCCAAGAAGGGTTTCGATCATAATTTTCTTGCTCTACTTTATACATGAAAAGGTGTTCGCCTACCTTTCCATAGTCGAGGCAAGTAAAATTTCCGGTTGGAGCTGAAAATTCTATCGTAACTTGTGGTGTCACTAAGAATGGCCCAGAAGAGAATAATTTACTAGAATTACTGCACAAAGCATTATTTCCTTCTTCAATTTAAACACATTGGTCGTAAACACTTGAAATTGTTTAACGACGTTCCTATTGTTTAATACACCGACGCAAGAGATCACACCCATAGTATAGCAGCCTAAATAACCTTTCTAGGCTAAACTCTCTTAATACACAAATTTAGTATATTCAACAAGTTTACCACAACGTTTAGACAAACGTGAATTATGTACATTAAATAAAGCTTGAGTCATTCAACTATGCAATTGAAGTTAATCAAAATGTCACAAACGTTTCAAGCTCTATATATACCATCAACGTACCACAACAATACCAAACTTTATTGCAATGACTGCTATAAAAACGAAAATCCTCGCAAATCACTAGAGGCCAATAAAAACCAATTTTCATTACTTGTTTATAGTAAAAACTTTATATAGAACCGCAAAATAATAATAAAAATCTCTCGGAAAGCCTTGACCCAAGAGCATACATGAATCATCATCATCTTCAACACCATCGCACACTCAAATCTTAAATTAAATCATTTTATTGCGCAAATAATAAAATCGCGACAGAGTAGTAATTTATGAGTGCGGAAAACACGCAAAACGATGTCAACGATGATATCTATAACAACAAAATTATACAATTGGAAAAGGAAATTTTCATCTGAAAGTTGAAGGTCAAACGGGGGTCACGCAAGATAACCACCATCAAATCACCTCAAATTTTCGATTCACGCAAAAAAAAAAAATACAAAATATAATAAAATACAAATCTCTAGGCCGTTCGTGACATTGAACAACTAAATAAAAAATTCCGATGTATGCGCGTTGTCTCTGCCGCACGATTATTTTGGCACCAGTTCAACAATTTTGTGTAGTTTTTCTATAGAAAAAAAATTAATTTCCAACCAAAAAAAATTATTTTTGCAACAAAAAACTAAAAACCGATTAGCACAAGTCATTTATCAAATACGCGATGATTTTTTGTGTTGCGTGAAATTCGTTTAATCAGAGTACTTACTATCTCGATTGTCATAATTTATATAAGAACCCTCTGTTGGTTACTGTGATGGTTTTGGTGAACTTACCTGAAAATATAAAAACATTTGTAAATTAGTTTTTTATCCTGCAAATGATATTACTGGAACTTAATGACGACAAAAAATGCTAACTGAACCAGTTTATATAAGAAACTTTATGGAGAAATCGCCTTATCAGCTAATTAAGAGATACGAAAACTAAAACATAAAAAAACTGAAAAGCCGGATGTAATTATACTCGAACAACAACAACATAATAACATGGTTTACATACATAAACATATACGAAAATTTTTTTTAAAGAAAATAAAAATAAAAAAATCATTGAGAAGGAAAAATCCATCTACAAATTTTTCTCATCCCACGAATACCCCCAGAACATAAAAAGACAAAAAGAACAAAACAAACCGAATAGAAAATCAATGTTCTCAACATACATACTAATATTTTCATTATCATTAAGCTACAATGAAAATACACCAACCCGCCCAATATCCACCCACCTTCGTCCCCGTCATCAAATTTGGAGAGATCGAAAAAATGAAAATTATTGATTGAAAACACAACTATACAACACACACACACACACCACCCCACAAATCCATACATGTATTACGAGCAACCATGAAAATTATATGCAGAGCATTCTGCTAAAAAAAATCCCGAGCATTTCCCAGTCAGGCTTAATACACATGAAAAATTATGAATTACGTATGTAGAAAATAAATTTTGATGTAGGTAGTTTTTTTGGATATTGGATGGTTGTTAAATACACACAGCAAACATAAAACAAAAATTGTGCGATGACGATTTTCATCTCGCAGCAAAATAAACAACAACAAACGCAACATCACAACACAATATATAAATATAGAAGAAGACAAATGCAAAGAAGAAAAACAATTTTCCGACCTTGCTTTAGTAAATTTTTATTGGAAAACATTTTTATTTTATAATTTCCCCGCTTACTCTGTGAGAATATTATGTTGCTCTTTTGAAGAGATATTAGTTATACTCATTCTCAAGGAAAATTTTATAGATTTTGTTGTGTAGAGAAAATTCGAGAGCAGAGATAAAACAAATTAAATAAAAAATAAAAAAAAAATCTATGTGATGATTTCGACGATATGATAAACTTGGAAAAAGTGTTAAAAGCTCATTAAAGTTTTATTTTTGTGTTATACGAGTAGTAAGTATATATAGATATGGTGTATATGGTTGGTGGCCCCACCCACATAGTGTGAGATTGCACTGTTATAATGAAAGTCTGGTTTAAATGTTCGTATAAAACAAAAATAAAAAATAAAATTACTAAAATTGTTATGTCAATCTATTAATAAATAAATAAATAAATAAATAAATAAAGTATATATCCCAGTGCTCTATGGTGAAAACGGTGGGGTTGCACAAGAATTTGTAAATTATTTTAGAAATAGATGGGACACGAGTACGTAGATGGATGGGGGATGATGGTTTGGTAGGCAAAAGTTAAAGTTTTTATGTATTGCTCTTGGAATCTTAGCCGAATGAATATTTCATTGGAAATATATTTTTGGTGTAGATCGTAAAATATTATACAAGATATACGATACACAAGAGTGGAAAGTAGGGTACGAGAAGTGAATGAAATATTTGCATTTCGTATATACTCAATAAATCTCAATATATTTTGAAGTTATGGATATTTATTATTGCTTGGGATGTTTAAAGTGGAACTGAAAAATCATGAAGGAATTGCCGAAAAGTTCAAGATATTTGAACATTTTTCAATTGTTTATGTTTTAATTTTATAAGCTTTTTGTGAGTGAAATATGCCCCAAAAATAATCCCAAATTTGTTGTATGCAGCAAATGTTGCACACAAATAAATACGGAATCAAGCTCAAAAATATATAAGGAATGATTTGAAAGAAAAATAAATGATAAGATTTTCAGCGTCATTTCCAAAGATTTTATTGCAAAAAGTTTCATTATTATTGTTGTTGTTTCAATATGTATTTTATGAATAATTTTATAACATAAATAACGGATCAAATACACAAGACTTATTTATTAGAATATGAAATAAAAAATCATACCACCAAATTATAAAAAGAAGATAAGTTTTCAAAATGTTATTAAATTTTCAAAATGCTAATAATAAAAATCAACTTCTAAGAGACACTAGGGTTTATTCCCACCATATTCAAATTAGAAATCTGTTCAACAAATCTGTTCGGATTAAACAAATCGGACGATTCCTGGGGGTCCGCATTATAAATAACGGGTCTTTTAAAAAGGAGTTGTTGCAACTAATTTCAATTTAAAAATCTGTTCAACAAGTTTCAAAAGAATGAGATGTGTAGGTAGGTTTTCTGGAATGTTCATGATATGGTCTCTTACCGGCACAAATGGATAGGAAGTTTTCTGGGGTCGGTGACATAAATAACTGGTCTTTTACAAAGGGTTTGTTGCAACAAATTTCAATTTAGAAATGTCCTTGTGTCACTCTTTTCAAATTTGTTGAACAGATTTTTTAATCAAAATTCGTTGCAAAAATCCCTTTGTAAAAGGCCCATTATTTATATCGTCGACCCCAGGAATCGTTCTATTCGTTCGTCCGGGAGAGAGGCTATATCAAGAGCATTCCAGAAAACTTACCCACCTGTCAATATTTTGAAATATTTTGAATAGATTTCTTAATTAAAATTTGTTGCAACAACCCCTTTGTAACAGACCCGTTATTTATATCACGGACTCCAGGAATCGTTCGATTCGTTTGTCCCGATAAATGACTATATCATGAGCATTCCAGAAAACCTACCCACATGTCAATCTTTTGAAATTTGTTGAACATATTTCTTAATTGAAACCTGTTGCAAAACACCTATTGATTGTACAACGTTTATTGCATGCAACTAATTTGGGATTTTTTGGGACATATTTCACTTGGGTGCACGGTATATTCCGTCATTCTCAAGAGGTATTTTAGTGGACCCTTACGTAGAAAGCCTTTTGTATGTATGGCTTAGGATATTTGAGACGATTTTAATCAAAGGTTTTCAAGAACGAGTTCTAGAAACTAAACCAGACAATGTATATCCAATTTAACAAGACAGTTACGATCAAAAATAACCAACAAAAATTCACATCTCTAAAGTTAGCAGAACCTATCCAGCAGAGCATTACAAAATACCGGAGATACTGGAGAATAAGGGCTTCAACGAAAAATATTGTTCTATAAAAATCAAAAGACCCCTATATGACAGTGGTTCCTGAAAATGTCTTAATGTGACCCTTATGCTAAAAGAGCCAAGTGATCGATCCCAGGGGTCGGCCATATAAATAACAGATATTATTTGGAACGAAAAAATTCAAAAGACTCCTACAAAGACAGTAGTTTCTGAAAAGCTCTTCTTCTGTACTTTATAATGAAAGTACCAAATGATTTGTCCTAGGGGCTGGCCAAATGACAGAAATTATTAGGAACGATTGTTGCACAATGGTTCAATGAAAAATTTTGTTTTAAACAATTCAGACGACGCTTTTATAGACAATGGTTTCTGAATTTGATAAATACACATTTCTTGATGTGTACTTTATGCTGAAAGTGCCAAGTGATCGATCCTAGAGGTCGACCATATAAATAACAGGCAATATTTAGAACGATTATTGCACAAAGCTTCTACGAAAAATGTTGTTGTAAAAAATCAAAAGACCCCTATATTTAAAGTGGTCTCTAAGAAGGTCGTGATGCTTAACGTTAAAATGCCAGGTGATTATGGTATGGGTCGGCCATATAAATAACAGACATTATTTGGAACGATTCTTGCACAAAGTTGCAACGAAAACTTTTGTTCTACAAGAATAAAAAGACCTGGATAAAGACAGTGGTATCGTAAAATGTTTTGGTTTGTAATTTATAATAAACGTGCCAAGTGATCGATCCTGGGGGTCGACCATATAAATAAGACATTATTTAGAACGATTCATCGAATAATTTTGTTCTAAACAATTCAAGAGACTTCTATATAGGCAGTGGTTTCTGAAAAAATCTAGATGCATACTTTATACTGAAAGTAGCAAGTGATCAATCTTAGAGGTCGGCCATTAAAATAACAGGCATTATGTGGAAGGATTGTTGCATAAAGCCTCAACGAATACTTTTGTTCTAAATAAACCAAAACACCCCATATAGACAGCGGTTTCTGGACAGGTTTTGATGTGTACTTTATGCTGAAGGTATCAAGTGATCGATCATAGAGGTCGGCCATATAAATAACAGGTATTATTTGGAGTGATTGTTGTTAAAAGATTCAATGAAAAATTTTGTTCTAATAAACACAAAAGTCCCCTATCGACGACCCCCTAGACAGTGGTTTCTGAATAAGTCTTTATGTGTACTTTAAACTGGAAGTACCAAGTGATCTATCCTAGAGCTCGATCATATAAATAGCAGAAATTATTTGGAACGGTTGTTGCATAAAGCTTCAATGAAAAATTTTGTTCTAAAAATTCGGAAGATCCCGATATAGACAATGGTATCTGAAAAGAAAGAAAACTATTTAAAGGATTTGCGTAATAATCTAATACTAAGTGATTTCAAATTGAATTTACGTTTTAAAGAAGATTCTGAAGTAAAAAAACTACGTTGAACTAGTTAACTCATATGATGACGTAATTTTAGAATTTTCCAGTAATCCAAACAAATGTAGTTTGTCAAATTTAGCTATTATCGACCTTATTTGATCAATTAATTTATGTTTTATATCAATTTCCAGGTCGTTATTTTAATGAAAATACCGAATGTTGAAAAAGTTTCGGAGCGGTCAATCTACAAAAGTCAACAGTCAATATTCAAAAGTTGAAGTGTTAAAAAAATCTGTTATGGCATTTTATGCTTGACTTTGGGGCGACCTTGAAAGAACCTTCTAAGGATACCATGATTTTTAAGATTGTGGCTCCTACTTTTTATTTCAGAATCGTATCATTCGCACTACGAAGCTTTGAGGGTGTTGCAACCGAAATTGTATTTTTATCCAAAAATTATGAGCTATTTACTATTAGAATTATCCAAGGAGCACCACGGGAAAGTTTCCATTATATTTATTTCTCATGATGTATATATGTGTGTGTGTGTGTGAACTCTTAACGGAGATTCGGATCATCATTTCTATAGTTTTTAATCTTATGGTGGCACTCGATTCTTTCAACATGCATACATGGGGGAAGAAAAACAGTAAACTTGTTATCTGATGGATTATAAATTAAAGTCATGTCCTTTAAGTATTGGTGATATAAAGGCGGGTCTTTCTTCAACCTTCGTTTCATCGCGAGAAGTCAGCATTTGGCAACTTCACACGAACCTCCGAAGGTACGTCCAGTATCATCCTGGAAACATTCTGTACAAAATGACCCCCAAAATGAAGGCAATTCTTGGAAAATTTCCTCGTTTTCTCAGAAGTTGCGTAACGCCTTTTCGATATTCATCTCACAAGTCAAATATAAGGCAGAATTAGCTTAGTTGGCGGCAAATTTTCCAAAAAGTATGCAACCCAAGTTACTCCTATGAGGTAAAACTTTGTTTTGCTCACGTGATTGTCCTTCGGATAATAGAGAACAGAATTGATCAATTCTGATGCAAATATCTATGCTAGTAATATTTGCTGGACTTAGATCAACCATATTCTCTCCGTTGATTATTTTTAACACTGGCGGGTTCACTGTTGAAAGCGATCTAGTGTTGGTTCATCATCAAAATTTGAAAATCTGATGGAAAATCCGGTTTTAGTTTGAACTGCGCAATTCTTTTGATACCGTAATCCGCATATGCTTATCTTAGCGTTACTTCGTAATAACCAAGTTTCTGTACGCGTTCTTCCGCTATGAAAAAAGCATCTGCCCGTGAACCCAATGATACTCTACATATTTGCCATTCGCACACACGATCTTCAATTTTAACAAGTGCTGTCGAAAGCACCGATATATCTACTTGTGGCGTGTCATTCAACTTCACAGCCCTCAGGCTGACTAGATTTGCAGAAGAGAGAGAAATTTGTTCAGATTATTCTCATTTTACTGGTTTCTGACGGAATTTCGTTGGAGATTATATTAGTTTGCGGCATTTGATTTGAAGAGCTGGTGCGAGACTGTTCGACGAGACTGATTTTCGAAAGGACAGATAATCATCAGATGAGCACTTGTTTTGCATAATGGACAGCTATAAAGCAACCACTATAAACTCGGAAAATAAGTTTCGACGGAATGCTACATCCATAAGATCCATGTAACACCCTCCTTTTGGTGACCAAAATCATCACGACCATTTGCAATATTACCCAACACTTGCAAAGAACGTATTACCTCATCCGACACGTCGTACATCTTTCTTCCGTTTTTTGAGATAGATATAGAAATAACGGGTTGATTTAAAAACATTTGAATAAATTTATTTACGATGTGTCTTTTACGATCGAACCTACTCTCCAATTTATTTAATGCCAGAACATAATATGATTCAGTAATATCCATATGACGTATTAATCGTGCTGGCTCGATCGGATGTAAACTCATTGTGTATTGTGGTTGTGAACAATTGATAGAATGTTTATCATTCAGTATATTCTCCTGTGTATTTTGGCACCCGCAGCCCTGGCAGTTTCAATTCTAGTGCCACATTTCGAATTATTGTGTCGATTAATGACACATCATACGCTCCGACGGTAGTGGCCAGTTGTCTTCCCCACTCACAATTAATTCATCGTATATCTCATCAATTATGTGATGCTGCGATTGGTCTTCTTTATTAAATGTGAATATTTTTTCCTCCACAACCACAAATTCTTTAAATAATTGTTCGGTGCTCTTAATTCTTACGCGAACATTTTACTGGTGTGTTGATAAAATGGTTAAATAAGTTCTAAGTTTGGTAATATTTCGATTGGCGTGCCCATCGTTGATTGCACATTATTTTTAACGAATCTTTAACCAATTTTAACTTAGGAGTTTACCAATAATTATCGGTTAGGTTAATGCAGCAGGCACGGGTTTCTTTACAAAAAATTATATTTTTAAAGATGTATACCACTTTTAATTGAAACTTATTTTAATATGGTTGTCACAACACGATACTACTCAACAACAAAATATGACAAAATTAGCTATACTACTGTCCTGAGTAAAATAGTTCAACAACTTAAAGTAGGTAATGATAGCAAACTACTATAATTTATTTGTCAAAATTCTGACGTAAAGCAAAACCGATGACAATAAATATGATTCGGCCAAGGGGGTAAATAATTAATTGTTTCAGATTTGGAAAACGCGAGTCCTTTACAAGCTCCGACGCATATTACCATATAATAAATTTTTTGAAATCTATTTGACAGTTCCGGAACTTTTTGGACACGCGGTATAAAAATCCTCATTAATTTTTTGTTGATAATTTCTCTCAAACGTATTCAATGTAACGATTCCTATATAATTTTTCTTAGAGTCCTGCTACAGACAAATTTATAGTCATACAAACAACATACATATTATAAAATCACAATGGAGACAATTTAACGCCCAGATTGGTACATTAATTGTGGGCGACCGTATGAATATTTTCCTGTTAAAATAATGAATATTTTAAATTGTGGTTTAGATGTATGAGGGATATGTGATAATATCTAGGTGATTTGCGCGTATTTTCGTCATGTCAACATAACTCCTTGTTAGAACTAACACAAAACTAAAAGGAAATTTATTAAAAAAAAGTCGCGTACGTGTGTATTATGTATAGACTGTACGAAAAATTTTGTAATGGTGTCACGCACATTTTCCATTATTTTTGGTCGTATTGTAACTGATTTCTTGCGGGAAAATATATTCTCAGCCATATTTTGGCATAGAAAAAAAAAAAATATTATAGTTCGGTACTAGTTTGTGGCTAACACTGAATATTTTTTAATTAAATCGAAAACCAATTTCCACACAATAATGTTCACGTGATTATGATCTAATTGAATTTCCACAGGAAATATTTTTCATGGTTTTTCCTTATTTTCGTTTCTAATCTAATATGTTTCTTTTTTTTAATGAAAGGATTCTTGGAAATGGGCTAATGAGATTAAAGTTATGTGGCTCAGAGATTCAAATACAAGTCGAGGAGCGCATAAATAGAAAAAGTTGCGAATGTCAAATGTATATGATGATTGTACAAAATATGTAATTAAGTTATATAATGTGGATATGTATACAGCATAACACAATGCTATAATACCAAGGATTAAAAATATTTATAAGTATGTTGTATGTACGTAACATAAAAGATTTGTTGTGCGAGATAAGGCAAATCGTCATTACGTGCAAGTCATCCGAGCAAATTATGATGACATTTTTTTTTGTATTTGAACTCATCGTTTGAAATATATAAAATGGAATTCCTTGCCAAAGAACATAATACATAAAACATAAATTTTTTTTTGCTGTTTTCAACATAAATTTTCGTTAAGTTTGCAGAAAATCGCGGCTGACAAGGTAAATTTTCATGTGATAGAGATAAGAGTATATTCAACTTCTTAAAATTTATATCTGTGTAATTTAAACGTTGGACTGGGTATGTGGATTATTTAAGGAGTACACCACCCTCCAAGAATAAAGGTCCAACATGCTTTTAAAGTGTAATTTGGATTTTGCGAATTTTTTGTTATACATTTTTTTAACACTAACATTTTTAATGAGAAATCAATGAATTGCTTGTCACTTTCGTCCGAATTTAATTAAGAATTGATTCTAAACTAATTTTTAGAGGTACTTCGAATATGACCAACTGTGGCAACTGTGGCCAAATATGGCAAATTATTACGGAACTAGACCATTTAGTAATCGTTCATGACGAAAGAGAGCAAGGGATTCTAAAATAATTGTTGAAGGAAGTTCTGAATATCGTCACTTGGGAGGATATGCTGTAACAAATAATAAATATGTAGCTGAACTCTCAAATTATTCGTTGAAGGAATTTTCGAACGGACCTAAACTAGGACAAAAGTAGGCTATTTATTAAACGATCAATATGAGATTCTAAAATTATTTTTGGAGGAAGTTCCAACAGAGGCAAATAACTAGACTATTTATTAAACGATCAAGGTTAATTTCTATGTGGCGACTGGAAGTTGGACATTGTCATGATTATTGATAGAAGTTCTGGAATATGACCAACTGTTACAGAAATAGGCCGTTTATAAACATTTTTCATGAATTTTGCCGGACACAACAACATTGGATTCTTTAGTGAGCTCGAGATGCTATAAGGTTCGGTATAGGATAGATTTAAGTTCCATTAAATTGAATGTTTGTGAAAAAGATCACACCCGGCTCGATCGATTTTTTATGAAATTTGTTTTAGGTGGCCCAGGTTGCTTTTGTTGGTGTTTGCTATTTTTTTTGATCTTTCCGTGTTATTTAGTTACTTTCTCGTTTTGCGCTTTTTATAGGATTCCAGAAACCTGAAACAAAAAATCGATCAATCCGTCTGGGCTGTAGAGATGCCGAATATCTCTTGAAAAACAGTTTTTGTCAAAAATCGTGATTTCCGCTTAAGTTTTAGAAAACTGACGTGGACCGAAATTGTTGCAAATTTAATTAAGAATCTTTTACTTCATAGTAGTTTTTTTCGTAAATCTCGGATTATCGATTTCGGCCAAAATTCAGTGGTAACTTCCAATTTGTGGAAAAAGCTTAAGTATGAAATTTCATCCCGATTAATCAATCCGTCTAATCAATCCGTTCTGCGCCTTTTATAGGATTCCAGAAACCTGAAACTAAAAATCGATCAATTTGGATGAACCTAAGCCTACCGACAATTGGAATGAAATTTCAAAATTAGTTCAAGATTTAGTTCTGCAAAATGGCGAATTAGCATGGAACGGCATTGTGTGATAACACAATGATTCGAATATGAGTTCAGAATGTGATGCTGGAAAAGCCCAATTTTAGCAAAACTAAGCCAATTTTCACAACGAGCAACGAACTTCGGTGTGTATGATAAAAATGGAGGGATGTAATTGTTGTGGCCAACACCCGACATTCTTTTACGACAAATGTACATTGAGGTGTATCATTAGGATCTTCCAATTTGTGGAAAAAGCTTAAATATGAAGTTTCATCTCAATCAAAATAAGCCGTTTGGGCTGTACAGGGCCGAATTTGAAAACCCGTTTCTGGTCAAAGAACATCATTTATTCATTTCCACCTAAATTTTGGAAAAATGATCTGGGCATATTGTTGCCAAATTAAATTAGAGTCTTTTGGTTAATAATGGTTTTTCTCGCAAAAGATATTTTTCTCAAAATATTTGCAAAAAACGAAAAAGCCAGCATGAAAGCTGTCACTTCTGATAGACCACTGGGACGTCCCACTTTATAGTAAAAGATTAAGTATAAAGTTTCATCACGATAAATCAATATCTGGGCTGTGCAGGGCCAAATTTTTATTGAACAACAGTTTTCTTTGTCGACAATCTACATTTCACCTTAAATTTTGGAAAACTGGTTTGAGTCGATATTGTTGCAAAATTAATTTAGAATCTGTTAGTTCATAATCGTGCCGCGCCGGCTAAATGTTGCAGCTTATTATATATAGCGCAGACGCATTGACCGAGCAGGGGGAAACATATTTAAGTTTTTTCCATAGATTGGGAGATCTCAGTAATTTTTTATTAAAATCAGTTTCACGTGTTTTGCAATTATTTTGAAAAGCATATCATTTTCAAGAAAAACGGTTATGAACTAAAATATTGTAAATTAATTTAGTAACAACACTGGCTAGATCAGTTTTCCAAAATTTAAGCGAAAATGACGATTTTTGACAAAAACAGCTGTTTTTCGGCCAAATTCGACCCTGTACAGCCCACTTCCATGTACAGCAAGTACTTATACTTAGTATATCGTAAGATATCGCCAAACAAGTGCAAATGGCGTAACTTTCAATGCGTAACTGTAACAAATTTCGAAAACTGTGATGGTATTTTTGATACAGTAACAAATCTTTATATCGCGAAAAGTTTAGCTTCACATTCATTGTAGTCAGTGAAAAATTCTAATAAGCTCGAATTGAAAATATTAATTGGTTTTATCTTAAAACAATTTAGAACATATTTTTCAGAACAACTTTAACTACACAATAATTTTCAATGAATTGACCTTGATGAAAACATACACGATTTGTTATGATGGGGTTGAATTTATAATCAATCCAATAAAGTCCACGTCTCCAAGGAGTTTTATAAATTTCTGGGTGCAGTCATTGCCGGGGAAGGGCCAATCTCTGTGCTAAAAACTAACAGGCAGTTGCTCGGTTTGGGAATGAATCTAGTAAGTAGAGCGTGTTCCAATAACTGTAGAGGTTCCGACAAGAACGAATAAAATATGCATAATGTTTTATGCTTCCGATTTCGCTTGAAAGTGCTGGGTCCGGTGAAGAATTGACCATTGTAGTTACTGCTCTGATTTTAGATTTAAGGCCCATATATGACTGAAACATAATCCTACTGACTTCTATATAAATTACACCCACGAAAGGTTTCTATCATGTGGCGGAGTTCGTGCACGTTTCATACTACCTGCAAGTCATCTTCTTTATTATTTTGGTCTTGATTATCGTTCTACAATTTTTGGTGCTTCCTCACAAATTAAAGTGGCACCTGGAATCATCATAATAATTTCTTATACGTAGTTATTTTGAAATGTATCCTTCAAGCGTGAAAACTCGCATTGCAAATGTAGGGATGATTGCCAATTCATGCAAATTTCATCTGTTCCCGTACTCTAATAATTCCCGCACTCTGTCTGAAAATTCTTCATATAAAAACTCCTACATATGATATGACCTAAATAAATTCAGTTGTCAACATACCAAAAAAAATTCTTTTAATTAAATTAGCAAAATCACATTTTATAAATTCTAAAAACAAAACATTTAATTACACTGAATGATTAATTCTAAGAATCATTTATATACAGATGGTTTTGTGATGCGAGGTCATCAGCCAAAAAATAAATAATAATAATTTGATATACAAGTGATGTGCCGAATACTTGTGAATAAAACGAATTTTGGCAAGAAAAATAGAAAAAATCGATTCCCGTTATGTACGAAAGGAAATCCCACGTATAATGTGATTTATATATTTGATTATTTATCCCCCCTTAATATAAACACCAAAATCGCACAAATCAAGCGGATACAACCAAAAATCACACTTATGGCACATACACACACACATATACATACACCTAATATTACGATCCTTAAATCCTTTTAATAAAATTTTCTCATACACACACCAAATGTAGTTCATATTTTTCTCTCCTTCCACCCCGGCGGCGCAATGGCTTACCTTTAAAACATGCACACCCCATGATGTATCCCATCATCGGAACCGAATTAAATTAACTTTTTTGCTTGGTATATTTATAAACGCAATTTTATCATATAATTTATTTATTATTAATTAATTAATTTAATTTAATTATGTAAAAAAACTAAATTGTGATTCATAATATTTAATTCACACATTTTCCTATGTAATATTATAAATACACTTATGCACACATGTACAGTGTGTCCATGCATTAATTTTTGTTTATATTGTCGCGGTTTAATATTTCTGTTCTATATAAATATTTTAATTAGAAAACACAATTAATTATTATTTAAAAATGCACACTAAAATATCCCCCGATACGATATCATTAAACACGACATTGCCAGTACCCAATATACGTGTAGTATGTAACACGCGCTCCGGAAACAACCAAATCCATATGTCTCTCGTTCACTTTGTATACCGAAATTGATTTGACACAAATTACAATCGTAATAATAACTGAATGAATGATCTTATTTCAGAGATGTAGATACATAAGAAAATTTAATATAAATATAAAAACTTGTGTACTCGGTATCTTGTCTGTGCGAATGACAGAAGAAAAATGTGGGAGGAGGCAAAGGAGTCATACGCGAATTATATATGAAACATCTTACTTATGTTTTGTACATCACATTCAATTAAACGTACAGTAGCACATCTACATTTAAATACAGTATCGAATACTTTATACTTCCGGCATATCAATATAGTTTTAGATACCAATATACGTCATTAATTAATTTAAGTGTTAATTAACACCCAATAGCCGCATCTGTGTGCAGAAAGCAGAAAATGTGATGTTTTAAGCAATCCAATACTGTTGAAAATAATAAATCGCGTAAATGACAACAACAACAACAATGAAAAATTAACTTTGAAATTTTTATTTAAATTAGACAACAGCAGCAACAAAGAGCGTATTAAGAAAAGCGGAAAATATTAATTTATGAATATTTTTTTGTAAAAAAAAGTTCCATATATAGACATTGAAAAACTTTTTGAAATTGCGATGAGATATTGTTCCTAGAGTCTCGCGGGAATAAATCGAGGTAAAATAATATTAACATTTTTAAATTGACAAATTGGCAACCTTAGCTTTTTACAGCGTATTTCATTTTAATATAGTTCCAGATTAAGGGTGCACAATACGTCACACAAACACATATTTCGTATATGTAGTGGTAATTTGTGCCCCCAAATGTTGCTTAAACGTATATTGGGTAACATTCAGGAAATAATTAGAATTAGTACAGGCGTACTGGCGTACCCATATTGTAATATAATAATTACTTTTAGACTGCTCGACTACCAGAGTCGAATTATTCTAGAGACTTTTTTTACCTAATAATAGACCGGGATTTCTGGAACGACCTTAATGAGTACTTTAGAAATAAATTGTTAAATGTTCGATTATTTGCGGTCGTTATTCGGCCCTTTAAATAACAGACAATTAACATTTTTATTTGAAACAAATCAAAAGAGCCCTATATAGACAATGATTTTCAGGCCTTATAAATAACCTTTAATGGACAATGGTTTATGGCAAAACCTCGATGCGTATTTTTGCTGTAATTGCCAAGTGGTTGACTCAAGGAACCTCACGACGTCATCTGAACTTCGGTCTGGAAATTGACAAACCCGAAAAATTTATTGGAAATCGAGAACACACACAAATTTAGACAACCTTTAACAACTTTTAATGATACACAATCAATCAAAAAATTAAAACAGATCTGATTTGCTAAAAAATTGTTAAGAAATATATGAAGAAAAACTTCCCTTAATAATATGATTATCATTGCACCAACCCGGAAAATTTACAAAAAAGAAAATCGAAAATTTCCATTATTAAATTGTTCACAAAACGACACAGAAAAATTTTCTAATTCTTCATTGCTTATGTAAATTCGTTTTTACACATATCCACCAAAAGATTAATTTTTCACGAGCGCCAAAGCGGTGAATTTCTGAACTAAAGTTCCGGTAATAAAATTGTTGTTTTTCCAAGACCTTTCAACTATGAATGGTTTATATGTCACATGATTTTGTTGGAATGAGCTAAATGTAACTGTTTCCACCGCTACACCGGTAGTTTTGAGTACAAACGTGCTTCAACTTATTTTGTGACATTCTTCACGCCTTTTCCAATGATATGAGTTACGTATATATATTCTATACCAAAGGAACAATTTGCCACCAGCGTCAAAAGGCTGAATTTGTGAAATAAATTGCTGATAATAATGTTGTTTTTCCCAAGACCTTTCAAATGATATGCTACAAAATTATAGGGAGATGAAAAAATTGTAACTGCTTCCAGCGCTACAACGGCAGTTTTGAATACTGTGATGCTTCAGAAATTACTCATATATTTTATATGATAAATGAATAATTAGCTAAAAGCGCCAAAACGGTGGATTTGTAAATTAAAGCGATGATTACAAAATCGATGCTTTTCCTAAACCTTTGAAATGATATGCCACATGATTATATAGGAAAAAAAGAAATTGTAACTGCTTCCAGCGCCACAACGGTAGTTTTGAGTATTGTTCAGAAAAATTCTCGATAATCTTCAAAATCTTTTCCACCATATACGACAAGTATATATAGAGTTTTCCAATAAGAGTGATATGATCCAAACTGTCAATTTAGGTGAATGTAATGGTTTTTCATGAATAATTTGTGGATTTTCTTCGCACCAGAATCGACAGTTTTGTTTATTTACCGCACCACTCAGAGGAAAGTTAGCCTCATCGGAGAAGATGATTTTTTTTTAAATCTTTATCGTTTTCAAGTTGTTCCAAGGCAAAATCAACAAATTCACGACGTTTACGGTGGTCCAATGGCTTCAGTTCTTGAGTGAGAACAATTTTATACATTTTCTTATTTTCTTCTTTTTCTTGAATGTTTTTGATGTGTACTTTATCCTAAAAGTATCAAGATGTCGATCCCGGTCTTTTAAATAGCAATCAAAATAAAAGAGTCCAATTTATATAATCGTTTCTTTCATTGTGTTGATGTGTATTTTGTGCGGATCCGAAAATTTCAATTCGGATCCAAAAATTTTAATACTTTTAAAACGTTCGAATTCGAATTTTTAAGATTGGACAAAACTTTTCATTGAACCTTTGTGGAGTAAATATAGGGTTTTACAATAAGAGTGATATGATTTAGCAGTTAGGAAAGAAAATATTGTGTTAGCAGATATCGGATTGAACTACTTAGTACTACCAGATGTAAAATTAAAATGATAAAAGTTGGTAAGGGGTTTTCGAGTACCAAAAAGCAGCCACGAATTCATAATTCTTTAAGAAATGTTTACGGTTTTTGATAATAATTGGCAACAGAGTTCTATTTCGTTGATGTTTGATTGAATAGTTTCTTAGTTAGTTAGAGTCGTTTGTAGTCACTTCTGATTTTTTTTTTAAATACGGAAAAAATTAATGTCGTGTTTTGATTAAATACTTTCATTTACAAGGTTTAAACTAAAATAAAACATCAAAATAAAACATCGATGAGATGAAAATAATGTTAGATGAACATGCACCTTGAAATGCAACCGTCTATAATTGGGTAAATGAATTTAAACGTGGCCGCACAAGCACAAGTGATGCCGAACGTTTTGGAAGGCCAAAAGAAGTAACAACACCAGAAATGGTCGAAAAAACCATGAAGTCATTATGAATGACCGTCGTATAAAGTTGCGCGAGATTCCTGACATTGTAAACATCTCATATGAACGTGTACACAATATCATACACGAAGGATTGCATATAAAGAAGCTGTCAGCAAGATGGATGCCGCGTTTGTTAACAAATGTTCAAGAACTGGATCGAATGACCATTTCGAAGCACTGTTTGGAGATGTTTCAGTGTAATCCAACTGAATTTTTGTGTCGATTCATAACGATTGATGAAACATGGATCCATCACTACACGCCACAATCAAAACAACGGTCAAAATAATGGGTAGAGCTGGTTCAAGTGCTCCAAAGAAAGCAAAAGTTGTTGCATCAGCTGCTAAGGTTATAGCCACTGTCTTTTGGGATGCACAAGGCATAATATTCATCATCTATCTTGAGAAGGTAAAACCATCACGTGTGAATATTATGCAAAAACAACCACATTTAAAGAAAAAAAGTGCTCTTCCACTATGGCAATCATGGAGTTGGACTGCGAAGTGCTCCATCCACCCTATTCACTTAACCTGAAAGAGATTTGGAACGATTGTCAAGTATGTTCCAAAAAAAAAACTCCCGTGATATACAAATCCAATAAAAAATTTGTAATACAGAACATGTATTAGTAATTACACTGTTAAACCAAAATTTTGGCGAAATAACTATATTACAATAGAAAGGGAAGAAAATAGGCGCCATATTTTTTTATTTTGCAGAAACGGTAGCAAAAGAAAGAGTAAGAAATTATCTTGAGAAAACACATTAAGTCATTTAATTGACATCAATAAATTAATTTAAAACTATATAGAATTTAAACATTATATTTAAACTTAACATTATTTATTATATTAAAATATTTTTTTTAGTATTTTATCGGAAAATTCGACTACGTTGAAATGGTAACCTTAGGATAACAGTCAAGCGCCCTTTAGAAACGGAAAGTAGTGATATTATTTCTCGAACCCGGAAATCAAATCGACTTTATTGCTTTGAGTATTTTAATTTAGATAAATTCCGGATATCGCCGAGGTTGACACAATAAAATAAATCAAGAGGCATCTCCGTTTCTAGGGGATAGGTATCATTTTTAGTTCTCGCAATTCAAACGATTTTATTGACTAGTTTTAGTTTAGATAAATTCTGGATATCGGAGAGTTTGTCGGAAAATTCCGCTTAGTGAAAATTGCTGCTTCAGGTTCCAATATTTGCACTTAGTGAAATTATCTGACAAAATCTACGATACCGAGAATTTATCTAAATTAAAACTACCCAAACTCTTAAAATCGTTTAGATTTGCGAGAACGAAGAATGATATCTATCCCCTAGATATGGAAATGGCTCTTGATTTATTTGATGTGTCAACCTAAAGCTAACATTTGCACGCATAGTGGAATTTTCCGACAAACCCTTACATATCCAGAATTAATCAAAACAAATTTTATTCAAACCAATAAAACCGTCTTCATTTACCACAACTAGGAACCAACAACTTGGAAACTTGATTCATTTGATTGTAGGCATTTTCCGACAAACTGCACGATTTTAGTAATTTATTAAAACTAAAACTACCCATACCGAACGAATTGACTTAATTTACCAGAAAAAAATTCAGAATTATTCCATTTTTATGGAAAGGTCCGTTAGCTCACTTGATGTCTTATCTGTCTTCTGGATATCGTCTTGTCGTTTAATTTCACATAGTGGCTTTGTACACAAATTTTCTATACTCTGCATTTAGAGATATTGAAATGATACCTTCTGTAAAAGTACTTAAAGATGAGACTTTTCCGGGCTATTATGAATAATGTAAAATAAACTCTTTTGAGTTTATTTTCTTGTTTTCACTCAAAATTCTTATACGAATTTTTTTAACAGTGTATTTATCAATACTTATTTATTTTTGTTATTTGGGATATACTTCGCTGCCATGACTTGGATGAAATAATGAAATAATAGCTGAAACGACTGTTTATTTTGAGGAGTGTGATAAATCACATTTTAAAGAAAGTTTAATGAAATTGGAAAAACGTTGTAATAAGTGTAACTGGGTAAAAGGAGACTAAGTTGAAAAATAAAGTAAATTTTAATTAAAAAAAATCGTTTCATTCTAAAGACTTATCAACCGACTGAACGTACTTCCTTTGAGATTGGAGCAGTGCTGAATATTCACCATTTATTTAACGGTATTACGGTTATAGACACCGTGAGTGAGTGAACAAAATAATTTGAAAATATTTTTTCATCGAACCATTTTTTCGTTTGCAATCATGTTGAGCTGCAACGTTCTTGGCTGAACTCGTAAAATTATCCATCACTCTCAAACTTCAGGCTAAGAATAAAAGGGAATGATGTACAACTGTTTTCAACGCACCATGGTAGAATCTGTGTTATTGGAATTAATTGAAAAATTAAAATTGTCCGGATCAATAAAACATTTTGCAATTGTCGAATCGAAAGGCTATTGTCTTTCATTATGGCAATACGAACTAGTAGAACAAGCATGGGGACACGGCAAAAATATTGGATGCTTATTTCAGTCGGTGAAGTATTCTCGTGATGGTGTTAGAAAGTTAGCTTTTATCGACCTTCTGAACAAGATACCAGGATTGATTATCGATAATTGAGCTACAAAATGAACATTTTTTAGTAAAATTACGTCCTATCACGGCATTATATACGGAAATTGGGATAGTTTTGAGCAAATCAATTGTTTGCAAACAACTAAAAAAGTATCAAAAAAAGGTTAATCAACTTTTGCTTATTGAGCAACGGTAATGAACTGATAGATATTGAAACTGAGCAACTCATTTTCAAATTTAGAACAAAGAAAGTAGATAAAATTGGACTAATGTTGATGTTTATTCCTCTTTCACCAATCTAGGCTAAAAATTAGCTTTGAGATTTTTATGGTCAAAATTAAAAATTGCGATCATTGCCCAAACTATGGACATATTGTTATTTGTTGGAAGAATTGGCGTTGTTTGTGGGGTCTTCAATTAATTAACTCGGTATCCTATGTGCTATAGTAGTTCTACATTTAGATTTTCAAAGTCTTTGGCGGCGGACACACGAGTTTTGATATTTCCGACCAATTTTGTATTTTCATTTCCGGATATAAATTCTATCAAATATTAGCTGCGTTTTTCTGAAAAACAATCGGGTTGAGTTCGCGATAGCTTTTTCAAATTTGTCCAATTTAAAATTTATTTATTTTTAAATTAAAAAACTTAGATTTAATAGTAATCTATGTATAACCAAAAAAATCCATCGTAAAAGTTGTATAGTTTTCTTGTAATATCGTTGTTCTGTATAATAACGGAGAAGTTCAGAACTATACAGAACATCGATATTACAAGAAAACTATAAAACTTTTATGGTGTTTTTTTTGTTATACGTAGATTACTATTAAAACTAAATTATTTAATTTAAAAAAAATTATTTTTTTAATTTTAAATTGGACAAATTTGAAAAAAGTTATCGCGAACACAACCCGATTGTTTTTCAGAAAAACGCAGCTATTACCATCTCATATTTTCAATAACACATTTCAGATGTTTTTCTTGCCGTAGCAAGAAGGTAATCCCCAATCCACTTTTACTCTATGTTAAAGCTGACCCAGTTGCTGCTGGATAATAAACTGGATATAAATTTATAATGACGAAAAGTTTTCATTATTAAAATCTGCAATTACTTTCCTTTATGCAAATGGGTTTTCCAACTGCCAAAGAAAAGTTTAACAATCTGTGTACACCTCGACACATACACACAGAAAACCAAAACAATTTTCCCAAATTCAAAACAAGCAAAAAAAAATATTTCGAATAAAAATATTTTGTGTAGTACTAGAATATAAAATATACAAACTCTATACATAAAAGAAAATCATGGAAAAATAAAAAAAAATATATCCATGGAAATGAGCGCGCAAACTCAGTAATTACATCATCATTTCACATCCAGTATATAAAGGAGCCTGTACGAGTATTTGTATGCCAGTACACAAAACGATTTTCCAATTTTTTATATACAGTTTTCCATAAACATTATCATCATCATCATTATCAATGATTATATTATTGTTTTTATGGGTGTGTGTATGTGTGTGTAGGGTGTGTTTGTGTGCGGCTGTTGTTGGTTTTTATGTCTGGAGGAAAAAACAAATCAACCACACACGGAAAATAAATGTAAAATATACGGGACAAACCTAGATTTCCGATTTTCTTTACATTGTATGTTGAACAGAAAAATGTCCAGAAATTAATAAAAAATGCCAAAATCACAATGATTAAATTTTCTTATTATGTATGTATGTGTATTCAAATCATTCCATGCGTATAATAAATTTATGGCGCCAAACAGGTTTCTAAGTACCTAATCCCCAGCACACAATATACTAAGTTAGAAAAAATCTCTAAAACCCCTAAAAAATGAAAAGAAAATCTCAATCTGATCCGATTTCAGTGAAATTCTGTATAAACATCCCCGCCCATGTCGCCACACAAAACAAAACCGTAAAATATTGCATTTCATCGTATAAAATAGCCCACCCTCTCATCGCACCAGAATCATATATACGCGAATTTTTTTGCTGTCTCCCGTAACGAGGAGGCTCGAAAAGAAAATTGAATTTAAAAACGAAGAAATGTTTTAACACATTGACTGTACATACCCAGGTACAAAAATCGCAATGTATATGATATTTCTGTTTTGGCCTGTACACAGGAGGCACACACCCCCTGCATATTTTACTAATTGTTTACATTAAGATGAAGGAACAACAAAAACAATCTCTATGTATAATTAAAAGAAAATGTCTGAGTTTATGTAGTACAAATATTTTTATTGCTTAATGGATATTCCCAAAAACCAAGAACAAAAAATAAGATTTTTCGCATGTGAAGTCGAATAGAGAGATAATTGGTTTCCATTTTATTCCTCGGTTTCTTCTTAGTTTTCTTATATATGCAATTAATCGATTTGTTATGTGGTGTATGTGGATGTGATGACAGCCGGCGGCTTACATTTAAAATTTTTCTTCAAAAATTTGTTAAGTAAACAGAGACAGTATATAGTATTTGGCTATAAAGATTACAAATACCAAGTCAACAGGCTAATATTTACGCGATGGAATGTCTAAGATATTTAAATAAAATGTATTTACAAGACATTACTCTTTAATATTGAAATCACGGTGCCTAGCAAGATAATTAATTATTTGACACATAAATTTGGTGGCCAAATAATGGTTTGCACATATATTTTAACCGGAAGTAAAATTATTGTTTTGCAGTTCATTGATTCATTGGGAAAATACAGGATGACCCAGTAAGTTTGATTCGATATTGTCCCAGAGAACTATTGTTATACAGCCACTTTGGTTAAACATTACCAACAGTATTGTAAAAAGTGGGTATTGGTCGCCAAATTCGCGAATAGCCTCATTGAGCCTGAACCTCTGCTTAAATTTCAGAAAATCAACAAGGTTAACCTTTGTTGGTTGAAAATTGAATCTTTAAATTTATTTAAATATTTTCATTTTTTGTCGTGTTTTGTAAATGCTAAACTTTTCAACATTCTTGCAAAAATTTAAAAAGCTCCCATTAAGGCTACCATTTCCGGCACATTCATGGGAAAAGTTTAAGTATGAAGTTTTATTCCGAATAGTCCATCCGCCTGGACTGTAGATGCCGAATTTTGGTGAAATAAAGTTTGTTTTATTAAATTTCGTCATTTCCGGTAAAACTTGAAAGATGATCTAAACTTATTCTGTTTTTAATTTTGTTTTCAATCTTTTTGTTTTTAATCGTTTTTTTTTGTAAGTGCTATACGAGTATAAACTTTTCAAACTATTTGCAACGAAAAAGCTCCAATGGAAGCTGCCACTTCCTGTGGACTGATGTTGGTCAAAAATCATTGGGATCTCCCAATTTATGGAAAAAGCTGAAGTATGATTTTTCATCCAGATCAATCAATCCGTATGGACTGGGCTGTACAGAGACCGATTTTTTGCTGAAAAACAATTGCCAAAAATCGTCATTTCCGCTTAAATTTTAGAAAACTGATCTGGACGGGTAATGATATACTTTTCAAAATATTTGTAAAAAATGCAAAAACTCCTATGGAAGCTGGCATTTACGGTCGACTTAAATCACGACTTCAAGAATAGTCATCACTTTAAAAATTTTATAGCCGAGGAAGCAGAACTTAACTGCAATGAACAAAAATGCGCGAAGCATTTTCAAAACAACTTCAAAATACTAGAAGATGGTAGGAATACATACCATGTAGCATTACCACGTACGGGTGACAATTTCGTAAAAGATAATTTAAAAAAAAAGCTACAGCACGTATACTTGAAGTGAAAACACAACTAAATAAAAATATTCAGATAGAGGGAGGGTTATCGAGTGATATAATTACGATGGGTCCTAATTTCGCGAATTAGAGGGTCCTCGGATGGATTTTGGGAACCGTGGTCCCAATTTTACATTTTCTCGGCTCGAACGATTCAGATAAAAATTGGTGAGGGAAATTTTAGAGCCAGGAATCGATTTCGATAAGTCTTAATATCCTGGGCTCTTTTTCGGCTCAAAATTAGATGAGACTGGGTTTTTGCATGCAAGGACGTTATTGAAAGGAATTCTGGCTTTCGAAAAATTCATTTAGGATGGTATCATCATGCGGTACCATGTTGAGGCACGTTGCTCCATGTTGCAAGATGTTGTACTTTATTGCTTAATAATAAACCATGTTGCGTGATGTTCCACATTTTCATTAGTCACGTTCTTTTGAAAATGTTGGTTGATATCAATTCATGTCAGGAAGTTAGATCCTATACTTTGTGAGAGCTTTTCGAAAATTAATGTTCTTCGTGTACTGCTCAAGCGATTTAGAACCGTAATTTCGGGAAAATTCGTTTAAGGGTCCCTCCTGGAAAGTGCTGGTAGCTCTAAAAAACCTCTAAAACATTTCGACTCGAACATTTTTTTTAAAATTGTTGAAATATTTTCGAGTGTCAGGAATGAATTCGAGAAAAATGATTTATGAGGTGCTCTGGTGGAGGGTTCCTCTTGCAATCCTGCAGAGAATTGAGGAGAGTTGAGCTGTTTTAATAAAAATTGGTTTGATTGGATTTTTTAGAATGCCAGGAAAGATTATTTAGGAGTCTTCCGATGAAGTAGTTAGGTTGCACCATATTGCATTGGGTTTATGTATATGGTTGCGACACTCGTGTCCTTTACCACAAAAATATTGATCTTTAGTGGTATTTTATAATAATATTGATTTGTGACACTCCTTATTTAATTAACGTTTTCTTGTAAATTATCGAATTACTATATTTAAAGCCCTAAATTTGCATGTTTGTTTGTGCATTTGCATGTTTGGTCTATGGTGTCATATTGAGCAGTTAGTCGATTATGGAAAAGGGATTCCAATATTCAATAGAAAAGGAAATTTTGTATATTGTTTTGAAAATGGCGGATTTGATTGGAATAAGCCATTTCTTACGATTGAAATGAAGTTCGACTTATATTAAAACTATGATTCAGCGTAAAAATAAAATTTTCTGAACGATGGTTCTTTCTTAATTTCTTTCTGGTTCGAAATTTTTTGATAAGAATTATGAAGAGGGAGTTTACGGTGTCAGGAAGTGACTGAGCTATTTTTAACAAATTGGGGTGAAACTTTAGATACATTGTGCTTGAGCCTTTAGTACATATTGTAAACCCTTCAACCAACTTTAGTCAAACAAACATGTCTCGGAGCTCCATGTACTGTATATAGAAGCTTTATTGAAGGGTATATAAATAAAGCAGCTTGATGATGCAGATAACCAGCAATAGTATTTGACACTTCAACGAAAACTTCAAATAGAATATTTTTGAATGACCTAATTCACAATGGGTCATCATTACAGTACCCAATCTTTGAGATATAAAAAATTTAAATACCTGTTTAAACCTGACAGTGAGAGGATTTTTAGGCAAATCAAAATGCATCCATATGAACACATCGATACTAAGGTGAAATGGAACGGCCACAAAGGGGTAATAAGCGTATTTAAGCCGAAAACGGTCATCTATCAAACTATCTCAGCAAGGGTAATGTATTTCAAGATCAGATTACCTCAAAACACTGGGAATCTAACGAAATCCTACAAAAGATATTTACTACTTATAAAAAGGAAACTAAATTTTGCAACACCTAAGTGCATTAGGATTAGATTAGAATACACAACTATCCACTGATTTGGAAGTAAAATAAATTTCATGTGCTAATCCATTGCAACGTTAGAAAAAATAACACAGATTTTGGTCACTGAAGAAATTTATACCGTTAAAATCCTGGTCAACTCTCACTGGATTGGAACATGACATATTGTTTAGGGAAGCCCATTAGACAAAAACGATTGTTGCACATAGGGGGTTATGAAATTTTCCCGTCTCAGATTTTGTGGAAATTTAATCAATATATCTTGTTTACAAAGAAGTTAATATTAGTAACCAAAGTCCGAAGAGAACTCTGCGAATTGTGCATCGGGATGTCATTTGATGGATTGGACCAATCTGGCTTTGGGAATCTCGATCCTGAATTAACTATTTCTCGATATCTGACAGTTAAGAAGATAAAGCCAATCAAATTTTCGTACGAATATGGAGGAAGGCTGCCTAATACTAGAGCTATGGTTATTTTAGAACGCTACTAAGTCCCTGATAGACACATAAATTGACCTTGGACGGATCTTCCACTCGTCAAACGATCCGAGCAATTACAAATCGCTGGTTTTTCTAAAACCCTCTTATTCGTAAGTTGTTTGGTGGATAATGGTTCATTTTATTACTTCGACCGTAAAAGTAGATGCCCTACAGATTGTAGCCTATCGAGCTGTTACGGAAACATATATTCAACTTCTCTTCTTGCTGCGGAAATCATTTAGTACTGGCTGAAGTTACAAACCTTCAGCGAGTTTTTATGCATTTTGTACCTCAACTTTTGGGAATAGAACTCTCATGGCGTTATAACTGGTCACAAACTAATTTTATCCAAATATGATTCTCTAATGCCAGAAATTGATATAATAACTCACAATTTGCCGGCTGAATATAAATTCAATGAATGTCATTTCCCTATCCACTGATCGTCTGATTTTCGGACAGAGATGTTCCTTATTAATAGGCATTTTCTCAAATGGGACATTTGAAACATTTAATTTTTCTGGGGTCGACAAAAACATTATTACGCGCACACACATTAAGGCTATCCTAAATTCACTAACAGTTTATAAGCTGTTGCTAGCTATTGTTCCACTTTTTTGTTTGACAAAAGTACGAAAGCTATCAATAAGCTTTGTCTCTTTTGAATTAGAAGATTGATGGGTGTTAATAAAATTAAAGCTGTAATCGGTTTCAGTGCTGTTAGAGTTGATGTTGACATCATTTGAAAAAAATCCTGATAAACAGTAAGTGATTTAGGAACATCTGCAAAGATAGTTGGATTATTTGTTGAAATATAATTCATAATATTGATGGAAGTGTCAGATGTAGCATAACTCTTTCTTTTCTTCCAAAAGAGAAGAGGTTATATATTACCACTAATTGTCGCTAATGTGGAGATGCTCACATCTTTTTCAAAAGATAGTAATTGACCTGTTTCTAATCTTTAAATCCGTTTAGACTTCAATAGTCATAAGTTCAAAATCACTGATATAGTATCCTAATGAATAATACAGAGACATCTAGCTTCAAATAGCGAAATTATCTTTATGATCATGTTTCCCAACAGATCGTTTCATACAGTGTTGCACTGGCTGTAAGCAAAATAACTTATATAATCCATCAATTTTAAGCCTCGATAACATCAAATTAAAAGTTACACAATTTCTAACAGGACATACACAATTTTAGAATTTGAAATGCCAACTTTAGTTTCAGAAGCAATACATTTTATTAGAACACACTCAAAATATTTTCAATATTTTCTCAAGATATTTTGCTCGATGGGAGTCGTTGGTGGTGACCAACGGCAACCCCAAACCGAAAATGCCGAGTAATTTAACTATAAAAAATCGATCAGTCGCCAGTTACAACAATGCCGGTCTTGTTGTATAAGGCAAGCTTTTACATGTACTTAACGAAAAACCCTAGCTAATAAGGATTTTTATCCGGAATAATAAGTTTGATCGGGGCCACCCCATAACATCTCGCACGAAAACAGATAATTTACCAGTTGGCAATTCTATCGTTTATAATTGAATCAGGGATCGAATAACGGGTAGAAACTAAAATGAAGTATCGAATTCCTGCAATGGATTATTTAAAAACTAAAATTGGATATATGGAGATTTAAACACTGAATGATGCAAAAAAACAAACTTCTTAATATTGGCCATAATTTAGTACGAGGTTCGCGTCGCGTCGCCTTTAAATATTCTGATTGAAAACAGTAATGTTACACAAACAATACAAAACACTCACAGGAACTCAATAAAGGTGTTTCCCAAAAGATACGAGTAACAAATAAATACAGCTGAATGAATGAAGTGAAAGGTGCTGATGTAGTTTGGTAGCTTAAACGTTATTCTTTCTCCAAAGAGTTGTCGAGCAAACTACTAAAATTTTATTTTACGAATGGAAGTTCTTAAGAAATTAGGCTATAGGTTGGCAATAAGTTATTTTGTCTACCACTAATTAGAGATTTGCTTTGAATTATACTTTTTTGAAGCTTGACAAAAACTATATAAAATTACTTAAAATTTGATTATAATTAAGCTTTACCGGAAATGAAGCAAGATCTCGAGCTGACGCATCAAGAAACCCTGTCTAAAATACCATTCCCCTAAAGTCAGTTTAATCGATGACACACTCCCACCATATAAAATGTAAATCAACCTATCAATTTGTCTAAACTGAATAATGATTTAGAGAGACACATTTCTACCATTAAAACTGTAACATTCGGAAATTAACAACTTTTAGTGGCAACATGACATATCTCTAGTCTCCGGAGAAATCATCTATGTAGAATAAATAAAATGAAAAATAATATCCATCAGCAAATAAAATCTCAGACAAAACTACTTTTAATGTTTGATATGTATACTGAAACTACTTTAATAAATGCGACAAACTGATTATTACGGAAATTATATGAAATTGTGATTTTGTAAAGGATTGTGGGTTTGCTAGGAATTTTCCTTTTTCTTATATACAAATATAAACGTTTATTCTTATTTCCGAAACAATGAAATGTTTTAAGAAACTAAATATTTATATATCTTGCTTTACCACTTGATAGTTTTCTATTGCTAATTTCTTAATAAATTGCGCATTTAGAAAATGTTCATAACTATCACATGGCACCATAGACCAGCCACAGATAAGAATTTTCGTTTATACTGCATGTATAGCGATTTGCCTGACCAAATTACTGATTAAACAAAACTGGTGCTCGTTTGTAACAGCCATTGAGAGATGTCATTAGTATATTGTAGATAAAACATTTATTAACCGCAATAAGTAAATAATTAGGATAGTAATATGGTTTCTCTTACGCTATCTATCAATGATTGGTTCGAACTAACAATAATTTAGTTTAATCAGTAATTTAGTCAAAAAGGTTGCTGTCGGTATACGTGCGATTTAGCAAATTCATTGCAAGAGATTACAAATTGATTACATCATCTTTGGGTGTTTGAAGGACGTGCCCTAGTTAAATATCTTTGGTCTGGCATTCAGCACACAAGATTTAAAATTAGACAGGGACCTAAAAGCACATATTTCTGACTATTTTATTAGAGCTGTCGAGGTGTTATATAAAAAGGACGTGGCTGGCGTAGTGAACGTTTTAATTCCCCAGATAAAGTTTCATATTTAGCCAAATCAGATAAGAAATGTATAAGGGAGCTGCCCTAAGCTCCCTTATACATTTCTTAAAACTGAATACAATATTTCATAATTTAAATATTTTGCATTAAATGTTTGTTTTAAATGTCCAAGAAGCAAGGAGGCTCGAATGATAGAACATTCCAACTATGTAGCTTGTGTAATCAGTAGACTGCTTAGATGTTCATTTTATAATTTCAATTTGCTGAGTAATGTGCATGATAAAAGTATAATTCGATAGTCTTTTAAATTAAACTGTCTGAATGAACTGGAAATAGTGCTTGAGATGAACACAGCTGAAGTTTCTGCTGATAAAAACTTATATTTTTACACAAAATTCACAACTATTCACTGAAGCGCAATATGAAAAATTAGACCACTTTTGTGCAACTATCGATGTAGTTATTGAGGAAATATTTAAATAACGAGTTCAGAGAAAACAATGATCATATGGAGCTTTGACTTTTGAAAGAGAAAATAGTTCAATGAAGTTTTGAGCAACAATAGGTCACGGCAATACTAAAAACCCATTCTTCTGTCATTGCCCATTCTTCATTTTTCAATTCAAACATTATTCGTAGCAGTCAACAACCACTAATCAATCGACATGAATGTGAGAACTGAAATAAAAACCACAAAAGAGGAACCAATATACATTAAAATCTTACTCTTACTCGGTTAGAATGAGATTTGAAGTGGGTAAGCAAATCGATCACTGGGTAAAATGCGAGTAGTAGTCCGTATAACACCAATTTGGGTTGTGGAAATGAAATTAAATGCCTCAGACATAAAAAACGCGGCAAATCAAAATTTCTTACGACGATCGACCTGTAGATTCCATCTTGATGTAGATTCCATCAGATCAGAATGAAAGAAAGGGATATCCCAAAATCATTATTTTCTAGCATGAACCGAAAATACGAATTCCTCAGGCTACCTTTCGGACTAAAAATGAAACCGACTATAATCCAGAGGATGAATTAAACAAATTCATTGAAATTGTCTACTATTAATTGTCTACTATGTCTACTATTACATTAACGATTTTATGATATTTGATGGGGAAAACAAGAATGAACACCTAACCAATAAAGAGAAAATATTTACAAAACTTGAGAACTTTTATATAGGATTTTGCTAAAATTGCAAAACCACTGACGAATCTGACAGTAGGAGAAATATGGCTAAAAGTTACGGCAGATAGTGGATTGTTGTGAAATTAATATTACTGCATATCTCCAACAATTACTCGTATTGCACTAATATTCCGCCTAAATGTATGCTATTTATACACCTCTCACAATTGCAGTTAAATTTTTTGTTTAATGACCTAGAGTTTGAGTATGACTTTTGACAAAACGCCCTCTTTTTTATCAAAAGTAGACGGAGACCAAAATGTAGTTAAAAGTATAATTTACCTATCGAAAAATTTCTGACTAATTCTGCGTTTTATACCAAATCGGGGTTCTAAAATTCTAGCGAATTGACGGCTTTCTAAAAAAAATCGGAATCCAATTTTTTCAAATTTGGAAGTTAGTCTCTAAATGGTGTTCTGAATTTTAAATTGTGATAATAGTTAAATCGTAAACTTGTGATGAATTTGTTGTTGTTATGAATTGAACAAAATTTGTTATTTTAAAATTTACACGAGTGTGCATTCAATATTTCAACAGTGTAATTCAACAAAAAGTTGAACAGAAATGATTGAAAATCGCATTAAAATAGTTAAATGCAAACTCATTAAATTGTTTGTGTTGGAACCGTTTTGCCGTTTGTTGTAAGCGGCCGATCCTAGAGATTTCCATGCGGTTTCATTATAAACATTGAATAGGCTAATAGGTTGAAACCCAATATCACGGTAAGATTTAGGGCTACTGAGATGTACTATGAACAAGCTTCCAATGGAAAATCTTAACTCATTCAGTTTTTTGTAAAAAGGGGTCGCTTCTAGAGATTTCCACGGGGTTTAATAAACAATAAATAAAAATTTCAAAGCATATTAGTTAGGCTATTTAATGTTTATAATGAAACCGAGTGGAAATCTCTAAGAGCGGCCTTTTATAACAAATTACAAAACGGCCCAACACAAAAAATTTAATGAGTATGCATTCAACTATTTTAATGCGATTTTCAATCATTTCTGTTCACTTTTTGTTGAATTACACTGTTAACATATTGAATGCATACTCGCGTAAATTTTAAAATACCAAATTTTGTTAAGTTCGTCACACCGGTAAACTGTTGGAGTTATAAATGTTGTAATGGAAATCATTTCAGTCCTCTACTGGTTAAGAAGCTAAAAAGGCAGGATACATATTCATTCGGATTTAACAAAACTTAAATTAAGACGAAATAATATCACATTAAAAGAATTTTAACTCCGCCCTATTTTAATGAACAAAATTTTCTGCAGAAATTTAGCACACATTAGACTCAAGATGAAACGTTTGCATATTCACAATGAAAAGTAAGATTTAAACAAATAAAGTAAAATTAATGCCATCGTCTAAATTAAATGTAAAAAACAGCAAGCTCCATCTATTATTGTTACAACTTACAAGACAGTAAAATTAGGCGCCTCCCATTTATGGTTAAAAGGGGAGGGGGGGCTTTAGGTATCATCCAACTTATAATAAAAATACTAAAGAAATATTTAAAAAGAAGTGCAAAGTAGTACCACATTAAAACGGTTTCGACGCCACCCTTTTGGGACCACAAACAAGATTTTTTTAAATAGGATTAGTACATAGCAGACTAGATATAATACGCTCACAGATTTAGAATGACAATCAAGATGAAGAACTTACAGAAAAGTAAAAGACTCCTCAAGATTAGTTTATTTTAAAGAATTAGCTCTGGATATTCCTGTTAAAAATATTGGTTTGAATACAAAGTGTTTTATCAAAACTTGGGCTTGGAGGGGCGGGCAGAAAAAGGAATATTAATCATCTGGGATTAATAGTCCTAGGTTAAAAAGACTAGGAAACATTTTTACTTTTTTTAATATAAACTATTTTCTAAGTGAAATTAGCACGCATCAGCTCTTTGTGAAACCTTTACCTTTAAATATAACAAAAACTGTAAGCTCCGCCCATTATTCCTACAATTTTAGGTTTGGGTAGAAAAAGTTGAATCAAACCTCGATCCTAGTGGAGCAAAATTGGGGATTTAGGAACCAAAGCAGGTTTCTAGATACAAGTTGCATCTTAAGAGATTTAACATTCTTTGAAAAAGAAAATGTTTTCATTTTAAATTTAAATCCAAAAAGAAAATTAGAACAAATTGGGATTATTTGGGAAAATGCAATTAACAATCAAAAACCAGAAGAACCAATGACGGATTTCGAAGGCTCGTTAAAAACGAATGAAGCAGTGTATTAAATAAATTAACCTTTTTTGATGAAATGATAGGTTTACAAAAATTTTAATCCCGTATTATTACAATATGGCCACGCCCACCTTTTGTAAACCGTTGATGATTAAAGGCTGAGCTTATTCAAAACAAGAAGGTTCGATTAGGAACTCTAAAAGTTACGTTTAGCATACAAAAATAAAATGTAAAACAAACGGATATATTATATACCAAATTTCAAGGAACCGCCCAAAAACTAAATTATCGCAAAAAATTGTAAACCGATTGTAAAACGATGATTTGATTTACACCAACCTATATAAAACGGCTAGGAAAAATTAGCTTAATATTCATTGTTTCTGTTTAAAGTTAGATTAAAAGCTTGTTCGAATTTGACCCCACCCTTTTAAGATATATAACATTTTCCTAAAGAGATTTAGCACGCAGCAGACTACACATAAAACTCATACATATTAAGCACATAGAAAATTAAAGCCTTCCTCATTAAATTATGTAAGCAATTAGCTCCGCTCACTTTTATTAAAAGTGTAGGCGTGGCTTAAAAATGTTGTGTCAAAATTCGTTTCGAGGAGCAGACTAGGTCTTTTAAAAACGAATTATTATATAACAAATTTAAAACAAATTAAGCTCCTCCCAATTTTGATAAAACGGTAAGTTATAGTAATTAGAAATTTTTTTATTTGGATTTGGTGGAAAAAGTTTTATCGAACCTAGGTTTAATAACACAAAACTAGGACTTTTTAAAAAACAAATTATTTCGGTTTATTAAATTGCGTGTTTGATAGAACACCGGGGTACAAATTTATATATTTATTGATATACATATATTTTATTGTTTAACGAAACACAGCGGGTACTTTGGAATTGTTGCATCATAAATAATTAAGTTTTTTAAACATCGGATTTATCGGTAAAAACTAACAAACTAACAAACCAACTATGGTGTTAAATAATTTTAGGGTCAGCCTATTTTTAGTGAAACGATAGGTTTTATAAATTTCAAACCTACATAATAAAGCTCCCCCACTTTTTGTGAAGATGGTTAAGGCTAATTAAATTACGGTTAAGAGCCGGTTTATACTTCAAATCTGATTAAAATAAAAAAGCTTATTTAAGATCTCTCAAGAATAGGTTTGACATAAAAAATAAAATGAAATATACAGAAATACCTAATTTCTTAAAGATGTGGAGACCTTTACCCCATGACTAAATTAATATAAAGAAATTGTAATATCTGCCATTTTTGTTAAAATATAATGTTTGCCTAAATTATATATCAGAAATCGAGCTTAGAGAGATAAAGCAAGTGCTTTTAACAAACGAATTATTTAATGTCAAACTAAGCTACTCTCGTTTTTGTTAAAACGCTATTTAGAAAGCAAAACAGAACTAAAAAGATTTAAATTCCCTGGACAAGATAATGTCTAAAAATTCGTATTCAAAGTGTAATCCGAACTGTAAACTGTCTGGATTATTAAAGGTTTTAATAAACAAACAAATTTGTATTAAAATATAAGTCGGCTAGAAGCGAGTAGAACCGATAACAAATTTAGGGCCCCGCCCACATCCTGTAAGCGGCTGGTTCATTTGCTTAAAACTCTAAGGTAAATTATAAGGTGTTAAATGGTTGTTTTACGGAATCTGAACAAACATCATAGACCCTTCCCCATTTGATAATAAAACGAAGAGGTTTAAAAAGTTTACTAAATAGTTATAAAGTGATTTAAGAACTGAAAAGATTTAGTTTAAAATTTAATTTAAAGCTGAAATATCAAATTTAGATGAGACTTTAATCTCCACCAATTTTTTTTAAAAAAGAATCCAGCCTTAGCTGAAACCCTGAATCCCTTGGATACATACACCAATAAACGTCTAAATAAGAAGTAGGTCATCGATTTATTTCCGTTTATTTGTTTTAACACCTAAATGACGATAATTTACGATTATTAACCACCATTTAGGATGCCATTATATTGTTATTACGGCGCAACAGTTTATAACATTTTCTACAAATTTATATGTTATGTTATTCTAATGGCATTTTAATTCGGAATTTTTTGGCAGCAGGATAACTCAACACAAATCGATTATAAAAGCAATGATAATTCGACGTAAATGTGAAAATCATAAAATTAGATTCGGCCGGACAAACTTTTCAGGGTAAATTATTTAAGGCATAGTTTGCATTAAATGCACAAGATTTATACACTTTTGGAATATCAACAAAATACGAACACAGGAAACAATCAACCTAGTCAAATTTACCCGGTCGTTGCTCCTAAATGTTGACACATATTCAATTTATTGGCATTTTGCCTTTGACATTTTTCCCAAACCCAAAATATGATATTGTATAACGAAGAAAGGTTAGGGACTGCTTTCGCAAATATAATTTCCAGTTAATTATAAACTGTGTGTAAATGAAACATTTAAGTTTTAATTATTTATATGTATACGTAAACAAAGAGGCGAATGGTTAATCATTAAATAAATAATTAACTGTTCTTTACATATATGTGAACTTGACCTTTGCATGCCACTCACTTAATTCTAAGTAGGTAGCAGCAAACAATTATTAAAATAAGCATTTTATTATTTGTAACTAACAACATACGGTATTGACACATATGTCACTCACACATTTCTTAATCTTTAGAATTGAAAAATATGTAAGTTTATAGGGATTTGGTAGTGCACGCGCGTTTAATAACTAATAAATGTAATACTGGCATCATAAATTATTGCCCATTTTATTTTTGTATATGTATAGGGGAAAAATATGTAACACACTGTCTTATTATTATTATTATTGTTATTTTTCTTTTGGTTTTCTTATAATGTTTTTCCAATTTTTCCAGCACAACGTTGTAACATTGACGAGTAGTTAATTGTATAATCAATAAAATGTATGTATGAATCATTCTGAAGAAAACGACGACAAAAATCAAAAGTGACCAGCGGAAAAAAAATTTCCAATTGAATTTCCACATTCACAAAAAAATTCCTTGTTTGTCCCGTAAAATTTGTATACATACGTGTGTACCGTATGTAAAAGGAAAATTGAAATCATACAAATGTGCGTGTTTAATGACATCAAACAATAAAGGGGATATCGCCCCCTTTTTCCTTTTTTCGGTTTTTCCGTTTTATTTTTACTTTTTTGTATGTGATATCCATCCATGTATTATGGAAAAAAATAAAGGGTAGATTCTATTACTTAGACAAAACTTATTTCCATTTTTATTATTTTCACTAAACTATTTCACTTTTCTGATTTTTTTATAAATAATTTTTATTTTTATTTTGTTTCATTTAGAACATGAAAATTATACAACCAAACAACATAGAAAGGCACAACACTTTTCTTCTGTAACAAAAAAAAAACACAAACAATTTTCCCGAGTTTTCACTTAGCTAACAACTAACTTGTATACACAAAAATCACAAAAAACAACAACGGAAAAATAGTTTTTCATTAAATTTTTTCAATTTGTCAAACTTCAAAACTTTGTTTTTTATTAAGCACCTAATATAAATGCGCGAAGAAAACTGCGAATTTTCCGATTTTTGTTTTTTTAAAAATCTAAATAAGAAAAACAAAAAAACAAGGAAAAACAACACACAACAACCAATACCGCCAACAGTTAGGCGAGACTCACTGACCTACACTGTTTCAAAACACAACCACCCGGTATACATGCGCTTCTAGTACAATTTTTCTGTGCTGTGTAGCATTTTGTGGATATATGCGTGCTTTTCGATCGATGTGTATGTGTGCATGGAAAATACTAATATTAGCTGGTGAAAAATTGTAGTAAAGTTCGTTGTTTTATTTTTATCCAGTACATATTCCAAAAAAAATATAGTGGCTTAATTAACTGTATGTACTTACAAAATAATACGGATTTTCGGTATATAAACGAGTATAAGTTGCTTACCTAAAATGAAATATAAAAAAACACAAATGAATAGTCCACTTTATTAATCCACTGTATATATTATATAAAAAGAAATTTATATGCAAATAAGTCACTGTATATAATACACCAAAACGAACAATATAAAATCGACTCATTCCCATATTTAGAGCTGGATAACCAACAGACGACAATAAACTGTTATGAACTTGCCGCTTATCGGTCGCTGCGCGCTAGTTTTATTTCCGTCAATATATATATTTTTGTATAGTTTTGAGACTGACAGTTTATTTAGATGACACAAACTATATTTTCTGCATGTTTAAATTTGCCCCACTCTACGAACTAATTAAGTCGATATAATAAATAAATTAGCAAAAGTGTTTAGACGTCGGGTAGGTGTATGCGCTCGTGATAGTGGGGGAAATACGTATACATATATATATATGTACACGAATGGTACGGTTGTGGCCTTATTGTTGTTGTATAAGCAGTAAATAAATCGAAAGAAAATATTCTATTTCTCATTTCCGTGCTAAATTTGCTTTTATTAGAAATTTAAATATTTTATGGAAGAATTTCATTCACAAAAATGTCAAATATGACAATAGAAAATAATCGTGTATGGTAATGTTCTTGTATAGGTGAGAGTGAGATGGTTTAATATTGATAACCAAAAATTTTGAAAATTTGGCAACACGCTCCATTTTCAATGGTTATCTATAGTCTTGGTTGTTGAACAAGTAACTCAAATTTTGGATCAGTTTTGAAATTTAACAAAAATAACGCAAACCATTTAAAATTGGGCAAAACTAGGCCGGATAATTTTGAACAGATTCTCTACGTCCGGCTTTAACTACGAAAGGAAAAATGAAATGAAAAATATTTTAGAAACAACGAATTTATTGGCAGACAAAACTTTTTTAAAAATGTTAGTGAGAACACAATTTTATTTATTAGAATTAATAATATTGTGTAAAATATTTATTAGAATTTCAAAACGTAGTTTACTTTATCGATTCCCCAAGTTGTGATATCTAGTGGTAACGGGAAATATACAAATAACATTTTCGAGAGCGTAGCTTAACTATAGAAATTTGTGCTTATCATAGAAATATAATTTTAAGACATTTTCATTCATAAATTGCGGAAAACTAAAAAACCCTAACAGATACTATCTAAAAATGCATGATGGCCTCGCGGATGTATGGAGGAAGGTCAGCAAATATTTCGTTAACATCGAACCTCTGTACAACCAGTTATTAATCGTGTTACGTGTAAACGACTTAAAAAAATATTTTTTTAAGATTTCATCCGACTTTTTGAACAAAATATTATTTTTAATGGCATTCATACAACGTTTACGACATTTTTAGTCATAGAAAACAAAGAGGCCATTTACTCATAATATATCTACCACAAAAAGTATAAAAATTCACACCCTCCCCCCTCCTCCCCATTTCTAACCCCATGATATTTATTTATTTATTTATTTAAAGAAATGTGATTTTGTACGATTTCAGAATTTAATTTAAAATAAAAACAAATAAAGAACTTTAAAACACAAAAATATAAATCAAATCTTGATTTAACAATTAAAAATTTAAAAAATAATTCTTAAGGATATTTTTGAAGTTGTCCTTTGATAAATTAAAGTCAAATAGGTCGTTGACGATGTTGAAAGATTTAGACGACCTATTAATGGGGTGATTTTCTTCATAGTTTGTGGCATGGTGTTCTAGTGCCAAAAACTCATGGTTTCGAAATGTTCTGCAAGGCACATGAATTGATGTTTTCCAAAATGTATGCTGAATCAATGTGACCAAGCAAAACGTTACCAACGAAAGCCGTACCTAAGAGAAGTCGTCAATTTTCAAGCGTGCATTCCAGTCACTTTTCTTTAACAAGAAAATCAGAAACTTTTTTGAATGCTTTCAATTCTTTTAATGTGTACAGCATAGTATGGATTCCAGACCGGTACAGCGTACTCCAGTTGAGACCGAACGTAAGCGAAATAGAGTGAACATAAGATTTGAATATCTTTAAATTCACCTGTCCATCTTTTAACAAATCCAAACATGGCATTCGCTTTCGCAATACAATTTTCAATATGCCTATTGAAACTGGCATTTTCGACAAATGTAACATCTAGATCTATGATTTCATTGACTCTTGGATACTTAAACCCTTACAAAAATGAGAACTTCCTTAGATAAAAAGTTGATCTACTCATTGGGTTGCAACGACCAATCATAATCGTCCGTGATATTAATTCGTGATTTTATTCGGCTTTTCGGACAAAATATTATTTTAAATAAAAAATATTAATTTCGGACATTAGCCGATTTCGAGCTTTAACCGTAACACATATACCATTCAAGTTGTGTTGAACAACAAATTAAGAGTTAAAAAAATTGTTGAAGAAATTAACGAAATTGGCACTTCTGATTACATATTTCTATCAGAAGTTTAGTGGCTAAATTTGTGCCAATCCAGAATTGGACAAATTCAATTTTACAACAAAGACGGTTAAATGAGCAAACTTCAGGCCTATATTGCAAAAAAAAAACTATCGAATTTTGTTGTTCCATAGAATTGGGCTAATTCTAGAGCACAAATTCAGCCACTATGTTTTCCGGGTGACAATGAACATACATGATAGGAATAAGTAATCAGAAGTGACAAGTTCGTTGGTTTCTAGAACACCTACCTTATGTCAGAAATTCGCTATTCAACGATTCAATTAAATTGAGCAAATTCTAGATTAGCATTTTCAGCTACTATATTTTTGGATAAGAATGATCATTTCTGATTGGAATATGTAATCAGAAGTGAACAATTTTTGGGTTTTTTGAAATTCTTTTTTAATTCTTAATTTGTAGATCAAAATATTATGGAACAAATTTTATTGAACGGAACATGTATCAGAATATTTATGGCTTTATTTGTTTTCCTGAAATTATGAAAATTATATTTCTATGAAAAGTACAAATTTCCCTAGTTTAGCCTGCTTTGGTAAATGTTAAAGTTCGAGTTTAAAGATTTCTGATGTTTCCTAAATTTTCCTTTCTTGTCTTCCCGGCTCCTGGACTAGCACTATTTTTTCCCTGCAATTCGAAAATTTCCCTGCTGCAGTTACCCACACAATTGGCAAAAATTAAGAAATTTAAGTTTTATACGGCATTGTACATGGTTGGGCAATTTCATTTAGGGAATTTATTTCGTTCATGATAAATAACGTTAAGAGTCGCTAAGACGCCTGGAAATCAACTGATTTAAATTTGAAAGTTAAAGTGATGTCAAAGCCTTCCAGCTTATATTAAATACATAGACATTCGTCAATTGATGCGTTCAAACCGTATGTTGCTATAATTGTCAAAAACAGAAAATTTCACGTCATTTCACGTTGGACGTTTATCGCCTTTTTTCATTATAGGGTTTTGTTGTTGTTTTTTCTAAATTTTCTGACTGCTTGTATACCGTAGCTACGTGCAGCATTGCTACCTACGTATAGCAGTGCTATTTTAGCTACTGAGCTATGAGTATGTCGTGTTTATACTGTTGCTACAGCTGTCATTTGTGTTTAGTATTGCTATTTTAGCTGTCGCATAAACGTAGCAAATGACTCCTGGATGATTCTACATTAGTCAAAAAAAGAAAATTTTGTATGGCAGTTACGTACTTAAATACGTTTTTCATAATAAATAGGCGCGATAAATTTTAAAATGGATGGTGAAATAAAAATGACTTTCAGAGAGCCTCTACATCTAGATTTTTCCATCGACACCACCACCGAGTCTATAACACTCCTAGAAGACATTTGATAATTTATTAAAAATTTTGATTGATTTGTTATTCTACAACTTTTCACATAATTCGGTATCTCTGCTGGAATAATTACCGAAAAATCAAACTACATCCCGCCAATAATTGCTGGTCGATTCTACATTGAAAATACGGATGAATATGTTCTGGCCAACAATTTTTGACAAAAACTGTTTTTCAACAAAAATTCGGCACCTATACCAGATGAACTTATTGATCGGGATGAAACTTCATACCTAAGCTTTTTCCACAAATTGGGAGACCCCAGTAAGAAGGCTTCCTTAGGAAGTTTTTCGTTTTTCCACCGTAAGTGACAGCAAAGCTTCAATAGGAGCTTTTTCGTTTTTTAAATGTATTTTGAAAAGTATAACATTTACGAGAAACACGGTTATGAACTAACAAATTCTAAATTAATTTTGCAACAATATCGGTCCAGATCAGTCTTCCAAAATTTAAGCTACTTAAGCTTTTTCCGAAAGTTGGAGGATCCCAGTGATGTTTGGCTGACCTTATACAATTCTAAGCAATACATGTTTATAGAATTTTTACAAAAAGGAGGGTAAAACCTATCTAACCGGTGGACCTTACCTTTTATAGTGAGATCCGAGAGCACTTGTCACTACTTTTTGTCAGTAATCGTTTTTTAACTGCCAGCAACCAGTGTTGCGCGTCTACGCGTATTTACCAATTGTCTACATGTCGGTGTCGAAAATAGCGTAGACAATTGATTTTTGAGTAGACAATGTCGAGAATCGGTAGAATATGTAGAAAATTCGTAGACAATGTAGATTATTACTTTTTGTTTTTTTCTGTGCGAAGTCGTAATTGGGTTTTACCTAAATTTTGGCAGTTAAAATTCAATTTTTATTAAACAAATAGGTGAGGTTGAAAATCTTGACCACTAGATATCTTCAATATTAGTACAACCATAAGCGATTTGCTAGGCTAAATTCGGTTATGGTTTCGTCCGTTTTTGAGCAAAGTAGTTGGGGTTACAACAAAACTTATGGTGTAAATGAGTTTGTTGATTGTTAGAATATAGGTGGGGTTTTTTTGATGTAAGCGATACCCATTTTGCTCAGGTTAGCTCAAGATCACGCTTCACTCAGAGATTCGCCAATTGAAAGAAAAAAGTAAATAATGAATGCAATGAACCCCTCCCCTCCCTGGCCCGTATACCTTAGTCAGAAGCCTTGGAAGCTGGCTAGGACTCAATGGACTAATCTTTCAAATAATGAAATAAATTCAATGCATTGAAACATCAAAATTCTAACAGAAACGTGAAGGCTTAGCACAACAATTAGAGAAAGAAGAGAAACGAAATTCTCGGTCTCAGTGCAGTGAGATAAACAGTGGTGAAATAAACACAAGCGAAATTACTTAATATATTCTCTGGACGCGATGAATAAGGCGTGGGCACAGATATTAATAACAGATAAATCAATGAAGACATTAATGGAATAAAAACCAAGGATGAGCTCTATGAACAAGCCAGAATAGCAAGGACACTCAAGAAAATGATCGAAATAATAATATAAGAAAACGAAATCTCAATGCAAAAATTACCATCATATGGCTGGTAAACCATCAATATAGACTCTGTGCGTAATAATAATGGAGAAGACTGATCGACTACTGTATCATAAACCAGATAACTCACAGGAGACAGTAAATTTCCACACAAAAATATACACGTAAGGGGGACATCATCTGAAATAGAATAACGAAACAAATGTGTTGGCGAAACGTGATGACCAACAATCAATTTCTTAAGTCATTACAAGATGTCAGATCAAGGAGTGGTGTAGACATTTGCAGTAAGCCCCTACTGGTAAAATAACATAAGTCAAAATTAAACCTATCGCTGTAAAACGCATCAAGAAAAATTGGAAAAAACTAAACACCGACAGACTAAAAGATCCTGAGCACAAGAAACACATTCTGCGAAACCAATGAAGAAACGGCCATCAGTGTAGATCAACAGTGGAAACAAATCTAAGAAATCTATATCGAAATCGCTATCAACACACTCGGGTCGGATACCAAGAATTCAGACGCAAACCCCCTGGATTAAAACATGCACGTACTACTTCAATCAATGCTTGTGTAAAATTCAATAACGACTCTCAAGAAAGGTGACCTAAGGGAATGTATAAATTGGTAGGACATATATCTCTCGTCAACATAACCATAAAGATATACGCAATGGCCATCCTCTGTAGAATTTCACAGATAGTCAACCCGGAATTGAGAAAGGAACATGCTGGCTTCAGACCAGGGCGAAGTTACAAAAACAAAACGCATCTTCATTTCGCAGTCTAACGAATGTAATTCACCCCTGCACCCACTCAAATCTAGCAAAAGAAGCTGGCCTCAACATAAATATAAGGAAAGACCCACAATGATGCTAAACACACCAATGAAATCCTATACGTTGGTTGTACTTTAGCGAAACATGAATGAAGTTATAAAGAAACAAATCAACAAAGCCAGAACAACTTTGAACATGTCACGCACAAAGTCTGGAACACATATATCCTATCCCGCAAACACCAAACTAAGAATGTTATGTGATGGATTGTCCACATTGAGGAGTTGCAGAATTAAATTGCAAACAGGTCTCTAAAATGAAACCCATAAGAGAGAAGGAAAATCGGACGACTAGCTCTAACATGGAAACGAGCGATGCTAGCAGAAGCGAAACAACTCGGAAAGTCGTAGGTCGAAATTAAAGCAATAGAACCCAACAGAGTTTGATGGTCCAGCCCAGTAGACTCCCTGCACTCCTAAATTGGAGATAATGGGAAAAATATTGCTTAAAATATCAACGGAGACTTCGGTCATATTTTGGCATTTATTAGGATTATGAACTCGAGGTGAGGAACTTGTACTCGTATGGTCATTATTTACCTCAAAATTTTGTATGATTTACCATTTTATTGTGTGATAATGATGTTGGATATTGTAAAGGATCTTTTAATAGGGACGCTCTAAATTTGTTAGGTTATAGCAGCCAAGTAGTTGGATGTTGTCAAATCTGTTGTGAATTGTTCAGTAGTGTTTGGCAAATTACCATGGAAGGTTATAGCGTTGTCTAGTCAACAGGAATTCTATTTTTTATCCGGCGAAATAAGTTTCACGAGCATGCGGCAAATTCCAGCATCTCCCTTCCACCATTTAGTCCTCCCAACATAGGCCCTATTTTCAACCGAATTTTTATCGTGTAAACGATTTTAAAAAATTTTAACTTTGCACATTTAACCATTTTGCACTTTAACCGTAACATAAACTTGAATGTGCTTCATTACCATTTAAAAGCTTTGGATCAAATTTTTCAATGTGGAGAAAGAATGAACTCCATCTTGAAATGGTTTGAATTACAAAGAACCAATAGAATTTTGATAAATGCTAACAGAAATAATAATTGTCGACATTGTCTACATTCTCTAGATTATCGACACCATTTTCTTAATTTTCTACATACATTGTCTACGCGTATAAAATATTAATCATGTACGCGGTGTAGACCATACGGCACAGCACTGCCGCATGCTGATTATTGTAGGATCTTAATAAAGCTGCGCTTTGGTCTTGGACTTGCTGGTTGGTTGGATAGATTCCTAGCGCCTGTAGGCTTTGGGCTCTCTTATTTCTGGAGTTCCATGGAGGATGTCTGCACATGTAGTGTCGCCTTGCTTATGTTCCGCTTCAATTCAACCACTATCAACCACAGTCTCCTTAGATGGATTGCCGGTACTAATCTTACCGGTTGACTGAAGATTTTATTTCCTCGAACTGGCGGTAGCCGCATAAGGTCTCCGAAGAATACCACATTCATTTTTCCGAAGAAACTGTTTCAAGCACGAGTCTGTCTCACTCGATGTTGTTATAATATCCTGAAGCTCGTCCAGTTTCATTAAACTTTAGTACTTTGTATCGTAGCGCTAACATGCGAGTGTTCATGCACTGTCTTAGATTCAGGTTTTCCAATCTGTAGGCACATTATCATGCCGACAGTTGACGCGCCTTCATTATCTGCATGCATATCTAGGAGTCTACCACCCCACACCACTATCTGAAGGTGTGCTTCCTCTATTCTGGAACTCTATTCGCCACCAGTAGCCTTTCATTCGAGCTCCAAACACATCAATGTGATTCATGATGAACATCATTACATCATCGACTCTAACAATGAAATTCAAGTATGAACAATAGAGATGCCCCGAATTTTGGTGAAATTTAGTTATTTTTATCAAAACACGTCATTTACGGTAAAATTTAAAAATTTTGTTTGAAATTTAATTTACAATCTTTTTGTTTTAAACGTTTTGACGCAAATGCTAATGCTACTTTTCTAAATATTTGCAAACAACGAAAAAGCTCCTATGGACTGGCCACTTCCGGTGGACCGATTTCGACCAAAATGATTGGTTAATGTATTGTCTCATGCGTAGGAACCAAACAGCAAATCTGAAATATCGAGGAAAAATCGGACGGGAGTTTCCTTTACTATGACATGGAGGAAATAGAAAAAAAATCCAATAGATGCAGTCAAATAATAACTTCGGTCGGGATTTTTGATTTACAATTTGAAATGACGATTAAGGGACGCTATCCGAATGGCAGAGAGACTCTTCTGTGGTACTATTCTGATGTTCCCTGAGGATTGGGAAATGGGGGATGAAAATTTTTTCGGACTGAGCAAAATAGTTTGGTGTAAATTTTTATAAATTGGGCATAATTTTTCCTTATTGAAACTGGCAGGAGAAATTATTTCCAATTTAATTTTAATTAACGGAAAGAATACGCAACAAAAATCGAGCGTCTAGGACATTTAGTGTTTTCCAACGAGATTGAGAACTACAGGAAACAAACCAAGATACATTTACTTATAGACGAGATACGGAATACGATCACGAAGCCGTCAATTGAACCATTGGACTTGTGGTGTGGGTCTCAGCTTGTAAAATTGCTAGGATACGATGAAAGCTCAGGTGATGGGCATGCAACAGGGCAGATCACAGCTCTTATCCAAACACGAACTTTTGAGGCTGTAAAGTGTTGTAGTATAAAGGCCAACTCTTCATTAGAACTGTTGTCCGGAATTAAGGGACCGAATAATGGAAGTGCATGGTCAGTTACGATGGTCTGTGCGAAAGAGGATTCTAATGTAAAGTGACAGAAGGAACGTTCGATATAGTAAAAGAGCATACAGAACGAGTTTCGAAAATCTTAACAGGTTGGATCCTTACTTCATCATCACAGGGATGAGTTATAAGGATAATCGAGAGCGAGGTCAACCTAAGGCTATGCACTTTATGGTCTTAATGGAAGATGCATTTGATTCTAACTGGCGATCACAGGAAGGGCAGATATTATTTGAGAGTGATAGACGACCAGGATTTGCAAGTAGAGGCAGTGATATCGGATGCTGCAAGTGTAACAACTTGTGACATATAAGTATGAATAGTGTTTAGTGTAGCAAATACTCGCAAGCATTTTGAGCAAAAGAGTGGAAGAGAACTATTGTGGAGGTTCTAGCCGCATCTAGATAAGCGATAAGCAAAATAGTTGTAATGGAAATTCGTTCGATGATACACCACAGTGAGTGAATGTGAGAGTTATTGTTGTTGTATTTGATTAATAATTAAGTATTTAGTATAATTTACAATTATTATGAATATTATTATAATTGCTTGTATTTTGAAAGATAATTCGAAAATTTTGTAAATAAATAAATTTTTATTGTACACCGTCAATCGATCATTTTAATCACAATCCAGAGATATAAACTTTGTTTGACAAGGCAACTGAATAAGTATTCATCGATCTCGTTTTAAGGCCAAAGCTGGCTTCGATACACTTGCTTATTCATAGATGGCAGCTTGTCATAATATCGTACTTTGCATCCGTTACTTTATTTTTTGCGCACAATTTAATGGTTGGAATTTTTGCTCTAGTAGTTCTTCTGCCTGTCGCATAGAACTCCTAAAAAATAGCAACTGACAATAATTTCAGAATGACTTCATTATGTTTTTGGCCAATGCGCCAGGTTCTGTCCTATAATTTCCGACGAAAAAATATTTGTTTTGTACCGCCAATCTTAGAGATAAGTAAATGACTATGTAGATTCACACACTTTGTATAATTTACCCAAAATACCACCTTTATGGAGATCTTCTTAGGAACTAAAATCTAAACTAAGAGGAAAATTTCGAGTCGAGCAAGCCAAATAGTGGGTTTTGAGAGGGCTAAAACCGACAGCTTAGCCGGTACGATATTCAAATTGAAATGAATTCTATATTGTGGTGATCCAGATTCCAAACGGAGAAGATAAGCACAAATGATAATGTGGAGGATGATCGTTCAAAAATGTAGCACCCCTGTTGTTTAAAGGCATTTTCTAGATTTGTTGAGTGTTAAGGAAAATCGATTGAACATAAGAATCTTGCGGGCTAATCAAAAAGTGGCTTGTTACTTTTGACGCAAAAACAACAGAATCGTAATTTTTTTTAAAATAAATGCCAATGTTTTATGTTCAATCGTAAGGTATAACAGGTCAATTAAGGTTGATTGTTTAAATTAAATTTAATTTCCTTTCTTTATAGTACTCGTACATTGTGTACCAAAAGATTTTATTTTGCCAAATAACTTTGGGCCTAATGTTACGGTACACCACTAATCTCACAACTTAAATTAAAAATAATAATTATAATGAAAAAAAATCAGGTCAAAGAGCAGCATTGCATCACATCACATACTCGTATGTGGATGTAAAATTTTAATTAACTTTAATGACACAGTGACTAACTTTCCATTAAATATTTACCACTTTCGGCAAGAAGTTCGGACTCTGGCTATACTAAAAAGATATTCAACAATAAATATGGATTAACACACAAACACACACACACACACCACCACACTCATAATATTTTTTTAGTTTTGAAAATTCAATGAAAATTTATACCGCATTAGAATTTTATCGTTTTGGGATTCGAGAAACAAACAATTTTTTTATGTTTTCTTGTTGTTTTCGAATGTTGCGATAAATACATTATACGAGAAAATTTGTTGAATGGTACGAAAATGAGGGAAATCGATAAAATACAGAAAATTAAGGATTTAGTTTCTAGCAGAGAAAGGTAGTCCGGTCAGGTGGTCATGTACAATATAATGATTATATCGAAGAATTATGTAACCACGTATTAGTATTCAGCACTAAATAGTAATCTAGATAATTGAACAATAAAAATTTTATCTAAATGAAAATCGAAGATGGAAAGTTGTTTGCGATGTTTATTTTAAAGCGATATCGATTAGTCTTTTTCATAAACGATAACCAAAAGACCCAAAAATTAGGTATAATCTAGCAATATTATAAAAAATTATCTTTCAAATCAGTTGTTCACGATTTTTTATTTTAACAGATTCTTGTGCGGAATTAAATTAAATATATGGTTCGGCGACTGATTTAACAGCTGACGATTTAAAACTTGAATAGTGCATAACAATAACATTTTCATGATTTTCCTGGAGTAAGGGTTTGACAGCATCCACGAAGTATTCATAAATGGATACGGGTGTACTCTGGGCAATGTTCTATAGAACGAACGGTTGTGATACCCAATCCCTTCGTAGTAGTGAAGCAGAATAGCTAATTAGGCAATCAAAACTATGCAATAGTACCAACAAAAGGAAGTACACCAATATCAACATTGGCAAATCCACTTTCTGTGGAGACTGGCTCTATGGATTCTGGCGAGGGCCAACTATTGCATTATCAGGGAACATCAAATCCGTTCCAGGGAAGATCAAATTTACAAAGATCACCGATAAAGAAAAATAGAAGCAACTCTGTAGCTGACCAAGCCGATACATTTTCTAACGCTATACCTAGATGTACTGGACAAACATTACACGAAATAAGTGATGCCACCGGAAATTTTACTTTGCAAATAGCCGAATCTAGTAAAACAACTATTGACCTAGAAAAGAAGATTATGAATCTCTTGGCGAGGCTAGAGCATATGGAGCAATTATTTGCCAAGATAAGCATAGTAATTGAGTATCTAAAGCGAGAAAATGAAACCCTAAAAATGAATCGGGATTCAAAAGAAGATTGCGATATAGGAAGCATTGAACCAGACAAACTCATCTATTCCACTGATGAAGATGAATTACAAAGAGAAACGGACTGGATCCTAAAGAAGAAAAAATAGTCCAAGAAGAGTAAGAAAAGAATAGCTGAATCGTCACCTGAGAGTGAGCAATTAAACGGTAGGGGACAATCTAGTCCAGATTCAAACGATGCTCTATCCAAAGCCAATCAACCAAAAGGTAGTAAATCTACCAAGAACATTACACCAAATTTGGTGGAACCGAAAGAAAAATCACCCCCACCAATAAATATTGTGGGTGTAACCAGTTTGGAAAATTAATACTCTGGACTCAGATACTTATAGAACCTTATCTTACTTAAACAGGTCGGGCCTGATAAAAGTCATGGCAAGAGGTTTGCATCACACTTGCTCAAGCAAAGAAATAATGGAAGATTTACAAAATAAAGGTCTTAAAATACTAGATGCTGTGAATATTGTTAAAAAAGAGATGTGTAAAATGCTCAGGTAACAATTTTACCCAGGTATGTACAATAGGAAAAGATGTGAAAGCCAAGTGTACAAATTGTAAGGGCCAACATCCGGCTAATCATCGACGCTGTGAGGTTGCTAAACAACTACAAAAATTAAGAGATAAAACAAGAAATCAACCGCAAAATCACGAAAATCGAAGGGTTCAAATATCAAATCAAATGGATCAAAACCCACAACCAAGCAACACAGGGCAAAGAAGTTAATTTGCCCAAGTATTGAAAGGTTTGGGTTCAACCAAACATATGGACTCTGAAAATAACCAAATTATGGAAAACATATTACAAAGCGACTAGATGCAATCCAACAAAAAATGTTAAGTAAATACACAACTTTCAAAATAGCAATCTGGAATGCGAATGGCATAATGCAACATATTCCAGAAATAGAAATATTTTGAAATTCAGAAAAAATCGACATTTTCTTAGTATATGAAAGCCATCTAGTTAAATCTTCGTTTGTTAAAATACGGGGTTATAATTTATATCACTCCATTCAACCAGCGGAAAGAGCAAGAGGTGGTTCGGCATTACTAATAAAAGAAAATGTAAAACACCATTTAGAATCAAATATCGAAGAAGAAACAATGCAAGTCACCACTGTAAGGATCCAAATTAAACACAGACAGCTTACTGTCTCTGCAATATATTGTCCTCCCCGGCATAACTTGAAAAGAGAGGACTACCTTAAACTATTTAAATCGCTTGGACGTGATTTTATTATTGGAGGTGATTTTAATGCGAAAAACACCTATTGGGAAAAGAATTGCTTCAAGCAGGGCAGACATCAAAATACGAATTTTACTCTGGTGGTTCCCCAACATACTGGCCCAGTGACGGAACGAAGATACCTGACCTAAAAGACTTTTATGTAGCAAAAGGTATATCCCAGAACTACATTCACATTGAAGACAGTAATTCTCTAATATCCGGTTATCATGACAGTCAGTGAAATGGTAATTCAAAGGGACGCACCCAGATTAACAAATTCAAAAACAAACTGGGATCTTTTTCGTGAAGTATTGGATGAAAAAATCAATCTTCAGGTACCGATAAGAAATTCCCACCAGTTGGAAGATGAATTAGAACAACTCAATGAAGCAATTCACTATGCTGCTTTGGCAAGTACCCCCATTATACAAAATAAGAAGAAGCTTAATATATCCTACCCAATGGAAGTTAGAGAGTTGGTAAGAGAAAAACGATGGGCACGTAAAACCTGTCACCGGAGAACAAAACAATTCTTAATAATTTAGGTAACAGTCTCAAATCTCTTCTCAAAGAAGTTAAAAATGCATCAACCAACAGATATTTAGTTAGCCTAACCGATGAAAAAAATTCTGATTATTCTCTGTGGAAGGCGTCGAAAGGAGTCAAAAATATCAAGTCAAGTGCCTCCACTTAAAAAGGAGGATGGAACCTGGGCAAGAGGTCTTAAATAGAAGGTTGATCTGTTTGCGGAGTATCTCGAGGATACCTTCCAACCCCTACCAAGGCAAACGGCCAATGAAAATGTAATGTCAATCTACAAGCTAGATAATTTTGATATACGCCCAGTAACTCTCAATGAATTAGAAGAAGAAGTAAAAAGCAACATGAATGCTAAAAAAAGCCCCAGGATATGACTTGATTACTTGCCAAATAATCAAGGCTCTACCAAGTAAAGGATTCCCTAAGCTATTACACATAATCAATGCAAGCTTTCGGTTAAAATATGTTCCGTGGCAATGGAAAGTAGTAGTAATCATGATAGCAAAACCTGATAAACCACCTAACGATAAAAAATCATACAGGCCAATTTCATTGCTGCCAATTATGTCAAAACTCTTTGAAAAATTATTACTAAAAAGACTTAAACCAATAATTGAGGACCGACAACTAATACCTCCACATCAATTTGGATTCAGGGAAAAGCACTCCACAATTGAACAGGTGCATAGAATCACCAACGTTATTGGAAAAACGTTAGAACGCAAAAAAGTAAGCTCCAGCATATTTCTGGATGTCGCCCAAGCATTCGATAAAGTTTGGCACAGTGGACTGGAATTCAAGCTGCACAGAGATCTGCCGGGGCAATTCTATGCCATACTAAGATCTTATTTATGGAATAGATATTTTCATGTGAAATATGAGGATGAATACTCCGAACTAAAAAAGAAAATCTCTGCCGGTGTCCCACAGGGGAGGAGTGTCTTAGGACCAATCCTGTATTTATTATATACAAGGGATATTCCAACAACAGATGAAGGAACCATAGCCACCTTTGAAGATGACACAGCAATCATGGCGATTGGAAGTAATGTCGCTGATGCAACGAGCAAACTCAAGAAGATTATCAATGCGGTTTGTAACTGGACTAAGCGCTGGAGAACCAAGGTTAATGAGACGAAATCCACACATATTAACTTTACATATCAAAAGGCTTCCCATCTACCGATAGAAATTAACTCACGACCGGTGCCATATGCAAACAAAGCTAAATATCTTGGCATGATACTCGACGCCAAGCTCAAGTGGAGACAGCATGTGAAAATAAAAAAAGAAGAACTTAATATTAAGTTCAGAAAAATGTACTGGCTCATAGGTAGAGGCTCTGCCTCTATTAAAAATAAGGTTCTCTGTAGCATCGTAAATGTTCCGTGGTACACAAGAAATGAAGACCTTTACAGGGACTTACAGATGGAATACATCAAAAATGAAATAAAAAAGCATGCCGCCAAACACTAAATGAGGCTCCAGGAACATGGAAACCCCTATATTCGGCTTATGATAGATAACCCTGTCGTTGAAAGAAGACTTCAAAGAACGAGGCCACTTGACCTAGTAAACATACCAAATTAATATTATATTTATGAATTTCCTGTACGCCAGATATCCCTGGAATGGCTATTGCCAATACTACAAGGCCCGAGCAACTCAAACCCGATTTGTTTGTTGATAAATCCAGACGCCCTTTAGGATCCGTGATTTAATAGACCAAGTATACGAACTAATTTTTACTCAATTCCAGCTAACTTTGGCAAGTCATAGCCTTGCTGTTAGAGTCCAAGTTCGTTTTGTTTATTATTTGGCGAGACATAAAAGTTTTAAAGTATCCGTAAAATGCTCGATAACTAACTGCGACTCTCGATGTTTTTTGCACGGAAACATTGTTTGTCTCATTTACCAATGTCTATTTGAACTGATTTACCTTCTGCTCCTATGTGCTACCTGAAATCAAATCAATTTTATTTCTAGAATTTTATTTCTTGAAGTAACCACATGGTCTTTAATTCGTAATTGTTACCGTTAAGTAATTAGTTCTAAACCGTTCAGTGGTACTGAAATTGTTATTTGTGGCGTACCACATGGAGTAGTTTTAGGTCCGATTTTCCAATCCATCCAATTGCAAACAGATCGGTATGTTGATAAATCTCAACCACAAGATGGTTAGTATTTAATAAAAAATTAAATTAAAAAACTAAAATGTTAATTTGAATTTCCTATGAATATTGTCAGATGGGTACCACCCCTGGAGTGACAATTTTCAATAGTATAAGAACTAAACTACTCAGCAGATCGGATTAATAAATCTATACTAGAAAAGGGTTAGGTATTCAATAATTCCTTTGAATAAAACTTGATGCCTACCACATCTGGAATGGCCATTTGCCAGCAGCAAAAGCTACTCATAACATGTCGATTTGTTGATAGTTCTAGATTAGAAACGGAGTAGAATTAAGTGACTGAAATTACAAAACTGGCAGACTGGTATAGCGCTACCACATCTGGAATGAAATTGCAAATGCCCATTCTAGGAGTACTAGCCTGCTGACTTTATTCAAAGGGAATAAATAAAAATTTGCATTTTCAATTAAAATTTTCAATGAAACTCAGTGAAAACAAACCCTCCTCTAGTCTAAATTTTTCCGATTTGTTTTAAGCAGGTTAGGCTTTATTAACTGAAAAAACACCAAAAAAATTAAATTTTTTAATGAAAATGTTTGGATACTGATCGTTTTTCTCCTGGAAACTCGAGAAAAATATCACCAGCGATATATAACAACGGGCAGCCGCGCATATTGAGCAGCTACCTGGTTAGCATGTATAAGAGGAAAGTAAGTTCGTGTTACAATACAGCGACTTGAATCCCAAGTAACGGCGGATTTAATGGGTGTTGCTTCGCTGGGTCACATGACAATGAATCAGACAGGTGGTATCGCCAAAATACCGGAAAGTCCCAAACACCAACCTCTTGGCTGGAGACAGGCAAATTATCTGGTTTGCCGGAATTAGGAGGTTTAAATAAAACGTAAGAGTAGGAGTTATTAAGTGAATGTTCTAGAAAGTGTTCTAAATAAGAAGCACCACGTTCAACCAAATTCCCATAAAGTGGTTAATAAAAGATCTGTCACGGAAGAGAGGTGATAGAAAGTGGAAGCGAAGAAAAGGTTACAAAGGATATGTCGACAACGTAATCACGGTTTCGCCCGAATGCATTTTTCATAAAGGGTGGGGATACATTCACCGACTATCTATGGAAAGTCAAAGTAGACTTGACACTGAATAGCCTAGAGGTGAACGTGTTGAATATACGCCAAACGATAAATGTTGATCAATAATATTGGATGATACAGGTTGAAGCTATGAAAGAGATTATTATTATCAAATCGCTTCCAAATGCGTACCAGAGACCGGAAACAGTGAGTTATTAGTCTTTCAAGGAGTGTGGCTGGGGATGTAGTCGAAGAAAGTAAGAACCAATTCAATTTTATTGTCGAATTCGGAGAAAATAAAGCTGACTAGATGTTTGAAATGGCGCGGTTCCGATCATCCGGTATTGAATGGTTGAACTGGAATAGATAGATTAACATTTTGCATGCGATGGAAAGAATATGGACACGTTGCTAATACTCAAGTTATATCTTTGAATATCCAGATGTCGTCATGATAGACGAGTAGTCTGGAGAGTAAGCCCTGTACACATATAGGAATCACAAGGCCATTGTGAAGGAGGTGCTAGCAAGAACTCCACGAACGAACCCAGGTCATTATAACGGGGAACCAATTGGTTAGCAGTCGAAAGCGAGCAACTAGAAGACTTTCTGCCTCATGATGGGTCGTAAACTGTTTTCTGGAATGACAGATATTAAAGTCGTTCAACTCATAAACTAGGCTTCATGAAACTGTGATGTAGTACCTAAGAAGACATTTTGAAAAATTGTCTCCTCGGCAACGCAATTAGCTAGGTCGCAACACAAAAGTGCTATTAAACGAAGTAAACGAGAGGGTTTTCGAGTGCTGCGTGAGGAAGACGAAAGCGATCAAATGTCAGCGATCAAAAGACGATCAAGCGAACAAAAGACAATCAGGGAAAGAAAGGCGAAGGAGTAACGAGTAAGAAACAGCGGATGAGTGTAATTGTGACAATACTCTCCATAGACTTACTGGATAACCCTATCAGCAATGGACCCACTGTCTGATTCCAGCGCGAAACGTGGTTGAATATAAAATATGGAGGTGGAATACCAACTAACGCAATTTCTTACCGATTATTATTGCTTCCAGCATATACTTGGCTAGGCTTAAACATGAACACTCCCCGTCTGCTCTATATGCATCGGAGAGTTAGGCTTATTGAGTTCCCAGGGTTTCGCACGATTTATCGAGGGCGAGGGAGCATTGATACACTTGGTCATCAACCAACGACAGGCACCAACTACGAATTTATCTTGAAGATACTCGAATGTAAGAGCCGAATGGCATCATTTTCGGGAGGAAGGAGTTGTTCAGTGAAAATCTGACACTGTCACATGTTTGATAGTGGTTCATATCTATACAAATTGGCAAAATACCAAATTTAACTGTGTGGTTTCAATGATACTGTTATTATTAGGAAAGTGAACGACGACCCTTGTAGCCAATCTTATTCAACAAACGTGTGGTTACTGTAGATTTGCGTGAGTTTAAGTGAGATGATTAAGGATAGCGTGACAATGGTTGTTCAGAGTATAACTTCGTTAACCGTTATTTATACATGATAATGTTTTATTAATATCATAAGAGTAACGACCAGAATGGAAAGAGAAAGAGAGGAAGAGAGTGAAGGAGATATACCTATTTCCTGTTACAACTTGAAATCTTCACAGATAATCTCTAGTGAACAATATTAGTATTTATTTTCTTTTATCTCAACGATGAACATATCTTTTTGAGTCCTACATATTTGCAGAACCATGCGATGGAGAGAAATAGGCCAACTCTATGTCTGATTGTTTGTCAAACTTGATCATTTCTGGCGAATTAATAATTCAACCAAAAAATTAGATTTTGCATAGATAGATGTAGCCTGCGTTAGTTTTACTCAATCATACCCCCCCCCCCCCCCCCCCCGATTATTACCCTTAGGAATAATACCCCTCCTCTCTTGTGATTTTCCCTCCGTCATTCCTTTCGGTCATACTACAAAATTAAAAAATCCACTTGTCCAATATATTTCGTCTCATGCAAATAGGTTGAATTTCGATTTTGGAGCATCACTTGACGAGAAACCATATCTCAATTCCTAGTTGAAATATCATCAAAAGGCTTACTGTTCTAGATAGAGGAAGGACAATAGCATGACTATGTTAAATAACACATTTATGTGAATTACCTGGAATTTACATTCGCGTTTTTAAAAATGGGCGATCGAACCGACTCGTGACAGATAATTTGAATTTATGGAAATTTAACAACAGGTTTACAATTTTTTGCAATATATAGTTTTCAAGGTGAACTCGAGTAACATACTCAGCTAATTTTTGTAAAAATCTTCTTGTTTTGAAATTGGTTCCGATTTTTTGTCAATCATCATCTTTCTAGTGGGATTTGACATCAAGACTCACGTAATCACGGAAATAAATTTTTTTAATAATTTTTCCCAGGAGGTCCCATAGAAAATCTCTTTAATCCGAAAAATGTGTGAAATCGAATTGTGCTGACATACAATTCATCGAAATTAATTATAATGGCGGCGGCGTGTGAGGGGTTTAATCGGAGGGAATGACGGAGGGAAAATTAGAGGGGATAATGGGGTGTAATGGGAGAGAATAATGGATCGGGAGTGTGTGGGGGAATTGACCGAAGAGTAATGGCGGGGTATATTGTCCAAGCATTTACTATCAAAATAATGATACATGGAGAAACGTGACTATTCCGTGAATGATATTTTCAATGGCTTAAAATGAAAAAACAAACATTATTATTAAATTAGGCCTACCTCAAATCATCACTGATGTTATTCGTGGTATTTTAGTGTTAGGGAATGATGATGAATCAAGTTTTCGGATAATTCATTCTCGTGAACCATGATCAAGCTTCATATACATTGATGATCCTATCGATCATTGTCACTGGTTTTACTGTAGCTTCCGAAATTACTGGTCGATAAGCGAGTGAGCTTAGCTCTTCTATAATGATTTAATTTGGCTATCGACAACTTTAGGCCTTACGCAGGATTCATTTTGAGAAGGGATGCTGTAGTTTATCTAATCTTGAATCTATCAGTGGTTTAAAACTCAATTTAGACCGTTTCAGTATGGTCGAGCTACGGACTATTCTCTTCAAGATAATAGGAATCCTGAATTCTACGTTTGTTTTGTGTTAGATAGTATTACACCTAAGGAGTTCAAATGAAAATGTTTTATACGCCATTCCTCTTCCCTCAATTTTTGTATAAAGAATTTGATTTTACCAAAAAATAAATACATTGTACCCGTAAAATGAGAGCCTTAATCCCCGTGAGATGATGACTGTCATATATCGCCCAAGATAAATTGTCCAAATATATTTAGGGCATACACTCATCTTAATATTATTTGTATGATTTGTGTATTACGTCTTGCAAAATCTCCAAAAAATGTTTATTTTACATTTTTGTATGTCGTCCAAGATAAGATAAGATGGGTTTTCTTAGTTTCATTCCAACATACATTACCTTTTCGGTGTGTTGGTTTTATAATGATATAAAACAAGCAACATCATCATTTATATCATAAAGCATCCCTTTCCATGACATATTTTTGTTTGTATGATGAGTTGAGTTAGCACGGAGCGGAGTGTTATATCAGCCTACCCCAATTTTATAATCCTTCGAATTTTAAAAATAAACATGATACAATTGCCCGAAAAATTAGATGACCGAGTAAATGACCCGAAAAAATATCTATATCATCATGCTATGTCCAGCAAATTAGATTTCCCAATTGTAAAATAGTTAGTAATCGATAAGTTTTTCTCTCTTACATCTACGAGTACATCACAAAATGTTGAGACTACATACTTCTCACATCGCCCCCATCCATCCTTCCAAGACAAAGAAAAGTATATATTTTCATTCGATTACACAAATCGTCCTCTTTCACAACAAACAATCATTTTTATCATTACATTTTCTTTCTAATATAAATTTCCATCCATCGATAATAGGAAAATTGATTTTCATTTATCATTTTTTTTTATTCATTTTCTTGGGTTTTTCATTCGTTCGTTTTCTATTTCGAAAAATGATCAAGACGAATGATTTTCATTAGACTTTTCGACTTACTTATACTGTGTAAGAGAGATATGTGGGCGATAAAAGAAGTAATCATTTCCAAATTGACACGTTTCGAATCAACAGTTTTCCTATACGTATGTATACGTACGTAGACATGCTTTCACGTTCCTCTCTTCGCACCTAAAAGATATCAAAATACAACACAAATAATGATGCTTGAATTACTTCTAGTACACTCATGACGAGAACAAATAATTCAACAGCATAATAACAACAAAAAAAAATATGAAAACGGAAAGTGCGGGTGGTGCGGCTGTGGGATTTTGATGATAAATTTTCTTCTAATCGATTTTCTATTTAAAAAAAAAAATAAGTGTATATACAATAACACAGTAGTCGCTTTTGTTGTTGTGGTGGAAAACTGAAATACTTGTTGGTACAAAATCAAAATATTTTTTCTGCACGCAACCGTCACGGAAGCGGGGTCACATTTGCAGAGAAATTTCAAAACAAAATAAAATGAAAATCGACCAACAAAAGAAAACAAAACAGGATACACATACACATCGAAATTTTAGCAAAACAAATTTTTTTTGTGTGGTTTTTCCGGCTTGCCTTTTTTTATTGTTGTTGTTTGTTTTGTGTTGGGGGCGATTGTTCAATTAATAATGAAAATTCATTTAAATTCATATATGAGTGCGCCTCTAAACCAAACAGGGTATCTCTCATTTCATCGTTAATCAGGAAATCGTAATTTTCGTCAATTTCATTCGTTATTCGTATAATTTATCGATGTAAATCACAAATTTAGCGACAATGAGGATGAAGCCACCCCAACCCTCATTCGCATCTAGGTTCTTAAATTTGTATAAATTTCACTTCAAAATGTAACAAATCATCAATTTATCATAATCATAAAAAAATCCATCTCTAAATGAAAATGAAAAATAAAAATTTGTTTTCGTCTATGCGGGAAAATGATGAAAAATTTAAGTTATCCAAAACATTGAATATATGCAAATGAGCGAATAGAGGGTATGAGCTATGTGTATAGTGTGTGGAGATCCAGATTTTAAGAAAAATAGAGTTTGTGCAAGGAGAGTTTGAAGCCACTAGGCCAATACAATCATACATGCAAAAGGCATGCGTGAAAATGAAAAGGCTGAAGTTGATTGGGACGCGGCATCTCATTTACCGCGAAAGCCAGTTGAAGGTAGCAATTGTTAAAAAACTGGCAAATTTAGAAGGTGAAAAATCTTCAATCAAGACAACGTATCGGCTAACATTTCGGTGTTCGCTTTGGCCTTAGTCATGAATTAAAAGTTTCATTTGATGATGGTCCGCGTATTCAGCAGATCTGGCCCAAAATATTCCCCATGGCCCAACTATTTCCTGTTTTGTAAGCTAACATGCTTCGGAGGACAGAGGCTTTCATCAAACGAGGTCATCGCGACTATGGCAATACATTTTATAGAATAGCATTAACTTGGAATCTATATTTGGGTAGAATAGAGTTATTAAACTGGTATTTGTTTCGTCAACCTTTCGGAAATAGATCAAAGGAGTCGTATTGCTCGTATCTCTTCATTGATAAAGCATTCACCATCGTTTCAATATATATTGAGTTGTTAATGTTCATCCCCCAAACAGACTATACAACCATCAAAAAAGAGGAAATAGAGAGGATGGGCGGTAAATGCAAGTAATGGTGAAGTAAATATAGACAGGTGAAATGGTGAAGGAGAGAGGATTATGACTGGCGAGAGGCGTAAATAGCGAATTTGCAGAGCAAGACACTAACTAAGATTTGGACGAATTAGGTTCTATGTTAGGCTTAAAACTTTAAAATACCCACTTAGTTTTTGTATCATAAAATTAAATATTTTAAAGTTCAGGAATCATCATATGGACATTTTTTTCTTTGCTACTCGTGGGACAAAACATGGGTTAAACTAATAATACAAAAATAGAAAAGTCCGACGCTCTAAGAAACCCGGAAACTAATGCTGGAGGGATTTTTGCCTTTCAGCCTAGTCTCCAAGGCATAGGTAACCAACGTGGGACTTTAGTCATTAGGCCTAGCCCACAAGACGTACGAATAAAACGGGAACAACATAGAACTTTGGTCTTCAGATCTGGCCCTCAAGACATATCGAAAAAAACGGGACAGAAGTCCGAGCAAAGATGGTAACTTGAAAGTAATCTCGAGGAACATGAGCTCAAGCAAGGATGAAAAGAGTCCAGAGTCCCTGAAATCTAATGGCTCTCTATCCAAAAGGCAGAGATTGGAGGAGGAATTATAGAAGAATGCAAAGAAGACTAGAATACAGAAAACGGTAACTAAGCCTTTCAATGAGATGGTAACAGAGCACTTAGTTGTGGTTGCAATTGACAGAGCCCACGAAGACAGATATATATCGTCCAGCAATTGGAGGAAGATGGAAAAGGCCTTAACCGCCACTTTCCTAAAAATTATGAGGAAAAACCCTGCTCCCACTCCGGCTTGCCGGGACGGCGAGCGGTACTTGAATCGTGCCAATTTTACATCTCGTACCGACCAACGTTCATTGACCGAGAGCCTAGATCAAGTCTGGCCGGGTGCTAGACTAGAAGTAATCGTTTGAAAGCATACCTCATGCAGATCTAGAGCGAGAATTTCGATCCCAGCGGAACCCAGCGACCTCAAAAGAATTCTGGCAATGCTACAAATTAGCAATCCTGAACTGCCGATTGGAGGTCAAGGCCGAAGAACAAAGGCCGATTATAGGTCAGCTATTATCATATAGAATAGAGTCGTTGGCTGCGCTGGTGAGAATTAATCGTTTAAGTAGCTATGGTTTCAGCGCAGTCACACTCATGATTTATAAGAAAGGTGATGGTTGTCACCTGAACATCAAGTATATGAATGAGATGATAGAAATACTCTCTACAGACACAAAGATGTCCAATCCGATGAGATTATTTGTGTCTCCGATGCAACTGAAATTGAAGTAAAGGAGCAAACCTAAGAGGTTCCTGCAGTTTAACCTCTATCACTCCAAGGCAGCATCGGCTGCGCTCATGCTCAAACTAGGAGCAGAGGATATTGACATTGTTCTGGTCCAAGAACCTACGGTCAATGGTCATCGACTATACTTGGACTTAGGACTTTTAAATATAAACTGCTATACGCGAAGAAGGTAAGCACAATTTGTACCTGCATTCTTGCTAAAAATAATCTGAATATCTTGATGTTATCAACATCAGATGTGGTCAAGAATTTAGTCTAATAGCAGCTTACCTTTCACATGATGGGGAAGATATCCTACCTGTCATTTTAGGAAGCTCATTAAAGGAGCCTCAAAAACAAAAAATTGGTGTCATTCTGGGAAGTGATGCAAATTCGCATCACACAGTTTGAGTAAGCACTGATATGAACGAATGAGGTGAGTCACACCTTGATTTTATTCTTAGCAGAACCTATGTATACATAATCACAATATTGACTGTAAACCAACGTTTATAACTAGAAATAGACAAGAAGTACTAGACATTAAACTTCGCTTAAATACCATTATGGATAGTTTAGTGAATTGGTAGGTGCCGCGGAGAATCATTCCTTTTCTGATCATTGTTATTTCCATTTTGAATTGGAGACAAAACCCATCAAAAACCTAGCTATAGAAACCGGAAGAAAGCCGACTGGGATATTTCTACAACTATTCTAACTAATTCAGAACCGGTACCAAATTCCCCTGATTCACCACAACAGCTTGATGTCCTAGGGGACAAACTATCCGACATCTTTAATAAGGCCATATTAGGTGCAGGTCCTCCTAGTAAACCTTTTGGGTAAATATCGACCATCGTGGTAATCGAAAGAACTTTAAAACATCCGTAAAAAACGCAAGAACCAAAGAAACTAAAGCTTCTAAGGGCAGAGACTGCTACAAGGAAGTTCTCAAAACATACAAATACGAATTAAGAAATGCTAAAGCAAATGCCTGGAGGCTATACTGTAGTAAAATACAGGATTCCTCTGAGACATCAACAACCGAATGATGCTTGGTCCTCGATAGCTCACTGAAAACGCTCAGTGTTTTATTTGTAAAATCCAGTACGAATTCGTATCAAACTCCCGAAATTTGTAACAAGATTATGAAATCGTGAGAGGAAAGTCAATATATCGTGAAATTTGCAGATCATAACATAAAACATTCGTGGACCAGAGAACTCAGCTCTGATTACTTATTAAATTTTTGATGAAAACAAGAGTGCCATAAAATCGTGCTTATCCCTACATTATGCCGAAAAAGAGACGAAAGAACGTTGGAACACCAGTTAAATAACCTCATCCCGAGAAACAAGAGTATGGACGAATTTTATTCCAATGTCAACCATCACTTATCACTGATAATCAATGAAGTTCAAATAGAAAGTTACAGTCAAAACGATACTTCTAAAATACTCACCATACAACGACCATCAACCCTTCCAGAAGCATATTTGTCGTGCTTAGGAATTGAAAATTCGAATTTCAAAAACATGCCTAAATAAAATCGGAATTTCGGCAACTCAATCACCGTTCCGGTAAACCAAATCAACAACACATCACGAATCAAGCAACATGCACCAATACCACTCCCGAGACTATTACTTCAGCAAAATAATATTGGTTATAGATCATGGGTTATCCTAGATCACCAATAAGGCAACTGGAACAAAATAAAAAACATCCCAATAGAAGTCGACAAGTCTGTACAAATAAAACGAATAAATTACATGAAAGGGCCAAACAACAAATGAGGCCGTCACTCGGATTAAATGTTAATCCAACAAAACAACAGAGTATTAAATACTGAACCACAAGAAGAGGAAAAATTCTACGAAGAGTACATTAAAGAATATAGCAAAGTTGAAAAATCAGAAGCCGAAGAAGACAATTTCGAGATAAATGTTATGACAACGAATTCATGAATAAAAGCCAATTCCGGATTACCATTATTGGCACCACATAAGATTACAAGGAAACGTGAAAATGGAAGCTGACGGAACACAGAAGATCAACGGAATTCATAACATCATCCGTGACTAGATGAGAGAACCCATAGATTTGAAAGTAACCGAGTTAGCCAGAAAACTGCGTTCAAAAAACCCACAAACGGGATAACTCTACAAGTTTCAACATTCAAAATAATACACAAAAACGATCTCACCAGCTATGAAGATATTCTGAATATGATAGAATCGGAAACTCAGTACACGTTGATTCCCCAAGCATCTTAAAATTTTAGCTTAACTATCAAACCAACGAAATGAGAAAATTTCTAGAGGAGCTCAAGAGGCAACCATCGAAAGTTAAACGTTCAATCAACTGGATAGATTCAGCCTGGAAGTGGATTGCCAGATCATCAAACGCCTCGTATTGGGATGAAATTCTCAGAGGCCGAGATAGACTATTTTAAAATAATAATGAACAACATAATATCAACACAGCAGTTACCCAAAAAATACAACAAATCCTTAGTCAACACAACAAGATTCTATTACAAGTGGAGAATGGTAGTACCGCAATTATCCAACGAACAATGCTTAACCGTCTCCTATTGGTCAAATATGCGATAAAAGAAATCCTGAGAGCAACGGAACTCGCTAAAGGCGGGATAATAAATTCAAACCTACCGGACAAACATAAGAGCGGTTGTCAAGGAACTGAAATATGCTAATAAACAACTTAACAATCCTTTACGTCATTTCAATGCCGAAGACAAGCAAACGATACTTTAACCTTATCCAGATAGATTGATAATCAAGGCTAATAAATATTACAACGAATACTTCAAGCAAATATCACCGAACTCGGAGTTAAATTGAACCTGGAATAATAAATATTGAACACCTGCAAAAAATTGCCAATAACCAATAACATCGTTGGCATGGGAATTATAACAACTAACATCATTATCCTAATCTCACGAGGTCACACTAAGCCTACGAAATATAAACAACCCGATAATAGTGCTTCCATAAAAAAACAGACAGTCCGGCACCAATCGGACTTTAACCCATACACGTTGTTCAGCTTGTGATAAATTCACAATTCAGGAAAATATACTTCGAGTGTAGATATTCTGCAACACGTGTCTATGTTCATTTGGTACTTTAGAATTCCTTTTAGATACCTTTAAAAGTAAATTCCGTTAAAGTAAACTTAAATATAAAACGGTAAACGGAGAAGAACATAATCTAGACCGGTACAAATAAAATATATTATGTGTAGCTACCCCTCGATGTTCACCATAAATCCGACTACGCTACCCTTATATTAGGGACTTTTGACTTTCAAACTACAAAACCAACCTATGGTAAAAAAATTAAAATTTAATTTAGCGGCCTAAAGATCCCGAGTATCAAAATTTTCGAAATCCGGCTAAGCATGAGTATATTACCATCTACATTAGAGTTCATGGTACAGAGTCCCAAAGTTAGGTATTATAAATTGGAAATTTTAAGGGTCACAAAATTGTATGTGCGGCTGTTTCTGACATAGCTCGTGGTCTAAGTTGTCTAAGTTATAGTAAAGTTACTATGAAAAATGTTTAATTTTTGACCAACTTTTGTTGTTCCTACCATGTTCCTACCATGCATGGTTCTTTGGTCCAGCCCCTTTGGTTCTATCCTCCCACGATTGAGGCTGTGCATTTTAATTGGCACAGTAAATAAAATATCGCACAAAGAAGGTAACCAACACTGGCTTAATTGTTAAACTTTAGTCAGGTTTCACATCTAGGCCAGAACACAGATAAGACAAGATCATTTAACAAGCAGTTCAGATTTTTATGTACTTTTCTGTTTTTTATTTTCATAAAGAGTGTGGTTTCGAGAGAATTGAATATTGGATAGTTTGAGTTTCAGACTATTTGGTTCCTCTATTTAAGTATAAAATTTGGTACAAGAAAGCTTATTTCTATCTCACAATTACAATCAACCTAAAAATCTCCACTACCATAAATCTCATTATACAAAATTCAAACATGGCAAGCTTTAATTTATAATGATGATCGCAGGAAAGTATGACTCACCGAAATCGGTTAATTGGGCTAATATTTATGTATGCAAGTGGCGACATCTAAGTTTCAATAGTCGTGCGTGATGCACGAAAGCATTTTGAAGCGAAACTCCGGCCGTTATATGACTAATTGAAAATGTGAAAGTGCGGAAGTTGCCTAATTTAATAGTAAAATATTAGTAGTTAAGTAATTGTATTGCCATCGGCATTCAAATGAAAATTTAGCTCTAATTCCAATTAGAGCAACTCAAATTATCAATATTTGTAGGTTGCAAGAATGAATGAAATGCGTTAAGATTTCGGATCAGTTACCGGGCCATGTGGAAAGTGCAATGGTGTAATTGCTGCTGGTTGCTATAAAATAAAATAAAAAAACTTGCTCAACTAATCAAAAGATGGTTACAAAAATTGAAGTGACGCAAGGTAAAGATGATGGTGAAAATTGTCATAATAGTTGAGAAGAACCAATTAACTTTCGGGAATCGAGTGATGGCAAGAATATAGAAGATATGCAAATCAGCCGAGTCTAATAAGAGTAATTTAAAGCGATGGTTGGCCACTGGTAATTCATAGGAAAGTTGCCAAGCGTTGGTGGTCTGTATATTGAAAGGGCAATGGCGAAATGATTGTGCGAAATTAGAATGGGAAAATTGTAAAGATTAATTAAACGAGAGTTCCTTAAGAAATTCTAACTGCGTTCCAATTTCAGTTTTTCCTCTTTGAAGTAAGACAATTTTCTCTTATACTTTTCTTTGGGGACTAATATAGATTTCGACAACTTTACTTATAAACCCAGACATTAATTTACACAGAGGAACGATTGTCTGAGATTTCTAGGCAAGTGAGCGGGGCTCAGGGGTTCTCGCGGTTAATATTGCCGTATGCATGAAGATTTGAACAATTATTAAAAGTGTAGCTAACCAAATGATTAAGTAGTTTCGCAGTTGTCTAATTTAATTTTTTTTTATTTAGAGGACCGGATGTGCCCACTTATAAATTATGATCTGTTGTTATGCATACGGCAAAAACAGTAGAGAGGTTTCTAAAAATTTAAACATATTACTAGATTCGCTCAATTTATTTGATGCATTTACGCCCGCGACTTCCATTTAAACAGCACTGAATGTACTTTTAAAAATTTTGATGCTGGAGATATTGAAAATAACCAAAAGAATAATTTCGGAATTATTTTAGATGATAATCAACCCATCCATCCGACAAAACCTAGCACATTACTAAGCAAACAATTTCAGCTCAATCATCCAGATAACATTACACCACATCCTTCCCAACAACAAATAACTATCAACATCTTCTTGAAAACTACTGCAATTTTCCAATTAAATTTTATAAAATCAAAACAACTACACAAAACATAAAAATTTACAAAGAAAAACAGAAACCTTATGGATTGTAGGAGGAAAAATTGAAAATGTAATTTCCATATTCATTTATAATTTATGCTTTTAGTTTTTCGTTAAAGAATTTCCATTTCTTTTTGTGTTTCCTTTCAATTCCGATATCGCATTGAAAATTTTTGTGTTTCATCCAGTCCCACCCCTCGACAAAACCGCACACTATACATACATACACAAAATACGTTTTCTAGTTTCGAAGAGTTTTGTCGAGTGAATAAAGAGAACAAGAAAAATGTACTTTAGAAAATGGAAAATATTCTCAAAAAAGTGTTATATACTGTAGATTTATCCTGAGCGCATTTTTTTGTATAACGAAGGGATTGGTGTCATCATGTTGAAATATTCCCGAATCCATTAAAACCATCCTCCGTCGAACGGTGGAACCACGAACCCTAACTACCACCAAACTCATTAAACTCAAACAACATTACAGCATGAATGATCTTTTATGTATATAGAGAAAAATAATGCCATACACAGAAAATTTTTCCTCATTTTCATTTTTTCCTCTCGTCTCTTCATTCATTTAAATAAAGCTTTTCATTAGGCTTTGTGTGCTTTGTGTACAAAAACCCGGATTGACATATTGAACTCAAGAGGTTGGCTTTATAAAAAATTAATTTAAAGACAAACATAAAACATTTGACTTACCATGATTACTGTTCGCGAACACTTGTTGAAGTTGCTGCTGTAACGCCTGATGTGGGGCCAACGATGTTTGCTGGCCCAATTGATGGGCCGATTGCGAATGTGGAACTAAATTATTATTATTGTTGCTGTTATTATTATGGTTATTATGATTATTTATTAAACCGTTACTATCTCTAATACCAGTAATACCACCTTGTCCACCGCCGGTTCCGCTCAATATGCCACCATTGTTGCCAACCGATAATGATGCTATTTGTGTATAGCTTATTTGTTGCGCCGACTGCGATGAAGGCACATTTAAATTATTATTGTTATTATTATTTATATTATTATTGTTATTTAGATTATTATTATTGTTATTATTTAGTATTGATGATGTTGTTGATATAATTGTTGTATGATTACCTAATGTACTATTATTTAGGACGGTTGGATTATTTTGTGGACTGTATATAGACTCATCACCTGAAAAAATATTTAACAAATTTATTATTAACAATTTTCATATACAATTTTCCCGCGCAATCTAACTTTTATAAAAATTCTACACAACAAAAATTAATTAATCCACCACCAAGACGGTATCGTCATCTATTCGCCAATAGTGAAACTATATTATAAAACAATTTTGTACTAAAATACACTACAGATAAATAAAATCCCACAACCACCACCTCCACAAAAAACAAAATAATGTAGATGTTGTACTAAAAATCGTTGTAGCAAAGACGCAAACCATTACGTATAAAATAAAAAACAACATATGAAAGATACACTTAATTCAAAAAGTACACAGAGGAAGAAAATTTATGTAAACAAAGATAACAAAAAAATTTTTTTAATATTATAAAAGAAAATTCGATCACCAATCTAGAAATTATGTATAGTGCAAATGGTTTGTCACTACTGATTTTAAATTTTACCTGTTTCATTAATTGTTGCACACGGACTATCGGGCAGTAAAATTCCTTTTTGTATAAGCTCCTCACGATTGGCACGCACAGATATTTTACGTTCTAATGCTGTGAAAAATTAAATGGAAAATAAAAAAATAACAACAACAAAAAATAAGAAAAATGTGGAAATGAAAAATGTGTTTAGCATAAAACTAGATTCAAAACTACAGAGCAATTTTTTTTTGGTTACATTTAGAAAGCAGTTTGAAGGCGCAGTTTACAGGTGGCCCAATATATTTTTTTGACCCAATAAAGCTCATTAAAGCAAGTATTCTTAGAAATTCTAAAGCGGAGAGATCGAACATAAGAAACTGGGTGAGACGGTGAAAATTACCAGAAAATTTGTAACAACAGAATTCAATGGATAAAACAAATTATCAGTCAATTTCCATGCGAAAAGGCTTTTTCTTAAATATGCATCTCGAGATCTGATCAAGTTACCATAGACTTAATATTTCGAAGAGTCTTAATTCTAAGATGTGTTTTTGTTGAAATATTTCCAACACTTACAAGCTGTCAAGAAAATATTACAATCTCTCTGGGGCATGACACCCTTTCCAGTGTCTACTGAAGATGTCTAAAACTACGTGAGTTTATTGATAAAATCTCAAGTAATTAGGATAGAGCAACGTTGTTATTTTCAGAGAAAAATTGAGGTCAGTAAACTATTAGTTGGAGATGTGCATAAGGAAATATTGGCTTCATTGTCAAAAATACAGAATTTTTCTTGATCATTAATGATAGAAACTTAGTATTGAAAGTTAAACAGGCAATTCTAGATCCTGATGGGTGGTTTATCTGCCTGCAGGTCTAATTCTGCTAAAAAACATGGTAGAACCGATACACATTACGGTGTTAGTGAGGATGACAACTAAGGCTGCACTTTTAAAAGTATTAAAACCGCTGAGTTATGACAATGATACCAAATAACTCGACACTTGTATCTAAATATTCGTCTTATATGCGAGGAAAGTGAAAATCAGTGGAATCAGAGAAAAATTAAATGAAGAAAGTCTTAGAAGCGGTAACTTTTAAAGAAGCAATAACAATAACGACACAAACAGAAGTTTATTTTAACTATCAGCGTTTAACGGCTTAGTGTCATTTTCATTGTTCTATACCTTTGTTCATAAATTTTTTTCAGTGATATCTGTCCGCAATATACAAGTAAAGAGCAGCTGCTTTTCCATGATTGATCGTCACATCAAACCATCGATCGGTTAAAGTTACGAAATAATCGAGTACAATTGGTTGAATCAGGAATAATAAAATTGGGGAGGATTTAATTCGTCATCGGAAGAAAGTAAACCAAGCATACAGCACAGCTGTTCTACTCATGTCGGTTGTTGTCAGAAATCCCTGCTTGTCGCAGAAGATCGATTTAATTAGCGAATAATCAGGCTTAAAAGGCTTTTTGAAATTACATTGTTGTAACGTCTATTCCAGAGAAAACCTTTTTGATAGTAAAAATTCGGGACACTTTAACATTTGATCATCAATCGATTGTGCCTAGCAAACTCTATGATTGACACATCGATTGTATCGGCACTCTATTCTGTAGCCGTAGCGGTAAGTATCCAGCGCAGCTCCTCTGCCACCGTTAGTTGTCATCGAAAATTCCTGTGTAACGCCGCAGTATTGTTTCGCGTTTCAACCTAAAAGACTTGTTCCAATATTATACTGTCGGTGTATACAATATTGGCCCAGGCCCCATTTAATAACGAAACAATTGTAAAATTTTCTGGAAGGGCCTTTTGTATTTAAAATTTAGAACTCAACATACATTTAGTCGTCAATAGATCGTGTTTAGCGAACTCAGAAAATAACTAAATTGCTGGAAACCTTTCTGACATGTATCTGTACTTCATAGCTCGAACAGGCCTTTTGGAAAAAGAACTTACAGTCAATGCTGTAGGTCAATGCAAATGGTAATATAATGAATGATCTCTATATGATTAAATTCAATATTGAGTACAACTTCGATTGTGGATTTGCAACAAAATAGTACAATTTTAATATTTTATATATGTCGATTTTATCTAATGAATCTGCAGTTATAAGTTTTGCGAAAACTACTAACGAAAGAAGTGAAAGTGGTTAAAACTGCACAACTCGTGTTGATGTGTAGAATCTGTGCCGACTAGACCAATTCAATCAAAAATTAAATATTAATAGGCTTTTAAAAGAAGCCAATCGTTGGATTTTGAACTGTAGTGATTTCGCTTTGGATTTTATTAAAATTTCGATATTTAAAAAATTGCTTAACAATACTTATTTACGAAAACGACATCATACCAAAAAGAATAACAAGGCGTAAAAATACCTATAATCAGTACGGCCATTTAAGAAGCATTTCCCTGACCCAGCACATGTTCAAACTTATATCAATTATTCGGCAACTTAAAATTAGAAGCAACCCTACATTAGTAGGGTAAGCAAAGCAAATGATACGGTTTTAGGGCGTCTCGGATAAAATTGCCGGTGGCTATCAGGATATGTCACGAGTAATTTAAATATTGTGTTGTGTAGTAATTTGCTATAATACTAACAATTAATGGTAGAGCCGTGACCGTTATTCACCACTAAGAGTGCTTTCCAAACACCGACTTATTGACTTATTTGACGGATTACAAACTTATTGACTTATTTGACGCCATCTTGAATAAGTCGGTAAAGTCAATCCAATTCATTGTACCGACTTATTTGTGACGTAATAACAAAGAACAAAACGCAATTTCTATTACATGGAAGAAAAAAAATCCTGAAATGTTGGTCGTTGTCACTAGATTTGAAAATAAAAACTGCATGTATTACATTTAGTCAAGACACAATTTTGGAGCCACTTCTGTGTAGACGTACTTATTCAAATAAATCTCCTCGTCGAGTAGACTTATTTGATTAAGTTGGTGTCCACAAATAAGTCGGTGTTTGGAAAACAGCCTAAGCCAAAATTCAGTAAATCAGGACAAATATAAAATTCTGAAGCCCCTATTGTAAGAAAGGCCTTTTCGTTATTAAAATATGAGGCACACTTTATTCGGGTACAGTTGTTTGTTAATCGGACGTGTCTATCACATTCAGTTAAATTTTTAATAACTGGAACTCTTCTGTCAGACAATTACTTCGTTTTGAAGCCCAGGTCTTTTAATCTATGTTTCTGCTAACACATCGAAATCGGTAATTGTGGTGAGTAAACTCTAAACTTCCTTAATTGTAAAACAGCTAGCCATCGATTAACTCCTAAAATAATATTAGTTTTGCAACAAAATTCAGCGCTATTTGAATAGTTATTTCTGTTTTAGACATAGAAAAAATTAAACTTTTAATTGATACAAACAAATAATGAAGCAAAAAACCGTTTTTTCAAAAAATTTAAATCCATTTATCCAAAAGCCTTTTCGATATGTTACTATTTTCACTACTTCCAAAGCAACGAAAATTAATGTCGACGATAATTGCGACGATCTTTTCTGAGCACAACACTCTGGGTTTAATTTTAAATATTATACACACCGATCGAGATAAACAAATACTATTTCTCTTAATGGCAATACCAAGCTGAGTCAATATGATATTATTTTTAGATAGACACACTCAAATTCGTCATATGGCATTTTTCGTCACCGACACCACTCGTTTATATTAACTTCATTTAAGTGGTTTTTAAATTCCTGTTTTTATATAACGATTGATAAACTTAGAAATTTAGAAAACTTAGACAAATGTTATAATATGTGAAAAGTAAATAATACAAGTTACCTAAACCTATTAATGTTTAGCCACGATTATAACTATTTAACAGGCCACTGTGAGGTGACGTGAAAACAATTTTAAATTCTGTATGAATATTCAGAGGTTAGGTAGTCTTTTTGAAGGAGTACAGGTGAGAAGTCATTCATTAATTTGAAGTAAGCCCCATCCATACTGAATATTCGGTCTCAAATATATAAATATTAATAAGGTCCAAAGATAAACAAAATAAAAATAACATGTTTCCATTTAAGGCCAATATCCAACTGTTAGAAATACGCAATATTAGGATGACAAATTTTTACATAGGCACAAATGAATTAGTACTTTTATTGAAACAGCAAGGCACCTTTGCATACATTTGCGCAACGATCATGTCGGGCCTTTTCAATATACCGTACTGACTCGTCTTTCGCTTCACAGCTCGAAGAGACCTTTTAATGTTTTTAGTTTCAATAGTAATATTAAAAACTCGAACTCATATCTTACAAAATAGTCTTTACGAGTTTTCTACATTTCAAATTATTTAACAGACCACTTTGAAATAATTATACTTTTGAACCGGTATAAAAGTAGAAACCATCGCTTCGGTTTTTATAATAAGGTCTTCATGCTGAAGTTAGGAATTCTTACTGGGACGCAGGTAGCATTATAGAGATCCACTGTTCTTTAGCATTCGGTCGGAGTGATTTGCAAATTCATTTTGAAGCCAAAACTGAAACAGCATTAAAATAAGGCAATCAAAATCTCTGATAAAATTCGAATTTACTTTAATTTGTTCTTCTCGAGCCTACTTTATTATCCAACTTTGAGTGACTTTTCATTACCAGAACAATAATAATTCACTTTCTCAAGATCTACCTGCAGCTTGATTGTGTGTGGTTTTTAAATGTCTCTTCAAATATGACAATTAAATATAAAAATTTAATGAACTCACATTATCGCTTTAATTGATTTAGGAAATAGTTTTAAGATAGGAAAATCTAGCCATCACAATTCTGAGCAAATTTGCTTTAAGTAAACCTGAGTCGCTCTACACTTAACTTGGTTTGCAAAAAACTCTATAACTTGGAGAACTGCACTAATGAATATCGAAGTTTTAAAACACAACCGTCAGTTGTCATCAAAAACCCTTGCTTGTCGGGAAAAACGTAGCACCGTTAATCAAATTCCATCTCAATTTGTCACCAAAATTTATCAATGTTTTTCTCCAAATTTACCTACAGGTTTTAGACCTTGATACTTTCGACCATTTTCGAAGAAACGAGAAAAATCGTAAAAGAAATAAGTTTAAATTAGACTAAAAGATTGCGTCATTCCACTTTAATCGACACACAAAAACTTGGATCGATCCCGAGTTAAATAAAACGTAAAAATTGCGCCTGTTTCAGAAAATGCCTTTTCGAAAGTTTAATATGAAACGGTTTGGCGCAGTAGACACGTACCTCACTGTGCATCTCGAACAGGCCTTTCAGACCATTTAGGTAATAAAATCAACCATATATGATTAAATTTAATATTAATTCACGTGAACATCGTAGGCTGGTGTCATTCAAATATTTAAATGAAGAGAATAGAGTAACAATATCAGCACAAATTTAATATTTTAAAACGTTTTAACTTTATCTAATGAATTTGTCATTATTTAAATTTGATAAATTGATAATTTAAAGGTTTTATTACCAGTTGATCATCAAATTTCGGAATTTACCGAATTTGAATTGAATTTGATTAAAACTTCAATACGAAAAATCGAGTAACACTTATTTATAAAAAAGACCTTTTCACTATCTTGATACATTTTCATTATATAAGGAGGTAATTAAAATACTTACAATATACAGCGGCAGAAGATTTTCAAAAGAAAGAATTTAATATGAATATAGTAAACAGGTTTAGTGCGGTCAAGTATCTCTACGAAGTACCACATACTCCAAGTTAAGAATTATTATTTTTTTAAACAAAAACGCAGAAGCTGAATTTTTTAGAATTTGATGAAATTGCCTGCTGTAGAGGTCCAGGATATTATTTCCGGAGGTTAGCAGGATAAAAATCACAAGTGAATGTTTTAAATTTGTTCTCAAAAATGGTCATTCGCTAAAATACATAACCTCACCTACGAGTGTCTTCTGTTTGAGGACGCAACTAAACCATGCATAAAAAGTTTTGCACTTCTTTCGATATTCACTACCGGTACTTGTATTATGCCAAACAGGAATTGATTTTACACAGTTTCATTCGTTAGAAAAGGTGCATCCTAAACTTATCGGATCAAAATTGAATAAGTGGTGGTGTAAGAATAAGGAAATATCTCTTAAGATCCACCATTTTAAAAGATATAATTTTTTTACTAAATATTTGTAATTAACTATCGCGACGGAACGATTTTCGCCATTTATCTCGTCCCCAATTTATCACTTAGAAAAGGCTTTTTATAAAATATCCCGAAAGTGTCAATATTGTTTTTATTTAAAATAAAAATTGCGCCGTGAAAAAATTTGGTTTGTAAATAGCCCACTCGATGAAATAATTCTGGAATTTCGTGTGTAATACACTTAATGGAATAATTAACTTGCTAGAAATCCATCAGTATTTCGATACACAACCCAAAAAAGCATTTTAATTCAAGTGTTTGTTAAAAAACATACCTTAGTAATAAAAGGATATTTTGACATTATTTGATTCCTCTCTAATTGTTAGGTTTGTGATGCGTGCCAGTCTTCTTGGTGGCTGTGTCAGCTAATGGAGTATCATAAAAAACATAGCATTGATAGACACAAAGGACGCAAATCATCAGATTTCAAACAATCTGAAGGTTCTTATACGTAATGTGTTTTACTATTGAAAATTGCACCAAATCAATTATATTTTGTTTTTTTTCCAGTTAATTTATAGTTTTGCAACGTAATTGTCCAAAGTGATAGGATACAAATATTGAGTGGTTTTCAGTTCGATAAAGTCACTCAAATATAAGCCAATAAAATTGTAAAACTTTGTTTCATAAGCGTCATCTCCTTAATATTCAGAATCCTATATCAAAAGAAAAATATTCCACTCAAATTATTATTTATGTTCAGGAACAATATTCTGTGTAATATACAAGGTTCTCGATTTTTAAATTTTTCAGTAATTTTTCATAATTTAACATAATATGTTGAGCGCCAATTGCCACTCATTACACTGGCAAATAAAGTGTGACTAAAATATGTGTACTTTTAATTAACAAGTTTGTCAGAAAGTTACGAAATTGTTAACATATAATACCTTAAAATTTTAAAACCATTAAGGAAATGTCGTATCATAATAAAATTTCACTCAAATGATCTTGTTCAGGAACTGCGGTAAAAATCTAAGAGCTCTCGCACTTTATTTTGAAGAATTTAACTCAATGTATAGAACGGGAATTATCACTCATTGCACTCACAAGTAAAGTTTCACTCAAATATGAGTGAATTTTGAAACAAGTTTTTCAGAAAGAATTAAATGAATGTTAGCCACTTACATCTAATATCTTACAATTTGAAAATGATTACGGCGATGTTCATATTTTAATAGCATAAGTAAAAAAATTCACTTAAATTATTGACTAGTTCAGGAAATGCGGTCTGTATGATATGTCTAATCTCAGTAATTTGTGTAATAATCAGAGTTCTCGAACTTTCATTATGTTCAGTAATATATCAGAATTTAACTCAATATGTTGACCGGTAATTGTTGCTCATTGCATTCACCAGTAAAGTTTCAGTCAAATATAAGGTAGTGGTGAATTGTCTTACGGCTATGTATAAAGTGTGCTTATCTCGCATTGGAGAAACGAGAAAATAATTGTGAATGGTTAATCAGATTTCGAAAACACATCATGAATATCGAACTGTTCACGCAAAATCTTGCTCCTAATTATTCTGACAAGTGCAAAGTTTTCAGTTCGATAAGATATGTATGAGGGAAAAATCTGATGGCCAAATCCATGACATTGTCTTTACATCATTTTCAGTAATAAATTTAGGGTAGGAATCAACATAAAAATGGAATTTTTGGCTTCAATATAATCTCAATGTGCGTATTTGATAACCATAACTCTAAATTGAAACAAATTTGAATCCCCTATTAATACAAAATCTAATCGAAAAATAAACGATTTACATGTTTCTCGCCACATTCATGCATAAATTTTCAAAACGTGGAAAATCGTGACTTTTACAATTTATGATTGTTGTATATAATTTTCATTTCTCGCACACAACTCATTTCCTATACCCACCTGTTATTCGAATTTAACACCAAATAAACGTCAAATTTTTAGTTAAAATTTATTATCCGTTTCGCGTAACTTTCGGGGCAAAGAAGGTGTGGAAATTGTTGTTAAATGGGTGACATAATATTTATGAACCATATCCGGAAAAATATACCCAACCCTTTATACATTTCGATCGGAAAAAGATATATACGTTCAAATGTTCTACTTCAATTGCCACGAAATAGTTTCTTCCGAAACCGGATTTAAACCCTTCGAATTCGACCATATGTTTAGTGTTGGGGATATAAGGTTAAATGGATAATATACAACAACAACAAAAGGAAAACCAAACAAAAAGGTTAAAAGATTAGGATCGAGATTTTCCTTGTTTTGTATATTTTTTGTAGTTTGTTGGAAAATTGTTTAAAATAAAAAAAGAAAATGTTGTATATGGATGTGGTTATAGTTATAATAAGCCATGAAAAATAAAAATTTGAACCAATTTAAATTGTTATTTAGAATCCGGTTACATGAGATTTGATTTGATTGCATTGCCCAAAAACAGAGTGAGTGCGTTACCAGAATTACAAATTTTAAGTTTTGAATATTTTGTGTCGTTTACACCTCTATTAAACATACATAAATTCCTCAATACGCGAAACCGAACAAACAACAAACCAAAAATTTATTTAAAATATTCAATCTGGCATTTTTCTAATTTTAGAGCTCGCGTTCACTACATACAAAAAACCAAGCACTATAACCAACAACAATAACGTACAACGGATAATGTGTGTCTATGTTTTGCACAAAAAATATGCAAATTTTTAATTTTACTTTTATTTTCATTAAAAAGTAGAAAAATTAAAATAAAAGCAAGAAATCGCACCCATCCACCCACCTATCTTTCAATTTCATATTTCTTTTTCCTCTTCTTTAGCTTTACTATATAAAATCTAAAGTTGATATTGTTGTTGCTGTAATATTAGAGATATTTCGTGCAATAAATCTATAAATATTTTTGTTGTACAAAAATAATTAAAAATTTAGATAAAAAAGAAGAAACAGAAAAATCACTTTAAGATAAAAAAAATTTCATTTATTGCTTCAGGGAAAATATGACTAATTTAATATTAATGCAAAAGAAAAATTTCGACAAGATGATTAAAAAAATAAAACTTGACCTATTCAATGTTTTTAAAAGAATTTTTTTCCATTTCTTATTTTTTTGTTATGATTGGGCGATTCGGAAAATTCGTGACGATGATTAATTTATGTATATTCCATTTTCTAAAATTTTCTTGGGATAAATGTTTTCTTGGCAACACGTGTGTGGCATAATAATATTGTGAATCATGATGGTAAGTAATTTTCGTTTTTATTGGAAAATCATTCGTAACTGGAATTGATAATGTTTCGGACTGTTTTTTTGGGCCTGGAAAACAGTATTACCCTGCAGAATTAAAATTTTATTGGATAAATGAAAATATTAATATTTTTTTACCTGGATTCAAATTAATTGGTTCATGGTGTTATATTTATATACCGTTATCTATTTATAAAATTATGTACCATTTGGTGGTATGGTAAGATTTCTAAAAGGAATCAGTTGGAAACTGGATTGATGTCAAAAAACCCGAGCTGGAAAATAAATCTCAAAATGCAATTATAAAACCACTCAAATTGAACATCAGCAAAACACAGAATTTTAATGCAATCCCAACGACATTTCGAGTTTTTCTATAAAATTTTTAAATTGGGGATTTTTACTTGTTGTTTTACTAATTTGTCTTGGATACCAATTTATTACGAACAGGCCTGCAGAATAAATATCAAAAAACCCTCAAATTTCACATTTCAATTGGAATTTTAGAATTTGTCCTTGGGTTTTTAGTTACACGTTTAAATGCAAATTTTTATTAGAAACAGTTGACAAATTAAAAATTTATCTCAAACAAAAAAACACTCGAAAGAATGATTATTCTATGATTATTATTGCAGGTAAAGATTTGGGTAAAAATAAAATTGTCTAACAATTTTTATTAATTTAAAGGATAGATATATCTTACAGGTGGATTTATTCCTGGCATTCCTGAAAATTTAACCTTATTTGAGTAGTCCACTATTACAACGAATTTCTAACTGGGAAAGAGAATTATGATTGAAAATTCTAGTGCAATCCTGTTTGAGTTGTTTTAAGAAAATGGCTCAAACCTAAATTTAAAAAAAAAATACAATTTTCTAAATTCTAATGTTGTTAACAAATTCAACTAACGAAAGTAAGCGATTCAATGAAAAACTGCGATAGAAATGTAATTATTACTGTGGCGACATTGCTCATTGTCAGCCGCGCGAAATCCTCCACATTTCTACTCTCAGGCTTGTTTTAGAAAGTCTCATTCACTTTATAACAGTTTTTCAGAATTTCAAAGATGAAGTTTTATAAACTACTGGTAAATTTATTGAAATTTGTGTGAATTTGGTTGAATGGTCCGATAGAAATTTGAGTGATATTTTTTGGTTTGTATTGCATTAAACTATTTTAAGTAAAAAAATTCGAGCAATGTGGTAAAGATTTTAAACGGAATATAACTCCTGAAAAAAATTCAAATCCAGGTTTCGGAAATAAAGCATCAAAATATTCATTACTTTATTCAGTGATGTTCTGAATTGATCAACCTGATTATAAAATCAGTCAGAATATATAGCATCTACTCTTTCGAAACCTCACGTCTTAAGAAGTGCATGAAGAGTCACATGCCATGTTAAGTATTACATTTTGTTTGAAATACAAAGTTTCAGTAAAATGTGTGACAGGCCGGATTCAAATCGCGGGGTAGGGAGCATTTAGCAGATTATTTAAAGAATATCCGTCAAAATTCGTCTATGCATCAAAAATTTGCCTAATCCGACATCAACAAAAGCTTACACAAAATAGGTTCTTCCAACGTGAAAATATCTAAAAAAAACATGGATAACTGCCAATGTCAACAATGGAAGCCCTAGTGAATGGGCTCAAAATCGGGTTGACGAAATTCAAGCGGAAAGTAGGTAATTTAACCCCGTGGACCAGCACATAAAATATCAGCAGAACTTCGTAATGTTAAACGAAGGGTTTTGCACAAGAGACCATCACCTTATAGGTGATTTGAACGAGAATAAACCATACTGCGGAATAGAGCTGAAATAGATACAGGCTGCTTACAACAAGGTAATTAAGGATTATTGGCGGTATCATGCGCTCTTTCGAATAAACCCATTAAAATGAAGAGAATACAATAAAAGCGGGCTTCCGGAAGCCACAGGTTTGGCAAGCAGGTCATTACTCTAGATACTAGGACCATTCCGAGACTGACCCCTGAATCATAGTGATTAATCTCCAATATGACGAATAAACTGTAGTGTACTTTATGGACAAATATTACGGAGACATCACGCAAAATACAGAGGTGCAACCGTTTTTACAAGCAGGACTTGTTTTTAAGATATAATTTTTCAAAATTCTGTTCATTACCTATTCTAAAGCGGGTTCCATCATACAAAATGCCCTATTCTGACACAAAAAGTCGAAAACCCGAAATTTTTCAAGCTCTATAAAACATGAGTTATTCCGAAAAAACTTACACCTACAACAAATAAATTTTATGATTTTAGTACTTCTGTCTTTATCCATTAAATTAGTCATTGTCACTAGGGACCACAGCTACCAAATGCCCGATTAATTGATACATAAGTAACCGTCCAACTTTTCAAGGACGCCTTCAATCATTTTTGTTGTCGGCCTATTTAGGCCACTAGGGAGCTTAACACTTGAAAATGGATACATGTATCTTATAATTGCTTATTTGAGGGGTAAACTGTAATCTTAACAAGCCAGAAATCATATTTGTATAATCTCGTATTTAGTTTCTAGAGGGCTTCATATTTGAAAAATGGCTAAATTTTCAGTATATTGCAATAAAATTGTGTAAAATTGATAAAGAATACACACATACATAAATTACTTATACATCATTGGAAAGATGAAAGCTTTATAAACAAGCGTTCTAAACAACGTTCTAAACCACACTCCAAAGCTGCAGAATGGGAAAAATTTTGTCATAGAAAAAGTTGTTTAAATTGAAAACATGATTAAAGAAACACAAAATTTTATTTATTAACTGCAAATCATACTTCTACCACAAATGTAATTTTGGGCTTGTTCACAAGTTCAAACTTTTATCGTTTTAGTGACGTAAATATTTTTTGGATGTTTGTATACTTTATCGAATTTAATAAACTTTTCGGTAAATCGGTTACCGGTCTATCAATGTATCGCACATTTGGTACTGTGACCTTTAGCACTAAAACTATAAACTCAGATCATTTTGATTGTAACATCCAACAATAGTTAAAATGATAGTTACATTTTTTTGGTAATGATGTAACCCTTGTTTTGAAGAGCTTGCAAAATTTGTGATCAAAACCCCTTATTTTCATATCATAAAAACGAGAAGTATGGCATTTGAGTAGTTAAAGTAGTTTTTGAGGTACAAGACTTACGACTTTAAGAAATTTGCATTTTTGAGAAAGAATAAAAATGACGCACGGTTCTGTTTAAAAGTATTGTGTGTTTCTCCAATATACATAGAGAACGATTTCTCCAAGTTTCATGGTAGGAGGAACTGATAACTCTGTTGAATGAAATATAAACACGTTCATATTCCAGACCACTCGGCACATTAACCATATTGACACCAGACCAATTCTTGTTAGGAAGCGTGATATCTTAGTCCGCTTGGTCCGGCGGAAGAGAACCCCGATAAATTCAGAAAAACCTCCGGATAAGATGGAACGTGATGCGAAATATTCGGACCCACTTCTAGCAAAAAATACGTACATCGCTTGCAAAAACACGCCAAGTGAAAACTAGATAAAAACTAAATTAGCTGTATAGGACTTACCGCCCTCAAACGAGATAAATTGCAACCACAATCAAGATGAAAATTGGCAGGGTTAGGTGATTCAGTCCCGGAAATAAGGGACACACCGCGGCGTAAAATAAATAACGAGGCACGAGCTGTCTAGGATTCAAGGGACACATTTTGTGTTAAATCCTTTTAGGCAAAAGCGTACAAACCACAATTTTAAAGCGAACAATTGTCTGTGGGCTTAAATGACCATGACCAATCAATGACCATGATTTGCATAAAACGCCATTTGGGACAAACAGTTAACGCCACACTTAATTGACCCAAATTCTTTAAATAGAAATTCTTTAATACTTTACGATACTTTAATAATTTCCTCCGTCAAGAAAATCGTGAATATTAAATTTCGATAAATTTGATGTTTCTTTTTTATTACTTTTTCGCTGAAAATAAAAACGATTGCCAATAAATCGCGAGATGCAACAATTTCTATTTTCTTCAATATTATGAACAACCTTTGCAGAACACCTAAAATATTGACAACTTTGTACATTGAATTCGTTTAATCATTTCAATACCCGATTTAAATTGCGTGTAGGCGATTTGCAAATCTCACAAAAACTCATCCATGAACTATTAAAATTTGTGTTCGGTCGATTTTTGTTTCATGTCGATGACACCATCACACACCATAATTGGGGTGCAATAATATCAATAGGAGAAAACTAAGCTAAACTGAAACGTGAAAACCATAAAAATGAACAATAGACAAAAAAACTACTGACACTAGATAGTTTCGATTGGATGGTAGGTAGTTCGTACTAAAAGCAAAATTGGCGTGTACTACAAATTGAACGTTTTAGCTGCTTGTCCCTAAATAATAAAAAATAAATTGTATTTTTCATAGAGCGGACAATATAATATCGTATAAATTTGTCCATATATGCCAATATCGCAGTGATGTGTAGTAACACATACAACCAAACACCGCGAAATCGATGTATCACACGCGAAAATAACACTGAGATCTCTCTGTACGTGTATTTCACAAAAAAGGTACATCCAAATTACCCATGCATGATGCATCACAATTTTTTTTCGTCTAAAATTAAAATTGACACAAACGAGAAAAAAATATTGTGATTTTATAAAAATAAAAACATAATTTTCAATGATATGAAAAATAAAAAGGAAAACTGATCGATATTCATAGTACAAAAAAAAATTGTGTTTGGGTTTAGTTAGAGGATGGCAACAACGAGAGTACATCTTTAGAATATTAAAGTGGATACGAAATTGAGATACAACAAAATACTGAATGATATAGAAAAGGTTGCCACCGTGTGCCACCGTAAATAAATCGTTTTGAATTATTTTCATCCGCAATGTTGTCAAGAGATCATTCCTCGCGTCACTAATGATGTTCTAAGAATAAATTACTTGGAGTTAGATGACTTTATTTTCTCTTGAATTGATTACCGGTGGATGAATTTTATAATCAATATGACTTTATTAAAAATAATGAAAATGGTTTTCAGAATATAAAATATAGGCCGGTGGAAGGTCATAAATATGCGACAAGCATCGTGTTGAAACTGAAAATTCATAAATAAGACTTACTCACTACATAACGTAACACAAATAAATCTCTAAAAATTTTAATAGTCTGAGCTACCGCCCATATTCGTAAAACTCCCAAAATTGATTTTCCAAATTTTCTGTAACCTATTTTGACAGTTTCGATTTTAAAAATAAATTTCAATCTATGCTGTGAAGAGGTATATGAAGAGGTAAATCGGTATAATTTGGGAAACATTAACTGAAAGGTATAGGCACACATCATGTTTTAGCAAAATTCCCCGAGGTTACAAAGGTGGAGAATGATACAAGACCCAAATAACGCTAGGTCTTTTATGAGTGCCATCATTCGAGACCCTTCCAGTACTATAGGCTGGCATGGACCTATGCAATGTGCAGACAGTTCGAAGCAAATCGGACCTATGATGAAAGTGGTGCTGAATTAGCATTTGATGTAAACAACCAATCTTATTAAACCACATGTTCGGAAATCTCTAAAATTGTTGTTACTTGAAGGAGAATATCAATGAGCGTAATACAAAATTCTTAATTATGAAAATGGATTTGAATTAGCTTTGTTCTTTTAAATCAATCTAGATAGGAAATTTCGAGGTCTTAAGCGATACCTAATGCTTCTAAAAAGAGGCTCGATCATTGCTAAAATATAGAATTGTTTAATGGCTAAATCGACTCGGGAGTTTTGAGTGGTACAAAAGATAGTCGGACCGAAAACCCAATAGTTTCTTTAGATAAATCCATATTTGAACGGACGCCAAGAGACAAAGTGACTTTAGCGGAAAGGCTGCGATATTTAATGGGCAAGGGATCATACTTTCACACAAAGTCTCCGCAACCCATACAACTTCAATCACTCGCTAGCATGGAAGCCTTCAAGGCACCATAGTTGAAATTCTGTATAACATCAACAATCTTCAATTGGATAACTCATTTGGAGCGCTACGAGTCCACGCGAAATACGGGCAAGTTTTAGGCCCAAAATAAACCAATGGAGAACAAGAAGCAGCCGTAATCTATATAGGTAATAAGCCCGACGAAATTATGAAAATGTTCTGGGAGATCGACGCAACACCGAACAGTTTTTACGGGGGATATCCAAAAAATGTATCGCGAGCTAGAAATGCAGAAAAAATATCAGAGTTACCAAACCGTCATATGACCCTGTAAGAATACCAACTATCCACGATTACTTATGGAGCCTCGACAACGCGTTATTTCTCTGGCTCTCTCAAACTACATTATTAAACGGTAAAAGTTCCGTAGTCAACGTTCTAACCAGTGCTGACACCATTGAAGAAGCTTACAATTACAATCTAAACTGGTTGAATTACTTCATAAGTGAAAAATTAAATTAAGTAGGTGATTCGGTAATTATCAAGCTCATTAACAGAAATCGCAGTGCAAAAAATACCCGGGATCAAAACCACCGATGAAATGGCAATACAAACATTAAGAATTCGCAATAACTCCGATGAAGACATCACTAGCTAATAACAACAAACTCACTAAAAGAAGGTATTTATCGCAAATGCCATCAATCTTTGACTTTGGATGGCTGACACCGTTAACCGTCAAGTAAAATAATGTATCCATCGCTGTGGTGGTTATAATTAAGTTGTGATGAGCTAATACCACACAATTTCGCCGAGAAATAGGATCAACTGAAGAGTGCTTGTCACTAAGTACAATCAAATCAAACAGGTAGAAGGTATCCAAAAAATTCGAAGCCTTAATACATTACATGAAAAATACATTAGAAAGGACATTTTACCAACCTAATTTTGGCTTGGTGCTATCGCCAAATATTACACGGAAGCATCTTTAACGCTGTTACATATTCGATTACAGTTCTGAATCATAAAAATTAAGAGATGTTGTCACAGGACAAATTATTTACATCTATATGCTATCAACAACTGAATCAGTATGGAATGAAGCCTTTATCCTGTCATTAATATTTTATCTCGCACTAGTGAGAGTGCATCAATAACAACAAACCGTATTACCGCATTACCACGTCACATAGTAAGCGGCTGATATAATACACGCGCAACCATCAAATGGACGAGTCGAGATGGCTGATATTCTCGACGAAGACGAATAAATAGTGATAAAAAAGTTTTGAGTAAAATTAAAGGTCAAGATGTCATAGTTTCCAAAATGCTATGAAATTCCTCAACCATAGCAAATCCCATTATCTTCCAGTCTTTAGGTGATCAGGTTGAAGTATACAGAGATTGCCGCAGGATTCACTTTATGTCCGTTTCGAAATGCCACTTCAGCATTCAATAAGTTCCCACATAGACTCCTCGCGGCGGCTACCGGTAACTAGAACATTTATAAAGTTTCGAGTTATCTGAAGGAGGGCCATTGAGAAGAAAAAATATCTTAATTTGAGTGATTAGTACCTACATGTATTTTGACTGGAAACTAATGTTTTCCACGTTCGTCCAAGTTGTTAAATTTCTCATTTTTAACTGTTATTATGACTGAAACATACTAAAAATCGGTGTCTAAAAATGCAAAAGGTACAAAAGGTGCCACGTCACTCACATTAAGATTAAAACCAACTTCGAAATATAACAAGTATTAGCTGATTCACATTTTCAGAATTTTAGTCTCAGATTGCTATACAACTGCCAACGCAATTAAGTATACTTTCTGCATATATGGCCAAAGCTGTGTCATTTGGAGAGACCCAATTGCACCAAAAACAAAGCCTAAATTTTAACGAAGGATTGCCATCTATAATAGATCTTTATTAAATATTTTCGATTAATTTATTAGTAAACCGATTCAAGCTAATTTGAAAATCGTGCGCAATTTCATAACACGATTTCCATAAAATCCCAGAACAACAAAAATAACATTCCATGACATTTGGTTGTATGACCTTGTTCAATCGATCGCATCAGCGTAAAAATCATTATTTTAATAATTTATCGAAGCAACCTAATCGGTCGGGCGCGTTAACTATAAAATCACGTTTCTCATGACACTTTAATATAAGTTGCCTGCGCGTCTCGCACGTTTTATTTGCATATCATCATTTCACTCTCTAAACTATTTGACCCCAAACTCTAAAACTACTTATTTAGGTCAATAGCGAACAAATTACCCGAGGTAACATAACAAAACTGTTTGTTTATCTTTAGTTTATATTACAGTACATACGAGTACTAGGCGGCGAGGAGTAGTAAAGAAAAAATAAATATTTTCAAATTATAAAAAACTATTTACTTAAACTATACAGAATGCTAATTCTAACGATCTAATATAAACAAAACAATTAAAACTACCCGAAGAATTTTAGAAAATTACATGTGTTTGTTTGGAATATACATATGTATGTATGTGTCGATACGTCACAGGGTGATTGAGACGGATGTGGATTATTCTCCAACCACTGGCACCCCTCGTTCAAAGTAAAATTTATAACGCTTTTCGTTTTCTATAAGCAAGTGTTTATTTTTATCTAACACCACATACCAAGTAGCATTTATACACATATATTAGAAATATGCAAATTTAAGAAAAGAGCATGAAAAAATAATTAAATAAATTTTGGAATTTCGCAGAAAAAATAATATTTATAAACTCCTACATCAGGCGAGAGGAATTTGGTATTTTACAAACACACGGTGACGAAGAATTTCTATTTGGTGGCGATCAAACCAAATGTTGTTTGTATAATATCATAAAACAGATGCTCACTGTTCAAAGCCCACAAAAGCAGCAGACAGGAATTTGCGATATCTGTCGCACGTGCTGCTATGATTCAAATCGACAAAGGCAACAAAAACAGAATTATAGAATTTTGGTGCGCTACGCGAATTTTTAGCTATATACATAAATCACTAACCGACTTTATAAAATTTACATTCCATCTTATGAACTTGAACTTTTCGAGCGCGGCATTAACATCAAACATACTAAACTCATAAAAACCGTAAGATCCGAACAAAACATCTACATAAACAAATCTTGCGTCGCGCGTATATATAAATAAACAAACACAAAGACATTAAAAATTAAACAAAAATAAGAACGAAAAGAAAATCAAGCGATTTTCATTCCAAATGTTTACAAATTAACTTACTTAACCTTGAAGAAAACGTAGAAAAATAAATGAAAAAAAGCCATATGACAACAACAATATAAAATAAAGTATAATACACACACACACATACACAGAACTCACACAAAATGGATGAAAGATGAACGAGAATATATTTCCCAAGAAAAAATAAATTTTCATTTGCTTTCCAAAACAGCAACAACACCAACAAAAATAAGAAAAAAAATTAATGAAAAAATGTCCTGCGCTTCCTTTTTAGTATGAGTTTACAAGAATAACAATAACATGATATAAGATAACAAATATGTTTAGGCATCAGAAGAGCGCGCCTCGGCTCTCATAATAAAATGCAAAAAATTAATAAATTGCAAAAGAAAAATTACGACAAATAATGAAATTATGTATAATACTTAAGTCTTGGGAGATACTTACATTTCGATGTGGCTTCAAATTTTTCGCTCTTCTTTTTTCTGCGCCATTTCCACGGCTTAAAAAAACGGCCAAACGAACTAAATTTTGATTTCCGTTCGTGCGGTGGCGTCCGGCTACCCGAATTTAAACTGTTTGTACGTAGGGTGCCATTTTGTTTTTTCACTGAAAAATAAAAATGTACAAAATTAAAATTTTGATTTATACGTTTTTTGTGAAAAATTATTTATTATGTACCGATAAAAGATTTACGGTAAAAGTTAATTTGTTTTTTCTAATCTTGATTTTCAATACAATTTTTTTTATGGTTTACGAGATGAAATTGAATAATTACGATACACACGCGATAACTAAATCATTCCCACCCACAATTTGCGCTTTCGTTAATAATTGATGTAGAAATTAAAATCGGTATGTTTAAGGAAGTAGTGAGCACTATATTTAAGCATCCGAAATAAACTATATCCGCGAATATGAATTGAATGAAGTGATGAATATGAACTGCTTAAGAATTGAACAAGAATTTATTATGAATTGAATATGATTTCAAAATGTATTGAATATGAATTGATATGAAATGTAGAACGACTGAAAATGAATTGAATATGAATTGAATATGAATTGACTACGAATTGAATATGAATTGAATATGAATTGAATATGAATTGAATATGAATTGAATATGAATTGAATATGAAATGAATATGAAATGAATATGAATTGAATATGAATTGAATATGAATTGAATATGAATTGAATATGAATTGAATATGAAATGAATATGAAATGAATATGAATTGAATATGAATTGAATATGAATTGAATATGAATTGAATATGAATTGAGTATGAATTGAAGATGGATCGAATATGAATTGAATATGAATTGAATATGAATTTACTATGAATTGAATAGGAATTGACTATGAATTGAATATGAATTGAATATAAATTGAAATAATTTGAATATGAAATGAATTTAATATGAATTGAATATGAATTAAATATGAATTGAATTGAATATGGATTGAGTATGAGTTGAGTATGGATTGAATATCAATTGAATATGAATTGAATATGGATTGAATATGAATTGAATATGGATTTAAAATAAATTGAATATGAATTCAATATGAATTTATTATGAATTGAATATGAATTGACTATGAAACGACTATGAATTGACTAAGAATTGACTATGAATTATCTATGAATTGAATATGAATTGAATAGGAATTGACTATGAATTGAGTTTGAATTGACTATGAATTGAGTATGAATTGAATAAGGATTGAAAATCAATTGAATACAAATTGACTATGAATTGAATATGAATTGACTATGAATTGAATTTGAATTGAGTATTAATTGAATATGGATTGAGTATAAATTGAATATGGATTGAATATGAATTGAATATGGATTTAATATAAATTGAATATGAATTCAATATGAATTTACTATGAATTGACTATGAATTGAATACGAATTGAATATGAATTGAATATGAATTGAATAGGAATTGACTATGAATTGAATATGAATTGAATATGAATTGAATATGAATTGAATAGGAATTGAATAGGAATTGAATACGAAATGAATATGAATCGAATATGGAATGAATACTAATTGGATATAAGTAAAAGGAATTGAATTTGAATTGAAAATGAATTGAATATGAATTAAATACGAATTGAATAAATATGAATAATTAAATATGATAATAAATATGAATAATTAAATGTGAATTGAATATGAATTGAAGAATGTGAATTTAATATGAATTGAATTGAATATGATTTGAGTATGAATTGAATATAAACAGATGAATTGAACATGAATTAAATATGAATTGTATATATTAAATGAATACGAACTGAATATGAAATGAATACGAATTGAATGTGAATTGAATATGAATTGAATATGAATTCAATATGAATTGAATATGAATTGAATAGAAACTGAATATGAATTGAATATAAATTGAAATGAATTGAATATGAATTGAATCTAATATGGATTGAATATGAATTAAATATGAATTGAATTGAATTTGAATTGAGTATGAATTGAGTATGGATTGAATATCAATTGAATATGAATTGAGTATGAATTGAATATTGATTTAATATCAATTGAATATAAATTGAGTATGAATTGAATATGGATTGAATATGAATTGAATATGAATTGAATATGGATTTAATATAAATTGAATATGAATTCAATATGAATTTACTACGAATTGACTATAAATTGAATATGAATTGAATAGGAATTGAATATGAATATGTATGAATTGAATATGGATTGAATACGAATTGAATATGAACTTATTATGAATTGAATAGGAATTGACTATGAATTGAATATAAATTGAATATAAATTGATATGAATTGAATATGAATTGAATTGAATATGAATTGAGTATGAATTGAATATGGATTGAATATCAATTGAATATGAATCGAGTATGAATTGAATATGGATTGAATATGAATTGAATATGAATTGAATATGGATTTAAAATAAATTGAATATAAATTCAATATGAATTTATTATGAATTGAATAGGAATTGGCTATGAATTGACTAAGAATTGACTATGAATTGTCTATGAATTGAATATGAATTGAGTAGGAATTGAATAGGAATTGAATATGAATTGAGTATGAATTGAATAAAGATTCACTATGAATTGAATATGAATTGACTATGAATTGAATATGAATTGAATATGAATTGAGGATTAATTGAATATGGATTGAGTATGAATTGAATATGGATTGGATATGAATTGAATATGAATTGACTGTGAATTGAATATGGATTGAATATGATTTGAATATGAATTGAATATGAATTGAATATGAATTGACTATGAATTGAATAGGAATTGAATATGAATTGAATATGAATTGAATAGGAATTGAATAGGAATTGAATACGAAATGAATATGAATTGAATATGGAATGAATACTAATTGGATATAAATAAAAGGAATTGAATATGAATTTACTATGAATTGAATATGATTTGAGTATGAATTGAATATGAATTGAATATGAATTGTATATATGAACTGAATACGAATTGAATATGAAATGAATACGAATTGAATGTGAATTGAATATGAATTAAATATGAATTTAATAAGAATTGAATATGAACTGAATATGAAATGAAATGAATATGAAATGTATATTCTCCCTAACCATGGAGTAGCCGATGCATCTACAATGAGTGACTTTTTGATGTGCATTTTGAACCGGTGGCATCATTGGCTCATTTTTTCGAAAATGAGCAAGGAACCGCCCTTACAGTCAATGGAGAGCGTTACCGAGTCATGAAAAACGATTTTTTATTACACAGAATTCAAGAGGACGACACACACGATATTGCCACACAGCAAACGCAACAATCGGTCTTGTGGACTTATCTTCGAGGATGGAATAATCAAGAGTAACGGAGATATCAATTCTACTTGTTGACTTTTTTCTAGTGGAGAGCAGTTAAGCATAAGTGTCACGCTAACCATCCAGAGACTATTCAAGACTTGAAAGATCAAATTGAAGTTGGCATTGATGAGATAGGAGCACATACAATCGAAAATGTTCTGAAAAATTGGGTTGACATAATGGAGTACTATAAAGCCAGCCGTGGAAGTCATTTGAATGAAATTGTGTTCCATACTTAATGGCAATGTATACTCTTTCTAATAAAACAAACCGCTTTGGAAAATATTCGTTCGTCTTTGAATTAGAACCAAATTAAATTACAAACGTTAGATGGGCCACCCAATATGTTCATCTTCTTGATTAGATTATTTACAAAATTTGGGATTTTTGTGTAAAATGAATCCTGATTTGTTCAACGAATTTTCCTAATAAGACGAAAGTCATATTGACCTTCCATTACTTTTCTAATTTTACTGTACATTATTTGAAAATCGCAAAATTTAAACTTTCATATTGACTAGGCCATCAAATGTGGGCAGACAAGTGGTGTAGTAGTTAAAGCTTCGGCACTTGGACCGGGAGGTACTGGGTTCGAACCCCACCATAGGCTGAATGCAAAGTGAATTTTCGTTATCGATTACGATCGGTGAAGTTAATAAACACAACTAAGACTCTCTCGGGTGTGGTGCGTGCGTGAATGAAAAGGGGATTAATTGACCTTCAAAGGACATTAAATCCACTGGACAATTAATACTTTTTTTTATTAAAAAATAATGGATAATGTAAACAACATATTTTTTTGTGCTCTAACCATGTCAACCTTTCTGCCAACAAGAAATAATCTGCGGGAAGTACTGCTTTTTTGTTTTAATTTGAAGAAAATTGCAGCTGATGGAGATCGATTGCTGTGTGAAGTATATGGGGAACGTGTTCCATCAATAAAAACATGTGAGTACTGGTTCCGCCGTTTTACAAAGGGCGATTTTGACACCAGTGGCAAAGAATGCGAAGAGAGACCAGTAAAGTTTGAAAAGGCTGAGTTGGAAGCGTTATTGGACCAAGATTCATGCCAAACTCAAGAGGAGCTCGCTGAAACTTTGGAAATGACTCAACAAGCGATTCAAACCCGTCTCAAGACCATGGGTATGGTGCAAAACCAAGAAAATTGGGTTCCGTATGAACTCAAGCCAAAAGACGTCGAACGACGTTTTTCACGTGCGAATAACTGTTCCAAAGGCAAACCCGGAAGGGTTTTTTACGACACTACGACAACCCAAAGCGGGGGAAAATCGTGGGGTAAACCTGGTCAACTTTAACCGTCAAACCGAGTATTCATGGCAAGGAGCTAACGCTGTGCATCTGGTGGGATCAGTTCGGAGTAATCTACTATTAGCTACTCCACCCTAACGAAACCGAATTTAGCCGAGCATTGAAGCTCAAACGCCCACAATATGCCAAAAGACATACCAAGTAATCTTTCAGCACGACAACGCTCGGCGCATGTAGCAAGAGTCGTCAAAGAAACTTTGGCGATGCTTCAATACGATGTCCTACCCACCCGCCATATTCACCAGACATTGCTCCTTCCGAATACCACTTGTTCCGGTCGATGACTCATGGTCTGGCCGAGCAGCAATTCGCTGCTTACAAAGAAGCCATAAATTGAACCAATTCTTGAATCGCCTCAAAATACGAGGAATGTTTTCGATGCGGAATCCGTATGCTACCTGAAAGATGGAAAAATGTCGTGGGCTAACAATGGACAATACTTTGAATAAAATACTTTGTACCAATTTCTCTGAATAAAGCTAAATAATTTTCACTTGAGATCTTTATAATTCACATGTAATTTTTAAACATTCTAGTTGCCAAACTTTTACAAAAGCGGTTACTAGGAATTGGTCTTGGATGATGAATTAACGGCGAAATTAATTTTTGTTCAAATTTCTAGTTCTCTTACAAATTCAGCAAAAAGTAAATATTTCAATACATATTGATACTTTTCTGAATGAGGAGAAATTCAATATTCTTGTGTGTTGAGTTGAATTCCCGAACTCGAAACTAAAAAAGCATGAATATTTTGTTACCCGGCTTTTATTTAGGCTAAATAAGTTTCAACCAATGCTTTGTATTGCTTAATACTTTTAAAAAAAGAAGTGAATTCAAGACGAAATTACCATTTTTTATATGTTCGGCTTGGCTTACAAATTAGAAAAATTAGAATATATCGTTTGTAAAATGAATAGCAGCTCATCTAGCGAATTTTATAAAAATAAAAGTTGGGACTAATTGGTCAATATTTGGTCACAATTGGCGAGCTAAACCCAATAATTGGTCACAGTTAACAGAGATAAATTTATAATGCTGTGCATGGGCGGGTCTCATACAATATAACAAAACAGGTTTTCTTATATTTTATGAAATTTTCTTAAGCAATTATTTTCATTTATTGTACTAAATTTAAGTCTAAATTTGGTCCACCAAGAGATACCGATAATTATTGTTAGTTAATACGAGTAAAAAGATTGAGATGTTTTAAGAACTGTTCAAAAACAATTATAAATACATTATACATAAAAAATTCAGCAAGATGCTGGTATTTGGTCAGGCCTCAGGCATAATTAATAATTGGTCCGAGGCTTACTAATTAAAATATTTAATTTAAACGGAGCAGTTTTCTGGCGCGCTTCTAACACCGATTTTTGTTAGAAGCGCAACAGAAAACTTTTCCATTTAAATTAAATATCTTATTTATCAATCTTGCAAATTATTCATTATGCCTGACCAAATACCATCATTTATTGCCGAGTTAACTCTGCATTTTGGTAAAGTGGTAACAAATTTTTGAAATAATAGCGAGGATACTACACCGATTATTGTTTCAAGCGATTAAATATTTTATTTACTAAGCCAGACCAATTATTAATTATGCATGCCTGACCAAATACCAGCATCTATTTCACGTAAGCCATCATAAACAAATTGCGGTTAATTCACGGCGAACTTCTTTTTATGAATATTTCCGCTCCTAAACTTATACTAGGCCAGCAAATTATCAAATACTTAATGCCACATCGGGTTAAAGGTGTTCAAAAATAAAAAATCTACAAATTTTTTTATATCCATAGGTATTTCATTCGTGTAAAATTTTTATTTTCGCTAACTTAGTGATTTATTGCTCTCATGTTGGTTGTATTAATTTCTTTTAAACAAAAACAACACACAACAATAAAGTTTTTGTTATAATGTAAATGTATGTAGTTCAACAAGTTGTTAAGATTTAAAATTAGATTTGAAATCATGAGAAAAAAATTAACTTTGTAGAATATTTATCTCTAGTGCACGCATGTCTCCCCAGATTTCTGTGTATATTTAGATTAATTGCTAGGAAATCAGCCCGCCTTAATCATAATCATGAAAAACACATTGTATATAATGTAATTTCGATTGACGGTTATAAACCGCAAAATATCTAAACATTTCACACTATACAAAATAAAATTAACAAACTGCGGTTAAATTGTACCAATTTATACATAAATACGTTACTTGATTTATTTTATTCAAGCGGATGTACCACTTAGTTAGCATATTATGTGTTTTGCACCGCACTACTAACTACACTAAACCACCCAGTTTCGATTGCCAAAATATATAAGCTACACAGAAAACTATAAACACAACGAGCATGAAAAATGCATTCATAGATCTTTTGTTGATAAAATACAGGCAAATTAATTTTTACTGCAGTGATGAATAAAAACATGTATGTGTATAATATAGAGAGCGTTCAGCAGCCCGCGTGCACTCCCCAATGTCTGGAGAAAGAGTTTTTATCTATTGTTTCTGACATAATTTTTTTGCTATTGCTTTTTAAACTGAATACAAATATACACAAAAATTCCATTGTTATCAGTTTCTTATCATTTTGTAAAAGAAGTGAAGCTCCGTTTAAAAATATCGTAAACTAAATAACCAAGAACAACAAAACAAAAATCGTTCGTTTATAGTTTTATGCACTTGAATTCTATGTACACATATTCGTTCCCGACTGTTGTATTCGACACGAAAATTATAAATGAAAAGTATAAATTCCAATTTTCTAAGTGATTTCATTGTCTTGTGCAATGTAGGAGAAAGGAACTGAAAAATTCCACCATCCGCCACACAATTTACATTGCATTTTTCTCGATATTTTTTTAAAAGCTTTTTGTGCTCCGTATATTTAGTTGCAAATAGTTGCAGTGCATTGTACCAAAATCATTTTAGAATAGTGCATAGTTGTATACATTATTCAACTGGTTTTGAAACGATAATGGATTTTCATTTTATACTTTTAAATTGTTTGAATTTAATAAAAGGTTAGTCAATCTTCAAGAGGGCAGAAGAGAGTTCGTAAACATACATGATAAGTGTTAAAATATTTTATTTAAGATTTTTTGCTTAAGTAAAACGAAACTGAGCTATTTAGAAAAGATTCGATGAGATCAATGTTAGGTGGCCAATTCACCGCATTTTACTATGACCTTGACATATTAGCAAAGACGCATGCATCTATTCAGAATTTATTTTTGTATTAAAGGAAATTCCTTAACTTGTTTAGTTTAAAAGCATTGATTAGATGCAGGGGCCGAAATATTTTAATAGAACTAACAGAAATTGCATTACTCCACTTAAAATGTTCAAAATTTGTTAAATTGAGATTTTACATTGAATTCGCTGCATGTCAAAGTACTTTCAATAGAAAATCAAAATGATCAGATAGCAAAACTGATATTTGTTGGTAATGATGGCATCAATTTGTGCCATCGGGCGCAGGTAATTCAATTTAATCACGAACTCGCAGCATTTTATAGCGAACAATGTGACTCCGAACCCCACATAAACATGAATTTAGTCAAATGCTTAATTTTAATGTGTGATAAACTAAAAGATACACTTCACTGTGAATTCGCCGTTTTTACAAATCTGGCATTCAGTGTCCCTGAATTCGCCGCGTTTTTTTAAAAACTAATGAAACAAAATCTATAAAATAAGTTCTCGGGCAACTCGCAGCGATATTTTCTTGACTATTTATTTGTCTCCATTACGTTTACAATTTCAATTAAGCCACAAACTTCGAAAGTGGAATCATAATACCTTCTAAATGTGTTTAAATAAAACTTGAAGGCCGAACCACTGACACTGGGCGCAAACATTTTTTCAAAAGTGAAAAATCATTAAAAAAAACAACAATTAATGGACAGCGAAAATGACATTTAAGTAGAAAATCGGCTATTTGAGTGAAATCGGAAGAAGGCCATTTCAACGGAAAAGCACCTCTTAATAAAGTGATTCAATAGATTTGAATTCGTTGATTTTTAAAACAAAACCTAAATTATGTGTTATTTCGCTTTTAATTTGCCGCAAAAATTTACATCTGTAAATTTACCCAGCTAAATATTCAGATTTGTGGCAAAATTTCATCGCAAATTCGCCGCGATTTAAAGCGATTAATGTGAATCAGAATCCGCCGTCCGAAGAGAATACAGTTAAATCATTAACATTTGGCAGCTGATCAATCAAAAGTAAAATTTCGCCGCAAATTCACCGCACATGATATTACACAAATCTTAGTGCGTGTTCACTAATTGAAGAAGTTTAATAATAAAAAAATGTAAAGATATATTTTAAAACTGATTTAAGTTGTATCGTAGGGAACTATTACATAGTTATCTTAACACCCTTTACATCCTAGGCGTCGGTTCTAATGTACTAATAGTCTTAAAAGTTTTCTTCAAAAATTTGATCATATATTCACATCCATCTCAAACAAAGGTTGGTGAAAGAACGTAACTTAAATAGACTCTATAAATAGCATAGCGTTCCCAATTTATGTTAAGAAATCCAAGAGAATAACTGAGCCAAAATTATCAAGATTTTATTTTTAAGACTAATATTTAATCTTAGTGTTTGTGGAGCAATACTTTCTCGCTACTCCATAGCCCATTGCTGCTGGTGAAATTTAAAAAAACAAAATGTTCAGAAAATTTCGTTCATTTTGCATTCAATTTAAGATCAATTTAACACCATACAGGTCCATTCCAATTTTGAAAGCTTTCCAATTAAGTGAACTTCCCAAATCGATTTCTTGGAACAAACGCGAATCCAATAAAATTATCAATTTTATATCAAATCCCATCGTTATCGTCCAATCGGTAAGAGCCAGAAAGTACGAGTTTCAAATGTAAAAAATCGTAAGAACTATAATCTTTTAGAATTAACAATCCATAGAAATGCCACCTTCAAATGTCAGTTGAACATTTCGGAACCATTTGATGACCCTTTATTGACTTTACATAAAATAAACTTGAAGGTCTTGAATAAATATGTGAGTTGGGCGCAGCCCAAAACGCTGAAAGCGCAGCAGAAGACTATTACATTAGTGGTTTAGAGATTTGTTCGTCGGCCAAATTCATGCCAGCCCGCGATTAACCAAGCCCAGGAAATTAAAAAAAAAAATCCAAACACCATCCCAAAGAATCTTATGAAACTATGAACAGCTAGTCGTTACCTTACCAAAATGAAGTGTTTAAGTGTTTCAACTTGACATTTTGTGTGATACATTAGATGAGGTTCTTCGAGGTTTAACTACACTGGACTATAATATACAGAATCGGAACTCATTAACGGTCTTGTCATTGTTACAAAAGGGTGATGTAGAGACCAGCAGAATGTGGATAGATGAACTAAAAAACTTTCTATAGAAAACGAATTATAACATTTTAATCAGAAGATGATCTCGGTTGTAAGCTATAGCTAATCGTATTCATCTTCTGGTAGCCACTTAACACGGATGCCAATGAACTGCTTCATTCAAAATATGCCTTTCTGAAATGTATTGTAACTTCAAAAAATAATTCACATTGCTCTTCTTCAAGCAACTGAATATCAAGATGACAAGCAACAAGTCAAACAATTTACCTGAAGAATACCAATAAATTCTAATATCGATAATGCTAGTTCCGTGATACTGGGCAAATTAATCCCTCCAATCATTCATTATTTTTGTAAACCGCATGAATTTTAGTGCACAACAAGCTTTGGATATTCCAAACAAGCTGAGGCCTGAACCATTTAGATTTTGCTCAAGGAAAATTCGACCAAGAAACTCCAAATACCCGAAACAAGCGACAAAAGACATAACAAGCTGTTAGGTGCCGAAGTTGGATATAGCAGAGAAAGGCACGAGCACCATAAGCTGTAAAGCATTAATTTTACATAAATTAATCACCAAAACCCAGGAATAACAAGCCAGACTATAAGAACATCATAAACCTTTAGCTGATCTTGATATCAAGAAATTTTCTAATGTCCAAATAATTCTTAGAAGTGGTAATAACTGTCAACTGTTCTCCGGCAGTTTTAGGAAGTTACATCCCAGAAAATACTTTCGGCATTCATTCATATTTCGTTTAACAGCCAAGAACGAAAAATCAAAGCACACCCTGATTCACCGAACCCCAGACTCATAAAAGTTGTATCGGATGAATAAATTGGTTCTCTCTGGAAGAAATGTTTTCCATCACGCAATGTTGAAGGAACCACATAGTAAAATGGTACTGCGAGTGGTTTTTAATTGATTAATCGTTTTAAGATGTTTGTAGTACACCAGACAATTCAGAGAATACTACTTTCCACTGTGATGAAATTTCGAAATCATAAAATTGGTTTTGTTTTCGACACCAAAAAATTGCAAACAGTCACCACCACGGTTTATCACCTCATCAAGCCGTTCAGATATATAAAACAGGTAGCGCTACCCGCCAAACAGAATATTCCTATCTGCCCGAATTCTATATAAGATTTTTATTGTTATTTTGGAGAATATATATTTTTGATGCACTTTTATCACTGAGTTCTATTTGTTTTTCGAGAATAAATTATTTACTTTCTTCAAATGGCAATTAATTTTATTTAAAGTACTATAGTTTCGGGCACATACGCCCTTTGTCAACTTATTAAAATATTCTCACACTATTTCAATAAGTTGCCAAAGGGCGTTTGTACACTAATAGAACTTTAAATAAAGTTAATTGTCACTTAAGGAAAGTAAATAATTTATTCATTCTCAAAAAACAAATACGATTTTTTGGTAAATGACCTCATGCCAGCGTTTTAACAAATCAAATCGTCTTCTTGGTTTAAAACTGCTAAAATTTTGTTTATATTTTTAGATTTATACCAACGTACGCGTGAAAATAAGAACTGGTAAGCGAACTAGAGTCCTAGCAATGACGAAGAAATTATGATTATAGAACTTTGGGTTAAAATATGGATTCAAAATTCAAGATAACATTTCTTGTTTAATCCCAAAGAAATATAGTGGATAATTTGTGTAAGATACCTTACAATCTTCAGACTGATACCTCAAAAATGATCACTTTTGAGTGATACCTCAAAAATGATCACAAACGGCTTATATACCGCAGTTCATTTGCTTGGCAACTCAAAAAGTAGCTGGTTTCCCACCCAATAACCTACCAAATTGAGTCTTTAATAGAAGCGAAATTTATAACGTACGTGAAATTTGCACCTTAATGTTAAGAGAAAGAAGTTATGTCACAAGTTTGCTCACATGCCAAAAATAATAAACAAATGAGTGAAATTTAAACCAACACCTCTAAATTCTAATTTAAATCACTGCGACCTCACAATTTAAGGAACAAGCTTAAGTAAGAAGTTTCACATCGATAAATCAATCCATATGGGATGTACAGGGACCAAATATTTTCTGAAAAACAGTTTTTTTTTATCAAAAATCGTCATTTTCGCTTAAATTATGGAAAACTGATACTAACTGGTATTGTTGCAAAAATAATTTAGTTTCTTTTAGCATAATCGTTTTTCTCGTAAATGATATAATTTTTAGAATACATGCAAACAACGAAAAGGCTTCTGCTGGAGGTGTGGAAAGCCAAACACCTCTTATGGAAGCTGTCACTCGGTGACCTGATTTCGGCTAAAATTCACTGGGATCTCCCAATTTATGGAGAAAGCTCGGGTGAGAAGTTTCATCTCAATCAATCAGTCCATTTGGGCTGTAAAGGGGTCAAATTTTTGCCAAAAATTCTAATTTCCGCTTACATTTTAGAAAACTGATCTGGGCCGATATGGTTTCAAAATTAGTTTAGAATCTTTTATTAAACTGATTTTAATGACACTGATTTCCCGACACTTTAAGTCAAGCAGACCGATAAGGCCTTAAGTGAAATTAGAAGAATGATCGTAAAACACTAAATAAATTGTATTAAATGGATCTATGATTGTCCACGTGTTAATGAATCTTGCTCACCCAATAATTAGTGTTACCCATCCACAAAGAACGTTCGTAGGAATTTCTAATTGGACTATGAGCAACTTCACAAGCTATTTCCGGTGCTAAGGAACTTGAGTCTATATCTCTAATAAGAAGAGTAAATGGCCCTTTACCGTTTTCACTCAAACTTACTAATAATTCAGATACTGTTATGGCTAGAAAGTTCCATTTGAGCAAGTTGGATAAGCAGTTTAATAAGGTATTTCTGAACTATCGAACCCAGCTACAAAACTCTGAGAAGGTGGGCTAAATTCAAATACAAAAACTCAAATCAAATTTTCTGTTCTGATTAGAAAGCTCCATTTGGCTGGTTGAATATACAATTTAACAAGCTGTTTCAGATGCTATCGGAACGTGAGTCTAAATATCTAAGAATGGAAATAAATAACCATTTACCAATTTAAATTCAAAAATTCGTATCAAATTTGCTTTCGTTAGGAAGTTTCATCTAGGCTGGTTAGATGAGCAATTTAATAAGCTAGGTACCTGACTCGAAATCTTTTGTAAAGAGAGTTAATGCCCGTTTATCACTTCCATTTAAAATCGTAATTCAAATACGGGACGTATTGAGTTTGTGGTCCTGGTTAGGGAGTTCTATTTAAACTGGTTGGATGAGCAATAGATGTTATCGGAAACAGCATCCAAATCTCTCGGAAGGTGTGTTTTGGCGGTTTATTATTTTCGCTGAAACTCATAATACAAATATGTAATCCGTATCAATTTTGCTGTGTTGGTTTGGAAGTTCCATTTGAGCTGGTTGAATGAGCAATATAACGAGCTGTTTTAGGTGTCATTGGAACCTAAGTACAAATATCTGGGAGGAGCGGTGTACTGGTTAGTCATTATCATTTCGACTCAAATTCGTGTCAAATTTTCTGTTCAAGTAAGGTATTTCCCTTTAAGGTGGTTGATTGAGAAATTTAACAAGCTGTTTCAGATAATATCTCTGAGAAGGAGATTTAATGGTCATTTTCAATTAATGATTTCATTCCAAATTTGAAGTATTTAAAAAAATACCATAGCCATTCGATTTCATGATTTTTTTTCACTTAAATGGGGCCATTGTCAATATCCTTGCATATTGTTTAAGGAAAAAATATTGCGAATTTCGTATTTAAAATTGAGATTGAACCTTGATGCCCTTGATGAATTTTTTGTTCTGCTCATTTCTAATCATTGTCGAAAATTTTAAATATGAAATTCACAATATTTTTTCCTGAAACTAGCAAGGACATATCTAGATAAAGACTCCATTTAAAGAAAAAAATCATGAAACCGATGGTCATCAATGTAGACACCACCGATTACGAATGACCAGAATATAAAATTTTACTTTCCACAATGAACAATCAAATCTTAATTTGAAATTTGAAATTAGCAATATTTTTTGTCAGCAATAAAGCTATTTAATAGCAATTAAATAGCATTTCATAGAAAAACATCATACATTCAAATTACATTTGTAACAATAGTCAAACGTTTAATCTCAATTTTAAATATTCAATCCGTATATTTTTCTCAAACTATGGGTAACAATATTAGAAATGGTCCTATCATTAGGATTAAACCCGATTAGGAATAGCCAGAAAACAAAATTTCACTTTCACAATGGCCAATCGTTAAATCTAAATTTTAAAACATCAATATTTTTTTACAGAAAATAAACAAGGATATCGGCAATGGTCCCGTCTAATAAAAACATTATGAGACAGACACACTTTCCATAGTGCTCAATCATTCAATCTCAATTTTAAATTTGAAATCCGCAATATTTTTTATCAAAACTAAGCAACGACATCAGTAATGCCGACTAATGCTGTGCTATTCCCATTAAAGTATCATGAGACTGTTGGTTTGATAAGACAACATTCTTTCAAAATACTCCAAGTTTGAAATGAAATCGACACTCTTAGGTCAACAAACCAATATTGAAAATCGCATCAGCGCATTTGTAGTAGTTCCAACAATTTTCAGAACTATTCGGAATACCTTTATAATAAGTTTGTAATAAATATGTATAACACGCATCAAGCATACACCAAAAAATTCAATGCCAAACTTCTATCAATATAGAACCGCACACCAAAATTTACCTAATAAATTAAAGTTCAAATTCCAAAACGAAACATACAATATTTAATGATCATGCCAAAAAAATCCCCGGTTCCTATGGAGTCATTGCCAGATATTTAAAAGCGTCGCGCGGCTGTTATTTTCTGAATGACAAATGTTTAATGCTCCAATTTTTCTAATTAAATTGAAACATTACACATGTTTTCCAATTGATTTCTTTCATATGATTGTTGTTGTTGCCTTATATGTTTAGAAAAAAAAAAAAAATTTGTTAAGACAATTTACTTTTCCAACTTCGTATTTTAATATAGCTCGTCTATCATCTGTAGTAAACACATCAAATACATATATAATTATGATATATGTATGCGTGTATACATAAACAACAATCATTATATTTCATATATAACAATTAAACCATGAAATATCTATCTCTAAGTATTTGTGAAGAATCCAATTTTAAGGTAAGAAATAAGAAAATCAATAAAAGTATTTTTTACGATTTCTTCCACCGGTCTACCTAATACTCGTATATTAGATTTGTCAGCATATTTTTTATTCCGCCGCGCATACAAAATTTCATTTCCCGATATAGCACTGAAATCGTAAATGTCTACTTACTAAAATCAAATCAATTACAATAAATTAAGACAGCCCAAGAAAAATAATAATAATTTTAATTTAAGAGATCTTGATTTTACTTATAAACAGAAACGATTTTTTATATACATAGACTGACGAAGCATGACTGCGACAGGCAACAAAATTTGTCAATGGCATAAAATATAAGACAACCTCTTCAGCCGCAATTCATCATCATCATTATCTTACATTTATTCGTACATTTCATTCATCTTATATACAATTTGGATCGCATTAAACTTTCCAAAGGAATTATTATTGTTTGTTCGTGTGTGTGTGTGTGTGTGTGTGTGTGTGTGTGTGTGTGTGTGTATACTCTTTACGGAATCAATTCGATATAGAAAATCATATAGGTGAAACGAGAACGACGAAATAAATATAAATAAGAAATACTAGAATCTTAAAAAAGAATTTGAGATACTTCACTCTTCTACTGGAAAAGTTTTCTTTTTATATTATTCTTCATTATTGTTGTTTATCGTTTTGTGTACTCTGTGTATGGAAGAAAAATAGTAAAATTGTATATTGTTACAAACAATACCGTTATTTCATGTGTATTTTAAGAAATTATAAAGAACTGTTTTTTAAAAAGTTTTCTTTAATTTTTATTTATAGTTTAACGCTGTGAGTATTTAGTGGAGCGAAAGTAAATTACTTGAAAGATAAGGGTGATAACTGAACTTTTTTAACCTTTTCAGTTTCAGATGTTAGTTTAACTTTAAAGTAATAAGAGTAAAGGGCAATGCTTATCGCACAATATCAACAAAAGTTTCGTTGAGGGTGGTTAATAATTCGGAGAAGGACTATTTGACCCGAATTAGCGTGCAGATCTTGGCGAAGACCATCAGCAATATAATAAGGTTGTAACATTATACGTTCTCACAGAAAACCGCAAACCAAAAAACAATGACCATGATTAATTTTTTTCATATCGTGTCTTTGTAACCAATAACGCATCTTTGTTGTTTCTTGGAAAACATAACATTTTTGAAGTCCTTATTATCCAGAATCTCTGAAAATACTAGATTTGAGAGAATTACAACTAAAACTTTAGATGAATTGCGGCTTGAAATACATTACAATTAGTTGTGTATCGCCTCATAACACAATGATAGAAGAACGCGAATTTGGTGTGGCGGGGTGATTCAAAATTGTCAATAATCTATGCTAAGATGTTAAATTTATGGACTATTTTTCGAAAAACAATTCCTCGTAAAAGTTTTTATAGAATTACTAATTCTTTGGAAAAAAACTGATATATGATATTGCGGGCGGCGCCATCCAATATACCCTTTACCCACATCTTTTAACTGAAGAATTAGTTTTCGAGGAAATGTTTTATGATGAATTATTTTTGAAAGAATTATAGTAAAGCTTAATTCAATACCCGCTACGTGTAGTTTTCGTATTTTTTTTAAAGATTTACGAAGAAATATTTTTTGATGAAAATATACGATTGAGACCATTTCTAGTTCTGAAATTTGGTTGTTCTTGAGACAGTCATAATCGAATTGTAGGACGGAATTGACCTTCAAACATGAATTTTGAAACCATTAATGTATTACAGCCACGTCCTAAATTTAATTAAGATCAATTTCGATTGAAGGATAGAATTGAGGTTGGAGGATAGATTAAGGCCATTTCCATGTTAGTATTGGTTTTGAGTAATACTTAGGAATATTTGGTAGAATCAAATAAATGAATTTTTTTTTTGAAAACTCAATGACTCAACTCAACGACTGGTACTGGGGAGCTCACCATTGTTTGCCCTTGACATTACCAACTCAAAATATGAAGAAATGCCAATCTGAACTTAAAATATAAGGAGTAAGTACCGTCAAATCACAATATATAATTTAAATATTTGTGGTTTTATTTGTTTTACAAAACCAATAAAAACTGGGATGTAATATTTGGTTGTTGTGTCGTCGTATTTAAATCCGGGATGTAGAATTTTATTTTTCCTGTGATAAAAACTGGGATAACTTCATATTCTTTTATTGCGCGGCATATATTCAAACCAAAGAACAATTGGACGATTATTAAACCAAAAAAAGGATATGACACTAATATGGATCACATTAGAACTATCAGAATTATTTTCGAGTAAACTCGTCAGAACGAAACGAAAAGATTTCGTATAATGTCGAAAAGATAAAAAAAAATTAAATTCGTACCATTATTCAACGAATCTTTATTCATTTTAATTCACTATATCTTGTATTATCCTCTTCGCTGAAAAATAATTAAGCAGAGAAAAAGGTTTTTCGAAACAAAATTAAACAGTTAAAGGGTTAAAATTCTTGGTTTAGGTGAAACTACAATAGTTTCGCCTAAATGTTTTCTTTTTTTTGGTTTATAATCACTAATACAAACACAATGTTTAATTATGATTTTTTAGGGATTATTTAATGTCGGATTTTTTTTACTGAATTTAGGCTAAACAGGAGGTTATGGAGGCGCTTAAAACCCTTGATTTAGGTGAAACTACAATAGTTTCGCCTAAATGTTTTCATTTTTTGGTGTATAATCACTAATACAAACAAACAATGGTTAATTATGATTTTTAACCGTTTAATTCAAATTCAGTGACATTTTCCGACATTAAATAATTCCTAAAAAATCATAATTAAACATTGTGTGTTTTTATTAGTGATTATAAAACAAAAAAAGAAAACAATTAGGCGAAACTTTGTAGTTTCACCTAAATCAAGAGTTTTAACCCTTTAAGCATAAGTTGTCGAAAATTGAAGAATTAGGAAAAAGGGCCGCCATATTTGACTTTTCATTCAAAAATATTATTAGAAATCCTTATTTCTAATAAGCAGGCGCAAATCTCAGAATAATCAGAAATTTTGCGTTGTGGCCGCTTGTATATTTGAAGATATAAAGGGTGTTTTTTTAAGAGGTTGCCGATTTTTTTTTTGAATAAAACACATATAAAATTATGAAATGACCAAAATTTTTTTTTATTTGGTAGATAATTTTTTGGCATTTAACATTTAAACACAATTTCTGGCATATGGCTACCACGACTATTTTTCACAAATGTCATTCTGGAGGTCCAATTTTCCAGCACTTTTTCAAGCATTTGAGGGCGTATGTCAGCAATGACACGTTGAATATTGGTTTCCAAAGCGTCAATCGATTGAGGTTTATCCACATAAACCAATGACTTCACGTATCCCCACAAAAAGTAATCGAGTGGCGTCAAATCGCACGAACGCGGAGGCCAATTCACCGGACCATTTCTCGAAATAATGTTGTCGTTGAAAGTTTCTTTCAATAAGTCGATTGTTTCACGTGCTGTATGGCAAGTGGCACCATCTTGTTGAAACCACATTTCATTCATATCCATATCTTCAAGATTTGACAACAAAAACTCATTTAACATGGTTCTGTATCGATTTCCATTCACGGTAACGCGTCGTCCTTCCTCATTTTTAAAGAAATATGGACCGATGATCCCACCAGCCCATAGACCGCACCAAACAGTACATTTATCAGGATGCATTGGTAATTCTAGAACGGCGTGTGGATTATCTTTGCTCCAAATGCGACAATTTTGTTTGTTGACGTATCCATTTAACCAAAAATGCGCCTCATCACTGAAGAGAATTTTACGGTAAAAAAATGGATCTTCGTTCAATTGATTTAACGACCAATCACTGAATTCACGGCGCAAACGATGGTCGTGTGGCTTTAATTCTTGCACCAATTGAATTTTGTATGGCACCAAACCCAAATCTTTACGTAAAATTTTCCATAAAGTCGATGGACAAAGTCCAATTTGCTGAGCACGACGACGAATCGATAAATTGTCGTTTTCTTCGACACTGGCCTCAACGACAGCAATATTTTCTTCTGTACGAACTCTTCTCATTCTTGTCGGTGGCTTGGCATCCAAAAGAGTGAATGTAGACCGAAATTTGGTAATTACGTTCTTTATGGTGGTCTCTGACGGACGATTATGTGCACCATAAAATTCACGAAGTGCTCTATAAACATTTTTAATTGAACACTGATTTTGAAAATAAATTTCCACGATTTGAAAACGTTGTTCTGGAGTTAACCTATTCATAATGATTTGCCAAACAATACTGAGTAGAAATGCTACTTTGAGCTGTCAAAACAACTGTCATAAAATAAAACGACATCTATCGGAAAAACAAACCTCCTAAAAAAACACCCGTTACAAGCGGCCACATTGTGAAATGTCTGAGACATTAGTAAATTGATATGATAAATGAAGAATTCCCCTTATGTTTTTGTTATATTTTGAATATTGAAAGGCGCAGCTCTTTCAAAATGAACATAACCTACTAATTTAAATATGCCCTAGTGCCAGGTTACATTATACTAGTTAATATTACAAAGCACAAATTTATTATATTGCGAGCAAGCACCAAGGTAAGGTAGGGAGTTGAATTACTATAAATTGCCGGACAAAGTATTGAGCCAAATTATGACGAAAAGCCGGATAGTAGCATACGTGTAATCTCATCATTTTTAAGACAATCTTGCACAGAGTTATTTATTGAACTAAACCCATACGACGTAGGCATACCAGTAATTGGTTCATAGACTTTTCAATCCATTTATACTTCAATAAATACAAGACAATCATATTTTATGTTAGCTTCAATGTTGCCCGAAACAGAAAATCTAAATTATCGTGTAAAATAAATTAAAATATTTGTTTGCCTTTAAACTAACAAAACTAATAAAATGGGTTCCCGCTTTTAGTGATAATTTTAAAATTATAAATAATAATTATAGAGACACTATCTAACTTTGTTAAATGGGAAAATTAAAATCAAACTAGAATCCCAATAACATCATTCAAATTAAAATTGATCCACTTCGGGTCAGAAATAACCGAGTATACAACTTTCTGACTATATTTCAGATACAAATCAAATCGTATATTAAGGCCAAAGTGAACCATTATCCAAAATTCAATAAAACATCTAATTGGGAATTCCATGCCAACAATACACCATACGAAAACCAGCAATACCACTTAATGCAAACCTAATTGGCCTTATTCCACAACTAAACAAAACAAAAATCAATTTAAGATCCCTAAAGAAACTTTGAAACCGAATTCTTTCCAAATTGGTTCAATTTTAATAGCCCTGTTGTCTATATCTAAAACATCACAAAAAACTCAATTTAGGTATCTAACATCTATATACAAACCATATTGATTACACCAAATTTGTAACAGTATTAGGACCGAAAGGCCTCATTTTTAAATGAAAAATGGTGGCTATCATGACACTGGATAGGCATCACCCGCAACACCCACGACAGGCTGAGCACGACCTGGGCATAATGCTGCGGGGTGATGATGCCAGGGTAATTTTGATTGAGTGATTCTGATGGATCGAAACGTTGAGACACCTGACGTACGTAAAATATATCCAGAATTTATCTAAACTAAAACGACCAAAACCAATAAAATCCATTAATTGATTGATTTGATTTACAAAAACGAAAAAGAATGCTCTCCCTTTCCGTTTGGAAATGGCACTTGACTCATTTGATTGTGTCAACTTAAGGCTATCATTTCCCGTCAAATTCAACGATATCCGGAATTTTTAGTCAAACCGTAAGAATCTTCTTAAAAGAATTGAATGTATAGTCGAAACTTTTTAATTGGGCTTTGCTCATTCTTTCCAATGGCATTTATAGTTGGAAATGACGTTACTTGACAAACAAACTGTTTTCACAAAAATTCGGAACTATGCGGATCAGACGGATTGATTGAATAGTATGAAACTTCATATTTAAGCTTTTCCGCGAATTGGGAGAATCCAGGGAATTTTGATCGAAATCGGTCAATCGGAATGGACAGCATTTCGTTTTTCCAACGGAAGTGACAGCTTTAATAGGTGCTGATATGTTTTTTGCAAAAATTTTCAAAAGAATATCATTTACGAGAAAAACGATTATGAACTAAAAGATTCTAAATTTGCAACAATACCGGTCCAGATCATTTTCCCAAAATTTAGGCGGAAATGACGTTTTTTGACAAAAAACTGTTTTTCAATAAAAAAAAACTGGCCCTGTACTGCCCAGACAGATTGATTGATTGGGATAAAACTTTATACTTAAGCGTTTCCACATATCGCAAGATCCCAGTGAATTTTTGGCCAAATATTTTGAACAGTATATCATTTTCGAGAAAAACAAAGAAAGAAATCAGTTTTCCAAAATTTAAGCGGAAATGACGATTTGTGACAAAAAACCTTTTTTCAACAAAAATTCGGCCCCTACCCTGTACAGCCTAGATGGACTGATAGATCGAAATAAAACTTCATACATAAGCTTTCATAAGAGCTGTTTGGTTTTTCCACTGGAAGTGGCAGCTTCAATAGGAGCTTTTTCGTTGTTTGCATGGATTTTGAAAAGTACATCATTTAAGAGAAAAACGACTATGAACTAAAAGATTCTAAATTAAATTTGAAACAATACCTGTCCAGTTCAGTTTTAAAAAATTTAAGTGAAAATTATAATTTTTGGCAAAAAAAAACTATTTTTCAGTAAAAATTTGGTCTCTCTCCAGCCCATGAATGATGGGAATGAAACTTCGTACTTAAGCTTTTTCCAGGTATTATGAGATCCCAGTGATTTTTGGCTGAAATCGGTCAACCTTAACTGGCAGCTCCATAGGAGGTTATTCCTTTGTTGCAAATATTTTGGAAAGTATAGAGAATAGCAACTATGACCTAAAAGTTTGAAAATTAATTTTGCAACAATACGGGCTAAAATTATTTTAACCGGACAATTTAAGCGGAAATGACGATTTTTGTTAAAAAAAAAACGGTTTTCAGGAAAAATTTGGTCGCTGAACACCCCAATCCATACGTGTTGATTGATCGGGATCCCATACTTAAGCTGTTTTCCATAAATTGATTTATAGGTTTTTCGATTTTTGCAAATACTTTGAGTGTATAGCATTTGCGAAAAAACTATTAAAAACAAACAGATTGTAAATTAAATTTCAAACAAAATGTATTCTAATCATTTTTTTAAATATTGCCGGAAATGACGAGTTTTGGTAAAAAAAAGGCTTTGTTTCACCAGAATTCGGCTTCTCTATAGTTCAGGCGGATTAACTTTTCGGAATTAAACTTCATACTTAACCTTTCAGGTTAATTAGCAGATGCTTCCGAAAATTTGTGGGAACGGTGTACCGGAAGTGGCAGCATCAAAGTTTAGCATTCACAAAAACCGACAAAATATTAAAAGATTTAAACAAATTTAAAGATTAAATTTTCAACCAACAATGGTTGGAACGATTGACTTGTTGACCTTGTTGGTTTTCTGAAATTGAAACAAGGAAAATGTATTTTTGATTATATGCACAACAATTTTATTTTTCCCTTTAGAAACCAAATGTGATGTACTCCAGATCTAAGTAGACATTCATGGTAAAAGATAGTCGGGTGTTGGCTACAACATATTCGCTCACCCATTTTAATTAACGTTTTTAAACAAAATTAAATCATTTTTTAGAATATATGTTTAGTTTCATAATAATGTTTTGATTCTATATAGATTCAAATTAATTTTCTAAACCCAATTCAATTACCTAATGTGTTTTATTTTGTATATACCACTTTGCTCGAACGTCAAAATAACAATTTGACAGTTGAACGTGTAAGGCAAACAATAAAACTAAAATTGTATTTTTTTATTTTATTCGTGAATTCTCATTATGTAATTCAAATTTACCAGGATAATCGTTTGTGGTTATATTTGAAATATTAAATTTGGAAGTTTGGTAAGTTCCAATAAAACATTGGATTCTTTAATTTAAAAAATTCGGCCGTCTCATCAGATTGCACTCATCCTGCAATCGTGCTATCACCCAGAATAACCCAACATTTCTTTAATAGTTGTGTGACAAAACAGTCAAAATTACAAAAATAAATTTAGTTTGTTTTTGTTTGCCCCACATCTTTAGTTGCCAATTTTTTTCAGAGGAAACATTTCTATTGTAAAGATTATTTTTCATCTCTTTCTATTGCTGTCATCTGTCAGCATTCTATTGCTGTCATCTGTCTAATTTTATTTTTCGGGATAATTTTTTCATGTTTGTTTTTCGGGATTTTTAATGCTTCATAATTTAGGGTTTTACTATTTATGGATGTTTTTTGCGTCAGATGTAATGATGCCACTCAAAGTGCGTTAATTGAAAATTTGAAATAAAAGGACATGATATGTTTAAATTTTGATTTTCATTTTTTAAATTTTCTAAATTATTTTCAGGTTTTTCTCGATTTAGAATGATTCATAATTCTAGATTACTATTATGGCTAGTCAAATTTAGCTCCATGCCCAACCTATAATATAAAATATTTTTTTATATTTAGGAATTTAGAAAACGCGATTTTGAAACAGGGGATTTTGATTTACAGAATTTTTAAAATATACGAGGTTTTGAAAACCCAAATTTTGAAATTCGGAATGTTTTATGACTTCATTTCCAATTACACAATCTACACAGAAATTGGAAACACCTTTAGATTGTCCAGGGATTTTATTGGAAGTTTTATTAACTTAAAACCTATTCATTAGGCTTAGACTTTTTCCTTAAAATAGATGAAGCGAGTTTTTTCATTGTTTAACATTTTCAAGTTTTACATTACTTTACTATTATAATTTAAATAAGAACTAAGTAACAACAAGAACACGTAAAACCACATTACGGTTTAGATGTTCGTTGGCCCGTCAACGTTCTCATGTTGTTCTATTTATTTCGAAGGCAGCGCATAACAACATAACAATACGATATTTAAAAATAGCAAAAAATGTCATTCAATTGTCCAGACAGTGAACAAAAAAAATATATTTCAAGTTTATTCCACTTAACCAACAACCTACCTATACAAAAATAGCCTTTAGGTTGTATAACAATTTTGATTCTTACTATAAGATTATTTTGTTTTCTTACAAAACAAAATATTGCGGTTTTCGCTTTGGATATTTTTTCATCACAAAAACACAAAATGTTATGTTGTTTTAACAACATCCCAATAGTGTGTAAGTAACTCTAAATTTATTATGCGGTTAATATGTTTACATTCTCGAGATTGGTTTTAATGGAAACACTTGCACTTTGCACTTGAAACAGTTAGTAAATTACTCAAGACGATAACAATAGAAAATGCCTTACAATAAAAAAAGGTGAGAGACCAATAGAACGTTACAAACAAAAAAGTTAAATAACCGCAAAGACATGAGACAAATAAAATTATGAAAATCCCACAGCTTAAAAACTTTTTGCTATTGGTTTGTCTTTATAACTTTAACGATGTCTTAAGGCAAATATTTAAATTTGAATTTATTAGGGTTTTGTACAGTCAGAAATCAAATTGAAACTTATTACAATTTTTCAGTTTATCCATGTATCGAAAACTTTTGGTTGAACAATTATGTAATATGTAATGGCGGAATATCGTCTAGACATCGGAGAAGGGGAAAATATAAATTAAAATGACCGCCACCGTCTTATCTTCTTAGCTATATCATTGTTAAATCTCCTTGAAATTTTATGATTGAGATACGCGCCGAGTACCTTCGATATGTATGCTTGCTGTTGTCTTCAAAGAATGGGGGAGGGCATATTATATTTTTGTTTAGGAAAATTAATTGAATTTAAAAAATAATCAAACGTATAAAAATAAAATGTGCAAGCTTTTAAGTTTCATGGGAAATATATTATGGAAAATAAATTGGAAAATTAATGGGACCTTTTTTCCGTTCGATAGAAGAATATTAAATTTTCTTGTATGGTACATAATATATGTACATACACTTTGATATTAATGTTTGTTTGTAGGTTGAGATTAGGAGGATGGATTTATTTCTTTGCCTCGAATGAACTAGTGTGTGTAATGTGCTCATACATCTAATGAGTAGCTATACTTAAATGTTACATAACCATTGAAGAACGACTTTTGTACTGAAAATTGTGGTTACTAACAATTTCAATAAATCGGCGCGCGAATAAAGAACACAAAACTTGTTACTTCGATAACAGAAGTATTATGGTCGCAGACCAAATTACTGATCATGGGATGAAAAATGTGGCATCGAACTTAAAAACCTCAAATAATTTCCCAAAAAACCTTTTAAAATCTACGAATTTTCTATAAGTCGTAAATTATACACATTTGCATGAAAAAATTTCATTGACCTAGAATTGACGGTGTACCGTCACGTGCCGAAAGATGGCTGCTTGTGTGGTGAAACTGCCTTATACCAGAGTTGCAACCTCTGAGATTAATTAGCCGTTTTAATAAGACGAAGATGACTTTGTAGGCTCCACAGAAGCTATCCTTTCTAACTATGTATTGGACAGCTTCGCGATGTATGGGATGCGACAATTTACCGCTATTTTCAATGATCATGGCCGCAATTTGGACTACCGTTGGATTTTATTGAAATTGAATCTTGTCTGGATTTAACTGGACACTCTAGAATAGATTGTGATTTGATTGATTTTGTTAAAGATAATTTCAGATAAGACTTTAGGTAAGTGAATCTCACTTCGATAAACAACTTTCTCGAAAATGTCAATTGTATAGCGTTTTTTTAAGGGCTGAACATTTCGTGAGTTGCCTTGGAATTTTATAGAATTGTTAAAAGTGGTTTCTATTGTTCCGATAAAAATAGTGCACTCAACTTTGGCCGATTCGGGTTCGATTGATATATGTAACGCATTCGTAAATTTTTTCATAAACACCTTTGATCTTTCTACAAATTTTCTTTCTACAAACAACTTTCTACATTCTACAAATTAGACCGAGCTGAAGTGAAAGGGAGGAAATATATATATATATATATATATATATATATATATATATATATATATATATATATATATATATATATATATATATATATATATATATATATATGTATATGTATATGTATATGTATATATATATATATATATATATTTAGATATATTGTATATATTTACTTACAGTGGTTACAGTACTTTTTTGTTGTTGTGATTGTTCTGTACATTTGTGTCTTCAGTATTTCAGATAAATAAATAATACAAGCCGCGACGTATTCAAGGGCCTGTGTTGCCTGCAAACACCATGTAATAAATTCATTGACTAACTCAATTCAAAACAGTTTCTGTTTCAGGTTCAGTTCTAGGGCCGGCGGATTATCTGAATGAACTGGTCAATCAAAATCGGACACTAAACTCTGACACATCTTATCTAAGAGGGTTTAAGTCAGAAGGTCTTACATCGGAAACCCTTAATCAAAATCACTCGAATATCAAAACAAACCGATAAAATTATCCTCAAAAAACCGCAAAGGGCAAATTCTTCGTCAATCACTGCGATTTATTGTAATTAGCCTTAATTAAATACACTAAAAAATCAAAAGAAACCAACAAGAGATGTACTTTAAAAAATCGTAATCAGCAACTCGGTATTAAAACAGCATATAGATTTTTGGTGCAACATCTGTTATATCTTATTTTACTAGGCTGTAATTAAAATAACTCAAAAATTAAAAGGAGTCGATGCCCATATTGGAATGGCAAAGGCAGCGTTTGATAGGCTAGATCAATAGGAGTTATTTTTATACGGTAGCATTTTCGTGCAATCTTTACGATTATACTCAAAATCTAAAGGAACTTGGAAAAGAAATACTCAAAACAATCGTAATGAGCAACACCGTCTTTAAACGGCAAATACGCATATGGCGGTATTTTGATCAAACATCTGTAATATCTTATAAATGCCCGAAATGAATATCACTCAGAAATAAAAAAAAATCGACGAGCAATTTAATTAAAAAAATCTTACTGAGCTACTGAGTATTGAAACGGCATATGAGCAGTTTCATAGGCTTAACTAAAATCACTCGCAAACAAAAAGCAAGTAATGAGATTTACTCACAAAATTGCACTGAACAAGACCGTATTAACATGGCGTATACGCTGTTTGATAGGCTAGACCGATAGGAGTGACTTCTTCTGATTAAAATCACTCAAATATTAAAACGAACCTACAAAAGGTTCACTCAAAAAAACTCGTAATGAGCACGTCCGTATTAAAACGGTTTATACGCCGTTTGATAGGCTAACTACCACGAAATGGTAGTATTTTGCTGCAATTTCTATGATTTATTGTTATATTAGCCATAATTAAAATCACTCGAAGACCAAAGAAGCCAGCAGGAGATATACTCAAGAAAAATCATAACGAGCAAGTCCTTATTGAAACAGCACCTACCTGTTAGGATTAAACCCATAAAAGAAACCTCAATTGCTTTGAAGTCATTTTATTTATATCCTATATAGAAATCACCCAAAAATCAGAAGCAGTTGATGGGAAATTTTCTCACAAAATTCGTACTGAGTAAGTCCTTATTGAATCCCAGTGTTGATAAGAAGAATGGAGCAGTTGATGTTCTCCAAAAATAATATGTAATCAGTTCATGAAAAGAACCGCCATTTTAATAAACCGCAACGAACTAGGACACTCTGGTGGAGTAGTGACTGAGCAGACACAGGAAACCCACAAGAAAGTTCGTCTCACTTAAGTCACGAATTCTGGTAAAAGGATGTTTAAGATTTTAGAAAGACAGATAGTATAAAAATTGTAGGCGAAAGGAAAATATATATTATCGAAATGGAGATTTTTACCTGGAAGGAAATAGAAAAAAGTGATGTGTTAAGCTGAAGAGCGCTCTCAACAGCGATCGTGAAGCAGGTAACTGTTCAAAAAAACCTAGTCAGATGATATTTTCGTGCCCGTGAAATAGTCACGTGACAATCACTCAAGAAACCATTTAGTATGTGATTATTATTGAAAGGGGACATCAGTGAGCGGTGGTTCAGTGAATATCAAACATCATATTTCTTTCTCCGGAAAAGTGAATTTGTTTTATTTTCTTGGAAGATATGCTAGAAAGATACAGACAAAAATTATTAAAATCTTTGACTGCAGGGTACCTCAATATGCTTTGCATCAGATAACCAACTGCCTTAATGGCCAATATTACAACACTGTTTCTTCAGATCTTATATGGCTGACTCAAAACTTAAATGATCTCGGAGGGCAAAATTAAGTGGTGAGGGTCTATATCCAGAGGCATCCATGAAAATAAGAGTAAGATAAATTAGCTAGAAAAAGAGCCTCGGCCACCAATTGGGGCCGGGACCAGCTCTCGGCTTCGTAATGACTTGCTTTTCAAGAGGTATATTGTCTCAAGTATCTTAACGTAATACATTAAACTAGTTAAGCACCTCTCCAATCTGTCGTTTATCGAAGTTTTATCAGTTTCATAAATCGAGTGCTTCTAAACTACGATAAACGTAATTTAATACGGGAATTTGTTAACAAAGATTCCAATCCAAACCAAAATGTCATTAGCATTACGCAATGCCGTGTAAACGTTGTATGCACATTAGGAACGTCATCTGGAAACATTTTTACAATGCTAGCCGATTTAAATGTTTAATTAAGGAGTTTGACATGTATTTTGATGTTAAAACTAATGGTATTCAACCTACTACAGAATGAATTAATGACAGTACAGAATTCCCAGCAACAACCAAACGCATTCAGCAATTTATAGGCATGACAAATTATTACCATCGATTTATCCCGAAACTTGCTGAAGCGCTAGCTCGGATTCCCTCGCACTTGGCCGCTCTAGTGAAGAAGCCCAAGACACGCAAGAATTTCCCTTGGCCTGAATAATGGCAAAAAGCATTCACGTAACTCAAGAGTGAATTAGCAAATATAACGATGTTAGCTCACCCGATAAACAACGCGAAATTGAATGTGATAGATGATGTATCAAACACTGCCATTGTTAGGAACGATTGGGATTTGTCCCGAAGAGATAATCAAATTTAACAATTTATATAGGGATTATACACTTTAGATATTTTGTTAATTGTCAGGACTTCAACATTTACACAGTCTAAAACTGATTGTAATTCAAATCAAGCGCATCACTTGGATTTTATATAACATGGTTGCGGATGCATTACCTCGCACGACTGATAATGAAAGATACCCGCATTGACTTCGACCCCATTATAAACGTACACAAAGCTCATTAGGACCTTCAGAATTTATTTTCTGGTACTAAAGTTCAAAGAAACACGGAAACGCCTTTGGCTCGATTCGAAATTCGAAATAGTCGATGATTCAAACATATTCACTTGGATATCGTTGGTCCTCTTCTTCAGTCAAAAGGATAGGGCAGTTTTTAACCTCGTCGATCGATGTATACGATGGCCTGAGATCTATTACAGCTGAACCGAGTTATAGGCAACCCATCGAGGTACCTCGTTCATCTCTGACTACAATCGACACAGGCATGGACTAATTTCACACCACTGTGCACAACCTTCGCTCGACATCGCTCGACAAAAACGATTAACTGTTTGTACGAGTAACAAAGGTTCACACAGAAGTGCAACCACTCTACGAAGGCCTTATAAAATGATTCGACGCTTACGCAAGCAATTTGTTATCTCTGTCAAAATCAAACTTCATACTATCACAATCTATAGGTTGGAACCGGCGCAAGGCATATTCTGTTGCGATGAACATTTAGCAGCGCCTCGAATAGGAAAGACCATTATGTTATCGAACAGATTATTCTTCCCATCATCTCGCTCCTCGAAAACGAAACAGTTCGTATCGATTCAATCTTGTTATAATTTTGCACTCACAAGTCTTTGCAACGTAGAGGATGGGGGAGGAAGCGAGGAATGAGTGGGGAATGGGAAATTTAAAAATTCTATTTTGACCTAAATGAACTTACATCGCAATTGAATTTTGCGATTTGGAGACAGCTACAGAGCTGTATAAAGGGGCCAATAGTAAGTTCTTATATTTTACTAAAATCTTGAAAATATCCGATTTACCTACATCCTTCTCGTTCAGGGTACTTCAAACTACAATATAAAATTTTGGAGTCACATTATCAGCGATTGGTCAGATTCCAAAAACTGGTAGATCCGACACATAGGAGTAGCTAGAGTTAGGTAAAAAACCTTTAACATAAAGTTATTATGATTCAAACATAATAAATGGGGATATAGCAAACTCTTAAACGTGACGTATCAACTGGCAGATTTCAACCCCATTCGTAAACGACACGATTTAAGATTGATGTGTGTTGAAAGGTTAACGTACTTTCCCGTTCAACTTATAAGCCCCTGTGGAATTCTTGCGACTCAAATATCTATTTTACTAATTTTACTTAATTAAGTTAAGTGTTCACCCCAGAAATAAATTTACAATAATCAAAATTAAAACAACATATCAACCCCAGTCACATATATCTATCTAGTCCCCTCCCAGAATAACTGTCGTATATATATATATGACCTCTTATGTTGAATGTGAACGATTAACAAAGAACCTCTATAAAACTCCCATTATCCTTACATTAAAAACAAAAGTAGTAATAATATATCCTTAGAACCCAACAAAAACATAAATTCCGTGACAAAATCCCATAATCATGACGAATTTTAAATTGAGTGTGGATGTTACCAAAATTCGGCACGGTACGCTCATCCATACACAACAGAGACGACCGTAAAATAAATTGGCCAGAATACTACTCGCATCGTCGACAAACACAAAAAATATGAGTCCTTTTGTATCATATAACGTAAAATTATATTGTTGTTGTTGGGAGCGCATATTTTATATTTTGTTAAAATTTAAAATATTCATACAAATACAACAATAATGTAAAACGAGATCGGGATAAAAATGGGAAAATGAAATTAAATTTTAATGCAGATTTCGTATTATAACATTTTTTTTCGTTAAATGGGTTAAAATATATACGGGGTATTATATCGGGGGTGGGTGAAAATTCAGGGAATTTAATTAAAAATTAGATTAATAGACTAATATTTGTATATTAAACTAGTTTGACATTTTTTTGTATCCATAATTTATTATAAATGTATATACAAAGCAAATGAAATGGATATTTTCCGCACAAGGGAATCTTCTCCTGCTTCTCGTGTGGGTGACGTTATAAAAAAATTGTTCCTCGGTTTATAAATAGACCTGCGCCGCCCGCGACACCCTTTTTGTGTTACAACCAATTTGAAATATAAAATACCATATTTAAATAACACACACACTATAAATTTTTAAGATGAAATCAAAATTATTCCGAAAATAGAATTTCCACGGAAAAATCAAAAATTGGGAATCTTTTTATTTTACTGTGTGTGTGTGTGTGTTGTTTTTGTATGTTCTATCGTTTGGAAAATTGAGGGAGAAAATTTAAAATGTATCCAAAAGAAATAGAATGAGATTTGTTCTTTGTGAATAATATAAAGAAGCACCCATAGTTGGGTGTATATGTGTAGTAATTAGAGGTCATGTCATAATAAATTTTCGTACGCAAAACAACATTAATTTTTGTGTTATTTTCTTAAGCTGCTACTGTTGTGTATGCATGAAGCAAAAACAAAAATACCAAGAACAACATTATCCGAAAAAAAGGAAAATTAATTGAAAATCTATTTTTATATATCATATGTATGTACGGTATATTCTTGGGAAAATATTGGGTGTGGCTAAATTCAGGCAATTATAAGGGATACGCAAGAAACATAAAAAGACAATTTTTAGCTGTTGGTCTCACGGGACCAATGTTCTATAAAAGGTCATTGAAATCAGGTACAAAAATATTCATTTTTGTTGTGAAATGCGGAAGTTTACCGTTTTTTGTTGGGCTATATGGGAAAATTAAAATAAATACGTAATGAAATTAAGTGCTCTTAGGATTATCTCAGGAAATTTAGTAGACGCGCGTGTTATTTCAATGTTGGGGTAGGATAATAATTGTAAAGTAAAAAGCTGTCGGCTTTAATAAGCAGTAAAATAATTAGAAGAATGCACGAGACTGAAAGACTAATTTGTGATATAAAAATTAACAAACTGTGCCAAAATATAGATCTCTACTTTGACCTAAATTTTGATGGCCTATTTTCTAAAAAAAAATTCTGGATTTGATCAAGGCAAAAAAAGTGGAAGTGGATTATAAATAAGTCTTACCCAGATATCAAACCAAAAAATATATTGAGCAGTGTAGAAATGCAATACTCGTTTCATTCCATATCTGTCATTCATAGATGGCACAAGACGAATCGTGTCTGACATTTAATTATAATTGGAAAAATGCTAGGAGGTGAGGAAATTGGTGGCAAAATGACTCAGGAAAACATGCTCTCAATAAACCATAGTTATTGATTTTGATAATTAGACCAGTGTTAGTAGTTCTGATTTGCTTAATATTTGGTAAAAATATGATAAAAACGTTTCTAAGAATCATTTTATATTCGAAAACCCATTTTAAAAAATTCCTCACAAAATGATTCAGAAAAATTTTCTGATTCTTCATGGATTTTGTAAAAATTAGATTTTATAAATATCATTTTAGTTTTATTATATATTCTATAACAAAGGATCAATTTTTCACCAGCGCCAAAGCGGTGAGTTTGTGACCTAAAGTGCTGGAAATAAAATTGTTGCTTTTCCGAAACCTTTCAACAATGATTGATTTATATGTCACATGATTTTATTGAAATGAGCTAAATGTAACTGCTTCCGCGCCAGAACGGTAGTTTTGAGGACTAATGTGCTTCAACTTATTTTGTGACATTGTTCAAGGCCTTTTCAATGATATGAGATACGTATATATATTCTATACCAAAGAAATAATTTACCACCAAAAAAATTTTCCTTCGTCCAAAATCTTAAAACGATATGCCTAATTATCAAATTAGAATGAGACAAAATGTATCTGTTACCAGTGCCACAATGGTAATTTGGTACTAATATGCTTCAGCTAAATTTGTGATATTTTTCAAGACGCTTTCTTTGACATGCCACACTTGTATATTCTATAACAAAATAATAATTAGTTACCAGCGCCAAAACGGCGGATTTAGCAACTAAAGCACTAATAACAAAATTGTTGCTTCTCCCTAGACCTTTGAAATGATATGCTACATGGCTATATGGGAACGGAAAAATTGTTTACTGCTTACAACGCTACAACGGTAGTTTTGAATGCTATGGTGATTCAGAAAAATTTACGCCATTTTTGAAGACCTAAGACACGGTACGCATTATTGTAAAAGCGAATGTCGGTAACGTGAAAATAGTGGTGTAATTATAAATAATTGTAAAAAGTGTTAAATGCATTAATAAATAATTGTGAAAATTATTGTTTTTGTGTTTTAGTGATTAGTGGATTTTAGCAAAATTAGTAGTAGTGGTAAGTGTTCAGTAAATATTAGGAAATTATTCAGAGGTTGTTTCCAACATTTCGGGAATGTTCCAGAAGCAGCACAATCCAGTGATACGAATCGGATTTGACAGAGCCAATATGTAACAATTGGTGACGATTGCGATGGGATTGTGAATATCAGAAAATACGTAAAGAAGATTTGGCGGACAAAATTGAGGTTGTTGAAATAATTCGAACTATCTACAAAATGTATACTACGCAAGTGTTGATTGTTCTGCAAGATTTCATAACCAAACATTTCATCAACAAAGTAAAGCAAAATATCGTGCAGAAACATTACCAATCGACAGGCAACATATTTGGTAAACGAAATGATGATGTATGAGATATGGAGCAGAAGGATGAGCATTCAGTTACTGACGGTAATAAAGGGAAAGCGGGTGCCATTTGTCGGTAGGAACTATTCGGCTTTGTAAAATCAAGTGGTGGCGAGGAGACAGCAGAAAAAGAAAATCACCGGAGCTAGCTCCAAGATGAAGAACAATTCAACCGGGTATTGCCACAGTTCAAGAAGTGGGAGACAAAGTGCTCGAAATTTTGGAAGCTCAGCCGTATACAGAATTGGCATCTCATAGTGAACCGTAGATTTATTGGTCAGCGGAAGCCGGGAGAGGCGGTGTCATGATGGATGAGGTGGTAAAGATTGTTTTGATAATTTTGGCGCAAGGATTGTTTATGTAACAGAGAACGACCGTAAACTTGAGGAAAGTGATAATGACAGTGAAGCTGAGGTGGCTGAGAAAATCAAACACGGTTTGCAAAGCATGGATGATGTCGGTAAGCATGACTTTTGACGGCATTTGTATTGCAATGCAACGGCCCGTGGATGGAAGGGAGATTTGTGCAGAAGTTTGCAAAAATCAAAAAGGAGCCAAGCATATTCTGGATAACCTCAAGAGGTGATGGCAAAAGGGAAGTACAATTTGTTGGCGCTGTATGGACTGAACTGAAGAAAGGTGGATTGAATCCTGTTCGGAACGAAAAGGCTTAGGTGGGAGAGGGGGTAATATTACCCAGTAATATTGAGTTGCCTCATTTCCAAGTGGATTGACAAACATTAATTCATCGTAAATTAGCCAATAAATGGCTAAAACTTTAAAGACATTTATAAAATTTACTGACACTTAGGTTTAAGTAGAAACATTAGAAGAAGTTTTAAAGAACCATCAAGTTTATAACTAAACGTTTATTATAATAGAAAATTTTCGTTCACCAAAAAAATCCATAATTGTTAAGTAATTCTTACAGTATTAGCAAGTGTGAGTATATGACTCCTAAGGGTAGATAAACAAGGCTAGTCAAAAATATTAATCCTATCAAAATATTCGTTAAAATATTAAATTCACTAAGAGCGTTTCCAAAAACATGGCAATGTTGCCAAGTATGGGTATAGGTCTTCTGATATTTGGGAAGAAGATTTTGGGTTGTTCCACAATGGTTCTTAAGTTGCTATTCAATTATTCTTGAAAATACTTGCTATACTATGGGCCGAAGTGAACTTTTTAACGAAAAGTGTAGTTGCACAAAGTAAAGAAAAGTGCATCTAATAAAAAGTGTAGGACTGAAAATTTAAGTAACAAAACTTCGTTAAAAAAATTTAACAAAAAATACATTAGGTCTTGGTTTTGAGTTTAAATACTACCAAAATAATTTTTACTCTTGGATTTATTGAAAAATACTTTTTAATTGTTTGAACTGAAATATGTTACTCTATGACTGATTAAAAATTAATATTTTTATTTTAATGTGGCTAACTGTTACGAACAGCTCAATTCGTCGACTAATGCAGTTCGTGGTAACATCTCCGAGATTATTGGAATCGGCCATAGTGTAGCGTATTTTAACGAATATTTGAATTTTTCTAAAATTTGGTCCTGATGAAATTTTTTCTGCCCAGTATGGGTATAACATTTTAAAGCATCTCCTGTTTCATATTTTTTCGCGCCTGCGTGGCGTTTAGTTTTATTCGGTGCTTCTGGAGCCGGGGTCGGGTAGTATTTATACCTAAAGCCGGCAAGTCTAACTATACCAACCATAAAAATTTCCGCCCAATCAGTCTATCTTCAACCTTCTTAAAGTGCTTAGAAAGGATCATTGATAGTTTTATTGGGGACTACCTTCTAAATATATCGCCACTCAGTATCACGCAGCATGCTTACAGAGAGGGAAAGTACTGCGAAACGGCACTACATGAGCTCGTTACAATGAATTGAAAAATAAATTAATAACAAAGAGATTCTCATGAGAACGTTTCGTGACATTACAGGTGCTTTCAACAGCACTTATTTTGCCACAATCATAGACACCTGTAAGAGCTTCCCTATTGCTAACCATATTTTAAATGCGATTGAATCTATGCTTAAATCACGACTTGTCGAGTTTAGGCTGAATGGCCTCTGCTTCCGTCAAGTTGCGAAAGGTTGTCCACAAACACCTCAACGTCATATCCGAACTGATGCAACAAGCTAAGAGTATCCATATAATCCATCTAAAATTGGCTTAGTGCGTTTACTAATCGTAGAAACCTACTTGTCCTTATGGCATCTTTTTGGGAGTACGTTTAAAAATTCTGTTTGTGTTTAACATCTAGGAATTATCTTTAATTTTAAATTTTCATGGAATCCTAATGTAGAGCACTAACTATAAAAAGCTACTGCTCTTTTCCTGTGGTGTCGTAGGGCTTTTAGTAAATCGAGGCGACTGTTCCCTAAGATATTGTAGTTTATTTACGAGTCGATTGTACTACCAATGCTAACTTACGCGTCTGTTGTTTAGTGAGCGGTAGTAATCGATAATGCACAGTTAACAAAATTAATTCTCTGCAAAGTACCGCTTGTAGGGCCGCATCTTCTGCTGCTTATATATTGAAGTGTAGAGGAGCGTTGAACGAACGTGTTGCGCTCATTGGGCACCAGCGTTTTATCGAAAAGTTTATATCGTCAATACCAGAAATTAGTATGGTTAACGATAGATTACTTCCGCAATATGAGTTCTCGAAATTTTTCTCTGTGTCGTATAAACCGAAAGATTTGTAGTTGTCTCACGATTTCAAGTTCGAACTGAAAAAGTCTATTATTTTTTATGCTGATGGCTCGCGTGCTCTATACAATTTACTATTCCACACTAAACGTCAGGATGTCACGTGGTCTGGGTATGTACAGTATGGTATTTCAAGTTGAGATCGCGGTTTTAATTTGCTGTATCTTCGAGGCTTTGGAATCGAACGTTTAATATTATCTTGGGCACTGATGTCCTTACGGACGTGCTAAATTCATTGTCCATCCCTTAAGCCGATTCGAAACTTGTCAGGGTGTGTAAACATTTTATCAATTTTCTATATCAAAGGAATAAGGTCACAGTTATGTGGGTACCAGCTCACTGTGACGTCAAAAGGAAGGCGGTTGTTGATTCTTTGGCCAAACCTGGTTTATAACTAAAACTTATTGGTCCTGAACCTAGTGTACCATTATCATATAAAACCTCTGCTTCTCGCACGGCGAAGCGCTTTACCAATGAATCAAACACAAGTTAGCCAAATATGCGACTGCTTTCATTGTGGCTATTCTAGTTAGTATACATTATGTGAGTAATTGTCCTGCTTATGCGAAGATAAGATTGCTATTATTCAACTCTTGCTATATTTCAGAGGATCAATTACATTATATACCATGGTTCAAGCTCTATGAGCCCTTCTCGAGTGCGAATCCTTTGTGGGTTCCAACCAATTTAAAAAAAACCGTAAACACTTTTAATTTTTAGCGGTTATAAATAGTAATGTAAATACACTACCGAAAAACACATGCCACACTTGCAAACATAATTCACATCCTGCAAAGGGTTTAAGCTAGATGCTTGTCGAAATATTAGCATTATTGTATGATTTCGATTAGTTTGCAACGCCCGAAGAATACCCAACTATATCATCAGAAATAAAACGAAAAACTTGGTTGGTACTGCTGAATGCGAGCAACTAGACTTGGACAACGTCCCCCTGTTATCAATACCAATAAACCAGCGTTGAACGTAGTCACTTTTTATCTCATTATGCTAAATGTGTAAACTCCCAATGAAAGGATAGAAACTGCGATTAAACAACAAAGGCATAAATACAAACCTAATAAAATAATAAATAACCAAAATCGCGTGAAATTCAAATGGGGTTGAAAATTTGGCTTTATAAAAAGGGAAAATACACAAAAATGCATGATTGCGCGCGCACTCATATCAAATCATTCCTACCCAAGAGAATATTGTACGGGACTATATATTGTTAAAATTATGTTGTCCAAATTCACAAAAATTGTACGATCTTGCTCGATGTGGCAGTGTTAAAAATATGTATTCCAAAAATCCATGTTCAAATTATCATAAAGTGTTTTTGTTCATATATTTCTTCTGGTATTAATAGTTTTTTCATGTCTTGTTCACATACATATATCACGTCGTGTGTTTTCGGTGTTTATTCCAATTTAGCAACAAAAACAGCCACCTAATCCCAAATCCTAACTAAATCTACTATAACCGTACTTATATATGCTACAAAACTGGGATGAATGTACGTAGATGAGAAATGTTTTTTTAATTCTAAAAATATGGAAATGATATTTTTCTCCCTCATCATTACCATTGGCATGTTTTATATGTTCGTCAATCATTGCCATATGCAATAGACAGTGGAAAATTGTTGTTTTTTTTCGTTCATTCATTATTTTAATTTAAGGTAAGCAAAGATTGTCTGTGTTTATATAACTCGCTGCTGGTAGTGCGGTAAAGAAAATGAAAAACTATTTTATAAATATTTATATTAACGGGACTGATATTAATATTATTAATATTACCTGTGCGGAGGAAATTTTTTTTTCTAACCCAGTTGAATTTGTTGCATGCAATCAGAGACGTACACTAAATATTGATAAAACGTCAACAACAATTTCGAATTGTAGAAAACGAATGCAAGAAAAAAAAATCTTGCAGAACGAATAACTCTTATCAAATCCAATTGATTAAATCAATCTAAACATGCATGAAATATTGCTAAATTGATTGTATAAGTTAACTTTGGAATGTAATAAAATATTTTTTTATCGATAAGTGAAGTGAACATTTCATCAAGAGGATATAAAATATAAAAATCTATATATAGATATACATTCTCGTACATAAATCGATACACGATATACATATAATATTCCAGAGGCCACCTGGAGACAACGATGCCAATATTCCAATAAGGTCGTATATATTTCATCACACCATCAATATTACTTTATAGGTTTATAGAAACATTTTCAAATCGCATACATATCGATGATTATGACACCGTTCTTGTGCCCATCGCATATCAAATAATAATGAAATGGTCACTCGAAAACAAAGACAAGAACCATCATAAAATCCCTAAATCAGCATAAAACTAGACACAAAAAAATGAAACCATTGGATTCCCAACGCTTTTTGGATACATCAATTTTCCCAATTTTCGATTTTCTTTGACATAAATTGCGTTATTTGTGTGTGAAGTGTGAGAAAATGAAATTGAAAAACAACATGAAAATGGAAGTGAAAATGTCCATTACTGCTGTAGAGAGTTTTGTCGATTTCTTGTAAATGTTATTTTCAATTTCTTAGAAAATTTATTGGATTGCGATATTTTCTTTTAGAATTGTACAACTTTTACCGTAAATCAAATAGTGCTCGCTCGTATCGACCACAACATTTTATGTACACAAACAAAGATAAGACAAATACTTATATAGGTTAGTTTATGGTTAGTAGCTTACCTGGTACATTAAACAACTCATTGTAGATTAGTTGGTTAGTAGAACTACTGTTATTATTCGGCTTACCTGAAATTAGAAATATAACACATAAATAAGTATCAAGTTTTATTTAAATGATAAGAAAATTGAAAGGAAAGTAAAAATTATAAGAAAGAAACTGGTCTGCTGAATTCGGCAAACATGGAAACTTCGTATTCATTCGACTAGATGGGACAATCTAGTTTAGAATAGAATTTTAGATAAGACAATTTTTTGGACTAACTGGTGGGTGACCATTTTTTGGAAGTGCTAATTCCGTAAGCAGCATTTTAGATTAAATTACTTTGCATCGAATAGTTATTTTATAAATATTTGTATCATAATAGAATAATAACATTTATGGGGATCGTTCCATTTAGTCGAAAAATAAATTTCGATTTAAAAAAACCTCGAATATTTGTGTTAGTCGGAAAATGAATAATCAAAATGTTTGATTGTAAACAAGCTTATCGCAAATTAAAATATAGAACAACGAAAGCATATTTGAATCATAGGCCGAAATTTTGAAAAATCGCATCTTACTTTATAGTCGAAATTCAAATATAATTGTTTTTTCGATTATTTTTTATCGATTTTTGCGACATTCTATTGCGAAAACATCGAAACTAGAATATCAAAAGAAGAACCGCCGAAAAAAACGTTATTGAAAAAAATGTTCTTTAACACTTGTCTATTTTTTTATAAGTAAATGTTTAATTATTCTGATCCAACCTTTAAAATAACAAAAATAACAAAAATTCACTTAGCATTAATTGGACTATGGCACTTGCTTTCAACTCGTTTAAACATATGTTCGATGTTTAGTTTTGTGACACTTGTTAAATTTTACATTTTATCCTTACAATGTAAGTAGTAAGTACGGGGCCCTGTTGATCGTGGGAATTCCCGCAATTTGGGTCTACGTACTTCCCCTCAAAGCCAGCCTCTGGAATGGAGGACAAAAATTGTTAGCCAAAGTTTTTGTCAGCCGATCGTTCTCTGAACACCTTTAGATTTGTCGACCTTGATCGCGGAAATTTTCGCCATATCTAAGTGTATACATTAAAGTGCATCGAAAATTAGTTCGAGGTGGAACTTCTATTAAAAGCGAAGTATGAAGTTCCATTGATGTTAGGAATTCTTGTAATTCGAATGCACAAATATCTACTGAACGGTTAAAAGGTCGACCAATTATTATTAGTTAAGGAAGCCTCTGACGGTCATCTAAAGTGCGGATATGAGAACCCGCCCATCGCAGGAATTCTCGCAATTTGAGTCAACGTAGTGCTTTTCAACCCCGTTTCCGGATTGTATGGCAAAAACTGTACTTATTCTTTAGATGGTTGGCCGATTTCTTAAAGTGATTCCGTCATTTGAGAAATTCCGTTGTGATAAGTTCTAAGAATTTGTGCACTTAAGTTTGCCTTTTAGAAGAGGTGGCCAATTTGTTAATGCGACAGTGGTTTCTATACCTTTCTTGCTAATTTATCATGCAGTATGAAGTTTGGAGATGTCCGTAATCATTAACGTGACACGAGAGCGCATTTATTCCTTTGAAAAATATTAAAATTCTATTAATTAGGCTTTCAAAAGATTGTTTTCTCATGACGGAATATCAGAACATGCCGTTTTGTTAATTCAGTTAAATTTCAGTTAATTTTCATTTATTAGCTCACATTTAGAAAATGAAAAATAAGAAGCCCTATACAACAAGCAATTCCGACCTCCAACGAATATTACTAGACAATAGGATTCTGTGGCACTTAGCACGCCACCATCTTGAACTATGGCAAAGAAGCCGCATTATAATCATTGATATGTAGACACAAATCTCAGACCGGCAGAATTATCGTCGATGAAACATGTCGTAATTTAGGCCACTTACAGCTATTGCATCTGATGCAAATAAGTTGGTAATAACACCAGCTCAATTTTTGGTTGGTGGATCGCAAAGCACGGCTCCAAAATTGAACTTGCTGTACGTAAATGATCTCCCTGGGCATCGTTAGAGGCTATAACAAAAAACGATTTAAGAGTAAAAGGGCTGCTCTAGGGATAAACTGAACTACAGTTTCACTGAACTAAGTTATGATGAACACTACCGCCTTTAGAAATGATCAATCATCTTACCATGGCAGAGATAATTAAACCTGGATCATGCGAGCCTCTGCATTCTAGCTGAAATTAGAACACAAGAACGCATCACAGCACTACAAGGAAAGGAGAAGACGAGGAGTCCTAAATGGGTAATTTGGCAAAACACTGTGAAGACTATTATAACTTAACGCTATAAATCAAATGTTTTGGCGCTGTTGCTAAATTATTAGTTTCTTATAGAATATATATAATTTTGTAACACGTTGACTGATAATCAAACGGAAAATTACATCTGGGAACGGGGATTATTGGAAGTTTTCATTTTTGGGAACATTTGGTAATCGAACCTCAATAAAAGGCGACTAGGGCAACATAATGCAACAATTTAAACGAAGCTCAAATTAAAATTCCTTAATTTTGCCAAAACGTATATCCATTGAGTCTTTTCTTCATGGAAAGAATGTTGGAAATTTAGCTGACACACGTTAGTAATCAAAACTACCGTTGTTGCGCTGGAGGTAGTTACACGTTTTTTTACTTAGAAAACTAACAATTTGCTATAAACACTTTAGTTCACATATATACCATTTCAGCGCTGGTAGTTAATTATTCATTTGTATAGAATATATATAATTGTCACTGTCATTAGAAAGGTTTTGAAGACTCTCGTTCTAGCGCTAGTGGCAGATACTTTTGTCCTCATTTCGATATAATCATGTAGGACATTGTTTGAAACGTTTTGGACTAGGTAACAATTTTGTTACCAACACTTTAGTCAACAAATCCACCATCGACGCTTGTGGCAAATCATTCATTTAATAAAGAATTTACACGTGATATAAATTTATAACCATCCCGAAAAATATTATTGCCAAACACTTACCGAATTTCTATCATTCCTTGTCCTACTGGCAGTAATTCTAACGCCACGATGTTAGGCAACGTGGTGACAAACAAAAACATTAATCAGGTCCGATTTTCTTGAAATTTTTGTTTATGTTAAGAGAATAAGGTGGATGATGCACCAATTCGAGACGTTATTCGACTAGTTTTGAGGTTCACATGCGATTCATTTTTGATGCCACTAAGTATCTTGTCCAAAGCTTTCTCAAGGATAAGTTCAACCGGTAGTCTATCGAGAATATGATTACCTGCATCGGACGACCAAGACACTCTTCAATAAAAACGGACTTTCGGTGCATAGTCATTATGAACTGCATGCAACTTTACTTTGATTTCCTCACATGACTTCATCCAATACAAAGCATCCGATATTGCTTTTTAAGATGGTTAGAAAACATAAGTACTCGATTAATCTGTCTAGAGTATTGTCTCTAAATAAGGGTGCTTATTTTACAGTGAATAGACATTCGACTATATTTTTTAAATATATTTCTGAACCCGGACCTTCATAATTATTTCCAATTAACTTAAAATTTGTATTTCATCTAAGTTCTGTAGTTAACATAACAAATTAGTAACAATTTTAATATTTGACTCTAATAAAATTGAAAAACCTAAAATTCGGTTAGACATTCATTAAAACACACTCGTAATAATTACAAATCCAGTAAGAAAAAAATGGTTTTGATTTATTTAATATTTTGTGCGACCTCTACCATTTTGTATAACCTGGAAAATTCGATTTGGTAGTGAATCTGTTAATTTTTTAAGGCAGGTATACCACAAGATAGCTTACTTGAACCTATTATGTTCATCCTCTATATCAGAGATTTACCTAATATTCAATGCACTACAGTTGCAACATTTGCAGACGAATCAGCTAATCTAGCAGTTGGACAAGATATATCGGAAGCAACAAGCAAACTTCCAAATACAATTAACACAATAAAAATGTAAACTGGATTAAAGTTGTTCTTAGCTCAAACCACACTTCATATGCAAATACAGCATAATACCTTGGCATAACCCTTGATGCTAAGATACGATGGAAAGAGTACGCAAAGAAGAGAAAACAAGAGTTAAACATCAAATATGGGAAAATTTACTGGCTCTTGGGAAGAAATTCTGAATACAAAAATTGCTTCGGTACAGGCAAATGCTAAAACCAGTAAGAACCTATGGTATCCAACTTTGGGGTTGTGAAAAGTAGACCAATGTACAAGTGATACAATGCTTTCAAAATAAAGCGCTGCGAAGGATTATGCATGACCACAAAGAGAGTGAGAAGGCTCCACTGCAGCTGATCAGTTCTAATTAGAACAAAAAATTAGTGTAAAATGAGTAACCCATAGGTTAAATTATGCATGTTATTCACCATAAACCGAGAACCTAATTTAAGATAGATACCAGATGATCTCTGAATCAGTTGTAATATGCAATAAATAATAGCCAGGATACTCTAAAGGATCACAACGGTATTGCAGGTCGCATTGCAAGCTTCAAGGAGAAGGATGCTGCAATATGAAATTTTTATCATCACTTCCATCAAGGTAACCAATTAAAACATCTTTCAAAAGATCCTTATATATACGGGCGTCCATCCGACTCGTTATGAAGCAGATGAGAAACTTTGCGCAGTAGGTTAGGTTTCAGTGGTTGCTTACTGCACACTTAGGCCAATTTTTAGGCCCATTATGATACCACTCATTCACTCCACATCATTAACCCACCTACTTCACCTACTCACACAACTACAGTATACATTGTCAACCTGTAAATTGACATGGAAGGTGGGTCGGCGCGTGACACGGAATTCTGCACTCCATCAGAGGATCTTAGTTGTATTTATTAGCATCACCGATCGTAATCGATGATGAAAATTCGATTTGCGTCTAGCCTCTGATGGGATTCGAACCCAGCACCTCCTGGTCCAAGTGCCGAAGATTTAACCACTGCACCACTTGTCCGGTTAACTTTGCGCAGTAAGAAATTATGCTTCCTCCACCGAGGTTACGCTAAGCCCTGAAGCAGCCACGATGTTTCAAATGATGCCAGTAACAAGTGGAGCAGTCAGGACCATCGAGGCTAAATTTTTTCTCGTCAAAAATTTGTTATCCTGTTATCCACGACATGTGATTACGAGCAAATTGGAGGCGGTTCTTCTTATGAAAGGTAGTTAAACACGGTGTAGTTTTCAATTTAGTCTAGTCGTGACAGAAAGGTTCAATGTCTCCTTTATCTGAGATCTTGATTTGACCTTTTGTTGGGACTTTTACACCATAATTTGGGCCCGTTTTTTAAATATTATGGATGACGCTTTAAGATCACCCAATTTTTGTTGCAGTTTTGGTTGGAACATCCTTCCGGGTCTGTTAAATGAGTATTTTTAGACATTTCTGTAAAAACAGCACGTAAAAGTAATTAGAAATAACTAAAAATTTCCCTGCAAATAAATACTGGCTACTAAGCAGATTTTTATTTTATTTTATATGTTTAGCCGTACCGTTATTTTGTTTTAGTGCGGGCACGTTACTGTTAGACAAACGACGTGAAATTAAATTTTCGCTGGCCACCAAAATTAAACAGATAGATTATGCCATGAAAAATTATTTTGTCGATTTTCGTAAAATTTTAACGCAACTAAGCTCATTATTTTTTATAACTTCGTATTAAAATATTTTCTATGTGATTTTGTTTAACATAACAAATAAAAATAATTGATGAAATGCCAAATATTTAGCTTACTTTTATCGACCCTGCAGATAAAAATTCAGTAGGAAAAGTGTAGAATTAATGGGAGACATCTATATTCTAATATGAAAACTACCAATTTCACTTGCTAAACTGTGCACCGCAAAATAAAATTCAGCATTGAAATTTACATTTCGTTTTCGAGTCGGTGATTTTCATAGGGAAAATTTTATTACACTTCACTTGGCCTTTAAAGTGCATCGTGCAAATAAATTGTTTTAGCATCTTTTTTCCTTAGTGCGTACTGCGTATATACGAATGTCTGTCAATAAATCGAAGTGCGGAATTAAATCTTTCGTAAATGTGGCTAATTGGCAACTCATAACGGATAACGAAATTGGTTATAAAAATTTGGCGTAGCAATAATTTTAATTTAAATAATTTAAAATATTGTAATTATTATGACTGATTAATTATTGCAGAATTAATGCACCACTTCGGAACTAATTGTGAGGATACTACATCTAAATTAAAGTAAAAGCGCATCAGCAAACAATTTCGTTTAAATCAAATATTTTAATATGATTGATCGATGATTATTCTCGGTATGGCTGACAAATTGCCAGCATTTAATATCGAAGTAATTTCGCACTCCGTTATATTTAATCTATATCAATATTGATTTGGCACATGAAAGAATTATTCTACTATAATAATAAAATAGAAAATATTTCTAGAAAAATTTGCCCTTGAAAAGTATTCTACTGAGATGTATAAAAGTAAAATATGGGTGAGGTTCGCTCAAGATATAAAATAAAAAACCATAATAATTACATCATTTCATCACATTATGCATAATTAAAATTCCGTAATAAAAGACTTAAATACTAGCTAAAAGTGAACGTGTGCGCGCACACCCGACAACAATCTCATTCGATGCGATGACATATCGTTAATTTAATTAGTTAAACGTGCATAACCTAGAATTATAAGCTCACCTAAGTAGTTGACTGTTATTGTTAAATAACTAGAAATCGTGGTTTTGTAAGATTATTAACCCTACACTAGCCGCGTAATTATAAAATTAATACAAAATATCTGCGACACAGTATGATACTCGATAGTGTAGTGTGCGGGGGCGTGCACATCCAAAATAATCTTGCACAAACAGAACAATTGAAAGTAAAATTCGCAATTATTATAATAAAAAGAAAAGGAAACACGACTAAAAATTAAAAAAATTGGCAAATCTATACATTTTTTTTTAAATTTTGAATGACATTCTAACTGCACTACCATACATTTTATTAGAAGCCATCTCCGCGCGATATATTTTGAACACATCAACGAATCGGATTAAATTAATATCAATGATTTGTGTTTATAAGAACTTGATACAAAAAAATAAAATAAAAATTGGCGAGTCATTCAACTTTTCTTACATAATCACGCTACCACATTATAGAGCTTTGATATATTCGATTATCTAATAATCCAGTTCAAATTGAAATGACCACGAAAATCAACAACACGCACACACACATATACCAATTCTTAATTCTAACTGTGTTTGGGCAGCATGTCCGATAATATATTGTGTTCAGCTGTTTGTAAAAAAAACTTTTCGTATATATTTAGGTGGTAACGAGTGCGGGGGTGTCCCTCTCATTGTAATTAAAATTCGATTCGATTTAATTTAATTAAATTAAATTTAATTGCGAATGGGGCGTGTTTGTGTTGCGAGTCGACAGCAGCCTAGCGCGAGGCGCTCGATATTATAAAACACGTGTTTAGCATATAACATTTCTTTCGATTCGCATCATATTAATAATTCGTGTACTATGGAAAATTGTATAGAAAATCGACACGCACGCAAACTTACTTTTTAATTAATTTATATTTTTGACTTAAGTGTTATTTACCGTTTGTTAATATAAACGAATGGTTGGAAAAAAAGTAAATTTTTCTTATTATATATAAGGGAGGTGTAGACATTAATTCGGTTTAGTCACGCTCAATATTTGTGTGTGTAAGGATCGTGAAAATTTAACGTTTTATTTAAATAATGATTTCATTAGTCAATATATGATTTAAATGCAACAAGTGAGCATTGCTCTTTTAAAGCACCCATAACTACTTAGTTCTGAATTATCAATCGTGCTGGATTTCTTATTGGGATTATTAAAATTAAACTTCCGTTAAAGATCACCTAAGCTGACTATGCGATACTGTAAAATTTAAACACTTAGTCTTCCTCGAATCGGTGAGTAATATTCTCTTGGCTTTTAGGCAGTTTTCATATGTTGCTTAAATCATGACTTATGTTTATGGTTGTGTCGTTCTTTGTAAATCTTATCTGAGGAAATACAATAGATAGTCATTTTTCAGATATAAATGGTCTACGTTTACACTTAGTTGAATGTTTCATCTACATTCATCTTTGGCCAACTCTTTCAAATCGTTAAACAATGCTAAACTTCGTTAATTATAATCGTAATTCTAAATACACAATTTAACGAGCACTGACAAATGCATTTGTAAAAGTCTAGGGGTTGAAATGGCACGGAGTAATCAGAAGTTCAGTCCGACCTAACCAACTTGGAAAATCCACGTGGAATGCGGGAAATTAAGAATTCTCACTCCAAAAATACTCCCCAGTAACATATGCCGATCATCATGCAATGACTTTGTTCGAAATTAGATTTTAATCATCTGCGACTTTCCGCTTTTCTACGATTGGTTTCATGGTTAGGATAAAAGGGAAACATTCTTTGAATATTTTTCTTCAAATATATAAACAAATTTCGGAAAAATAAGGCCAACGCTAATTTTTCTGTCACCACATGATCTTCAGACAAGTGAATTTTGGAATAAAAGCTAATTCATGGATGAAGGAAGATAGCTTTTAGAGCATTTTTCAAGACATTAACAATGATATGGTACGTATCTATCTAATAATATAATACGAGAGGGTCATTCGATGGAGCACTGGTTTATTTTTTTAATTTGTTTCTCAGCTCAAACGACTTTGAGAAAAACTGCATGAAAGGGGTCACGAGTACCAGGATTCGATTGTGAAGGATCCTATTTCGGGAAAATCCGTTTATAGAATCCTCCGGCGGTTCTCGGGTTCCATTTTTACTACATTTTACTTAGCTTGCTTTTGTGTTTTGTTTATCTGTTCGCGGTATTTTGGAATCGAATTTGAACCAAGTTGACAAGGATAACTACTTTTTTGCCTATAAAACTTTTCTAAATAAAGGAAAATAGATTCAATGTTTACAGATCGTTTATTTAATGTTTGGAATTATGTATGAAAAACAATGTCTGCCAAATGTCCGCTTCTATTGGCCTTACACATGAGGATTCTTTTGATTACATTTATCATCACTTTTCACACATTTCACCCTGTATCATGTTAACTTCTTCTCTATAATGTTCCTTTTAAGTTGATCAATATTATCAGGTTTAAGAATTAAAAGAAGCCGGGAGCAGTCAAATCGGGTGACCGTGAAGGCTAATCCAAATCACCAGATTTCGAAATTAACTGTTATGTTATGTTAAACATTTATCGTAACAATTCCATGGTTTCTCTAGTAGTGTGGCATGTGGCACCGTCCTGTTAGAACCACAGGTTCACCAACCAATTGGCATGCAAATCTGGTACAAAAAAGTTTTTTATCATATCACGGTAACGTTCATCAGTGACTATAATGTAACAGCTGAACAATTCGGATTTTCGTAAAAATATGAACCAATGACCTCGCCAGCCAAAAATTCACACCATACCGTCACTTCAAGGCATGTAATGATTATTAATGAATTATTTGCGAATTTTCTAGTCTCCAGAACCGGTTGTTTTGTTTGTTTACATGTCCACTTAGCGCTTCGTTACTCATAACTAATTTTTCAAATAATCCGGATTGTCACTGTCAAGCAACAGCATCTTATTTGCATATGTACGGTGCAGCAAATTATCTCGTGGAAGCAGCGTGTTAATTAAATTAACACGAAAAATAAAAAATAAAAATTAAATTTTTCGAAGTAGTCCAAGTTCTTGCGCACGGTATCTGATTTATGTCGTTGGATTATCTCGTAGACTTTCACGTACATCGGCAATGTTTTCTGGTGTCCTGACTATACGTTGTAGCGCGGCACTTATGGCGGGAATCGCATTCCTTTTTTTTAATTCCGGGCGTTTCCTAGTGCTTTTCTAGGGTCGATTGCGGTGAGTCCGTTTTTCGGGAAAATTCGTTTATCGCCTGAAATTTTGTCAAAAACTTGTGGGAGAGGTGCTCCTGTGGAGCCGTTATGTTGAGTCATGTTCTGCCATGTTGCGCAACATTGTACCTTGCTGCGTAATGTTGCACCGTGGTGCGACATGTTGCAACATTTTACGTCTCATCAAGTTTCGTCATGTTGCGTCAAATGTTTTTTGTTATTAGATGTCTGGAGCTATGTTGCATCATGTTTCATAATGTTTCGACCACTCGTTTTGGTTGCGTTTTGGCGATGTTGTAATATGGTTGCGTTAATTGCGTCTTTTCGAAAATAGTGGTTATTATGAGCAACAATATTGATTTGTATGATTCATTTTCTAATTAAAGATTTTTTTCAGTAATTTATTGATCTACTATATTATATACTCAAATTGTGCATTTGTGCCATAAATTCCGGAAATTGTGTTTCACAAGTGCCAGGATTCAATTGCGATGAATTAAATTTCGACCAAATCAATTCAGAACAGAACGATTTTTCCTAAAATCGGGAAGTTTTGCGAGTGCCAGAACTCGAACGCGGTAAGTCCTAACTTCGAAAATGGCCTGTTCCCGATGGGGTTCGGGTAAATATTTAAAATAAAATCGGCTCGAAGATTTTATAAAAAAGGACCGATGAACGAAAAAAAGACCAATCTAGAGCGATATATCAAATATGATAATTATTAATGTTAGAATCCCAATCCAACCCTACAACCTAAATTTTACCATAATTATGGTTAAAAAATGGCCAAGTTCCATTTAGAATGGACTAATTCGAAAACTTCACGTTAAATCCACGTTAACATCCCAATCAAGTTATTCATAGCCATTTGAACATAATTTGTTAAGAAATGGCCTAGTTACTATTCAGCAAACAGAAAAGAATCCCGAAATTTTGTTCAAAACTCAAGTTAGAATCCAAATCCAATTTTGCATACTAAAAATTACAACTTTTGGTTGAAGAATAGCCAAGTTCTATTGAGTTCTTAATTTGTTTAAAAAAAAATTTATCAAAATCGGGATTTTAAAAAACGCCAGGATTTTTAAAAAGGCAGAATTTTGATAATTCGGGATTTTGTAATTCGAGCTTTCATACCGATCCCATTTTAAACAAATTCTGGTTTAAAGAGCAATATTCATCAACGCAAGATTGTCTAATAGAAACCTCAATGTGCCTCTTTCGTATTCTGGAAGTGCCTGGTTCCTCCTTCAATGTCTGAATCCCAGAAAAAATTTAGTTGATCCTTAGTTGTTTGATGTAATAACGTACTTGCTGTTGTTTCTTTCAAAGTAACACATCATAAAGCCGAGAGCCGGATCAGGTCCTACGACCGACCCGCCCTCTTTAACCCGTTTATCGGTCCCCTCATTTCCATCAATACATGCCTCTCCAACTGGTCCTCTTAAGAAGTAAAACTTCATTTGTTAAGAAATAATTCCAACAAATGGTTCCTAAAACAAGACTGTCGAATGAAATGCAAATTGGGCGACCCCTACAATCGGTTTCAATACCATAAATCGTAGAACTCCATTTTACTTGTGTTCATGGCTTTATTAGAAAGCCTTTTCATCAGTTGCCTCAGCCAACTCGACTCACTAGTTTTCAAGAACATCAACTTCCTTCTAATTCATTCTTCCGCACATTTTGAACTCCATTTTTACTTTCTCCTTACTCGAAGTGTAACGATAGGCCAGAGTAATGTCAATTAATAATGAGTAATTATATATGTCAAAAGAGAGGGATGAATAAATATTATTGGATAAATATTAGACCTAATTCAGCATAAGCATTTCTCGGTTTGCATCACAATCCACAATGATCTGAATATTTTTATGGATTTCGTATTCGATGGCCTTCATAAACTATTTTTAGGGAATAAAGGTCCAATTAATATGGAGAGTAAAGGGAAATTACTAGAAGCTCACATTTTATTCTATTTTCTTTTAACTCTGCTGTGGCTGCTAACAGTTGTAACAACAGATTTCATTAAGGAATTCGAAATTTATATTATTCCTAATATATACAGGTTTTTGCTCGTGAGCAAGTATTACCAGATTAAGCGCGTTGGTTGTACGCCCATTAATCCAAAGTGCTTGACTAGGTTTTACCTAATTACCGGTAAAAGAAAAACTCGATAAATTTTAGAACTATACCGACCAGTCTCTTTATAATTTTTCAAGTGATTTTTTATTAGTTTTGACCCTAGATGCAACTTAAAATTGGATCAAGTGGACGTATTTTCAAAATACTGTAATGCTGGTTTTTATACGCCGAAATTTGATGAAGACGCCTTTGAGTGCTACTAATTTATTTAAATAAACAGCAGCCATTCCAATCAAGCTGATATGATGAAATGCAGTTACTCCTGAACCCAACTACGTTCTCTTAGAGAAACATTTATACTTACCCTACTTTGGAATGGATGCCCTATCTAGGCCTATGTGCAGAATACACCTTTCGAGTTCCTCTTGTAAAAGACAATCCATCTTATGAGTTTTAGCTTTATTCATCTATTTATTTTCCGACTTTATGAAGGTTCTATAATTGAAACCGGGACAAATACTATCTCCTAGTCGGCTTGGGTAGGTTACTGAATTTGATTCTAGATTAGTTTCTCTCACCAATGTTTGAACATAATAAATTTAAAAGACAAATTATCATGTATAAAGTATTAAAGCGAATGTGGGCTTCTTTCCAACACGGTGTTTTCTTTATAAATTGGAAGTTACTCGTCTGCACTTGTTAGAACACAAAACGCTGTCAAGATGTAGTAAAATATTTATAAAGGGTGATTTTTTAAGAGCTTGAGAACTTTTTTTTAAAAAAAAAGGCATAAAATTTGCAAAATCTCATCGGTTCTTTATTTGAAACGTTAGATTGGTCCATGACATTTACTTTTTGAAGATAATTTCATTTAAATGTTGACCGCGGCTGCGTCTTAGGTGGTCCATTCGGAAAGTCCAATTTTGGGCAACTTTTTCGAGCATTTCGGCCGGAATAGCCCGAATTTCTTCGGAAATGTTGTCTTCCAAAACTGGAATAGTTGCTGGCTTATTTCTGTAGACTTTAGACTTGACGTAGCCCCACAAAAAATAGTCTAAAGGCGTCAAATCGCATGATCTTGGTGCCCAACTTACCGGGCCATTTCTTGAGATGAATTGTTCTCCGAAGTTTTCCCTCAAAATGGCCATAGAATCGCGAGCTGTGTGGCATGTAGCGCCATCTTGTTGAAACCACATGTCAACTAAGTTCAGTTCTTCCATTTTTGGCAACAAAAAGTTTGTTAGCATCGAACGATAGCGATCGCCATTCACCGTAACGTTGCGTCCAACAGCATCTTTGAAAAAATACGGTCCAATGATTCCACCAGCGTACAAACCACACCAAACAGTGCATTTTTCGGGATGCATGGGCAGTTCTTGAACGGCTTCTGGTTGCTCTTCACTCCAAATGCGGCAATTTTGCTTATTTACGTAGCCATTCAACCAGAAATGAGCCTCATCGCTGAACAAAATTTGTCGATAAAAAAGCGGATTTTCTGCCAACTTTTCTAGGGCCCATTCACTGAAAATTCGACGTTGTGGCAGATCGTTCGGCTTCAGTTCTTGCAGGAGCTGTATTTTATACGGGTTTACACCAAGATCTTTGCGTAAAATCTTCCATGTCGTCGAATAACACAAACCCAATTGCTGCGAACGGCGACGAATCGACATTTCACGGTCTTCAGCAACACTCTCAGAAACAGACGCAATATTCTCTTCTGTACGCACTGTACGCATTCGTGTGGTTGGTTTAATGTCCAATAAAGTAAACTGAGTGCGAAACTTGGTCACAATCGCATTAATTGTTTGCTCACTTGGTCGATTATGTAGACCATAAATCGGACGTAAATCGCGAAACACTTTTCGAACCGAACACTGATTTTTGTAATATAATTCAATTATTTGCAAGCGTTGCTCGTTAGTAAGTCTATTCATTATGAAATGTCAAAGCATACTGAGCATCTTTCTCTTTGACACCTTGTCTGAAATCCCGCGTGATCTGTCAAATACTAATGCATGAAAATCCTAACCACAAAAAAATCACCCTTTACTATTATGAAAATAATTATTACATATGTAATAATAGCTTAGAAGCAACATATTTGCGAAGAAATGAAGAAATATTATATTTTTTTCAGACTTAGTTAATAGTGGATTGCATCAGGGGAGTGGAGTAGGAGATTGTTACTCGAGTAAGGAAGTTGCCACGGTTGCTGCAACCTCAGTTTGGTTTTTAACGAAATAATAATAAATTAACGGATTTAACAACTGTGTCTGGTTTAGGACATTAGCAGGGAGGCAGCAATCGACTTGGAATTATTAATTTCATGAACATTTCTCGTTTATTTAAAATTGGTTTAAAAAGGTTTTTATAATTTAACTCAAAAGACTCCACAAACATTTTAATATTGATCACATGCCATTAAGGAGGTGAACCAAATCTCTTAATGGATGGACATTAATAATCAACGCCCATAAGATAAAAACCCTTGATTTGCATTACGAACATTTTTATAATTTTTAAAAATTTTCACGAAAATTTTTATATTTTATATATTGGCTAAGCAGTGGATAAACCAGAGTGGACCAAATCTGAACAATTAAGAGACATAACACATTTATTTCGATGTCAGGGTGGTCTACGAATTGAGTTTAACAACGCCGAGGAGGTGGAAAACTTATATTAATACGGATAATCATCGTAAGGCACATTATATTCGAATATTCCAAATATAGACAGTATAGACAAAACTAATTAATCGGTGGGCTAAATTGACCATCATGAGGACAATCAAAAGCTTAATCATATTTAAAGATGGTTTGACATAAAAACAGAGAACCTCCAATTTTAATATTCCATAAAATTGTTAAGAGATGGGCAATGCTTTCACCTATTAAGTGAACAAAACGATTAACTAGTGGATAATAATAAGTCAACCAATTCTTTCAGATAAGCATGAAGAAGTACATGGTTTGTGAACTTTCTTATAAATTAAATCAAAATTCCATGCGAAAATTTAAATATTCACTTTAGTGCGATGGACAAAATTAATTAATTAATGAATTAATAAACATAGCCCATTTAAAAGGAACATTTTTATAATTTAACTAAAATCATTTCTACGAAAAATTTGAAAATTTATCAACATTTGAACAGTTAATGGATTAAACTGATTCAGTTATTTACGAACTTTTTCTAACTTAGCTCAAACTTCTCAAACATTTTTAGAATTCCATCATCGCTTCTTTAGGCAGTTGAACAAGAATTATGAAAGGGTGAGAAAATGGGCTATATAGGGGAACTATGTGCAATATTATGACATAAACCATTATTTAAATTGGTTTTGGGATGAGGAAATCCTATTATTGAGAAGGGAAATATGAGCGTCAATCATTTCTTGAAATATGAATATGGAATTGGCAGTAGTGGTTGCACGAATTTAACTTAGGAGATAAAAGAAGTAAAACGGTAAAACAATACGGTAATTTATATTTGGGGGCGTCAGTGACAAAATATAACCAGAAAGAAATCAGTTATCCCTCAATGTATCCAGCAAGTTTCAGTAGTTAATAAAAATCACATAAACTATTAAAACACAATAAATCACTTTCAACCATTTTAATGCTTAATCAACACATGTATATAAACCGAAATAGATTACCAGTAATACCCTTCCTTGTATCTATAACTATATTAACACCCTTAAATCAATTGTACAATTAATCACATTAAAAATACCGTCGCCCTATATCATTTTCCAAAGCATACATAAATATAAATATGTTTGTCCAACATAATGATTATACCCAACATATTACACCGGAAGGAAACATGTGAAAAATGTTTATTGATTATTTCCATAAAATAAATGAATATTTCTATTAAATAAAACAATTGAACGGAATATTTTCCCCAATTTAATGTACATATAAAAATTTTCTTTCTGATAACTTAATCTGTACATGTATATGTACGGGTACATGAGAATTATCTAAATATTCTAAATAAATAGTCATGGGTTAATTCGATTTTATTGTTTATATTTTATCCCTAGAGATTTTGTCAAAATTCAGTTCGATGATCTGCTGTGTGTGATGAGATAAACAAAAGGAATCTGTTTTTCTTTGTATATAAGTAGTTAACCCTTTAACGATCGAATTAATGTCGTGTCTCATAAAATAAAATTAAATAAAATGGATTTATTTCGTTGATTAATCTAGGGAGTGATTCGAGTGATGTAAGAAATCGCGTAAATTTATTTCTTAAATTTATATTTCTTTCGCGTTTCATTTTCTTATAATGCGCTCAAGGTTAATGTACTTTAAACGAGTTATATGCTACATGTGTATTGAAATGGATATATAAAAACGGAATGTTCTCTTTTAATTTTTGGTTGGGGGAGGAAATCCAGCATCTTATACATAATGCTTCATACTTTTGTAGAAAAGATACACAACGAAATATAAAACTTCCTCGTTTTAAGAAAAATTTCGTTTTCTTTTCACCCATAACAAATACAAATCGCGCGCGCGTGAAACACTAAAATCTTATATAAATTGAAGGTCAATGAAATGTTTTTATATTAAATACGAGTATATATAGCTCTAGCTAATGAAACCAGTCAAGACAATGTACATATAAAGACATAAAACCTGCGCTAACGGCTCGGTACAGTAAATAACTATTTTATTTAAAACAGCAACAGTTACATTTAAATCGTGGTTAATTCTAGCGAAATAAAACCAAATCACGTGGAATTGACGTACTTTTGACCGTAATTGGAATTAAAACAGAAACAAAATATATTACGCGATTTAATTTTACTGTCTCTATTTTAGATATAGTAGCTGGCTACAGTTGCAATTAAAATCTATGCAAATTACGTATTTCCCCATTGATAAATTTGAAATTTTAATTTTGAACATTTTTTTTGTTGGAATTTCACACGCATGAACGGGTTGTACATAGTTCGTTAATTACATTTTTATTTTTTGTTGTATATGCTGATAAAATCGTATGGTAATTTTGTGACGATAAATAAACATATTGTTCCGAGTTTCTATTTGCGCGTATTAAATAAATATTTCAGTTTAGAAAACCGAATATGGATTGCGAACGACTGGCGGTACGGGAATTAAGTTCAGGCAACAGTAAAAAAATGTTACCTAGGATAGTGTCTTAGGCTAGCAAAGCCGAAAATAAACAAATTCGACTATGTTGATCAGTGTTCTTCAGCCGAAAATTGTCGAAAATAGCTTAACACTGTAGGTCAACCTGGCTCCGCATTGAAGTTCACAATTAGACTAGGAGTTATCTGGCATTATGGAAAATATGACCATAGTCACAATTAGGCTAAAGTTAACACGCATTATGTTCTATAAGTAACCATAAATGGCGATGCGGAATCAAGTTGACCTAGAAGCGCTAGAACATTCAATTAATTTCTCTGAACCAGGGTAACCTAAAGTGCCAGGTTATGGAAAGAAATGGAAATCTGTTTTTCATTTTCATAAATTTGTTTTCAAAAAAAAAAATGTTGATTGAAAAATACCGTCTGGAAAGACACAATCCGCACTATCGATATTATTTTCTTTTGGCTAACTATAGTAAGGCCATAAGGAGATACCTCTTTAGCTTTTAGAATATTACTGGTCATACGCACAAAGAGAGCGGATATACTAACCAATGCGCCTGTAATACCACGCATTACATTCGGCTTGATATGTTATTAAATTTATGTCGACAGTTTCTTTTCTCAACGGTAGATGGCAGTAATGTTTGTAAAATATTAACAAAATGTTGAACGCATAATTTAATAATATATTAATTCTTACTAATGTTCTGTAATATAAATTGTATTTCCTGTTTTTATTAAAACAAACAAAATCATATTATTTATTTGATTATACTGCCATCTGTAGTTAAAGATCGGAATACTAACAGTACTAATCAACAGGAACAGTAACTCGTAAAGGCGAAAATGTTAAAACGAACGAAAAACAATTTTATTAGAAGAAAGTATTGATAATCGGATATTTCTTCGAAAAATAATTCAACGAAAATAATTTTTCATGAATTTCGAAGTCATCGAAAAAAGGAGAAGGTAGAGGATTTTAAGGGCGGTGCCATTTTCCATTGACACCTCAAAGCTGATCCTGTTCAGTGAAGCTCTGAAGTCGTAATCGGCTTACTTGGTATTAGAGCAACAGTGAAATTAGGTGTAAAGTGCTCACCAGCTGAACTGGTTTACGGTTGATTCGTCAGGCTTAGGGAATAAATTTCACTGCCATTTTCTTTATGGAAATATTATTGTACGCGTAAAACGGTAATTAATTTTTTTATCAAAACAAAATATAAGTGAAAAATTACCAGTAATCTTCGAAATAACTGGATTTTACCTATAATTACCAGTAACAGAAAAATTCGATAGATTTTTAAACTATACCGGCTAGTCTCCTTATAACTTTTCAATGGATTTTTTATTAGTTTTGACACTAGATGCAACTTAAAATTGGATAAATCATGGGAAACTCAATTATTTGGAATTTTTGATGTTATTTCAAATGTCTGCCAACTATAACCGTAGGTCCTTAATTAAATTCTCTCCTAGGTTCATAATTTGGTCTTCGCATCTGAGCTTCGGACAAATCGCAGAAAGTGGTTCGTATTTTATGAATAATCTTAGAGTACTTAGGTCGCATTTTCTTGGCCTAATTTATAATTTTATGTAAACACAGTGGCACGTAAGATGCATTGTTGTATTCGACCCGTCCTAAGTTAGGTGGTTACGGAACATTGCTACTGTATCAGTTATGTTTTACGCTTAACTCTAAATCAACAAGCTTCCAATAAAAGTGGCCATTATCAATCTATGAAATGTCTTCTGTGTTTTTATACCACTATTAGAAACTCACTTCTAATATCTTAACGTACGATGCTTGTCAGCTAGTTCTAATTAATATTTTTCGTTTTTCTTGCTGTCTTTTTTCGCTTCCCATACAAAGGTACCGATCCTATTGCCTGTTTTTATTGTTTTCTGTTGATTTACATTGAGAGGGTGTGGGATAAATATTTTGCAGCCAGTATTTCCATATACTTTCTCAGATTTTACACCGTGTAGGCATAACTCATATTAATCTTACATTATTTTAAAGCTAATATTTATTTTTGTATGTCATTCTGCCATTCAAAGATTGATTTTGTTTTCTTTATTAAAATTATTTATTTTAATTATATTAAGACAAATTGCACTAATGACGTTAATTATATTGTTTACGTATTAAACTATAACTAAAGAAACATGCAAATGACAGCTGCTCGTTTTTGGTACATAACAGTACAGTCATAAGGTTGGATATAAATAAAATTCAAATAATACTTTGCAAATGCATATTTCAATTTCGCTTCTAAGCTATTTAGAACCAACTACAGAAAGTTCGTTTGCAAGTTTGCAGGAAACTCTAGGGCAAAAAGGGAAAGAAAATGATTTTTCAAGAAACAAATAATTTATGGAAAGGAGTATTGTGTGTAGCAATAGGCTATTAAACCCTTACCTTTTTTGAACCTTTGCTTTGATTTCCCATTCGCGCTATTTTGCTGTATGTAAGAAAGTCTATAGATATATTCGTTACTCGATATATTTAACCTTTATCCTCCTGCTAAGATTATGCGCTTGTCCTTCTTCTATCAGTAGACTGTTAGGCCTTAATATCAATGATCTAAACCGCGTATGTAATTGCGAACATCGATTGGATAAAGTGCGTCCTCGAAGGTGGGATTTCTAATCGGCTAATAATGGGTTATTTGGAGGAGTTTATAATGAATAGAAAAAAATAAGTTTTGAAGTAATAAATCTTTTGATCGAAAGGTGGTATATGGCTAAGGTTACATAATTATGACGGAGGGATCTCGTTCCCTAATTCGAATTTGTAGCAATGCTTTTGTGCTGTTCCCATGCAGTAACCCAAATTTCCACAAACGCAAGCAACGATTGCTTGACGTGGATGGTAGTTGTCGCATTATCTCTCTCTGCTACGATGGTAAATGACGATGTCAACTGTGTAATTTTCAGTAAATGATGCTTCATCATAACCAGATAATCACCCAATAGCAATTTTGAGTAAGTTTTTTTTAAGGTTAGGAAGAACATGTAACAATAAAATTATCCTAATGGATCCTACCGTGGAGTTTAGAGCAAGGAAGAAGATGGGAGAGTGTAATTTACTAGAAATGGATAAATTTTTGTAACTAAATTAATAAAACATTTTGTAACCTCAAAATTATCTACTTGGCCATGAATCATACTACGGTCATCTGATTGGCCCTCGGGTAAAATTTACTAGGAATTCGAAATTCTCGTCTGATGAGGACGAAGAATGTAAGCACTATAATGCCGGTATATTCGAAACTAAATTAATAAAATGTTGTGGAATGTCAGAAGTACCCAATTTTTCAGGGATCTTACTATGGCCATCTGGATACGTCCTAATTCTAAGTAAGCCCAGACCAAGTGTGTAATTTACTACAATCATTTTATTTTACCTAGGATTAGAACCTATCAGATGACCATATTAGAATCCATGAGCAAATGAGTAATTCAAAAGTATTTATATAACATTTTATTCATTAAAAAAATTAAATTTTAGTCAAAATTAAATTAAATTTTAAAAATATTATTTAAATTCATCTGCATTTTATAAAACTTCTATTGATTGTTTCCTGTTGAAATATTGTCCAAGTAATAACAAATCTAAATTTTCATTATCGACATCTGTTGGCTATCAATAGTTAGGCAGTTCATTTTAAGACATAAGATTGAAATTTTATGTTGGTGAGGATCCCAAAATTCCTCTTATTTTGCGTATATTATCATCAACAAATGACATCTCTTTGAATTTACGTATAATAAGAACTAGCTGTTTATCCTAGATGTTATGTAACAACCAATTCAATAATTAGCAAAGATTATTGAACATAGAGAAATTATCGGTGGCCAATTCAGAACATCCAGAGTGTAAATCTAAATACATATTCATATCGCTCTTCCAATTCGGTCTAATTTTGATTTTTTAATAGTGTGTTTCACGAAACAAAAACAAAAAATTTTGTTTGAACATTAAGTTGGTACCAATAAGTCAAAATTTGGAGTTCAACACCCTATAATCCGAAATTGGAAATGGCAAACGAATAAAACAAATTATCGACAAACAATCGAAAATAAATTGTCGGGTTCTGTTATATTTACGATAATTGATTTTATAATGACGTTTAATTATACAAAATAAATGCAAAGGTTCGTAGAGATATCTAATAATCAAATGATAACAAGTTCTTCGTGTGCAAATTCGTTAAGAACAGATAATTAATTTTAACAACATTTAAGCCTACCGCATTTTTTTAGAATTGAATTAAGATTTTAGTCGTTCGGGAAAATTTAAATTAATAATTAGGAAGCTGATTTAGACGTGTTTTTTTATTGGAGCACTATCCGGCGCCGAAGGGAAATTTCTATTGAAACTGTAGCTATTTATTCACTGATGTCGCTATACCATAAAAATGAAAAAATAAATTCACCATAAAACATAAATGTTTGTTAACACCAACGACCTGAAGTATATAAATTAACATTTATTTTGGCATGACGTTATAAAAAATAAATCATCTTGCTGCGTTTTAAATTTTTATTGTAAGATTAAATTTTTAATGGTTTAAGGGTTGTACAAAACAAAGGAAATTTAAAATTTCCCTTTGAAATGGATAGTGTTCCCGATAGCGGCTCTCGATAAATAGGTAGAGCAAGATATTTTTTTATCGATTTTTACTAAAAAGTTGAATGAAAAATCTTAGTTTAGAAAATTGCGTAAAGACTAATTGATGCGATTTTTGGAACTATTCGCCACTACTTAAGCTACAGTTCCATCAAGAAATGCAGGTAACTGAATTTCATAAAGTTATTGAATGCCATACAATTACAAACCACATTTTGTATCGAAAGCCAGCTGTTCATTAAACCACAATCATAGTCAAACAAATTTCCAATCAATTCACACATAGCCAGTGTGAAATAAAAATTTATCTAACACAATATTATCACAAACCGTATCGATTACGTTTTTATTTATTAGATCGCAAAGAAAATCCAATTTCAGCATACACAAACATAATTATATCTTTCCGAATCAATAAGTCGATTAAATTACAATCGTGTTTATAACGGGAAATGGATGAATCATATTGGTATTCGATTACCATCGAAAAGGTCATTTAAAATACAGCAAAACGCGCAATGGCGTAAAGTGTGGCTTACCAATTACTCAACATTTCTAACATTTTCATATACCAAACAGAATGCATATATTGTAAAACGTTTTTTTTCTTTCTGTAATGTCACAGAAGGTTAATAGGTTTTGATTAATCGCATCGAGCAAAATACTCACATGACATCATCCTTGTTATTTTGTTTTCTTATATATTCATTCATCACGCTGCATGTCAATCAATTGAATTAATGTTAAATTAAAATTAATTAAGTTTATTGTTAACTCCGTACTTAATCGAAAGAAAAATTATTTATTGCGAATTGCACAAAATTTAACGAGGATGTAAATTTTTATGGTCGGGAATGGGAATTATACAGATTTGGCATGCCGCCACTAAAATATTCATAATATGCGTGTACTAATGTTCTGCTGCATGCATACCAAACGACAAATCACTAAAAATATCGAATAAAAAATATTCACTGCCAAATTCGATTTGGCACCCAAATTTATATGTCACTCAACACACTCGAATTTCAACTTGACCTACACCTAATTTGACGACGACGACGACGATGATCACAACAAACACAATAATTATTGTGTGCAAAGCGCGAAAAATTCACTCAGATTCATTTCGTGTGGTTTGTCAACGAATTAAATTACACTAAAAAAAAACGACCGATTATTATATGAATGAGTTGGTGGATTACATTGTTCTTGCATATGTATTTCTGTACTACAAAATAAGTAATTTGCATAAATTACAATTCGATCATGGCTAGAATTATTAAAACTGACTTGGAGGATTTTTCGTTCGCAGTTATTTAGCGCGCGCGAGATGAATACACAATACGCGATATTTTATGAATTGTTGTTGTTTTAATAATTAAAACCTTGAATTCTATTCTCGTAATGCAATTAGTAATTTTATTTTGTTGTTGTACACACCACGACGCGAGAATTTTTTTTATGTAGTTTGCGCGCTTTAGTTCTTGTCTGGGCTGTCGACGTCGTTATTATTAGGTTTTGAACGGAAATGAAGAATTCCGATGATGTGTCGTATCGTGCATGATATACACAAAAATACACTCATATAATAATATTAATCGTGTAAGTGTGTGAGGTAAATAAAGCGCGCGGTATCTTAAAATAGCATCACGGTGAAATTTCTTATCAATATCAAGATAATTAAAGTCGAATTATAACAAACTCAGATACACAGCAGTGGTGCAAAAAAAATCATGTAATAATGATCAAAATAGAAAGTTTTTTTACCTTCTGTATATCTAATATCTAAGACGTTTATCTTATCTGCGATAGAGTAAATGTTTTAGAGTTGTTTTATTACATGATACTGTATTTTATATATATATACGATTCACCAAAACGAAGTAAAAATAATAACAATAATAGCGGTAATAATAAGAATTGGTTATGAGAAAGTCTTATAATTACTTTCTTAGAAATTTATATTATTTTCTGTAAAATGAAAATTTTTTTCCTCATCATCTTTTTACATGGCATAAATTTAGCTGATTTTTCAATTTCATTCTCAAGGTAAAACAATACACCTTTTTGTTAAGGTGGCGGAGGAAAATTATAAGAACATAAGAATTGAGGTGAACCAAAAAAGGGTAAATGAAAAACTTATAATTTTCTTTATATGGTGGCAGAAACTGAATGATTTCCTAAATAACTTCAGAGGGAGGCGTACGAATTATTACTTACTGTGTTTTAGAATTTTAATTCGTTTTTGCGGTATGTCAATGTTGTGCTTACCTGGAAATAAAAATAATAATAGGTTTTAGTAATCATACAAAACAGTTTTTTATTTATAACTGTTTAGTAAAAATTTAGAAGCTCGATTTGCTTAGAAAACTTCAGTATTATAAATAACAATGTTTACTTTATTTCTGTTACTGTTTACTTTATGACCGTTTACACATTATCTCAACACTAGAGCAGCTTTCTTTACAAACAACCCATAAATTAGCATAACATCTCAATTCATCACGATCCTCTTTACTTTTGTTACGGACAACCCAAAGTCGTGCTGGTTCAAAATGTTGGTCCAAAAAAATATCGAAGGTCAAGCTTTTCACAAAATCGTAAAATTCTAACTGGCCTAATTCGCAAGAAAGAAATTCGTAATTTGTGTCTATAAATGATTTAATTTCAGCGGCACGATTCCGGGACCTTTGCAGATCGTTTCAAGGTCATCTAAAGGTCAGATACATAACAACAAATAATACAATTTTTTAACTCTGCAACTTTTGAATAAGTATATAATTTTCACCTAAAACGAAATTTCGTTGAGATACTTGATAGTCTCATGACTTCTTCGACACTCCTGTATAGATAAAGTATTATTCGCAGATAGGAGGATGTAAGAGAATTTCGTCAATTCATTCAATTTTTGTTCATTAAAATTTTATAATTCTTGGCCTGTAAATGCTATACTTTTCAATAACCTTGTAAATATTAAAAAACCTTCTTAGAAAGCTTCAACTTCCAGTACACTGATTCTCGCCAAATTTCACCAGGATGGAAACAACTGTGGTTTAAAGTTTAATACCGATCAGACAATTCGTTTGATAAACATTTCCGCTTAAATTTTGAACCAATTTAGTAGCAAATTTTATTTAGAATATTTTTGTTTTTAATAGTTTTTTAGAATATTTGATATTCTCGTATCACATATCACAAGGATCATTAAATTTATGGAAAAATCTTAAGTATGAAGTTTCATCATGATCAATAAACCGTCTGGAATGTTATGTGTAAACAGGCTGTCGGAATAAAACCGGCGTTATCGTTTACTTGTCCAGTACTTGGTTCTCCAGTCTAATCAATGAAATTTTATTTTTATTTATTTCAGTACAACAACATTAAAAATTTGTCGATGTCAGTTTATTAGTTCTACGACAGGCCGAACGCCTGCCACCTAATTACTCAATGGCGAAGTGTATGTAAAACTTCATATGGCATTTTTCTTAGTAATGGTTACAGTTTCATTGCAGTACCATTATATCTTAAAGGAAGGATTCCCGTAATTATAGCTTTTAAATTGAGAAAGTCAGCCTTAGATTTCCACCCTCCAATAATTTTAAGGACATATCTTTCAAATTGGATAAAAATATACCAGATAGAAATAAAAACTGTCTCCGGTCATAAAATTTACCTGTCTAGGCTTTTCAGTCTTTAAAATAAATTCCTTTCGCCTAAGCTTAGTTTTTATTAACTTTCAGACGAAATACCTCAATGCTAAAGTAATTTTAGATAAAGGTAATAGAAAATGCCGAGATCAAGTTTCTTCATTTGATATTAATAATAATAAAAAACAGAAGGATAAAAAACATGCAAATACAATTGAAAATAGAAAAATTAACATAAGTTGTAAAATTACCGGAAAAAATGTAATTATGCTGGACGAAATTAAGATTTGAAAATGTGAAAAAATTGGTAAATGAAGGACGAGACCCCGAAGCTAGAGGTCAGAAAATTGGAAACTGCATAATTCAAAAAAAATTAATTTAGGAAATAACAAGACTAAAGAAAAATATTCACAATTGTGTCTAAAACAATAAAACCGAAAGTCTATTGAAAAGTTAAAATAAAAAAAATACATGCAATCGAAATATAAATTGAATGGAACTCAAAAAATTGTAAAAGGTTTAAAGGTCAACCCATTACGTCAGTCATCATAAACAGTTTTTTAAGAGCCATTTACTAATATTGTAGTCAAATAGATCGAAGTATACATTAGTCTCACGAAGGGTCCTAGTAATACATTCATTTTATTATAATCTGTTCTGTGATATGAGATCCCAAAAGCTAGCACTGCTCTCAGGACACGGAGTTTACAATAAAGGTTACTTTTTCGAGTAAGGCCTAAACCCCACAGCACTAGACAGTAGCTGATGCACAAAGATTATGTCTGCAATTGTTCGGCGTTTACTGAGTGGTTGTAGTAATCATGTGCATCAAAGTTGATCATGTACAAGTGATTCAAGTATGGGGGCAATTTATAAATGTCGACCTATGGAAGCCCTCTTAAAGCAAATCTACGTTAAACTGTTTCAATTCTTTGTATGTGCAACACACTTGGTTAGCGTATTCCAGCAGAGAACGAGTGAAGTTCATATAAACAGCTCTGGTAACGTATGGATCAAACAATTGTTTTGACAACCATTTTAACAAATATTATTAACATGGTTTCTAAAGTTCTAGATGACCTAAAGCACACCTGATACTTTCGTTCATATAGACTTAATCCACAACACAAATTGACATGGACAACTAAGGGCCCTAGCTTACCATAAACAAAATAATTAAACGAAAAATACTGTCAAATGCCTCACTAAAGTCAATAATTGACTTCATTCCTGGCCTCCATGATATTCAAGATATTTGAGGTAAATTCCATTAGATTAGTGGTAGTCGATCGGTCTCTGAGAACAATTTAGGAATATACGAAAGCTTTGCAATTGGCCTTTAGTTACTTATTTCAGATCTACGACCTTTTTGATGGATCGGAACTATAAAATAGTCCTTCCATCGATGGAAAAATTCATCCGGTAAGCGATTTTTGGAAAAGGCCAGTGAGCCGTTGTGCTAGTACTGCATTTTTATAGGACGAAAAACGGCAATCCATCGGCACCGAAATAAAAATCTTCTTTCAGTTTGTCAACCTTGTTAACCGCCTTGTTTGGCGACAGTTATTCAGACTGCTTTAAAAAAGGTTCACCAAAAAATTTGTAAACTGATTAGGTTTAATTGTAGGATCCACTGCGATTTGGATTTTAAAAATGGCAGCGTTTTTTTCTTAAATTACGAAGTATTCGCAGTTCATTATACCTACCATAAAGGAGATGACGATATATTTGTATATCTAGTGTAACGAACGGATTCAAAAACGACAGCATACAAATTAACTGTCAGAACCTCATTATTGTTACTACCATTCAAAATGGAGTTGAAGCCAATATTTGTCAATAACTCGTTAAGCCTTACAAAATCTGTTTTACGGAAATGAAAATAAGGCTGCGATGCGGATGCAGTATTCGCGTTGCTCTGTTCTTAACAAAAATTAATCGAAAGACCAAACTGGTTTCTGCCAAAATGCTGTTATAGCATCAGATGAAAACACCAAATCTAGTTGTTGGTTTAAATTATTTTTGATGTTACTGATCTGTGATAGACCAGCATTAGACATATTATTTAGAACAAAAATTTTCTTTGCAGTGCGTAAAGAAAAGCATCGGGAGTACCTAATCTAATAAGTTTCTATTGACTGTAAGCACGAATGTAGCAACAAAGAATAAAAATATTGTTTCGTTATTGATTGACACATACCAGATCGATATCGAGATGTCGAAATCGGCAGACACTGCTAGAGTACTCCTATTCCACTCGAATTAGGATTATAAGACTCATCTTTTCTGAAAACGCTAAAAGGAGATGTAAAACTCTCATTATTATTTAAACCCGCATTTAAATTGGTTTCCGTAAGTGCGCAAACATCAACTGGAAGTATTTGAGATTGTAAGAATACTTTCCAGGGCTTAGGCCGGAATCTCCTTACGTTTTGATAGTAAAGGGACACACATTTTAGTTTTTTTTAATTATAGGAATATCGTTGATGCCAATGCTGTTAATGTTATTGTTGTTGATGATATTGTTGTTGATGATATTGTTGTTGATGATATTGTTGTTCATGGTAAGGTTGTTGTTATTCCAGAAGTCAACGAACTCTTTCACATAAGTGAATTCGGGCCATGAATCTGGAGATTAGTAAACTAAACATGGCATCGGGCTCTTTCGATCGTAATAAAAGTTATGTACAGTGAAAGCAGAGTTTAAGTGTGGGATAATATCGAGATTAGTAGTACTCCAAACTAGTCGAGGAACAAATATATTTTTGGGTTTAGGAGAAACCCGCAGGATGCTCGAAAAGTTGGCAGTGTTGTTGTTTGGTTTGATGGTTTGATTAAAAGTAGTTTTAAAGCCTCCTTCTTTGAAAGGATCAATAAATGCTTAATATACTAATATTTTACTCTAAAACTAGTGAATCTCGGAATTCCACAAACTCAAAGCAATTCAAACGCATATTTGATTTAAAAAATTTGGAAATATATAAAAACATTAAGAAAATATTCTATGTGAGGTAATAAAATTTCTAATTTAAGTTTTAAATCTATCATAAATTTGACATTTGTGTTCTAGGAAGGTTGGAGTGGCACCCAAAGGACTAGAATAGACACATGCTTGCACTTAGTCTTATCACATGGCTTATACTCCTCAACCATCAGACTGAGGTTGGTCAGGTTATTTAGAAGAGTATCTCGCAGGAATTTAATTCTCTAATCTTTAATTCTTCTAATTTTTGCAGATTTACCACTCTCTATATCGCCGAACTAAAAACAGTTGATGTTTAAAATCGGTGTGTATATGTGTGTGTGATCCATGCAGACTAAAAGTTTGTGGTCTCTCTTTAGCCCAGACGGGCAACTTATCGGAGTGAAACTTTAGATTTAAGTTTTTTTCATAAATTGGGAGGTTCCAATGATTCATAGCCCAAATCAGTGCACCGGAAGTGGCAGCTTCCAGAAGTTTTTTCGTTTTTGGCCAATATTTTGAAAAGTATATGCTAAAAGATTCTAAATTAAATTCCAAAAATTTAAGCGGAAATTACGATTTTGACAATAACTGTTTTTTTAACAAAATCTTTCTACAGCTCAGACTGATTGACTGTTCAGGATGAAACTTGATACTTAAACTTGGCTGAAATCGGTGACACGGAAGTGGAACTTCTCATCAGAGATTTCTCGTTTTTGCAAATATTTTGAAAATTGTGCTATTCATGAGTTAAATAACTATATCGGTTTACAACATTTTTCCAAAATTTAAGCACGGAAATGACAATTTTTGACAAAAAAGTGTTTTACACAAAAATTCGGTCTTTCTATAGCGAGTGTTCAACGTGAAGTCTGGGATACAATCCCATTTTTTGGACCAACGTTTATGGAAGTGTGCAATTTTGTGCTTAATTTACGTTAAAAAATGCGAAACATTAATTAAAATAAATATTGACAATACACAAACAAACTGACCAGCATTAAACAATTTAACACGCTCACCATTATAAACTCTTATGCAAACAAATATACAACCCTACCACGATAAATTGAGGTATTTAAATCAGTAAACTTCATCTCGATTTGCACATCAACGCTCGTGTGTCGAACCCCTGAAATTATACCAATCGCTGCATTGTATTGTTTACACATGTATATTCGACTGCCCCAAGCCAAACAATAAAAAATTTAGATATTGGCTCTGACAGCTACTACATACGTTCGAAAAGCGATACATTGAGATATTAAAATCACTAAGTCTCAGCGAGCATTGTTTACATATGGATGCTCTACTACACTAAGCCAAACAGCAAAAATCTTAGAAATTGGCTCGCACAGCGACTACATATGTTCGAAAAGGGATACATTGAGACAATAAAATCAGTAAGCCTCGATCTCGATATGACCACCGAGGCTCCTGTGTCGAACCATTTAAGTCTCATCCTTACATCAAGCACTGTATATACAGCTGCGGCCAAAAAATAGAAGTGGTATTACTAACAGTATAAATTTACAGATAAGTTTACAAATATCTCTAGAACGAATTAAAATAACAAAAAGTTAATTACTGTTCCATGTTCTTTATTTATTTCTTAATAATAAAGATTAAGTTTTATTTAATTCATTTCATGGTAGATTATTTACTAACTGCATTTATATACAACTTGAAGGAGGCAGAAAACTAGCAGCATCACCAATTTTCAATATTTCAAAATACTTTTCATATCAAAACCATATAAAAATAAAATTTGTCTAAAAATAACTAAATTTAAATATTCTTGATCGTCTTAGCTTTAAATTAATATTTTGTAGCATATCCCTTGTAACTAATAACTGCTTGACAACGGTTCCTCATAGAACACACAAGTGATTGGCTCTATAGGTATTGAACGCCATGATTGTTCAACCACCTCCCATAGCTGATTTTTGTTGGTAGGGTTTGCTTTCGAAACAGCTGCTTTAACATCAGCCCATAAATTCTCGATCGGGTTGAGTTCAGGTGACTGCGCAGGCCACCTCATAACTCGAATTTTGTTTTCATCAAACCATTTTCTCGCAATTTTGCTGGTATGTTTCGGATCATTGACCTGTTGAAACATGAAGCGCAGTGGCATTTCCTCTTGTGCATAATAAGGCAACATTACAGTTTGTAGGATACTGACATAAGCGTTTGCATCCATATTTTGTTTAATCCAAAATATTGGTCCTACTCCGTAATATGAGAAACAGGTCCATATCATTATATTGCAACCGCCATGTTTTACGGTTGCAAGCGTATTTCTGGGATGAAATTCAGTATTAGGTGGTCGCCTGATGTATCTTCTTGATTCAGAATTACCGTATAATACAATTTTAGTCTCATCCGACCACAGTATATTGTACCATTTTTCGATTGGCCATTCCTTGTGTTCAAAAGCCGAATTTTTTACGTTCGGATACATGCCTTTTATTTAAAAATGGTATTTTTCTGGGACTGCGGACATTTAAATTATGTTTTTTTAGATATCTTCTGATAGTACGAATACTAGCGAGTGCGTTTAGAGCTTTTTAATGACCGTTACTGGTGCAAAACGATCATTTTTAGAGTATCGTACTATTCGACTTACCCATTTAGGGAACAACACATGTTTCCGGCCTCGAGTTTCGGGCTTTTCGTTGTACGCTTTAGCATTCGAAATCATTTTGGCAAAACACCCGTTTATATTTTGAATAACGGCATATGGTTTTCCTTGATGAAGCAGTCTAAGTATTAGATTGCGTTTCTCCGTAATACAATGCTTACTACGGCCCATTATTTTGCCAATGACAATTTTTTGGCATTTATAATAGAAATTAATACTGATTATACTTACTGATTTACCAAAAAAAAATTTTCGAAAACACTAATTAAAGAATTTAAATAAATATTTTTCACACACTGCTATTATTATGGCCGACTTAAATATTGATGTTTCCTTTGTATTTTTCCATTTACTCCGGTAACCAAAAAAAGGATAAAATGAAATACGATACATAAATTAGGCGTAATAACAAATGTTTAACGAAAACCAAAAACAGATTAAATGCAACAGTATGCCAGAAATATGAGAATGTTTTTCTTCTTAGAGTGCATTGCTATTATTTTGGCCGCAACTGTATGTAACGGGTGTTTTTTTAGGAGGTTTGTTTTTCCGATAGATGTCGTTTTATTTTATGACAGTTGTTTTGACAGCTCAAAGTGGCATTTCTACTCAGTATTGTTTGGCAAATCATTATGAATAGGTTAACTCCAGAACAACGTTTTCAAATCGTGGAAATTTATTTTCAAAATCAGTGTTCAATTAAAAATGTTTATAGAGCACTTCGTGAATTTTATGGTGCACATAATCGTCCGTCAGAGACCACCATAAAGAACGTAATTACCAAATTTCGGTCTACATTCACTCTTTTGGATGCCAAGCCACCGACAAGAATGAGAAGAGTTCGTACAGAAGAAAATATTGCTGTCGTTGAGGCCAGTGTCGAAGAAAACGACAATTTATCGATTCGTCGTCGTGCTCAGCAAATTGGACTTTGTCCATCGACTTTATGGAAAATTTTACGTAAAGATTTGGGTTTGGTGCCATACAAAATTCAATTGGTGCAAGAATTAAAGCCACACGACCATCGTTTGCGCCGTGAATTCAGTGATTGGTCGTTAAATCAATTGAACGAAGATCCATTTTTTTACCGTAAAATTCTCTTCAGTGATGAGGCGCATTTTTGGTTAAATGGATACGTCAACAAACAAAATTGTCGCATTTGGAGCAAAGATAATCCACACGCCGTTCTAGAATTACCAATGCATCCTGATAAATGTACTGTTTGGTGCGGTCTATGGGCTGGTGGGATCATCGGTCCATATTTCTTTAAAAATGAGGAAGGACGACGCGTTACCGTGAATGGAAATCGATACAGAACCATGTTAAATGAGTTTTTGTTGTCAAATCTTGAAGATATGGATATGGATGAAATGTGGTTTCAACAAGATGGTGCCACTTGCCATACAGCACGTGAAACAATCGACTTATTGAAAGAAACTTTCAACGACAACATTATTTCGAGAAATGGTCCGGTGAATTGGCCTCCGCGTTCGTGCGATTTGACGCCACTCGATTACTTTTTGTGGGGATACGTGAAGTCATTGGTTTATGTGGATAAACCTCAATCGATTGACGCTTTGGAAACCAATATTCAACGTGTCATTGCTGACATACGCCCTCAAATGCTTGAAAAAGTGCTGGAAAATTGGACCTCCAGAATGACATTTGTGAAAAATAGTCGTGGTAGCCATATGCCAGAAATTGTGTTTAAATGTTAAATGCCAAAAAATTATCTACCAAATAAAAAAAAATTTTGGTCATTTCATAATTTTATATGTGTTTTATTCAAAAAAAAAATCGGCAACCTCTTAAAAAAACACCCTTTACATGGATACTCTACTACACTATGCCAAACAGAAAAAATAAATAAGAGTAGCTCGCGTAGTGACTATATGTACGTTCGCAAAGGAACACATTGCAACAATGAAATCAGTGACACTTTAAATATCTCATTGTATGAATTTAGGGGCCTAAGCCGCTTGGCTTAGTGTAGTAAAGTATCCAAGTACAAACAATACTCGTTGTATTGGTAAAACTTCATAAATTCGACACTCGAGCCTTGATCGTCATATCGATAACAAATCATATCGAACCCATGTCACTATGCAAGCCCATTTCTGAGACCCTTGTCACTGAGCATACTGTATCAGAACATCCATGCAAACGCAAAACCCGCTGTATTGGCAAAACTTAAAAAACTAGACATAAGAGCCTTGGTTGTTATATCGATAAAAGGCTTACTGATTTAAACATCTCAATATATCCCTTTTTGAGCCCATAACGTCATTATGCGAGCCAATGTCTGAGCTTTACCACATCCAAATAAATACAACACTCGCTTTATTGGTTAAACTCCAAAAATTCGACACCAGAGCCTTGGCCGTTATGACTTACTGATTTAAATATTTCAATGGGCGCTTTTAGGACACCCAACAATTGGGAACATGTTGAGTAAAATCGCGGCCTACGTTATGAAAATATTTAGCACTATGAAATTTTCAAATCAAATTGGAGAGGATTTTACTGATTATGATAGGGGACTTAAAAACGACCAATGTATCCATTTTCGAACCCATATTATGAAATAAATAAAAATAAAATCTGGAAACAAAATTCCAATGTTCCGTCGTTCGTCAGATAATAATAGGGCCAAATATTTTATGAAATTCATTTGTACTTTCGAGGCGATACACTTCCACTTTTTGTCCACTTCTTATGGCCGGATAGTGAAACGCTTTAACAGTGTAAGGTTCTCTAAAAAAAGTTACGCAGGAATACGAAAATAGTAGTACCTATCAATATAATTTAAATAAATATATTTATTTGCCTTTGTAACACTTTGGTACTAGGAGATACCATCTTAAAACTTTTGTTAACGAATATATATTTAATTACGATTTCTGAGCTAAAATTATGATTTTTATACAAACAAAACCTATTTTCAACATCCCACCGAAAGCAAACTACTCTATCTAATACTCTTTTACAATCAGTATAATAAGCTCCAGCCCTTGACGTTAGTAAAGTAATTATGTAATGATTTTGTTCAATCAGCTTTGTCAATAAGTTACTCCTTAGTTTACGCAGCTAAAACCATGAACCACTAAACTCTAGGAAAGCTACTAATACAACATTAACCTAGAACCTTGACGTAAATATCATAGCTATCCATATTTATTTCAGCAAGGTTATTGTTAAAGCGTTTCCTTTACCACCACAACCGGAAAATCTACCGACTGTTACAAAGTTGATAACAACTGTGACACATTAATTCGTAAATATAATTCCATTTTCACATATTGTATGTTCCGCAACGAGAACATCAACAAAACACCAAAACATTCAAAAGATCCATTTCTTCGTTTCTCGCATAATATATACTCAGCTGACGCCCATGCCACCACCCGAACCTACATCATGTTAATGTTTAATTTACACACAAAGAAATACACAGCTACTTTGGATACTGCATATAACTTTACATGTGTGTACATACATACATATATTAGAAAATAGAATTCAGCCTCTTTAAATGTATCTAAATCTACCTCGTTATTTGTGATGGGGGTGATATATTAAGGTTTGGGGTTATTTTATTATTTATGTCGATATCACATTTCCTTTGAATTTTCTAGATACTCTTATTTGATATATGTGTAAGTACATACATTTGTACGAGAAAAACATTTTCTCTCTAGTCTGTATAATATAAATTTTCCAACGAACGTACATATGGGTATAAAATACTGTGTTAAATTGTTTTTGTTTCTTAGAATTTCAAAGCAAAATTTATTATTTTTTCGGAGGTCGGAGGTGCCGAGGAAGCGAAATTATCAATGTCATATTATTAACTACAAGTGTTGACGTATAGAATGAAAATTTTAATTTAATTGACACTCTCAGTGTTTGCTCGATCTATTTACAAGTGCCCGCCCGTGTTTAAAAACGCATTCACCACAAAAATTTTGTTTACACACCAAAATCCTTTTGTCTCAAGATAATAAAGTATATACGTACTGTGTATATAGCATTAAACCCTCCAATCCGGATACTTCTCGACATTATCTCTCCCGTTGCATAGAGTAAACAATAACGGAATTATGTTTGTTTAGCTTTCAACATCTTCATCTCGTTGTCGTCGTCATAATCATTTCCATATTTATTTATGAAACAGGAGATAAGATGAAAGACTAGACTAGACAAATAGCATTTTGTATTTTTGTAATACAAAGTGAGTCAATATACGGTATATGCAGGTACGGTAAAGAGGACAAAGTTGAATAAAGATGCTGTACGTTTGTTACATACCAAAAAATAAATTATTACTTATCTCCTCTATACGTATGCACATTACATATTATTCATACAAAGAAACTGGCAAGGTTTTCTTACTTTATTTCTACAAAGTGAAAGTATCTAATATATCGCAAGACATATATACGCGGGACACACACATAAGATCAAATTGGAATTTGAAATATTTGATTGGGATCATGGTCAATTGATTTTTTACTTTTCGAAAATTGATCGCCAAAATTAGACGGTTTCGAATTACCTCGACCATGGAGCACGCAGTAATAACATAATACGAATCTCACGGAAATATGAATTTTCTATAAATGAAAATTTGTGGCCATGAAATTATTATCGACGTCAGATATGAATTATATATGATTGATTTCATCGTCTATTTATACGCACACAACCATTTTTTATTTTTGTATGGTTGGTTAGCATTACAGCGATAACAAGTGTTTTTTTAAATATCGAATACACGATGACACATTCCATGAGCGATTACCGATACAATTGTTCACGGAATTTATAAAATTACTGAAAATTACAAAAGAACTCGTCATAAATCATCCTAATAATAACAACACCAAAAATTATCAGAATTTATGCGCGCATCTCACGTTATTTCAACTTGTTGTGTGGTATTTAATGATGTTCTTACGTTAATGCGCGAGTTTTTCGATTAACATCGTCCTGCGATAACAATATATAACAAAACAAAAAAATTATCTCATTCGCGTGAAATTTTACTGATAAGCAAAGCACAAACACATCATAATTTTTATGTGTGTTAGAAATACATTTTCATTCATATAAATAGAGATGTTATGTGTTAGTAACATTAACATGCTAAGTAGAGCAAATACAAATTAGTTTTTGTTCGCGTTACGTAACGCCGCGAATGTAGTAATTTGCGCACGTGATGATTTCGCGAATTTACAATTTTATTCGTATGCACATAACATTATAGGTTTATAATTAACATTGAAAATAATCGTACAAGTGTAATCCATTCAAGTACGTTTGACTGGTTTGATTTAGCTTTACTTTGATATGATTTACGCTTGCGCGATTCTTAAAAATCCTTTCTCTGTGCTCATGTGGAGATATTGCTTGCCACTACACAATACAAAACTTAACATTATCGTTTATTGGTAAACGGTGAACTAGACTGGTTAACCTATATATGTAATTTCGGACGAATGTGAAGGTAGATAATACTAAACTAAACGTCTTACACGGGGAACATAACAACATGGTGCCTGTGTAAGGTGGAAACGTGCAATGGTGACACATGTTTTGAATGTAATTATTTAATTCAATGTACGTGTGAAATTAGTAAATTGTTCATCCTAGGAAAAATAACATATTTCATCAAAGTACACTACTTCATTCCACCCCAGCTTTAATTCTATTTAAAGTTTAAACTCGTATAAGACCAAAAAGTATTTTCAATTTATTTACATGTTAGTGTTAGTTTTAATGGAACTTAACCACTTCTCTACCAATTAAAATGAAATTTGGTTTGAACTCGGTCCGATAAGGATATGCGTTTCGGATATGTGCTGGAAAACACTAAATTTGAATGGAACTGAGTAATTTCGAATTTGCTTACAAAGCTACTAAGTAATCCATACCATACGGTAGCTACTAAGATCTCAAAATAGATCTAGATAGAAATATAAATAGATCTCAAAACCATATTAGACGGTCATCAAATGGCATTCCAAGTTCATTAAAAAAAATGTTATGGCCAACTTTTTTTAGGAAAACTTCACACATGTCCGGAGTGAAGTATTTTCAATTCCTAGATAAATATAAAAGTGAAAATGTAAAAACATATAAAACTCATATTAAAATAGAAATGTATATTTTTTATTCGTTTCTTACGTTGCTCGTAAAAAGTATTACAAAACATTAATACGTTGTTGTTTCTGAAAATTTCATTTGTAATTTTCAAAATCATATGTTCCCCCATTAAAACAGCGCAGGTTATTAGTATTCTGGATTGCTTTATAGAATATTTTTATGAACAGGGAACGTAGGTGACTAAACTAACGTCTTAAAAAAATAGACAAAAGCGATTTAAAATTTTTGAAGATAATTTAGAATTTTCGAAATTCGCATTCTCTATGACAATTAAAGCGGTCTGCTATTTAGCAAAACAACTCAAATTAGAAAAACTTTATGCTCTCAGGCATTTAGGTTTGCCGATTTTTGAATATGTTGTGTTCCTAAAAGCCTGCGATTCTAACAGAAACTTGTTTTGAGTAGGACACTCACTATCTACACGAATCGAAAATATGTCATTTTTAAATAGTTTATTCAAATATCGTTAATCCCAAGTTCCTAGAAAATTATCGTATATCGAGCTTCCCTGAATTTTCAAACTTATTTTGAGTAGGTCATCAACTCTAACCGAATATATGTTATTTTTAAACAATTTTATGGTCCCAGGCATTTAGGATTGACGATTTTTGAATATTCTATAAAGAATTATCATAAATCGAGTTTGCCAGATTTTTTCTACCGAGACTCCTTTGTAATCTAATTTTTGTAATACAAACTTAGTTCCATACCAATATGTTAACAAATGTACTAGTTTAATTGCAATTGAGCAGAATGTTTGTTGGGGCCCCATTTGTGTCATATAAACCTAGTTCATCGCAACGTTTTGATACATAGCTTAGTAACAATCATATTGGACATTTTTCTGAACTATATCCGGAGCTCATATTCGAATTCAAATTTTATCATACAAACCAATGTTTACGAAGAAAAACCTGGCACAAAAAAAGAAACTACCTATGCACAAACAGGTGACCTCATTCCGAAATTAGAGCTGAATTTAGCCCTAAACCGAATCTCTCAAATTGTTGTCAAAATAGTTGAAACGGAAATATTCTCCAACCCTGAGAAACTACTCATTTGACAAATATTTTCGAAATCCCGAAATCGAAATCTCGAAAACGAAATCCCGAAAAAAAAAATCCCCAAAAATAAAATACCGAAACACGAAATCCTGAAATACTATGCCCCCAAAAGTTCGGTATTTTTCGGCTTAACGTTTGGGTTTACATATTAATTATTGAAAATAACTGAGTTTGGTGTTTAGATGTATCAATTTAACAATTTAGCAACCTTTAAAGTAGAAAAAATTGAGAATCTCAAATTTTGTTTTGTTTTCAATGTTAAATCATTGCTGCTAGATGATTGAAGAGTTATCATCGAATGCGGAGGACTTATATAGCGTATTTTGATTAGGTTGTGATATACACTAGGTGGCCTGTCAATATGTAATTGGATGTAGAATTGAGAACCACCTTTTTAAAGCATTATAAAATTTAACTGAAGTGAATGTTTAAATTGTAGATGGTGTGTGTGTACTAGGCTGAGGCATTAATTATTATTAATTGGTTAATTTTAGGCTAAACAGAGTAGAGGAAATTATTTAAAATATAAATGTTTTATTTTATCTGATTTTTCAGTTTTGGGAGAAATAATTAACCAGTATACGACTATATTTATGATTTATATGTTCATGAGGATAATGGTGATTACTTTAGATGATTGATCACAGACATACAACAATCGTCTTGGAAAAGTACCCCAGAAAAAAATAGGTTAAAAGGAAACAATTGTCCAAAAGAAGTAAGAGGTATCTTGAGGAACAAAAAAAAAAGCAACGTGGCACCATCAAACCAGAGCTCCACAAGATAAAAAAAAGATTCAACAACCTCACTCAACGATTGATCAGTAAGTTGACAAATGATAGAAATATTGACTATACATTTTGCAAAGCAACTGTTTAAACAGTTAAAAAACCAACAATGCAGCTTCATCCTGTCAGGAAAGTGGATGGGACGTGGAACAAGGAAGTCAAGTCTCATTTAGTAACATCATATACTTAGACCAATTTCCTGGTTACCACCAATGTCTAAACTATTTGAAAAGTTACTATTAAAAAGACTTAAATCGATACTCGGCAGAAAAAACCTTATTCCGAATCATCAGTTTGGTTTCCGCATTAAGCACTCAACTATTGATCAGGTACATAGAACAAACAATGTGATTGAAAAGGCATTCGAAGAGAGAAAGCGAAAACCTTTAACAAAGTCATGAAGGTCTGAGCTATAAATTAAAACAGATTCTTAATAAACACATTTTATTAAACACTTGTTTATTAAGTGTAAGTGTGTTTCGCCACGTGCCTACGGCAAATAGTGTCAAAAGTAAAACTAATTCTTCCCGAACAGCATAGCCAAATACTGGAATCTTACTTAAAAGAACATATTTCAAGGTTAAGTAAGATACTAGTACGAATACACTGAAATCAAATAAATCCACGCAGGAGTTCCACAAGATGTTCTCGGTTCCATTACATACACATGATCTTCCAATACCTGAAAACAGCACTATAGCTACCTTCAACAGTGACACAGCTATCATGGCAGTAGATGACAGCAACCAAATAATGGCAGAGAAGACACACACAATCATCGAACAAATATAGAACTGGACCAGATTACACCCCATAAAACTTAATGAAACTAAATCAGTATACATTGATTTTACAAATAAAATATTATCGTATAAACCAGTGTATATGAACAATCAAGAAATACCACATGCTAACAGTGCCAAATACTCGCCATGACATTAGACGCTAAACTTAGTGGCCGGAAAGCTCACGTCAAAAAGAAAAGGGAAGAATTGGAATTTGGATGCAAGAATAAGTATTGGTTGTTGGGAAGGTATTCTAATTTATCTACAACCAAAATATTAAAATCTGTTTGGACGTATGACATTCATTGTGGAGATTGATGTATCAAGCAGAGTAATATCGAAATAATCTAACGATTTCAAAATATAGACTGAGAAACATTGTCAACGCGCCGTGGTATATTAGCAACAGCGGCATCTATAAGGATTTTGAGATAGACCCAAATAAAAAAAAAGTTAAAAATGAAATTATAAAATTAGCAACAACAAAATTATAACCAAACTACAGTGCCAAAAATGGGGATGAACATCTAAATTAACAGAACAGTATTTTAAGTTAGAACAAAATTGCTTATTCGTCTTAGGACTACATCGCACTGTAATCGTAGTAACATTTATACACCGAGTAAAAAATTCTGGAACGGCAAATATTTCAACAAAGGGGTTGAGTTTTAGGAAAAATGACATATTCAAAAGTTTTAGGTTTCAAATAATCTATATGGCGACATGTTCCTAACCTTGAAAGTAGCTCAAAAGTTATCGTATAGTATACAAAATACGGAATAGTATACACTTTCTCCCCACATATTGTAGGTTCACACTTTAAAGCGAACTGAAAATGCTTAGGTTGAGCCTAACTGAAGTTACACAAAAAGTAATTAGATTTTCACTGGAATCCGAATCTTGTTTATTTTGGGTTAGGCGTGTTCTTAAGAGTACAAACTAATTCGATAATTTAATAGCTACAAAGTCGCAAATCTGATCAAATAATCATTACTTGCACACAAGAATCATTACATAGCCTGATACTGACTAGGTAGTTGGTTCTTGTAAAATTAAATTTTTTCGTGATATTGTTACAATTCAACTTGATTCAAAATTTTAAAGTTTCAGTTATTAATTAGATCAGAAGGCTAATTATAGCCATTTGTTTAACATCGATTTTAGTTGTGAAGTTAATTTGATTCTAATTTAGCATGACATAATTACTAGTAAAATAAAAATTTGTTTTTTGTTCGATCGAAGAGCTCTGCTTGCCGCTTATTGGTAATTAAAGAGAAGGCATCAAATTAACGTTATCGAATACCAACAAAAGCCATTAAAAATTATATTCCATAGAGACAACTAACTACCTTCAAATTTACTCGATAGTTTAATAGCAAGTTTAATAGCACGTAAAAATTTAATTTCGGTTAAATACTCAGATTCCATGCTAGCTAGCTTTAGTAAACAACCTTTCTATAATGCATCCTTCACTTAAACACCCTCCAATAAAATAATCCCTAAGTGCGTTTATAATACCAATTTTTAACCTCTGTACTATGATTTATTACAACAACTTTATCTTTATTCCGCAGTTGTTCAATGTACAACAGCGCAGTGCACAATAGCTGGCAGCGTCAGTATAGCGAAAACAAGAAAAATAGAAACAAAAAGGATATTGTGCGTGTGATGAATTAAGCACAAAAGGAAAATATTTTTCCTTCATTTTCAACATTGGTTTATTGTTTTGTACACGTCCTCGCTAGCTCTACATACATAGGTATTAAGTATATACGTGTACAACACAAAGAGCAGAGTGGCAGAGAGTAAACCAAATGTTTTTTTCCACTTTTCATTAACATGCATAAAGAGATACACACATACATTATATTGGTTTTTTTTTTATTTCGTTTTTCCGAAGAAAATTGGAAAATATTCTGTTCATTTTTAATTTGTTACAATAAAAAAAATTAACTTGTGAAGAATCTGATAACATTTTTATTATTATTATTTTGATGTTGATGTTTTTCCTTTTATAATGCTGTTGTTTTTTTTCGGAAAAACTGAAAAATGGAAAATTTAAATCAATATAATAATGAGAGTAAAATTTGAGGTATATATCTCTGTATATTATCCCTTGTATATGACGGAACGAACCCTTTTTATGCTTGGTAAATTTACTTTGGTGTCTTCTCTGGGTTGGGGTGCTGTGTGCCGTACATATAAAACATTGCTTTCATGTTGATATAACCATTTAAAACCGAGATGAAATCTTAATTTGTGTGATTTGAATTAATTTGTGTAAAATGTGTTTATAAAGGTCTTAATTGTGTATATGTATTTATACCCATTTTGATATGATGATGTGCTGCTAACTGAAAAAAATATTCTGGGCATTACGCCAATGTTATCGCATGTGATATGCGATTGGAATGGAAAATTGCTTTGTGATTAACTTTGTGCGGATGACGAAATAAAAAATAATTGTAAATGTACGTGTATTATGAAATACCAAGAATATTTCGAATTTGTACAATATTCGAAGAGATAAAAGTAAATGACACACAACGGTGTTATCAGTTTAATAGGCAAACACCTTAAATATTGTACACAAACACAACAGGAAATTGTTTAAGAATGCCCGTTTATAGTCGTCCCAATTAAATTCTATATTATATTGTCGTAATGATGATAACCATTGTGGCGTTGCGAGTGTGTGTATCTGACGATTAAAGTTAATTAATTAATTGTTTGAAATATCGTTTACAACATTCTTCGAATTACCCGTATATATAACAACGAATCAAACATTATATTTGCAATTAAGGCTTATATTATTCCAATCATTACAATTAATTTATATTGCTTCGCGGATAAAAATAAAACACATCCATTGTGAGTATGAAAACTACACTGTTAGATACACGATTAGAAAATGTTATTCAGAATAGAATATTTTTCTTTGATGCGGAACATTCATTCACGAATCTCGCAATAAATTAAATTTTATTAAAATTTATTTTTACTCCAATCCCTCTTTAAGACGAACGAAACACAATACTTACGTATATAAGACAAGAGACACATAAAATACATTTTTTTTATGAAAACAGCATAAATCATTTGCATTTAAGACAACGAGAAGAATAAAAATGATTACCATAAAAAATGTTACACGCGTAACTAAAATTTTAACGCTCTTATGTCGAGGGAAGATTAGAAAGGTGTCGAGAAAATATGTTCTAAATATAATATATGTTAGTGATTTACTAATTAATGTTTGGTTCAGTGTCAGTGGTATTTTTAATTTTCTATTTCAAAATTTTTTAAAATTAGAAAGATAAGTTTGCTAAGAAAATCATTCAGATAACTGTGTAGCACTCAATTAAGGGTTACAAAAAATAAGCCTTCTGGAATGATAACCATGAAAAATTAAATTCAATTGGTTAGTCGTCGATAATCACATATTTTAAGAGGCCCCATGTACAAACTATTGCAAACATTGATCGCAAATAGTATTATTCTTCCTTTACTAAAATATATTCAAATTTAAACTAGAGGTATTTGTTTAATGGTGTTCGTCAATACCAGCCGGAACCAAACCAACCAATATCTCGATGCATTGTACTGCATTGTATTGGATGCAAAGAAGCCGTACCCAAATCAGCTATAAGCAAACGAAGAAAGTGGGACCCATCTGAATTATTGCACAATGGATAAAATACATAGTATCAGCCGAAAAGTCAGTCAGGCCATTTGAAATCATTGGGAACCATTCAAGCCATTGTACAATGAACATGATATGTTCTAGCTCATTGAACACTATGTAAAATTTCAGTTGTGTTTGATTTGGCAGTGGTTCCAGCTATTCTAATGGTTCGAGCTGACGTTGCTATGAATCGGGCTTAAAGTTAAATGTGCACAACCATCCAAAATATATTGTGATTGTGGTTCCGACTGAATTATTATTATTTTGACTGGCATTCTATTGGTTCTGGCTGAAATTTTAGATATCCAGAATTCCAGATTGTTCACACTGACATCATTTGGTTCAGGCTAGCATTGTAGTATTTATGGTTTAGGCTGAAAGCTTATATATATATATATATATATATATATATATATATATATATATATATATATATATATATATATATACGAGTCTCGTATATGTATGTGAACAACCACCCAAAATGCAATATGCTTCTTGTGTAAGCTCCGTATAAATTAAAATGGCATTTTATGCTTTCGGATAGAATTGTATTAGTTCCGTCTAAAAAGAATTTTGAGGTGATTTTTCTTTTTAGATGAAGCCAATAATTGTTTGAACCTCTTTATAAATTTCAACAAAACTAAGAATTTTGATGTAAAAAAGAAAGGCTATTAAACCTAATATGATTTTGGTCGAAATTGGTCATAAAGGGCTATACAAAAGTTCCTTAATATGATTTTCCGTAATCTGGAGTGAAGCGACAGTAACACAAAACAGAAACGTTCCACACATACATTCCCAGGATATAAAGTGAGATAGTTGCCTTTCAACTTAAATTATGATTTCCTGTAACTTTTGCTTGATCGGAATCGAAGTAAGCGGCGAAACGAATTTTCCACTTCTGCATTCCCAATTACTAACGTGTTGAATTTAGTGTTTAAAATATGTTTTATGGTTCACGAGAACAGTAGACTCCACCAAATTTTAGGTTGAAGTTACAGAATAAAACTGATAATTGCATACTACCATGGGACAGTCCCCTCAAGGCAGCTTTTCGGTAGCACGACAATTCACCGAAAAGCAATCCACTGAAAACGACAGCTTACCGAAAACAACAATTCACCGGAAACGACAATTAATAGAAAACGACAAATCATCGAAAACGACAATTCATCGTAAACAATCAATCCTTTATACAACCTTCCGGTTGTTCCTTTAAAAAGCGGAATTTAACTGATTTGTAATAAAAAATTCAAACAGAAAAAATAATTTTTATTATTAGAAATTTTTCGCTTTAATAATAAAAACGAAAAACCTAAAAATCCAGCAAAAAATATATCCCAAAATAATGAAACAAAAAATATTGAACAGAAAATTCTCGTAGATTAAAATACTTAAATTCCTTTACAACAGCTCATTGTATTTTAAGTAATATAATTTTAAATAAATTGACTGAACCCTTCCAATTACTGAATTTGGCGTCTCTTTTATAATTGGTAACAGCGCCAATTCTATATTCCGTAATTATTATAAATCCCCGCTCCTATGCCCTCGAAATTGAAATAAAAAGTCCCTCGGAGGACCGCAATTTTTTTCTTGTGAATTAAAAGAAATAATTAACCTTAGTCGAAAGATAAACTGTTTTCTTTTATCTTTTTAAGCAATTATTTTGACCATTTTTAATTGTAATATAAATAATATTTTACAGTTTTTCGAATTTTCCAAGATTTTGTTCAAGTATTTTTAATTTCAGAATGAATTTCAAAAGTTTCGGGATTTATTTTTTCACTATGTTTTCGGCATTTTTTTATTTCAATAAATTAATAACAAAATAATAATAATATCGTATTAAGTGAATTGTCGTTTCCGGTTAATTGTATTTTCGAAAAATTGTCGTTTTCGGGCAATTGCTTTTTGGTGAATTGTTTTTTCGATGAATTGTCGTTTTCGATGAATTATTTTTCCGTGAATTGGTTTTCCGGTAAATTTTCATTTTCGGTGAATTGTCGTTTTCGGTTAGTTCTTTTCAGTGAATTTTCGTGTTCGGTGAATTGTTTTATCGATGAATTAAGGTTTTCGACTAATTCTTTTTCAATGACTTGTTTTTTAGTAAATTGTCGTGGAACAGTTTTCACCACTGGGATCGTAACGGCACCAAAATTGAAGAAATTCAGCTCAAAATTATTCAAAAGCTTTAAATTATTTCCATTAGCTAGGTTTCGACTCGTTCATTTTTTCCATTTGTGCTGTGTTGCTTGATTTGGCGATGAAGCTACTCGCCCAACAAACCATTTAATTCGGTAGAAATCGACTTAGCGTCACAATTTATGGCCATAACTAAAAAAAATTAAATAAAAACCATCAACAGTCAGAACTGGGCCATGTATATTAGAGTTGTGCGTGCAATAGCTGATTTTAAATATGTAGCTTCCACCAAAACTACGGTGCTTCATAAAAATATTATAACTTTAATTCTGTACTCAGGCAAGTAAATCCGGTCGTTTTGCTTGTTCACATATTGCTCAATAACGAACGGTGACTCATCGGAGAAAACCAAATTCGGCAAATCGCCACTTTCGTGCACAACTCCTTTGGTCTTTCCACTCTAACTTTTTTTTGAGCATCGGTGAGACCATGCGTTTTATGGAATTTCAATATGTGCTGCATCCGTTCGAGCGAAATGTTCGCCTCACGAGCCATTTTTCTGCCGCTACGGCGCGGATTCCGAGCCAATTTTGACATTGACATCATGAACGTCAAGCAACTGTTGCTTAAGTTAGTACAAATTTGGGTTTGCAGTCCAACATAAACGTTGAGGGAGGACTCGTGAAAGGGGCGATTGGAAACGTAACAGAGTTCATTTAACCTTATTTCCCTAAGGAAAGGATAATGCTGCCGATGATTTTATGCTGGACCTGCATTGTTCATAAGATGCAAGGATGCACGGTGAACCATGCTGTCGTTTACTTGGGCACAAATTTTTAGCCAAAGATCAGGCCTATGTTACGCTGTGCGAACACTGGAAGCAGTGTGCATCGAGGATTTGAATTGCGGTAAGTTCAAAAGACGACAACTTGCAACGACTTTAAGGAGATGGAAAGTACTTTGCCGTATTGTCCGGCACGTTACCTCTTCAGCGCTCATAATTTTGAAATAAATTGGAATAAAATGTTAAACCGAAATACTTAAATGATGTTGTTTAACTTTCTCATTACTAAACAATTGGTGAAAGCTGATACAGACGGGACAATATGAGAAGTAAAGTAGAAATTGTGAATGCATTGTAATTGAACACACTAAAAAGAAATACCCACAACAAAAACTATTAATTAGTTTAATCCTTCTTAAGTGATAAGTGTTGCCCTATGTTGTCCTAAGTCTTGTCTTTGGCAGCACGAGAAATTATTGCGTTTTTAAAAGTTACTTATTTTTATGTTTTTAATAACTTCAATTCCGTATTCACAATATTTGTTGCAACCGATGTTCTGCGTCTTATTTGATCAACTACAATATTAAGGCCCAAATATCTGATTGATCCTGTAAATCAATTTTGGAAATCACATTCTCTGTATTTAATAAATATTTGTTTTGAAAGACCTTACATACTAGTAGAAGTAATATTATACTTTAATCCGATCTCTAATAATGACAATTCATGGTTATTCAACTGAAAATCTGTAATTTTCGAGAGAGAAATTGTGTGTAACCAAGTGTCTCTATTTTTGTTCAAAAAGTGAACTGGCAGTGCCGTTGCGCGCACTAGTTACAAAGTAGATTTTGTATTTATTTAATTTTAAATTAGAAAGCTGAAGAAAAATAAACAAAACTATTTGACAATAAAGAAGTTAAAGACCCAATCAACATATGAAAATTCGATCCTTTTGTTAATTTCTGATAATTTAAGCACAGTGCCATTTGAATTTATTATGACAAATCAGCAAAATTTAGAATACACGAGCGGAAAATTTTGGCAGGTTACCGTTTAAAGAAACAACTTGATTGACACATTTATAGATTAGGAACTATATACTTTGAGCATCCTTAATGAACAGATTTGATTTCCTTGAATTGTGGTTTTCGCTGAATTGTCGTTCTTGATGAAGAAAGATAAAGTATTACGTCACTCAATAAGTCCCGAGCCTGACACATACATACGAGTAGATCGCGCATCTAATGAAACATTCATATGATTTTTAGAAAGTACCAACCTTCAAACGATATGTGTCTAAATTTTATGAAAACCTGACCATTATGTTTTTGAGGGCCAAAAATATCGTTCAAGCAATGCAATGGCTTGACAAGTGTTATAGGGGCACTGCTCAATCAAAATCAACTGTGGAACGTTGGTTTACTGAATTTAAATATGGCCGTACAAACACCGATGATGCTGCTCCAAATTTGACAGTTATTCCAGAAAAGATAAAAGAAATCAACAAAATCTTTTTGGAAGACCGTAAAATGAAGTTGCATGAGATAGATGACACCTTAAAGATATTAGAAAACCAGCAAAGTGGCGATGATTCAGAGCACTGCTAGGAGCTGTTTAACCGCAATAAACTGGGGTTTTTGCTTCGATATGTAACAATGGAAAAAGCAAGGATCCAGCACTATACTCCGGAATCAAATCGCCAGTCAGCTGAGTGGACAGAGGCCATCCGAAGCGTCCAAAAATGCAAATGTCTTCCGGTAAGGTCTTGGCCTACATATTTTGCTATGCCCAAGGTATTTTATTCGTCGATTATCTTGAGAATAGAAAGACCATCCACAGTGACTATTAAGTGGCCTTATTGGTACGATTGTAGCGAATAAATGGCCCCAAATGCAAAAGAAAAAAGTGCTCTTTCGCCAAGATATTGCACCGTTTCGCGAGTCGTTGACTGGATGGCAAAATTGATCGAATTGTTTCCCCATCCACCATATTCTCCGGATCTGGCTCTCAGCGACTACTACCTGTTCGTTGACCTCAAAAAACTGCTCCAAGGAAGAAAATTTTGCCGAAGCAAACGCCTACTATTAACAAAAAAGACATCGAAATCTTAGAGAAGCGTTGGAATCAATGTATCACTCTTGAAGGAAACTATCTCATGAATAAAGTCGATTTTTGCAACAAAACAAATGTTTTCTTAGTACTTAGACTCGGGACTTATTTAGTGACGTTATAATAATCATAAAAATTATGGACCTCGAGTTTTTTGTGGATTTGCAATTCGCTATATATCGCCGAAGTCAAAAAGTAATTTAAAAAAAATTGTGTGTCTGTGTGTGTGATCTACAGCCCAGATGGAGCGACTGTTGGGATAAAACTTTAGACTTAAGCTTTTTTTAGGAAATTTGTATGTCCCAGTGATGTTGGGTCTAAATCGGTCACGGGAAGTCGCAACTTAAATAGGATCATTCTCGTTGTTGACAATTATTTTAACAATTATGTCCACAAAAATTCTAAATTAGACAGGCAGGACCGATTTTTCACAAAAATTCGACTTCTATACAGCCCAGACGGATTAACTAATCGAGGTGATACAACAGACTTGAGCTTTGTCCAGGACCCAGTGGTTTTTGGAGAACTTAATGATATTTGGAGAAAATCGGTTCACTACAAGTGGCAGCTTTTATAGAAGCTTTTTCTGTTCTTGCATTTATATTATTTAAAGAACTCAATGATACATGAGGTAATACGTGTACCGGAAGTGTTTCCTCTATGGAAAGTTTTCTCGTTTTTATAGTTTTCTCAAATATTTTAAAGAACAATTATGAACAAAAATATTCTAAATAAAATTTGCTACGAAATTTAACGAGAATGAAGATTTTAGGTTAAACAATACTCTTTTTACCAAAAGTCTGCTGTTATATCTTTCGCGTTAGAAATCAAGTGTGGTGTATCAAGATTTTTTGTACATTCGTGGTAAAAGAAAGTCGGATGTTGGCCACTACATATACACTCCTTTTTTTAATTTAATAGCCGTTTTCGGTGAAGTGTTATTGTCAGTGAACTGTTGTTTTCGGTGGTTTTCCGATGGCGTTTTCGGTGAACTGCAGTGTTTGGTGAATTTTCCTTTTTGTGAACTGTCGTTTTCGATGAATTGTTGTTTTGGGTGAAATGTTGTTTTCGTTGAATTTTCATTTTAGATCCATGATCATTTTCGATTAACTTTCGCTTTCGTTGAATTGTCGTTATCAGTGAATAATTGTACTATCTATTTACAGTAATCTACGGATAGTACTTTAAATATTGTACAATCGAACATTGAAAATGACTAGTTTCTTTTAAAAGTTTTCGGTTGTAACTGTAGAAAACAATAATTATAAACATGAATGGTAGCTGACATATTTGTGTTTTGCAAGTTGAGTACTCTATGACAAATTTTTCTTTAAATATTCTAAAATTAAATGTGTTTATATAAAATTAGCTTATACGGGGTGACCCTGTAACTAAATGGGAGTTACAACGGTGACTTTACTTGTATCATTTCGCATGTGGATGACGCGCCTGTCAAGTTATACGCGTTTTAAATAAGTATTCCACGCGTTTTAAAACATATCATAATTCACGTATGCCCTGTGAGGAATATTTTCAAGCACGCCTAATTCAATTTATTGATTTAAAAAATAAAAACTCGCAATCAGAAAAGAACGAAGCTAACCTAATTACCAATTTCCCATTATGATGTTATGATGTTAAACCAAAACAAGCTTAGCTAATTTTATAAAACAACAACAAATTTCTAAAGAATTTCAACTATGAAAATGCCATAAACCACTTAATTTTAACATTTTCCTGTTTATATACAACCATCATCTCCCATCAACATTACCACCACCAATCACGTCTAAATTTCATTACACTATTAAAAGCAAAAAAGCATCGCGTAGATATAACGAAATAAAAAAATCAAATCATAAAACTCTTACGATTTTCCCTTTAAGACATTATTAAGATGTAATTTAATAATTATAAATAACTGCAAAAAATACTTTCTTGTAATAGTATCAAAGAATGTAAAGTGTAATTATTCAAACGATAATTGAAATTAATATATTCAATTTTCTTATTAAAAAAAAAAAAAAAAATGTTAGAGAGTGTTGCAGAAAGTCTACAATCTTTTATGTCGTCTTAGACGTTTTATATATAAATAAATTTTTTCAACAAGTTGCTTCTTTCAAACATCAAGTAATATAAAATAAGTTTCTGAAATAATCAATCATTATATACAGTCGCTTTTAGGGGTTGTTTTGTTGTTGTATACGGTGATAAGGAAAATGTGTATTTTACACCTACAAGGTGGTATGGTGTGGAGGTTGAATATTATAAAGAAAATTATGATTTGAAAGGGAAAGTGTAATAATGAGTTCACGATAAATCATTGATTTATTATTATTCTATTGAGATGTTAGCTTTAACGCGAAACCTCCAAATTTCGATTGTTCACTGCGTTCCCGCTGTATACTTGAAGCGTTAAAAATTTCTCACATAAATTGTATTTTATTTTTTAAATTAAAAATTCAGTTCATTGGAATAATAATTTATATAATTAAACCTATGTACATACTTGGGAAAATTTTCTCCGTATTCTGGAAAAGAATCGCGTTATACTGTACATACGAGTATATATGATTTTCGCGCGTCAAATGCAAATTTATATAAGAAATCCGGAGAAGACGTTAGTTAATCTTATAATCAACACGAAAAACATATTACGTATATGTATATAATTAAAGTTCATTGAACCATTACGATATTACATGTATGCAATATAAAATTTTCTTATACACCACCTTTCTATTACTTAATATATATACTAGAAAACCGTTAATTTTCTTAATTATATATTCTTACTGATCTGCGTTACATAATCAGTGATGTGTGGATATGATATGTATTTAGATTACAAAACTGCAGTCTAACCAGTTATGTCTTGTTGTTTTTGTTATTTTTGTTTGTTTTAGAGTTCATCAGTCTCTGATAATAGAAATAACAATTTTACCTAAGGCATTTGAAAACTTTCCGGTCGGAAAAGAGATTCAGCTTATTACATGTATGCGTTATTCATCTTATATTTTTATATAATGATGTCAACTTTTTAAAAAAAAAACTTTATCGTCAAAAAATTAGTTTTTGTTTATTTAAGCCCCGAAACCAGTTGGTTAGCACAAGAGACGATATATATAGTTCAACAATAGTTTTTTGGAGATTAAGTAAGAACCGCACCTTTGGAATTTAACGTTTTCAGTCTATAAACTCTGTAATACAGTATTTTGAGGTTGTGGTCGAGCGATATACTGGACCTAATTAATGAAAATTTTGATTGTTGATAAGCAGGTTGAACTATAATCGAAATTACAATCTTAATCCACAATAAATAATTCTTAAATTATTATTTTTTGGCGTCTAGAAAAAAATTATAATTTTTGATAATATTAGATTCTCACATTCTTTTCTTCAATATTAAACAAATTATAGAACAAGGTAGCTCTAGAGTTTAGCTTAACGCAAACAAATTACACCCAATTCACATTATTTAGGTGGTCCTTCCTTGGCTGTATGCTTCATTTTAAAATTTAAAAAAATTCCTTTGATAAGAGTACTTAAGAAACCACTCAAAAATGAGTTCTACTGAAAAAATCATGCTTATGGTGCCAATCAATTATGCCACATAGAGCGTTTGAAAGATTTAAGCCGCATGTTTTTAAAGTTCTCCACTAAAAGAAGTTGTAACGGAATTTTATTCAGTTCCGTTATCAACCCAAACATCAAATTTTAACATACGGCATAACCTTCGAGGTGATACCTCAAATTCTACCAAAAGAAATTACCATGCCGTATTTCGCATTGTTATTGGTTGCTTATGTTACTCAGATTACTGTATATATCCATGCAGTAGGTGAATAAACGTAAACCATAATAATATATAATGCAACATTATCAATTTATTTTTGCATCGATATGTCTTGAGGTAAATGGCTTGAAAAAAAACTTTGCTATTGAAAATACCTACAATTGCACCTTTCGATCGATTGATTTTTTGTTGATGTAAATAAATTTTTGCGCGTGCATTGAGTAAGCGAAAATCAATGTCACGTTGTTGTACGTTTTTGCGTTCGTACATTTTGATGAATGTACAATAATTTGTTTTCAATTTTTGGTATAAAATGTACAACGGAAAGAAAGAAGGGGGGGTTGCGTGCTAGACAGTCAGCCGTGCAGCTGTGTTTAGAAGAGGTAGAGAGTTCAGTTTCTTTTTGGGTAATTTCCTGATATCTGAAATAAAATGCGTTTGTTAACATGTGTAAAATTTAGTGAAATACAATAATAATTTTAAAAAAAAGGTATAAATTAATCTGAAATAAATTTAATTAAGAAAATTGGATGTGTTTATTATCTCGTGATACTATACAGTGTTCATTAGATTACATAAATAAATTGATGTAATCGGGGAATAAATCAAATCAAGTGCCAATAAATGTGAAATATCCAAAAAATTCGTTTTGTGGGAGTGTTGCAAGTTTGATTTATTTTTGACACCAAAGAAAAGTTTTGTTCATTAATTTAAAAATTTAAAATAAACGTTAGTGAAATACATACATTGAAAGACTGATCCGGGAGGTAAATTAAAAGTGCGAGTTTTTAGTCTAGTGCTTTGCAGACTAAATTTTCTTTTTTTTGGTAAGTATGATTTTAGTGCAGTAGAGATACTAACCATTCTAATCGTGGCGAGGTTCCTTAGTTGCTTCTAGCAAAGCTGAGTCTTGCTAGAAGCGAGGGCATCGAAAGTAACCCTGCCCATAGGCGGGACACCCTCTTTCTGCTGAGGACCTCCTCCACGCCATTAAACCACTAATCGTTAAGCTTCTCTATTAATCTTTTTTTTTTTTGGTGCGTATTTCTTAGGGTAATTATGTTACCCTAAGAAACCAGAATTAACAACCGTGGGTAAAACATCCGCTTGAAATATGTAGGACCCGCCAGTTTTGGGTCTGAGGACCCCACTTTTCATTTTTTTTTCAACCTTTAGATGGTAAATATTAGGCCATCTTTCTCTTTCTCTTTTGTTATTGTGCGGTAATCTAGGTCCCGCATTTCGTCTAACCCCAAAAACCCACGACCACATCCCCTACAAGACTGAGCTGCGGGAATCAAAGCCGCACATGGGGTTAGTGCATGAAATGGAGACAAATTTCTTTAGCGTTAGGGTATACGGTCGTAAGACGGTGAACTTGTAGCGTTACAGTGGCGCCCAAACGGGGCCATAATTCGGCCCAAAAATTCTGGTAACAAATACCACAATAAGTCTAAGAAATTCAATTGAGGATCCCCTCACACTCTCGTCTAAATTAATATTCGACATTACTTTTTGGGTAATGTTCAAAAATTGTTAAATACTTCTAAATAAAATTTAAATCGGTTTAAAGAACAGTGTGCTTGGTTTTTATCATTGTTAGATGTAAATTTCTATCGATACGAGTATGGCAGCGGCAAGCCTGACCTAATACGTGGTGGGTCATACGCGTACCGACAGAGATTGATGATAGTTGAGTTTCTATGCTAGATCCCCGAATGGATGGTTTATCCGTGGCATGTCCCAACCCGCACTCCGGGGGATAAACCAACATTCGTGGTAGTTATAGGAGTTTAAGAATTCATCTAATGTGGTGGGAAGGCTGGAGCATGCGTTGATAACCGAACTCAAACAATAATCCAGTTGTACGGTTTTCTGTACCGTGTACAACAACCAGTGGTGCAACGGATGTTAGTAAGGGTGAAAAGGGTTTTTCCTTGAAACAATGTGCATCATCTCTTTCCTTGCCGAGTGATAAGACCGGGGGTATTAAGAGCTGCACATTTCTCAGATACTAAAACTACTTTTCCGCATCCTAAAGTAAGTTGCACGACTGTCACTAAATTTTCCTACGGTTTGATTCCACAATGGTTATAAGAAATTATTACGAGTTGTGGCAAATTTTATTATTCAAAATATGGATTTCCAACAAGCAGTGTATAGTTAGGTTATTGCGCAAATTCCACTTTGTCGTTTCATTTAAAATTTATCATCCTCCGGGATGGGGTTGCCAGTCCTCCCATTGCTAGTTGTAGGCGCGTTCAGGGTATAATGTGTTTAGCTGTCCAATCCGGTTTTCTATCAGTGAACGGATATTGATGAGGTTTCGGACATAAGCTAAACACTATTATACCACACACTGTTGAAATCCTTGGTGATAACCGGCGTGTTATCATCCCCAATAGACAGCAATAGCAGCTGTTGTTAGAGGCCTGCAAAGGTCTCATCAACATCAGTTGACTTACATGGTAACGTTTTTGTCACCCATGTAGGTGAGCTCCTCTGCTGAGTTCAGGGTAAGACTGCCAGCTGCAGAAAAGGGGACAACAAACTTGCCATGGTCTATTGGGTACCATAAATGTCATCTGTTTCCAAGTTCACCATAGCAGCGAGGATCACCTTGTATGTCAGGTTAAGACTACCGCTGCATCAAAGGGAACAAGGAAATAATTTCATCAAAATTTCAATTTCAATGCCTTTATCTTATCCTTATTTTTATCCAAGTTGGCGGAATCTATTCATTGAAGGGGGATATTACCCATGGTTGTTATTGATTTCATTTGAATTTTAAATTAATGTTTTTGATCAGTTTAGTTTAGTTTAGTTTTCTTTAGTGGAAGGTTTTGTTTTGAAAAATGAAGGTAGAACATCTAGACAGTGACGAGTTCTTAATCGAATGTGAATGTCGAAAGATCCCCGTCGTGTCTTACCATAAAGCGGCTCTCGCTTTGAAAAGAGAATTGGTGGAAGAACAGGTGAACCTTAAGGGGAATAATCTTGTTGTACATGAAACTGCAGTCAGATCTCCTAAACAAGTAATAGTGACATGTTTTCACAAGCTGGAAGGTGTCAAACATTTGTTCCGCCAAATAACGAATGGAGTTATTACGGCGGATGAGCAATTGCCAGTGGTGTCAACAAAGTTGCTACACATTCAAGGTAGATTAGATCATATCCGGCTTACACTCCCTTTACAAGAGATAATCAATGAGATGATCTTGGCTGTAAGGGATCTGTGGGAATTACTAGCATTTATAAAAGTAACCGATAAGTTACAAGTAGCTGCAAGACGCTTATATTATTTGAAAATCATCTCAGATGAATCTAGGGCGAAATTAGATTTGGAGAAAATTGCACATAGCCAAAACTCATTACACTCGAACCCTTCGCGAAGGAATTATTTTAAAGATGAACGAACACGTAAGCAAAATGCACGGATAGTTCAAAAATTAGATCAAAACCAACGTGTGTGCAAAAATTTGAGGGCAGAGGCATTTTACGAACAACCGTCTATGCGCAAGACGGAAGTGGACGTTGAATCGTCGTCAGCCGAAAGAATTGGTCGATTAACTCAACATAAAGTAAGTAGAGAATCATCACCTAAAGCAGCACAAATAACATGTTCATCGGCAATAGAACAATGTACATCACGCACTTCCAAAAATGAAACCCTAGCTAACTTTGAAGGGGAATTTTCCAAAAGGTTTTCTTTGGAATATTTTAAAGATAAAAAGAACGGTCGAGTTAGAGATAAAAGGTTAATAATCAGAGGTAAATGTAAACTACAGATAGGAAATACCATCAAATCGATCGAAATCATTTCAAGTCCACCAGCTAAGGTAATTAAATTATCGACGACTTTCCTTTCTGATTTAATCAAGGTTACTTCGTCAATGACTTACCATTTTTACATAAATCCTTTGAATTTAGTACTAACAACAAAATATCTTAGATGTTTACCACCAAACATTCTAATGTTAGAATCAAGGCCAGGTGCAATTAAAGTGGGTTCAATTTCCACAACCAAGGACCGTCAATTAATTTGGCAAAAATTTAATAAATCTAATTCACATTCCTACAACAAACATAGTGATAAAGAAGTGTTCCCGGTAGTTCAAGCTGATTCGTTAAGAAGCAGGGCTAATTTTAGAGTAATGAAAAACATCCAAAAAAGGTTAAAGTTAATGGCCAATAACGTTATAACCGCCGCAGTATTACAATCGACTCCGAACTTTCGAAATCGGAAGTGGCATTGTGAGACTGAGCACGGCATTAGGGCGTTATTGGACTATGTGAAACTTACGTCCGTTTACGAAGTGTATTACAACTGGAAATCGCTAGTGAAAACTTTATATCGAAATTGGAAGCGCCGCCGTAGAAAACAGACGCATACGCCATCCACTTTCCCATTAGACCATCTATGTATAATTGGGCATTTACATAGGTGATGTAACGGTAAAGTGAAGATCGGTATTCCCCGCGCGGTTAGAGGATACCGGTATTAGTTTAAGAGAATTGAGTTAAATGAGAGAATGAGGCTGACTCAATTTAGTTACTACAGTTGTTCTTCTGTGGAAGTAAAATTGATTTGGCGCCCTCCTCTCATGATAGTTAGAGTAGTAGCTAAGTTAATATATTTTACACAAATTTTATATAAATCGATATAAACTAACTTAAGATTAAGGAAAGGATGAGGTTGACCCAATCACATTCCATGCACATGGTTCAGCAAAGTGGGATTGGGTTAGCGCCATTCATCAGCACAACGGTCTTATGCTTGTTATCTCATGTCTAGAAATGGGTATTTTCAACTGGTGTTTGAGGCTAACGACGATACTGGTGGCAGCAGCGAGTCTGAGCAATCAGGGTTTGCAGTTCCAAGAGTTTCAGACTGAGCCGGGTATATACTTTGCTGAGGAAGGTAGGGCCAAACTATCCACCAACATTTGGACCATAGTGGGGTACTATAACTTATCGAGCTACTGGAGGGAGTGGGAGCACATGAGACTAACGCAAGAACATCTCCGAGCGACATGTGCAGAAAACGCCAATGCGACCAGGTACGTTAGACATTGCGAGGCGTTGTTAAGTCCGATAGCTTACTTGATGGAACAAATCGAGGACAGTAATAGGCTTCTCCAAGCACAACACGGACGGGAAAAGAGGGCTCCTTTGGATTTCCTCGGAGATTTAGCAGGGGACATAATCGGAGTGTTGGGCCAACGAGATGCTCAGAGGTATCAGGAGCAAATCAAACACCTGAACACCGGTGTACTAAAAACACAAACCATGCTCCAACAGCAAATGCATGTATTAGATTTGACCGGAAACATTATCCGTAAGGAGCATGAGGAAATGGAAAAGCATTATCGGGTAATCCAGGAGGAAATCGAGTCTGTGATGGTGCATGAAGAGTATATGGACGTGTTATTCCAGCTATCTGCGGCCATTTGGATGTATAAGGATGTCCAAGGAGACCTGATAGATATACTCTCGGATGTACATCATGGGAGAGCAAGTGTGCGATTGTTACCTCCTTCGCAGTTTGCAAAACAACTATGGGAAATAAGTAAGCAGATCCCCACGAACCTGCAAGTTCCTAGTTCAAGAGCACACTGGATCAATGTATATCGGTTACTGGAGACCAAGGCAGCAATCATCGAGGATCAGATTATTTTCGAAGTTCAGGTACCTCTTATCCAGGGGGAAGAGTACCAGATATTTCACCCCATCCCGGTTCCAACAAGATACCAAGGGGGGTATGCTTACCTCGAGCCACAATACCAGTATGTTTTGGTTAGCCGCTCTAGAGTGTGGTACCAACCAATCTCTGCAAAAAGGTTGGACGAGTGTAGACGCTGGGAAGAAGGAACGGTAATTTGCAAAGCAGGAGGACCAACGTACAAGATTGAAAGTCAAGATGAGCATTGTGAAATGGCGTTGCTCTCACATGCCAATGAGCAACCGAGCCGATGCCCCATACGAACAGCACTACCTTCGATTTACATTCACCCATTAAAGGATAACCGGTGGATCATGGTACTACCCCGCGAAGTAGTCTTTGATCTGGAATGCCAGGAACAATCTCAGGCAGTGGCTATGAACGGGAGCGGAATTCTATCACTAGACCCTGGCTGTAGTTTGAGGGGGGCCTCGGTGGTCATTAAGGCCACGACTACTTACAAAACAGTAATCCGTGCTGATGTTGTTCCAAGATTCAACCTCACGCAGAAAACAGAGAGGCGTACATTAACATTCCCCGCCAATGCGTTAGAGGTCGAGGTGTCCGAACTACAGCAAACCATCCAAGAACTAAAAAGAGAGGAACCGTGGTCCCAAGTCAATTGGCATCACATTGGGAACTATACGGGCACTGGGGCAGCTTTGGTACTAACCTTAATTCTGTTACTCTTGGGATGCAAACTCTGGAATAGACCGTGGAGACAACGGGGACCAATAAGGCAACGGCCAACACCACGGGAAGGCGGAAACCAGGCTGAGGGGGCGCAGGGAAACCTGATCTGATAACAAGGATAGGACGTAGGGTTAGACATTTAATGCTTATTGGTAGTAATAATTAGTAGCCCATAGTTATAATTTAGATATTTAGATATAGGTTAGGTGTTTAATTTAGACAGCCCGGCACTGAGACTAGCTCAGGGTGTGGGAGTTCCCCACGTGGGATGTAAGGAAACTGAATTTCTACTCCTGTCCTCCTTTCATTAGGGCATGAGATCCCTTTTCATCTCAGGGTTTGGGTTTTCCCCACGCTGTAACGGAATTTTATTCAGTTCCGTTATCAACCCAAACATCAAATTTTAACATACGGCATAACCTTCGAGGTGATACCTCAAATTCTACCAAAAGAAATTACCATGCCGTATTTCGCATTGTTATTGGTTGCTTATGTTACTCAGATTACTGTATATATCCATGCAGTAGGTGAATAAACGTAAACCATAATAATATATAATGCAACATTATCAATTTATTTTTGCATCGATATGTCTTGAGGTAAATGGCTTGAAAAAAAACTTTGCTATTGAAAATACCTACAATTGCACCTTTCGATCGATTGATTTTTTGTTGATGTAAATAAATTTTTGCGCGTGCATTGAGTAAGCGAAAATCAATGTCACGTTGTTGTACGTTTTTGCGTTCGTACATTTTGATGAATGTACAATAATTTGTTTTCAATTTTTGGTATAAAATGTACAACGGAAAGAAAGAAGGGGGGGTTGCGTGCTAGACAGTCAGCCGTGCAGCTGTGTTTAGAAGAGGTAGAGAGTTCAGTTTCTTTTTGGGTAATTTCCTGATATCTGAAATAAAATGCGTTTGTTAACATGTGTAAAATTTAGTGAAATACAATAATAATTTTAAAAAAAAGGTATAAATTAATCTGAAATAAATTTAATTAAGAAAATTGGATGTGTTTATTATCTCGTGATACTATACAGTGTTCATTAGATTACATAAATAAATTGATGTAATCGGGGAATAAATCAAATCAAGTGCCAATAAATGTGAAATATCCAAAAAATTCGTTTTGTGGGAGTGTTGCAAGTTTGATTTATTTTTGACACCAAAGAAAAGTTTTGTTCATTAATTTAAAAATTTAAAATAAACGTTAGTGAAATACATACATTGAAAGACTGATCCGGGAGGTAAATTAAAAGTGCGAGTTTTTAGTCTAGTGCTTTGCAGACTAAATTTTCTTTTTTTTGGTAAGTATGATTTTAGTGCAGTAGAGATACTAACCATTCTAATCGTGGCGAGGTTCCTTAGTTGCTTCTAGCAAAGCTGAGTCTTGCTAGAAGCGAGGGCATCGAAAGTAACCCTGCCCATAGGCGGGACACCCTCTTTCTGCTGAGGACCTCCTCCACGCCATTAAACCACTAATCGTTAAGCTTCTCTATTAATCTTTTTTTTTTTTGGTGCGTATTTCTTAGGGTAATTATGTTACCCTAAGAAACCAGAATTAACAACCGTGGGTAAAACATCCGCTTGAAATATGTAGGACCCGCCAGTTTTGGGTCTGAGGACCCCACTTTTCATTTTTTTTTCAACCTTTAGATGGTAAATATTAGGCCATCTTTCTCTTTCTCTTTTGTTATTGTGCGGTAATCTAGGTCCCGCATTTCGTCTAACCCCAAAAACCCACGACCACATCCCCTACAAGACTGAGCTGCGGGAATCAAAGCCGCACATGGGGTTAGTGCATGAAATGGAGACAAATTTCTTTAGCGTTAGGGTATACGGTCGTAAGACGGTGAACTTGTAGCGTTACAAAGTGAAGCGTATTAACGTCTTAATTGTAACATGTTGATTACGGCAAGGCTGGACCAAATAGTCTTATCTTTGTCTAGCTAATATTTGCATAGACGGATACTCTTTTCCCAGATACTCGTGGAACATAATATAGAACTACTGAGGATGATCGCTAGGAAGGATATGGACCCAAACATGAGCTTGGGTTCCAGAGGAACCCAGCGATTCAAGGGATATAAGTACTAGAAATATTGCAAATTCACCTTTTTCAACTGAAACATTATCTAGTTGGAAGAGAGGCAAAAGCTGACTACAACGATGATGGTAGCCCGAGCGTCACTCTCCATAAAAACAAAAAAACAATAATTGCTGAAGATTGGGGCTCCTAAGACATAAGAACCTCCTCAGTGGTCTTAGGATGTTGACTTTAAAAAGGCTTAAAGATATATTCAAAGCCGACCACAAACTTTGTCACATGTCTAGAAAATGATCTGATGAAATAAAGATTATAAGTAAACCTAAGGCAGTAAAAACCATTTCATTGTAATTACAAAGATCTTAGACTTATAAGCTTGTTTTTTGGAAGCTGATGTCAATCCATCGAGCTGAGATTCCAGAAGCTGTCGAAACTCAAAGAAACACCTATTGTAAGCGAAAACCTGTGAAAACACCTCTGCACTCCCTTATTTGCCCTACTGGGAAATCCCTTGAAACAATTTTCATATATGGACGTAGACGAATCACTCATACGCTGGATAGAACTGATGTTTAACAGCAAGCACAGATTTACAATGTTATTCACGTATCATTAGCTGTTCAAGTGTACAACTTAACTGATAATCATTAAATGAGCTTTACTCAAAGAAAAAATTGTACACTGCCATTCATAACATTGACAAGTGACGTCTGAACTCATTTAAAAGATTAAGAAGCCATTGAATGAGTTTTATTAAACAAATAATATTGCGGGGGTAGTCAGATTATAATAACACAAATTCTACGATACAATGTTGTTGATGGTGCATTGCAAACTCTACGGTGCAATTTTATTAGCTCTGTTAAGTGTCAACCACTCAAGAATGAGTTCTATTGAAAAAAACATACCTATGGTACCAATCAATTTGGAAATGCTACATACAGCGTTCGAAAGATGGAAGTCACATGTATCATTTGATTATGGTGGCATTATGGAACAAACTCTACATGTCCTGTTGTTGGTAATTAGTAATTTGGTAATTACTAAAATGCTCCACTCAAAAAAGTGAAGTTGTATTGTCTTAATTGTATAGTGTTGACTGATAAAAACTAGCCTAGTTTCTAGTTGGAAGAAAATTTTCTAATTGGAACAAGCAAAAGCTGATTACAACGATGACGGTAGCTCGGCCATCACTTAGGTTGATGGTCAGTCCGAGAGTAGCGACCAATTGCAATATCCACTGATTCTTTGCAAGTGACCTAGATGACACAAAAAGCTAACCAGAAAAACAATAGTTGCTGAAGATCGCTACTACGAAATTGCACAATCAGAACCTAGAGGCACCTCCAAGTGGTGAATACAGTTTTAAGAATGATGGTAGAATGGATGGCATAATAGATGCTATCTCTGTAAATATCCTAAAATTACTGAGCTAATAGTAAAAACGGTTTAAAGCTCTATTCAAAGCCGGCCCGGAGCTTTGTCACACTCCTAGGAAATGATCTAATGAAGTATAGGTTATATTTTTTTTTTATATTATATTTATACCTAAGGCAGGAAGATGCTTTCATTTTGTAATCCCAAACATCTTAAACCTATAACCAAATCTTTTTTCTTTTAAAATATTTTGAAAAACGAAGAGAAGCTGACATCAGATCCCCATCGAGCTGAATAAGCTGGCGAAATCTCAAAACGGCCAAATAGTTTTGAACTCCCTTATTTGCCCTATTGAAAAAACCCATTGAGAATAAGGAATTATCCGTGAGTCTTTCTGGATATAGAGCGGAATTCTAGCATCGTCAGACCTGGAGCCACTTACATAACTGGGCGTATACGAGTCCCTCATAGGCCGGGTAGATTAGATGCTTAAAAGTAAGCACACATTTGCGATGTTATTCCTCTTCTCTGGAAGTTTTAACGGCCTATAACTGAAACCGAAAGGGTGCGGTTTTCGGGAGGTTCATATGCGGATGCAAAGCATGTAAAGCGCCGCGCTACTTACCAAGTAGGTAAGAATTACCACCCCTTACACTTCAAATATTAGACATATTTTATTATATAGGATCACTGTCTAGTGGCCAGCTCTAACTAATCTGGCGAACCTGATGGCTTTGATGGAAATGCAACGAAAGCTACCTTGTGCATCAGTGGGGAACTCAAGAGCACTGTCACTCAACTGGTGATTTTTTTTCATCTCATATCCTTAGAAATAGTAGGTTCCGATGATGTTCCGCTGTTCGATGATATTTAGAAATGATATTTCCACCAGGTGAACTGGATGAGAGAAGCTGTTCTGTTCCCCAAAGGTGTTAAATTCTTCGTAGATGGTTCATATAGGTATGATATGGTTGGATGTGGATGCTCTGTGATGCATTGAACTTCAACCTCTCTTTCCGTCTCCTCGACAGCTGCAGCGCGTCCCAAGCTGAACTAATTGCAATAAAAGAGAGGCCACAAACGGGTTGAAATATAACATAATACCTGAAAAGGTTAATCTCTAATTAAAGTGCAACAATCAATCTTCTTTACCACGGACCCTCAATATTATGGGAAGGTTAAGGTCAGATGAGCACGGTCGTCATGGTACATCCTGCTTCATCTGACCAACCAGAGCAGATATTGCAATGCCGCTTCCTAGGTGCATGCCTAAAGAATGTGTGACTGGTTCAGGAAGAAACTGTCAGACTAGCGAACGACGGAGCCGCGAAGATTGGGAGAAGGAAGGAACCGCATTCGTTTTGCTTTTCATCTGAACTCGTCCAGCTTTAAGCATACACAAACTCTGGGAAATCCTTTGTTAAATGATCTGACAGACGGCAGAGCAACCTTACGCTTCAGTCAGAGCTCTGTATGGTTTCAATGAGTAGGGAAGAGCCTATGTGGCGTTACGGAGCGAAAGTAGAGACCAAAATGTGTCAGTGCCAGTCGTTTGGACTGGACCACTATAACCAAACCTAACCTAACCTACTTTTCCTAATTTGATACTTATTGAGACATATTTTAATTTTATGCTAATAAAATTTACCGTCTTAATACTACTTCAAGAATTTTTAAAATTCGCTGGTGAGCAACAAATGATGGATTGAGCTATCTTTCGATTAAAAGCTTCGTAAATTCTAACGGTACCACCAATTTTCATGAAACTTTGAACATACATGCAATAGTTTTCCATTACAAAAGCTGGCATTGATTTTATCCTAGTATTCTAGATGCAGTAATACTAGAAACATATTTAATTCCTCAATATTTACTCAACACAGACTATCAGCGCGTAGTAGTAAATTTCGAGCAAGATAAATCTCTGTAAATTTTCCAACTAGACAAAACGACGTTTTGCCGTGTACATTTAATATTTTATGCTCTCATCGCTTCTTGACAATGTAAGTTCATCGCTTCTTGACAATGTAAGAGTGAAAGTGGTTGTGACAGAAATTGTTGCTTAAGAAAAACATTCAAAGGAAAATTTAATTATTAAATTACTTATTGATAAAAACGAAATTGTGACTTTGCTGAACTCCACAGAGCAACACCTACACATTGTACACATTGCATAACTTAAGCGAACAGCATAATTACTCATCGATAGGATTAATATAATTTAAATTACTTAGACCAATTAACGTAAGTTGTATGAAAATTTCGATTATTTATCAGATCAAATATTTCCGTCCTGCAATGATCATATATATAATCCGGAAACCCAAATCAATATTTATTTGATTAGCTGAAAAACAAACAAAACAGTTTATTCTTTATTTCCGGTTTCAAAACAGCAAAACTTTCCAAAAAACAAAATAAAACTAAAAAAAAATTTGGCGACTAGCATCTTTCGCCGCAAACGAGAAATATCTTTCCACTTCATTGAATCAAAAATATTTTCTTGAATTAATTTGACTAAATTACTCATTTTATTACAAGTAAGTCTGAATATTATAACGGGTGATTTTTTAAGAGCTTGAGAACTTTTTTTTTAAAAAAAAACGCATAAAATTTGCAAAATCTCATCGGTTCTTTATTTGAAACGTTAGATTGGTCCATGACATTTACTTTTTGAAGATAATTTCATTTAAATGTTGACCGCGGCTGCGTCTTAGGTGGTCCATTCGGAAAGTCCAATTTTGGGCAACTTTTTCGAGCATTTCGGCCGGAATAGCCCGAATTTCTTCGGAAATGTTGTCTTCCAAAACTGGAATAGTTGCTGGCTTATTTCTGTAGACTTTAGACTTGACGGAGCCCCACAAAAAATAGTCTAAAGGCGTCAAATCGCATGATCTTGGTGCCCAACTTACCGGGCCATTTCTTGAGATGAATTGTTCTCCGAAGTTTTCCCTCAAAATGGCCATAGAATCGCGAGCTGTGTGGCATGTAGCGCCATCTTGTTGAAACCACATGTCAACTAAGTTCAGTTCTTCCATTTTTGGCAACAAAAAGTTTGTTAGCATCGAACGATAGCGATCGCCATTCACCGTAACGTTGCGTCCAACAGCATCTTTGAAAAAATACGGTCCAATGATTCCACCAGCGTACAAACCACACCAAACAGTGCATTTTTCGGGATGCATGGGCAGTTCTTGAACGGCTTCTGGTTGCTCTTCACTCCAAATGCGGCAATTTTGCTTATTTACGTAGCCATTCAACCAGAAATGAGCCTCATCGCTGAACAAAATTTGTCGATAAAAAAGCGGATTTTCTGCCAACTTTTCTAGGGCCCATTCACTGAAAATTTGACGTTGTGGCAGATCGTTCGGCTTCAGTTCTTGCAGGAGCTGTATTTTATACGGTTTTACACCAAGATCTTTGCGTAAAATCTTCCATGTCGTCGAATAACACAAACCCAATTGCTGCGAACGGCGACGAATCGACATTTTACGGTCTTCAGCAACACTCTCAGAAACAGACGCAATATTCTCTTCTGTACGCACTGTACGCATTCGTGTGGTTGGTTTAATGTCCAATAAAGTAAACTGAGTGCGAAACTTGGTCACAATCGCATTAATTGTTTGCTCACTTGGTCGATTATGTAGACCATAAATCGGACGTAAATCGCGAAACACTTTTCGAACCGAACACTGATTTTTGTAATATAATTCAATTATTTGCAAGCGTTGCTCGTTAGTAAGTCTATTCATTATGAAATGTCAAAGCATACTGAGCATCTTTCTCTTTGACACCTTGTCTGAAATCCCGCGTGATCTGTCAAATACTAATGCATGAAAATCCTAACCACAAAAAAATCACCCTTTATATGGGACCATTCCAAAAATAGATTTTGTCACTCTTCAACAAATGACTGAATAAACACCGTGTACCACCACCATCCAGTCAAGACGTCATGTGTATCACACATAATTATCGAGCAACCACTTTACAACATCATTATACTACTATTATTTACTACTGAGCGATCTACTATAATTTGCAGTATGATTCACTATTCTAAATTGGCTTCTCGTTAATTGTTGCTTTAAAAAAAATTTGCTTTAAGACACAAACAATCGAAATCTATGTATTACATCAGAGAATTGCTATTTTTTGCGGTATTGTCATTGTGTGTGTAATATAATATGTATTCACAATGATGATTTTTTCAGTCATGTTAGTACCGCGATTTTTTTCGCGTTTCATTTTTAAATGGATAAAATGTGTGCGTATGGTGTTGTTGGTAATTTTTTTTTGGCAAATTTACTGTGACAAACGTACCAAATATTTTTCAATTTCAGTTTTGTATACAGTTTGGTTTATTTGTGATGAAAGATTTAAAATGTCTCTCCCAGTCCTAACTATCAAAACTAAACCATGTATAAACTAAAACCAAAAATATAAAAAACTGTTCTCGCAGTGCTTTGTGTATTAAATGTAGCAGCAGTAGATATATACCGAGATACATATAACAGTATGAAAATTGTTCAAATGTAACAAAATATAAAAAATAAAATGAAATGAAATGAAAATTTCCAACTTCCGATGATGTCGAATAATATATGCTTCCGGTCTTAGTTTTTGAAACGAAATTAAATTAAATTTATGGTGAATTTTTATGAGTAGATCGTACTTTGCGCTGGTATGAAATTGTAATACTCTTAGGTTTGAGGGTAGTATTATGTTGATAGATCTACGCTACGTTCGGGACATATTTTGATATATGATTCTTTTATTAGTATTTTTATAGGCCTTATGGAGATGTTCCCTGTATATATTGGTTATATATAGACACACATATTTCGTTTCGCTCTGATTGCGATTTTTCTAAATTTTGCTGTGCAAAGCTTAATAAACAATATGATATAATAAATGTTATGATGATTTACGGCTTGGAATTCCCAGTATTTAAATATAATAAATTTAGTAGTAATTCTGCGAGATTGGGGCCACCTTTAAATAATTTTGGATGTTTCAATTATTTGTAATGTTAACTATTATAGGATATAAATTGATCAACATGTTCACATAATTCAAAAATATCATTAATATCCGAAACATGATTAGCATCCGGCATTATCTAATTCCGAGATATTTGCACTTGAAAAGTGGGATTTGTGAATCGAAATTAAACTTTAATTGGAAATGCAATGGATTTTTTTCAAGTAAACTTATCACAGCAATAGACCCTCCTGCGGCGGACGGCCTTTCTTCACCAAAGCTATTGCTTCAATAGTATTAACAATAAAAACCGTGAGAGCGGTGCTCCTACAAACGCACCAATCCGATCACTGAGAGCAATCATGACTCTATGGCCTACGCAAGCTTTGACTCGTATAGTCTAAGTTCATATGTACTACAAGTACAACCTCTCTCTTTGTAAGCGCAAAAGAGCATACCGATATGTATCGGTTCAGAAAACAAAATTCTAATTTTTGCAAAAAAGTGTAACCTAAAACTCTCTAATCAATATAATTGTGTAGGGAACACGGCGATAATCAATTGTCGGAAAAACTATAATAAATTGTCGAAAACCGACAATAAATTGTCGAAAAATCGACAATAAATTGTCGGGATATGTAATTACGTTTTCACTTTATGTAATAATGTCTAAATGACAAACTGTATCTGTTTATTCAAAATAAACACGCAATAGACGCGTAATAGACGCTTTTTATTTCTAACTTAAAATTAATTTACTGAGTTTACTGAGTCAATTGTTGGTTTAGTGGTCACCATGATAGTTGTTGGGGCTCAATTCGAATGGTATGATAGCTTTTCACTCATTTTATTGGCTGGCTCGTCGTGTATGGGTTAATATTGGTATCGAATATACTATTCAGGAGGAAAATTCGTGCTTGTGAATTGTGCTTGTATTGATGCAACTTCCAGTTCCGTTAAGATATCAAGTATCTTCAATAAAAGAATGTTGGAGTATGGTCAAATCAATAAAATTTTCTTCAAAACATAGATTCTTAGCATAATATAAAACTCGGTCTTTTGCAATTTATTTTTTCTACATTAGGTTACTATTTTGATTAATTACAAACTTTTAGGCTTAACTTAATTTAGGCAGCTGTTTCGTTTAGATCCACAAAACCCTAGTATTTTTGTAGCATTGTCGTATTTCATGACACCAATTGATCCGCATCATAAATATTGATTTGAAATCAGTAGCCGGCTTTGGGTTGTTTCACGAAACATGAATTGAACCGGATCATATCAAGCATCAAGAAACACAGCTATTATATCTAAGCTTTGTTTAAAAGATTCAGCACTATAATTTTCCCACGAACGTATTTCAGTTCTCCCACACATACACACACTCCTCACACATCATTGGCTTCGCTTTTCTTTATTTTTGATATACAAACTGCCTTGCGTACAATTTTTAATATCAAGAAATTCACAATCTATCTTGTGTTTTTGAATTCCAGATTGTGCGATTATTGCGAAATTCGCGAGGAGATAGGGACATATTCTAGATATTCGACTGCAGAGGCGCAATAATAAGGATGGTACTAATTTTACGATTCAATAGATCCTGGAGAGGAATCATGAACGGCGCACTTTTATATGGAAAAGCAGCAACAATTCTACCGGTTTTATTCTGTTACCTTTTGCTATAATGCCGAAGTGAAAAAGTGGTTTTTAAACAAATCTCTGCGTTCCTATGTGTGCAGACTAAATGTCTGTGTCCGCTATATAGCCCAAACGGTTTGTCGTCAAACTTTATACTCAACCTTTTTTCATAAATTGGTAGAACCCAGTGATCTTTGGTTGAAATCGGTTTATTGGAAGTGACAGCTTCCATAGGTCCTTTTCTGTTGTTTGCAAATATTTTGATAGATATATCATTTACAATAAAAACAATTAAGCAGTTTCAACAAAACTATTCTAAATTTGTTTTGCAACAATATCGGACCAGATCAGTTTTCTAAAATTTAAGCGGTCGCAATGCTGTTTGGCTGGAATCGGTCCAACGGAAGTGACCAGCTTCCATAGGAGCTTGCAAATATTTTGAAAAGTATATCATTTATGAGAAAAATGACGATGAACAACAAGATTCTCTTCTCTAGAAGATGATCATCCCGATCTTTAAAAGTGGTAATCACAATCAATAGCACCGAAACAGGTTTGTTGGAATTTCTCAGTAATTTCTACAATACAATGAAGTAAATAGCGGAAAAGTGCAAGTTGATGTCAATGATAATCTTCGTGGAACAAAAAGTATGAACATCGGAGTACCTCAATTTTATGTGGTTAGGTCTCCTGCTATTTTTAATTTATTATAATTAATCCTCAGATTAAATTAGTTTCAAAAATCACTGAATACGCAAATGACTTAGCTTTAGCTTATATCAGTAATTCTTCAGCCGAAGTAACAGGTGATTAAATTATTTTATAAACATTACAGCGACCATTTTTTCAGATTTCCTTCAAAATTGACATTTGTGTTCAGGATTGGTTGGCAAATCACCATGGAAAGATACACAGTAGCACAGCGTTACCAAATTATTAAAATTTATTACAAAAATAATGAACCTATTCGGCTACGTTTCGCTACAGAGCTTACTATTCGTAATGTAATTAAAAAATTGGAGACATATGGTGGTGTTTGTGATGTTAAGAATCCAACCCGTCAAAAACGTAAACATATTGCTGAAAATATTGATGCTATGAACCAAAGTGTGGATAAAAATCGGAACAATCAATTAGACGTCGTTCTTAAAAACTAGGATTTTCTTATGGAAGCACATGGAATATTCTTCATATTTGCCTGTCAAGGCGTATAAAATTCAGTTGAGCCAAGAACTTAAACCAAATGGCCATTTATTGCGTATAAATTTTGAAGATAGAACAACTTGAAACACTTCCATTATTTCATGGAAAAATCGTCTTCAGCGATAAAGCTCATTTCTGGTTAAATGGCTTCGTATATAAGCACAATTGTCGCATGCTGTTCATGAAACACGTTTACTGCCAAAAAACTTAATACTTGGTGTGATTCATGGTCTGGAGGTGTAATTGGACCATATTTTTTGAAAATGGAAATAGCATTGCAGTTACCGTAAATGGAGAACGCTACAGACAAATGGCTACTGAACTGAAACCAATAATAGAAGAAAGATATCTTATTCCTACACATCAATTTAGCTTCAGAGACAATAGTGTTCTGTTAAGTTCTAATAAATACATCGAATTACAAATACAATTGAAGATCTACTTGAAAATAAGAAAGTATGGTCAAGCATCTTCTTGAATGTAGCACAGGCCTTTGACAGTTTGGCATAAAGGCTTGGAATATAAATAACAAAGAGAAAAGCAGTTTTATTAAATATTAAAATCTTACATACTCGTATCTAACCGACACTTTTGCGTTAAATTAGATGGCGAATACTCAGAAATAAAAATAATATCAGCAGAAGTACCACAAGGTAGAGTTCTGCGGCCAACTTTATATGTTCTTTATACCTAGGACCTGCCAACGACAGCAGTTGTTGATAGCTACTAATATCAGTACCTGTGGCACTATTCTGGTAATTCCCCGGGAATAGGAAACTGGGGAAATATTTTATATGTAATTTTTATTTTAAAAAATTTTTCTGGCTTGCTGAGGTAAAAAGTTAGTGTTAATTTTTTTGAAAACAACATTAAATGGGGAATAATTTTCCCTGCCAATTTAGATATGGAAAAATTATTTCCAATTTATAATTATTCACGTCAATCTTTTCTCCTCAGTAGGCCGGAAAAATAATATTTGAACAGAAATTACATATTTTCTCCAGTTCCCTATTCCCGGGCAATTACCAGAATACTGCCACTGGACGAAGAAATGATGAATAAAACGTAATGAAACAAAATCTGTTCACGTAAACTTCACCAACATAAAGGTCAACTGGATACCAGTAGAACTGAACTCTCAGTAAATTCCCTATGCATACACGGCAAAATATCTAGGCTTGATTCTAGAGGCGAAACTAAAATGGAAAGAGCATGTCAAAAAGAAAACAGATAAGTTAAACATTAAATACAGATGGATTGGCTCTTAGCAAGAAATTCTGAGCTAACTTTACATAATAAATTGCTACTATATCGGCAAATTCTAAAACCGATGTGGACGGTAATCAGCTCTGGGGCTTTGCAAATAAAAACCAATGTCGATATCATCCAGTCCTTCCAAAGCAAAGTTCTACTTGGAATAGTTAATGAAGATGGATTTCGTCAGTGAAGAAATAAGCAAACTCGCGAGAAAACACATGCAACGTCTTAGTCTACACTAAAGTAAGACGGCTGCGAAGGAAGAAACCACTTGACCAACTAGATCCAAAGGTATACAACCCTCCAAACAAGAATATAAAATAAGAAGGATAAATTACCAGATGATTTGTAAATCAGTTGTAATGAATAAATATAATTTTAAAAAATGTATAGCTCTACATAGTTGAGTTCTAAGAATTTGTTTTATTTAATTACCCAACTACTTAGTAAGTATAACTTGGTATTTGAACAGGGATTTATAACAGTAAAATAAATGTTTTATACAAAATGGAGTGGCACTAAATATTTTATGAACATAGCTGTCCCTTTTAAATAAAACCAACTTAAAGAAGCAAATCCCCTCGGTTAACCACAAGGTTTAGCCTTTGTTTCAAAGTGCTACTAGCGAACAAAAAACGAATAAAAAATATTAAACGGTCTCGGCGATTAATCACTCCACCAAACCAAACTGCTACATCCCGTAAGTAAGTAAAACATCTCGGATAAAAACGTAACAACACAAGATTATATCAATCCTCAAATCGTACCGCACAGACGACAAACAGCTACCTAATTTCTGGCTATAAATCACAAACAATAATTTTTATTGTCTCGGTATATAACTTTCGACTTAATCCATCACTTAAATTACCTGTTTTACTACATTGCTGTGTACAAACATATATATTATAGTTTTATGTCGTTAGTTACATTAAAACCGAACTTTACTATTATCAAATAAATAACAATAAATAAAATGTCGACGAACAACAAAAAATAATATATATAATCTATTATTGACACTTAAACACAACAATAAAACTCTACTCAGTAACAACACAAAACATCATCCCCCCGTATGTATGTATAAATACCATCCCCAAAGCTATTTAAATACATATACAAACGTATATATAAGGAAAGCCATAATTTTCTTAACTCATACAGAGATATATGTATAATAGCTAAGACATTAAGTATTATTCCCTTCTAGCAAATATGTTATGTTATTCAGCTATTTGTAGATCAGAGACATACTCTACCCTTGTACGCAGTATACATATATGTAGTATATACCAATGCCAGATGAATTGCCTCTAATGTATATATTTAGCACGAACTTGTATTGCCAGCAGTCAAAAATATTAAGAAGTTCCCTAAGTACAAAACATATTTACTTTGTTACGTTAGAAATATACGCAACATACACAACAATTTTTGATGTGTTTATTGCCCCCTTAGATTCATATTCGTGTTTATACACAAAAATAAATGAAAAATTGAAAATTAAGAGTTTTCCATCTTTTTGTTTTAAACAAGGAAATGTGAAAAAATATTCATCTCAGTTATACATAAAAAAATGACACTTACCTATAACAGTATTCGAGGCCGCGTCCTTACCACCGGCTGCATTATTTGCCGGTGGTCCACACTGCAATATATCCGATAGTGAAAGAGACGATGCGATTAATTGACGTTTCTCCTCAAAATTTAGGTAATCCAATGAATTGCTACGCTGTGGTGTCACAATTGCAACCGATTTTTGTATTGATTGCGATGACGTCATCATATTCGAATTTTGATTCGATGACATATTTGTCGTACCATTATTACTACCCGATAGTATTACATTTGGTATGGAATTCTGTTGCTGCAATTGATGATGTGATTGTTGCTGCTGCTGTGTTTGAGGTAATGGTAGGGATTGCTGCTGTTGCAGCGGTTGTTGTTGGTGATGATGATGATGCTGTTGTTGTTGCTGCTGTTGTAATGATTGATTTTGTTGCGATTGATTATTTTGTATATTTGGCAAATGTTGACTTCGCATCGACATTTTTGCGATTTTTTTTTTCAACTTACACAAACACAAAAAAACTTTTTTATCAAAATACACTTTATATAAAAAAAACTTTTGAAAATTTGGCACAAAAGTTAATTTCTTTGAATCACAACATTCACTTAATTTTTCTCATTTTTAATTTTTTTTTTTGTATTCTTGCCGAATTGCTAGAAATGGAAAATATTTTATTTCCATTTTAGTTTTTTTTTCTACTTAAATATTTGCGGAAAGTGCAGCAAGTTGCAGAACGTGGAAATAATTAGATTGGATTGGGAATTGCATGGGCTCCTTCCTCTTCTCATCGCATTCGTTTCAAAACTAAGCTACAGAATGTGAATCTTAATACATAATAAAACAAATATTTAACATAAACTATTGTCGAAGGCCAAATGTAAAATCGTGCAGTCAATTTGTAATTAATAGTTATATGATAACCCAGTTTCTCATTTAACTTTGGTATTTATTTTATTATCAACTGAGTATTACATGTTTTAATAACAACATTGGTGTAATAACAAAAAATTAAGATCGGTAATTTTGGCAACGAAATCAACTAGACATGGTGACTCGACAAGTAAATATTTCACTTGAACTTTTTTACTAGTAGACAAGTTCTTAAATTGAAAATATTACTCGTGTGAAGTGTGTTAAGTATTAAAATGGGGAATCAAACTATGGTCCGTCGCTATTAGAACGTAAATGGAGAGCTAGAGCTTCAAAAACTTAATTAAGAGAATTGTTCACTTCATTAAAAATAAAAGCACACGTCTGGATTGTGAATAATTTTTTCAATCATACACCCAAAAGCAATGTTTCGAAATATTAGATAATTACATGCTGCATTTGCTACACTGAGATTAATGAAGTAAAAATTAAAATATGCAACTGGGTAATTAATCGACAATTAAAGACGATTATAAAATTAGTTACCCTAAGTAGGGTAATAAAAACAAATTAGCAGTTTTTTAATGAAAGGAAGTCTTACCTAAGTGAGACGAGTAACAAATTGTAAAGAAAAAATTGAAGCAAATATTTCGAAGTACAAATCATATGAGTGAGGCTAATTTAGTAATTTATGGGACACTACAGAGACCGTTACTGATTTCCAAAGCTCCTGCAGATATGTCGACAACATGTTCCATCTGAATACCAATCGCTATTTATTCTGCATTTTACAATAAAAATTATTAAATACTACAATAACGACCGCTTCATCAGAAACTAAAAATAAAAATAAATTCTGTAGATTTATGTCTCTGTTGAAACCGATTGGAAAATGTTTGGGATAAATTTTAAAATTCTGGACTGTCATGAAAAATAAGCTCTTGCAAGAACTTGCAAAAACTAAGATGTTTAGAAATGCTAATTTTTGATGTTGTTGCTTATTATGTAAAGCAACTGACCCTACTACTCTCACAAAGATTGAAATCGCACCAAAGACACATATTGTTTGTTCGTCGATCTTTTAATAATTGGCTGCCCGCACCACAGGTCCCTGGTGCTTCATAATTTTCTCTTTCACGTTTACTTAACACTGAGTCTTCCAAAGTATTAGGTGTGCAAGTAGAATCTCGGCTCTGAAGTTGATTGCATTAAAATGTACTTGAACGCATCCAAATCGCCCGCCATTTTGGTTATATGTAGCTTAGTCATTGCTGTCTTTATGACACAAGTTTCAGTCATTTACAAGCTGTCGTTCCGTGTGCATTAATTTTAAGAGATGAAAGTCGATAAGCAACATTTACGTAAAAAAGTGATTTGCAAGATGTGTGATAGCAATTTTAGTTTTGAGGACGATCCGGGTGCAGTAAAACAATTTGAAAACGGAGAACTTAAATTTTTACTGGATGAAAATCCGTGTAAACACAAAATGAGCTTAGGCGAAACAAACCAAACAGTTAGGCGTTACTCACTGAGCAATATTACTTCGATGCATACAATACTTCGATCGCACTCAATGGGAAAACTGCAGAAGGAGAAAAATGGGTTCCTCATAAACTGATCGAAGAAAACAAAAACTAAAGAGTTTGACATCTACATGCATTTGCTTTATTGGTACAAAAGCAACAAGCAAAATTGGTTCTGCTGGCCTTAGAAAGTATTCTTGACGAAGAGAATAAACAAATTATCAGACGAAGCGTATGAGCAAGTTTTTTGACAGTTTTAACTTAATTAGCGCTGGTTCTTTTAAGCATGCATTTTCAATTTGCTTTACCAATCGGTTCAAAATGATTACCACATCAGTCTTACAATTTTGAAAATTATAATCAAACTTCAAGTGTCTGATGCTTAAGAATAATTTAATAATTTTCACCAAACTTCCTCTGATCTTTTCGTTCGGAATTTTCCTCTGAATCTTCGTCTGTGAGACCTCCGAATTCGTTACTAGCGGGCTCCTTCATAGAAGAAACATGACCGTGGGTACAGAGGATTTACTATGAGACTGCTTAAATGTACACTTTCATATTTACATAATTATGAGTAGATACAATTTTGTACTCCCAGCTCTACGGTACAATGTGTCCAGTTTCATCACTCCTCATCACCTCATGCAAAAAAAAACACTTCGCCAACATTTTCGCTAATGTTATTAATTATGGCGCCCCAGTACGGGGCCTTACTTAAAAGTGAATTCTCTAAACTAAGCACATGGTAGCCCCAAGACTTATTCCTGTGGAGGTGATATTCAAGACACACAACCTTTAAATTGTAGTATAATCCAGTAAACATGGACGTTCTCAAAAATATTCAAAAGCGCCAGCTCTGTGATACGTTTAATCTACGTCTAAATTCAATTGATTTCACGAAGTTTGTTACTAGCAGAAAGTATGTTATGCCTATATTAGTTTTTTAACTCGTTCAATGGAAACAGATCAATCGGTAATTAGTCGTCACCGTAATGTCATCTGTCTTACACAAAGCATGAATAGCTCGTCAGGCTCAGAGAAAATGTTTTTAATAAACTAAGATTGTAGACTTATAAGTATTTTAATGGAGCAGCAATATTTAAACTAGCTAGATAACATCCTTGTCAAAAATTTGATCAAACCCAGACAACTACCTTAATAGAATCCGCCAAAATAGCAGGATTGCATGGGCATTTATAGTAAAGTTTATATGTTGCTGGGTAATACAAGGGTTAATTCCTCTACTTGTCCTTCACTGGTGATTTTCTGAGTTACAGTCGATATATAGTCACTTAGGATCGATAGGAATCTAATTACTGAACAATTTGCAGCTAAATCAGAAAGCACCGCTTCCGAGTCGCCAATGATGCTGCTGCATTCTTCTTGCTAAAACCGCTCTCTGAAGACGTGTACCAAACACCACCAAAATTAGGGATGCGGTCTGTGACGTAAGTGAGGACTTGTGGCATTTATCACATTTAAATCTCTACCATCTTTATGAACATTTTATGTGTGTCAATGGATTCCTTTTTAGGCAAATGTCTCCTTAGAGAATTTCGGTCTTTAAAAAATTCAAACATGAAAATTTTTACGTGAAATTCATAATTATAGTTACTACTGTAAGTACACAAGGTTAACTATTGTGAACACACTCCAAGCCAAGATGTCATGTAATGATCTATTTATATATTACATCCTTGACGTAATCCTTCGACGGAAAGGTGGTTCAGTTACCCTTACGATAATATCAAATGGTTTCTAAGTATCCTATTCAATATGTCAGCCTCAAAGAGCGCCAACATTTTACCAGGACTCATCAGCTGAATATTACTATACAACTTAATAATTGAACTAATGTTCTAGCTGAAGCATTCAAACATTATAAAAAGGCTCCTTTGCAGTATCTGTTTATACGGTTCGTAGTTAATGATATTTACAATAAAACGATGAAATCGTTTTCGACCACAATCATCTTATGCCGAGCAACTTTGTTCAACCCATGTGACTACAAAGCAGATCATTCACCAATACTTGGAAGCTTCTCGGCTTACACCAATACTTGGAAGCAGTCAAATGAGACTATATTCTTAGTTCTAATGATGTAAATGCTAAGGTGAGGATGTTCCATGAGATACTAATACATGTGTTTGGCCAACACATCCCACAGATGTGATGATCGCCTAAAAATCCGCAAACCTAAAGCATACGTTAAAATGATTAAAACTGTATTGGATTTGGACAAACAAGTCTCTCTGCGCTACGATTTTGTGGTTTACTTCCAAACAAAATACAGTCCATACCTAACTGACATTTCAGAACCAATCAAAACCTACCATAAGCAGTTTTCGAAATATTTTTTATAACCCTTTTTATTTTCTGACAGGACTGAAAGGTTTTGGCGATGGATGTGAACCGTACAAAATGCCATTTTATTTTTAAAAGCATCTCTAGATTTTCGGGAATAATTTTTTATTATCAGAAGGCTGTCAAAACTCAATGTGTCTTTGGATTTGCAATCAAAATTGTTTTCAATTTTTATTTAACGAATCGAATACAATAGTCATTGTAACAAACTAATTCGCTAAGACTTTGTGTTTATAATTTGTATGTAAGTTCAAAATATGTTTGTGGTTTGATCACTACACTCTGATGAGAACAGAGATTACCGGAAATTTTGATTTAAAAAATTCAATGATTCATTAGGTTGAAACCAAGCTTCTAACGTCTTGGTAACTTCATCTCGATGGAAAAAAAATATCTGGCTATCAGAATAAACTAAAATTGTACAGTAGTTATGTGATAATTGGGAATAAGAAATTCAAAGTGTTTAGAGCTACTCGGGAGTTCCTCAACGGTGCCATATCAGGCTCTGGTCATTTCTTCTTTTCATTGGTCGGCCAGTAATTATAAGTAATTTTAACGTTAACGTATTTTAATGCAATGAATTACCCAGGTTGTCGGAAACCTAAACAGATCAAAGAAGTGCAATCAGGAAGTCAGAAAGAACGAAAATTAAATTAACAACTTAGTAAGTTTGGCACACCATCTGAAAGCAACTGTTACTCGTTGCAATGTGTGTTGCAACGATGTACGCGTTATATAATTAGATAATTAGATTAAATTATATAATTATAATAATTAGAATTATATAATTAGATTAAAATAAAATTTAAAAAACTTAGAAAAATTGTAAATCCTGCCTGAATGTCCTTAACTTTTGGATTAAAATGGACAGACAATACTATTGGCCCACGACCCACTTTTCGCTTTAACTTAGGCTCGAATTAGGCGATAATTACTTACACACTTGGCTGGTGGTTGAGTGGTTCACCCAATGTTTATAAATCGATTCACCACTGTACAAAAGGTTTCAACAGACACGTCAAGCAAGCAAACCCATTTACTTTTTGGTAAGCTTAGAAGGCAGCAACTTGAAATTGTTACTCAAGTTTAAACGGTTGTGGTAAAACCGGTGGTCACTGATATGCAACTTTTGTCTGAATATGACATGTTCTTGTACAAGAAATAATATTTGAAAAATTATAAAACCGAAAAAATAGGCAAAATTCCGAAATTATCAGTCCTCTGCCAATACCAAGGCAGACGCAAATTAGATAATCGCGAATTTTTGGTGATTAATATATTTTCCGGCTCTCTCACTATACGATTTTCGCCAAAACAGGATTATCGTGTTTATAAAACGCGATTATCATAATCTGGTTGAAACGCAGTCCCGGCTGGAGCTATTTACAATCATATTTGAATCCGTCCACTAAGATACACACTCAAAAAATATTCGGCCAAATCATTTCGACCCAAATCCAATCATAAACTGACAAAAGCAGTTCTCAAAGTGACAGGTTTTAAATTTAAACCACAAAACAGTAAGGGAATTACAAATACAAAATTCCAGACACAAAACATAACTAAAACAAACCAACAACCAACAATTTCATTGCACCTGCCATTCCAGTTTTTTTATGTATTCGTTTTGTACAAAATCAACAAAATTCCTCAAAAGGGATGTTGTCTTAAGTCATTGAGTTGAGTGCACCAAAAAAGAAAGAACGATTTAAGATAACGATCGTTTGTTTAAAAAATATATACGAGTCCAACGTATATAACGAAATATCCAGTGCTGCCGTCACTTTCCGACAAATATTTAAAAACAAAAAAACAAAAAATTCAAATTACTTTCGTTTGTCAACAAAACACGTTTGATGACGTCACTGCATTAATAAAAAATTATAAATATTTTAAATTTACCACCAACACTATCACGCAATATACCAATTATTTTGTGATTTTTATTTAAATTTTTTTAATAAACACAAACAAAAACATAAACTTGTTTTTATTTTAAATTTTAAAACAAAATAAAAAACGAGATAATTCGTATTATTTTATCTTCCAAACATAAATATATTTATCTCTTTCACACACGCACAATACAACATTATAATATAGACCTCTCATTCATAATTATTATTTTTCTATATTTTAAAATTACACTGTTATGAAATTATTTATTTTTCGTTTCACAATTTTTTTTTTTTTGCTTCTTCCAACCAAACCTCAACTTCCATCATAACAAAAGAATTTTATCCATTTTGGAAGTACGCGCACATCACAAAATAAATATAATAAACCGATATTATTGAACAAAAAAAAAATTATCGAAGACCGTTATAACCTTGCACAAAAAAATTTAATTATAACCAGGCTAATACTGGGGATTAAATACAACAATTGTTTTTAATTTAAATAAATTAAACGCCCGTATACAAAACACAAAACCACCTCATTCGACAAATTACAAATGACTGATTGATAAATAACGAAATAGAAGAACACACAAACACTACTGTAAAATAGTAACGTCGAACTTTTTTTGATGTTTTCTCTCGCGTTTCTCTCATTCACAGAATTTTACACTACACGATTTTGCTTGCACAAAACATTGCATGCGCGTTTCGTGTACATATACAAAATGAACAAACACATTTATATATAACACAAATTCAAATGCAATCGGATTTAAAAAATGTCACTGCACGTATGGCTTAATATTCGAGCGAAAAACTATTTTTATATATACGAATCACTTAAATTAGTGTTATACACGAATGTGCAAATCTAAATTATTTAAATATATTTTTTTCACTTTAATATTCATTCAAAATTTGTTAAAAACACTGAAGAATGGAACACCGTTTACGTGTGTGTGTGAGTACGAACGAAAGACGGCGCCATTATAGATTTTATTTTTTATATTTACACATACTACCGTTTTTCCAAAACAAAATATACTTTTTTATTACACAAATTACTCTCTTGGTTCTCATTTAACGCGTTTAAAAATTTATTTGAATCCGAGATATAATACAGTTGATTCAAAAAATATGTAAATATAGGTATGTAAACAATGATATTGGGTGTGGAATGGTGTGAAAATATGGTCCAGCCATTTTTAAAAATTTGATTCTGTTCTGTCGTTGCGAATACGGGTGTAATGTTTCGGCTATTAACCGGTAGATAGAGGCACATTCTATGGCGTTATAACACTATGTTTATAAACTACTAATTAATCTGATACAGACTTTTCCGATTTTCCGTAAATCTATACAAAATAAATCTTGTCATTTATATTGATTACCATCTCAATTATAAATTAGATAAATGGCATACAGCGAATCGAAACGTTTTATACAAGATGACATGAGATATGAGGATGCTGGATGAAAATTGATTTTTTCTGTTTTCTTTGTAAATTACATTTTCCGTTTTTTTTTTTTTTGCACCGAGGAAATTTATTCATTTCTAGGATCTCTATCTATATCTAACGTGAAAAGAAAAATGTTTAACGACTGATGATCATTGTACCGAAGCATAAATGTCTCGGAGTTGAACTGTTTGCTCCACCACATACAATATTCGAGAGTCTATATAAGACGATGATGAATGGTTGAAAATTTCCGTTACGACAGATGAAAAATATCTACAATTTTATACCATCTTTCCGTCGATTTTCTTTTCGATTTTTTATGTATTTTCTTTGTGTGAATTTTTCTCGTGAAGAAAGGAAATGGGAATTAGCATGGTGTGGTGAATGGGAATGAGGAGCGGTAGACATAAAATTAACTGAATGGGGTGAAGTACAGCAATATTCATTGGATTTTGTTTATGAAAAATAATATTTTCTCGAGTAAAATACGAGATAACTTTTTAATTTTCATTGTCAGATTTATGGTTTTGGTGGCCAGTAGCTAAAATGGATAAAGGGCGAGCAAATAAGAATAATGGCTGACTGAATTGTCGGATATGTAATTTATCGGTTGCCTTCTGCTATTTGTCATGCTTGTCGTATATTACTGCCGGCAATTTTAGCGGAAAGTGTGATGGCGTTAAAATTAACGATGCACTGCTTTCACCTGGAACTGTAAAGGGAGGCCTAGCATGTCTCTCTCAAGAAAGACCTCATCCACAATAATAAAACTACATTGTTGCTACAACAGCATCACCAATGCTAATTACGAGGAAGCACGGCGGATTCTACGAGATCATGACGACCAGTTGGAGCTAGAATCAGTCACGGGATTACGCAAAATCTTTAATAAAACAACAGAGTGTCGGTCACCACATGGTATATCATTATCATCGCCGACAAATAGGATCCAGAAACGAGCGAAATAGCTCATCGAACTCCTTAACGCCCAATGGCAATAAATGGAGATGATTTCCATGACTTGAAATAAACTCTAATTCGTCACAATCAGACCAAAAGGTTTCGACATCATCGCAATTGTCGTTCACTCGATCATATCGGAATCCTGACACATATTCTGGTGTACTCTTTGTTATTTTAGACTCTCACATACGTAACCATGTATCAAGTTTGTGCCGGAAATCACAACGTGTCCCAGTGTAATCAATTCAACCCTCTCACATTTGAACAAAAGTTTAATAAAGGAGACGCTACCTGTTACTACAAATTTCGAAGTCAGAACGCACATGTCGCACCGTGCCGAATCACTCGGATCGGATTACCAAAAAATCTAACTGTATTCACGATCAATGGAATCTGTGTCTGTGAGGTATCCATGTTGCATTCAATTGTTGAATTACAGATCGCGAATAGCCACATTTGGAACTTGCCGACCCTCATTATTATCGTCACGACAATATAGACATTTTGCTCGGGTTGATGTCAAGGGAATGGAGAGTGTCATTGGTTCTGATCATTCAAAAGGATAGTTATCCAGGGTTCATCATTCGCCCAAAACATGAGACTCGGATACATACTGGTTGGGCAAATTGGAGCGCAACTATGGGAATTATGACTCCGTTGACAACACATTCAAGTTAATTTGGGAAACCTCACTCCGAGAACCAACACAAGATGATTTAAAATACGAGCGACATCACGAATCGACGCATTATCGCAATCAAGATAGAATATTCACAGACTTCCCGCTGTTCAACGACAATTCAACGCCACTGGGAAGGTCATGAGAAGGCGCAATCCTCCGATTACATTACTTTGAATGTCGGTTTTCCAAGAAATGTCAACTCCGTTTAAAATAACTACAACGCCAGACTTACCGAGCCATATGGAAGAAGTGCTTAGCGCTAGCAGCATCCGCCTATACGAAATCTGTTATCTGCCTCCCTTTTTGCCTGTCCTTTTCGATGCGTCACATAAAACTACGACCAGTGAGTCGGTGAATGAGAAGATGGTATCCACGCTAAGGGACTATTAGCGAATCGTATGGAGAAATTCCATGCACAGTGGCCTTCAGAATCGCGAGTGTTCCATACCTTTCAATTAGCATAAGACGAACAAGAGAGATTCCCAATATCAGCCAAAGTCTCATTGTGGGACTTCCACGTCGATGACTTCATGACCAGTTAGGACGATATTATTGTGTTAATTTGAAGCCAGCGGCAAATTGTAGCCCTGTTGAAATGTGATGCTAACAGCTCCTCAACGAGATACCGAAAATTTCCGCGAGCATCAGAGCCAACTTTAGTTAAATTGAGATGAATTAGTGAAAACTCTTGGACTGCATTCATCTTCCGCGGACGATTGTTTAACATCACCTCGGATATTCATCATCGTCAAAATCATGTTCTAGGTGTTGTAGATCGTGCGACGAAGTTATTCCACAATCAATCGAACAAAGATGGCTCACCTATCGATCTCTTACAACGTTGGCTGTACAACGTTACAGGTGGGTCTATCAAAATTAATATATTTGCTTGAAAGGCATAGGTTACACCACTGAAAACTATCACCTTGACATGCAACCATATGTTGGGGTCGACGGGCATGTTTAGTTGAAAAAGTTACCAGTCAATGGCCACGTCATATGGTCCCCTTGTCATACTTGTCGACAGATATCATTGGCTCGCCTGATGTTTATCCATCGACAAACTACTTTGCATCAAGCTTTCTGCAACCGATTTACCCAACATTTAAGTCTAAGCGCTATCACTTTCCCGAAGCGTTTCATAAACGTACCTGAACTCAATTGGTTTTTCGAGTTCGGGGTCAAACTCGTTCTGAAAACCCACTTCGCTGACGAGGATTATCTCGATATCAATTCGAAAAACAATTACTAGACAGCAGCCCTCTTTGGTCGATGAATTCTTTCGTCGATAGTGACGATATACTATGCGTCGGAGGATGACTCAACAAATTTAATTTACCGCACACAGAGAAACATCTGATAATCCTTCTTAAAGACGGTCAATTTACCTAACGCTATACGGTGGTCCACAGCTAATGTTGGCTCGTCCACTCGAGCTTGTCCACTAAAGCGATCCATTTGGAACTCGTGTACAAGCACACGAACAATACATTCAAGACATTTACGACGTGCCACAATTAATTTTGTCAGATCCAGTCGTCAATTGGTGTTCCTATATCAGTATAGCACTAGATACATGCACATGGGATTGCTGCATTATTGGCTCAGGGTGGCTGAGAAGCAGAGATCAAATCGCACACAATGAGCGAAACTTTGTTCACATTCGAAGAGCTAACGACGCTTTTGTGCCACATCGAATCGTGGTTGAATTCGCGACCGTATGTCCTTATCGTAAGGTCCAGAATGACTTCACGATCCTCACTCCAGTGATATACTATTCTGGTTTTCCATGGGAATAGTGAATTGGGAAATATATTTTCATAGTATTTTTGGTGAAATTGTATTTTTCTGGCCAACTGATAGACTCAGTTTGATATAAATATTTTAAAAACAAAGTGGAATGGGAAACTTTTGTCACAAAACATGTTTGTCGGGAAAAATAATTTCCCCTGTAACTTTGTTTCGCAAATATTTACACCAAACTGATTCCATCAGTAGGCCAGAAAAATACAGTTCAAACAAAAATGCTATGAAAATATTTTTCCCAATTCCCTATTTCCAGTGAAAAACAGAATATTGTCACAGGTCACTTATCGATCGGAGAGCCACCAATCACGAGTCCTAACCCTACGCTACTAGTGGTGCAAACGTATCGTACAAATCATTAACAACAAGTTCAAAGTATTGGGCAGCCCTCCAGGCAAATTTGGTCGTTGGAATATCTCTCTCACCTCCAGCAACGCCCAAAGTGAAAACCCTGCTACCTTCAGAATCTGACAGACGAGTTCGAGTCGTGACACTGAGAAGTCAGAACATGGTTTATGTTATGAGGGGTGTTGAGTTTATAAGTGTTTAGTAGCTGATTGGAAATTATTGTAAGATTATTTTCATAGATATTACAGTAGTTCTGCAAACGTAAGTTAAAAGAATTATTGTTAGTAATCGGTGAATTTGTAATGTTCGAAAATTGTTTGCCTTGTCATAAATATTTTGCATTTTACTCACTCGAAGTGAATCAACCCGTAACTGCCGCCTTTATATGCGACAGAGCACAACTACTATTGGCAAATTTAAATGGCTCCAACGATAAAAAGGACGATCCTTGCACTCCTTTTTACCTAATGAAATTGCCTTTAGTTAGCAGCGTTCATTAGTTTTATAATTATAACAACAGAACCCCTACGTTGCATGGAAGAAGGATTTTGTGAGGACTGAGGAGGTATGACCTCCATGAAACTAATATCTCATCAAGCGAATTTTATGAAAGCATATTGGAATTAGTCAGCAACAGGAACTATTAGTCAGCAACAGGAACTATTTAAAATCGTTTTAAAACATTTTCACGCCAGCTAAAAAGCACCCCGAGTGATTTATAGCTGCGCATGCGTGGAATTGTTTAAATGTCACGCATAACTCTCTAACAAGTGGTGTGACATTTTAACATACATGGGAACGTGCAACACCACATATAATAATTTTTTAATTGTTCTTTAAGCATGCCAAACCTTTTATTCGTCTAACTAAAATTATCGGTATCTGTTGCTGGGTCAAATTTATATTTCAATATAATCGAATAAGCACTTAAATTTAGTATAAAACATTTAGTTTGGGATTCAGCTGCAAATTTTATTTGTGTTGCATGCGCATCTCTACATATAACAAGAATATTTTTGTGACTTTTTGTGAAATCCGCGTATCCACGTAAATTATTCTGTGTTAACCGTTTTAATATATTTGCATACCTGACCATTTATTGGGGACTGGGGTTAGCTGACCAATTATCAGAATTTCGAGCTTAATCGAAGGCAGTTTAATTTTCCTTTTTTATTACTTTGAGTCGGAAATGTGCTCATCCTGTCTTTCTTGCCGACAATCAGTCGGGTCTAATTTGTCACTAATTGGTTACAAGTACTCGGATGAGTCTTGCTCGTTAATTTCAATAACTGAAACAGTGCAAATTGATAAACTTTTTGCGGAAACGTTAGCTCTCGTTCTCGAATTCTAGGGCTTGGTCATTGGTGAAATAATTTTTAACCCGTATGGTTGAGGGGTTTGCCTAGAATTCCACTACAGCACCCACTGCTTATTTTTTTCTGCATTTTTGCACGAACAATAGTAATCGAAAATTCACGAAATATGCCTGTTCGGATCGCGGAGCGAAGCAAAATCCTCGTATAGAAAAAATTGATGGCCTTGTCATCCATTTTGCTAGTGTCCGAGGACTCGTGACTAGCAAAAAATTGCTCACATCGACATAATCGTTAGTCCTAACGGAAACAAAAGTATCTCATAACATCTATGAGAACGAATTCAACTTCAAGCGGTACCAGTTCGAACGAGTTGTGTTCGAGTTGCAACGTGGAGTGTGCATGTTCGTTAAATACCACTTACCGTACGCTCGACATCGAAATGTTCACGAAATGAAATGTTCACAAAGACGTCAGAACTAAATGGTAAACGGCTAGAAGTTGTCGCCTCGCAAATTCCGTTTTGAGTACAATATTTGTGGGGGCAGAAACAAATCATGCGGTGTCTCAATTCGTCTGCTTGGTGTTCAAATTAGCAGCAAATGTAATGAACACGGTGTTGCATTGGGCAAGTTAGCTTCGCAAGGTTTCCACTTCATTTCCTCAATAGATTCAGAAGTTAAATCACATCGGTTTCTCCAGATATATGTATAAGACCTTCATAATACGCAATCCCAGACTTACAAAAGATCTAGACAGACTACAACACCGCAAAAACGTTGTATAACTCTAAGCGTTCTACAGACTAATGCACGGTTGATGTTCTGCAGAACGCAGAACTAAAGAAGAAAATACCACCATTTTTACGCCAGGGAAGGTAACAAGAGGAACGGTCAATACAAATAGGTTTACGGTGAAGCTGCCGAAACCTCGAACTGAGAAAGCCAAGCGCGAATTTATTTATTGAAAATCCAAGAAGTGGAATTCACTAAACGATTTTGAATTTCCATTTCGCGCATTGAGTGCAGCGTTCGGTGCAGTCTAAAAGTCCGCCCAGCAAAATGTTAAAATTAAACGTAACATAAAAAATCTCTCATGGGGACTCTGTTAACTGAATGATCGCCTTTATATCCATTTCCACATCGACACGCATCTTTTACTAACCATATCCGTACAAGCATCATCATACCGAAAATCATAATTTACTGAAGCTGACAACAAGCCATTTTAAAAACAATCGAGACTCTATAGTCGTATCATTAGAAAAACAACGTCCGAAACATCAACGACGGTCACCACCGACAACAAACAATTAATGCAAGGATGCAATAATTCGCGGACAAGACAACCATGCAATCATTACTTAAAGCAGACATTGGCTTCAAACAATCACCAGCTTAATCATTGGGAGCTGATCGAAATTAAATACAGAAGCTTTTCCAAAATTAGATGGCGTACAATGCGATCAAATAAACAAGTTCAGGAGGAAGACCAATATAAATATTTCACCAATAAATACTATGGGACCTTACAAGAAGTAATCTTCAACTGGAAAACTCACTTGAAGTCAATAAAAACTTAAGTTTCTCCAGGCTCGATAGACCAAATAAATTTTGTTTTTTAAGAGGTTTGTTATCAGAGCTGTTACATGCGTAATTGGGCATAAACCTCTGGTACCAGCCAGTCATACAAAGTATAGTCTTCGTGTTTGTTCTATGCTCTTAGGCACTGGAAAAATGGCTTCTATCTGTTCCGGGTCAGTCTTAATTCCTCCTGACCCTTCCTCCGTTTTAGGAAACATTAATTGTAAGACCGGCCTAGCAAGTCGACTAGATACTATAGTGGCAGAAGTTTCAAATATTCTTCCACTGTAGCGGACGTAATCAACAGGTTGGCCAGGAACTGCGAGCGCAGTTTAGTCTCTAGAAGAAGGAGTGGTACCTGCAAGAAAGCGTCTTTAAGATTAATGCTAGAGATATACTTTCTGCAATTTAATCTACCAAGAAGATCATTAATTAGCGGCAATGAGTAAGCATCTTCCTTCGTCGCAGCAATGACCTTGCGTTAATCGAGATATAACCTGATATTATTAGACTTTCGAATCAACACAACTGGATATTACCATGAACTTGAGCTCTCTTCTAGACCGCCCAGTTTTAAGAGGACTATCACCAACATCTATTTGGTATTAAATTAGAGTTTTATGAACTAGACCGTTTTTTTCAAAAGAAGGGGCAGTATCTAGGAGTTTGTTAAAAGCGGCGGACTGCGTAGGAGTCTCACAACTTAAAAAGTTTTAAAACAGGTTCGCTTAAAATTACGTAGCTCTCTTCAATATTTAATATTTTTGAAATAGATTTTTATCAGAATATTTGATTTCGAATTGTCTGTGGCTATAATTTCTCATTATTGAGTAAGTCATTATCCGGGTTAACTATGGAATTGTTTGAGTGTATCGATAACAAGAAGGCTTGGTATTGGTAGTTGTTGAAATCCTCAGCTCGGATGCAATAGTCGGAGGTCGAGCCAAAATTCTTACAGGTCGTCACGTTCTTGCACTATTCTATTTCTAGAGAAGATTTTTCCGATCTTCGTTGGCATTCCATGGGGTGGCAAGTGACACTCTTGGTATCGATGGTTTGGCGATCGATTCGATAATTCCAGCAGAATAGAGATTGTTTTGGGGTGTTAATGTTAAACGGAGCAAATTTCTACGTGATAACCATGTGCATCCGTTAAGGTTGGCTGAGGATCCTTTGATTCGAAATTATATATGAAATTGGCCCCATTTCAGATGAAGTGGTTCGAGCTGGCATTCGTATTTCTTTAAAAAATTGCGATCTACGCGCTACTGGAGGTGAACTGTCGCGTCTATTTCTTTCATAAAAAGATGCTGGTACCGATGTCCGATTTGTCTCAACTCTTCGACGGAATTCATGATTAAGTGAATCGTCGTTTGTTGCAGATCGAAGCTCCTGTTCTAGCATATAATATAAAACAGCTCTAATTCTTGAAATGGGCGATGTAGTCGATGGTTCATACTCTCAATTTCCAATATAAAATCTCCTATGGAATCATTTTCTTCTGTTGTGTTACTCGGCACTACTGAAACGCTGTATTAAGGGCTGGGATAAATCGGCATAAGGCGTTTGAATAATTTCGAGTAGATACCCAGTACCACTTCTCAGCTACGTGTTTTAAAAAATTCGGTATCAGAGCATATATGTTATCCTTTTAGCCAGTACATCCTATCTTGCCAGTGTTTTATTCTTGTCTTTGTCAAGCAAAATATCCGGTTTTATGGCTCGGTTACCTTCCAAAATTTTCGACTTTTGTAAAGAGTCAACGACATAGGTACGCGAGCATCTTTCCGAAGGATTATCCTTTTCTAATTGAAGAGATTTATATAAACTTTGTTTCTAAGTAGGGTTTGATACATTAACATATCTCACCAAAAATTCAACTTCTATCATCTCGCGACTCAGACCTTTAAGAGCACCTTACTCTTGCGATGGCCGAAAAACTTAAACCAATATACAAAAAAAAGTTTTCGGTTGGACCGGAAATTCCTTTTTCGGCTCAAACAATTTGACAAAAAACAACTGTGAGGGATATTTTCGAGTACAAGAGTCTGTTAGTCTTAATTTTGAAGAACTTCATTTAGAAGTCTTCCTGTGGCCTAGATTCTCTTTTCAATTTTTTCCCCGACCCGAACGATTTTAAAAGACGTTGTTGAGGAACGAATTGATTGTAACGAGTCAAGTCTTCAGGCAAATTAATCTAGAGACCTTATGATGGATACGGAATCCCGTTTACAACTTTATTTCGGCTCGAGGGTTTAAGTGTGCCAAAAATCAATTGTAAGGAGCATTTTCCTGGAGAATTCGTAAAGATTGAGTTCCATTTCCGGTCTCGAGTGTCATTAAGCGCAGCTGAACAAGGTCTGATTGAATCCTCCGACATGTTCCTTGAAGAAGTTGGAAATAATATACGAATACCCGAGTGGGGTGGAAACGGATTTAGTTACTCATACGTGACGCCTGAAAGTGAACAACATAAAATAAAGCTAAATAATGATGCAAAGCCGTCTGAAATATTTTGTTAGAATTGGTTGTTACGAAATTTGGTAACTGACTTTCGAAGAGTACGCTTCGTCTAAATGATATGAAGAGCACTCAAGCTCAAGGGTTGCAATGGTCTCTGAAATTCCTTACACTTTGACCTCGAGTCGGTACTTTAACATATTATTATCGATTTTGTTTAAAACCTCTAACATCCAGTTCTATTTACCCTTCACCTTCTTTCTTGTATTTAGTAAACTGATAAATCTGCCTCATCCTCTCGCCTATTCATATTTATTCTAAACCATAAAACAATCAATCATTTTTATTTAACACGAGAACTCTTCCATTTATAGATTCTAGAGAGATACTGAGTACTATTACACACACACAGTCCATCAATATCATTTCTGGCTTCGTATAGATGTACAATTCGAACGCCCTACATTTAACTCATTTAATCTATAATCCAATAATTCTCCTCACCTTACAACAACAACAAAATGTCGTCCTTTACCCCAAAAAAAAATCCTTTTTGTCCCAAAAATACATCAATTGAGTATATGATATCGATCATAGTGGTAATATGTAGTCGACAGCATAAATAGTTTTTATGTTTTATTTATAAAGAAGGACATTGTTTATTATGTATGTGTCCGTATCCCATTCCAGCGCAGCACAAAATATTTATCGAAATAAAAAGGTTGAGTACTTTTCATGAAAATTTTAAAGTAAAAATAAAAATCAAATTGAATTAAATTAAAATAGATTTGACCGTGTGGTTTATAAACGTGTGGGAAACCACACCAGTCGGCAACTTATATCCTTATACGGTGTATAATAAAAATTCTAAGGAATCAGCACTACATATCCTAGCCCAATCCAATCCTCCTGTTTTATAATTAAATATTTTGTTTATTTTTCTTATCTATGCTGGACTAAATGCAGATATATACGGCTACATACATATACAGAGCGAGAAAATAGCAAATAGAAAATCGGAAAATATAATTTCCTTTCCATTCCAAAAGCATACACAATGTTTGGTTTTCTTCTATACTACGCCGCTATATATACATTTCTACGAATTAGTCGAGTTGCTTGTCTTTTTAACTTCCTTATACGTTCTCGTTGCAAGACGTGTTCATACTAAATCGACGACGCTGATAAAAATAACAAATAAATTTCCACCACTCCCAACCCGTTTGTGTAAAATAATAATACACAACACATCATAATATATTCCACTTGTCCACCACCTGTGACAAATCCCATTCAATTAAAATTCGATTAATCAAAATCTCGCAGCACAACAACAAAATAAGTCAATTGAATGTTATATATCGAGTCGAGGCAGGAGTACCCGCGGCAAATAAATCAATGCGCATCACTTCTAAAATATGCGATGTAATATTCCTAATTTTGCTCACTCTGCGTGCTGTGATGATGGTGATGGTGGTGCTGGATTAAATAGCACAACAAAACTTTTTTTTAACCCCACAACCAAATTTTTACAACCAATATTGTTTTGTTTACTAATGATTTCCAGTATATACAAGAAGGGGTCGTTGACGAGGGGACAACAACGACGCGGACAGATAATTTTCAACTTCCAAAAAAAATTGATTTTTCCACGGAAATATCTAACATAATGACATAATGAACACAAAACTTTTGTCTGCCGCTGAACAATGGCATAACACAATGTAGAAGAAGAATATGGCGAGAAGAAGACATCCTTTTCAACTTAATTTAATCAATTTTTAATTTTATTTTCTTAATTAAAAATGACAAAAATAAACTACAGCATGACTCATGCAAACGTTATTTGTCGTATAAAAATACCTGCTGGGTTCTTAGTAGCGGTAATGCCCATATTATATCCAAATTTAAGGCCACAATTCTCACACTCACTAAATTCTGCCGCGGTACTATATGGAAGACACTTTTATAAAAACTAAGTAGTCGCGAAGCTACAACTTAACACCGATACGGTTATCTTATCTTTAAAAAACGTGTGTCGTGTTTATTCTTTCGAATTTTTTGCATTAGGTACGTAGTAAAATTGGGTTGATAAGAACTATTTGAAAAACTAGGCGATAACTAATTGAATCAAATATTCATTGTGGAGAGAACAAATTTACAGTTAGAATAGCAAATTAGAATTAGGATTTATTTTGAGAAAAACTCTGAAATTATTTCTCAATTCAAAATTTTCTATTCTCATGTAAAATGTAAAATGTAAAATGTAAAATGTAAAATGTAAAATGTAAAATGTAAAATGTAAAATGTAAAATGTAAAATGTAAAATGTAAAATGTAAAATGTAAAATGTAAAATGTAAAATGTAAAATGTAAAATGTAAAATGTAAAATGTAAAATGTAAAATGTAAAATGTAAAATGTACAATGTACAATGTACAATGTATAATGTACAATGTACAATGTACAATGTACAATGTACAATGTACAATGTACAATGTAAAATGTAAAATGTAAAATGTAAAATGTAAAATGTAAAATGTAAAATGTAAAATGTAAAATGTAAAATGTAAAACGTAAAATGTAAAATGTAAAATGTAAAATGTAAAATGTGAAATGTGAAATGTGAAATGTGAAATGTGAAATGTGAAATGTAAAATGTAAAATGTAAAATGTAAAATGTCAAATGTCAAATGTGAAATGTGAAATGTAAAATGTAAAATGTAAAATGTAAAATGTAAAATGTAAAATGTAAAATGTAAAATGTAAAATGTAAAATGTAAAATGTAAAATGTAAAATGTAAAATGTAAAATGTAAAATGTAAAATGTAAAATGTAAAATGTAAAATGTAGAATGTAAAATGTAGAATGTAAAATGCAAAATGTAAAATGTAAAATGTAAAATGTAAAATGTAAAATGTAAAATGTAAAATGTAAAATGTAAAATGTAAAATGTAAAATGTAAAATGTAAAATGTAAAATGTAAAATGTAAAATGTAAAATGTAAAATGTAAAATGTAAAATGTAAAATGTAAAATGTAAAATGTAAAATGTAAAATGTAAAATGTAAAATGTAAAATGTAAAATGTAAAATGTAAAATGTAAAATGTAAAATGTAAAATGTAAAATGTAAAATGTAAAATGTAAAATGTAAAATGTAAAATGTAAAATGTAAAATGTAAAATGTAAAATGTAAAATGTAAAATGTAAAATGTAAAATGTAAAATGTAAAATGTAAAATGTAAAATGTAAAATGTAAAATGTAAAATGTAAAATGTAAAATGTAAAATGTAAAATGTAAAATGTAAAATGTAAAATGTAAAATGTAAAATGTAAAATGTAAAATGTAAAATGTAAAATGTAAAATGTAAAATGTAAAATGTAAAATGTAAAATGTAAAATGTAAAATGTAAAATGTAAAATGTAAAATGTAAAATGTAAAATGTAAAATGTAAAATGTAAAATGTAAAATGTAAAATGTAAAATGTAAAATGTAAAATGTAAAATGTAAAATGCAAAATGTAAAATGTAAAATGTAAAATGTACAATGTACAATGTACAATGTACAATGTACAATGTACAATGTACAATGTAAAATGTAAAATGTAAAATGTAAAATGTAAAATGTAAAATGTAAAATGTAAAATGTGAAATGTAAAATGTAAAATGTAAAATGTAAAATGTAAAATGTAAAATGTAAAATGTAAAATGTAAAATGTAAAATGTAAAATGTAAAATGTAAAATGTAAAATGTATAATGTATAATTTAAAATGTAAAATGTAAAATGTAAAATGTAAAATGTAAAATGTAAAATGTAAAATGTAAAATGTAAAATGTAAAATGTAAAATGTAAAATGTATAATTTAAAATGTAAAATGTAAAATGTAAAATGTAAAATGTAAAATGTAAAATGTAAAATGTAAAATGTAAAATGTAAAATGTAAAATGTGAAATGTGAAATGTGAAATGTGAAATGTGAAATGTGAAATGTGAAATGTGAAATGTGAAATGTGAAATGTGAAATGTGAAATGTGAAATGTGAAATGTGAAATGTGAAATGTGAAATGTGAAATGTGAAATGTGAAATGTGAAATGTGAAATGTGAAATGTGAAATGTGAAATGTGAAATGTGAAATGTGAAATGTGAAATGTGAAATGTGAAATGTGAAATGTGAAATGTGAAATGTGAAATGTGAAATGTGAAATGTGAAATGTGAAATGTAAAATGTAAAATGTAAAATGTAAAATGTAAAATGTAAAATGTGAAATGTGAAATGTAAAATGTAAAATGTAAAATGTAAAATGTAAAATGTAAAATGTAAAATGTAAAATGTAAAATGTAAAATGTAAAATGTAAAATGTAAATTTGGTGTTCATGGTTTTTCCTTTTGCTAATTGCGCAGCTCGAACTTTTTCCTTTTTTCCTCTTTAATGCTTGATACTTGCGTTTCTTTATACCAGGTCCGTAACTATGTATTCTCTGGGTTAGACGAAATTTGTAACCAGAGAAATTTTTTTTAATGGCCTCTTGTAGAATTTGTATAGGGTGGGCCAAATCATTTTTTTTAAATGCAATAAAACAAAAAGTTCTAAATATTTTTTCAAATTTATTTTGTCATTGTAATGACCAATCCTTCCGATTAATTATGGAATACTATTTCATTCATATGACAGCCTCGGCTGGCCTTGATGTACCCCATACGGTCGGTCCAATTTTTGAGCACATTTTCCATGGTATGCGGCATTATGTCTTCAATGGCAATGCGAATATCAATTCTTGAGAGCGTCAATCGTTGCCGGTTTATCGGTGTAACACTTATCTTTGAAGGCACCTCAAAGATAATAGTCCAACGACGTCAAAACACAGCTCCGAGGCGGCCAAATAACATCAGCATTTCGGCTGATAATTCGATCTTCGAAGACAGTGCTCAAAAGATCAATTGAAACGTGTGCTGTGTGGCACGGAGCGCCGTCTTGTTGAAACCAAATGTTGCCTATGTCCTCCTCTTCAAGTGCCGGGAAAAATCGTTTATCATGGCGCGGTAGCGCTCACCATTGACAGTAACGGCGGCTCCTTGCTCATTTTCAAAGAAAAATGGCCCAATGATGCCACCGGACCAAAACCCGCACCAAACAGTCACTCGTTGAGGATGCATCGGCTTCTCTACGATAACGTGCTTGTTCTCGGTGCCCCAAATGCGACAATTCTGCTTGTTTACATAGCCGCCAAGATGGAAATGCGCCTTATCCGAAAATATAATTTTTTGCCTTCTTCAAGTCGATCGCAAACCCACTCAGCGAACCGAAAACGTAATAGGTGGTCTCTTTGCTTCAATTCCTGAACCAATTGAATTTTATATGGTGTCATACCAAGGTCTTTATGCAGAATTCGTCGCAATGTTGTGCGTGAAATGTTCAATTCTTGAGCACGATGACGAGTTGACGTTCCCGGCGACTCACGCACATTCTCGGCTACAGCATCAACATTTTCGGGTGTACACTTGGTTGGTTGCTTGGTTCGTGTTGGTTTATTAATTATCAAGCCTGTTTCTTTAACTTTATTCACAAAATAACGCACATATGGAGCTCCTGGCGCTTCGTTTCTTCCGAAAACCGCACGCAATTGTCGTACACATCCTGCAACATTACCATGATTTTCGAAGTAATGTTTCATTATTTCCCAGCGTTGTTCAAGCGAATACACAACCATTTTCGTTCAGCGGAAGGATAAAACTAACTTTCGAAGTGACATAACCCTTACCATACTCAAAATAACCGCTAGATCAAAAAAAAGGTTGGATGACCCACCCTTATGTATTCCTCAGGCAGTTCTATTCCATTGATCGTCGTTGGATTTAATTTTTCACGTGGAATTCTACTTCGAATTTACTTAATTTAGGCAAGCTTATGTAATGCCTGTAGTATGAAGGGTGTGGTTCCTCGTAAGCGTGAACTTTCTTCCCTCGTTTACATATCACTTGGTTCCTGATCGCGTTGATGGGGACTTCGCAGTATTTTATCAGGACTGTAGAATCTTCCTCAGTACTGAATTGTTCCATCAGTGGTCAACGTATTCATTTCTTCTAGTTCCAACCTCCCGCAGATCTTTAATATGCCGCAGCGCTTGAATTTACTTTTAGTAGATGTCAATTATTACTTTCGTAGACTGGCTCGCTTTAATTTGAGCATTTTAGCCTCTTGTAAGTTTTGTCAACGGTTTCGCTAACATCGCAAAGTTCTTAATGACACGCCTGTAGCATGATGCGTTCTGAAACCAACCAATTCTTTTAACATATCATCTATGATCAGTGCATTTTTAATTCCAAAGGGTCCTTCTCCTTCAGTTTGATCTGGTGAAATCCCGAGCTGAGATCGATTGTGGTAAACACCTTTGAATTACCGAGTTTTGCGATCATATTGGAGATGTCCGGAATTGAGTATATATCTAAGATGGTGGCGGCATTTAGTCGTTTGAAGTTAATAGCCATTGTTTATTTTTGTGTACCGGAAGCGTCTGGTTTTTTGTTCACTGTTGAAGATTGGGGAGTTATATGGACGTATGATCTCATTTTCCAGAAGTTGGCCAATTCTTTCTCCACTTCGTTTCATATACTGATTGGACAGGGATAGGATTTTATGTAGACTAGTTCCTCCGTAATTGTTTTGATTTCCACCCTAGCAGTAGTATCCATTGGTGTTACATCGCTTACCGGGCCAAATAATGTTTTGTTTATGTTTCACTTCCGAGGGAAAGTGGTTATCTCAGATTTCTAAGTTATTTACCTGAGATGCTTGCTTTTCGTGAATTGGTATTTTAATATGTGATAACGGCATCAAACCCTTTTAGATGTTTATTCGGCCGATTTTATTTTGAAATTAGCATTGGAGAGAATTGCGTTGTTGACTAATTCGGGTCTCACGAAATTTTGATTGGCATCTGTTTTGGATAAGGTACTTGAGGGAGTTGTCATTCTTCGTTTAGTATTATACCGGGTGACTGACACGAAGTGTTAGCAACTTCAGACTGTCATTGCTGTCAAACCAGTGATGACAGAGCGCTCAAGTTTACACTAATGTTCATTCCATTGTTTACAAGCGTACAAAAGCATTTTAGTGGGAAATATTCAGAGAAAAAGTTATTCGCAATGGAATTCAACCGTTATAGTGTGGTTGCTCTATATTTGGCTGGAAAACCACAGCCGCAGATTGTTACCCAGTTAAAATATCTGCATGTGAATAAAATGTTTGTATATCGCACCATAAATCGTTATAATGATACCGGCAGCATTGCAAAACGCCATGGTGGTGGGCATCGCCGGATATCATTCGGAAGGTGAAGGCCAAATTGGCTCGGCCAAAAAGGCCCTAGTGGGCCGAAGATTTCGCTCGAACGGATGCAGCACATATTACAAGATCATCTTGGACTAAAGGCCTTGAAATTCCATAAAACGCATGGTCTCACTAACCATGGTTGGTGCCCAACCACTGTTGGTGCACCACTGCCCAATGGCCACCAAATTCACCGGATGCAAATCCGCTAGATTTCTCGGTTTGGGGTATTGCTTTTGAAGAGCAAGTTTGGGACAAAAAAATACCAAAGTATCGATCATCTCAAGCAAGCGCTTCGCCGGGAATGGGCCAAAATACCGCAGAGCCATAATCGCGGCTAAGGATGGCCAAATCGAAAACTACTGCTAATGCAATTCCAAAATTTAAATATTTGTGAACATTTTTTACTTTGATGCAATAAAATTCATCAAAAAATAAAAATTCTGTGGCGTTTTGTTTTGGTAACACTTCGTGTCAGCCACCCTGTATGTATGGTATGCTAGAAAGGCAGAACTCAGCATATAATTTAATTCTGCGTCCTCCTCGATTAGTTTTTCGTCTTCAAGCCATTCGATATCCGCATTTTCTATATGGTAAACTCTCTGCTCTTTCCGTGGTTCATTGTGATAGGAACCCCCCTCTTGAATGGATATTGGTATTGTTAAATTTGTTAGATGGGCCGATTTATGTATGTAATTGATTTATCTGCTCAATGATCAATCTCTATTTGTTTCTGGTGTTTCTGGTGGTTTGAGATCCGTTGGCAAGGGTGGTACGTTCATTATCTGGTATTCAATATTATAGGCCATGTTCCGTTGTAGTAATGCTATCTGGTAATGATTTCTACGAGAGTCCGACGAATTGATGTTTTGCCGAGGGAAGATCTGATTTATTGCAGCTGTGACTGTGGTCAAACTAACTTTTGCTAAGCTTTACTAACCTACGAACTTAGGATTTTCATAAGAAATTGAATATCTCGAGACCTAAACCACGTAAAAATAATTAGCTTCAAATGGTTTGGAACATAGATAGTCCTAATCTAGACCTTTCAGAAAATCATACTGACATTGTTGATAAACATATTAGGTTTCGAGATATTTAATTTCTTTGGAAAACTGAAATTCTTAAATCCCATCCTAATAAATGTTGTAGAAGTTCAAATTATTTTTTATAATTAAAAATTGAAATTGGAATTAGTTCTAAAATTCAATATTTCGTCTAAATCTTATTGTTTTATTTATGTTTTATTTATCTTATTGTTTTGTTTATCTTATTGTCTAAATCTTCTTATTGTATCTTTTTACCAATCCTTACAATTATTCGTATGTTTTTGTTGTTTTAGGATTAATTTAGGTTTAACTTCAAAAGCATCGTTTAAAACCAATTTCTGATACAAGATATTGGGCGAATTGGTTTAAATGCAGCGTTAAGAGTCTCTTAGAGGATGTGTAATAAATTCTATTATTTGTGTCAAATCCGACAAAATTGGCTTCAAGCGTTATGCTATCTAAAATGTCGCAGTAGAATCAATATGACAGTTTAACAAATTATGACTTACGTTTCAGTGCCTGGTCTAAGTGGTTTCTGCAGGCTTAAGCTACTGATTCATTTTCACTAATAGTCTTAATTTAGTGTCAAGTAGTTCGAAAACATTGTAACCTGAAAATAAGCTGTCGAATGAGCAGACATAGCAGCAGAAGTACGAAGAAATCTATAATCTCCTTGTTTTGTGTATTATGGCTCGTAAATTAAAGTACAAAGTTAATTCATAAACAATATTGGTAACACCCATAGTAGACACGATGCCACCCAAATCATAAAACGGCGCTTATATACTCGAAATTACAACAACTATTTACAGTATATCCATTTCAAACTAATTGATAATAAAAATAAACTCTAATCACTCATCATAAAATAAAGCATCAACAAGCCACTCTACAAAAAATAACTCAAGAAAATGAGGAAAGAAAATTCCACCTCATATTTTCCAAATACAAGAACTCCTCCGCCTGCTCAACAGCGGCAACAACAACAACAACAACAAGAAAATAAACAGAAAATCCATAAAATAGACAAAAAACCAAAAATCCGCTGAATCATTTCGCTTATGTACAGTGTTTATTGCTCTCTTGATTTTATGGTTGCGCCAAAGTAACATTACAACAACAACAACAACAACAACTTATAACTTTATTTTTTGTTGGCTTCGCTAAAATGATGGCAATTTTTTTATTGCCGTAATTTTCAAAGTTTATATAATCAATCAAGCAGCTTTAAGAATTTTATGGATGTGATTTGTAAACTCATTACGCACTCAGTGCGCGATACACGACCGAACAGTAAATAAACGTGCTCGAGATCAAAATTAGGTGGGAGCATAATTTTCAAAATTTCCAAATAATGTGGAGGGACACACATAAAATTAGTTTGGTTCAATTTCATTTTGCTGCTGCTTTGGTTTTAATTTTTATTTGGCGCGCTGCTAATTATGGCTGGGTGTATAAGATGGAAACAGTAAAGTAAGAAAAAAATTGGGAAAACAAATAACCAGCAATTTTCATCTTGGGTAATTCTGCACGATTCCTTTTTTATAATTTTCGGTTATGTTTGATAATTAATGGTGTTGGTTGCGCTAATAATAATACCAGCTTTTTATTTCATTATATACGTCCTTGGGGTTGGCGTTTTTAGTAGGGATGGTCTTGGGATGATGGAAGAACAAAATATAGGAAAATGATGATTACTAAAAAGTTTTATCGTAACCATTATATAATTTAGAATGATTTGATATAATTATTATTTTATCTAATTAGCTGAAATAAGGTTAGAAGTTATACGTAAGCGTCTTTTTATGTAGACATGCCATTCCAATTATTACGGCGTATTACGGCGCTACAGATTATTTACTAGGTACACATTACAGTTCTTTGAAGTCAGAATACGATTTTACTCTCAAATATTGGTTTAAAAGTTGTGTCGTCGTCCAATCAACTACACCAGTAGCGAATCCAACCAACATCCAAACGAAGTTAAATTAATTACATTCAGAACGCAACCGACCATTGGTCAGTCATATTGCAGACGCGGATTTTATCATTATAATCAGTTTTGTCTCGTTTAAAAGTAAACTGTTAATTAACTGGTGTGTGACAGAGGTCTCAAGCATACGCAAGGATTTTATTAACTTTTCACCTAAGAAATTGGCCGCAAACCATATACCTTGAAGCGCGTACTGAATGTGATAAAATAATTAAGAACTTATGGATCAATAAAACTAAGTCAATACGCCATTTTAATGCATTAATCGTAAAGAACACAGCTTGACTCTAACGATTATGTAAAGTTTACTTTGAAAACTGTGTAAGGCGAAAATGGACACATAGCGAGGAAGACACATAGTTAGGAATAGGAATTTCTAAAAGCAGGAGTTTGTAGAAATACAATAGAATGCATTGTAGTTTCGAGATTTAACAACAACCGAGATTTAACAGCAACATTTCTGTACAAACGAAAGCAACGGCACACGAGCATCTAACGCAATTTTAATTAACATCATGATAAAGGGAAATGAACGAACGAGGACCATGACTGGCCCTTACAATATTGAGAAAGTGGAGATATTAATAGAACATTATTTTTACCTCTCAAAAAACGCTGGTCGATATTGGAAGAATGATATCGTATTTGATGCATCAGCCAAAACAACAAATGGTATCAGGTTTAAATGATATAGGAAATGCTGAACGGCCGAGAAATTTTTTGTGGGACGGACTCAATAATTGCCGTTGAAGATAACACGACCGCACCCACAGTCGTCGAGTGTGGCCCCTTGTGACGAACACACCTAACACACCAACATCGGTCAACACCATAACTTGTAAAATTTGACACATGTGTTTGGTCATCGATCGTTCGATATCCATCTGCCTCGGATTAAGGTTCTAGTTTTCAAAGACGAGTACGAATTGACCTAGGGTCCACCATTGTTGCCCAAGTCTGTGAGCATCACCAACGATAATTACGAGAAAACATAGCATATTCTTCGAGATCAACATCAAGAATCATCATCGTTTCATCATCGGCAGTCATCTGCACAAGATCCTTGAAACATCGAACGGCATCGTTCGCTGTCTGAAACTTTTAGGAGTGACGGTCACTCCTGACGGTCATTTAATTAATATCATCGCCGATAAGTTGGATTCAGAGACCCATCGACAATGGGAGGTGTAGATCCTGGTTTGCAATAAAAGACACCACACGCTATTACACAACTCGAACCCGAATATCGAATACCGAATCCCCATCCCTAGAATTATCATCTCAATCGACTCACGTTGCATTGCCATTCTCTTATGTGCTGCTCACCACAGCAATCGATATCGTATCGCACTTTAACCAAAACTACATTATTCAACGCACTCACGTCGCGTTCAATTGTTGAATTTGTATTAGGCTCTCGAATTAATTCAACATTTTCAAATCACAGGCACGATGCCATCCCAACCAATTGACACGCATCAATGGTCACACTTGGAGCAGTTGGAACTCGCCGATCCTCATTAGTATTTTCACAACAAGATAGACGTTTTACTCGGAGCTGATGTCATTGGGATACTTCAAAAGGATGGTTGGATCAGCGGTGCTAACTTGGTTACATTCTCTTCGGCATAGACTGCAAGACAACACCATCAACAATATACTCCGGTCATTTTGGGAAATCGAGGATGTCTGTTTTTCTCGAAAACTCAGAATGCGAACGCCTCTACGAATCGAAACAGTATCGCAACCAAGGCGGAACATACAGCCTTCCTGCCACCCAATGACAACTTATCGTCCCTTGGAAGATCACGAGAGGATGTAGTTCTTCGATTACAACATATGGAACGTAAGTTTTCTAAGAGTGACCAACTCCGTTCTGCATACAATAAGTTCATACAAGACTACCTGGAATCGGTTTATATAAAGGAAGTGCTAAAAGACCACAACTTCAAGATTATCGTTTGTGCACTATCGCTTATGGTATTGTCAGCGCTGCATATCTCGCAATTCGCATTATCCATCAGCTAGTACGAGACGAATAGCAGAAACTCCCAATTGCAGCCAAAGTCAAATTGAGAGAATTTTACGTCGATGGCTTGATGACCGGCGACATATGACATTGTGAATCTAATCGAAGTCCAAAATCGAAGCCCAGAAACAGGGTCAACTTCGGCTGAATCGGAATTATTCAGTAAAAACACTTGGAACACATTGGTCTCCCTAGGCCGATTGTTTCGGATTAAAGATCAGCTCAACATCGACGTATGTGAAGCTGGCCCAAAACCATCCCAAAAAACGCATTTAAAATTTAGGTGTGTTTCTCCGCTAAATACATTAAAAGGCCTTTCAGCCTGAAAAATTCAAAAAATATGGAGAAAATCAAATTATCCCGAGAAAATAAAACAAGCTCACGCACACAACAAATTTTAAGTACAAAATTACCTTACAGTGGGGATAAGGGACTTCCCCAGCTGATTTAATATTCGCTTCTGTTGGGCTAGGTATCGGAATTATGTTCATACGTCATCATAAATTTCTCCGTTCACAGAATTTGGCAGATTTAACGGTATATACCTAATTAATGCACTGACTGTCAACATTAAGCACACAAATGCTCATTACCTTACAATGGGGATAAGGGACCTAACCAGCTGATTTAATATTCGCTACTGTTAGATTAGATAGATCGAAGCATAATTCCGATACCTAATCTAACAGAAGCGAATATTAAATCAGCTGCGGAGGTTCCTTATCCCCACTGTAAGGTAATTTTATACTTAAAATTTGCTGTGTGTACGTGAGATTGGTTTTATTTTCTCGGGATGGAATTTGATTTTCTACATACTTTTTTTTAATTTTTCGGGCTGAAAAGCCTTTTAATAGATTTAGCGGAGAAACGCACCTAAATTTTAAAGGCGTTTTTCGGGATGGTTTTTGTGCCAGCTTCACATACGTTCAACATCGGATGTTATTGCACCAATCAAACGAACATTTTTGTCATAGGCATCCCAGATATTTGATCGCTCGGTAGAATATCCCCAGAATTATCGCCAAAATTGTGAATTCTCGTGAGTTGAAGTAGCGTCAAAATCAATAGAGGAGGCTCTCAGAATCGATCGCTGATTAATTCATTTGGCAGCAAATGTGCTACTCGCCAAGCTCATTCATAAGATAGTTTCATTATTCAACGAGCCACAAGATTAAATGTATACGCATGGACCGACTCGCAAGTAGTACTTGGCTGGCTACGCAGTACGCCTAATCGCTGGAAGACATTTGCTACCAATCGGGTTTCGCATATCCTGGATTTCCTTCAACCTACCAATTAACATTATGTCGACATTAGATACAACCTCGCTGATTGTGCGTATCGTGATGTTGAACCCCCATTACTACGTTGTCATTCATAGTGGTAGCCCAGTGGCCCATGGCTACGCTAATATTGACGAATGGAAAGTAAAGTCAATGGTCGCAACACATGTAGAAACTGTGACGATTTATACTACTAATACGTTGGATGTTCATCGCTCGAAAAATTATTTCGTATCACGGTTTTCTGTGGACGCTTCATCCAACATCGACGTCTCAGCGTAGCAACTCGCTTATGCAGATCCAATGTCCATCAAACTTCACAAAGGCCGTGGCGGTGCATCGAGAAAGAGCTAAAGGTGCATTTTCGCCTGTTTATCTACGAAAGCACTACATCTCGAGCTAGTGTCTGAGTTCACCACAAGTGCGTTCATCGCATCGTTGGAAAGGTTCATCGCACGAACAGGTAAAATTCAAAGCCTGGAATTCTTGCATTCGCAAAGCGTTAGACATGTAAATTCTGAAATCGCTGCATTATTGGCTCAAGATGGTATCATCTATAGAACTGCATTTCTCTTGCTTCGCCGCATTTCGGCGGCTTGTGTGAAGTAGGTGTATAATCTGTCAGAAACTTTTCTCACATTCGAGGAATTGACGAGGATGCTATGCCACATCGACGAGTGTTTAAGCTCGCAACACTTGTGTCACTCAGATGAATGTATAATGCTCACTGTACTTTTTAATTGGAAAAAGGTTTGTTTTAGATGGTGATACATTATCTACAGGGTCGGCATTCAACGGCATCACACGCTGCACAAATGTGGTCTGATGGTAAGTCGTCGACCATCTCGTATTTTTTAGTTAATACTTTGGCCTCCAGAATGGTCCATATGGAAAATCCATTGAGTTTAAGTCCGGGGCCATTGTTGTGAAGAAATGAAGCTGGGAACTTTTCTTGTAAAAAACGTTGGGTTTCATGATCAAAGTTTTCTTAAATTTTGAAAAACTAACTGATTGCTTCAAAATTAATTTAGAATTATTTAGTTCATAGTCGTTTTTCTCTTAAATGTTGATACTTTCAAAATATTTGCAAAAAACGTAAAAGCTTCTATGGAATTTGTCACCAACGGAGGACTGATTTCAGCAAGAAATCGCTCAATAACTGACATTTTTCTGTCACCAACCTCATCTCAGATCGCTACTATGGTCTGAAGTAGCAGCTGTAAAAACTTCCTACGTAGCAAAAAGTGCTAGTGACATTATGTCTTAGGGCCTATATCTAACACACTTCCTGTAATATAAAATCTGGATTCATGGTCCAACATACTTGTTAAACCCGGAGAGTATAAAGAATGAAAACACTGATATCTTGTTGAGGAAAATTGGAAATTCGACTTAGGTTAAAAGGGAATTGGCACTCTTGGGACTCAATCATCGCCAAATACTTGTTGAAGTTGAACATTTTCACGATAAACTACTACTAGCAGCTATTAATGAACAGCTTTGGCCAATGGAAGGTGTATCGAAAATGTGTGGTCTGTTTAGTAATACCAAAAGTACAAGAGCAAAAAATCATGAATCTTCCTGCTAGTCGAGAACAGCCTACCCACCATTGATTTTTACAGGCCATTTGTCATTCAGTTCAAGGCGGGAGGAAGAGTTTCAACTAAAGCAGACATTCCTGTATTTGTGTGCTTTGCAGTGAAAGCAAATTCATGCAAATTTTAGCTGTCTTTTGATATGTTAAAATGAAATTTATGTTCTGCAATGTTAAAAGATTTAGCCAATCTCTTAAGTGCATAGTTAGTGGTAAATAAATGATTGGCCCATTGAATCCTAGCCAAGGCTGAGGAATACTGGCGGTCATTAAAATTATACAAGAGCAAAGGTTGCATGACCTTGTTATCCCATGATTGGAGTGTTTTCGTTCTAAAAGAAATATAACATTATATGACCTGCCTTAAATGTGCTCTTCAACGGTCAACTCGTTTCAATTATTGCTATAATTAATATTTTTCCCCAATTAATGGTCGTTGAAGTAGTACGTATGTACTGTTGGCTCATGCATTGAAATTAATTTTTCCGTCACCATCTCAGGTGAACCAAATTTAACATTCCAGTGTTCTGTTGAATCTCTCAACCATGCCCTCAGACTGTGGATGCAATGGTGTAGTCCATGTTTTCTTGATTTCGAGTATTCGACACAACTCTTGAAACACGGATGATTCGAAGTTTCGGCCTTGGTCGGAGTGTAGCTCTAACGGTACTCTAAATCGGCATACCCAATTGTTCACAAACACGTCCGCAACCATTCGAGGTTCTTGATTTATTGTTGGATATGCTTCGACCCATTTACTGAAATAGTCTATGCAAACAAGTATGTACCTATTACCATCCGCTCGAACGGTACCCCGACATTGTATTGCTGCATCCTTCCTATTGTTCTTGTTTGTGGTCCCTTACTGGCTGCGCACACCTCACACTTCATACACCAATCCTCTACATTTTTTCTGCAATTGATCCAATAGAACTGGAGCCATACGTTTTGTTGACGCCTAAATGTGATCCGGATTTGCTGTTATGAATCTCTTGCAGGACTTCTCCTATCCGGCTTTCTGGTAGTTCGATTTGGGGTTTGTTGTCTTTGCCATCGATCGATTCCCAAAGTCTTATCAGCAACCCATTCTCGATCTTCAACGACTTCCACTGGGCCCAATCATTTTTTACGTTTGCACTAAAGCGCGCGATCTTCTGCCACTGTGGCCTGGTACCTTCCTCTATCCATTTGATAATTGCGGCAATGGAATGATCGTGTCGCTGGTCTTCCGCTTATTGCAGTGCCTATGTCCATGATGTTGATATCTAAAATACCGTAAGTGAGATCTGCAATGACCCATTTGCAGTCGTCATCGTCTGCTGTTCTGGAAGCTTTGTGTTGGTCTTTTCATCTCTGCATCTACCATGGCCTTTATTTGTGCTATATCCTCGACATCTAATTTTCGCAGTTTAACGGAATCGGAGGTGAGGCTGGCTCTAGCTGCCTCGTATTCTAGAGCTGCCTCGTATTCTAGAGCTGATACTTCGTTCATTCCATTTCCCTTTGATGTGTCGTCCGCAAGTGCAGTTTGAGCTGATCGTCTCTTACAGCGTTAATGAAAGCATCTACTTTTAACTCATTCAGGACATCACTCGGCATTTTACAATACGATTGGCGAGCTAATTTCATTATTTCTCGTTCCATATCTTGTAGACGTTCAACTCGTTGTTGCCGGCGGTTATGAAGCTGTATTTTGCACAACTCTTGGACATGGAACTGTCCGTACCTCAGCTCCAACTCCTTAAAAATTATCCCATTGTTTAACTCTGCTGCAAGTACGGTCTGTAGCAGATCTGCTGATTTGCCTCGTAGCACCAAGATTAACGCATTAAGTTGTTCTTCTGCTCCCCATCCGTTATGTTTTACTGCGGCTTGAAATTATAGCTTGAAGTTTCCTATTGGAGTTTCGACATCGAATAATGGAGGTTTCATCAACACTCCTTTATGGCCTCCAATATGCGGTTTGTTTGATGTACTCGTACTATTTGGTTGGCAGGTATTGTTGTTGTTTGTCGGACCTTTTTTCTGGTGGGCTTCGATCTGTTTGACCCAGCACTCTCCAATTGTTGTTGCATTTGTCCTATAACGTCTGCCTCCAACTTCTCTTGTTGTACCTCCAATTTCACCAGCTTCTTATCCGGTTGCTGAAACCGCTCATTCAAATTGACATATCGTTGTTGAACTTGTAGTGTCAACTTACTAAGCTGGTCCAGCTTTGTGTTTTGTTGTTGGCCTTGTAATGCCAGCTGATCAAATTTTGCGTTTTGCTGTTGGCCTTGTAACAGTAAAGCGTTGAGGATAGCTCCAGTATCTGCTGGATCCCCTGGCTTTGCCGTAGACGTCAGTACAGTATTATCTTGCTCTTCTACCGCTGCTGTTGTTGGGTCCGCTTTAGTTTCGGCAGTTTCCTCATCATTTTCTTTAATTGGGGTTACTGGTGCTGATGGTCGTGATACTGTGATTTGTACTGCAGGTGATGTTGGTCGCGATTCAACGGCTTTCGTTTCTCCGCTGCTACCACCGTCAGGGCCCTCTTTAACAGCATTTTGAAGCCTCGCGTATAGCTCCGTCTTATTGCCAACCGTTGGCAATCCTCTCTCCTTCAATTCTTCTCGAAGTTGTTGTCTTTTTATATTCCATTTTCTACTTCCATCGGTCACGCACGTCTTCTGGAATATTTCTGTGTTTTGCTGAGTGTAACAATCGTCAGTCTGCATTTGTAACTCCTCGCGTTAATATCCGTCGTTTGATGCCAAATAAATATCTGCCATAAAAATTACACTGCCTCGATGAGGTTCAAACCATAGATCTTCACCTGACCATCCTGCAACCTTAACCACTCGGCTAACGACGACTCTGATGTGATCTGTGTGTATGTTAGGCATAATCGTCACAATATCCTCAAAAATGTATATTAGATTCCATGATGCCCACACTTGGTAACATCTCTGAGATTCCTGGAATAGGTCATAGCGCAGCAAGTTTTTTGAAGGATATTTCAATTTTCCAAAAATTTAAATCTTGTGTGAAGCCACCCCAAAACTACGATACTTGGTAACATCCATCAAACAAACATTTCAAACATTTAAAAAATTAATTTGTGTAGCAAAACTTTTCATAAAAAAGTTTACTTCGGTGCAATGGCGTATCGTAGAGACGTTGGTCTTAAGCTTCAACAAAATGTGTCTGTAACTGTCATATGTTGATTTGAAGAAATTTCCCATAATTATAACATATGAGGCTTACCTCTTGCCTGCTGCTTTGTTAATAAGCCAATGAGTGTGATCTTGAAAATTTGAGCTTTTCCTTGCAATCTTAAGATATTAGAGTAAATGATTCCTATAACGGTGCATGAAAGCCAATCGCGAACAAATACTTAAATTTTATATCTTTCCAAAGGGGTGGTTGATCTGCGAAACTCCTCCCTCCCGAGTTTAATTGTATTTCGCAGGTCTGCAAATCTAAACCACGGCATAGTACAAATCATAAACGGCTCAAATTGCGTCAATTATTGAGCTACACTAGCAACAATCACAAGTATTTGGGCGGTTTTAAAAGATTAGCTGTATTGTACACACACTGACTGTTGTTGACTCGTTTAACGATACAGCTGGATTGGCATTAAGAAGAGGACATGATAAAATCCGTGTATTATTGTTCTATATTTAGAGATACGCGCGCACGCACATATTCGAGACATTCGTTTTTATGTTGCGGGAATGAGAGTGAGAAACGAGCTCAAATCCTTCTTCCACTTTCCATATAAGATATAAATAATAGACGAGCAATACATACATATACACATGACTTCATCATCTTACATTAGATTATCTATTTTTATTATCGTAATTTTCCCCGTTTTCTTCTTTCTTCTTTCCTCTTTGTCTTCACTCGTTTCCATATTTTTCATCACAGACATTTGTTGTTGTTTTTTTACAGTGTGAGGCAAACAATCGAATGGCAAAATTTATTGCAAAAAATGAAAATGTATAGCTCTATGTACATGCGGATGGATGGGAGGTCAGACATTGTGGCGGCGTCGATATTATAGAGAAAAGTCGCTTTACTTGATGAAAACTCGCTTTTTCCTTACATTTTCCCATTCTTCTACTATTTAGTGTTGTTGTATTTTTTCTATACAGCAATGATATGACTTTCATTTGACGTGATTTTCTCAATTCAAAGTTTCTTTCGTGCGCGCGGAAAACGGAAGGAAGAAATGATAAGAAAAATTATGCCTAACGGCTTTGTATAGTTGGAAACTACGTACACCACACCCCTGACGTTTTGTGTATATCTGTGTATGTCTACGTAGGCAGATTAAAATATCAAATGATCTTAATGTCAGTTTAATATACGGATTTTGTTTTTGAGAAATTAAAGGATAAGGCAACAAAGTTCGTAATTTTGTTACGTTTTTTAAAACCGTTGTCGTTTTGAAGTTCCTTTCCTTATTTTGATAAAAAAAAAGTTGCTCTACATATATGAATCCACATGAAGAACTAAAAATACACATCGTCATCGTAAAAGTCCACGTCACTACCGATGAGAAACCCAATGATATCAAAAATGCATTTGTGTTAACCCTTTTAATTTTAATGCGAAACGAGAGTAATATAGGGCTCTCAGAGCAGGTTGGGTAAGCTTTTTTGTGCTTTTTAAATTCTGTTTCTCATAATTCTGTTATACATAAATCGGCTTCACAAAGTTCTGTCTCATTTAATTTTTCTCCGCAAAGTGTTTATTTAGGGTGTCCCATTAAGACTTTCAACAATGCCATTGTTTCGCTCGCTGTGTGGCGGGTTATGCCGTCCTGTTGACACCACATGTCTCCATTCTCGAAAAAGAACGGTTCAATCACTCCGCCAGCTTAAAATGCACATCAAACAGTGGCTCGTGATGGATGCATGTGACTTTGAAAGACTAATTTTGGATTCTCAGCTCCCCAAATGCGACAATTCTGTTTGATGACATAGCCATCAAGTTCGAAATGTGCCTCATCGAAGAAGATGATTTTCTTTGAACAACTATCGTTCGATTGATGTTGCTCTAAAATTCATTTCTGGCTTCAAATGTTATGTCAACTGAATCTTGTAAGCATGAAAATGCAGATCTTTAGTTAAAATTATCTGTAAACTGCTTCGTGAAAGTTTCAATTGCTGAGAACGATGGCGAATCGAGGTGTAAGAATTCTGGTCAACTCTCTCACTAAGTGATGCAATGTTTTCATTAAACCGAGCTGCACGAACACGAACAGGTTTCTTCTAGGTTTGAACTAACCTAATCGCCTCAAATTTTTTGTTTAATCGGACCAGTGTACGGCGAGAAGGTGCGTTATGATAACTGAAAAATGCACGACATTTTCGAACCGCCTCTGCAAAAATCTCACCATTTCGGTTGAAGATTTTCACAATTTCTATGCGTTGTGCGTCGGTGTAATTCTCCATGACTAAACCTCAACGTTCACAAATGACAGCCTATGTATGCTGCCTTGCTCACGGCGTTCCGTTCACCTTCAGACTACAGCATAAACTCCGTTGTCTGCAATTAGGAGACGCCAAAAATGTCAATGGTCCTTTTTTCTTCCGTAACTCGTGAACAATCGAACGGTACAAGCGCACCGCCCCTTGGTTGACTCACCCCAACTTCCCTGTCATTCCACTTCTTTATTCCTTGGATACGTCACAGGTACACCGATTGATGCTTCCTATCCAGTGTCTATTAGGGACATTAATGAAAAGGCAGCGCAACACTCTAAGAGCGGTTAATCTCTGGACGAGCGCTTTTCTTTTGCGGATCATCTCCTTCTCCAGTGAGTTGGATTAGGCTAGCCATCCATGTTACAAATTCCACTATTTCCTCTTTATGTTTTACAATAACCGGTCACATACTATTTTATCCAAGATCTTGCCGGCAGTATCTAAAAAGCAGGAATAACGCTATGTAGCCTCTGTTCCTTTTATTTAGTATAGAAAACTCCGTCCACTAAGCACCCAGTATACCCCTAGGTGAAAGTATCTGCATATTTGGGCAGTTGTCAATTTTGAAGCTGTCATCTTTTGACATTTGACAAGTAAAAACTACGCCATTACTAAAAATGGTACAAAATGGCAAAATTTGTTAAAACTCACTACAAAAATGGTGAAAATTTTGCAGTCACAATTCGCAAAACTAACTCGCTGTTGGGACAAGTTAGTGATGCGAAGAATCGAAAACGTGTGCGTCGCTCATTAGCCCGTAGTGTTAACGAAAACCCAGGTCTGTCGATCCCTCGTCGATCTTTGGAATTAGACGTTCTACAAACGAAATTACACCGTATTTTGCATAAAGACTTAGGTCTTAAGGTTTTTAAAGTTCAGTTAACACGAACATGAACTCAAGCCGGTTGATCACCATAAACGTTGTATCTTCGCTGATTGGGTCTTTCAAATGCGTCCAAATGATCCGGATTTTCATCGAAAAATCATCTTCAGTCAAAAATCATCTTCATCATTTTCACCTCAGAGGCTACGTTAGTAAGCAGAATTGTCGCATGGGGCTCAGAAAATCCAAGAATGATTGTTGAAAAGCCTCTCCATTCTCAACGTGTCACTGCGTTTGGTGCGGTTTTTGGGCTGGCGGTGTGATTGAACCTTACTTATTCAAAAATGAGGCTGGTGCAACTGTTACGGTGAATGGATTGCGCTACCGAGCTATGATTAATAATATTTTATGGCCGTAGTTGAAAGATATTGATGTGGATGACGTTTATTTTCAGCAAGACGGCGCTACGTGCCACACAACCAACAAAACAAATTTTGCAAGAAAAGTTTCCTGACCGTGTTATTTCTCGAAGAGATGATCACAATTGGCCACCGAGATCTTGTGATTTAACACCTTTAGTCTTTTATCTTTAGGGCCACGTGAAAGATTAGGTTTATGCCAACGCTCCACAATCGATTCAAAACCTTGAAGATGGAATTCGTGAAGTTATCGAGGACATGCGTAAATGTGCGAATTGGTCATGGAAAATTTCATGAAAAGGATATGGTGCAGCTAGCGTAGCCGTGGCGGCCATTTGGCTGATATCGTTTTCAAATGTTAATGCCATACCTTCTTCTTTACAATGAAATAAACATTCATTGATTTCTCTTAAAAAATACTCGTTTTTTTAATATCAAAATGAAACCTCTTATTGGAAAACCCTTTATTATGTTTGGAACATTATCCGGACCCGAAGCTTTATTGTTTTCCACCCTGCAATATGCCTTGGAATCTGTTCCGGAATTACTGACGGAATACCATCTTCTCGTCCCTGGATATTTCCAGAACACTTTCAGATGGTTACGAAAACAGATGGCTCACGATCGATAGGTATGGTCTAGCTCGTGGATCGCGGTAGAGTTTCTCGCACAGTTCTCGAAAACACCTCCGTTGCCTAATTTAATGGCATGATTAAGTGACGAACTAGCTTCACAATACTGTTACCGCAGAGCAGGGTTTCAAAATGTGCGGCTTGTTGGTACTGTCTCCGTGTCTTGAGCCATTTCCTTTGCAGCTTCGACATCTTGGCGTTCTTCCAAAACCGACTTTCTTTTGGTTGTGTGTGAATTATGTGAAAGCTGTTTAGTTGTGGAGGACATGGAACATTTGATTCTGAAATGTTCTGCATTTAACCAGAGCAGGCAAATGTTCGATGTTCTATTTAGTGCAAGTAGTTTGACTGAATTATTACGAATGGGAATGAACGTATATAAGAATGTGTATGAATTAGATAGAAGTGTGAAAGGGGATCGATGTGTGCTAGGTGAATGGAAAGAAATTAAATTTGTAAATTTTGAAACGGGCCATATGGCACCAAATTTTTGAAGCTAGCGCCAAATAAAAAAAAACCTTGTCTCAAATATTTAGGTATCATGATTGATGCAAAACTTTTATTCAAGGCGCACACGCAGTACGTCAGTGGCGAAGCAGTTATAGTAAGTGCCGCCTTCTCACGATTAATGCCTAATGTTGGGAGGCCTAAACAAAATCGCCGGATGTTGTTGGTGAGTATCGTCACATCTATGTCATTGTAAGGAGCCCCGATTTGGACAGAATCACCGTAAGTTAACGCCTCTATCCGAAGCATGAATTCCGTATATCGAGGGTGTGTACTACGAGTGATCTGTGGATTCCGCACTATATCAGATGATACGGAAATGCTTCTAATTGCTCTTCTGGCAGAGAAACGACAATAAATATACCATAATGAACCTCCAGGGATTGCGACAATAGCTCAGGAGAATCGTAACCTTATAAGATCTGAAAGATGGACATCTCGTCTAATACCTTCAAGAGATGTGTGGTTTAACCGGCAACACAGTAAATTTTTAATTAACGCAATTGTTGACGGGGCAGAGATGTTTCCTTGCAGGATGTGATAGTGTTTTTCATATTATCATGGTATTTTGACGTCGCGGAAAAGGAGAAACCAATAGTGAATTAAGCAATAGAGACATGAATAAGTAAGTTGGAAGGTGGGGTGCCGCAAACACAACTTCCCGAAGTAATATCTAACGATGGTTCCGGGAGGATTGAGGATTCATGGTAAGTAGTTGTTTCTTAGCCATATGGTATGTTTCGATCATTTTAACATTCCTACATTTCAGAAAAAATATACTTTCATTGAAATAGAGGATGTTAATAAAGACAACTATGACCTTCTGTTGGAGTGTAGAACTCAGCGCCGGCCCATCTTCCATGTTATTATACAGGTTAACACGGAGCTTGCAACGTGCAGGTAGGTGAAAAGGTTGTGTTAATTATTTATCAATGACCTTTTACATTATGACGAGAATGTAATTTTTTTTGCATAGCCCCTCAAAATTATTTTTCAATCGTATTTAAAAGGATATTGATGTATTTTTAAAAGTGTAGAGAAATCTAAACGTCATTGTCGTAAAACTAATTATGTTTTGGTTGAGATGGATTTTGATTAAATGTTCATTGGTTCGCTTTAAATGTGTCAACCAGAGCAGGTATCATGGTTATTAGTGGCTCCAGTGTTCCAATTTAAGCTTTTAGTTTTGGGCCACAACTGTTCCGTGGGAAGTTGAGTATTTTCATTTTGATGCTTTCCATATGATCGTGTAGCAAACATCTTTGGTTTGTTCGGGATTGTCCTCAAAAGGGTTTAAGCGTACAAGAAACCAGTTTTCAGTCCTTAAATTTAGAATTAAACTTTTGCAATATTGCAAGAGAATGATCGTAGTACAAGAATTTTTCTATTTATTCATGTCTGTAACAAAAAATTGAGTAGTCGATGGTTAATTTTTGTGCATATACCCACAAAGCAAAAACACTAATTCAACTACAGCTAGAAAAATTTCATTTCCGCAAACGTCAAAAAATACTTAAATCTCCTCCATCATTTAGCTTTTCTACAGTAGTTTATATCATATGTGCTTGTACCAAAAATTCGGAAATATAAATAAACGTAAACCCAAATATAATGTAAATTCATTGATCTGTAACTCGTACATTTTTGTACCTTTTACGTAGATAAAGGTTAAACCAACGCTGGGCAAGTTTTCTAAAAAGACGGCCCAATCTAGTTTTCTGTACAGATATCCCGTTTCACTATATCGACATACTAATTTTACCATGGCAATGCAAAATTTAAAAATATTTGGTGATGGACTCGCGGTCAATTATTTGAACATCACTGATTTTTCCGTTCGATTACATTACTACTCTAGTATAACATAGTATAATAGTAGTTTTAGGTAGTTACCTGTATGCACATGTAAATTATTCCAAATGTTTATAAGCGATATTCAGGCAATTTGCCAATTCAAATTTGTCGGGAAAATAACGTGCCGTACCTCAGATATTGCCACCCTCCACACACACAATTTCATTAAATTACCTAGATAATAAAATGATTTTCATTTGTTTTTCTGCATTTTTACAGTTATTGTTATCACTTCATTTCATTTCAGTTTTATGTGTCATCGTTATATGTGACAAGTACTGAGACGGATTTCGTGCCACCTCGCATATAAAGTGGAAATAGTTTTGATGTACACACGAGGGTGGTAGATAATGTCGTATGTGGTTTGTATAATAAACCGCGCGCGATTATTTTGGAACAAAAGTGAAATTTTAGTTAACATTTCATGACCTGGATTTTATGAAAAATACGAATAACAGAACAAAAAAGATTTTCCATTTTTCCCCATCCCTTGAACACGAGTATTATCCTCCAGTGTTATGAAATAGAACAAACAAAATTTCCCTTTAAGGTTAATTCCAACTCTTTTGGTTTTTCTTAAAATATTAAAATAAAAAAACGGTTTTGTTTGCAAATTGTTGGGAAAATTCCTAAAATATGAAGACCAAAACGAAAACGAAGAGGAATTTAACACAAGTATTTTGGGTGTGTGTGTGTGCGGGGTTTGTTGCTAGTATTTTTTTTTGTTGGGTTTCCTAATTAGCGATTGGGGTTTAATAATGAGAAGATTTTCCAATCCGTGATTATCGGAGCCCTGCTCTATATTTTCCGGAAACTCTACACACCGTAATGACAGCGATTGCATGAAAACAACATTGAATTAAAGGAAATTCGAAAATGTTTGTCCTCCAGCTGTTAACCGAAACATTTTCTTCTGTTTCATATCGTTGTTTTGTTGTTGTCGTTGTTATTCAGTTGATGAATGGAATTCTTTTCTCATCTACCTTTAGTTTATAAAATACAAGCATTTCCTTTGTGGCAAAATATATTCTTGGTATTTGAGACAAGTTATATCTCCAGAATGGTTGATTAAACCCACGTAACCATCTCTATGCTGTTGAAAGTTGAATGTACTTTTACCAACCAACCAACGTAATATGTTTCCACATAACTAAATAACATTTACAACATATACCTTGACCGAAATATGTAATTGGATTTTCATGTTTTAGATGTCATCATGCAAAATAAGCAAAACACACACACACACACACCCACACATACTCTGTATATCAAACACAACAAAACAATCCAGTGAAAAAGAAAATCGGAAAAATTACAGCAAGAAAGTACCATGAGCAAACGACGACACCACCATACCGTTAAACACATACAAACAACAACAACTTACAAAAAAATTGTTTGTATGTTGAGAGCAATGAAAAACTTTTTTTTTGGAAAACCTCGATAAAGGAAAAATAACTGTGTGACATAGTAAACAAAATAAAAAATACTGTAACTGAAAATTAACGGAAAAATACGGAAATTTTTTGTGTACAGCAAAAAAAAAATTAAAAACCAAAGTATAGCAATAACAACAACATCCACAACAAAATATACAACAAAACAATTTACAAACAAAGTGGGTTGTTGTTATATATCGTCGTCCCGCACCAAGCCCCTCTTTTTTGTGGTGGAGGGAGGGGGTACGAAACGACAAAAGGTTATGATGATCTATGACATTCGAGAGTCGGGAGAGATGAAAACGTTAACAATTTGTTTGTTGTTCTTTTGTTTCTGTTGTTTTGTTACTGTTGCGGGCATCATAAATGCTTAATGATGAATTAAATATTTTATATTTATGTAATTTGAATCATGTTTTTATGTTTGCTTGGTGAAATTTTAACAATGTATTGTTTGTGTTATCCATATTGAATAAACGTAGCCAAGGTTAAGGAGTGGGTACTTTAAACGATAATAATTCGTAAAACGCTTTAGGACATATTTCTAAGAAATACAAAAGGTAGCTTGCCTTAGTCTATTCCACGAGATGTATGCCATGTCCATAGCATTTTTGGAAACTCAAGAAATCCAATTAAACCGGTTCTGCCATTGGTGTTGACAGAGACCTTTTTGGAGTGGGCCCAAATTTCTGTATTTTAATGTTAACCCAAAAATAAATTTGTGTCGTGAGGAATTTGAGTATGGCTCTTCAGAGCTGATGTATACTTTAATATAAATGCCCTTCATAGTCAGGGACTGTACTTTTTGGGCTGAAAAAATATTTATATATCATAATGGATTGATAGTATCACGATAGACTTAATTTTGGGCCGAAATAAAACTTTAGGGTTGAGATATATAAATTTAAAAAAATTGTGTATTCTAAAAAATATTTGGGCTGACACTTGTGTTTAATCAATATATAATTTTTGTTAGATTAGAGTTTGGGTCAACCCAACTTCATATACATTTATTAGAGTGGGAAGAATCCTGAGAAAACTAAACATTATACCGAGAGATAATTCGCAAATCAAAAAGCATAAATCTTTTAATCATTTAAATGATAATGAAACTTGTGCTAAAGAAATATTTAAAATTACACTGTTAAATTTATTATTTTGTCAATTAGATTTTATTTTCGAAAGAAAATTATAAAGTTGGACAGTAGAACGGTGTGCCGTCGAATCTACAAATGCCTATACAGATTCTAGCTGACAATTTTCGGGAAGGTAGAGCCTGTCCTAGATCTCCGATCAAGTACGAGTGTGCGTTCGTTTGCGATTCGTTCTATTAAAAATTATATTTAGAAATGGAGCATTTTTGATTGATTTCCACGGGGAGATCTCCACGGGGTGTCAACAACATTTGACTGGGATATAATTATGGTGGATTTTACTATGTCTTGTAGATGTTAGAAACTTCGCATTTTTGGTGAATATTTCAAGGTTTATAACGGCCAAACTAAATATATTCACGGATCTCGGCCATTGTTTACAAATAGATCAGACGAACTACTACTCTCCATGTGGCCAACTCGGAACCCTGAAGTGCCTGTGAAATAAATAATAAAGAAAAAAATAGCACTCAAATTTAATATTCCAATTGAGATTTCGAAAATTTCTGTTACACTGTTAAAATACGGAATTTATTGAGACAAACATATAAAATTAGAAACAGTTGGGCTAAACGCTACTCAAACAAGTAAATTTCGAAGTTTATTCAAAAAATTGTAGGAAATCCCCTGTCCTCTATTTAGAAAGGGAGTATGGCCCATTTGATTAGACAGACGGCCGTTATTTTCATAGGCAGGCATTTTAGAAGAAACTTAATATTAAAACTACTCAACTAACTAACGACTTTGGCGATAATTGCTGAGGGGGGTTTTTTGATTACCAGGAATCAACTGCTACGGGTCCTGATTTAGTAGGAATTGGTTTAGGCAGTCATCCGGTGAGGTCCGGTCTCGTTTTAATTTTTTTTACTCACTATTCTACTAAATTTCGTGAAGAAGGGTTCTCATTTACCAGGGATCGATTGCAATTGGCCCAGATTTCGGAGCGCCCGGATTAATTTCATTAAATTTCTGCGGCTCGCACGATTTTTATACAAATTGGTGAGGGAGGGTTTTCGAGGGACAGGAACCGATTGCAATGGGCGTTGAGTTCTGGAAAATCCATTCGGTGGGTCGTCTGGTGGGACCAGGGTCCCCTTCTTTAATTTTTTTTTCTTCTCGAGTACCAGAAACCAATTGCGATGCGTTCGGATTTCGGAAAAATTCATTTAGAGGATTATTTGGTAGAGCCCGAGTCTCTTTTTAATTTTTTTAACTCGTACGATTTTCGGAAAAATTTGTTGAGGGGTTGAAGGAGGGTTTTCGATTACCAAATACCAATTTTGATGGGTTCTTATTTCGGAAAAATTAATTTAGAGGATCATCTGATGGAGGGCCGGGAAGCTTGGAGGCTTCTTTTAACATTTTATTTATGGCTTGTACGATTTTGATTAAATTTTGCGAGACAGGGTTTTCGTAGTGGAATGTTGGGCTACGTTGTGGGATGTTACCTCATGTTTGGTCATATTGCACCATGTTGATTGATTTTGCATCTTGTTGATAGATGTTGTGTGATGTTCCACTATGTTGGGTCATGTTGGCTTAGGTCCTTTCTTCTAACATTTTATTTGGTTTGAACGATTTTGATAAAGTTTCACGGGACGGGGTTTTCGAATGAAGCATGTTGCACCATGTTGTTTGGAATTGTATCATGTTGCATCATATTGCACCATGTTGCGTGATACTGCACCACATTGCTTAATGTTGCGTTATGTTGTGGGATATTGCTAGGTAATACACCATATTGCGGCTTGTGTACCATGTTGCGTGATGTTGCTTCTTTTTGAAAATGTTGATTCTTATGAGTAACAATGTTTGTAATGGGACCTTGGTCCTCTTTCACATTTTGTTCCCTCTCATATGATTTGGATGTTATGTGGTGCGACCCAGGTGTTTTGAAAAAAATTGGTGAAGGGAATGCCAAAATCAAATAAATAATAATTCAGATAAAAATTGCGGTGATAAGCGTTTTTTAATGTCAGAATAGATTGCGATGAGTCCTAATTTTGGGAGAATTCATTTAGGACTTTTCGGCCGAACGACTTTTAATAAAAATGTTTGAGATATGGGTTTTCGAGTGCTAAGAATCGATTGTGAGTTATAAATTCTGGAAAATTTATTTTGGGGGTTCTATAATTGGGATCGGTGCTTAAGCCCATATTACAAAATCCCGAATGGACAAAAGCCCGAATGGACAAAATCCCGAATGGACAAAATCCCGTAGATCACAAAAAGACCGTATTTCAAAATCCTATAATGGATTACTGGATTCATCAAATAAAAAACATTTTCTAGTTTTACTCGTATCTTTATTTACACACACCCACACACACACACACACATACACACACACACACACACACACACGCACACACACACACACACACACACACACACACACACACACACACAAACACATACACACTCACACACACAACACACACACACACTTAAGTTAGGTTAAAAATCGCACGACTTTTAACCTAATCTAAGCCTACTTATCATGATAGAACAGGGGATTTGGGAATAAGGGATTTTGGGAAACGGGATTTTGCAATACGGGATTTAGAAGTACCCTATTAAAGTTAGCCGAAAATGTTTCGCCCAAAAATGTCGGTAATAAAAATTCAAACTAATCAAACGAAAATGACAGCCGATAATTGTCGGTAACATGTTCATCGAAAACTCCAGCCGAAAAATGTCGATAATGCAGATACAAGTTTTATGTCGGAAATCAATTAATTATATTAGAAATTTTTATTTTTCTGTTCCTAAAAAACAGCTACAAAAATTAAAATAAGAATTTTTAATTCGAAACGTTTAAGTCAAATTACCCAAAGCCAATTTTTCTAAGTGTTTTATTAGATGTTTGAGGAGGTTAAATGGGGAATGCATCTATAGTGACATGTCCAGATAATATTTCAATTAAAGTGCGTTCTATTGAATATCATTTTAAAAACCTAAAGTCAATTTTCATGTTGGGAGTCCGGGAGAACTCGATTGAATATATCGCACACACGAAATTTGAAAATTTCTAAAAATTGACCGTTTAAAGTAGCATGCCTGGAAATAGATTCAAATGAAAGGTCTAAATAATACTCAGATGTGGAAAAAAGTTGTTTGTATCTACATTAGCGACATTATTCGGCTGTCATTTATTCTTAATTAAATTTAATCTGCATTATTTGTATTTTTCGGTTGGGTATTTCTGTGAATGTCTTAACTATTTTATCTGTTTTATTCAATAGTTTTCCCGGACTCCCAACATGAAAATTGTGCACATGTGAGCATCACTAAGACTTATCATTTGAATCTATTTCCAGCCATGACACTTTAAACGGTCAATTTTTAGAAATTTTCAAATTTTGTGTGTGCGATATATTGAATCGAGTTTTCCCGGACTCCCAATATGAAAATTGACCTGAAATTTTTGAGGTTTCGCTTCATATATTTCTTCGAGTTGTCTCAGTGGTAAAATAATTTTGTATTATAGTTTTGATGCATTTAATGCAACGAACTATACATTTTGGATTAAAGAAAAAATTACTGTTTAACACCAAATGTATTTATCTGATTTAACGACATTTTTAGGCTGGCTATGTATACGAATCTGTCTTGCCGACTTTTACTAAAGGAAAAGCCGTATTGTTTTCAATCTGCATTATCGACATTTTTCGGCTCGCAAATATTAGTAGTTACAGCCGAATCTGCATTATCGGCATTTTTATACTGATTAATTTTAGTTGTTGCATTATCGACATTTTTCGGCTGGAGCGAGTCGGCTAACTTTAACAGTATTTTAGAAGTACGGAATTTTGTAATACGGTATTATGTCATACGGTACCAACCCCTATAATCGAATCTCGGTTCCAATATAAGCTAGCTGTTTTAGCTATTTTTTAGTTAGAGCTTCGGCACTTTGACCAGGAGGTACTGGGTTCGAATCCCACCAGAGCTGGATGCAAAGCAAATCTTCGTCATCAATTACGATCGGTGACGTTAATAAACACAACTAAGACGCTCTGTTGAAGTGCAGAATTCAGCGCCGACCCACCATCCATGTCAGTGTACAGGTTGACATGGAGCTTGCAATGGGCAAGTGGTACATTGTAATTGTGTGAATGGGTGGTGTGTGCGTGAATGAAAAGGGGGTTTTAAAATGTGTCTCTGGTAAATTATCAATTTAAATTAACCTAAGCTATTTCTTAATCGATTGGGACACAACTCTCTTTGTATGTTAAACATGGGATAGGATTCCAAAATGAGGTCCGGTTGTGATTTTGATAAATGAGTAAATTGGATGGAACAAAGATTTTTTTCAAACGAAAGTAAGGAACTCGATTGGTAGTATGAAAATATCCAATTTGATTGAATCAAAACCGCGGGTTCTTTAAATTGAATAGAGCTAAGCCGCTGCTTAACCAAGTGTGGCGTAATTATTATTTTCTTAATTGAAGATTAGATAGATGAATTTTTGCAGATTTACCATTCGCTATACTGCTAAATTCCGACAAAGTAGTCTTCGAGGTGGTGTCTGCCAATTACTGATGCCTATACAGTCCAGATGGATTTACTAATTTGGATGAAACTTCATACTTAAACGTTTTCCATAAATTAGGAATACCTAAATAAACTTGGCGGAAATCAGCCCACCGGAAATGCATATAGCATATGCGTAAAAATCGATTAAGAAAAAAAGGATTCTAAGAACATTTTAAATTAAATTGGCAACACAATTTGGGCCGTAACATTTTACTAAACTTTAATCGAAATGACAATTTTGGATAAAAAAAACTTTGTTTTTTACCAAAATTCGTTTTATTTTTCATCAACCAACCGGAAGATGCTCAAGCAATCGATATTTTTCTCGATTTTGTGTAATGTGTAGTCTCGATTTTTCCGCATTATTACAATTAACAATGAACGTACCAATTTTGAAATATTTATACTTAATGGCACAAAAAACTTCCAATTCAACCGTATTTGACCGAGAAAGGCTGGGTGCTCCTGGGACAGAGATGTCCATTTGAAATTATAAAATTCCGTGGTTTTGATATTATTATTTCCTTCTACGAAATTTTAGGAGAATTTGGGACATTCCGAAACAAGTGACGAACCCGTTTTAATAAATTTATTTAGTTAATTGGAAAACTAATAATGTTTAAGATACTCTGACCTTTTTTTGGGGAATATTTAGCTATAACTGTGATAAAATTGGCGAGGTTGGATAAAATTCTGATGGATTTGGTGATTTTACAGTACATACGAGTATATAGAAATTTCAGTTTTTTATGTAAAGTTAACCGAAAGTTATCAGCCGAAAGCAACAAATTATGGATAATGTAGATAGCGACTTAGATGTTTCAGACGAAAGTGAAAAACGATAATGCAGATAGTGTCTCGACTACTTCAGCCGAAAGTTAAAAAATTATGTATTAAATTGAAATATTTTAGCCGAAAGTCGCCAACAGACAAAATCAACCGAAAACATCTGTGTCATAGCAAACAACAAATAAAATTTTCAATTTAACCGATATCATTTCATGTGTAGCTATATAGTAGCATACGGCCAACTTTTAAAAATTTGTTAAAACTAAACGTTAAGCCGAAAATAGCCGAAAATTGTCGATAAAGATGTTTAAAAATTATAAGACATTCAACCGTTTGTAATTATCGTTCAAATGGTTTGCAATTCAAGATTATGCCAGACAAACACCGATCTGACTAAGCCAACTCGATGACCTGTGACCATCGGTAAACTTTGATTATAGGTTTTGGGTGGGTCTGATGAGGATATAAGGGTGACATTTTGATTTTTCGTCTTTCGAGATTTTGCCAAAAAGACACCGGCCTTACTACGCCAATTCGATGGCCAATGACCATAGGTATAGAGTTTGATTATAGGTTTGGGGTGGGTCTGATGGGGTTATAGGGATGCAATTTTATTTTTCCCATGTTTTTTCGATAAAATCGTTTGTAATTCAAAATTTGGCAGATAGACACCAAACTGACTAACTTAATTCGGTGGCACATGACCATAGGAAGATTTTGATTCTAGGTTTGGGGGTGGGTCTGATGAGGTTATAGGGGTGAAATTTCTATTTCCTCCATGTTTTGTCGATAAACTCGGCCATTATTCGAGTATTTGTCAAATAGACACTAATCTGAGTATGCCGATTCGATGGCCTATAGGGCTGAAATTTTATTTTTCTCATGTTTTTTCGATAAAGTTGTCCATCATTCCAGATTTTGCCAGATAGACACCAATCTGACTATGCCAATTCGACGGCCCATGTTCATAGGTAGATTTTGATTATAGGTTTGGGGTGGGTCTGATGAGGTTCTGCACGCCATATCTGGTTCATACAGCCGAAAATTGTCGATAAAGAGGTTTAATAATTATGAAGCAAAGTCGTCCATCATTCGAGATTTTGCCAGATAGACAACAACCTGACTATGCCAATTCGATGGAACTTGAGCACAGGCAGATTTTTATTATAGGTTTGGGGTGACTCTGATGAGGTTATAGGGCTAAAATTTTAGTTTCCCCATGTTTTGTCGATAAAATCGTTTGTCATTCAATATTTTGCCAGATAGGAATACATCTGACTAACTTAATTCGATGGTATATGACCATAGGCAGATTTTGATTCTAGGTTTCGGGTGGGTCTGATGAGCTTATAGGGGTGAAATTTTGAGTTTTCCAATGTTTTCTCGATAAAGTCGTCCATAGTTCGAGATTTTGCCAGCTAGACACCAATCTCACTATGCCAATTTGATAGTCCATGACCATAGGTAAATTTTGATTGTAAGTTTGAGGTGGGTCTGATGAGATTATAGGGGTAAAATTTATATTCTCCCCAATGTTTTGTCGATAAAATCGTCCATTATTTGAATATTTGCCACATAGACACAAATCTGACTATGCCGATTCGATAGCTTAGGGCCAAAGGCAGATTTTGATTATATAGGTTTGGGGTGGGTCTGATGAAGTTATAAGTGTGAAATTTTATGTTCTTCATGTTTTGTCGATAAAATCGTTTGTCATTCAAAATTTTGCTAGATAGACAACAATATGACTAAGTTAATTCGACGATTGGTGTCTATCATTCAAAATTTCAATTTACGGAAAAACATTGAGAAGATCTTCACTCCTATAACCTCATTAGACCCACATAAACCTATAATCAAAATCGACAAATATTCATGGTCATCGAATTGGCATAGTCGGATCGGTATTCTCACAAACTTCCGAACTACGAACGATTGCAACTTCAAAACATGTGGAAAATTGGAAATTTCACCCCTCCAACCTCACTATACCCACCCATAACCTATAACCAAAATCTTCTTAGAGTCATAGGCTATCGAATAGGCATCGATAGACCGGTGTTTGTCTGAAAAATCCTCGAACGCCGAATGATTTTATCGACAAAACATGGGGAAAATAAAAATTTTACTCACAATCTGCCAGCCTAAACTTAGGATTTTAATCTTGGGTCATATTTTATAGAGTTTTCATAGTGAGACAGACACAGGTTATTTAGCAAAATCTTGAAAGGTGAATAATTTTATCGTCGAAACAACGGAAATTGGAACATTACACCAATATAACCTCATCAAACCTACTCCAAATACATATGGTAATCAAATTCTGCTTAGGGTCATGGTTCATCAAATTGGCAAAGCTAGATTGTGGTGTCAGCTATTGGATACTGTTAAAGTTAGCCGAAAGTTTCCAGCCGAAAGGTAATGCAGATAGTGCCTTGTTATCCCAGCCGAAAGATAATGCAGATAGTGTATTTGCTATCCCAGCCGAAACATGATAATGCAGATATTTTTAGTCCATTGAACTCAGAAACTATTCGCTGGCCGGACTAGCGGGTCACATAAGGTGATAGAGGAACGTTTAACGTATTTGAAATAATTTTTTGAGAATTTTTGTATGTTTAGTATTCGAGATATAGTCCATTGAATTCAGTATCTAATGGCTATAGTAGGATCGATGGGAAAGTGGGTAACCTAGAAAATACAGAACGTTTTAATTATTTTGTTCGATACTTTTTAAATTTATTGTAATTAACATTTCATAGGATTTGGTCCACTTATATAAAGGGTGTTTTTTTAAGAGGTTGCCGATTTTTTTTTTGAATAAAACACATATAAAATTATGAAATGACCAAAATTTTTTTTTATTTGGTAGATAATTTTTTGGCATTTAACATTTAAACACAATTTCTGGCATATGGCTACCACGACTATTTTTCACAAATGTCATTCTGGAGGTCCAATTTTCCAGCACTTTTTCAAGCATTTGAGGGCGTATGTCAGCAATGACACGTTGAATATTGGTTTCCAAAGCGTCAATCGATTGAGGTTTATCCACATAAACCAATGACTTCACGTATCCCCACAAAAAGTAATCGAGTGGCGTCAAATCGCACGAACGCGGAGGCCAATTCACCGGACCATTTCTCGAAATAATGTTGTCGTTGAAAGTTTCTTTCAATAAGTCGATTGTTTCACGTGCTGTATGGCAAGTGGCACCATCTTGTTGAAACCACATTTCATTCATATCCATATCTTCAAGATTTGACAACAAAAACTCATTTAACATGGTTCTGTATCGATTTCCATTCACGGTAACGCGTCGTCCTTCCTCATTTTTAAAGAAATATGGACCGATGATCCCACCAGCCCATAGACCGCACCAAACAGTACATTTATCAGGATGCATTGGTAATTCTAGAACGGCGTGTGGATTATCTTTGCTCCAAATGCGACAATTTTGTTTGTTGACGTATCCATTTAACCAAAAATGCGCCTCATCACTGAAGAGAATTTTACGGTAAAAAAATGGATCTTCGTTCAATTGATTTAACGACCAATCACTGAATTCACGGCGCAAACGATGGTCGTGTGGCTTTAATTCTTGCACCAATTGAATTTTGTATGGCACTAAACCCAAATCTTTACGTAAAATTTTCCATAAAGTCGATGGACAAAGTCCAATTTGCTGAGCACGACGACGAATCGATAAATTGTCGTTTTCTTCGACACTGGCCTCAACGACAGCAATATTTTCTTCTGTACGAACTCTTCTCATTCTTGTCGGTGGCTTGGCATCCAAAAGAGTGAATGTAGACCGAAATTTGGTAATTACGTTCTTTATGGTGGTCTCTGACGGACGATTATGTGCACCATAAAATTCACGAAGTGCTCTATAAACATTTTTAATTGAACACTGATTTTGAAAATAAATTTCCACGATTTGAAAACGTTGTTCTGGAGTTAACCTATTCATAATGATTTGCCAAACAATACTGAGTAGAAATGCCACTTTGAGCTGTCAAAACAACTGTCATAAAATAAAACGACATCTATCGGAAAAACAAACCTCCTAAAAAAACACCCGTTATTATTTCCAGACCGATTTTGGCTGTATTCTGGTTATTTGGAGGTGATAGTAGAACTAGGTATATCAAGTAATATTTCTAGCGGCTATAAAATATTTTTTCGCCTGTGATAGCAAAGACACAATCTGCATTATCACCTTTCGGCTGGAAACTTTCGGCTAACTTTAATAGGGTAGCTATTGGCATTTTTCTTTTAGAACATTGATGACTCACTTTTAAATCTGTATTGCCGGCACTTTTCGATTGAATATTGAAGTTATTGTTCTTTGTTGATACAAAACTGCATTATCGTCACTTTAAAATATTTCGAATGTGAAAACTAATACCTGCATTACCATCTTTAGTCGGAGATGGCCAAAAACACTATTTACATTACCATCTTTTAGTGAGTCTGCTTTGAGTAAAACAAGGATTTACGAGTGGTATAAGCGTTTCTGTCGAATTAACCTTAATCCTGTAAATATTCCAACCTTCAGTTCAAGACGCAGTAGAACGAATAAAATAAATGTTGGCGTGTGTAAAACAAAATTGTTATTTCTAATAAAAAAAATATTTCAGTGTGTGTCTTGTTTGCTGACATAAATTCAACAAGGCTCTTACAAGTGAGTACCCAAGAGTCTGAAACCACGATGCATAATTTCTATAGTTTAGTTGGGGCCCGGGACACCAATAACAGATTAAAGGTGTAAAAACGTGAAGCCGTTTGCGTGAAGCAAACAGCGACACAAGTTTATAACTTTTGCACCACGATAATGCACCTGCTCACAGGCATCTAATGTTGATCAAACTCCATATTCGCCAAACATGGCCCCATGTAACTTTTTTCTATTTCAAAAATTAAAAGAACCTTAAAGGACCGTCGTTTTTCAAGCATTGGTGAAATCAAAAATATGTATCACTGGGTGACCTACGAGAGATGTTGAAATTTTTTATTTTTGTATTATTCCTCTATGCAGCCTAGCAATACAAAAATGCATGCAAATCAATTATTTCATTTAATTTCTGTGAGTGACTTAATGAACACGTGTTTTGAAAGTTTAAAAAAGTGGAAAATATTGAGCATCGTGCTGTGATTTTAAAACGTGATCTCCCGATTGGAAATTACTGTCAAGCGGTTCGAGTGCCGTCTGACAGTAATTTCGAACCGCAAGACCGCATTTATCTTTCAAATTAAAATCACAGCACAATGTTCGATATTTGAAATAATTGATTTCTATGAAATTGTTTTTTGTCGCTAGTAGAAATAGAGGAATAAAAAAACAAAATAAAAATTGCCTATTACCGTAATTTTCTATAGATTTACGAACATATTGAACACCCCTCGTGAAATCTATTTCAAAAATCGAACTCCAGAAGTGTTACAGGGATTGGAATAGGCGGTGGCATAAGCGTATAATACCTAATGTAGACTATTTTGAAGGGGATAACATTGATGTAGACCAGTGTTTCCCAGCGGGGAGCATAGGGCCCCCCAAGGAAGGCATACCATATATCTGAGGAGCCATATTCATATGAAATTAAGATGTAAAAAATAAGGTTGGGAAACACTGATGTAGACAAATGAATAAAATTCTTTGTTACTTTTGAACACACCTCACTTTACTGTACAACGAAATGATTTAGAATGAAACTTAAGTCAGCAAATTTGTAGTACACAACAATATTAATGTCACTATGCCACTATTAAACAGATGACATGATTTACCACGCCAAAAAATTGTCCCGCAAACATGCGGTGATGTCTGGTGTTGTTCATGGTTGAAAATGTTTTCGAACAAAGAAAATTTATATTACGTAGGTGTGTTCGTGTGACGCATTTTATGGATTTTATTATTCCGATTATTGAAAAACTCTTAGTTTTTCTACCATACACTGATATTTACATCTTCTCGATTTTTCATGTAAATAATGTAACGGAACTAAAAGGATATTATTGTGTTAAATATGTATAAATATAAATAGGTTCTGAAAAATATTGTGTGGTGTACATAAATAAGAAATTCCGTGAAGTTGAAACAGGATTAAATAGATTAAATAGAATTTATCGAAAGAACAAAAAGTCTTTTTTCTGGGCGGTAGGGTAAAGGTAAGAGATACCTGAAAATTGTTGATTGATTTTCGGTAATACATTACAAAGGTTGGGTCGAACTAAATCTAAGTTTAATTATAGGTATTATTCTAGTCGTAAGTTTCTTGGACGCTTAATTACTCGTATGTTGAGGTTTATCAATAAAATCAATAAAGACTTGAAAAAAGAAACAGCATTTCATTTGTTTTACACCTATCCCTGACTGTCAAGCGCTACAATCCTGAGAGATTAACTTCTAAATGATCTTGCGGGCCTCTGTTGGTGAACCTCAGGGCTATATTCAATACTTTGTGATAACCTAGTCCCTCAAGTTATGCAGAAGAAAGTACAAAACTAACAAACATAACTAAATTACTAAATTTCTCGAAAACAGGCTGACTATCTACTACATGTATCCAAACCACTATTATCTACTCGTATATATGTGACGGTTAAAATCCGAAATCGGTAAATGTCCGAGGGTGCTAAAATACAATTTTTCCCAAAAATATCTCTTTGTTCCGAATAGACGTTTCAGCCGATCGATCGATCGTCATGAAATTTTTACTATATATAAGTTGCAGATCCAGACCCAACCTTACGATATTTTTGAAGGAACTGGTCCCTGGGGTCTATATGAAATTAGAGACATGCCCATATCCAAGGGGTCCATCCCCTGGATCAAGGAGACCCTTCATATAAGTTTCGACACCATTCATTCATCCAATCGGATTCAAATTTTGGTCAATGTGTTCCATACAATTTTTTCTCAAAAATGTCTGCAATTGGAAATGGAATAGCCTGAAATATAGTATGAAGAACGTATTCTTCTAGGCTGCTGAAACAAGTAAACAGAGTAAGAAGCGGCTGGAGAAAGTCGCTTACGATCTACGATCGCCGATCAATAGAAAAATTCAAAACTGATTTAAAGTTTGCAGCATTAAAATTCCTAATTTCTCCCATGCAACGCCGGCGCAATTCAGCTATTACCTAATATATTTGTGACTGCCTGTGACTGACCACATTTGGGCACCAATCAAAAATCATATTTTCTAGGAAATGTTTGCGAAGCACAGAGAAATTATTATTTACAAGAAGAAGGTGGCCAAATGGCCAGGAAATATGAGTTGCGACAACGATATTAGTTTGAACGGACTATACCCAATGTCCCTAAAAACTGAGAGGATCAAGCGACGTCGTAAAAGATCACTGAGGAAATGCTGGTCAAAAAACGTTAGCAATGGAAGCCGGTGGATTGTTGTTAACGATTCGGTTAGGTCTCTAACGTGTAGGTCTAACCTACAAAGGCGGTAGTTTGGATTCTGTTCGGGTCGAACAGATTTAGATGGGGAATAGTATTACGATCCCGAATATTGGTTTAATGGGCAATCAAGTCAGCATGGACGAGATATTTATTCAACTAAAAATTCCTGATTTAAAGTTTCGAAAATTAAACACATTTTTTGTGAGATTAGTGACACCTAGGTTTAAGTAGCAGCATTTGAAATAGTTTTATTATTTTATAACAGTTTTGTGGTATTGCGGGTGGAACAAAACCAAAAGTAGCGGGAAAATAATAAGTGGTGTTAAGTGAAAATAGTGGTGAAATTAAAAATTCTAAATGATGTAATAAGTGAATTAATAAATAATTGTGGGTTGGTGCGTTGTAGTGACTAGTAGATATTGGAAAAATTATTGTGGGAATATTCGGGAATATTCCAGAAGTGGTGTGCGGATTATGGTATTGGTGTTTGAGAGATTATTTTCGGTATTTTCGGAAATATTCCGAAAGTGATATGAATTACAAGAATTGGTATTGAAACCGTCAAATTCTAGAACGATACAACAGGGCAAATTCGTAATTTTGAAAAAATAAAGTAAATAAAAGTTAATTAAGCTTCCCTGTTAAATGAAGTAAAACTCTTTTTATTGAAATAATCAGAACGCTTTAAATGAATCCTTATGTTACTGTTAAAATATAGAAGGCTAACTAAGAAGACAGTCGATATATTGTGAGTCAAAATGGATTAGCCTAAAAAGAGCTCACTATAAGATAACACAAAATTTATTACACGTACCTTGATACAATGAAAATTCGTCACTATGGCTGTGATTAATTGTTGTGGTGGTATCACGATAATGATACGACGATGTCGTTGAAGCTGCTGACGATGACGACGTTGATGCCGACTTCTCCTGTTGCTTTTGGGACGCCATCGCCAAGCCCCATTTTATGTAAGTGTTATCCAGATTTGTTGTTGTAAAAATCGACGGTGCACACCACTATTATTTAGCACGTGGCCAATTACACTTTTAATACTATAAAATACAACTTTTCCACTTTACACTACACTGAACACAAAGTAATAACAACAATTACCACTTTTGTACGAAAAATAGTAATCGAACTAAATTTCACTCACCAAAATTTTTATTTATATAACGACAAATTATTTATTCACTTTATGTTTTCTAAATATTTTCACACTGAATAATTTTTTAAGCTAATAATTATTACACAAAACAAATATGTATCATTTTCTCTAAACAAATGAACACAAACACAATTTTCACGTGAAAATTAATTATTCCGCCACAACAAAAAAAAAAAATGAAAAGTTAAATAAATTTCATAAACACGTACGTAATGTCCGAGTGAACGCGCGCAAAGAGCCCCGAATAAAAATAGATTCACCGAACCGTATCGAGGAAAATCTGAAAGAAAACTAAACTCGACAATTGAGGAAAATTGTTTTAGAAAATCGTACCAAACAAAAAACAAATTGGAAAATTATAAAACCAAAAACAAAAAATGGAAAAATTTTTGCTTTTGCGTTTTTGTTTTGGTTTGGTTTGGAAAAATGAAAAATTCGCGTATACTCGGAAGTTTTTCTTTTTGGGAGGATTTTAATTTTTCCCATCTTACATACATTCCGCTTGTGAAGGAGTAGAGAAGATTTCAGGAATTTGATTTTTTCTTGTTTTTTTTTCTATTTAAGGGAAATGTGATTTTCAGATATAGATTCAAGACGGTTTAGTATTAGGTTTGGTGGTATGGGGTGGATAACAGTATCGCGGTTAAAATTAACTTTTTTGTTTTGTTATTAAGGAAAAGTGTGGTATACAACTTAGTCTTTAGTCTGGTCTAAAACAATTTGTAGCTGCGAGTTTATTGTTTAATCCAGTTCTTAGTGCAACAAACAATAACGGGTAATGTAAAACATAGCTCACAACAATTAAACAGTGCGACGAGAAAAATCCGTATACTTGCGAAAGTGTCAATGTTAACTGCATGGTGTACGAACTACTTGCATCCGAAACCAGGTGCGATTCAACAGTTATCCTACTGTATAAGTATGCACGTTGCCAATATGGCCGGACGTTTTCTGTCTGCAGGAACAAGTACTATGCGGACTCGTTCTGGTCGTAAAAATTTCTATGAGAAGCAGTTCTAAATACGGGAACCGTTCTGAACACACGAGGATTTAAACTAAAATTTATTCGTTCGAGTAAGGCTCGATGTTGTCCAACAGCAATTGATTGATAAAGACTAAATCTGCAACAATGCGACGCTTACTAAGTACATTAGAGAGGCGACCTAAAATTGTCTACTCATGATGCTACTGAAGTTAGCCGAAAATTTCAGTCGAAAAAATCTGTATTATCGACCTATTTTGTACCAGGTGCAAAATTTTGATCATGTTAGCCACAAATTACATGTTATTGAAGTTAGCAGTAAATTTTCGCCCTCAAAAAGTTTGTATTATCACTGCACTTGTGGCACTAACAGTGAACACTTGTGCAAAAAATCAGGCCATATTTTATGTAACAACATAGCATCCAGCTTATACTTTATTTGACTATGATGATAGGGTGGGCCATCTATTGGTTTATTTTTAAATCATAGTCTATGGCAACACTTTTTTGAACGATTTGTTTGAAATTTTGATAGCTCGTCAGTCTGATATTCCGCGTCACGAAACAATCATGTTTTCGCTTGAGGAGCGTTACGAAATATTGAAAACTTATTTTCAGAGTCAGTGTTGTGTAGCCGGAACCGTGCGAATTTTGAAAATAAATATGGGTCATGGAAGAGCGCAAAACGGAATCGCTGTAGTGAAATTGGTGAAGAAAGTTCGTGAGAAAGGCTTGCAATTTTATTGCCAGAAGTTGTCCCCGAGCTCGGATAGTGCGCACGCCCGAGAATATTGCGGCTGTGGACCAAAGTGTAGGACAGAATCCATCGACCTCAACTCGATGCCGATCGCAGCAACTGCCCGTTAGTCGCACCAGCTGGATTCGACATCAGTTCTCTGCGTGGGCATAGACAAGCTTCATAATGACCTCGATTTTGGCCAAAACCCCATTTTTTCAGACAAAGCGCATTTCCATCTCGAGGGTTATGTAAACAAGCAGAATTACCGGATTTGGGGTTCGTAACAGCCACACGGAATCGTGGAGAAGCCAATGCATCCACCAATAGTAACTGTTTGGTGTCAATTTTGGAGTGGCGACATAATTGGCCCATTTTTCTTCGAAAACGCTGCTGGAAACGTTGTTGCCGTCAATGGCGACCATTATAGTGTTATGCTGATTTTTTATGACCTCAAATACGGGCTGCGGTTCGCCCTAGTCGTTTCTGTGACTCACATCCTTTCCTAACTAACCTTATCTGTTAAGGATGCAGGCAGGGCCTGGGCCCGCATGATGCTGAAATGTTATTCGCATTCAGATATAATTTGTTATTTGATTGGTGATATTTCAGGATTATGGTAACGTATCTAGGATCGCCGTTATGGCTGGCCTGTACGCCTCTATCATATCATATCACAGCATCCTGCCCCTATCGAGATTCGAACCCGGTACTTCCCGATCCAAATGCCAAAGCTTTAACCACTGTGCCATTTGGTCGGTACTTCTGTAACATGTAAAACAGTCGTTTATATTGGTGGTATTAGTTATGAAGCGCCAACTACACGACTTGACGTGTATTATCATTGGGTGTTGTCGTAAATTCGTACAAAACGACCGTAACAAACAATATCCAGCCATAAAAATCAATGGTCTAATTTTGACCCGAAACAGGCGCCAATCGTAATGCCACTGAATTTAAGGCACACCGCTATCTCAAATTCATAATCAAATGATATTATAGAAACAGAGTGGGATGACGAAGGGGGATGTGCGAAATCACGAAACACACATAAATTTTGTGAAGCGCAAATAAATAGAAAAACAAAATCCGAAGAAGGAATAAAAAAGACAATTTTCTTATACTTTTCATCACAACAAACGATAAGTTTTTACGAAAAATAAAAAACAAAATACTCGATTTTCATCTTCAGCTTCTTGAGTGAATAAGTTTCAATATCGCTGCCGCTATATTTATACCGTTTTACAGTAAGTATGTGCGATAAAATAAAAATAAAAAATCGGTACGGGACCCACACATAACAAAACAAAAAAAAAATCCCCGATACGAGGTGACAGTGAAAACGGTTTAGAGCTTATTAAGTTTTATTGTTGTTCTTGAAACCTTTTTTATTATCTCTGTGCCGGTCTACGTCTTATCATCTCGATTTTTTTTATTATTTCTATGTCTTCTGTTTTATTTTTTGTTTTAGTTAAGTTGCCTTCCTCTATATGTAAAGGAGGAACTTTTTCATATACTACGTGCTCCATTCATGGCAGAGACAACAAGAAATTTGTTGTTGCTTCTTCTTTATTTTTAATTATCATGTCACACGATGATCAACAAATCTGGTAGACGTCACCCTGTTTATAATTATAATCTACACCCGCTGTGAGTATATTGTACAAGACACAAAATTCCGCTTTGATGTCGTAATTAGGGATTTCGTGTGCAGATGTAAATCGTGATTTGGTAGTAAATTAGCGTTTGCGTTCACTTGCAATATTCTTAAAAGAAGTTTTTTTTTTGGTTTATTTATACCGCTGGAATACATACAAGGTGCCAAATAAATGCGGTTAATTATGCGAGGATACTATGCGAGGAATTGATTTATCTGTGAAAGGGTACCAGCCCCAGCACTCCTACTAACAAAGATGAGTGATTGCCTGTTAATTGAGTCCGGTGAAATGATCCTGTCGGGCTCATAAGTGATGGGCAGAATTTCTATAAATATGGTAAATCCCAGCTCGAACTTTACTTTTCAAATGGTTAAGGATTCGAGAGTTATCCAACCACTCACTGGATAATGTATATCATGCAGTAAAACCTAGGTTAAAGCAAAAACCGTTATGGTTGTCTAAGCGACTGTGAATCTATCAGAATTAGTAGGAACACCTTTAACAACGAGAGAAGAATTGTAGAGGCTTCACGTCGAAATTCACTTTCAAGGAAGGTTCGAGGACTCGATTATATATGAGAGTTAATAAAATCGATCCGCCCAAACTGACCGAACTATGTTCAAAGGATTTAAGATCTTTCATTCATTATTTCTAAAAATTATGCTAAGGATGTTTACTTTCGAGTTAGAGTATAATCTAGCTCGGTTCGTAGTTAAACCTCAACATGCTGTAAGGGAGGTGATTGTATGTTGTACACTGCATCCGCACAATAGATAAATCTCTGAGATGGAGAAAATTAAGGTTACCGCTTGGGTGAATAAAGTAGTCTTAAATGCCTCCGAAAAATACTTGAACCGGTTCACCTAGAACGGAAACTAAGCAATTCTTAACAGACTTACTCTGTTACTGTAATGAGTACCATATAGATGCGACGTCTTTTAATAAGGTTTTTATGTCAATTAAACGTAATGCAGTGCCTGTAAAACAGATGAGTGGGCATTCCATCAACTATACCCAGTCTCGGACTTCAGGTCACTCGGTCATCCGGAGCAATTACAGGGCTACACTTCTTATACAATCGATTATAATTGCTAAGACCACATCTAGGAGCAGTTGAATAGGGATCACAACCTCACCAGACTACAATTTTAAGGCGGATATTACTCGGGGTTCCAAATAAAACAGAGCTTGCAAAGCATATGAAAATTTAAAATAGTTGTGTAATGCTTACAAAGTTCAGCATATATGTCCAGCATAACTGGAAACTTAATTACCAACCGCTGATTAATTGTTGTCCATCTGCCTAGTGGAAAGGATATTTAATTTATTTTAATGATTTTTTATTTCCGCTCCTCCTCTCATGTTATTACATTTCAAATTACCTAACGCTACCGCCTTCCCCCTTTTGTTTATAGGGAGAACGTTATAGGGACATAGGAAAATAAGTTTGCCAAATAGATTATACTTCATTGATACCAAATATAAAATTTAGCCTGATAGCAATTAGTCTGTAGTCTAGATAGTGAAAATTATCTGCTGATCGGATTTTCGAATTTCATAAATGTTAAACATAGAGCCACAAGCAATGAAAACTACAACCCCTTCAGTTTCTCAAAACTTGTAATAGAACCCACCGTATAGTCTGTATGGCTGACCCATCAAGTCATATAATCGCTAGAAGATCCGCTCGCTATAATGGTGTTCCATATCCTTAGAATATCATATTGAAAAATACACAATAAGGGATAGAAGCAAGCAATGTAGAAGAAAGTAAATAATGGAATAGAACGAAACCTCTCCCAACCGGCTATGCCTTTCTCAGCATCCCTGAGAGCTGGTTAGGATGCAATGAACTAATCATTCATTAATACGAAATCAAAATGTTTACAAAAACAAATTTTAGAATAAATAATACAAATCGGCAAACACAAATATCGGCCCTCGGCTAACACGGATACGAATCTTAAACTGGTACATTAAAACTCTAACAGAAGCATCAGGGCTAGTGAGATGGAAAATGTTGAAGTAAAAACAGACGAAGAAAATTACCCGACTCTACGAGATGTCACACATGAACAAGGGGGCGTATTAACAAAGAAACTAAAGCAAAGAAGGCATTAAGGAAACGGAAACCAGGCGATAGCAGCAAATAATCGTAGAAATACAAGGATATTTCAATGCATAAATTGGAACAGATAGCGCCGCCCTGACAACCATTATTACCCATGACAAGCATTAGACTCTATGCATAATAATAATGGAAAACGACACATCGCCTTCCGGGTCACAAACCTCAGCTATTCATTGGAAGCAAAAATATACTACAAATACACATGGACATCAGCTGATGGCAGAACAAGGGCAAAATAAAATAAATCACGTAAAGCCTGACGGTATGAACGCTGTGAAGCGCTCAAGCTCAGCCTCCGGACAAATGAAGACCAAACCAATGAAGAAGCAGTCATCAGTGTATAAAGTATAAGAAGAAACAAATCAAAGAAGGCTATATCGAAACAACTACCAACAAACGCTGGATCAGTGATATTACTTGGAAGAAAATTGAAAAATTGGTCAAACTTTAAAAACAGATGAAGCACAATTGAAGAGATAGAGAGAATTCGAATATTTCGGAGGTAACATCACTAACAATAAACACATCTTCGAATTAACAACTGACGATAATAACGAAACTATTAACACATATCCACCAACAAAGCAAAAAGTTCGCGGTATCATTGTTAAACTAAAGAATAACAAGGCCTCTGGCTGGAATGGACAATTGACAAACTGAAATATTCTAAAGGAAACATATCGATAACTGAGCTCAAACACCAGTAATAACAGAAATGTGGAATTCCGGTAGAATACCGCAGAAATGGTAGGAAGGCTTGACTCTAACGGTTCCCAAGAAAGACCAGGGTGAAGTTACACCGATCATATTAACACAACACGCATCCATAATTGCTCATTATCATTGAGCAGTCTAACGAATGGAATTCACCACTATACCTACTCTTCGTGAACTCCAAACGTATTCGCCAAAATACACACGGCATCCCAAAGAAATTAATCGAACTCATACAAGATATGTATAGAAGTGCAGGTAATCGAGTTCAATATAAAGGCAATCAAAATGAATGTAGCAGCCAAGAAGTTAGACATGGATGCGTACTCTCGTCTCTTTCGTTTCTAGTAGTGTTAAGATAGTGTTATGATAAAATTAGATAGCGCGTCCTCAACGACATCCAGTGACGATTAATGGAGAAACTCAATGATCTGGATTACGAAGATGACACATGCCTGAAAGACACAAACACGCCAACATGCAACATAAAGTACAGAAGCTATCAGATCTAGAAGAAGAGGTTGGTCTCAAAATAAATATCAGGAAAACCAAGAAGATGAGGCTAAACATACCAATCCACACCGTTATACATAAATCAACCAAGAAGAAATAGAAAAGATTAATGAATTTGTATATTTTGGTTATACACTAGCGAAAACGGTAAATGGCGCTTCATTACTTGGGATCAAATTTTTAAATGTGAATAAAGGATGAATTCCATTTTGAAAAGAGTCCATTTACAAAGAAATCAAAGATTTCTGATGATTTCTAACAGAACTCACAATTTTTTTCAATGGTTTTCATGTTGAACACTTTAAGAGGAAATATAAGGAGATTTATAATTAAGAGAAGATAAGAATAGTTAAAGTTGGCAAAGAGAATAAGACAATAAGAAAAGCATAAATAGGTATGTAAAAATTGTATTAATTTTGTAATCCGTCTCCTGCATAAAACCAGTCTAGGTATCATACTCCTTAAATATTTGCTCTCAATTACATCCTGTATAAGCCATATCACACAGCCACAACAAACAAAAGTTATGAAAATGTAATTAAACTTAAATAAAAACCCAAATGGATAACACAATCCAACATATTTCAGCTCAAATGATAAATTTGTCGTGGCAGAAAACTGTTTCCTCCTTTCATTAACATTTTATATATTTATCAATTTATATTATTCCACAAAAAAAGTCATTTTTGTCACAATACGGTGGCAACCCATTTTGAGTATACAAATTTTCGCTTATTGGGTAAGTTACAATTCGATTTGTTATAATTTCAAATTTTGGTTTTTCGGGTACCAATATTTTATGTACTTAAGTACATAAAAAGGGAATTCCCTTGAAATGTCAGTTTATATGTATACGATTATAAATTACCGTTCACATATATGTAAATAGTTATAATAACAATAATAAATAATTAACTTTTATATAATTAGAATGAAAATTAGAATAAAAAGATACTTCTCTGATTTTACTCGTATATGTGTTGAACGTAATTTTCATAATAACTGTCTCAATTTACCTGTATTAACAGTTTTAGAAGAACAAAACTCACTCAAAAATAGCACATCACTCTCACACTACACAATAGGAAAATAAAATACATAATTCGAAAATTTATTTTTATCATTTTTCTATTTCTGACCGTTCTCGTCGACGGTCAAATATGCACTGACTCTGGCACTATATCCATGGTACAGGTGTTACTTAATGAATTTCTCGTATAAAATCAAAATACAACAAAACGCATTTTGATTAGAAACAAGTCCACTCAAATTTAATCAAATGTCAAAAAATTCACCCTCATTGCAATAAATGTATATGAAGTTTTGTGCAGACTTATTTACTTGCCATTGAAATGATTGATCTTAGAGTAAGATTTTGTGTAAAACGAGTTCGTCATAAATTTTATACTAACGTTTAGTGTCATTGTCACTTTTAACTGGCACCGCTGACCTTTCCGACATGTTTTTATAGATTTTTGTTCCTGCGTCTCCGAGGCACTTAAACTCATTAGGAGGATACGAGATTTATCTGCCTATTTATTGAGTCATGGTGGTCTTGTCTCTGGTAATGACCTGAATTTTCCCTCTTGACTCGGCTTACACTTCGAAGGTTGTTGTCAATGGTTAGCTCATGTGATGTGACGCTGTTATGGAATTCCCTACCTGGTAATATTATTGGTAGATGTTCAAACGATAAGCTTGGGGTGAAACTGACTGTGTACAGTCTGCCTAGTAATTTACGGTACTTCTTAATTTAACGAGTGCTCATAAGTGTTAATTATATCGGGATTTTCACTAAATTGAATTTGCTAGTTTTGTGCTCAATACACGTGTGGAAAGGCCCAATGGTAGTTTTATATTATGCATTAATATAAAGCTTAGAAGGCGCAGATCAAGTTATGCCGGTAAAATTCCTTTGAACCAAATCAGCATAGGATCAAAGGTTGGTAGGATTTGAACCAGAGGCCGAAATTCTTCTCATGTTGGCACGAAACTTACGTTCATATTCTATAGATAGTTTGGCCCATAGTTATCGTGACGTTAGCTCTGTTTCTGAAGGGTAATTGATGTAGTATAAATGGGCCGCCTTTTTAATAGAAAGTGCCGTCTGGCATCTTCCATTAAACCATTTATTTCTTCGAATTTTTGTCTTCTTATAAAAGGATGGAAGATACGTCCTTAATAAAATGTAATAAGTTGAGAAGTTTTATCTATTTCATTGTTGATAGGGTAAGTCGATCCGTCAAATGAATTGAAGAATTTATTCATAAGACTCCAGTTAGAATTTTTAAACTGCTATGCAAGCCTTTCTCTATCTTTCTAGCTTTCACGTTCCGTGAAGAGATGTTGCCGCCTGCACTATGGTCCTCCATCCGTCCCGATCCTATTATTAATCATACGTTGTTGTCTTGCAACGTGGCCCAGCTATTTCATTTAAATAGTTCAATCTTATCACATTATAATTTATTACTATTGATGATAACGCACTTATTTGAAGTTGAGTGTGGGTTTACAAACAATCAATATTCTCTGCTCCCAATACTGAACCTTCTTTTATTAAGTTAAGAAGTTGTGTTGCTTTACTGTTGGTACGTTGCAGTAATCTTCTATCATGCTTGATGGCAAATTCCTGGATCACTTTATCAATCCATTTAACATTTAAGTCGTTGTGTAATTCCTCGTCGGCATTCGTTATTACACGTAGAAATTCGTTTTGATAACGTTGAATAATTAAACTATTTGATTGTTTAGTACAGCCACAGTACCCAAATACGTCCAAATTGGTTTAATTATCGATTCGTAATAAGGCGTTCACAGTACATGCTATCTGCTCTGAATCGAGATGCAATCCGAGTATTTAGCACATTCAGCGGGGGAATGCGTACCCCATTGATAAATGTTTGGAACTTGGTTTTTTTGTGCCGCAACGCGTATATTACATGGACTGATTTCAGATCGTTAAGATTTATTTTCCAATCCCTAGTTCATTGGCTGATTTCATCGAGTGCTTGTTGTAAGTATTCATATCGCTAACTCAGAGAAATTGCTTTATCTCGTGGTTCATATGAATGCGACATTTGTATTGCGCAACTTTAATTAAACCAAAAATGGAGCGAATTACCTTCCATTCGCAGGTAGATAACAATCTACAATCATTAGGATTCAAGGTCTAGCTTTGGCTTCCGAAAGCTAGTACAGGTCGCATGAGTGCTTTATAAAGTGTGAGCTTGCACGACTACGATAGATGTTTAGATCGCAATAACTTTATTTTGGTGTAGAAAACTCGTTGCCCGGCAGCGATTCGGTCTTTTATTTCTGCCGCCTGCTCGTATTTAAAGTTTTCAATAATATCAAAAGTGGGTCTTGCTAAAAATTTGGATTAGCTACTGTTCATCTCCAAACCAAGTCTTCTTTCGTAGCGGTCGAGCAGTATGAAACTGTACTTGATATCGCTAGGCCTTCGGACAAGAAGCAGCAATATCATCCGCATATCCATTCTCTTACCACGTATTCAAGCACCAAATTGAACAGCACAGGCACAATAAGTCTATCTGCTTGTCGAACATCAGATATTACTTCCAAGGCGTTTGCTACCGTTTCTTCAGTTCCTCTCGGAAGTCTATATATAGTTGATGTATGGTTATCCAGAAACTATATCGGGGATATAGTACTTAGAAATAAATCTAAATGACGAGGAGACTACCATGGTCATATCAGGATATCTGGTTGGTTTTTCCGCGAGTTAACTGAGCAGATTAAATTCGGCATTATTGACACATTTCTGTGTTATTGGGCACATTAACATCACCCACAAAATATTAAAACCTTGGTTAGGTCTTGTGTTATCTGTCTCTCAGAAATCTCTTCAGACGTGTTATCCTGTTGTCTTATCCTTCGCCCTGTTCCATTCTCAGCCAGAAAATTAACCAATCCAAATAATTAGTTAAAGTGAGCCAGATAACGATAAGTGAGGTTAACCCAATTTCCCTTCTTTCTCCGTTATTTCATGCTAGCCTTGACCTTGTTTTGAACCAACAAGCGTGTGTAAACCAGCAATTTTTTGTCGCCTTCTTCCTGCAAAAGAAAATTTTAGGGCGGTGTTTTTATAACCTAAAGTTTGGCGGCCATAGTGGCGAGCTACGTAGCCCTCAGCTCACAGCCAATCACACTTTCTTTACACTGCAGCTTAGAAAGTTAAGGCTTAAGAAACTCCGCTACTGCATTCAGAATGCTGTTGTTAACCGTTTGCATCTAAGAGATTTCCAGTTTTACGTCAAAAACATTTTGACCGGTGATTGCCGTTCTAATATCTTTTAACCTATGGTTCGGTTTAAACTTTGTTATTTGCGCCGTCACCATGCGTGTTATTTTTTATCTCGTGTTTAAAGATTTTTAAGAGTAGCCGTCTTACCGGCACCGTTTTCTCTCTATTCTGACAATGCAGTTTGATTTAAATATTTGATATATTAGGATGACTGATATTATTCGCACGTATAGGCATGGATGCGTTACACGAACCAGGGTGGGACCGCAGTCCATAGGGTGGGTTTGTTAAACTAGTTCTACAATGTGTGAAATGTGCTTGTGAACAGGGACGGTCCAATTTTCTATTTGCTTCAGTCAGCGTTATTCATGAATATAACTTATAACTAATTTTGTTCTCTTCAATCCACCCTCCATCCACTCCTCTAAATAATGTAGAAAAACAAAAATATTTACAAGAAATCTCCGTTAAATAAAAGTATAATTGTTGCCGGTTTTATGGCTGAGTCAGACAATAGATGTATTACGGAACTTCGATTGCTCAACATTCAAGATTTGGAAATTGTACAGCAACAACTACTTTGCTTTCCCTCCGACGATTTGTATCACAAGCCTCAAATGTTTTAGATTTTTATAATACGCACAGCCTAAACAAATTTACATTATAATTTAAAATTTTGGAAAAGTTACTGATAAAATCAACTTGATCTGGACACTTTGACACAGGTCTGTGATAACGAATAATTTTAGCTTAACAGACATTCATCGTTACCGTATGCGAGTTAAAGTAAGGAAAAATATCAATACCTGGTTCTGCCGTCAGTATCGGCTCTCTCAAGGCAGGTCAAAATCTAGTTAAACCTACAGAGAACAATTTAAATGCATTTCATAACTCGGCTTTCTCCGGAGATCACTTCAATGATACATAGACAGCAATCCTTTAGAAGAACAATAAAAACTATCACTGAAAACCGGAAGGAACGATGATGAGTTTAAAAGGATATCTTTGACGAAAATGCGGGCCTTTTGATTATCCAAAAATACGAAAATTCACCTACGAAACGGCCTAGACCCCAAATTATAAGGTGTAAAATCCGTATAGTGAATCACCACTTCACTTATCGATGGTCTGTGATCATCTAACAAAGGTACAACGAACGACTCAAAACGATTACCTACCATCATCCTGACCCTCAAATAAAAAATTGCACCTCCCTATAAATTCAAACGAGTCCGAGGTTCGCATGATGATGACTTGCATTAACCGATTTACATATGTTTCGGATAGTTTGTAGTCACAAGCTTTCTATTTTAGTATCATTCCAGCTATTTGAATCAAACATAGTAAAACCAAATCGTTTACTGTATAATTCCAAACCATTTTTATTCCTCATTAGTCATTCGATATAGTAATCGTTTACATGTTAATTTTAAATTATTTCGATTAATATGATCCAAGTATCGTACAATTTTTGAGAATAATTCGTAAGGCATACCAAACAACGATGGTTGTGGCACCTGTCCAATTTCATTAAAGTAAAAATTCTTTGCCGGAAAAAATAATTGGTCCTTCAATTTCATTGACAACTCGGCCAAATTACGATAATACATTTTAAATTCCATTTGATTCTCGACCACTTGGAATGGTAAAAATTTTGATATCGGCACGTAAACACTAAAACTATTTTTTATATTTCGATTTGAAACGAGCGTTACTAAAAAGCTATGCCCGTTCTTAAGGCAAAATAAATTGAAATCATATTTGGTATAATCATCAACCGTCTTTGCTGTGCCCGGCTCATCCTTGTTTTCATCCTCGACCATCGCTGGCTGTGAATTTACTAGATTTAAATTTAATTTAAATACATTACCATTCATTTCAATGTAATTCCCATAAATTTGCAGGTGATCGAATATTAGATCGTAGTTGAACGAGAAATCCCAATTTTTTTGTCTTATCCGTTCGCAAATGTGTAATGCATCGGGATCACAGTAGAAACCACTCTCGAGCGATATGCCATAGATTGCGATAAAGATTAAATCGAATTCGGTTATTTGTTGACGGGCTAATTTTAGATTTTCCAACATTATGCTAAACGTTTTCGGTATTGTGAATAGTGTTGACTCAGAAATTAACAGGATAGGATATTCGCCTTGGTGATAGGAGTCGACGCGTAATTCACCTGAAAATAAAAGTATGAGATTTAAAATTCGATCGATGTCATGATCTCAATTAGTTGTACAATCAACCAGATAAGGGCATTAAAACGATGGCCAACTTTCGAAGCGTAACGTTAGTGTTTTAATATTGCGTAATACAATCATGAGGCAGCAGACTCGTCACTACAGCTATAACAAATGTTCGAACTAATCGCCAGCGCATTAAGTGGAATGCGACAGTCATTTAAAAAACATAAAATGCAATTATCTAATTAGGCTGATCAAAGACAATAACGATGTCGTTTTTGTCCGAATGTCGTATCAATCGTATAGCTTGTGGATGTAATTATCATTGAAATATCAAACCCTAGCGTTACGGTAGCACCATAAAGCGACGCTTTCATCCAAGTTTTGATAAATATTATCTTATGTCGTTTATTTGTGTGATAACGACTATAGCATACATACCAACATATTTACGTCACCTAACCAAACACGATTTAAACTCCAAATGATAATACATATTACATATTTTGATAATATTACATTAAATATTATGTCCTGATACATAAGTATTAAAATATGTAAAATTTTGAAGAATAAAAACTGAATTTCTGGGAGCTCAATTTATATGAGCCGGTGGATCCGCTTATCAATAACCAGGCCAAATAGCTAAAACATTTATTCAAAAATTATTACATATAATTTATGATATACGTACTTTTCATATTCAAAAGTTTTTCTTCATCAAGAATTGATGACATTGCTTATTTTTTTAGAAAATATAATTCTCAATATTTTTATTTCTTCTAAAATATAAACAAACGTTATAACCCAACTTTATTGATCAACAACACGAACTGAACTGAGAGAAAGTGTCAAAATACTTCCAACAAAACAAAAATTTACAGAAATTGTTGGTGTGTCATCTATTTCGTAGCACTGGTAGTTATATTATTCGAAGATTTGAGTCAATGATATTATGTTGCTCGAATTTTAGACGATTTTTTTATAAAGCTGGTTCAAGTCTTGAACTTATATATATTTTTATGCTAAAACAGTGCTGAATTTTATATAATGACGTCGTACGGATGCAAAACTCTGTGAAACTGCATCCTGTAATTGTGCCTAAATAATAATTAGTGTCTTTTAGTTTTAGTCGTTACATAGAGCGGAACTCTGTCATACTTTATGTGTCTGCATAGTACAAAAATTTGGGTTCTGCTTCCTTCGTCTTTGCAGTACACCCAAAATTCCTCGGTTGTAGCCAGTCTATCTGTTGAAATAATGTTTTTCTGAGTTTATAAGATTATCTAAGATTCTCCTAGTTTAGTTTTAGTTGTTCGGATATAATCATAGTTTATAGTACAAAAAGAATCTAGTGTTTCCTTGAAAAAACCAAATTTTCAGGATCTAGCAAATTTTCGTCTAACCATATCAACTTGTTCATTAATGTTATCAACTATTTTTGTTGCTGGAACAGAGATACTGCCCGCTTTGTCCCGAAATAACCTTGATTGTATCCAGGCACCAAGAGCACTGCATTATTTTTATACTGCTAAGAAAAGTGTAAAATTAGGCTTATTACAATTTCCATGTGAGCCCGTGTTCAAGAACCGAGATATAAGGTAGAACTGTAGACGTTGTTTGTTTATGCAGCTTTTACTTGGTTTGCGACTAACATCAATTAACACACACAAGATCTAACTTCTCGACAGCTCTTCTACATAACTTATTGCACGCGATGGTGAAGTCGATCAAAATTGTGCAGATGAACTCGAAACTACCTGCATGAGCAAATATACAGCGAACATTTAAGCCTGTACCTCAAGTATCTCCATCCCTCTGCCAATGGCTTGTTGTAATTGTAAACAGAAATCACTGTCAACGAAGTTGCTTGAGGACTTCCTCTAAATAGAACACACATGAAATAATTTTTCGAAAGAGATTCGTCTAGGGCCTAATTCGAAGTGGTGACAAGAGCTTGCTCTTCGTTAAAACACCTCATCCAAATAGGTACCTACATTCCTATTTCAAAAACCATTCCAGAAGGTTGTAAAATTCACACTACGCGGTTTAGTTTAACGTTCTGGGTAATATAATTTGAACTAGTTACAAGACGTCCTTTATACCTGAACGTCCTGCTTGGAAGGGCTCTCTATTTAGTACCACATAGTTTATATCTAAGTAGAGTTATCTATATGTTCTAACATGCTATAATTTTAAAGTCAGTTAAAACTGTTCACTAACACCATTCAGTATTTATTTCTCATTGGCAAGCCTCAACTTATTTACCTACTGCTATCAATACATCCCTAGAAACAATTTGGTCACCTCAACAATATTTCTCCAAATAAACCAATTTGTAACAAAATGACAGCAAGCACAATAGCCTACTATGTACAGATCCTTCTCTACGTCTTTCATCCGTCAAGTAGACGATTTTTCACGAGATCCCACTTTCGTTGGTGCCGACTATGGCCTGCATAGTGATTTCGTTTCGCAATCATTTCAGATCTCGCAATTCATATGCGATCTGTACACATCTGACTTTTACTGAACCGAGCATCATACGAATCAATTTGCGCTCAGTGATAGCGAGCCGTAATATTTCACGTGCTGTGAGCGACCCAAAACTTACAAAAACAAATAATTTGATCCAATCATTCAAACTTTTTACATACAATCAATCAATTTAAATTGGATACCAAAATAAAACAACGCGATCCATGATGTGATTCTTTAGATGCTATAACGTACGTCAATTGGAAGCTACAAATTGTTAATGAACAGGGATTTTATAGTAGATGTACAAACGGAATATTACTGAACTACTATAGATTAAGACAGAGTCGTTAGTAAACAGCATCCTAAGCTTGATTGGTTTTATCTTCAATTGGGGCTTAATCCCAATCAAAATGTTAAATTGACGTCCATGAAACCTGGGTACCTACTATAAATTCGCGTTTGACGATGTTATTACGTTCAAAGTCATTGTGGTGATGAAGATCACGCAATTTAAGCCTTCCATGTTCCGAGTTCATGTATTATGTTCTAATCCTTTCATTCCGTTGTGATTCCAAAATTATCCAAAGCTTATGTTGAGGTTACTTAACAATTATTTGTTCCTGGTTGTTAACCAATCGCATACCATCTGTAGACAGGGAAAATACTCTGCTCAGCACGCAACCAATTTAAGGAAGAATTCATAGTCGGAACAAGTCTCAATCTATTTTCTGAGAATCGACTACCGTAATAAATTAAATCAGACAATTCCCGTCAGTTTAACGAAAATCAGGCCAGCAATTTTTACTGCAGTTATGAAATCAATCCCAAGGAGTGAAAAGGGATTTTTATCCATCGACGTTTTCATAGATGAGGCTTCAATTTCGATCTGTCTTGTTTCCTGCAAGATTTAATCGTTCACAAGTTTGTTTGGTCTAAATCGGCTTATCAGACGTCTACGGATTTGTTCACAAATACCTGGAGTGTTCTTGTAACCTCTTGCGAGTATTTGGAGAACGGTGTCCCGGTTGTTCACTAAATTTTTTGTTGTGTGTTTAAAATTTTGTAATAATTTTAACCACTACACACAAAATACATATTTTTACTACTGCTTAGTGAAGATCATTGAGTCAGGCAGGTTATTAGATTCCACTAGACTACTTGTAATATCTAGCGCACGTTACATAGTCCAGTAGCTTTAGAAAACAATATTTGATAAGTTCGGTTATTGTCTTTTGAATGCCTGTTTCAAACAGCGTCTTCCTATCCCTCCTGTTGATTCTCCGTCATTTCTTGCTCACCTTTTTTAGAATTGTTAAGCCCTCTATTTCCTCTTAACTGGAATTCTATCAATGTTTCATACTTCTGCTAGTAAGTAGACTTATTATTTCTGCGATAAAGTAGTTATTACTGCCTTATTATCCAGGCTCGTCGTTATTATGCTTCAGCTCTGTACAAAAATTTAAACTTTCTCCTCAATTCAATTTGAATGTTTTTATTTGGAAGATCTTCCCGCTGTTCCCTTTCTATGCAGATATCCTCGAAGTAGCTCCATCCATCTAACGGATTTCTTTGCTTAGGCCTTTTTTATGTTTTAATTTGTGCAATTTGTTCTGGGGCGAAGCGGTTCACTTTTCACGTCCTACCTTATGCATGGCATGCCAAATTGAGGACGTACGGCTATATGTCCGATTTACGTAGAACCATCTGCACATTGCATAGCTCCATGCCAGCCTATAGTACTGGCTTGCAAGATGGGTCAGCCCATGAGTTGTGCACTCCGACAGGGGGTCTTAGTTGTGGTCATTTCCATCACCGATCGTAATCAGATGATGAAAAATCCATTTTGCATCCTGACCCTATCGGAATTCGAACCCGGTACCTCCCGATCTAAACGCCAAAGCTATAACCACCGTGTCGTTTGGTCGGTTGCTTATGACTTGATCATTATAGGTAAATTTCAATTTTTCGGTAACTATTTTACCCATTGATCCATGTTTCTATTTGCTGCTGGTATCTCTTCAGCCTCAAGAATACCTTCGATGTATTTACTGTGATTGTTTTCGTATTTCTTTCGATTTTCAATCGTTTTTATGACAAAGTTGTAACTTTAGGTTCGCTGTGTTGCTAAATGTAAAAATTTACTAAATTGTTCTCACCTCAAATATTGTATATTCGTCAATGTTATAAGCATAGAATTTTTTTTTCACAATTCTAGACAAATCACTTCCGGAATGCTACATGCAATCAAGGCCGAGCTGCTAAAAATCGCATGTCCAAATTCGGAGACGCATTACATTGTGTGGTTGAACACTGGGCGGTGGCATGTACAACTTATATTGTACAATGTTCACCCACATCTCTTATTTGTTCAGAGCCGAGATACTCTGAATGCGACTGGTTCGGTGTACAATTTCAAATTTGATTGGTTTGTTAACAATTCTATTAATAATGAATATTCTGATAACTTCTTTAAAGGAACTCCCACCGATTTTACATGAGTATTAATATATCTGATAGCATCCTCATCAAATATAAATCTAATATTTCCACCAAAAGTCTTAATTTTGGCGTATGATAAGAATTTGCAATTTAATATCATTTATCGTCCTAGGTTAGTTATCATTTCTCATGTCTTTAATAAGTAAAATAAAGTTTCCGATAAACTAAAAATGACAAAAAAAACTTAACAACTAACCCAAGAAATGTAAATCTAAACTTTCAAAAAAAAAACTTATTAAGCAAAACATGATTAGTTCATACTGTTCGTTGATAAATGTCTTTAATGTAAATAAACCAAAATGTTTATATCTCAACTGCAGGTTTAGTTCATATTTACCAACCGCCGATTAAAAATGTTCTGGAGATTGATAAATCTTAACTATTTAGTATCTTTAATTAAAACGGATTTTAGTGCCATCTATGAACCACTTGTATGAACTAACAATCTATTACGTTAGCCGGAAATTTAAAAAAAAATCGGCGTCAAGCTCACAGTAAAGTTGATAAGCAAGCTAATTTACTCGTCGACTCGTAACTGTAGATTTTCCAAAAATAAAAAATGTTGCCATAGGAAAAGTTTAGTGGCGATTGGATGGTCCAATGGCAAGGCATCGTAGAGATGTGTACGATTAACCGAATATGAAATCATATTATTTGGACCTTTCTTTATGTGTTCTAAAGCCATTGAGAATTACTACTCAAATTTAGTTTAGGTTACATTTAATGTGAATATTTACTTATATGTATACACTTTCCATCTTTTGTGAGGTTTTTTGTCAATTTGTCGGAAACTTTACGTTAACATTTAATCGCAAAACCAAATTCACAAATAATTTTTCAATAAATTTTGTAAGTTTAGGACTTTAGGTGTTTCCTAGAAAGTGGCATTCGGTATCATAGGAGTATTCACCATCATCCGAAAATCGGTATCATTTTGATTTATTTGCCGTTGCCGAGGTATCTGCGCCGCAGACATTTAAGGGATTGTAAGTTTTAATATTAAAAAGCAAGAAAGTTAAAAATAACCAACATTCGCTTACTATTGTAGTACTATGTTCTAAGTAAAAGAAGAATTGATTTTATTTATTGTTATTTATCGTTACAACGAATCAATTCGTTACAATGAATTAATGTCGTTACAAAGAAAATTGCTCTGCTGTAATGCAGTACAAATTTTGCTCATGTATCTGAAATCATACACTTTAAGAAAAATTCTGTATGAGCAAAAATAATTTATTTATCAAAAGTACAGGTTCTAATTTAAAAAAAACCTAGTCGCTAATATAATCTCCCAAACTAATGAGTTTCAAGGTGGTTCAAGATCACCACTAAACGTCTTCCTTCGATCTCGACACTGAACAATTTTCATTCTAGATAATATTCTCTTATCTTGCGCCGTTTCCGAAATAAAGACCTGGCGTTTATTAAAAACCTGTATTTTGACCTACATCGTATTCATAATTTGATCTTATATTCTCTTACAAACATGAAATTTTCTTCAACTCAACCCTAAATTCTGGGACAGAATATTGATCCTACATGGAAATTTTCGACGACACTCAAATTTTAAATGGAAAAGTAGCCACAATTTTAAACGTATATGAAGTTATCCCAGCATTCTATCCCAGAAAATATTTTTTTAATCAGGCAACACTAACATATCAATAACCAATTTGCACTTGTGTGAAGTTTTCACCACCCAAGTTTTCTAGCATGGCCTATAAATGTGCATAACTACATGTATCTCAGAAACTTGCTGTTTTTTGATTCTTTAGTTATTATTCGATCAGTTTTATTTAGATTGCCATCAGATGGTGTGGTTATCACCACCGAACGGACTTTATAGGAGTCTTTATCGACTATACTCGCGTCTATTGTCGTTTCAATCAAGTGACTATAAAATCTGCTATTTGTATGAAAAATGAGGCAGTTGCTATGCCAATAAGTGACTTGAGATGAAAGAAACAATTAAAAACTGTCATGAACATAAATTACGTCGATTGTCGTTTGAAGTGACTACAATACTAAACATTAGATATGTTGGCAAGGAAGCCGACTACGATTTCGTATTAAATGAGTCACTTTAAACGACAAAGAACACGACTAGCTTAATCGGAGTGTTTATGTGTTACTCAGTTCAAAAAAATATCGTTACGTGGAATCCATGATGCTCGAATCTCAATAGCAATTGAGGGGGTTTGTAAAATTTTTAGTTAAAAAAACAGAATAAAACCGGTACATTTGCTGTTTTTCATCTAAAATTTGAATATAGTTGCTATAATATGGTTGCTGTTTTTCATCTAAAATTTGAATATAGTCTAAAATATACATGCGGCGTTCATGAAGGTGCCCCTGACTAAAATTGCTGGTAAAATTGGTAAAATATTTTTGATTTAATTTAAACATATTTTAAACAGCATAATAAAAGATCTTATTAATTTTAATATTTTAACAAATAGCAACAATAATTACTTAAAACAAACGAAGGTGTTATCTGCACTTCTCTTACCTTATACAGATGCTACCAGATTAACTTAACCTCTCTTTCGCAGCTCACCACGAGTTTCCTTCCAACGTACTTTTTAACAATTTATTTTTGTTTACACCGTGTTTCATTTAAATTGGATGATTTACGTAAATTATTTACCGGCTCGAAGGACCAAATATTGTTGATTTTATTCTACATATTTGAGGTCAGTACTTATTTAGCGTTCGTTTTCTCCAACGTCACTTCACTTACAAAACCACATTTTTTGTTTTTCAAGCGACATCTTCTCTTACCCAATACACATGCGTTCTAATTTGGTTCCTGGGGGCCTATTATGGTATTTTCGATAGCGTTTGTTTCCGAGAATATCGAACGTTTCGATAACATGAATTTTCGATTGTTTGGAAAATATAAAAAACCCACTAAAATTGTATTACAATTTATATAATTAAACTCATTAAATTTTAATAATAAAATTATTTAATCCAAAATTTAATATTTTATGTATTCGTAAAGATATTCGACACCTTAAGAGAAGTCATAAATTTTTCGATAATATCGAAAACAAATGCTGTCGAAAATTTCATAATAGCGCATTTTCGATAGTATCGAATAAAAAACGCTATCGAAAATAACATAATAGGCTCCCGACTTAAGATGTCGTTGCAGTAGCTTACTGATAAAATATTCGTTAAATTCAAAACACAAATAGAGTGACTTGTGAGTAGTTGACGAGCAAATTTAGTATGACAATCCCCTAAAAACCATAAAAGGTTATTCACATTACCACACCGAATTTCATCAGCAATATTAATGTTAAATTAGAACAAGTTAATTTAATAATTTTTTATTTATTTCCATATTTTCAAAAATCACAATAAAAATTATTTATATAATTTCTTTTTTTAATTAATTTTGAATTCAATTAAAATTAACAAAAAAAACAATAATTTTTAAACAAATAGCAGCGTGTAATATGTATAATTATATAATTTATATGTCAAAAAATTTTAATAACAAATTTTTATAAAATTAAAAAGTTTTATGTTTTAAAAGGAGGAAAATGCAGCACCCTCTTACGTGGCATAACAAAATTAATTAAATATATGTTTTATGTACTAAATTATTAATTGAGTTTTCGTAGTAATAAAATTTTGTTTTTAAAATATTTTTTTTATAAAAAAAAGCACAGCAGAGCTTATAAAATAATACGCGTATATAAATTTAAATTAATTTCGAAAATATATATTTTTGATTGACTATAAAAATGTATCCAAAATTCTTATATATAAAATTAATTAAAAATATTATAATAAAATATAACATCAAAAAAGGCACTTTTCTTTAATTATTAATATTAATTATATAGAATATTTTAAGATTCTTATTTAATTAATTGATTTCAACTTTGTTAAACTTTTTGTTGCAAAACGGACGGAACTTACAAATAACTTCTTATGTAGACTATTTTAGCATTCACTGTGCACCATTGTATCCTTAAGGGCTAACATTTGTTCTTCGCCTAGTTTTATTTTATCGATTATCTCCTTCGAATCGACCAGCAGCTTGGCTTTCATATTTATAAAATAATTGTAATCGCTTAGCTCGTCGCCGGTTAGATGTTTCTCTAGGATCACGATAATTAGTGTGCCACGACGATTTATGTCGTCCTTTAAACGTTTTGCCTCGTCTAATTGCTCCAGTAGACGGTCTCGTTTTGTTAGAAGTATTTTCTGAAATACAAAAATAAAATAAAATAAGTTATTATTCGTTTACACGATATGGCAGTGGTGATTTGTATTTAGTTTAGCCATACTACTGATCGAAAACGATTCTTTAGTCATGTACGTACCAAGTACGTTCAACAATTAATAAAAGATCATAAGACTCTTGATAATATGAAGAAGGCTAAAAGCATAGAGATATTTTTTAAAAGGCTGGAAAACAGCAAGGGTTCCACAATGCCACAATGGGCCCGTAATGCAAGCCGTAGGGAATCAATCAGAGTTAGCACGCGGGCACTGCAATCTTACATGAATCGAGACGGAATTAAAACATGAAATCTGATCCTATTCAAAGCAGGACAACTACGGACATAATGCATGCTGTCATCGTTAGCCTCTAAGCAGTTATCCCACACGGTAGTTGAAACCAGCCGCATGCGTTTCAGATGTTCTTTGAAACAACCACGTCCAGTCAGAATCGCAACAAGAAGTCATAGTTTATCCTTCTTCAATACGCGTATTTGGCTAAGAGAGGGTTTTGCTCAGCAATAAATAGTTTTGCTCTGCGACAGCCGGTTGTGTTCAGCCATTGTTGCCTTAATAGATGTAGTAAGAAATGTTTGATTGTGACTTTACCACTATTAAATAATAAATTAATGACAGGTTCATGACTGTAACTGTATTCTAACTACAAAGAAGATTTATGAAATGTTTACACTCTATGATGAGTTTAGAATCAACCAAGGAGTTACGGAATCATTGAAAGCGTTAAGCATCGCTTTGCGGTCATTCCATAAGACTATGTTGAAGATCGAATGCGTGCTAATAGCTTAATTGTGCTCTGTTTCGACCATTTCAAGTCGTGTTACAAATAACAAATCTTTAGAGACCTCTCTTCAAAACTAAACAAGTGGTATACAATTTTGGTGGTGGTATGAATCTAAATGGCTCCATAGGTTTGAGGACAGTTTGCAATTGTATTGAAAAACGACGAGTACTGATATGCTTAATGAATATCGCTTCGAGATCATCGAGATCATATTCAAGTTGCTTTGCAGATTGTCGCTTTATAAAAAGAGCAATCTCAAGACGGCTAAACTAAACATTATAGCCAATCCTTGACTCGTTCATACTACTAATTTGATGTAAACTGTTTGGATCGAAAAATGTAGTCAAAGCATCATGTTTCAAAACATCTGGTTAGTCTTCGATGGGTGTAGGTTGACGATCGTTATATTAATTTTATTGGTGCGGAATCTTATTGTGTAAATTCGCATTTTGATGGAAGAGCCGTTGCTTTGTGTGTCCTGAATACGAGAAGGAGTGTAATCATTATGGTATCGTTATCGCCATCCTCGAACCATCTAAAATTTAAAGCATCAATAGTCCGTGTACAATTTGACAGATCATTGTTGTAATGAATTAGATAAAGTATTCCTACCTATGTCTTTGTGAGGATTTCTTATGTTGGTTTTGCGAGAGAAGATTGTTGGCTCGCCTCTCAACCAAAATTTTACGTACGTGGTTTATAAGGTTTTATTATAAAGAGTTATAAAGAGTTAGCTTCTCTGACACTGCAGGGAATTATATTTTATCCAAAGACTCTCAATCTGCATTTCCAGAAACTACTCGAAATGTGTATAAAATATTATCCGATTCGTTAAAATAAAAAAAGAACAAATTTTATAAACAGCCGTACCACCGAAGCACAAAACACTACCAGAAAAACAAAATCAAGTTGTCGTAACGAGTGGTTCAATGATCGTTCCTTTCGTTAAGAAGCAATAGTTGCGTAATAACTTTATGTTTATTGTCACTCCGATTTAACAATTTGACGACTGGTGCTCAATAATTCTACGAAGTAACTGTCCGACTACCCCTCCTCAAAACATTATTTCCAGATTATCTTGTCTGCTTTTGTAAGTTTTTCATTCCAAATAGCATTGTAAAGAACGGCTAAGTGACCAAACGTCATATTTTTTTCTACTGATTACGGATAAGGAATTAAGTGAAGACCAAACTGGAATCAAAACAAATTTAGTGGGAACTAAATTGTCTTGCAAGCAACTACCTACTCTATAACCAGGCGTTAGCGGGCGTTTGAGGATAAATCAGCTGTTTAATCAGCTCTAACCGTTCAAACTTCAAAGATCATTAATCAATTAAAGTAAGTTCTGATTCTAAATGTATAAAATTATTAAAAATTACAGTAAGCTTGATTTTAATTAAGATCGCGTGAAGATAAAAAATTTTATATTTTGATAACCTATATAAAATCAACAATGATCGTTTGTTACAAAATGAAGACACTAAAATTTTCCAGTTCAGTGCCCTATCGATGAGATTTACTATTTATATTTGCCGGTCATCGTGTATAATTTATTACATCAACACTATTATCACGTGATCTACGAACAGACTTTGGTCAAATGATCATGTGATATCATGCGTATTATGGGTGAACAGCCGATTTAGGGTTGATATTACCTTTAACAGGCGTCTAACATTCCATTGTAAAAAAACTGCATAAAATATCGATCAATCGATTTCTCGATCTTCCACCAACCGGAAGATCACAATAACAAAAAAAATCGTTTTTATCTAATCCTCATTAAGGCATTCCGTAACGACATTCCAATCAGAAAAAAATGCATTCCAACACACATAAAATTAAATCAACCAACAAAATCATTTAATTATGCACCGATCGCGCACGATCAAATACCACCGGATCATATTTCATCTCGATGATTAAGAAAATTAACATAAAAATTTGGTAAAGGTATAATAAAGACGACGACGACGACGAGAAAAAAGACGTCTAGAAAAATATAAAATCTAAATTAATTATCTCTCGCTTACCTTTTCTGTTGCTTTTTCCGTTAAATTATGTAGTGTATTCTCAATGCGTGCCAATCGACTTGACAGCGACAACAGTAAATTTGTTATATGGCCAACATCGTCGATGTACGAACGTAGCTTCGATGCATCATTTGGTTTTAATTTCTGTACCAATTTATTTACAATCGTATTACCCAATAAATCATTACCAATTATTTCTTCAGCAATAGTTGTTTGTTCATTTGATAACACGAGAAGTTTTTTGCAAAGGCGTGATAGTAGCTCCTCCTAAAATTAAATTATTGTGGTGAACATTAGTATGCTGTGCACGATGATCATATCGATTGTTACCTTTTTCTTCATCAATTCACTAGAATCCCCATTGATAAGAGTCATTTCACGATTATATCGTGACATTATCTTAGGTTTACCCTCGATCGCGGTCTGGGTTGTGGTTTGTGCTGTCCCAATTGTAAAATATTGTGTCGACGGCGATGCAGGTGATGATGATTCAATCGCGGTCATCGATAGACTATTTGAACAATCGAAATTGTTACTGAAAATTCAAAAATGTAAATGGAAAAAAGAACAAAACAAACAAAGATCAATAAAAGATCGTCGATCAGTCTCTATGCTGTATAATGAATCACTATGCATATGGAATTTCCATATGTTGTTTACTGTTAATCAGCCGATAAGCCGCGCAACATATACACAAATATGTGTGAGTATGTGACATACCTTTTTAATCGACTTGGAATAATGATCTCCAATGTTGATGTTGTTGTTGTCATCGGTGCACTAGTTGTGGTCGATACATCTTTTTTCATTGGACGCGACGATATATTTGGATTATACAAGTCTTTTACGTAATCGGACGATGATTTCGAAATTGGTGGCGCTAAAAATAGAATGTCCAAAAATCAATTAATTATAATTTATAAAAACGTGGTGAATGGTGCCGCAATCAATTAGGTCGTGGTGGCAACTTACCTAAAATATTATATAACTTATCGGTTGGTGACAAATGACTAACTAAATCCTTTGATAACTTATCACATTCAATTTCTTCAGGTAATTTTTGACGAGGCATTAACATATTTTTACAATTTTCATTTCCATTCGCATCCGTACCATTTCCATCCCCGTGATTTAGGTCACCGTTACTATAAATGAAATTATTATCTGTTTGTGAGGCGACCTCACTCGTAGGCGCATTTACGCGTAACACAATTTCTGTTTTTTGTAGCAGTTTCAATTCATCGGTCTCTTTATAAACGACATTCGTCGGTATTGAAATCTCAGTTATAGTGATCGATGCATTAATATCATCTACGTTCGTCTCGCTCGCATGATCGTTACCCAAATCGATTACAGCGCTACTATCTTTTGAAATGTTAACAGCATTTACTTGCTCGATAAGTTCATCATCCACATTAGGCGACGACCGCTCGTCCACTTTTGTTGCGCTACTCGTTTTACTATCATCATGATCGACTGCCTCCTCGATCGTTGTGATCTCATTACTATTACTATTTTTATCACTATCACTAACACTCGTACTATTTACATCTAAACTTAATTTGCGTTCGATTACTAATTTATTGCATGGACTTTCGGCGGCCGGTTGTGATACTTGACGGGTGAATAACTTATTTTTCGAATCAATCTCATTTTTTACGATCGAATCATCTCCTCGATCATTTTCGGCATTATGTGCAGCAGCACGAGCAGCCAACTCATTTAATTTATTATTCGATTGATTTAGTTGCAACTGGAACGTGGAGTGCTTGATGGTCGGGCTTACGGGTGACAATGATTTGGGGCTCGCCTGACCAAATGATCGTTTTGCGCCATCGGGCAGGACATCGGGTAAAATTGATTTTTTTATCGGATTCGATTCGGTAATGATCGAAGCGGGTGGCGGTGGAGGTGGTGAATCAATTTTTTTCTTTTCGGCCGGAACGGGTGGTGAACCAGTGATTTTGTAGCTACCTTGTTCGGTTGAGAATTGACTGTGTTGCTTTTCGAAGGCATGCCTTGGATGATACGATGTAGTTGATTTGGATAGAATATTTCTGAAAATAATCGAAATGGTAAATAGAAATTCCAACTATAAATCTAAATGTTACTTACCTTGGTTTTAGATCACTGGAAAATATAGACATTTTGGGCTTAAGTGGTGGCGGTGAAATTATGCCTTTCATAGGTGCTAACTCAATCGGTGTCTGGGAATTGTGTGTCCGCTTGCGGAACGATAGCCGCGAATCATTTAAACGAGTAGAAATGAGGATGTTACCATTATTCAAACTTGGATTTGTTGAGGGAGGCGATAATGGCTCCATTTTATGGCTATTTAAAATAACTTTATGCGCCTTTTGTGGCATTAGCGGGTGCTTGCCAAGGCTTGAGTTAAGTCTTTGCGGCATTTGTGATTGAACTATGCCATCAACAGGACTATTATTGGTATTATTTTGTTGTTGTTGCTGTTGTTGCTGCTGCTGTTGTGGAACCTGGTTGTAGGTCTGTGGTGGAACAGGCGGTGGGGCTTGATGTAGATTTTGGGGTTTTGGAACTAAAATAGGTGGCGATAGATTTTCAAGCGTCGAGGCACGGTAAAGCGATTTTTTATTTGTTGAGCCCGCAAAACTATTTCGTCGACTGGGCGATACTTTAGCACTGTCGGGTTCACTAAGTTGCCGCATGTGGCGTAATATTTCAGGCGGCGGCGGCGGCAATGGCTCATCTTGATTTAAAAGTTGAATTTCAGCTTCTACGGTTGTGACTGGTGGTGGCGGTGGATCGGGACTCGGTATCCGGAGCAAAGGGTTTTTAGGCGGACGCTCAGGTACCCAATCATCTACTGAAATCACTGAACCCATTATCATTGGTCCCAATAAATCCTTGGATAATTTCTGTTTCGATCTTAGAGTCGCCTGGTCTCGACTCGATGCGTATTCGGACGCGGATGAAGTACGCCGCATCGGAATTGCCATTCGTAATCGCGGCGGCGGCGTGGGTGGTGAAGAGGGTATACCATTACTACCGTTATGCATGGTAGGTGATTCTGGTTTTATAGGACGAGCCACGTGTAAACCATCTGGAGATGGAGTCACATGCGAATGAAAACTTTTATTCATCATATTGGCTTGTGGCGACGACCCGTGACGCGTGTAATAGTTATTCGTCGCTTTTGTTGGGGTCGTCGCCAAAATCGGAGTCGTGGATATTAGATTCGCATTCGAACCGAAATTATTTGGCAATGAGGAACGTGGGCTACTTTTGGTTGAGTTTATATTATTCAGCTGCAATGACTGCGGCCGCAAAGGAACATGTTGTCCATTTCCGTTTATCGACGTATTACTCCCAGACTTATTCACATTCTCCTTGAACGATTGTTGCCGCTGGAAATAAGAATGCACAGCATTCTTTTGAAATGCCTTAAGCGTAGGATTTGACACTCGATGTGTTTTCGATGGATCCAAATACGAATACTTTTGACTATTTGTGGTCGCCTTGGACGAATGCTGTCGTTCGAGTTCACTTATTCGTTCGGCTACGGACTGCCAATTACTGTTAATTTTTGCACCAACGCCATTATCACCACTTCCAATACTCGACGGCGAACCGTTGCTTTGAGGCGAGGTGGGTGAGTTTTCTGTATACGTACTAACCGGAAATAATCGATGATTATTCCGGCTTGATCTCTCACGAGATCGTTGACTATTAATTTTATTCATTAAATCCTGTGTCGATCCGCTCTGCGACGAATGTACGCTAATTTGATCATCGGCCATGTACAGCACACTTTCAGAATTATGGCGTTTTGGTGTTCGGACTCGTGAACTATGCGCGATCAGTTGAGATGAGGCTAAATTAAAACAAAGAAAAATTCAAGTGTTAATTTTATTCAACGTAATGATTCGATATATATTTAACATTTTGTTAGAGGAGGGAGATCTCTCAATTATTCTGTGAAGGCCAGATTAATAACAACAACAACAACCATCTAATTCAAAATTATCTTAATCAATTTGTCATCCTCTATTGAATTAACGCAACCAAAAAAAAAAGTTTTTCTTGTTTTTGTTAACGGTTTTGTAATTTTCGTTTTTATTAGCGCAATTTACTCTTAACCCATTCATTCTAGCACAAATCCATTCTAACTATTGTTGAGGTTTATTGGTCTGGTATGGGTTAATGAACCGTTTGCTATACACAAGAAAATTGTAATTGACGCGTTCCTAATTATTTCCGGGTGTTGAGAAATTCTTGTTAATTAAAATATCGATTTTAAATCGGGGGTACAAGTGTAATGTGTGTTGTGTACAAGAAGTTGACCTTGGACGAGATTGGCGAATTATTTGATGAATCATTATTGGCTGCGGTTTCATTTCTGGAAATTTTGTCGTCCAGTGCTATGGTTGAGCAAATCAATTTGTTTATTGTTCTTATTGGTCTAATATCCAGGGCTTATCTCGAATTTTATCACAAAATACGTCACACAAAATCATAGGCACACATTTGTAACGTATGCAAATTTTACTTCTTACACTAACTTGAGCACCAATTCCAATTCTTCCTTTCTGCCTAGTTTATTTCCTTCCTAAGTATAGAGTGGGACTTGTGGTGCTGTGTACAAGCTTTGACCCTCGAAGCGGGAGGGTCCAAATAATACTTTACCATAAGCTATAGTCTAAATGGTAAAAATTAAAACACGGAAGTACTAGGGTTCTTTTAGGATCAGTCATCGTTGCGCAAATGTTATATAAATTCGACGATTGATAACTGCCAAGGACGTAGCAGGACTTGGACGATAACTGCCAAGGAGGAAGCGGTTATTTATAGCTAAAGAGTAAATTGATTCTTCGCCTAGGTTTACTTTCAATGGTAAAAAGAAAAAGAAGAAGACGGTAACCCAAGAATTAGGATAAGTGAGCAAGTTGGGCGGTGCCGATTAAAGACCTGAGTAAACCTGATAAGACGACAACGTGCCTTTGCAACGAATCCCTCGGACTATGTGTTTCAGTTAGCCAAGGTTAGCATTTCTTTGTCACCTACTGATATCGAAATACCTAAAGGGATGTTCTTTGGTGGAACCATGATGTTGAGGTCAATAGGAAAGAAGCTAATTGATATAATCCAGTGAGATTAGTGAAAAAGCAAAAATAGTAAACTGATTAGTTCTAAGGAAGGGATAGGTTCTTAGTACATAAATGGTGATATTCCGACTGCTCAATAGCCAGGACGTCAACGAAGGATATTAACACGCTATCCGTACCTTATTAAGTAAGATTCCTGTAGACGCTCAGTTAACATGTTTACCACCGGAGGAATCCGCAGGACTATGAACTCATTCGGCCCTTAAAATCGGTATACTCCATACTTATATGATCAACTGTAGTTTGAAGTACGTTCCAAGGTGCTAGAAACATGAACGGGTGGTATTCATATTGAAAGTGGGGATGCCATCGCCAATTCCAGCCCTTGAAACCTAGTTAACATAAAAATAGCGCTATACAAAGCTGACAAGAGAAATCGAAGACACACTTTAGAGTAAGAAAATATTATTGTGTTCCATTATCGACAACAAGGAGCTTTTAGAATACCAACTTTGAAGTAATTCAAGCAGAAGGTAGAACGAAGAGCTTTGACTTCGGCTGGAAAAATTTCACTGCAACTAGAGGTTGTCCTCAAGAGAAATCCCCTCTATCTCTTTTGTGGCTTCTTATGATGAATAAATTACTTATCAGATTAAAATGTCAACAAGAACATCAGCTATGCAGATGACTATGTAGTATGCTGGTAGACTAGTAAACTTAATTATTTGGGAGTTATGGATGATTAAAAATTGACATTGAACCATGCCGATCTGTTGATAGTGATGATTTTCCAGCGTAAATTAAGATATTACGCCACTCAATATGAGACGCACCGCTACCACAAAAGATAAATTTTTGTCTAACCTCCGATGCTAAGGAACTCGGTCTAAGGAATTTTGTATTTTCAAAATGTTAGGCGGAACTCGGCCATTACTTAACGAATTATTATGAAATTTGGTTTGCACGGAAAGGTTTGAGAATTCCAAAATGTAGTTTAGATAAATCCGTCTATGCTGGACCAAATTTCACTTTGGATTAGAATTCGATCTTGGAACATAACTAGAATATAAAATTTGTAAGACAATTTAGCATCTCGCCCCATAATTTTTTGAATCTTAACAGCGGGAAACTCAAAAAGTTATTTTGGATTTTCCAAGATTTTCCTAAAAATTTATATGGTGAAGTTTGGTCCACTATGTACAGATTCCAGAACTTCGTCTAAAACACGTGTTACAATTCTGTGTTAGAATAATACTTCACAAACCAAATGTCACTACACTGACAATTTAAGGGACACTTCTAAGCGCCATGTATAAAAAGAAGAATTTTGAATTGAGGAAATATTACCACAAAAGCAAGCTGCGAATCAACCACTTGGGATGAGACAAGCTAAAATCTATCATATAGTTATAATAACTGACATCTAGACTAAGTACTTTAGTTGGTTCGTTAATTACTGAGATTCAATGATCAACTGAAAATGATAAAGAAAACTCTCATGAACCGCTACAAATTCTGAAGAAGACATGAGAAACACCCGAACAAATAAGTGTCACATGCTACATCCTTACTCACAGGCTAAACTGTACAATGATCAATGTCAAACCGGCTAGTTTGCCTGACATAATGGAATTTATTAAGGAACCCTCACTTCACGTGATAAGTGAACTGGATAAACGGCTCTTCAAAAGCCCACAGTAATAAAAATAAAAATATTCGAAATACGTGCATCTAACCAAGTATGTCCTTGCTCTAGGAAGAATCGGAAGAATAGCACTCTGCCCTGCATTGTAAATATCATATAATAAATAAAACCTTTGTGGATGAATTGTAAATTAAAATGTAACGAAGTTGATTTTGAACAAGAGCTGCAAGCGGTTTTAAGGTAAAAAAAAATTTTAGTTTGAGAAATGAACCCTGTCAAATGTTCCTCAATGATAGCCTGTCCTGTTTATATAGTGGAACCTTGCCCAAGTCTCCAACAACGGCTTGTTATTGGCCCAGATTGAACAATTACACATATTTGCAGTGGAAAATCACTAACAAACTTTCAAATCCTTTGTTCAGAAATTTTTGCTTCACTTATTCTACATAATCTAAGTAAGCCAGTTTGATCTGAAAAAGGATTCTCAACAATTTTAATTTGAAATTTTTGTTTTCGTGTCCTTAATTATTTATTTTTTAAATCTCTTCTTTTTAAAAATCCTGATTATACTCGTGTATGTGTTAGTAGCACTGAACATTTAATTCTTATTGGAATTATTTGAGTGACTTTCTTACACTGTTAAATTATTTACCGTATCAAGTTAACTGAAAGGCCGTGCTGTTTCCGAAAAATAATTCGTATTCGTATGCGACTCCAATTAGAAAATATGACGGAAATTTTAGCATTAGTAAAAATGTTAACTTTAAACCAGAAGAATAACCCTCGAGCTTGTAAGTAAATCAAAAATGCTGGAACTTCATGTAAACATTTATACAAATGCTTAGCTACACTTTTCTAAATTATTTAGAACCCTTATTTTAATGAAACAACCAAAATTGCACTTTAAGAAATGTTTCAGAACAAAACATTTTTGTGGATGATACTCTCTGGGTAATCCTAGATTCATACCTCCTCGCGGTACGGTGTAGCACGGACGAGCAGAGGAAATCCTGTTTATAGTCATGGACACTACATGTTACGGCGGGCCATTGGCGCCCTAAAAGCTATACAAAATCGTCGTCTATTCTTCTTGTTAGGGGCGGTTAAAACGGGCGTCTATCTTGTTTCTAGCTGCCCGCTATATAAACGTGTTCAAGTAGGATTGAATTCGTTAAGTTTTTTTCACCAGGAAGTGACCCACAAAGTTATGAACACACACACCACAAAGGTCTCGGATTACCATATCAGATTCATCACAAACAAGACCTCGGAATTTGCACACGCACAATGCTTTAAGACCTGAAAATGGGTGGTAGTGCAGAAAATACATCGCACATCAGTTCAAACAGCTTGCACTTCACTAGTAACAATAACGGCATCGTGTCATTGGCCTGACAACAATGAACAATTTAGTTGTATAAACGTTTTTTTCCACATATGACGGAAGAAAACCAAATCCATAACTCCATGGACTCTAAGAGATAGTTAGAGGTGCAGGCATGGACAGCGATCATTTGCTTGTCATATTGAAAATGTAAGTATAAACTGTCTACATTCAATATATATAAAAGCTTCGTGAAAAATGGTAGCAAGCAAAACAAGGAAATTCGAGGGACTGTTTTGCTAACGCCAGGAATCTCACCAAAGACTTAGAAGTACAGCCATCAAAGATGGGAATGGAGAGCTGAAAACAAACGTAGCTGATGTGCTCTCAGTAAAGCAAATTTCTTCCAAAATCTGTTAAAGTGCTCCTTCAGGTGAAGAGGTCTTTGTCGAATATCCCACAGTGGAGGAAGTAAAGGCGCTATTAGTAAATTGAAAAATGAAAAATCACCCGGTCTCGATGGAATCCCCGCAGAATTTATAAAACTCGGAGACACTACTCTTGCATCAATCGTCTGGCTAACGTTGTACTCATCCCTCTCGCCGAAACCATCATTGGCGACTATCAATGTAGGTTTCGTCCCAACTGATCGACCCACTAATCAGAGTTTCACCATGTGGATGATTTTGAAAAAATGTTTGGAGTACAATATAACCATACATCACCAACAGATCTAAATAAATTTTTAGCGGTTTTTTTGAGTATGGTAAGGGTTATGTCACTTCTGATTTGACAGAAAGTTAGTTTTATCCTTCCGCTGAACGAAAATGGTTGTGTATTCGCTTGAACAACGCTGGGAAATATTGAAACATTAATTCGAACATTTTTGGCAAAAAAATCTTCTTTTCGGATGCGGCTCATTTCCATCTTGGCGGCTATGTAAACAAGCAGAATTGTCGCATTTGGGGCACGGAGAACCTGCACGTGATCGTAAAGAAGCCGATGCATCATCAACGAGTGACTGTTTGGTGCGGATTTTGGTCCGGTGGCATCATTGGGCCCTTTTTCTTTGAAAATGTGCAAGGAGCCGCCGTTGCCAATGGTGAGCGCTACCGCGCCATGGTAAACGATTTTTGTTCCCGGCACTTGAAGAGGAGGACATAGGCAACATAGGCAATATTTGGTTTCAACAAGACGGCGCTCCGTGCCACACAGCACACGTTTCAATTGATCTTTTGCGCACTGTCTTCGAAGATCGAATTATCAGTCGAAATGCTGATGTGATTTGGCCGCCTCGGAGCTGTGATTTGACGCCGTTGAACTATTATCCTTGGGGTGCCGTCAAAAATAAGTGTTACGCCGATAAACCAGCAATGATTGACGCTCTCAAGAACAATATTCGCATTGTCATTGAAGACATAATGCTGCATATCATTGAAAATGTGCTCAAAAATTGGACCGACCGTATGAGGTACGTCAAGGCCAGCCGAGGCAGTCATATGAATGAAACAGTATTCCGTAATTAATCGGAAGGATTGTTCTTTACAACGAAAAAATAAATTTGAAAAAATATTGGGTACTTTTTGTTTTATTGCATTTAAAAAAAAATTATTTGGCCCACCCTCTAGAAGTTAAGGGAATAGGAGGAATTAAAGCTGTTGCATCAGAACAACGACTAAAAATCCAAATCGAACCGAGATTTTCTTCAGAATTCAAACTGGAAATGAGCGTATTGGTTATTAATAAAATAGTAGGGAACCTACTAAAGTACAGTTTTAATACTTGGAACTGGCCTTATATCAATAATTTGTTGTGGGCAGATCCAAACTATAATATGCCAAACAAAATTGACATACTACTAGGTGCAGACTGTTATCCTTCTATAGTAATTAATGATATATAGTAAAGGGTACAATAGGAGATCCAGTTGCACGAAAAACGGAATTAGGATGGTTAATATTTGGGCCACTGCTTCAGAACAAGTCAACAACTATACACTGCATGATAACCAAAACGGAATAAGATAACAGATTAAAAAAAATTTGGGAGATTGAAGAAGTACAAAAGGATAGAGCATTAACGGAGGAAGAAACACAGTGTCAAGAACATTATTGTAAAACCCATCAGCGAGACATTAATGGTAGATAGATACTATAACTACCCTCCAAAATGTGGGCGTCAGCCAGACTTTTGCAATTGGAGAAAAAATTTAATGGATCACCAAGATTTGTTAAGGACTACAAGAAATATATCAAAGAGTATATAGAATTAGGTCACATGAAACGTCATTACATATGACGAAAATGGAATGAAACCGCTAACAACAGAAGAATACTTCATCATAACGGTGATCAAAGAAGGCGACACAACCACAAAACTAAGCGTTGAGACAACAAAAGTCTCAATGATCAACAATTGATTGGACCAACTTTACGAGAAGAACTAATATCAATCCTGCTGAGATGGAGGAAACATAAAGTCGTCGTCACAGCAGATATTGAAAAAACGTCCCGCCAAATCCGTGTGCACGTAAACGATCAGAGATACCAAAAAATATTATGGAGAGAAAACTAGAACGAACCTATTAAGGCATATCAGTTAACAGCAATATCGTTTGGAACAGCTAGTGCATCTTATTTAGCCATTCGCACTTTCTCATCAGTTAGCAAATGATGAAAAGGACTTAGACTATTAACTAGTAGTGATTCTACATCTACAACAACAATAATTGATAAAATTACTAGGAAAAGCAGGATTTCACCTTCGGAAATGGGCAAGTAATTATCAAGGCCTATTAGAACACATTCCACATGAAATACGAGAAATCAATAAAAGGGATATAAAGCTGTTTTTTACAATGATGCCATTCTTAAGCGTGTTTGGGGTATGTTCAGCGATAATCAACAATTCTAAATTTGAGATCACCACGCTAAATACTACAAGCGGGATATACTCTGAAAATATTGGTACAGCTCAATTGTTTCATCAACAATGGACGATTGTATCATATTAGAAATTTACATACGACAATGAAATCAGTTCCATAAAAAATAATGAAGAACATTTACATAAATTATTAAAGGACCAGATTACAATAACCGAACGGAATGAGAACGAAAACTAAGCACAAAGGTTTATCAACACAACAACAACTCATCGATGTCATTACCGACGTTCATCATAGCAAAATAAACACCTTCATTCTCAAACCCGATCAACTTAAGGGGGAACTGCAAAAATTACATATATAGTTATCCCGGCTGATGCTACCATATATGGAGAAAACAGCATGTACCAATTGTACCAAATGATGACGGCTAAGGTTAGGCAAGTAAACAACGTATTAATGTTTGAACTTAAAATGCCACTACTTAATAACAAAGTGTATCAAATCATCAAACCAATTGCTATTCCAACCAACCACAAGGACATGTATGCTTAATAAATCCATCAAGAGAACTATTCCTGCTAAGCTTAAATAGAGAATCCTACTAGGCAATGTCAGAATACGAACTTGCTACCTGCAAATCCATAAAGGATGCATAATACTGCATGATTCACAACGTGATTCATAGCACCCAAAATAAACCATCACCGTGTGAGATTAATTTAATTATCAACAAAGACACATGTACAGAGGATTGTGAGGTTCGATTTATAACACCACGAAGTATGTGGATTCCTACACATGATCCAGGCACATGGATTTTTATATCTGAAAGGAAGCATAGGATAAATATTATTTGCAATAAGGAAGTAACAACCACAAATATAAGGCCTGCACAATTACGGGCGGAATAACAACTATACATTCCATTCAAAACTTTAACACAAAATCAGAAATATTTTATCAACCAACGATAAATTTTAGCAGTCTACTTATTCAAGCAGAAAATGAAATGTACCAGACTACCACCAATTGTCCACACCTAACGAATCCAGTGACATACCTCTCGGATTTGAACCAACTGTCGACCTACATTACCCATACACAATGTTTATCACTACATTATTGGATACGGGATCATTGTGGTATTTCTGGGATTAGTTCGCAAAATCATTAAGAATAAATTCATCTAGGTTAGGATCACATCCACGTTCATTGCCACGACGGTTTATATCTACGATCGCAGGCCCGGAGTATGTTGAGCCACACGAACATAGCCCTGACGACACATGTGTGTAATTATAGTAACAATAAGTGTCCGAATATGTTAATCACCCGTTTAAGCCGCCCCTCAGCCTAGGGTACTCAGAGGACTTCGGCTGTCTCTGTGTACACCGAGGTAACACCAAGGTAGCCGCGTCCTCGTCGCGGAGGGCGGGTACTGCTTCGACAGTAGCAAAGTGCTACCGAGGACCAAATGCCAGTGGTATAAATTGGCTAAAACAAACAATGAATACAACAAATACGGAATGTAATACCCCAGGTGGTACAGCAGCAGATATGCTGCCAAATCCACACTCTTCGGAGGCAGGCCCAACATATTCTGGGGTGGGCCAATCATTGTTTAACCCATTTGGACGAAGTTCCAAATTATCAAGATCACCAAGATCTTCAACTGGAAATATATTTCAGTACGAGAAGGAAAATGCCGAACTCCGTGAACAACTAAGAGAAATAAAAGAATTTACTACTAAATTGAAAGAATAATTTACAATTTTAAAGAAAGAAAATGAAGAACTCAAAAAAGCAGTTGAAACACGTGCAGAACTTGGGACGACACCTAGCCCAACAGTCGATGATGGCATTAATTCATTCCATACGGATGAAGAAGAATTAGAAAGAGAAACAAATTGGATGTTGAACCGGAATAAAAGACCAAGTAAGAAAAGGAAAGCGCAACACTCACCAGAAATGGCGGAGACTTTACCATCAACTTCAAAAGAGGTTGCCAGAAGTCAGTTAATCATCAAGAAATAACTAGCTCTAGAACAACAACCAGCTAAACCGAAAGAAAAATCACCTCCACCAATAAATGTCGTCGGGATATCAAATTTCTCCACTATACAATCGATTATGAAATCGATTACGATAGCCGAGTACAAACTCGTATCTCTAAACAACGGCGTCTGGAAAATTAATGTTGTAGACTCTGAAACTTATAGAGCTTTGGCTACAAAGCTTAATTCCGAGGGGCATCAGTGGTTTACCTATGAGGATAAGAATGATCGCCCAATTAAAGTTATGGCTAGAGGTCTTCACCCAACCTGTGCAAAAGAGGAAATTATTGAGGATCTCAAGCAAAAGGGTTATCAAATAGAAAATGCCGTAAACATTATTAAGAAAGAAAAAATCGAAACTGAACAAGGAGTTCAAGTTAACAAAAGAGGGCTTCCACTATTTATGCTCACTTTTAATAACAAACAAAAAGTGGAAGATGTGTATAATATCAAGGCAATACTTAGCATGAGAGTTAAAATAGAGCCATTGAAAAAGAATTGAAAAAGATTAACGGATTAATCATACGCAGAAATATTGCCAAAGAGAAATTAGATGCGTGAAATGTGCCGGAAAGCATCATGCCCAGGTAAGCCCGGTTAGTAAAAATATTGCTGCAAAATTTGTCAATTGCAATAAGTCACATCCCGCAAACTACCGGGGATGTGAAATAGCTAAGGAGCTACAACGAATAAGAAATAAAACGCGAAAACAAAGTCCAGGAGTATCGGTAAACAATTATAAAACTTCCACCAAAGAGGAACCTAAACCTCATGCTAGTAAAACGGGAGAACCAAAACCAAAACTGTACTCGCAAGTAGTCATGACAAAACCAATTATTTCGGAGCACACTACTGAAGGTACAGCAGTGCTCCAAAAGATACTAAGAAGCATGGAAGCTCTTAACATTCGTCTAGCTAAACAAGAGAAATGCCTTCAAGCTTTAAGCAACAGGTTAGATAAGCAAGACTCTCTAAATGAAATAAAATCCATGCATATTAAAATGATGCAAACAACAACAAATAAAACATTAAGAATAGTAACCTGGAATGCAAATGGGCTAATGCAACATATTCCAGAATTAGAAATTTTCCTAAATACTGAAAAAATAGATATATGCCTAGTATCGAAAACCATACAATTGTTACCACGCCATTCATCCAGCAGCAAGAGCAAGGGGAGGATCGTCGATGGTTATAAAAGAAAACATCAAACACTTTATAGATCTTAAAATTGAAGAGGAATTTATGCAAGTAGTCACCTTAAAAGTATTTGGAAATAATAACAAAGAATATAAGTATCGTCAATATATTGCCCCCCAAGATATAATTTAATTAAACAAGACTATTGCACGTTATTTAAATCACTTGGATCAAGTTTCATAATCGGAGGTGATTTTAATGCAAAAAACACCTACTGGGGATCAAGAGTAACCTCTAAAAAAGGAAGAGAGCTGTTTGCAGCAGGAAGACTATGCAGTTGCGATTTTCATTCTGGAGATCAACCAACTTATTGGCCTACGGATAGAAACAAAATACCCGATATCATTGACTTCTTTATCACCAAAGATATAGACGAAAACTACATATACCTAGAAAGCAGCGAGGGGATTATGTCGGATCATACGCCTGTTATTATGACAATCAGTGCAGCGATTATTAAAAAAACTAGTCCACCTTCGCTAACGAACAAAAAAACCTGCTGGGAGAAATTCCAGAAACTTGTTGAGGATAATATTGATCTTCAGGTGCCAATTAAAAACCCGATAGAGCTAGAAGAAGAACTAGAACAACTCAACAACAGTATACAAGAAGCGGCGTGGAGTAGTACCCCCTCAAGTTCAAAGGAAATGCGCCGACATGCTATTTATCCTCTAGAAGTTAGGGAACTGGTTGCAGCAAAACGAAAAGCAAGAAAGGCCTGGCAAAGAAGTCGAGCGCCAGAATATAAAACAACTCTTAATTTTTTATCCAATAAACTAAAGTTGCTAATTAAAGAAATCAAAAACGAATCCATTAATAAATACTTGAGTGGCCTTACTGGGGAAAAAGATACCGAGTACTCCCTTTGGAAAGCGACAAAAAGTTTAAAACGACCTAAACTACAAATTCCATCAGTAAAAAATGAAGATGGCACATGGGCTATAAGTGCAAAGCAAAAAGCTTCGTTGTTTGCAACCCACCTCGAGGACACGTTCCAGCCACTACCTAGACAATCTGCAGAGGAAAACATACCACCAGTACATAAAATGGATAATTGCAATATATCTCCTGTCACACTACAAGAATTAAAAGAGGAAATCAATCTCAACCTAAATACAAAGAAATCTCCAGAATATGACTTAATTACAGGACAAATAGTAAAAGCTCTTCCTGAAAAAGGTCTACGTAAACTACTCCAAATAATTAATGCAGTGTTCAGACTTAAACACGTTCCAAGTCAATGGAAGGTAGCAGAAGTAATTATGATACCTAAACCAAACAAACCACTCAATGACAAAAATTCGTATAGGCCGATTTCCTTACTCCCAATAATTTCAAAATTATTCGAGAAACTACTCCGAAAGAGACTAAAACCAATAATAGCAGAAAGAAATCTTATTCCTCCACATCAATTTGGCTTCAGAGAAAACCATTCAACAATAGAACAAGTACACCGAATTACAAACATAATTGAAGACGTACTTGAAAAAAAGAAAGTATGTTCAAGCGTCTTCTTGGATGTAGCACAGGCCCTTGACAGAGTATGGCATAAAGGTTTGGAATATAAATTACAAAGAGACTTACCAAAGCAGTTTTATGAAATTCTAAAATCTTACATATCTAACCGAGACTTTCGAGTTATATTAGATGGCGAATACTCAGAAATAAAGAAAATATCAGCAGGGGTACCACAAGGTAGCGTTCTGGGACCAACTTTATATGTTCTATACACCTCGGACCTGCCAACGATAGAGAATACTAACATAGCGACGTTTGCGGATGATACGGCCATCTTAGCAGTTGCTAATTGCATAGAAGAATCTACAAGCAAATTGCAAAGAGCTACTAATATTGTCAGTACCTGGACCAAGAGATGGCGAATAAAACTTAATGAAACAAAATCTGTTCACGTAAACTTTACCAACAAGAAGGTTAACTGGATACCAGTAGAACGGAACTCCCAGCAAATTCCCTATGCAAATACGGCAAAATATCTAGGCATGACTCTAGACGCGAAACTAAAATGGAAAGAGCATGTGAAAAAGAAAAAAGAAGAGTTAAACATCAAATACAGAAAGATGGATTGGCTCTTAGGAAGAAATTCTGAGCTAACTCTACATAATAAATTGCTACTATACCGGCAAATCCTAAAACCTGTGTGGTCTTACGGTATTCAGCTCTGGGGCTGTACAAAGAAAACCAATGTCAATATCATCCAGTCATTCCAAAGCAAAGTCCTTCGTGGAATAGTTAATGCACCGTGGTACATAAGAAATGACAACCTCCATAGAGATCTGAAGATGGATTTCGTTAGTGAAGAAATAAGCAAACACGCGAGAAAACACATGCAACGTATTAGTCTACACCAAAATGCTGAGATACGTCGTATGTTGGATGATTCAAACCTAGTAAGACGGCTGCGAAGGAAGAAACCGCATGATCTACTAGATCCAATCAGGATCGACTAAAAATATAATAAAATTGTAAAGGGGACTAGCCAAAGGGCTACAACCCTCCAAACAAGAAAATAAATTATGAAAGATAAATTACTAGATGATTTGTAAATCAGTTGTAATAAATAAATATATAAAAAAAAAAAAACCGTCTAAGCTAAATATTATTTGACGACTTGTATTTCTATGATTTCCGGCGCGCATATACATAGTAAATTCATAAGATCAGCAAATTATGTTCCACATAATTAATAACATAAACACATGTTTCAAGTTTAGGTAAAATTGTAAGCTCGGCAACTAGAAAGTTGTTGTTGCAATTATATATATTAATTTTGTATATAAACTCAAAGAATTTAATAAATGAGAGGTAGTTCAAAACAACACTTCGGTCTGTTATTGTCATAGCTCCCACCAGTGGTAAGCGGATAACAGTCCATTAAAAATATCGAAAAGCTATATCAAGTGTTAGCACTGATATAACAACCATAGTGCAGGCGGAAAATTCCTTCATGGAATGTGAAAGCTGGAGGAAGAACGAGAAAGAGGGAGAGAGGGACAAATTAAGTTATTCAACCCTAAAATAAAATCAAGTCCGACACCTCAGAACATAAGGGTTAAATGAATACTGTAGCCATTGAATCAATAACATACGGGAGGTGATTCGAAGCAATATTTTCAACTTTTGACGGTCTAGTCTGTTGTAATAAATACGAAGATACTCATTATTCCTACAGTATTATCGATTCTTGATGGTTCCATGTATAGAAAGACAATTTGATTTTATTTCCTATACACGATAGTAATGCTGTAATTAGAACCCGCAAGCCGTTTATATATATAAATTGTGTTAAATTTCTAATGATCCCATCACATCTTTCTGTAATGAGGTCTTTTAAGAAGATGAAAGGAAAAACGAATTTTTGGGACAACTTCTGCGTTTTCGAGCACAGGATGCTGTATTCTTGGTAAAGTTCTTATAAATACTTTACGTTGACTGAACCTTTTAGGAAATTACTTCTACTGCAATTGTAACCCACGAACAATTTGGCATTAACTTGCCCAACAATTGTGAACAACATATAGTTAAATCAATCGAGTTGGAAATTGTGGGATGTAACTCTTACAATTTCCTTAAAGAAGTATTACATCACAGAGCAATATAACAAGTACGAGGTACCGTCATTAAACGATTCTATATCGAATTAAAAACGCAATACAAAACCACAGAAAATCAGTGAAAGCCGTTCGGTCGGCTCTATTCTTAGTAGAGTTAATCGTAATCGATATAATAAAACTACCGTTCACATAAAATCCAAGTCATTGAACTATACAAGATCTCCATTAAGAAAAAAGCGAATTTAACGATATCTTAATTAAATTGAAAACAATTAAGTTAAATCACATTTGCGGTGTATGATGAAAAAAGTGTTTAGAATTTTACAAGGAACGATCATATAAGACGGAGATAGTGGTCGCGCATATATGCCATGGTATAGATAAGGTTTGATGTGTGTGCGGTTCTTAATACCGCAAATCAACCTTCACAATATTTTTTTTTCTGTCTATAATCTCTTGGTTTATAACATATCGCGTACATCAATCGGTGGATAGATATGGTAATTGAGTTTTGGTCTATTCGCTTTTTATGATGTGGCGGTTTTATGATTTATGGCGCAGAAAAGCATAAATTTGATTATTGCATTAAACCGCGCGCACACACGCACACACAAATTATAAGAATGTTTTACGACTTTTAGATTACAAGACGTTGATTGCTTAATAAATACTTAACACGTTTTTACACGTATAACAATTAAACACACATAAACATATCTCTCAATCAATCATCATCTCAATTGAATAAAAAAACGGTTAATAAATAAATTATAAAATGTACACGATTGAATGAATTTCCCAACCCAATTTGTCGTCTCCGATGGGTATCACTCTTACACCATTTATATAAATCTATATTGATGATGATGAGCATTTCATTATTACACGACAAGCCTAATCGAATCAACAATGAAATATTTTGGATGTAAATATGGATGTACGGATGATGAAGACGATTTGATGGCTAATTTAAATTAAATCAATCATAACGACAATAATAGTCTATATAAGAATGAAATGAAACCGTGGTAATGTCGAGCTCAAGATGTATATATAGATTTTTAAAGTGACAAACATCATTAATCATAAGACAATACACAATTGAATATACGAAAATAAAAAAGAAGTGTCGCGTACGATAAATGGAGGAAGACGCGACAAAAGACTTTCGTTGGTCTAACCCACGAAAAAAAAAATACATAATAAAAGTTCACTCACCTGAACCCGAAATTGCCGAAGAATTTGTTATATGACTAGCAACTGACACATCGCTCAATGAACCGTGCCATTTTAATGTTTCCGTCGACGATGTGCTCTCCGAACTGTTGTGTTCCGATGTGCAATTACCATTGCCATTTAAATTCGTATTGCTACCCGAAATACTGGACGGGATGGTTTGTAGCGTTTCTTGCGACCATTGCGAGGCACGTGATAGTAACACCTCACTGTCTTGCCGTAATCTGAAACGAAAGAGATAATAAAATTATTATTTTATGGTTATTCACTCCAATATTTAGCACCAAAGGATTAAATTTGGATGGATTAAATTTAAGACGATCATGACTTTTTATGCTGACCGCACTATCTGCTGTGTCTAAAAACAAAAGAAAAATGAAATGACAACCTTTGTGAAACTTTTAAAAGCCGAATCAGGATAATATTTCGTACGACTCTTATTTTACGACATACTAAAATCGAATGACCATCAGTCTTATAAAAGAAGTAGAAGGAAGGATCCCAAATTTTCAATCACCAAAGGAAGGACATTTTTATCAAGAATACGGAAATAATTAAAAATTTGTTTACATTACAAAAACGTTTAACAATTTTTTGTTTATTTGGCGGATTTTTTAATTTTTTTTGTAACTATTGCCAAAGGCTCTATTCTTGAATCTTTCTTTATACGAAAATAGCAAGAAGTGTGAAATTCTTAGAACTATATTTTGTTTTATCGTAAGCCTAACCTATGTTAATACTTAATTGCTGCGTTTTTTTGAAACAGCTGCTCCAGACCGCGATAAATTATATTTTGGTTTTTTAAACAATTCACATATTATTAAAATAATTGTGCTTCGGATTTACTCAATCGAATCCTAAAGAGGTTATACTACGTCAATATATTATCGAATGAAGTTTATTTATGCTTGTTCTCAACAACTCTGGATATTATGTAGAGTACAACCGAGTTCACTAAAAAACTTAATAATTGCTGATCTGACGAAACAGGGAAATTTTTTTAGTACACAATTTTTTGATTGTTCCTAACTTCATTTACAACTGGAAATTTGAAGAATGAAAATGAAATGACTGAATTGTGTTTTTAATAAGAAAAAATGGATATCTTAATGTTTGCTGATGAAATTAATTAATTTATTTTAATATTGGATAGTATTGTGTTTAATTATAAACCAAAAATTAAATGTCAAAATGATTGACTTGAAGTTAGTTAAAGTTGTTGTTCTAAATATTTTGTCTAAATTTCCCTGTATTTTCCCTATATTTTATCGCGGTCTCGAACACCATATTTCAGAAAAACGCAGCTAATATCTACTGGCATTGTTATTCTAACACGATTAAAAAATTGCGGAAAACCTCCTACAATGCGGTATTCTACAACACGATTTTACTATAAAATTACATATCTCTCTACTATATGCTATTATACACAATATAAAATGCATACAAACATATTGACAAAATGCAATTGGGGGAATACCCATACAATACAATCGAGTGAATACGCAAATTTTAATTCTTTCCTATAAATTTAGGCAACAGGAATAATTAAAGAAAGTGAAAATAAAATTAGATGTGCTGTTGTTGCAGGTTCTTTGATGTTCGCAAAATATGCAGTTCATCCTCGTGCGCTGATTATTGAAAAAAATGGAAAAAGCACTTAGCATTTGGATTGACGATAGCTGTCAAAAACGGATTCCATTGGACGGTAATATAATTAAGCAAAAATCGCTTAAAATTTATAACTACCTTAAAGAAAATGGAGAATCATCTGTGTACCCAGATTTTCTAGCAAGTAAAGGCTGATTCAAGAAGTTTAAAAAGCGTTTTTCACTTCATAACATAAAAATTCAAGAAGAAATTGCATCGGCAGATTATGAAGCTGCCAAGCCACAAAATTATTGAAGATCAAGGATACACGGCACTTGAAGTTTTCAATGCTGATTAAACCGGGCTTTGGTGGAAACAAATGCCCAACTGAACATTTTTATCAAAAAATTAAAAAACTGCTCCCGGATTCAATGTATCAAAAGACCGTTTAACTTTACTTTTGTGTAGTAATACAATACTTCGGGGGAATGTTTAACAAAACCCATGCTAATTTATAGATCTTTGTATCCCCGTGCACTAAAAGGCGTAAATTAAAACACATTACCGGTAAATTGGGCAGCGAATGGGTAACTGCTGATTTATTTAGGAATTGGTTTTGAAATTGTTTTGTGCCATAAATAGAAACTTTTTTAAAGCAGAAAAATTTAGACTTCAAACCGCTATTACTAATAGATAATAAGCCAGATCATCAACACAATTTAAATCATCCTAACGTCCAAATAGTGTTTCTACCTCCTAACACAACTTCATTGCCAAAGTATTATTTATACCTTTAAGACTTATTACATCAAAAGATCATTCCACACAATACATCACAAAGGATTTTAGACATAACTAAAATCTATTGACGTAACCTGTAGCTTGGAAGCAGTTTTCAATTAATCACTTTATCAAAATCGTATCCTTATCGCTAAAAAACCTGAAAATTACAACATTAAAAGTATGTTGGAAAAAGTTATGGCCAGCATCAGATGAAATGGAATCGTGCAAGAATCAGCAGAAAATGAAATTGGTTGCATATTAAAATTAGCTAGATCGATTAGAGGAGAAGGTTTTGTGGATATGGCTAATGAGGACGCTCAAGATTTACTAGTGGAAAAAAAAAATTGAAGAAGCAGATCTGGTAGAAATGGTATTCCTAACCCATGCAAATCAAATCGGTTCTAACTCTGAAGAAGATAGTGGTGTTACTAATTGTATACTAAAAAAAACTACAAAGTTTAAACTAGCCGAAAAGTTGGAATCCTGTTTGCTTAAATACAGACCCTTTCACAGAGAGAAATGAAAATTCAAATCGGAACTCCAGAAGTACTTATCACCATACATGAAATTACAACGGCCTTATAAGGAAGGACACAGCAACAAAGCAAGATTACAGATTCTTTAAAAATTGCAGAAGGTGTACAAAAAAACTAATTGCAAAAAAACTTAGTATTTTAGAACCTAACCTCCCTTTAGTCTCTTATAACACGGTTTCACATAACACGGGATATTATAGGAACCTAGCTACCGTGTTATAGGAGGGTTACCTGTATATTTCTTAGCTTATTAAATCTAGACGATCTGCTCTGCGAAGCCGTTGGAATTTTGGTTGCCTTAGTAGTTCTCTAGCTAATTCGTTAGGGTGTGATTCCAGTTCCAGTTGGTATTTTAGACTGCATGATTTTATTGTCTCTAACAGTTTTGATTCCTCTATGAATGTTGCTGTTTCGAATATACCATGAAGCATTACTAATGCTACGAAGTATCTTTGCTTGCGTTCTTTGTACAATCGGTTTGTATAGTAGAACCTTGCAGTCTAGAAAGAGTTTCGATTTTCTTCCGATCGACCAGTACATTTTAGAAAATTTTATTTTTAATTGAGATGAAGACCGAGATATTTGATGTTTGTTTGTTGAGAAATTGTGATATTGTTTTATTTTAACTGCCGGACATGTACGTTTATTCAGTGTGAATGTTACATGTGTTGATTTACATTCATTCGCCCTTATCTGTCCTAAGTTTTAAACCAATCTTCTATTTTGTGCAGATGTTCTTGTAATTCTCTCGTGAGGATTTTTGTGTAAAAACAATATAGCTGGTAAGTCAGCTGTGAATAACAAGTATAAAACAGGTCCCAATACACTACCTTGCGGTACTCCTGCCTTTATCTCGGTTAAATCAGTAGTGGCCATATTTTGTTTCACCTGGAACATCCTTTGGGTTAAGTAGTTTTCAAGAATTGCATGAAATTGCTAGGCAGAAGAGTTTTAATTTTGTGATTAAATTACATGCCAACAACTTCATGCCATGCTTTGTCGAAAGCTTGCGCAATATCTAAGAAAACTGCAATTGTTGAACAGTTATTTACAATTCTGTGCACCTGCTCTATTGTGCCGTGCTGTTCTCTAAATCTAAATTGATGATCTGGTATAATGCGACCTTCAGATAATATAGGTATTAGTTTTAGTAGTAGCATCTTTTCAAAAGGCTTTGAAATTATCGGAAGTAGACTTATTGCCCTGTACGACGAGACTTATGTTTCGTTCTTTACCCGGCTTAGGAATCATGATAATTTGAGATATTTTCAATTTTTGGGGAAAGTATCCACATCTCATAATAATGTTATATATTTTATGCGTCTATCTGGTAATTCTTTGATCGTTTTTCCAGTTATTAGATCATGGCCTGGCGCTTTCTTAGGATTTATACTGTTTTTAACAATCGTTTTAACGCATTTCTATTTGAATTTTACTGGATTTGTGTTCGACTCGTCTCTCGTAAACTGTGGTAGTACGCAGTCATTATTTTGTTCGTTTGAGGTGAACACTTTTTGTAGATGGTTAGAGAAAGCGATAGAGATTCACGAACTAATATCCGGATGAACTAATATCCGTTTTTAGGTAAATTCCTAATTACCAAACGCCACGTTTATTACATTTGCTGAAGGCCGACACTGTTAACTTAGTTATTAAAGCACACGCAGCAAAATGGAAATATATTAAGAGCGCCCATAATACTAGGAAAAAGGGTGCATGGAAAAAATAGTCATGCGTGTGATGCATGATGTCCATCATCCTCGGTAAACTCTTAGAAATATTATGTCCACGAAGTTCTTTTATTTCCCCGAGGAGGTGACGGTTGTTGGCTTCGTTGATAATAACCCAATTGCCGCTGAGGCGATAAATTAGCTGAGGGTTTCGATAGCGCATCGAATAGCTTATTCAATTCTTCATTCATCGACCCCCTATTAAACAAAGGCGTAGAATTGTCTTCAATTTCATTTGTATTGTGTTCATATCGATCTAGAATCGGTATATGACCATCAGCACTCCATCTCGTCTCCTACTAGAGAATATGATGCAGGTTTCGAATTTTCATTTTCTTATTTAAGAACAGTAATTTTTGTCTTGTCGTACTGTTCCTACGTACTGTCCTCCTGTATTGCTCTAAGTGTAAAACATCGTTCGTATCTGGTCCAAATATCGGTGTTTGTTAATAATCTCGCAATTCATTACGTCTCATTTCTACGGTATTCTTCGTAGAGCGGTTGACTGCTTGGTTGTATACTATCGCAACACTTAACATCGCTCGGGCAGTTGAAAAGTGCACTCGGTTAAAATAATAATTTTGGCGTCCGTCTTGATGCATTCACTTGGTGGATGCTATTAGACCTTCCGATGAACTGATTACTGACGATATTTTTCTCAAGAGCTTTTTTAGAGATTTGCTCTCAAGTAAGATCGTAATCTAAATGTCGTGAACATAAAAATCAAGCACTAAATCCCAATTGACTATCATAAGTGTGTAATTCCATCTCGTGCTTCGGATTGTACATAGACGCTTGCAATCGAGTCTGCTGAGCTACTCGTTGATCAAAGTTAATGGGAATGCATCTTTGACGATGTGTTGTTGATTTCAACGAATACTCTGGATGATTAATCGCTTCCGAGAAATAATTCCACGCGCTCAAATCTGCAGTTGCAAAATGGTTTTCTCGGTAATGTATATGTTGACGTTGTGAGCATCAGCTGCCAACATGGCATCACAAATATTGTTATGTACTTCATAGTGCCATTCATTATTAATACGTCACGTTGCTCTTGTCTCTAATTTATCAAAGAACAATGATTATTCATCGCCATGAAATGGTTTTGCTCGACCAAGTTCATTGAATCGTTATGGAAACGAGATTTATGAATTGTCCATATCTATATTGGTAATAACTTTTCGGAAGCCATACGGATGGAAAAAGTAAAGTTCGGTAAAGTTAGCCGAAAGCTTCCAACCAAAAACATGATAATGCAGATAGTGTCCTTGCTATCCCAACCGAAACAATGTTTTATGGCCGAAAACTCGATTACCTAGTTCCAATATCACCTGTAAATAATTTTACCAGATTGGACCTAATCCTATTACAATAAATTCTGAAATTCCCAAAACTAAATTAATTAAATCTTCTGTAACTTTCGAAACTAAAATAATAAAATGTTCTGCAACCTTTGAGTAACCCACTTGCTCATTGATCCTACTATGGCGATCAGATAGATTATTATCGTAGGTAAGCCCAGGCAGAGTTTGGAACAAGTCTGATTGGCATAAAGGAGTGTAATGTAATATCAAAAACAATTAACTGTTCACAATGTTCTGTAAAATGTGAACTTGAGCAAATCTGATTCATCTGATGGCCATAGATGATCGATGAGCAAGTGGGTAACTCTGAAAATGCAGTTAGTTTCGAAAATTTCGGATTTTCTGGTATATAGCGAGTGAATGACACGAAGTGTTACCAACTTCAGACTGTCATTGCTGTCAAACCAGTGATGACAGAGCGCTCAAATTTACACTAATGACAGTTCATTCCATTGTTTACAAGCGTACAAAAGCATTTTAGTGGGACATATTCAGAAAAAAAGTTATCCGCAATGGAATTCAAGCGTAATAGTGTGTTTGCTCTATATTTGGCTGGAAAACCACAGCCGCAGATTGTTAACCAGTTAAAACATTTGTATGTGAATAAAATGTTTGTGTATCGCACCATAAATCGATATAACGATATTGGCAGCATTGCAAAATGCCATGGTGGTGGACCGAAACGCACTGCAACATTGCCGGATATCATTCGGAAGGTGAAGGCCAAATTGGCTCGGAATCCGCGCCGTAGCGGCAGAAAAATGGCTCGTGAGGCAAATATTTCGCTCGAACGGATGCAGCACATATTGAAAGATCATCTTGGACTAAAGGCCTTGAAATTCCATAAAACGCATGGTCTCACCGATGCTCAAAAAAAAGTTAGAGTGGAAAGAACAAAGGAGTTGTTACGCTTGCACGAAAGTGACGATTTTCCGAATTTGGTTTTCTCCGATGAGTCACCGTTCGTTATTGAGCAATATATGAACAAGCAAAATGACCGGATTTACTTGCCCGGCCGTTCTACTGAAAATTTGGACCAACGGATTACCACTCGAAATCAGGCGCCGCCGATAGTAATGGTTTGGGCCGCCGTAATGGCCGAAAGCCGTTCACCGCTCGTTTTTTTGGACCGTGGCATCAAGATAAATGCTCAAATTTATCGGGATCATGTGTTGGAGGGAGCGTTGAAACCTTGGGCACAAAAACATTTCGGCCGCAGAGCCTAGACATTTCAACAGCAAATCCGCTAGATTTCTCGGTTTGGGGTATTTTGAAGAGCAAGGTTGGGACAAAAAAATACCAAAGTGTCGATCATCTCAAGCAAGCGCTTCGCCGGGAATGAGCCAAAATACCGCAGAGCCATAATCGCGGCTAAGGATGGCCAAATCGAAAACTACTGCTAATGCAATTCCAAAATTTAAATATTTGTGAACATTTTTTACTTTGATTCAATAAAATTCATCAAAAAATAAAATCTGTGGCGTTTTGTTTTGGTAACACTTCGTGTCACCCACCCTGTATATTCTACCACATTAGACTTACCTATCCCATCCCCTTCAGACTTTCCCCAAATTCCGCCAGGGTTTATCTAGGGGTTCAAGGTTGGGTTTAAAAGTTAATGACTGTGGAGAATGCATGTGCTAGAGTGGTATTGGGGCGATAAATTTGATACACTATGTGCCCTGAATTAGGTGATCCACCTCTCAATTATAAGAGTGAGTGTTTTACCGTGCGAGACACTATACGAATGTTGACTAAGAACAATAAATTGGCGAATGAAATGAAAGAGAGAGGGTCGGATTACAAAGGGACATAAAGATCATGGCTAATCTCGGAGAATATAAATATATTTTCCAAGATTCGTCCCGTAAATCCGAAAGTCCCTCCGAGCAATCTAATTTTATCGGTTAAGAGAGAGTTTTGTAAAATGTGAATGAATTATTTTTCACATGTGAAAGTGTATATAGATGCTAGTGTAAATGAAGATCGAGTGGATGTTGGAATTTGTATTTCTTCAATAAAAAAAAAGAGAAAATGGTAAGGGTACATGACAGTATCTGTAAAAGGGATGCAGAGTTGAACGGAATTAGGGAAGGAATCAAGTTGGCAATGACAGAAGAGTACCATTGAGGATGTAACTGAATATATGAATTCATGAATCCGAAAGATGTACTTCGAATGTTTCAGGTGAATCTGTAGAGAAAATGAGAGACAGAATTTGTTGAAAAATGTCAGGAAGTATTTTGAGTGGTTTAGTTCTCCTTTGAGTCAACTTTTCTTTAAGGTACTCAAGGGGGATGGTAGAATGACACGAACGATATGACGTGTGAGATTGAATCATGAAAATTGGAAATAATGCTTGAAGGAACACAATTTGCTTGAGAGTGAATTATGTGAAAGGTGTTTGGTTGTGAAGGACATAGAACATTTAATTCTGAAATATTCCTAATTTAATCATAGCAGACAAATGTTTGATGTTCTGAATGGGAATATACGTTTATAGTTTATTTTAAGAGTGTGAATGGGGGGGGGGGGGGGGGTCGATGGGTAAAAGGTGTATAAAAGGTTAAAATTAAAATATTGTCAAAAATGTATTAAAACTGTAAATTTTAAACTGGACCAGATGGTATCAATTTTTTGGTGCTAGTGCCAAATAAAACTAACTACTGGTTATAGTAATGAGGATGCAGATTCGATATACAAGGTTTCTATTTTAGTAAGACATGCTCGTGCGATGAGATCTGACTATAATATTCATTATTTAAATATCGAGTTAAACATATGTCGGCAAAATAGGCGACACACTTGAGTGAGTTTTTCGTCACACACACGTAAATCCAAATAAAATCGTGCGCGACACTCTCTCGAGTACTTAACAAATTGGCGGCATCCACAAACAATATTTGCATAATATTCTCCTTTATAAAAACCTATTTACATTTTGTACTCGTGTAAAGTATATGATCCTTGTGATCAAGTGCGAAAATATAACAAACATAAAAATTAATTTTCACTCAACTGATCCTAAGCAAACGCAAGATCGACGATTCGACGGTATATATGTATGAGACGTAAACGAGCAAATATTTAATTTTTCAATTTTTTGCTGCGCTTTGTATACAATTTCCGTGCCGCGATTTTCTTCCAAGGTTTAGACCTCATGCATATAAACTAACGTGAGAAAACAAAGTAGTTTAAAATTTCCTCTGCGGTCATCTTACATGACCCATATAAAAAGCAATCATCACCGAAAGGGTTAATATACATAATAAAACTTATTACATATTTTTTTGTTGCTTTGCATTCAAGTTTTTCATTATTTTGCACAACAAGTCGCGAAGCTTAACTTAGTTGTTGGTTTACTATCTTATATACTTACTTGTTGCCTTGTTACTTGCGTCGGTGAATTTATTCTTTTTGTTGGTTTTGTTTATCTTACATATATTTTCTTAGTCGTCGTCGTCGTCGCTGTCTTATAAATAGTGGTTTAGGTATAAGCTGCTTTATTTTGTGTTCTTTATCTACGGACGCCAAACCAAACCAAACCAAAACTAAAGTAAAATAGAAGATTTTTTTTAAGCAATAAGACGTTATACGGTAATCGCGGCCACTTTATTAGATGCAAATTGAATAAACTTCGCGCAAAGAACATTTTATATAAAAAAAAACTTTTCGTTTCTTGTATCTTCTTATTCTTATACAACGTCTTATATATACCGCATGTTTTCATCTTCTTTTCTACCTTTTTGTATAAAGCTATATTTATATATAATCGAAGGTTTATTAACCTTTTGGTTGATAAAAAAAAATAGTTGAAGTGGATTCTAGAATATCAACTATTTTTGCGATCGTTTTATTTTTTGCTTGCTTGCGCTATTCCCAAATTAAAGACTTACAATATAAACACAAAATGTATTTAAATTCTGTGTGTATATGCAACATTCTCAAACGACTAAATAATAAAATGGTTTATTTACGATCTAATATGCATAGGAACACCTGGGTAGCAGCATGTGTTCGATCATTCGATATTCACTATATAAAGGATGATCACCTCTCGGAAGACATCAAAACTTTGCTGATAAAATATGGCTTCATAAATTTTAAGAGCTGGTGCTATAAAATTTAATGCCTGCATCTCGCTCGGGCCATCGATCGACCCTTATCTCAACAGAAAATTTAGGTTACGTTGTAGGAAATATGTAAATAAAATCAATACTGTGCATTCGATCGATCTCTATACACATATGTACATATTTACCGCGTATGATTTATCGCGATCGTTCATTGTTGTGATTGATCGTTTTATGATTTTTCAATTAAAAACTAAAAAAAACAATTAATTTTTATGATCGATAATGGTAATGTGTGCGCGACGATGACATTTTTTTATAAATGCATGTTGATCATATAAAATGTTTAAATATATGTAACTACATATGTAGGTACGAGTATATATGCGATATGAAGAATTATGAGCGACGCGGGATCATGATCTGACCTAAATTTTGGGCGCGCGACTTTGTATTTAGCTTCGTAAATTAAAATAAATGGAAGGACATTTCACCACATTTATTGTTCGTTGATCTGCAGCAATCGAAAGTTAATTTAAGTATAAACGCAAATATATTTTACGAGTTATGTCAGTTACGTGGGCTTAAGATGATAATAAATTTTTATAAAATGAATTATTTGTAGTATTGCAGTAAGAAGTTCATTTTGTATGAAATATAATTTTGGTTTATTTATTGCACAACTTTCTTGGATGAGCTTATAGAATGGAAATACTGGAAAGTAAAAAATGATTTTTTAAGCGTTTGGTTTATAATTTTCAAAAAAAAACTACAGTAAAATTGCAAAAATGTATGAAATTTGTATTTGAATCGATAAACCAATGTTGGCTATAAGAAGATGCCGATTTTGGCAAAAAAATCATCTTTTCGGATGAGGCGCATTTCCATCTTGGCGGCTATGTAAACAAGCAGAATTGTCACATTTGGGGCGCGGAGAACCCGCACGTGATCGTAGAGAAGCCGATGCATCCGCAACGAGTGACTGTTTGCCGAAGGAGCCGCCGTTACTGCCAAAGGTGAGCGCTACCGCGCCATGGTAAACGATTTTTTGTTCCCGACACTTGAAGAGGAGGACATAGGCAACATTTGGTTTCAACAAGGCGGCGCTCCGTGCCACACAGCACACGTTTCAATTGATCTTTTGCGCACTGTCTTCGAAGATCGAATTATCAGCCGAAATGCTGATGTGATTTGGCCGCCTTGGAGCTGTGATTTGACGCCGTTGGACTACTATATTTGAGGTGCCGTCAAAGATAAGTGTTACACCGATAAACCGGCAACGATTGACGCTCTCAAGAACAATATTCGCATTGCCATTGAAGACATAATGCCGCATACCATCGAAAATGTGCTCAAAAATTGGACCGACTGTATGGGGTACGCCAAGGCCGAGGCAGTCATACGAATGAAATAGTATTCCATAATTAATCGGAAGAATTGTTCTTTACAATGTAAAAATAAATTTGAAAAAATATTGAGAACTTTTTGTTTTATTGCATTAAAAACAAAATTATTTAGTCCACCATATATAATACAAAATAAAATAAAATGTATAGATGTATTAGTGATTTGCGAACATTTAGGCGATTTTACAACATTGTTAGGTTTACAAATAATTTCATTTCACAATGTTTATATTAGGATCAATTTGATTAAAATATATTATTCTATTAACCGCAAAGAAATTATGTTATGCCAAGAAAATTGATATTTCAAAATTTTCACCGATCGACAAACTTGCCACTATAATATTTTAGTAAACCCATATGTGCATTCAACTTGTGCCAACCCGCTTCGAAGAAATTCCGTTCTTCACAAGAATGTCATTTTAAAAATGCGAGCTCCATAAGAATTTTAACCGGGTTGGCACAAGTAGAGTGCACATATGGGTCTACCAAAATATTATAGTGGCAAGTTTGCCGATCGGTGAAAATTTTGAAATACTAATTTTCTTAGAATGAAAATTTCTAGAAATTCCGTTCTTCACAAGAATGTCATTTTAGACATGCGAGCTCCATTAGAATGTTAATCGGCTTGGCACAAGTAGAGTGCACATAAGAGTCTAATAAAATTTTATAGTTGTTATATTGTTAAGTTTTTATTGATTTTAGACTTTCATAAACATCTCTAATTATATGTAAATGATAATGTTTTTATATTAAAACTCTTAATTAAATAAATAAATAAATATTTATATAATTATTTTAATAGAAATATTTGTTGTGTTCTGACTTCGCCTAAATGACTGCTTTAAACCAACACACTCTCAATTATTTTTGTTTTTGTTGGTTTAACATTAATTTAGGATAAACTTCAATTGGGTGGCCACGGCTTCGTTTTAAGTGGTCCATGCGAGACCTCGATGGTATCTCGCCAATGAGACCTTTAATGTTGTCTTCCAAATCTGCTATTGATGTTGGTTTATTGGCATAGACATGAGTTCTCGTAGCCTCATACAAATTGTGGCGTCAAATTGTACGATCTAGGCGGCCAATTCACCGGGCCGAAACATGAGTTAAATTGCTCACCGAACTCATTTCTCAATAAGTCCTTGGTCTCGCGTGCTGTGTGGCATGTGGTGCCGTCTTGCTGAACCACATATCGACCAGATTCAGTTCATACTTTTTAGATAAAAGAATTTCGAAATCATCGAACGATAGCGAGCGTCATTAACGGTCAATGGTTCCACCGGAACATAAACCGCACTAAACAAACGGTGGTTTTGCTGGGTGCGTTCATTTTTCTGCAGCCTGTGGCTGCTCATCATACCAAATGCGGCAATTATGCTTATTAACGTTGAGCTTCGTTGCTGAAAACAATTTATTTAGTTATTTTTATTATTTTTATTATCTTTGCAATCTGTTCTGAGGCCGAGGCCCTCGCAACACTTTTGCGGTTCGCTTTTCCCATCCTTACTTTTAGGCCATTGCCAGCCAATTCGAGGACAAATGGCTGTAGGTCCGATTTTCGTGAACCATCAGTACATTACATGCATTGCAGGTAGTCCGAAACCCACTCAAAAGAACTGCTAAGACTCCGTCCAAATAGACGGAAAATCAAAAAATGCAATATATCATTGTTAAACCGAAGTACGCTTCCCAATTTGGTAGTAGCAATGAAGTGAAGGAAAAATTAAAAGAAATAATTAAGCCGGCTAAGCTGGAAATGAAAATTAAGAAGATAAGGGAGATTGGTAGGAAAATGGCATAATAATCGAAGCTGAAAAGACTTAAATTTAACGCTGGGCTAGAAACTAGTATCCCAGCTAAAAGATCATCTAGAATGATCATATGTGATTTCAGTAGAGAACTGAAGCAATGAGAGCTTCTAGCGCTTATAGTTAAACAAAATCCGCCTGGAGTTGATCCGAACTTATCCCGTTCGGATACTCATGTTTTAGAACTGGTCCTAGAGATCATGACACGGGACACTGGGTCATTGAGGTTGAGCCGGACATACGCAAAAAGCCGTTACAAAAGAAAAAGATATACCTGGAGTGGTCCTCCTGGAACATTGCTGATTTCTTATTGCCTACTAGGTGTTTCAGATGTCATATGTTTGGACACATAGGGAAGCACTGCAAGTCAGAGACTGTAGTTTGTGGCGATTGTTCTGAGGTGGGACATAGGTACAGTGAATGCCCGAAGAAAAAGAAATACACAAGTGCATCAATTGCATTAAAACTAACAAACCACACTCGCACAGTGTTACTAACAAAAACTGCCCTGTATACTTAGGAGCTATAACTGCTCTCATCAAACGATTTAATTATGCTTAATATACTGCCAAGTAATTTGAATATACAAGAAATTACAATACTGCAAATAAACATGCAAGGTGCGATTGCGGTTGGGGATGAAGTAAGGGAGACGGTCGGCTCGCATGCAATTGATGTGGTATGTATGCAAGAACCATACTCGGCATATGATAGAATAGGAGGAATGTCAGCAAGGGCAATTGTTGCAACTGGCACTGACGTGGCTTATAAATCTGGAATTAGTATCCATAACAACACTATTACAGTCACGAAGCTCACCCAATCCAGTGACCCACATTGTGTCTGTGTAGAATTGAGAACATTAGCAGGTACTTTCTACATTGTGAGTATCTACTTTCAGGCGTGTGAAACGGAACCATATCTGCAAAGAATAGAGGTTATACTTAATGTTCCAAAAGGAAGGCAAATAGTGATATGTGGTGATTTTAACGCCAGGTAGGCTTTCTGATATGACACCACAACTAATGGTCGTGGTCTTGAAGTTGAAGAGTTTATATCTAGCCACAGACTGCACTTGCTAAATAAGGAAGGACAAGATAGTACCTACTGCCACAATGGCGAGTCAAATATTGATCTCTCCTTACTGACTAGTGGGCTGTTAGAGAAATTGGAGTATCAAAACAAGTTGGACATCCAGCGATCACAGGGCGATCTTGATAAAGCTACCTGGAAAAGTGTTGAATTATAGTAACAGAGACAAATAAAAGGTTTGCTCTGAAGAGAGTAAATTGGAACGACTATCTTTCTGGTCAATGGAATCGCATAAACTGGGAAGACTGAAGAAACTCATGTACAGGCAACTATGAAACTCGTATTTTAATGAGATTGCACGCGAAAAACAAAAATCTTTGAAAAATTTGTCTCCTTATACGTGGTAATAGCGAGCCATGAAGATTTATATATAAAACCAGGCAAGTAAAATTAAATATCGGGAGTCATTATGCTCAATTCTATCTCATGGAACTCACTCAACTGCTACTAAACTCTCTGCTACCTGACGATGGTCCTGCAAATGATTCAGAAGGGCAAATGAATATAAGAATATTGATGCAGCAGGCACCTACGACTGGAGACGATCCGCCTTTCAATGAAGAGGAGGTTGAATTAGCACTGATGAGTAGGAAAAATGGCAAGGCACCTGGACCTGAACTTATCGAAACAGAAGTGCTGAAGGCTGTATAGCCTATCATGGGGAGTAAACATCTGTTCAATAATTGTTTAGAGCTGGGTGTGTTTCCGCAAATCTGGAAAACAGGTAAAGTTGGTGTGATCAGGAAAATCTGGAAAACAGGTTACGGGCAAACTGCTAGAAAAATTAGTAACGGACAGGATGATAGACAAATTTAACGCCAGCTGGCTCTACTCTGCCAAACAATTCGGGTTCCGCAAAAATAGCTCAACGAAAGATGCTATCCTAACGCTCATGAACAAAGTTAAAGCCTCAAAGATCGAATAGCGATTATTGGGGACTGCCATGGAAAAATTCAGAAAACGTTAACAAAAGGATGCCAACAAGGATCAATCATTGGCCCCAATATTTCGAACGTCGTTTCTGCAGCGAGGAAGACGAAATTGCCTATGCTGACGATAAGGTTATAATCATATATGGGCACTTCAGACAAGATCTTGAAAATAAGACTCAGGTGGCCCTAAATCGTACTTAAAGGTAAATTGGACACTAATAGACCGCCTATTATAAAATTAAATAATGTAAGAATAAGAATAGTTTTGGTCAAACTGTCAAATATCTAGGCGTTAGTATTGATGAGCGTCTTAGAATTATAAGTCATATTAAAACTATCGCTGAAAAGGCCAAAAAAGTCTTACATACATACCATTGCAGGAATCTCGCAAAAGGAATGGTACTTAATAACCGTACGCTAATTATCTTATATAAGACAAGTTAAATGTTCACCATATAAGGACACTGGAAGGTGTTGAAATAACAGGTTGCTATAGGACTACCCCCAAGCTGGCATTAAATATTATTGCAGGTGTTATACCGATAGATATCAAACAAAAACAGAGTGCAATTATCAGCAATATTAAGAAAGGACGCCCGACTATGACAGGGGACGTCATCATTGAAACTGACGAAACGATGGATAAGAATTCACATAACCGGAGAACGAAAGAAGAATGCAGCCACTTGTGGCAGCAAAGATGGGATATCCCCACTAAAGGAAGATACACGTATGAATTCTTTCCAAATGTTAGAGTGAGGCTCAACACGAGAGAATTTCGCTAAATGACTGCTTATCACAATTCTTTACTGGATCTGGTAACTTCAACAGCTACCTAGATAGATTTAGAATTAAGGATTATGAACTATGTCTCTGCGGTGCAAGCATAAAATCACATGACCACATAATATTTGAATGTGTACTACTCGTATATCAAAATGAAAGACGAAGGCTTCAATCCAATGCAAATATTACATGGTCGGCTGATAAAACCATGTTTGTGAGCAACAATGCGATTTGCAGCTTCACGGACATTTGTGTACATGTCATGCAAATGAAGAAAATGATAGTAAATTAGACGCGTCCATGACTGTTGTCTAAACCATGTATGCCTCCACGATGGCTAGGGACGGAAACATATCCATGTAATGAAAATGGCTAAAATGCATGTATGAAAATCTAATATAGTTATAGGGAACGTAGTCGCTAGCAGCATATATAGAAACGCCAATATAGATTAGTTACCTCGGTGTGGCGTTTCATCCTGATAGCTCAGCTTAATAAATATTTTAACCTAGTCCACTTCTTCAACAGATGATGACTATAAAGTACTGACAACAGAACATTTTCTAATTGGTACATCCACAGCATCGATTCCCGAACCAAACATAAACCTGCCAGAAAATTGTTTATCCAGCTGGCAAGCAATACAACAAAGAGTCCAATTTTTTTGAAAAAGATATTACATAGAATATTTAAATAATATCCAGCACCATCACAAATGACACAAACGTCAAGAAAATATCTAGGTCGACGATGTAGTATTGATCAAAGAAGATAACAACACGCCCGTGTGTAAATGGCCTCTTGGTCGTATTATTCAAGTACATCCCGGTTCAGACGTAATATTGTGCAAATTACCCGTAGACTAACGATAAGTTCGTTAACGTAAGCTTTTTCTATGCATATTGAATAGTTTATCTTTGTAGAAAAATATGAAAATTACGCCATTAATGGGTACGTGAAATCAAGTGATGAGATCGGTTTTGTCGATTAACGTGACAGCTTTATGAAGTTGGACGTAGAACATTACGTTTATTGCGTGTAGAAGAAAATTTGTTTGCCCGTAATTGAATTGGTCAATGAAATCACGTGTGTCTTTAAGAAATGCTTTAATGAATTATTGTAGATATTTAAGCCACGCACTCAATCGCTAATTATGCTGGACCCAAGATATTTTTTGTTATCCTATAAAATTCTTAATTTTGAAGTTCAAACAATAGGATCGAGTTTGTCAAAACCCTTTAATTATGATAAATTCATAGAATTTATTTTATATTGAAACTGGGTTTCGATCTTCTTTATTACGTCGCTTCCTAGTAGGTAATCTTTTCTAGTAGGCAATTTGTCTCACTGGAACACTAAATTCAAGGTTAGGAAGAAGAATTGATACAAGCAACACAAACACGTTGGCTTATAATTTAGAAATCTTTGAAAGCTTTATTTGCCCTACTTGGGATCAGTTACGTGGGTTTATGAGTTATTTGTAGTATTTCAGTTCGAAGTCCATTTTGCATGAAATATAATATTGGTTTAGTTATTGCACAACTTTCATGGATGAGCGTATAGAAATGGAAATCAAAATGGAAATCAGTGAAATGTCCGTATAGTACCAATCACAACTATCACAAAACAAATGCGGGGACTGCCCACAAACCAAACAAAAAGCGAACAAACAAAACCGTGGACAAGTAACCAGAACCACGTTTTTAGTTGAGACTAATCCCGTTAAGTTGCACGTTCAATTTAGTGGTTTTGGCCAGACAGATCGAAAATTGGCTGTTTGGATGTTGCGAAATTTGGATGAAGTTGGCCGGAATTAGGTTAATCAATTTCCTACGTTAAATATTACCAGAACCCCTCCCCCTTCTCTTCGGAATTAAAGCAGCTCGGGAACCTGGCTAGGATTCAATGAACCAATCACACATTATTCCGAAGATAGCCGGATGTAAGCGAAATAATAAATCGGTTTACTAGAATACGAGGAGTAAAACGTATTAAAATCACGCCCGTTTTTAGCGGGGACGTATAGAATTTTAAAAATGTTAAGAAATAAGAAAATTGTTTCGTTAAACAAAAAATTGACTTAAAATAATGTGAATACCAATTAAGTAACCAGGCTCTCTTGCTTAACTTCCCACAATAATGTTTTATTTACTCGTTTATTCACGGAAGCATAATATCAAGCCGAATTTAAGTTAAGTGCGTCAAAATTGTCCGAAAAAATTTATCACGCGTTGAAATGAAGTTGGCGAGAGAGAAAGAGAGTAAACTTTCAATAGCTCTCAGTTAAATTTGTCCGGAAAAATTAGACGCAGGTGAACATAAAGTCGCCTTTAACAAATAACAACAAATTGTCGAGGTGGTCTGATCTAAAAATCTGGCTCTGGGATTGTTTGGTTTCGACAAAGTTCCCCTTTATATTTTGTTGGTCCCCTAATGAAACTTGTTTATTTTGAGCCAAATTTTGATCCAGGGGTACCAATTTACAAAAAAAAAAAACAAATTAAATTCTATGTAATTGTTAAGATACATGTCGGCTAAATTCATTTCAAAGTGCAATCAATTTTTTGTAGAATTTTGACGCAGTCAACATAATTTTGATTTCAGACGGCGATGGCTAAACTACAAAAGTATTGTAAAATACTATGAACGTTATTATACTTTGAGTATAAACACAATGTTTTAGCGAATTATTATGTTATAAAATTATTACAATGCAGCTGTAAATCCCTTCATAACCTCAAATTGTATTTAACGCATACACACGATCTCTACGTGAAATATTGTCAAACTAAATTGCCAGACCTCTTGGTAACCTCATCTCGATGGAAAACCAATACCCATTACCCAGAATACCCCAATAGTTCAATATATGTGTGTCCGTGTACATAAAATAACATACATTTTGGCGTGTTTTGTTGCATGACACAAATGTTCCACGAAGAAACCAAATATGTATAGTGGTAAAATTACATTTTACATGAGACTCACCCATTTTTGGACTGAGTTTTAATGAAGCTTACGCATATGACTCATATTGGATGAGTTTATATGATGACATAGAGATTCAAAATTTTATATTTAGCGATTGAAACTTAATGCAACAATCGTTCCAAATATTGCCTGTTATTTATAGTTAACCACTGCTATCGATAATTAAATAATTCCAGCATAAAGTACAAAAAAACTTTTCCAGAAACCACTTTCTGTAAGTCTTTTGATTTTTAAGAACAAAATTGTTTATTGCCTGTTATTTATAGAACTAACTTGTTTACCTAATGTATTGCAAAAGTTAAGAAAGCTAATTTTTGTTATAGATCAGATAAGAACTTCTGGAACGACTTTGACATGTACTTTGTAAACCAATTCCAAAAAGTTAGTGATTTTTGATGACCATATTAAGAATAATTCGACCGCAGCACACTTTACACAAGCACACCTACAATTTCAAATTTTTTCCTAAATGGCTGCTACTTTACATTTAAAAATCAGTTAGGAGCAAAAATGTCGACTACGTATATAAGGTTACTAATTTTCGACAAATTTGTTATTTTTTGTTACGTAAGAAATATCCTTGGTCTGGAAATATCGGTGTAAATTATTTGAACCAAACCAGTTATAAGATAAAAAGGATCAGGACGGGGAATATTTCCCGAATAAATTCAGGAGAGCTAAGATCTAGCCAGTGAAAATGTTATGTGAGAGACTAGCAATACGGGTTAACGTTGCCGCTTGTCTTGAGTTAACCAATATAATCTCGGAAAAGTGAACAAAAACAGATTGTTTCAATTTATTCTAGGAACTTTGAATATTTTGTGGTTTAGTAAACGGCGATATTTTGCTTGCCAAGATTATTGTATCGGATATTTGGGCTGATGACTAAATACTTTCTAACTCTAATGCTAACTCGAGCAATCTCCAGCAGAAACTACATTTTTATAATAAAAATGTGTTAGCGATACGAAACACTTGGAAAATGTTGCTCAATTCCGCTCAATTAATGTGAACATGACAATCATTTCCACAACCAATATCGGAAGTGTCAATAATAAATTGAATCGAGTTGGCTCTTTACTTCACGACAAGCTTCCTACTCTACACGTTAGCAGAAGTCTCAGAAATCAAAGTCAGAGCTAAATAACTCTAAAGTTATTACTGACATGTTGCATTTTTTCGGTCGGACTATTTCTAACAGCGAATTGGAACCGGACACTCCATTGACAGCATTGATCCAGTGGTTGCAAAATTTAACAAACAGAGTTGATTGGCTGCGTCGCTTGGAATTTATCCATTCGTATGAAAATTTGAAACATAATTCCAATTCGCAAGAAGGGGAGAAAATCAGTTGTTGTTATCTCTAGGCACTCTAGACTATCGTTTATTCCTAGATCTTTTGAAAGTAAAGTCAAATGGGAAAGAAATTATTCCCTGTTCAATCAATAAATGATATCGATCACATTATCAAAAATTCAGCTATGAATTCCCCAATTCGCGACCATGTACAATAATTACTACTGTGGGCAAAAAGTAGTAAGACTTTTTAATTTAAATTTCGCGCGGAAAACCATTCGTCGAAATTTTTTTTTTTCTATGTTGGTATGACTGTCAGTGACATCTGTGCCAAATGTCACATCAAAATAATCATTAGTGTTTAGTATACGCTTGTCTTTCTGAAGTCTTTCTGACAAAAAGTGCATTCGGCGATTTTTACAATGAGTGAAATTATTCAACAAAGAAGTTCCATTAAATTTTGTGAGCGGAATCAATTTTGTGGCGCCGAAACGTTTAGAATGTTGCAAAAGGCTTTCAGTGATAATTGTATGTCGCGAGCAAGTATTTTTGATTGGTACAAATTGTTCAAAGAGGGTCGAGAACGTGTTGACGACGTACCACGTTTAGTACGGCCATCAACATCAACTGATGATCAACACGTTAATAAAATCAAGGAGTTGGTGCTCGAGAATCGACTATTAACAGTCAGAGACCTTACTGGCATCGTTGAAATATCGGAAGGATCTGTGAAAACGATTGGTTCCAAAATCACTCAATTTTTTGGAACGTCTGTGAAACAATGCTTTTCGACTACCAGGATGTCATGAAACGTGTTATAACTAGCGATGAGTCTTGAATCTATGCTTACGACCCGGAAACAGACGATCAATCGGCCGAATATCGTGCCAAAGGTGAGCCGAAGCGGAAAAAACCACGTCAAAGCAAGTCAAAAATCAAGGGGATGTTGACAGTTTTCTTCGATTATCGAGGTATGGTGTACTCCGAACTCCTTCCGACAGGCCAAACTGTCAACAAGGAATACTATTTGAGTGTTATGCGTCGTTTGCGCGAAGCTATTCGCAAAAAGCGGACGGAGTTATGGGTCGACAACTCTCGGTTTTTGCACCACGATAATGCACCTTCTCATACTGCATTGGTTTTGCGTGATTTTTTCGCCCAAAATTCCACCCATATCGTTCCGCAACCACCGTATTCACCTGATTTAGCTCCGTATGACTTCTGGCAGCTCAGCAAACTCAAACGACCGCTCCGGGGAAACCGTTTTGAGTCAATTGAAGACATTAAACGTGAATCGCTAAGCGCATTGAAGGCTATTCCGGAAATTGACTTTAACAACTGTTTCGAGGATTGGAAAAAACGTTGGCACAAGAGTATTGAGGCCGGGGAGGATTACTTTGAGGGGGACGAAATAGATTTGGAGAAATAAATGAAGAATTTTAAAATTATGAACAAGGTCTTCCTATTTTTTGCCCACAGTATTATATCGTTATCAACAGAGCAAATTCGACTAATTGGATTAGTCCAAAGAGTTTCTGGATCCTTAAGTCACAAGAAAACGTATCCAATCATTTTAGACCTTTACTTAAATATACTAGGCCAATGTGGTTCCCGATGAAAGTAATCCACATCAACCAAATTTGATTTTTCATATTGTTTTGTTCTTCGCGGTCTTCCTAATTCAGAGCTAATTAAACTGCAATAGTGCAATCACTCTAACAACGCCCTTCTTGAACAAAAAAATAATAATAAAACTTAACTTAAAATTATGTTTTTTAAGGACGATGCCTGCTTTCCGAATCCACGATTCGTGAGTAACAACCTAAAATAAATTATCACATTGATGTTTTAGTTAAATCAGTTTGAAATAATCTATAGGATTATTGAATTCTAAAGGTTCTACTCCGAAAGTTAATCGCATTCTCTAAATTAACAAAACTTTCATCAGACCATGTTTAGAGTATTGGAGCACTCGGCACCACTCCAAAATTATTAAACGGAGTTTAACGCTGAAGTACAAGAAATAAGCAACCATAGACTTATGAAAGATCTAGAGAGACTGAAACACCGCAGAGAGGTCGAGAGCTCTAAGCGTTTTTGCCGATCATGGACAGTCACATCTTTGTGACATGCAATAATCATGCAACTTAGGTTCAATAGTACGATTTACGATATTTATGAGTCGGCGATGACTACTTCCTTTACTAACGAGAGTGATGTATCCCCGAAAGGAATATTCTGAGGTGTAAAATTGGAAATATCTCACGTGCTTCAAATATCTTTTACTTTTTGATGAGCAATATTTAAGGCTGGGCTACATAAGCGGAATGAAACTAATTTTAAACTCTGAATGCAAAATTTGCTCTATTCACCATTGAAAATTATTCTGGAATATCAAGCGAGTATACGTAGGAGTTAGTACAGATATAGGTAACACGATTTAGGAAAGAATATTTTAAACCAAGCTAATTATACCATCGTAATGTAATTCGATGAGCACGATAAGAAAAAAAAACCAATACTATCAATCGTTGTCTAACAAGAACGAGAACAATGCTCTAGTAGGTACAATACACTTATCGAATGTCATGTTTTGGTTGTTTGGAATTTAAAAATGTGTAGGCCCACAAAAGCTGAGTATTCAGTTTCAAAACAAATGAACGCAACAAAGTTTCCTTGAACCTAGGAACCACTCCTTATCATAACTTGTATTATAACAGAGTAACAACAGACATGAAATACGCCAACCTTATAATAAATAAACAGAAAAACGAGTCTTGAATTCGAGACGTACAAAACAATAATAATAATAAAGTCTTGACCGCACAACAAAAAATAAAAACTCCCAATGACCATTGATGGTCAAACACGATCCATTTCGAAAACCGCACAAAGACCTAAAACATCATTTGTATATAATCGACTTGCGACGTGTCCAAAAAAAAAAATTGAAATTCGATTTAAAAATATGGCCGACCATGAAATCGATAACAATCCCTTTGTATAATTATGTTATATAAAACAGAGTGCTGCGCGCAATGATTGAACGGGGACACATACACACACACACACACACACACCTCATTAACACTCAAATTTTAATGACATTTTTATGCGTATAAATGTTCTGGCACCAAACGCGCACTATTTTCTTGTGCATCGTTTTCCTCGTCTTGCGTTTTTTTTTGTTTTGTTGTTAATGAACCGCGAAATGATGAAAATAAGAAGAAAATTGTTTACAAGAACAAAACAATAAAAAAATATGTAACGCCGCGAAAAGAAAGTGTGAAACATAAATTTTCAATTTCACATACACCAATGACCAATCTGAACATTGTTCTTCGTGTTACAGAAATTTGTGTTGTTGTGTCGAGCTACAAAAGGTGACGAGATAAGTAGAGTAAACCCTATACAAAATTGTTGTTGTATCGCGAGTCTCCCATATATATTGAAAGTGTTGAATGTTGAATAATGGTTTTGTGGTGTGCACGATCGTGTTGGTGCTTGGTGATAATTTATTTTTTTTCGTCGCCGTCGTTTTGATTTTAAAATAAAAATTTGTGTTGCTAATTAATTTGAAATGGTTGTGCCTTTTTTATGTATGCGGTTCGATCGAGAGTGGGCTATAAATCATAAACATGTTTATGAACGGACGTAAGTAAAAAATTATGACGAGGTCATAAGGTGCGAAATGTAATTAACGGGGAAAAATTTGTTTTTCTTCTGTGGTATGCGAGGACGGTTGATTTATATTTTATTGAGTGAAAATTGATTGAATGCATTTTTGTGTGGGAATTAAAGTATGTTTATGAAAATGTCATCGATGCCATATGACAGATGTCTCATTATTTTCACTTATTTAATCATCAGGGAATTGATGACAAACTATGCATATCGACAGGGAAATACTAATTTAAAGTTACTCCTTAAGCATCGAGGGTTGTCGTTGATTTGTTGTGTACCCCTTTCCATTCAAGTCACTATACTGTTTGCAATGTATAATGTTGACACTAAATGTGCTGTAGGCCAAACTGATCAATTTCGGGAACAAAAAGGTCAGTGCCATTGTGAACGTGTTTATTTGTGAGAATGGCACCGAAGCCTTGATGCATGGAGGAGAATCATTATTATTATTAAAGTTGACTGGAATTGAAGCAGGTTTCTCACTCAATGTCATACTGGGGGTTAACCGAACAACACGCAAATGCGCTCGGTAGCTCTGCAAACTGCGTAAGCTTGAACCAGGGCAAGGAACGCAGCTGACCTACATTGAGAGATTTATAGTTAAGAAACTGGGATTGAGCTACCTCGAAAGCTGGACAACGACAAACAAAGTGAATGCTGTCGTCGTCCTCTTCAATACAATTGTCAATCGAATTGTAAATGGAGTTTAGCACGGCCGTGACCGGCCAAAATAGCAACCAAACGTCATAGCTGGTCTTTCTTCAAAAATAAAGCGAAATCGTAAACCTAAGCTTAGGGTCACAAATGAAGTATGTAATGTAGTTCTTAATAGCTTATTACCATAATTAAAGAGAAGCAGGAATACACATAACCCTGACACTATTGCTAGAGCAAAGAAGGCTAATCAAATATTTGCAATCCTTGGCCAGTTTGGAAGTGGTTAAAGCATTCCGTAAATAATTTGGTACAGATTTACTATCTGTACACAGAATAATACCTTCAAAAACACTAGCGACCCAGACACACAGTTATTGAAGTTTTAAAACATCTAATTACCTTTCGATGGCTAAACAACTGAGAAAAAATATCGAAAGAGAATACTGGTAGCAATTTGACATTAACCTTGGCATTAAGATTTCTCTATGCTGTGCAATCAAACCGACAGTATTCCACGCGATAATGCATGCAGTCGAAAGATACTGGAGTAAGGCGTGCCGTCAAAGATAGCAGTACGCCACTCTTTGTAAACTTGATTTAACCACAGGCCACCAAGCAAAAGAAGTCTAAGGTAGCATGGATAGAACAAGAGAATTGTAGATAAATATCAGCATATTTGGAGTCAGGCACCAAGATTTCCCAAACGCTCTACTACATTGCCAAAAATGATAGTGGCTTTTAGATTTTCCAGGAAAGCTTACTGCCTAAAATTACACCAATATCTTTTCCTGTGTCAGATCTTGCGATCGTCTCCCTTAAAAGACGAGGAGCAGACAGTTCGCCAATATTACTACGTCTATTAAAGCAGACTAGTTTTAGATCCATGAACGTAATAGCGTAATAACGTTTCAAGGCACCATATTTCTACAACCTGATGAGCGCATTGCATTAAGTCAGATTATACATTAAGGTGTTTACCCCCAACCAAATCGACTAGTAAAGACAGATTACTGCAGTTTAACAAGTAATTCATCAATAGCCAATAACCATGTAAGACACCTCCCTGGGTAACCTCTGGTAACTCGAACAGAGACAGAAAAATAATACAGCTTGGCTATAAAAATGCGAGACTTAAGCATGAATCCAATCCATGTAATGTTTGGTTTGGTCGATATCAAAATTTGTGCAGGCCTCAAGAGCAGTTTCACATGATTTTTCAATACTGTATAAGCATGTTGAGTGGAAGAATAGATAAATTAGAATCTCTAATATATCTGTCAATAATTCTTTCTAAAGCTTTAAGGTAAGTTGAAGAATGACTAATAGGACGAAATGTCCTGGGTCCCTACCAGCTTTCGGGATGAAGACAACTCTACTTCTATTCAAATATTGTGGAACAGTTCTACAAGCAATGCAGAGGTAAGTGATCCTGAATGAGAGGAAACACAGGCTGTAATTCAGCTGGAAAGACTCCATTCGGACCAAAATGTTGCGAATGGCAAGCGTAGTAACAGAAGTTAAACCTGCGAGTGGATCTTAGAGGTTTGTTTCGCGTCTTTTGTTCGGTAATAGAACGGAATTTTTGAAAGCTAATGTGATTGCGCCTGTCAAAGACGGTACTAGCAAATCAACGTCATCAATCGAATAAATCTCACCCACATATACTAGCAGGGGCACAAGCTCAGAAGAGAATAGCTCCCGGTTGGTAAGCCTTTTATTACATCAGGTTATTCCCGTATTTACTTTAAATTCACTTCTCGAGAAGTTGAGAAATTTTGTTAGTTAGTACGGAGAAATTGTCTTGTTTCTCCGATTTCGCAGTCTCTAAAGCATACTGAAGCCTATATCGTAATTGCTACCTATTCTTGCAGGCGCGTTACCCAAAAGGCAATTGGTATTGGTAATATCTCACAAGGTTGTTAATAGACCACATTAAATTCAAACAAGTTTGAATTATGTATCAAGTAATTGTAGATCAGTAAGCCTCAGATCTAGACAAAAAATAACAACTTTAACAGAGTCCTTTCTGATTTTCAAAAAAGCTGGCGTATAAAATAGCTTATTTAAGTTAATCGAAATGTCTTATTTGAAAAATGTCGATACCATAGGTTCCTGGAACCGAATAAGTTGTGATGTCGGTAATATAGATTGCGCGTATCTTTGAATATGAGATCGGTAAAGTAGATGCGCAATATCGGTAAAGAAGACAATGTATACAGAAGTTTAAATGCACGTCGAGAAAGTAGATTAAACCAAAAAGATATTAAATTTAAGTTTATCTATTAGCGTAAATGAAGTCGATACTGTCTAAGCATATCGGCAATGCAGATAGGTACGTTGATTGGGCCCGTTTAGATGTGCCTTTATTCAATTTATTTCTTGTAGCTGTGTTACAAGTAAACACATCTAATTGGGCCCAATAAAACTTTCGTGTCCGTTATGTCAATTCACGATCATTTGAGTAATGCTGAAATCGTTAATCCAAACTTTTAAGTTTGAAGTTTACATTGGTTAACGATTGTGCAAAACATGAGTATTAAAATCTAATCTTACTACGTATATGACTATTCACTGTAGCATCAACCTAGGCATAATTTCTTAGTGTTGAAAAATAGTGATATTCAGAGATCGATGGCTAACTAGCACAATGTTGAAAGCGGTACTATTTTATCATTAAGTAATCTGAAAATTCGAAATTGCATTCCTTACCTCTAGGCTCAACCTTATTACCAAATTATTCCTGTTCAAGCTTCACTAAACAATTACCGTAAGATGGATGATCAATTGACAAACACTAGAAATTAGAATGGTTTTATCGTTAAATATCAAGAATAGTCGCTATTACGTTACATAATTCAAGAAGATTTACACATAATTTAAGAGTTAAGTTTGCACAACGAACACATATTTCTCCAACAAAAATGTCACCGGAAATATTCACAAGTTAGTTGCGGCTGTATTTATACAAAATAGCAAAGACACAACCTGCATTATCGACTATTAAGATTTTCGGGTAAATTTAAATAAATCTAAATTTTCCTGCATGGTAGAATTTAGTCGAAAGAACTCCATGACCCTCCTTGCAAACGAGATTTCTTAATCCCAAACTCGAGGAACAATCAGGTTCTGAAACTTTGCCATCTGTAAATTATTGGTTTCAACTAAACTCTAAACTTATCTCTAAACTCTTCTTCTTCGCTTAAACTACAATAGTGAAATCAAAATCAAGCTAAATTGTTAAAATGTAAACCCGTACATGAGACTACCGCCGAATTAAAAGTATACGACTACGAGTAAAGATTTGTTATTCCAGGCGCGAGTAGCATAGATAGAAATGGCGAAAACAATTTTATCACCACACCAAGCATCAAATTTGAGTGGCTGCTGTTCCCTGAGGCTGAGTTAAGAAAGAACGTAAGACCAATAATACTTACGGCCATGTCTAAATAGATACGTTTATGATAGTTAAATATTAACAATTTGAGGCCACCAAAACCGGTAAGCAACCAGTAAATTTCCATATCGTAACAAAGTGTAGAATTCTAAATAAATTGGCAGCCATTCTAAGAGAGCGCCAGAGTACAGTGGGAATTTGTATCAGAGACCCTTAAGGCGCAAAAGACAAGATCTCGTTGTGATACTAGGTAGCCATTACGGACTGATGTCAAGAGATCGGGAGCAACCCGATCGTGTAAAGCTTGCGGCGGTCAACAAGGTCGAAATATCGAGTTGACCAAGTGCACGAATGTAGCGTCTAACTGAGCCGGTAAACCTGGATGAAAGTTGTAGTATTATCCACACTAGCAAACCCGATCTTCCGACCAATAATTGGAAGATCGTTAAACAAATAGAAACAAAAAAAGAAATCAGTATTGGCCATTGTGGCCATCAGAAAAGAATCCCTAGCTCTTTTTGCAACAACAAAAGAAGTTATGAAGCTCGTTTTCTAGTTGATAACTCTTGTGGTTTACGAAAAGGATAAAACAAAAGGAGGCCTGGGATAAATAGATCCGGGCACCAACCAGAGGAATGTGTCATGACATTTATTACTAGAAACGTGCTAGATGTGTCACTCGCATCCGAAGCCAGAAACTATTGATGTCGTCTTCAATCTGTTACTTGATACTCCTTGCCATATATTAAATTTAAAGGGCAAGCACACATATCGATAGGATGGTCGAGGAATTTAAAGACCTACCAGAAAAATTGAAACAGACCTAAGACAGTACAAACGAGAGCTGAGACAGAAAGAAAAATTATCTTTTAAAATCCACTTCCGTTTACTTTTGATTAGACTGGATGGATTATGAATACCTTTAGGGAATGTAAATCAGATGTCTCCAATTATAGGCTTTTTGCGAAATTATCCTGTATCCTTGAACTTATTTGAAAGTATTGTATATGATTCCCTTTACTTTCAATGTAAAACATTATTTTCAGTGAAACAGCATGCCTTTCTTAGAAAACTATCTACGATAACTAATTTAACCGAATTTGCATCTCATACTTTGAACGTTATGGAGGGTAGAAACGAAGTTGATGTTATTACCACGGAGGGTTTCCCATAAGACAATTTGGTTTAAACTCAGCGCTCTTGATTTCGCATCTCAACTCTTACTATGGGTGGACTCTTATCTAAGGGAACGTCAGAATCAAGACAGACACATTTCAAGTTCCATGGATGTTAATCTATTACAAAATGACCTTAATAACTTCATAACTTGGTGAGCTAAAAATAATCTTGATCTGAATCTGAGGAAATGTCACTCCATTACATACTCTAGAAAAAGCGCAAATTCCGTTAGTCGAGAGTATAACATCAACATTCCTGTTGTTGCCAGAGTTTTAGCCATATGGGACTTAGGGGCAATTTGGCGAACTGTACTTTAGAGATCACATCGATTTAATTGTCAGCAGTACAAACTGGATTGGGTTTGTCAAATGCTGGTCTAAAGAATTTTTGAACCCTTCTGTTACGAGGGCTATTTATATGACATTTCTTTGGCCTTTGCTCGAGTATGCCAGTCAGGTTTGGCCCGTATACCATGAAGTGCACATTAAATGTACATACATAAGCATAGATTTTCATGGGTGAACATTTACAACTTGCCTCCTTATCTTGACCGCTTGGAGCTTATGAATTAAAAGTCTCTCAGTAAGCGACGATCTGTTGCAGACATCATTTTCATTCATCAACGTTTATTTGGTGAGGTAGATTCTGCAGTTCTACTCAAAAACATAACTCTTAATGAGCATTTATCATAACGGCCTACGGCCAGAACGAGCCTGTTACAAGTATGCTGCGCGAGACTAATAAATATTTCGAATTTTTGGCTACCATATTAGCAAAATCGCTATTACGAAACAGTCAGAGATGGTTGTCTTTAGAAAAAAATATAAGATTTTAACAGTTACTCGTCCGACACTGAACCACGTCAGACTAAAATGGCGACGAATTGAAATTTTTAGGACTAACTTGAACAGCAAGCTGAACCGGAAGGCAATCTTTGTCTTTGGCAAACAATGGTGTTGAAACAGGGCTGCACACAGGAAAATGTTACAGAATGTGCAACTATCTGTATGCGTATATTTTGCAATCCATTTTTCTCCATTCAATATTTTCGTTGATCAAACGGAGGGGGATACAACTTCGTGATTATCACCAGTAAACCAGCGAAATTGTCAAAGGATGAGATATTCTTTATTTGCTTTGATATAATGCTTCGGATTCGTACTTTTTCAGAAAAATCAGAAAGAGAGCGGTTCCAGCGCCTGTAGACGGCGGTTTAGTAGCAGGAATCTTCGATGATGAGCATAATGTAAATATTTCGAAAGGCCTCTATTATTACTAATAGAGCGTAGGAAGCAGAGATGATTTGGATGATAGATAATAAGTGCCCTTCAATAATAGTATAATCTATGTGGGCGGACAGTCAAGCGACAAATCGCTTACGATATGAATGAGCACCCATTTATTTTAAAACCGAAAAGAACAGGTCTACCTCAGCGTTAAAATTAGCACTTAGGAAAAAGGCGCTGTCTACCCTTGGTGAATAAAATATTAATGAAAATCGTCTCATGTTTAGCACAGCCCAGGTCCCGAACCTGTAAATAATCCTTTAATTTATAACTTAATAGGATTTGATATTTAAAAAGTACAACCGGTATGCGACTAATAGAATTAAAAAGCAAACCAATGTGGTATCGCCAAATAGCAGCTAATTAAAGTTTAATTTTAAACTCTTTGTCATGTGCGTAATTCGACAGCGTCTAAATAGATAACCTGCTATTTCACTGACATAAAAATTAATCCCATCAAAGAGCTTTACCAACCATACCATACGAGCTTAAAATAAAAGCATTTTTCTTGTGCCACTTAAGCATAAACAAGATTGATTAGCTCATCGCTTTTTTTAATGTGTATAGTTACGAATTTGTAAAAACCTGGTAAAATTTTAGTTAAGTACTGTATGTTGATATTTGATATCGTCAATCATCCCGATCTATACCACAAAACCTGAATGTCATATGATCATGACCAATTCTTTATATAAACAACATACAGCACTTCAAACTTCAAATTCACAGTGCACAGCATAAAAAATAGCAAGTTATATATATTCTTAAACACAAACAATATTCTTGTAACAATGTTAGCGCAAAATAACAACTAAACGACCATAAGAACATGATGTCATTTAATGCGTGACTTAATACTAATAAAAAAAATTATAAGAAAGCAACAAAAAGAAAATGTTTGTAAGAAAATAAACTGTATAAATTTATTACAATATAAAGCAGTATATAAATAACCCTAGATAAACGTGGTTTGATATGCAATATTCCTATACTACTGCATAATGGTCATACCTCACTTACCGCAAACTGTGCGCATGCATTGTGAATTGCATATAAAGCACCATAATTACATTTCACTTTCGCTAATTACAGCACTGTGCCGCGCCGGCGCACGATCACATCACAGTGACTTAATCAACAATTTAGAAGCAAACTCATCAAAGTTATCAATAAATGATCGGACCCGGAAATAAATTTCAAAGCAAAAGAGAATCCATTCAAATACCCAGCATAATAATCATGACAACAACAAAAACAACAAAACTGTACGCTTGTAGCAGTTAGGAACCATTTATATGCGATTCGGAAATAAAGGTCGTGAGAGACGTTTTTCGTTCATCGCCGCCTTACGCAACAAAGAAAAATTTTGTTTATTGTTGTTTTTGGTTTAACTCTTTACGTATTGTGTAACTCAAGATGAAACTTAATACGCCGGAATGTGGGTCAGTCACAAAAAAAAAATTTAGAATTTTTATTTTATTTTTATGAATTTTGAAAAAGAATTAGATTACGTTTCTCACCATATACATAATGAGGGGGTGGGTGAAATACATATATTATATATGTATATATACATAATAGGGTAATATTTCACTTACCGGTCAAGAAATGGTGTGGAACTTGAATCCGAACTGGATACATAACTATGATAACCCTCCGATTGTGCGTATGACGATTGCTTCTGGTGATGAAACACAATCGGATGATGGTCATAGTACACGCGGCTATATTCCTCAAGCCCGGCTTGTGTTAAACTAGATTCGGTGTCGGTATTCATTATATCATCCTGAAATGAGATAAAATAAAATAAAATGTTTTAAGAAAGTCAATAATAAATATATAAGTAATATATTTGGAGTAGGAAGTGGATTATGAATGTACATCTGTAAAGACCGGATAAAAAATTACATTTTTGTTTGTGGTTTATAGGCAAAGAATTACGTTAAGAATATTTTTTTTTATGTAAATCATCCAATCGAAATTTTAATAACGATGACGACTGGAAAATAAGAAAGTGTAACTAAAATATAATAATCAAAAGTAAATCTTCTTAAAATGTAAGAAATAATATCAGTTTCTCTTTCACATAATCGAAGTGCAGGAGAAACCGCACTAACAACAATACAAGAAAATTTATGTGAAGATTATTACTTCATACCAAGCCATTTTAAGACTAATTTTTTTTTATATTTAGAAATTATAAAACATTAACATAATTTTAGACGAGATATTTTGTCACTTTCTTACCAACACAAAGACACACGCTTATTGCCGCACAAAGTTGGAAATATATATAATCGGTGTGAAGTTGTTCGAAATAACAAAATATACGCTGCCAGATTTTTTTTAAATTAAGGATAATTTACTAATTTGGATAGGCCTAAATATCCACTGTGCAGATTTACAAATGCCTAATTACGAAAACTCTAAGGTTTGAGTAAATTGGTGACAAATTTAGGATTTCACTCAAACATTACTTTATAATTTGAGTATTCTAGAAGTTGCTATCCAGTTCTTTTTATATATGGACGTGACATAATAGTTTGGGTAGACCCAAATGTCCACTTTTCAGACTCGCTAGTGTCTATATGGCAAAAATTCTATGATTTGAATGAACTAATGTGATAAATTAGAAATTTCACTCAACTTATTTCTTAAAATTTTGAGTATTCTATGGGTTACTGACCAGTTCTTTTTATATACACATGCCCTACTACTTTAAATAGCCCAAAATGCCCAATATTTCGAATTACTAATACACATACATATTCCGAAAACACTAAGGTTTGACCGATGTGAAACTGGCCCGAAAAGTAGCCCGAAAAAAAATTGTGTCTTTGCTTAATCTGTAATAATTTCGGGTTGGCCCGAAAAATTTTGAAAATCTGCATTACCTTAAATTCTTATCCCGAAATTTTTTTCACATCAGCATACTACAACAAAATTTAATTTTACAAGCCAACACTAAAAAATAGAATAAAATTTAATAATTAAAATATTTTTATGTATATGAAAAGCAATTTTACTGACAATTTGAAAAAATTATTATGTATTCACAATACAAGTACAATGATATTACGTAAGATTCTGAAAAAAAATACCAAAACATTTTCCTATGTGGCGATTTTCACAGTAATTGCCTGAGACTTCAGCCACTGTCAAGAATTAGGCCATTTGGAATCCAAACAATGTAGCCCCAATTCTGTACGAGGTGGAAAGAAGGTTCGTGCCAGTCTCAGTATGTAAAGATTTTCAACAGAAAATTTGCTAAGAAATTTTCTTCTGTGGCGATTGTCACAGGGATTGCCTGAGACTTCGGCTACCATCGAGAAATAGTTTAGGTTATCTGGAACCAAATATTGGAGCCCCATTTATGTACGAGGTGGAAAGAAGGTTCGTGCCAGTCTCAGTATGTAACGATTTTCAACAGAAAATTTGCTAAGAAATACTCTTCTGTGGCGATTTTCACAAGGATTGCCTGAGACTTCGGCTACCATCGAGAAATAGTGTAGGTTATCTGGAACCCAAATAATGAAGCCCCATTTTTATACGACGTGGAGAGAAGGCTCGTGCCAGTCTCAGTATGTAACGATTTTCAACAGAAAATTTGCTACGAAATACTCTTCTGTGGCGATTTTTACAGGGATTGCCTGAGACTTCAGCCACTGTCAAGAATTAGGCCATTTGGAATCCAACCAATGTAGCCCTAATTCTGTAGGAGGTGGAAAGAAGGTTCGTGCCAGTCTCAGTAACGACTTTCAACAGAAAATTTACTAAGAAATTTTCTTCTGTGGCGATTTTCACAAGGATTGCCTGAGACTTCGGCTACCATCGAGAAATAGTGTAGGTTATCTGGAACCCAAATAATGAAGCCCCATTTTTATACGACGTGGAGAGAAGGCTCGTGCCAGTCTCAGTATGTAACGATTTTCAACAGAAAATTTGCTAAGAAAGTTTCTTCTGTAGCGATTATCACAGGGATTGCCTGAGACTTCAACTACCATCGAGAAATAGTGTAGGTCATCTGAAACCCAAATAATGAAGCCCCATTTTTATACGACGTGGAAAGAACGTTCGGGCCAGTCTCAGTATGTAACGATTTTCAACAGAAAATTTGCTAAGAAATACTCTTCTGTGGCGATTTTCACAGGGATTGCCTGAGACATCGGCTACCATAGCAAAATAGTTTAGGTCATCTGGAACCCAAATAATGAAGCCTTATTTTTATACGAGGTGGAAAGAAGGTTCGTGCCAGTCTCAGTATGTAACGATTTTCAACAGAAAATTTGCTAAGAAAGTTTCTTCTGTGGCGATTATCACAGGGATTGCCTGAGACTTCAACTACCATCGAGAAATAGTGTAGGTCATCTGCAACCCAAATAATGTAGCCCCATTTTTATATGAGATGAGAAGAAGGTTCGTGCCAGTCTCAGTATGTAACGCTTTTCAACAGAAAATTTACTAATAAATTTTCTTCTGTGGCGATTGTTACAGGGATTGCCTGAGACTTCGGCTACCATCGAGAAATAGTGTAGGTCATCTGGAATCTAAGTGGTGTAGCCCTATCTCTGTACGAGGTGGAAAGAAGATGCGTGCCAGTTTCAGTATGTAACGATTTTCAACAATAAAAATTACTGAGAAATTTTATTCTGTGGCGATTGTCACAGGGACTGACTGAGACTTCGGCTACCATCGAGAAATTGTGTAGGCTATCTGGAAGCCAAATAATATTGATCCATTTCCGTGCGAGGTGTAAAGAAGGTTCCAGAAGGATCCAAAGTCTCAGACAATCCCTTTGACAATCGCCACAGAAGAAAATGTCTTAGCAAATTTTCTGTTGAAAAACGTTACATACTGAGACTGGCACGAACCTTCTTTCCACCTCGTACATAAATGGGGCTCCAATATTTGGTTCCAGATAACCTAAACTATTTCTCGATGGTAGCCGAAGTCTCAGGCAATCCCTGTGACAATCGCCACAGAAGAAAATTTCTTAGCAAATTTTCTGTTGAAAATCTTTACATACTGAGACCGGCACGAACCTTCTTTCCACCTCGTACAGAATTGGGGCTACATTGTTTGGATTCCAAATGGCCTAATTCTTGACAGTGGTTGAAGTCTCAGCCAATTACTGTGAAAATCGCCACATAAGAAAATGTTTTGGTATTTTTTTTCAGAATCTTACGTAATATCATTGTACTTGTATTGTGAATACATAATAATTTTTTCAAATTGTCAGTAAAAATGCTTTTCAAAATATTTTTATGTAATATTTTAATTATTAAATTTTATTCTATTTTTTAGTGTTGGCTTGTAAAATTACATTTTGTTGTAGTAAGCTGATGTGAAAAAAATTTCGGGATAAGAATTTAAGGTAATGCAGATTTTCAAAATTTTTCGGGCCAGCACGAAATTATTACAGATTAAGCAAAGACACAATTTTTTTCGGGCCAGTTTCACATACATTAAGATTTGAGCAAATTGATGTGATAAATTACAAATGGCACTCAAATATTTCGTTGAATTTCGAGTATACTACGGGTTGCCGCCCGGTACTTCAAATGTTTACTATTCAGATTTACTAATTCCTAAATTGCGAAAACCATAAGGTTCGAGTAAATTGATGTGATAAATTAAGGATTTCACTCAAATATTACGTTATATTTTGAGTATTATAGGGGTTGCTGTTCAGTTCTTTTTATATATACGTATCGTATACTTATTTAACTAAACCAAAATATCCACTGTTCAGATTTACTAGTGTCAATGTTGCGAAAATTCTAAGGTTTGAGTAAATTTTAGTGATGAATTTAGGATTCCACTCAAATATTACGTTATATTTTGAGTATTTTTGGGGTTGCTGCCCAGTTATTTTTATATGCGCGTGTCCTAAATTTACTAATGCCGATGCATATTCCGGAAACACTATAAGGTTTGAGTAAATTGATGTGATAAATTAAAAATTTCACTCATATATTTCGTTAATTTTCGAGTATTATACGGATTGCGGCCCAGTTCTTCAAATGTCTACTATTCAAATTTACTTATGCCTATATTGCAAAAACTCTAAGGCTTCAATGAATTGATGTGATAAATGAGTCGTTTATTTTGAAAGTGGTTTAAGTTCATTTTACAAAAAAAAAGTTAATGATAACAATAATCAAATTTTTTTATAATTCTTTTTATTTATAAACAATTTTAATCTAGTGTCATCAAAATGGCAATGATTTTGTCATTTGACAATTAGCTAGTTATACTTTTATAGTTATAATTTTAAATCAATCCAAAAATCTCAATATAAAAATAAATGATCTTAAACCACTTTCAAAACAAACGGCTCAAATAAGGATTTCACTCAAATATTACGTTACATTTTGGGTATTCTATGGGTTTGCACCCAGTTATCTTTATATGGGTGTCACGTTCTTATTGAGATAGGAACAAATGTCTATTATTCAAATTTACAAATGCCTATATTGAGAAAACTCGACAGTTGGAGTGAATTTATATTTAAAGTTAGCCGAAAATTTCAGCCGAAAAAACCCTGCATTATCGACATATTTCGTATCAGGTGGTAGTACAAAATTCTGTTGATATTAGCCGAAAATTACATGTTATTGAAATTAACAGTAAATTTTCGCCGAAAAAAATTTGAAAAATCAATATCACATAATTCGAATGTTTAAAGGTCATAGTTATGAACTGGGTGAAGTTAGACAGACTCGTAATTAGATGGACCCCATATTTATAATTTGTCGTGTTAGAGGCCAATGAATTTGAGTTGTGGCACACAAAGAATGTGGCACATGTCAGAACAAAGACTCGATACTCATCGCAACATTTTTACACACAACCTGCTACAGACGAAATTGAAGTAGTAATTAGAAAGTTAAAAAACAATATATAGAGGAGTTGCGCATGCACTCATCCTAATACTGCGCGATACATTTATAAATGCTTATAAATTTTGGTTCAAGTTCTGGAATATGACTTTCTTAATTGGCATCGGTAATTTCTTAACTGATTATATAACTTTTAAGTTTAAAATAACTTTTGGTTGTACGTCTAGAAAAAGCCTAACCTTGAGTTAATGTAAACTAATATTTGTTGTTTGTGTGATGAATTGGAGATTCGAAATCGAATTATGGATGCAGTATTGAGATATGGTCATATTGGTCATATACTCCATGCCATGTATAATTAAGTTATGCATTTTGTAAACTCGTCCGTCCTAAACAACTTAAGGTGACTGAGCCGAAGCCGAAGTTTATAACCCCTTTTGTTTTTGACAGGGGAGCCAGGGATTCCTTATTGATTATCATAATTGATCATTTGAAACTGCCCTTGGGCTCCTCGGAAGACCCGGCTTGCAAACCTGGATAATCCTCAGGGATTCATCCAGATTAACCGGTTCCATGTGAATCCAGACCATTGTCCTAAGTCTACTCGATATTTCCTTCTATGGAACTGCCCTGAGCTTCGGTCCCGGCCATACAACTCCTCGCTCGCCTTCCTGTACAAGATCTTTGATCTGCACGCGCGGTCAGTTTCAGCCGTCGCCGATACCAACCCGCATCCCTACAAACTGGCGGGGGTCCTGGATATTGTCCAAGGACTTTCAAAAAAACTAGGTTCAGTGCGTTAAACACCAACCTCCATTTTTCTCCAATGATGCTCCCCTTCTCATGGCTCTCGCCCACGACGGCTAGCACCACATCCCCTTCCTTCACGATGTTGCTGAAGAGCTTATGGCCCTTCGGCGACTGTCCCACATGGAGTTTGGTCCGTTTCCTCTCGGCATCCAGACATCCAAGCTCCTCCTCCCTAGATCTCTGTCTTTTAGATCCAAGTGCCTCCTTTCGTACATTGCTCTCCTCGGCTATGCAACTCTTTGCCCAATTAACCGATTTCCTCTGACCTTTCGTTCATTGCTCCTCCGAGACTTTAGCCAGTCTGTGCAAGACACGGAAAGCTGAACGCCTTGTCTTGTATCTCCGAACCGAAGGAGCAATGACTTTCTCCTTTTTTCCACTACAACTAGTTCCTGGCGTGCAAGGCTCGGAACCAGTCTTAGCCACCTGCTGGCCACATCTTTAATTATTTTTACTTTTTTAGATTTCATACTTGCTCCCACGAGTATCGGAGAAAATTATGGTCCGCCCGTGCAGAGATCCGTATACACGGGTAAGGCTACATACAACTGGAGGTCGCCAGGTATACAGAGGGTTCCGTTCAGGACTGTGCAATTATTTTTAGATGGGTCCCCAGCCAGGCTGATCATCGGCACGGTTCGCAGAAAACCTTGATCCGACCCATCCGCCATCATTAAGCGTGACCCGCCCCAAACCTAGGTTACTTATTTCACCCATTCTTGTTTTCAAGAACGAGAAGCCGGAGGCGGTGGCGATAGTGGGGCCAACATACTCTGCGTAGAAATGTGAAGCCTTTAATAACCACGTCATACGAACCAATTACGATGATATGCTATCGGTTACCATAAAAAATGTGGTAGCGGAAGCATCATAATCAATAATTGGCCAAACGTTACCTAGGAAGTAAAATAACTGAAAGAATAAAACATTTTTGACAGCAATTTAAGAACAAAATCACACACACACGTCTAAATTTTTTTTACAAAATTCAAGACAATCACATAACAACGATACATGATGCGAGGAGATTCTCTACTAAATCCAGCAGATGTAAATAACGAGAATGCGAGTACAAGAAAATCAACGAGTGCTAAATGGTGAAACTTTGAGTACTAGAGATACAGATCTCAACATAAAAGAAATAAGTTCAGAATTCCACCCTCGATGCTACGGTACACTACTCCAAAAAATCTGGAGTATTAGAAATGAATTCTTCACTTCGAAGGCATTCTCTATCTTTAAGTATTCCGATAGAGTCACCTTTACGCAACTGTTTATGCGTATACTTTGTTTCCAGCTGCTCAGATAGGATAGCATTATGAGAAATAAAAATGTATCTCTCTCTCGCTAGCTCTCACATTCCTTTAAGGGATTTTGCTGCCTGCTGGAACCTTTAACACTAACATCCCCTTTTTTAAATAAAGATATAATTTTCGCCTTTTTACGCAAATCTGGAAAGATAATACCTGTATTAGTGATATTGGGATTTGACAGATATAAAATGTATAAATGCTGTTAAATTTTACAATATTTGTTCCGTAAGCAACCTCATGCAACTCATTGGTTTTAAGGCTAGGAGAATATATGGTTTCGAGTTAGTGCATAGAAAAATTAAAGTGGTTTCGTTCCTCTTAAAGACAATGATGGTCACACAAGGCGTCTAGAAGAAGGCCTATTTCTTTCAAATTAGCGATCAAAACTCTTAGCTGAATTTAATGCAAATATGTGTTATATAGTTCTGTTTAGTTATTTTATTTCTTATAGATCAAAGAAGCTGCTTGCTGGAATCCAATGAATTCCTGTAATGGCTGCATTCCCAAACATCACAATCACCGGGCACCCCCCTTGACAATATTGTTGGAACAGAGATGGCTATATAATAACAATTGTTAATTACTTTAATCTTAGACCGCACCAAAATCAGAGTGAGAGCTGGCCGTGCGAAATTAGAGACTCAGTCACAATGAGAGAACTATGGAAGTAGCACTCAGGTAGAATTAACCAATAAATTGTATGTCAAGTACAACGTTCCATGCAGCTATGCCGAAAAGAGACTAAATAATTTAAGACTACATGCAGATGTACAAAATGGTCTAAGAATTAACCTCAGCAATATTCGGGAAGGTGTCCAGGATAAACTTCTTATTGTCAAGCGACCTTTAAATCCTTATAACTATTTGTAGTACCGGCCAAATGGCACAGTGGTCAAAGCTTTGGCGTTTGGGGCAGGATGCAAAAGTAAATTTTCATCAACAGATTACGATCTGTGATTAAAAGGAACACAACTACGACCACCTATCGGCATGCAAAACTCATGGGTCGACTCACCTTTCAGTACTATAAACTGGCATGGGGCTATGCAATGCGCAGATGGTAACTTGAATCGGTCTTATAGCCGTACGTCTTCGAGTTGGCAGAAATTGCGTAAAGTAAGACGGGAAAAATTAATCGCGAAAGAGCTGGGAGTGCTTCGGCCCCAGAAAAGATTGCATGGATTAATAAAAAAAACTATACGTAAAGCAGATTCAGACGATTTGCTAACTCTCTAATATTGCAAGCTACAGAGTTGGAAGATATATATAAGTAGTGATCTCTAATTAATCTATCAACGGTTTTTTCCAAAGCTTTTAATACAAATTGGAGAAAAACTAATGGACCAAAATGCCGACTTACTAGCATTCGGGATAGAAACCGTTCTACTCCGGTTCTAAGATATTGGAACCATGTATGGTGCTAGATCTCTTTCGAAGTTATATAATAAAATCCAGCAGTGGATTCAACAATTCATTGTTCTCAGCATTAAAGTCAGACTACCCCATAACAAAGGCAGGCTAAGTATGTGGGGGTTGCGTTAGCTAACAACCCAAACATTTGTTACGAAATTTCAACAAAAGTTTCCGATCCGGACACGAAATAAAGACAACGACTTAAAATTTAAATCTCTATCTAATGGCTCTAAAACAACCGAGACTTATCGACTTATCGTCGACACAGTCTCTTTTAAAGTAACAACTTCGATAGGCACGAGTTTGGAGTAGGTTTCCTGATCAGCAATCGTTTCCGCCAATTACTCCACACATCACTCCATCTCATTTATGTACGTACATGCCCTTAAAGAGGTGAAATCAGATGTCAAAGACAAAGTGTTTTAAAATAAACTGCCGAACACGATGTAAATATTGTTATAGGTGACTTCAACGCACAAATCGGCAATGCAGGCAGTATTCATCGTGATACTATTGGACCAGACTTCCCACCCCTTGCATAATAATAACTAGATATGCACCATCGAGCTAGCTCTGCTATATAATCTGACAGAAGCCAGCACATACTTATCACACAAGCGAATAAATCAAGGCACGTGGAAGTCAAATGATGGAGTTACTATGGCCAATCAATTAATCACAACCTGGTGTCCAAAAGGCATTTTTTTGCATCAACGATATTAAAACCAAACGCGGCACCAACATCGATTCGGACCACTTTCTCGTATTTGCAAAATTTGCGGTCCATCTAACCTCCACTCCACATATAATACCGATTCCAGAGAATCTCACGCTGGAATACTGAGGTATTGAAAAATCAAGTTACCAGGGCCAATTTCGAAGTTAGCATTTCGGGACCGTAGACAGCCAACCACTACCCCGTTCTGTGGAAGAACAGTGGAACATAATAAAATCGGCAATAACAAATCGACTAGAAATTTAGGTAAAAACACATCTAAACCTAGAAACACATGGCTGGATGACAATTGTATAGCTTCAATTCAAGAAAAGGATCGCTCGGGAAAACGTTAGTAGCACAAACGACAAGTGCTTAAAATCGAAACTGCAACTTTAAGAGACAGATGCCGTTCAATAAAAGAAAACGCTTACGATGAAATGCGAAGTCAAATTTTACTTGGTTTCATCGATTTGGTTCGAAGAACAAATCCCAGACAAGTGGAAAACAAGGTCTTGGCCAATGTAGTTGCTGGCAAATTATTAATTTTCCAGTGCATTTTGGGCGACTACCAGAGTCATTCAGACTGATGTAAAATTAGAAAAAAATATTTCTCTACGGATTGTAGGTAGTAGAATTTTTCTAATGCTACGAAATAGACATCCCTGATATCTTTTATTCACAGATTTTCAGCATACGTATGATAGTATCCAGAGGAACACGTTATGGAGTGTTTTGTTCAAATCTAACCATTCTTCTAAATGTGTAACCATGTGTAAAGTATTAATGGATCGCTTAGGAAGGTGATAATCGAAGGCAAGCTATCAGAGGCTTTCGAAGTAACATCAGGAGTGCGGCGAGGCGACGCAACAGCCCAAGTTATATTCAACTTACCGTTAGAATATGTCACTCGCAATTTTAACATAGCACAGCTACTCCTATTAAAAATCAAGTCAAATATTACCTTATGTGGATGAACTATGCATCGTGAGTCGTAACATCGTGTTAAAGAAGTTCCTTTCCCGTTGGAAATAACGGCCCAACAAATTGGCCTCTGCACTACATAGCGATTGCGCGAAGTTAAACACACGGAGAATTTGTAACTGGCGACCCACAATACGAAAAGGTGATTGAGTTGAAATGCTTGGGATCGATGGTAAATAAAACTCAGACACTGTGGACATATCATCGCGAATCGCAACAGATTACCGAGCATTCTACGCTAACATTACAGTTTTTAAGTCTCACAATATATCGCGCAAAATTAAGCATCTACAAAACTGATAAGACCAGCAGTTACTTTTGGTAGCGAGTCTTGGACGCTTTCAACACGGGACAAAATGACTTGACGTTTTTGAGCGTAAATTAGTTCGTATGATGATAGCTCCAATTAAGGAAGGAGAAATGAACCGGTCCTTATTCCGAGATCAGAAATGATCTGGATGACATCGATATAATTGAGACAATTAAATCATAAAGGCTGAGATGGCTCGAACCAAGTTCTATGTTCCCAAACCCGTATCATAAAACAGGCCCCGGATTCGGCACCAGTGAAGACAGAAAGTCTGTTATACAGTATCATGACTACAATGATACCAACCACGTGCAGTCCACATTCAAGACATTGATAATTTTCTATTCCTGCAATTTGAAGCCTTTTGATTTTAAAATGTCTTAATTGACAGCAAAAGTAGTTTAACACCACAAGACTGAACTCTGATATCGTTTTATTAAGGCTAATAGCCAGTATGATTCTATGAGTTTCATGGATTCTAATGGATTATATGTTTTTCAGGTTAAGAGATCTACAGAAGATTGAATTAAGCTTTCTGCTCCACAGTTACTTTACAATGATGGCAAGCCCAAAGAGAATCTTGGATAAATTATTGCCTCTTCCAATCGGATGCAAACAAATTTACTTTGTGCGGTTATTTTTGTGTTCAATACGTTTCGGGACTGAAATCTGTCTTTAGCTAGGGGTGACATAAATATCTCATGCGCATGCACTCATCCTAATACTGCGCGATACATTTATAAATGCTTATAAATTTTGGTTCAAGTTCTGGAATATGACTTTCTTAATTGGCATCGGTAATTTCTTAACTGATTATATAACTTTTAAGTTTAAAATAACTTTTGGTTGTACGTCTAGAAAAAGCCTAACCTTGAGTTAATGTAAACTAATATTTGTTGTTTGTGTGATGAATTGGAGATTCGAAATCGAATTATGGATGCAGTATTGAGATATGGTCATATTGGTCATATACTCCATGCCATGTATAATTAAGTTATGCATTTTGTAAACTCGTCCGTCCTAAACAACTTAAGGTGACTGAGCCGAAGCCGAAGTTTATAACCCCTTTTGTTTTTGACAGGGGAGCCAGGGATTCCTTATTGATTATCATAATTGATCATTTGAAACTGCCCTTGGGCTCCTCGGAAGACCCGGCTTGCAAACCTGGATAATCCTCAGGGATTCATCCAGATTAACCGGTTCCATGTGAATCCAGACCATTGTCCTAAGTCTACTCGATATTTCCTTCTATGGAACTGCCCTGAGCTTCGGTCCCGGCCATACAACTCCTCGCTCGCCTTCCTGTACAAGATCTTTGATCTGCACGCGCGGTCAGTTTCAGCCGTCGCCGATACCAACCCGCATCCCTACAAACTGGCGGGGGTCCTGGATATTGTCCAAGGACTTTCAAAAAAACTAGGTTCAGTGCGTTAAACACCAACCTCCATTTTTCTCCAATGATGCTCCCCTTCTCATGGCTCTCGCCCACGACGGCTAGCACCACATCCCCTTCCTTCACGATGTTGCTGAAGAGCTTATGGCCCTTCGGCGACTGTCCCACATGGAGTTTGGTCCGTTTCCTCTCGGCATCCAGACATCCAAGCTCCTCCTCCCTAGATCTCTGTCTTTTAGATCCAAGTGCCTCCTTTCGTACATTGCTCTCCTCGGCTATGCAACTCTTTGCCCAATTAACCGATTTCCTCTGACCTTTCGTTCATTGCTCCTCCGAGACTTTAGCCAGTCTGTGCAAGACACGGAAAGCTGAACGCCTTGTCTTGTATCTCCGAACCGAAGGAGCAATGACTTTCTCCTTTTTTCCACTACAACTAGTTCCTGGCGTGCAAGGCTCGGAACCAGTCTTAGCCACCTGCTGGCCACATCTTTAATTATTTTTACTTTTTTAGATTTCATACTTGCTCCCACGAGTATCGGAGAAAATTATGGTCCGCCCGTGCAGAGATCCGTATACACGGGTAAGGCTACATACAACTGGAGGTCGCCAGGTATACAGAGGGTTCCGTTCAGGACTGTGCAATTATTTTTAGATGGGTCCCCAGCCAGGCTGATCATCGGCACGGTTCGCAGAAAACCTTGATCCGACCCATCCGCCATCATTAAGCGTGACCCGCCCCAAACCTAGGTTACTTATTTCACCCATTCTTGTTTTCAAGAACGAGAAGCCGGAGGCGGTGGCGATAGTGGGGCCAACATACTCTGCGTAGAAATGTGAAGCCTTTAATAACCACGTCATACGAACCAATTACGATGATATGCTATCGGTTACCATAAAAAATGTGGTAGCGGAAGCATCATAATCAATAATTGGCCAAACGTTACCTAGGAAGTAAAATAACTGAAAGAATAAAACATTTTTGACAGCAATTTAAGAACAAAATCACACACACACGTCTAAATTTTTTTTACAAAATTCAAGACAATCACATAACAACGATACATGATGCGAGGAGATTCTCTACTAAATCCAGCAGATGTAAATAACGAGAATGCGAGTACAAGAAAATCAACGAGTGCTAAATGGTGAAACTTTGAGTACTAGAGATACAGATCTCAACATAAAAGAAATAAGTTCAGAATTCCACCCTCGATGCTACGGTACACTACTCCAAAAAATCTGGAGTATTAGAAATGAATTCTTCACTTCGAAGGCATTCTCTATCTTTAAGTATTCCGATAGAGTCACCTTTACGCAACTGTTTATGCGTATACTTTGTTTCCAGCTGCTCAGATAGGATAGCATTATGAGAAATAAAAATGTATCTCTCTCTCGCTAGCTCTCACATTCCTTTAAGGGATTTTGCTGCCTGCTGGAACCTTTAACACTAACATCCCCTTTTTTAAATAAAGATATAATTTTCGCCTTTTTACGCAAATCTGGAAAGATAATACCTGTATTAGTGATATTGGGATTTGACAGATATAAAATGTATAAATGCTGTTAAATTTTACAATATTTGTTCCGTAAGCAACCTCATGCAACTCATTGGTTTTAAGGCTAGGAGAATATATGGTTTCGAGTTAGTGCATAGAAAAATTAAAGTGGTTTCGTTCCTCTTAAAGACAATGATGGTCACACAAGGCGTCTAGAAGAAGGCCTATTTCTTTCAAATTAGCGATCAAAACTCTTAGCTGAATTTAATGCAAATATGTGTTATATAGTTCTGTTTAGTTATTTTATTTCTTATAGATCAAAGAAGCTGCTTGCTGGAATCCAATGAATTCCTGTAATGGCTGCATTCCCAAACATCACAATCACCGGGCACCCCCCTTGACAATATTGTTGGAACAGAGATGGCTATATAATAACAATTGTTAATTACTTTAATCTTAGACCGCACCAAAATCAGAGTGAGAGCTGGCCGTGCGAAATTAGAGACTCAGTCACAATGAGAGAACTATGGAAGTAGCACTCAGGTAGAATTAACCAATAAATTGTATGTCAAGTACAACGTTCCATGCAGCTATGCCGAAAAGAGACTAAATAATTTAAGACTACATGCAGATGTACAAAATGGTCTAAGAATTAACCTCAGCAATATTCGGGAAGGTGTCCAGGATAAACTTCTTATTGTCAAGCGACCTTTAAATCCTTATAACTATTTGTAGTACCGGCCAAATGGCACAGTGGTCAAAGCTTTGGCGTTTGGGGCAGGATGCAAAAGTAAATTTTCATCAACAGATTACGATCTGTGATTAAAAGGAACACAACTACGACCACCTATCGGCATGCAAAACTCATGGGTCGACTCACCTTTCAGTACTATAAACTGGCATGGGGCTATGCAATGCGCAGATGGTAACTTGAATCGGTCTTATAGCCGTACGTCTTCGAGTTGGCAGAAATTGCGTAAAGTAAGACGGGAAAAATTAATCGCGAAAGAGCTGGGAGTGCTTCGGCCCCAGAAAAGATTGCATGGATTAATAAAAAAAACTATACGTAAAGCAGATTCAGACGATTTGCTAACTCTCTAATATTGCAAGCTACAGAGTTGGAAGATATATATAAGTAGTGATCTCTAATTAATCTATCAACGGTTTTTTCCAAAGCTTTTAATACAAATTGGAGAAAAACTAATGGACCAAAATGCCGACTTACTAGCATTCGGGATAGAAACCGTTCTACTCCGGTTCTAAGATATTGGAACCATGTATGGTGCTAGATCTCTTTCGAAGTTATATAATAAAATCCAGCAGTGGATTCAACAATTCATTGTTCTCAGCATTAAAGTCAGACTACCCCATAACAAAGGCAGGCTAAGTATGTGGGGGTTGCGTTAGCTAACAACCCAAACATTTGTTACGAAATTTCAACAAAAGTTTCCGATCCGGACACGAAATAAAGACAACGACTTAAAATTTAAATCTCTATCTAATGGCTCTAAAACAACCGAGACTTATCGACTTATCGTCGACACAGTCTCTTTTAAAGTAACAACTTCGATAGGCACGAGTTTGGAGTAGGTTTCCTGATCAGCAATCGTTTCCGCCAATTACTCCACACATCACTCCATCTCATTTATGTACGTACATGCCCTTAAAGAGGTGAAATCAGATGTCAAAGACAAAGTGTTTTAAAATAAACTGCCGAACACGATGTAAATATTGTTATAGGTGACTTCAACGCACAAATCGGCAATGCAGGCAGTATTCATCGTGATACTATTGGACCAGACTTCCCACCCCTTGCATAATAATAACTAGATATGCACCATCGAGCTAGCTCTGCTATATAATCTGACAGAAGCCAGCACATACTTATCACACAAGCGAATAAATCAAGGCACGTGGAAGTCAAATGATGGAGTTACTATGGCCAATCAATTAATCACAACCTGGTGTCCAAAAGGCATTTTTTTGCATCAACGATATTAAAACCAAACGCGGCACCAACATCGATTCGGACCACTTTCTCGTATTTGCAAAATTTGCGGTCCATCTAACCCCCACTCCACATATAATACCGATTCCAGAGAATCTCACGCTGGAATACTGAGGTATTGAAAAATCAAGTTACCAGGGCCAATTTCGAAGTTAGCATTTCGGGACCGTAGACAGCCAACCACTACCCCGTTCTGTGGAAGAACAGTGGAACATAATAAAATCGGCAATAACAAATCGACTAGAAATTTAGGTAAAAACACATCTAAACCTAGAAACACATGGCTGGATGACAATTGTATAGCTTCAATTCAAGAAAAGGATCGCTCTAAAGAAAAGGAAAGAAAAGGAAAGGAAAAGAAAACGCTTACGATGAAATGCGAAGTCAAATTTTACTTGGTTTCATCGATTTGGTTCGAAGAACAAATCCCAGACAAGTGGAAAACAAGGTCTTGGCCAATGTAGTTGCTGGCAAATTATTAATTTTCCAGTGCATTTTGGGCGACTACCAGAGTCATTCAGACTGATGTAAAATTAGAAAAAAATATTTCTCTACGGATTGTAGGTAGTAGAATTTTTCTAATGCTACGAAATAGACATCCCTGATATCTTTTATTCACAGATTTTCAGCATACGTATGATAGTATCCAGAGGAACACGTTATGGAGTGTTTTGTTCAAATCTAACCATTCTTCTAAATGTGTAACCATGTGTAAAGTATTAATGGATCGCTTAGGAAGGTGATAATCGAAGGCAAGCTATCAGAGGCTTTCGAAGTAACATCAGGAGTGCGGCGAGGCGACGCAACAGCCCAAGTTATATTCAACTTACCGTTAGAATATGTCACTCGCAATTTTAACATAGCACAGCTACTCCTATTAAAAATCAAGTCAAATATTACCTTATGTGGATGAACTATGCATCGTGAGTCGTAACATCGTGTTAAAGAAGTTCCTTTCCCGTTGGAAATAACGGCCCAACAAATTGGCCTCTGCACTACATAGCGATTGCGCGAAGTTAAACACACGGAGAATTTGTAACTGGCGACCCACAATACGAAAAGGTGATTGAGTTGAAATGCTTGGGATCGATGGTAAATAAAACTCAGACACTGTGGACATATCATCGCGAATCGCAACAGATTACCGAGCATTCTACGCTAACATTACAGTTTTTAAGTCTCACAATATATCGCGCAAAATTAAGCATCTACAAAACTGATAAGACCAGCAGTTACTTTTGGTAGCGAGTCTTGGACGCTTTCAACACGGGACAAAATGACTTGACGTTTTTGAGCGTAAATTAGTTCGTATGATGATAGCTCCAATTAAGGAAGGAGAAATGAACCGGTCCTTATTCCGAGATCAGAAATGATCTGGATGACATCGATATAATTGAGACAATTAAATCATAAAGGCTGAGATGGCTCGAACCAAGTTCTATGTTCCCAAACCCGTATCATAAAACAGGCCCCGGATTCGGCACCAGTGAAGACAGAAAGTCTGTTATACAGTATCATGACTACAATGATACCAACCACGTGCAGTCCACATTCAAGACATTGATAATTTTCTATTCCTGCAATTTGAAGCCTTTTGATTTTAAAATGTCTTAATTGACAGCAAAAGTAGTTTAACACCACAAGACTGAACTCTGATATCGTTTTATTAAGGCTAATAGCCAGTATGATTCTATGAGTTTCATGGATTCTAATGGATTATATGTTTTTCAGGTTAAGAGATCTACAGAAGATTGAATTAAGCTTTCTGCTCCACAGTTACTTTACAATGATGGCAAGCCCAAAGAGAATCTTGGATAAATTATTGCCTCTTCCAATCGGATGCAAACAAATTTACTTTGTGCGGTTATTTTTGTGTTCAATACGTTTCGGGACTGAAATCTGTCTTTAGCTAGGGGTGACATAAATATCTCAGAGTAAACCGACAGCCAAAATCCGATAGATATCTATATTTTCTCCCGGATCCTTTCATAAATCTGTCAAAAACAACAGCAAGTAAAAGAAATTTTTATTCAAAATGAAATTTTACACTTGAAATAAGCATTCATGGTCGTCTTCTTATAAAAATATAATTAAACCACTCATTTTCTTAATTATTTTTATTTAATAAGATTTTGTGTGTATTTGATCTTTTAAGCATGATAAATATTTATACGTTACGCTATGTTGATTTTTATTTATAATTTGTATTTTCTGTGCAGAAATGCAGAAATTTTAAATTTGTTTATCAGATGTGCGCACCCGGTCAGAAGAAAGTCCAGTTCATTATTGTATTGAATCATCTTTAAGGCGATTATATTGATGTTTACAATTTCTAAGAATATAAAGACAATTACTCAAAAACCTGTTCATAAACCACATTTACGTATTCTAATTATACAATTCCTAACAGTTTTATGTAGAAGAAAAATCCCATCACTTTGAGACAATTATAACATTAATTTTAATGATACAGTCACAATGTACAATTCCTCTATGTGACAACAATCAACAAGAAGAACAAGTAGTTTTTTTCTTGCAATGCCACTTGCATCGGTGTCGTCGTCTTCTTTTTCCTAATAGGCGTCGAAGACATGCTCTTTATACTTTCTTATCATCATCACATACATAGGTCGCGATGTTTAATATTTTCTTGTTATGTTATTCAAATATTATACCTTGTTACCATTTATCATTACTTGTATATTCAGACTTCCAGATGTTTCAGGAGCGACAGTTCCAGAACACGCATAATGATTAGTGGCTGTATATAGACTTCCGTATTGTTGGTGTGACAACGGGCAATTAATTTACCAATCGAGTTTGTAGGCCATAAACGGGAAAATCTTAGATATGTGTCTTGTGTACCTGAATACTATTCAAGTCTTCGTATAGCTTTAACATTTAATGTCATTATAGAATAACAAGGTTATATGTATTTACATACGGGTTATGGATCAAATTAGCTTTTAAAATCACAACGTTACATAATTCCAGCGAAAGCATTATTCAACATACAATCGGAATGGCGTAATAGTAACGCGATATACTGCAGGGCTTAACTAATTGAGATTAGTGAAATTTTCAAGATTATTGGCGAAGTGGGTTAAATTCATCATTGCCTAATGACGTTTTATTCAAAGATTAATGGCTAATCGCGATTATCGTATAACTCCAATTTTAGTTGGAGAGGTTTTTCATATATGTAACTATATAAATGGCGCCATCCAATAGTCTTCGACTAACTCACGTTACAATACACAGCAGCCCTTGTAATTTGGAGCAAGAGCAAGAATATTTCCTGTGGTTGGTTCTAATGCAAATTCATACCAAACAGGAAATTGTAGTCAACTATAATTTTAGAAAGTGTTGCCAGAGTTATCCATACACATTTAAACAAGGTTACCAAGAGGTTTGACAGTTTGGTTTCAAACTAATGACATTTACAAAGTAGTTAGTAGTGAACACAGAATAACCCAATTTTGTAAATTGATGTATATGGCGAAAAGTGCATCATATAAACCCAGAATTGGAACCAGTTTCCCGAATGGAATCGTGTACATCTAAATGGCTTTTCAAGAAAATATATTCTGTCATCTGATTAGATGTATTTTACAAACAAAGGAGGTTTATCTTGAACTTGTATCCAAACTTACCCCATCACCGGACGAATTAAAGCATTACGAATACGTGCTAGAGGCCGATCTTAAGTTTTTCTTTCATTGTAGGTAGTCGTATAAACTGAGCTATCTTAAGCCCAGAATATCTCTATAAGAGATTTCTTAGAGGTTATAAAATCAACCATCTGACGCTTTGGTGGTTATTTTAGGCTAAAATCTACCAAGGTCCCAAAATATATCAGGTCAGACCGTGAATGCTTTAATCACAAAACGCAGCGGGTTAATCTAGCTCAAGACCCAAAAGAAGGTCACACAACCACTAGATAATTACAATGTGCTGTTCTAATCGGCTTTGAAGGAAAACAGGAATGTCAAAGCAAAAACAACGGGTCCTTGATTTAGAAAGAGATAACGTGAAAGATAGATATGGCAGGTTAAAAAACAAGGACTCTACTTGTACCCCAATAAGGCCCAGAAAAAGTAACATGTGCGGCGAAATGACCTAATTTGGCGCTCTCATAGAGGGGTTGTCCAATTGAGACGCAGCAAAATAAACGAACAAATATTTATTTTTGAATCAAGTTGGATACTTACCGACCAAATGGCACAGTGGTTCAAGCTTTGGCGTTTGGATCGGAAGGTACCGAATACGAATCCCGATAGGGACAGGATGCAAAGGGAATTTTCATCAACAGATTACGATCTGTGATGAAATGGAACACATCTATGACCCCCTGTCGGAGTGCAAAACTCATGGGCCGACCCATCTCCCATGCCAATATAGGCTGGCATGGAGCTATGCAATGTGCAGATGGGGTGATAAAATCGGACCTATAACCGTACGTCCTCGAATTGGCCGATACTGGCGTAAAAGTAACGACGGAAAAAGCAAACCGCGAAAGAGTTGGGAGAGCCTTGGCCCCAGAACAGATTGCAGGAATAAAAAAAAAAGTTGAATACTTTAGCTGGATTTACAGACGTCGATCCGATGGTCAAAATTCATGATGACATTTTCCAATAGGGACATTTCTATGGCATTTATCTCGGTAATAATGTTGTGTTTTAGGTCTTGGATGGTGGCTGGACTGTCAACGTACACTTCGCTTTTCAAAAATCCCCATAAAAGTAACTAATGGCGTTAAATCGCATGATCATGCAGGCAAATTTACATTTCGGCGGCACGAAATTAAGCGATTTGCGAAGAACCTTTGCAATTCTTCGATATTCTCACGCGTAGTAAGGCAAGTTGCATGTAAATTCAAGTTTTGTGCATAATTCGCAATAAACTGGTCCTTGAAATGCCCAATTCAGGTGAACGACGCGTTATTGATTGTTTCGGATTATCTCATACACTTTGCATCACAACAGCGATATTATCTGGTGCACGAACAGTTTTTGGCCTGCCAGGCTTTGGTACATCCACCCAGAACCTGTATTTTTATAGTGCTCTTGAATAACTTTAACTCCGTCTTCAATCGAATACAACTCCATAGCAATAAATGGCAAACATTCATCTAACAAAATGACGTGAAATGACAGAAAACAAACGTGGCGTCATTGCAAAATTATTTTTAATTTTCTTGCGTCTCATTTGGCCAACCCTATACAAGCCAGTTTTACCTAAAGCCACTCTTACTTTAACTAAAGGGAATGGACGTTAAATTCAGTCCAAATCCAATCAGCAAGGTACAAAAATCGACCAGTAAAGCGAACAGCAAAGTGTATAATTGGCAGAACTACGAGCATAACAAGGTGGGCGGTTTGCCGAGTTAGAATAGAAGCTCAACTCAATTCAGCACAACTAAAATCTCCAAGTTAAAGAGCTAAGAGGAGAAATAAAGTCCCTGGATATGAAAGTCGACGGCCAGTACAAGAGTTTGACAATAAAATTGAAACAAATACATCGCAAGCTATTCCAAAGGGCCAGCTAGATAAAACGTTCACAACATTAGAGAGTTTTAAAGTACAGTTTCAAGCGGCAGTGCAGCACAAATATTGGGGCGCAGGAAAACAGCTCAACACACTCATTTTGGCTCTTCGTGGGAAAGCAGCAGCTATCTTACAAACTGTATCCGCAACAGAAAGGTGCTTTGAGCGGGCCATGCCAGCTGTGGAGCAAACATATCGGCAATCACACGTTAGAGAATTATGCAAGCCCTGGAAAGAGAAATAACGAAATTGGCGCGTTAAGCATACGGTAATGCACCTACAGATGTGTTGAGCGGACTAACAGTGGACGCATTTATCAATGCTGTCAAGAACGACCACCTGAAACTTCGTTTAAAAACGAATACGAGGGGTAAAACCATGAATGAAGTTCGCGTTCGCGTTAGAATACGAGGCACGGTAAAGTTATGCAAGCTGGAATTCGAGGATATTGCAGAGATAAAGACTACAATAAGACAGGAGTTAAGGAAACTAACACTAAGCTAATCGAGTTACAGAAAATTACAACAGTTAAGTGGTGGGCCAGGTGACATCAAAATTCAAAGAAGATGTTTTACATACGAGAGTACGCTACGATGGAATGATCGATTCGTGTGTCATCCTGATTCCCGAGATAAGCAACATTAAAACTGGCGAGAAGATCAGACACCGGGAATAAATAAAACCACAGACGATTACAGAAACTACCTAGACAAGAGGCAAATGCTTGGATCAAGCTCGAATAGTGCAAGCCTACCTACTTAAAGAGAGTTTACGGCCCGAGAAAAAGAAGAACAAATTGGCGTTGCAAGAGGCCGAACTATTGAAGGTGAGTCCGGCAAAGGAGTTGACGCTGCTCAAAGAGCGATCCAGAAGGCCACGACGGAGAGTCGTGCAAAGGTGGCACGCATTGAAGTGGAGAAGAAGGTGTATTGGAATACGAGAAAGGATCAGGGACCTGAGTCAATAGCAGAAATCGTCCAGAAAGGCGAGAAACGACCGATTTGTCAAACAGTAAGAGGCCGCAAAAATAACATAGCTGAATAATGACGACGAATGGACACAGATCAATCCGCAGCAGAAACAGCACGAACGAAAGAAATAAAACAGAAGAGAAATACGATCACAGTGGGACACTGTCTGATTCCATTCCAGAGAGCGGAAAAGCAGATCTGAAGATGCACAACGTGTTTGGAAAGGCCCGTACAGAATTGTCCAAAAGATCGGCGTTTATGTGTATCGGATACAGGAACGCTTTGGAGGTGGTCGGACAGTCATGAAAAACGATATACTAAAACAATGCGACACTGATTGTCTGTGCGGGACGAACAGTTTTAAAGTTCGGTAGTGTTACGAATTCTACTCTACTCAAGTACAGCACTTGGTGGTCGAGTGGTGGTGTACACCATCAAGTGTTATTAACCCAAAGAGCGCGAGTCCAAATCTTGTCCGAGTCCACAATATTATTGAAGCGATTATTATTCATTAATATCATCGATGTCATCAGATCAAGTATTGCTCCAATACTGATTGAGATTTGAATTTTAAATGACATTCTATGTGGAGAGAATTATGAAGATAACGAAAGCAATTTTAAAGGGCGGTGATAATCATCAAGACAGGAGAAATGATGAAGTGGAATATTTGCGAATTCAAGTCTACCTGGAAGTGATTTACAATTGCAATACATACATCGCAAGATGCAATAAAAATAATAATCTCGAGCAGCGAGAGACAAATATAAAAGCCCGAGCAATTTGGGACGCAGACACAGTTGTAATTTAACCAGTGAACAGTGCAAGTTAAAAACTAAACAGTGCGAAAAGTAGTGACCAGTAAAAGTGAAAATGAGCAGTAAAAGTGAAATTAGTGAGCAGTAAACGAGTGAAATTTCGAATGCCTGACATTCGTAATAGTTATAACTCCAAAATGTTAGTTGACTATTATACTACAGGCTGTCCATCCAAAAAGTTTACAAATTTTAGGCCGCCATTTAGGCGAATGGTTAATATTGACAGTTCATACTTCGTGAAGTACAGACGAGGCAAATGAATCTTAGAAAAATGTTCGACTGAACTATGTGTTTTAATAGTGAAATCCGTTTACACAAGTCAATCATCAATTACATTCACATTAGAAAAATTGCGTGAACGTTTCGGAAGGAATATGATGCCTCCAAAGCCTACAATTTACCGGATTATCAAAGAATTTGAAAAAAGGACTGTGGCAAATAAGCCAAAGTGTGTGCAACAACGTATAGTCAGAACACAAGAACATATTGTTGCTGTAGGTGAAAGTGTACGAGATGGAACCTCATTTTGACTTAAATGGACATGGAAAAAAACAAAACAGCCGGTTCTGGGCAATAGCAAACCCACGAATAATTCATCAATCACCATTACATCACTTGAAAGTGATGGTATGATGTGCAATTTGGGCTGGAGGGGTATTGTACCATATTTTTTCGAAAATCCGAATGGTTCAGCTGTTACAGTCACTGGCAAATGTTATCGTCATATTATAAAGAAATTTTTTAGACCAGAATTGCATGCCAATGGTTTGGTGAACATGTGGTTCCAACAGGACGGTGCCACATGGTATGCTGCTAGAGACATCATGGAATTGTTACGAGTAATGTTTCCACAACAAACATTAATTTAAAAAAACTGCTCCCGACCTCTTTTAATAAACCAGATAATATTGAACAACTTACAAGGAACAGTAGAGAAGGAATTAACATGATACAGGGTGAAATGTGTGAAAAGTTGGCAGACATTGTTTTTCATACATAATTCCAAACATTAAATAATCGATCTGTAAACAATAAATCTATTTTCTTTTATTAAAAAAAATTGTATAGGCAAAAAAGTAGTAAACCTTTCGGGTGGACACCATCTTTATTTTGTAAGAATAACTCGACACCGCCACTCGAATAGAAAAATTGATTAATAATATGCATCGACAGCTTACATGAAAAACTGACTACTGGGAGGTCTGCATATTATAATCTAACAATTTGTGACAAACGGAAATTAACTACACCGACAAAAATCATTTGTCATATTTACTTATCGCAAGTACAACAAAATTTTCTCCATTCGACCAAAAATCTGCGCAAACATTTTCCAAATTAATCATTTTCAATTGACACAAAGACGTTTCTAATTTGCACATAACACAACAAGAAAATTGAAATAAAAAACATTTTCTTTGTCTTATCGTCTTGCATTATCCGATATTATTGATTATATTGTTTTAGGAAATTGAATATTTTATATTATTTGTTTTTATATTTAATGTCTCTTATAAATAATAAGACACATTTTGAATAGATCTTGTATCTATCTATGTTCGTTAATAAAAAAAAATTTCACTTTCACAAAGTACCAAACTCTCTCAGTATATATCAAAAAATGTTCACGATTAGATAATCGATTTGATCGTGTGCATATAAAAATTTACCGGATTATCTCTTTATCTATATCGCATATCCACTAAATTGAAAACATCACGATCGTTCGGTCAATCTCCTCACATCGTCACTTCTCTTTGATTTATCTACAATTCTCGTAATTTATAGCGCGATCGACTCCGCACATTTTCCACATTTGTTTGCGCGCATGATTTCCTAATTTAAATAAATTCGGCATGTAATAAATTAAAATTTACGAAGATGAACTCTCGTTAAAATTGTTAAACAACGACAATAAAATAATCAATTTTCTCTAATAAATTGTCTCATTAATACTCGTATGGTTGTTAATTTGACGACGACAACGACAACACATCGGTATAACAGCAACACTATAATTCCACGATGTCGTTTTGATTTAAGATCATCAAATTTGCATTTTTTTTTTGTATTTGCATAAATTTTACCGTATATTGGTGGTAAGGCATATGCTATGATGGTATGATATCGTATCGAAATTTGCATAAATGAAACAATGCGACTCGGTTATAACGATTAATGATGACAACATATTATGAGGAATTTCTGTATACCTCAACAGTTTATTACAAATTCATCAACAGAAATGCGATCGTAAAATCATGTAAACGATTTGATTGCTTTCGATTGATCGAATGTTACACGTTCAGTGTGATAATAAAATATTGTGACGAATTCTACTCTACCTGGAAATATCACTTGCTGGTCGAATAGCTCATAATTTTATTGTTCATAATTTTATTGGGATATTATTATTCTTAACATACATCGATGTTACCGTAACAAGTATTCCTCCAATACTGATGTGGAATTAACGTAAGCACCCAACAATACAAGCGATTTGTAAACTTCAACGAAATATTTGTCAACTAATTAGATAAGAATTGTGAATCGGTCCCGAAATTGGACACAATTTCCGAATCGATATCAAATCTAATCGTGGAGTTTGGCACGTTTAATTCCACCTTTGCTAGTATGTTAAACGATATCAAATCGGATTTTGCGACACTTGCTACATCCACTGATTCTGTGGAAAATTTTCGCAATGTACTATACGACGTTAACTCGCACTTACACCAACCTTTCTTCCTTAAAGCAGCTCCATTCCAAAACACATTGTTGTTTCAATGCTCGTGACACATACACACATACAAGGATATCCTTGCTCACATAAAATCAACCTTACATTTATAGAACATTCACGATGATCTGAATTTTATTAAATGCAGAAATCTGTCATGTTTTAAAAGCAAAGCAGCATTTTTTAAAATCACGGAAAACTAATTTAAATGGCGACTTTTTAGTCATGAGTACTTACGGATGATTTAATGTTTTTCGTGAAGATGGTAAGGTGAACACTTTCGGATCCAAACAGACGAGGAGTCCTCAATGCACTTCGTTCTAACATCGGATATGTCTGAAAATTGACAATCAAAAAGACACGGGAAAGCTGTCTTCCTCGTAAGCCGAGTGGGACTTACCAGCTACTGCAGATGAACATCCGAGATAAACTACTGGTACTAGGGAACTTCAATCTTCCTGACCTGCTATGGATACATTCGGAAGTATGCCTACATTACGTATCCTGTAATTCAACTAAATACACCCAAGGAAGTTATATATACGGATAATGTTGAACTCCGGTTTCTTCCAAATAAGTAATATCAAGACCAGCTTGGACAGGCAACTCAATCTAGTATTTTCATCTGATACTAATAATTGCGCTGTCACAGAAACATCCACCGATGTCAATCATTTTTTGCTATCAGAATTTTTTGCTCGTTGGAATCAGAAATATTGTACCGTTTTAACTTTCGGCAAACTTTTCTTTACCAAATCCAACGATCTACTGGACACTATTGATTTAGACGCCCTCTTAAATATTTACACTTTTAATACCCGAACCCCAAACGGGTTTGGCCATTTATTAATCTTACCGGTCAACTTTAAAATATTTTAAAATATGAGGAACGTTGTTCTAACGACTCAAAAATTATTACGAATATGTTTGAACAATTTTTTAAACTTGCTTTTTCTAGCAGTGATTCAGTGTGTTTGAGCCTAACGTGAATTATTTTAAATATTTTGAAGGTTACAGTCAGACATCCCTGGTATCTATTGACTTCGATTCTAATACAGTTATTAGGAAAATGAACAATCTGATTGACGATTTTGCATTCGGTCCAGAAGGTTTGCCTGCGTTTTTGTAAAAAGATATGCTGGCCATTTGGTTCAACCGCTTACAACACTTTAAAAAAAACTATACAGAAATGTTCCCCTATAAGGCTGCACGTCTGATATTACTAACTATATAGGCCGAGTGCGAAATTGTCCTGCATTCCCAAGCTGTTTGAGAGTGTCGTATATGATACACTATGCTTTCATTGCAGACCTCTGTTCTCTGATATTCAGCAGAGCTTTATAAGAAGTCGATCAAGCACTACAAACATGATTGAATTCGGCTACACCCTCGTCACAATAAATTTTCATAAAGCCCTCGACAGGGTTTCCCAAGGCATTATTGTGCTCAAACTTAAACCATTTTGGCTTTCCAGTAAAGTACCTATCTCCGGCGTACCGCAGAGTTAGTCATATGGAATGAACGTTATTCATTTTGTCCATAAATCACGGTGAGCGAGGCATTAAAAACTCGGTTTTCTCTATATGAACGCCGACGATATGAACATTTCAACAAACGATGACGCCAATCTTTTACAAGCCGACCCAGACTGCTATGCAACCTGATACTCAAAGACTCTGGATGTTATTGCAGTTATTGCCTTTAAGGAGCATATTGGTAAGCGCTGGTCTAAGGAATTCCTTGATCCGTTTGTTACACAAGAGCTCTACATTTCCTTAATCCGACCTCTGCTCGAGTATGCCAGGCAGATGGTCTCCGTACCACAATATCCACATAAATCGTATTGAAGCAATGAAACGCAGATTCCTTCATTTTGGTCTTCGTGGACAGCCATTGGCAATTTTAGATTGCCTCCCTAATTCGAAAGTTTGAAGCTTATCAATATTCATTCTCTTAGTAAGCGTCGGTTGTAGATATAATCTTTCTCCATCAATTACTGTCGGGAAACATCGAGTCTCGAGCCTCATTCGAACGAATAAATTTCAATTTAAACCCTCGTGCGTTAAGATGGTAGATAAGTTGTGAAATAGTGAAGTGTTTGAAGAAGTTAAAAGTGTTACGGATCCGAATCGGAACGCCCGCCCGAAATTCGTAACATTTCGGAAGTGGGATGAAAGTTATCCACATTGATAGAATACGACGGTATAATATGACGAAAGTGGACGAGTCTGTTACAGCTATGGTTAGAACCCCAAACACTTATACATCTCAGCAATTAAGAAGTAAAGTCCAAAGACTCCTCCAAAGACTGCAGAGCACCATGAAAGAGATGCAATAGGAGGGCATAGATCGCGACAATCATCACCGACACTGCGACCATCGGGGATGACGCCCATTATCCCAAACGATGAGCAAAAAGTCCAGCCTTGCGAAAAAGTAAAAAATAAGGGAACCAGATCGATGGATCAAACAATAACAGCCATTTATGTAGATCAGTCTGTTCCAGAAAAACAAAAAACACTCTTGCTTCAAATGAAGGAAATGAACGCTAAAATCGATCAACCTCGCACAGAGCAAGGCACCAAATTAGAAGCAAGTTGCTAAAATAAGCCGTAGCAAGGTGTCAAATTCGAGCAACAAAGTGCACAGTAGGTCCCGAGTAGGACCAGAAATTCAACCAGCTCAAGAAATTTGAAGTGCAAATTAGGCGGGAGGATTAATTCCTCACAAACTACTGGAGAAGTTGATCTAAATAAAACGTTTTCAACAGAACCAGTTGCTATTAGTTCAAGGGGAATTTTAAAGCCTGCGACATTCGATTACGAGACCTCATTTGAGGATTTTAAAGTTCTATTTTGAGCAGCGGTAAAACACAATGGTTGGGCCACAGAGAAGCTGCTCAATACGGTAATTTTAGCCCTTCGAGGTAAAGATGCAGATGTCTTGCAAACAGTATCAGTACCTAACTCAGTTGGAATTAGGATAGGGGCAATTACAAGTCAGAGAATAAGATACAACTCCAAAGTAAGCAACAATTATATGGGGAAAGCCATTAAGACCTAGAAAGAGAGATTATGAAATTGGCGGGTCAAGCTTATGTAAATGCCGCTGCAAATGTGGTAAACGAACTGACACTGGGCCTGTTTTTCAGTGCTGTCAAGGACGACCATCTGAAACTTTATTTGAGGACCAATCCTAGAGGTAAAACCAAAGATGAAGTACGGGCGTTGGCTTTAGAATATAAAGCAGAAGTAATAAAAGAGGAGATAAGGAAGCCACGACAAGTTTTGCGGACTAACATAATAAAACAATCACGTTCCCCGTTTCGATGCAAAAGATTCTAACAACCCGGACACAAGGTGGTGGCGATAAGGGCATAAGGTGGTGGCATAAGGTGGTGGCGAAAGGGGGAAAATGTTCCAAATACACCGTTAAAATCACACAACTTGGAGTGGATTACAAAAGTGTCGCTTACACTGGATACCAGTCAAAGAGAAGTGTAACGCTCGTGGTTTATCGTTGTTAGAATAACTGATGAATGTATCATCCGCAAGGATGTTATGAAGAGATACCAAGCGCATTGTGGGGGTACCCCTTCAAATAAACACAAGTGAACAAGTGCATTGCTTATTATAATCGAAGACAGGGTCGAGTCAACACCGATGTCGAAAACATGATCTTCGCCAAAAATAGATTGTGACCTTGGCGATAATACAATGGGGGCCTGCGAAAGTTAACAATAAAGGGTTCTTGTGCGCGAAAGCATTGGTAAAATTTGAGCTCATCAACAAATGTAATTAAGAAAGGGACGGTTAATGGTACAGCTGAGGTAATCAACTATATTGGCAACTACCAGTCGTGACAATGTCATCGATCACCAAACCATATAACTAGAAGAAGATCATTCGCTCACTGTGCAGCCATCTTCATGCAGAATAGTTAAATATCGCAGTGGAGGCACCGGATGAATTAACCGATGTGTTTATTTAATGATGACGAATTAGGAAAAACTAATATTGTGCAACATAGAATCCACCAGGAAATACTACTCCTATAGGATATATATATCCGACAAGCACTAAGACGACTAAGGCTCGCGAAGCAGCATGATACAGTCGAATTAAATAAAAATGTGACGGAGTCATAGAGCAGTCTAGCAGGCCATGGAGTTCGCCAATATTTCATGTCCAGAAAAAGGACGGTACAAAACGAGTTTGTGTTGATTACCGTAATTTAAATGAAGTGACACGTTTGACGCGCTGTCAGGGGTCAAAATTTTCAGTACATTGGATCTGGATACTGGCGAGTAGCAATCCATAATGATGTTAGAGAGAAGACAGCATTTTCCGAAGCAAGCGGTCTTTACCAATTTGTGGTACAGCCATTTGATTAATGGAACAAGCCCAAAGAGACCTAAATTGGAAAACTTGTCTAGTTTATTTGGTTAACATGCATATATTATAAACTTACCAATAAAGGTAGTACTCCTAACTATCCGGGCGGCCGGATAGAATTTAAGTGCAACGAAATGAAGAAGGGAGAAAGTTAACTATTTCCGAACGGATCCAAGGAAATTCGTATCAGTAATGAATAGACCAGTTCCAAGGATATTAGTCAACTAAGAAGATTCGTAGGATTGCGGAGATCAGAGACCAACATCAGTGAGTTCTGCGACGCCTAATCCTAAATTTACAGCGTGAGGATGGGATGGTGTCAGTATTGCCTGATGAACACTTTTAGTTTTTTGGGACAAAACCCTGGAATAACTTCAACTGGACCAACTGGAAAAATCTTGAAATCGAATTAAATTTTGTAGCATTACGACTTTATTTCAGCTGATTATATAAAATCACAAAGATACAATCTATATTATCAACTATTTATTGTAGTTTTCGGCAGACTATTGTTACAATCTTCTTTATTGACATTTCTCGGCTAATGAGTTCAGTTGTTACCACCAAAACTTCATTACCATAATTTTTCTGGCCATAAATGTGCTATTTTATTTGAGTTTGCATTATCGACATTCAAGGTTTGGTATGTTCGCCGGTTGTGACCGAATCTACCTTACCGACGTGTTTCGATTTTTTTATCGTGTTACGTTAACACAAAGAAGTTAGATTCCCTTTGTTCGAATTTTTTTCGAATCTCAAAATCTCCTAAAAAGCGGTTTAATTTAAGCAAGGTTATGTAAGAGGGATATTTATCAAGAGATCAGGCTAGTACCATTTGTGTATAAAGGGTGTCCGAGCAGATTATATAATTCTGAGTGAAAAATCACTCATTTCATCTTTTTATCAATATCTTAGACTTAAATACTTTTAACACGATTTAAGAATTTACGACTCAAAAATGCTTAAGAAAATATCAAATAGAAGCAGCTTCGGGTTTAATGTGATCGCAGTAATTACCTAACATTTCCACGTCAGACATTTAATCAAAACTGCGACCTCTTCAACGGGTATTGAGAATTTTCAAAAATAACTAATTTATTTAGTGACTAAGTACCATGACCGAAAAGGCGTTGACAAATTGATGTGCGATCTGCTTTTGTATGGCAAACTATAAGAAATTAATAATGGCGTATTTTAAACACATGAATCCATTTAAAACTGATTACGTTTGATTAACGCAACATCATTTGATACCGGAAAGATTATTTATTATTTTTAGATTTAAACAAACGAGTAACGCCCTACATGTTCAACAATGACTTATCGTTCGTAATGTTAACAATTCCGCGTTGTCTCTTTTATACGAAATACGTAACCCTTAAACACTAGGAATTAGTTTTTTGAGTATGCGTATCATTTACATGACATTGAAACTGTTTCGTGACTGTACCATAATCGACATCTCTTTATAATAAATAACCTTCTGTGCCGCCGTTGAAACAGCCAAACTTCATTCTTCGGTGAAACTACTAAATATCCTGTTGGTATGTATGATCTGGGGGTCAAGTCGCGTTCCGTGAAATAATGAAAATGAAAAGTTTTTTTCATTAGTAATCTAGTAGTTTGAATTATTCGCACGAAGTTTTAAATTCCACTGTGTGAAATCAAAATTTGTTATGGGCAATTCAAACCTACTCGATTGCCAATGAAAAAAACTTTTCATTTTCATATTTTCACGGAACGCGACTTGACCCCCTGGTCCATTAAATTATTTTTATAAACTAACGAAGTTGCGATTATTCAAGATAAAATTATTAAAATTTTACCCCAACCTATTTTCCTTTCATAATGTCATACGATTATAGCCGATATACACCAAAATCATTCACACGTTCCATATTTTCTGAAACTCAAACTGTAGTTGTTCGTTGTTATCTGAAAATAATTTTGTGCAAATTTAATTTGGAATCCCTTTGCCTTCAGTTTTTCCGCAAACGCGCTATATTTAAAAATGCTTGCAAAAAACGAAAAAGCTTCCTAATTTATGGAAAAAGTTTACTCGTAAGTGTGAAGTATCATCCAATTCAGTTAATTCATCTGTAAAACGAAAGACAGACAGTCAGACTGACAGACATCATCTCAAAACCCAGTCTCTTGCACTTCGGTGATATAGCGAACGGCAAATCTGTAATAATCTTGAGGTCGAAAATTGTCAGATGCATCTTTAACATCTAAAGTGAAAGTATAAACCTCAAACAAATCAAAATAGAGAAATAGTCCTCACACGTAGTACAGACAGATAAATGGAGCGAGAAACCCGCGCCATCCTTTTCCATTTTTACTTCTGCCAAGAATTAAAAGATCGGAACGAAATACTTAACAGATTTAAACAATTTGACTTAATTATCGAACTGGTTTTTGATTTCACGTTGAACAACATCATTCAGAAAAACTTGAATACCGCCTTGAATGAAAATCAAAAATTAGAGAAGAGAAATGAGAGATTCGACCGAAAACATGTTGAAATATAAAAATTCTCCGAAACAGAACTAACACTACCCACTAGCAATTATTTTTTAACCGATTAGACAGAAATTGGTTTAATTTAGTAGCACGAATTGGAATCAAATTGATCCTTTGAAGTATATTCCAGAATGTGAAGTCCTGAAATATGGATAACTGGGAGGAAACCAGTCCAATACTTAGCCCTAGCGACAATCCCGACTAACTGCAAATTGGTAATAACACAGTTCCATGACCAACCGGTAGAAATTTAAAGCCTACAGTTTTATAGTTGGCGACACTTGAACCACCTTTAGCGAAATGGTCGGTATATTCAAGAAAATTGAAGATCGCCATCAACTCAAATTGAGAATGTGTCAGACACTATCAACGAAATTATCAACATGAACTCACCAATGGATAGGATCTTGCTTCATTGAGAAAATGAAGAACAAGGCCGCTTGACCTATCGTAAAGATATTTCCCTAACCAGGAGTGTATATTCTTTGAGACAACGGTCGGTTTTACAATAAAAGCTCTTACCAAAGGCCAAAAATGAATATTTTGTGGCCAATGACAGGCCTTAGTAGATTGCCTCGGTGTATTCTATGTAATTAGGTGACACTAAATAGATAAGGGCAAGTGGTCATCATAGTAGCGCGACTCCCAGTAAACTCGAGGTAGATTTGTGAATAAGTCCGTCACCGAAGTTTGAAAGTTAAAGTTTGCTGATCAGTGATAGGCCATATCAGTGAAGTTTCCCTAGCTTGTTATGTTATGTTTTTGGTTATGATCATCATATCAGATGGTCCGAAAATAGCGTAAGCAGGCAGATAAAAACAGGAATCGCCTTTTGTGCCGGATTGGTAGCAACTGCAACAAGTAATCACGCTGCTTCTCATAGCGACTACTAATCGCATGCTAATTGAACCATAAATGGATCATATGATTTTCTTTTCAAAGATAGATAATAATCTACAATCAATAGTGTTTAAAGCCCAACTTTTGAGTTTCCGTTTTCCACTTGGAAGCTGATGTTTTCGATACAGAAGCATATTTCTGAATATGATAAGAAAAGGAGAGTATACTTGATTCGTATATGATTTGATTCAGATTCGTGCGATTCTTACTAAAATTACAAAGAAACCTACTCCAGTGTTCGTATCATATTCAGAAATAGGGCTTCAAGTTCTCATATATTCTATCTATAATCTACCCTGGCATGGATATACTTTGTGTGACTGATTTTCGAACCAACCATTCCATGCTCTTGGTGGCTGACTGGATAACTAGCCACAGCTCCTGGTTATTTGGTCGAAATTCGTTGCTTTCATTGCGGCCGTTTAGATGTTCAGTGATAGCTCATTGGTAACTTGGCAGTGAATTTTCATTTTTTGTCTGTTAAATGTGGATTATCATTTGTACGCATATTTGAACAGGACAAACATATTTTCAGTATGCATGTCGTGCTTTTCTATGATCTAACGTAAGTTGTGCTTGTGGAATGTCTCTTCAATATCAAGACGTGATTAATTTAGTTTTTACTCGTCCATTGTTCGACCGTCACGTGCCTTTGTAGATTTTCTTATGTTGAAAGACTGATAATTTATACGACTAGATTATACATTATAGTTCTCCGAGGCGTTGGCCATTGTTGTTACTTAGGTGATGCAAGCTGATGCCATACCGCCAGATCAAAAAGAAAACGGTATGGTTGAGCGTTTACAACAGCAACTTAAAACAGCTCTTGAAGCCAAATGCCTTCTACTGTAGCTCAAAGATCCCAATCATCAAAATGCGAGAAACAGTTAAAGATGACCTAAAATGTTCACCCGCTGAACTGGTATACGGTCAAGCTGTAAAATAACATGGCGAATGTTTTGTGGCACATCCACTTACACCTCAAGTTACAACTGAAACAGTGATAGACCAACTGCGCTACATGATGAACAAAACGACGTACTCGTACCCAAGTCACTGGTAACTTATGATTAGGTTTTTGTACGAGTATAGATAAAGTACGCACCTGCCTCACACCGCCTTATACAAAGTGATATGTCGCCTTCCTAAGCAGCGATAAAAAAAACAATCACGACCGAAAGATTAAATGTCTTAAAGAACGGATATCTTTCGGTATTCCAATCAAACAAACGATCAAACAATCAATCACCATTTGATCCGGTAAAAAATGGACTGACGCCCAATATTTGCCGTGTTGATCATATCGACGAATATCCTTCGGTATCACGAGAACAGCACTGTGTAACTCATCTGGGAGGAGATAATATTGCGATTAGAATATGAAATGAAAGTTACCATAAACATTATGATAAACTCATCGTGTACTCATCACTCTGTCAGTACAAAGAGTATATGCATCAACGAATATAGCATGTATATCCGTAACGCTGTATCCGTAACACACAAGATGGAAACAACATTAAAAACGAAATCACAAAACGACACGATGATACAAACAAAAAAGAACGATAAGATCGAGACAAAAATTTCATTATTACAGTTCGCCTTAACCAGTCGTCAGATTAAGTTGCGCATACAAACGAGCGTTTTCCACCACCACCATGTCACACGCTGTCAGCCATTACATATGGCGGATAATCTACATAGCCATTGTGTTCATAGCATACACAAAAATATGTACTTACGAACTGCACACATTTGGTATAACAACAATGGTTTTATGATGAAAATTGGTACCGTGGATGGAGATACTGTTTTAGAAGAAGTTCTGGAATTTGGCCAACTGGGACGGATCTCTGCTATTTGCTATCCTATCATAATAAAATTGGGTATAATGGATGGATGCAGGATTATTTAAAATTTTTGAAAAGAAGTTCTGGCCAACTGGGACGGAGTTAAGCCTTTTCTCAACCGACCATATTATAATTGAGTATGGTGGCTCGAAATGGGATTTTAAAATAATTTAACTGAACTAAGTTTTATCTTAACAGGTTATGATAAAATTTGATATGGTGGATCATAATCGGTCATGATGAAATTGAATAGAAATGACGAATGGAAATCTTCTAAAATAATTTTTGCAAGAAGTTCTGAAATAAGGCCAGCAGGGACGGAACTTAACCGATCACACTGAAATTGAGTATGCTGGATCGAAATGGGATTCTAAAATGATTTTTGAAAGACTGGAATATGGCCAACTGAGTCGGAACCAGGTTATATCTTAACAGATTGAGATGAAATTTGGTATGGTGGACGATGCGAAGCGCCTTCGTTTTGCTCTTAAATATAGATAAAATCAATTTTGCATAATTAAAATATAAAGTGTTTGAACAAAAATTTATTTAAATAAATGATAAATTAACTCTTCCGTACCCACTTCCAGACCATCTAATTCCTTGTAGTGTAACTAGTTAAATGTGTAAATTTGCGCCTGGTTTGAAAGGTTCTGTAGATATCTAGGTCTTAAAAGACTTAACACCCAGAATGTTCCCATTTTTATGGGAAGTTTGTTATGGGGCTCGTGTACTTTTTCTAAGGTCGTTGTTATGATGAATCTGATTTGGTAATCCGAGGCTTTTGAACCCTAGTTCAAAATTTGATTTTTTCAGAGTAGGTAGTTGGCCGCCGCTCAACTTATTATGTGTGTGAGTTACGTACTGATGATATATCTTAAGATGTCTAGTGCTACCTGAAACACGTTTAGATATCAAGCCATCAGTGTTGGTTTTACGGTACCAATGACCAAGTTCAAAATAAAGCTGGGATGTTTGGAATTAAGAGCAGAGAATTCTGAGGCACCAAAAACAATTTTAATATGTTTATAAAATTGTTTTTGGTTTATGGTCTACTGGGACATCTCTATAATATTATTTTATACAAAGTGTAGGGCTACAAAGTTGCATGGATCCATTAATTGGGAAATAATTCTCAATCCTAATGATAAAAACGAAAATGTTGACAATGCTGCAAGGCTCCGAAGTTTACGTACCTAAGTGCTGTAAACTACAGTGCTCACCATAACCTAAAAATCGGAAGTCGGAAGCGTATGCCAAAATGTAAATAGTTTCATTTCAAATCAAAATACAGGTCGTATGTTGATCAAATTTAAGAAAAAATCAAAGAAAAACCGAAACAATTTTAGAAGTACTTGACCTACAACAATGACCTACATCAAGACCAGCACCTCAAATGCCAAAGATGTGGCTGACATTTTCGCATCGTTTTTCAATCAGTTTATAGACCAAGCGTTACTAGTGGATTGTAAGAACAACCAACAATAACAAAGTATCAATAACTCCACCAGTTATTTTTGAGAACAACATTTTATTGGCTTTAAAGAGGTTTGGAAACGGTTGCTGACTTGACAATATACTCCCTTCCATTCTGAAGGAGTGCGCTAACATTTTAACAACTTCATTATGTTACCTATTCAACCACTCCTTAAGTAATGGCGTGTTTCTGAAAAGTTGAAAATTTAAAAAGTTACACCAAGTTTTAAATCGGGTAAGCTGACATCATCAATTCCTAAAATTCCTAAATTGTTTGAATTATTTATATGCAACAACTTCAAATCCACAATAGCACGTGATTGAATTCACCAGTAAAATAATTAACGAGTTAGAAAAACACCACCAAGTTGATGTAGAAGCGTACACGGATTTCAGTAAAGCATTTGATTCTATCTGTCATCATAAAGCAATCTAAACTTTATTCGCATTTGGGGTTTCACTCGATTGCATAAATTGGTTCAAGTCATATCTAACAACCCGGTTTCATTTTGTAATAAAATGGGAACTGAGAAATGAAACGTTATTAAAGTTATGTCTGGTGTTCTCTAAAGATCACACATCGAGCATTGAATTTTTATTGTTTTCATAGATCAAATAACCGAGATAATCAAAATCTCAAACGTGCTCATATTGGCTGATAAGGAGAAACTTGAAAACACCAATCATGTCTTTTGATCGTAAAAGGATTCCGTTAATTACTTTATAGAAAGTCAACAACTAAGTGGTGCAAAGCGTCAATGAGATTATGGATTTACGTGTTATATAGGGTGTCACAATAACCGGTTCAGATTTGGCATATCGGTTATTTTGGCTCTGGCAAAACTAGTGTCATTCTTTCTTTAACATAAACTTAGTATATTATTTCAGCAATTGAAGCCCCGTGACCATCCGCTTCGATTTTGATTCGCTGTGTGGGCCTGCGACAAAGTCGAAATAGATGAGAATTTTGCTCAAAAAATCATGTTTTCGGACGAGGCGCATTTCCATCTCGATGGGTTCGTAAACAAACAAAATTGTCACATTTGAGGATCGGAAAATCCACAAGGATATGCGAAGAAGCCGTTTGGTGCGGCTTGTGGTGTGGCGGCATTATTGGGCCGTATTTCTTTGAACATCTTTTTGTGGCCATCTCTTGAAGATATTGGTATGGACGACCTTTGGTTCCAGCAAGATGGTGCGTCATGCCACACGTCGGGCGTTACAATAGCGAAACTGCGTCAAAAATTAGATAGCCGCATTATCAGTCGAAATGGTGACGTGAATTGGCCGGCAAGGAGCTGTGATTTGACGCCTTTCGATTTTTATTTGTGGGGTGCCGTGAAAGACAAGTGTTATACGGACAATCCACAAACAATTGAGCATTTGAAAGCTAGTATTGAAGCAACCATTGCCGAAATAGATTCGCACACAATCCAAAATGTGCTCAGAAATTGGACAGACCGAATGGAGTACGCCAAAGCCAGCCGCGGTTCCCATTTGAATGAAATCATTTTCCGCATAAATAACTTTCAAACAAAAAAATACATTTGGAAATATATTAAGCCGTTTTGTTTAATTAAATTTTTAAATCTGAACTTCTTATTGGGACACCCTTTATTTGTCGAAAAAGCCAGTTCCAATAGCATATTGAAAATTTTATAGCGAAGGCGAACGCCATGTTTGGATTTGTCAAATGATGAACTGGTGAATTTAAAGATGTTTAAACCTTATGATCACTTTATTTCGCTTACGTTCGATCTCAACTGGAATACGCTGTTACTGTGCTATACACATAAAAAGAATTGAAAGCATTCAAAAAAAAATTCTGATTTTTTTGTTAAAAAACAGTGACTGCCACTCAAAGATGTTCCTAACCTACAGCTTTGCAGTTAAATATTAAAGATACTGGCGACAAGAGACTACTGCTTATAAACGAATCTTACATTTCCTAATTCATCTCCATGCACGGGCAGGAAGGAAGTATCCACATACCTGTAATAAAAAAAGAAAAAATTATTAAATTTTCAAGCTCGACTAAATTGTTGACTAAAAATTTAAATATGACCTAATTATAAACATCTTATAAATTCACCGTATGGCAAACGCATCATTTAAAAAATTTTCAAATACGAAACCATATAAATTCCAAAATCTAACAACATAAAGACATTTAACCGATTATTTTACTCTACCTACAATAACTAATTAATTCATCTTAAGCGCGCATGAAAGAAAACAAAATATTGTCTTTCCATTTCACGTCATCTGTCAAATCCAAAACAACAAAAAAATTTTTTACTAAAATAATTTTCTCCTTCATTTTCGATTTTGTTGTTCGAAAAGAATTATTCGAGATTATCGATACTAAGAAGACAGAAAATAACAATATTTTCTCTAAGATGCTGCACAAATAAACAATAAAACGCCTCCATAAAGAAGAAGAAAATATGCAAATTGGCAATAAAAGCATAGAGTATTTTTTGCTGCATGTTCAATCTTCCCATATGCTGGGTATCTCTACATACATAAATATAAATAACCGAAATGACATTCAAATAGGTAATTCTAATTAATTATTAGAAATGGTTAGAGATACGATGCAGCGACATAGAGAAAGAAGTGATCTTGGTGGTGACGTGAAGAAGTTGCGGAAAAAATATTTAACAGTTAAGTTGATTTGTTTAAAAGACTCTCGCGCGATCATCGAATCAGAACGAGTTTTTGTTTTATCATCATTGGAATTGATCTTATACATACGAGTAAGCATATAGGTAGCTGATATATCTGTATTTTATACAACTTATGACCTATGTCGCTATGCGACACAGTTTGATCGATATATCACCTCGATTTTAGATTTGAATGAAAGCGAGAATGATCGATCGTTTTATTATCGCATCGTGGCGCGCGCATTGTTTTCATTTAATTTATTTTATATAATTAAATTCAATTTCACTTTATTATTTTATTAATAACATTAAGCATTATAATAATAATAATAATAATAATCTTTTTTTAAACGGAACTTATGCGGATAAGAAAATTGGTAAGAACCATTAATAATTTTCCGTTATAATATAAGCGATTCAAATAAGGCGACCACCACATAGGGTTATATCAATATAATCATATTTCATTTGTTTTTGTTTTAATAATATAAATGATCGTAACAAATTACAATCTTGACATCGCACACAAACACAAACATATCTAAAGAAGTATATTTATACATGGAAATGGTTAGTTAGCAATTTGGCATCAACAAGACAATATATAGGTACACACAGTGGTCATCATGATCATTAGTTGATCGCGCAAAAAAAAATTCTTGGTGTAAATAACAAAGTTTGATGCTCTTGTACTGAACAAAATGAAATAATATACAACAGAGATCGAAACCAATTAATTTTTGTCTAAATATTATATAAGATGTATACATTTAACCGTAAAAGGATCACCAATTTAGCTCGTCAAGCCAAGAATATTTTTATGCAATGTGGCGATATCATTATGATCGCACTCGATCGCATTTGTGTTCATTACTATAGATTTGATCGAAAAGATGTTGAAATTTTAATCACTTTTGCATAATATGCTAATGAACTGAAACGATTAGTTGTTTGAGTTTTATTTTCGTTGATCTTTACGTACGCTTCAACGATAAGAGGTTGGTTTGAGTGCGCGCGAGATGGGATGAGGTAAGCACAAGAAAATAAAACAAAAATATGGTAACGTATTAATGTAGAAGCTCATAAGCAATTAGTTCGCAAATAAATTTCGATTTTAGCTGTTTTGTTATTGGTACTGTTCGTATAAGATGAGCAAGGTGTCGGTAAATCGGGTTTCGTTCATTTTCAACATCATGATTCAAGTTCCAATGACCTAGAGCTGATATTCATATAATATTCCTGATTTATTTTATTTTCACTTTAATTGTGTCTGGGAAGTAATTTAAAATACTCGTATGTATATAGTTTAGTTGATGGTTCAAGTCTGCCCACTGTGGAAATCAGTTTTAGTTTTGTGAAAATTATTTAATATTTTGAGAGAGAGAGACTCGTTTGTGCAACAAACGTTCAGGGGTGATCTTGAAGGACCTTGAAATTCATTAATTTGAGAGATATTGAGAAAAATTAGTTTTTTCTAAATTAGAACCTATACTTATGAGTGTAGTTTTTGATTAAGCGGTTAAATATAAATTCCTTTCGTAAAGTGTACGGTTTCAGAGGTATGACCCAAAATATCTGCAGTAAAGCTAAACATTTTTCTCTAAGTTCACACAATGTTTTGTTGTAACGAGGAATAAAAATAAATAAAATCAATTTTTCTTTGACCTTAATAAGTCTAAGGCCTTAAAATTTATAATTTAGGTACTTGCACCGTTCCCGCGATAAAAGCATGCCATTTATTAAAAAACTCAACTCCCCCCTTAAACAGGCTGTAAGAAGAGGACCGGCATTATACGGCACATATTGTTCAGTACTTGAAGTTGGCTAATATTATGAATTATAGATTCATCTGGAACGCCAGGTCATTCAATGCATTGTCAAAATATCGAATTAGCGAATTATTGCGAAATTACTCACTTGTATTCCCAACAAAATTTCACCACAATCAGGCCTATCAAATGATCATAGTGGCATCTGTGGCATAGTGGCACACTTGGCTTATCAAATGGTAATATATGGAAACGGGTTTTTCTTTTTTGCGATGAAAGTATTAATTGTCCAATGGATTTAATGTCCTTTTAAGGTCAATTAATACCCCCTTTTCATTCATGCTCACACCACCCATTCACACTTATACAATATACCACCTGCGCATTGCAAGCTCCATGTCAGTCTGTACACTGATATAAACGGTGGGCCGGCACTGAATTCTGCACTCCAATAGAGGGTCTTAGTTGTGTTTATTAACTGATGAAAATTCGCTTTGCATCCAGCCTCTGGTGGGATTCGAACCCAGTACTTCCCGGTCCAAGTGCCGAAGCTTTACCCACTGCACCAGTTGTCCAGCCAAGGATTCCTTTTATAGTTTAAGAAATTTTAGTTTACAAGTTTAAATAGAATCAATTTTTAAAACAGAATCAGAAATGTGCCGGAAAGCATCATGCCTAAGTATGCCCGGTTAGTAAAAATATTGCTGCAAAATGTGTTAATTACAAGAAGCCACATCCCGCAAACTACCGGGGATATGAAATAGCTAAGGAGCTGCAAAGAATAAAAAAAATAAAACGCGAAAACATAATCCAGGAATGCCGGAAAAATTTATAAAAACTTTCACCAAAGAGGAACCAAAACCTCATGCTAGTAAAACGGAAGAACCAAAACTATACTCGAAAGTAGTCATGACAAAGCCAGTTATTTCGGATGGCACTACCGAAGATACAACTGTGCTCCAAAAGATACTAAGAAGCATGGAAGCTCCTACCAGTCGTCTAGCTAAACAAGAGAAATGTTTCGAAGCTCTAAGCAAACGAAATGAAATCCATATCTATTTAAATGATTCAAACAACCACAAATAAACCATTAAGAATGGTAACCTGGAATGCAAATTGGCAAATGCTAAGAATTAGAAATTTTCCTAAATATTGAAAAAATGGATATATGCCTAGTATCGGAAACGTGTGGGTAACTGCAGCAAGGAAACTTTCGGATTTCAAAATAAACAAATAAAACCCGATTTCTAGAAAAAACCAGAAATAATTTAAGCCTAATTTTAAAACTTTCTAAAGGCGGTTAAACTGATGAAATTTGTGCTTATCATAGAAATGTGATTATCATAAATTTTCATTCATAAATCGAGGAAAAACAAACTAGCCCCTAAAAGATACTATAAATTACAAACAAATCACAGAGGTATAGCGCTCAATAATATTTGTGTTGAACAACAAATTAAACAATAGAAATGAAGTGTTATAAAATCCAAGACGTAAGCAATTCAGATAGTATATTCCTGTCAGGCATGTTCATTGCCATCCTAAAAATATAGTGGCTGATAGGAATATGCAATTAGAAGTGCCAACTTCATTGGTTTCCAGAACACTTTCTGTCGGAAAATTGTTCATTCAACGGTCGTTGTTGTTCAATGGAATTGGGCCAATTCTGGATTAGCACAAATTCGGCCATTATATTTTTCGGATGGCATTAACCATACCTGATCGGAATATGCAATCAGAAGTGTGTGTTGGAATGTGCAATCACCAATTTCATTGGTTTCTAGAACACTTTTTGTCAGAAAGTCATTCATTCAACTTTCGTTGTTTTTCAATGGAATTGGGCCAATTCTGGATTAGCATTTAGTACAAATTGACTACCACTATACTTTTCTGATGGCAATGAATATACTTAATAGGAATAAGCAATCAGAAGTGCCAACATCATTGGTTTCTAGAGCATTTTGTGTCAGAAAACTGTTCATTGTTCTGTTTATTGTTCATTTTGTTCATTGTTCTTGCTCAATGGAATTAGGCCAATCCTGGATTAGCACTAATTCAGCCATTATATTTTTCAGATGGCAATGAACATACCTGATCGGAATATGCAATCAGAAGTGCTAACTTTATTGGATTCAAAAACATTTTTTTTTAGAAAATTGTTCATTCACCGATCGTTGTTGTCCAATGAATTCTGGCTAATTCTGGATTAGTACAAATTCAGCGACTATATTTTTCGGATGGCACTGGACAGGAATATACTATCTGAATTGCTTACGACTTAGATTTTAGAACACTTTATTTCTATTGTTTAATTTATTCTTCAACACAAATATTATTGAGTGGTATACCTCTGTGTTTTGTTTGTTTAATATAGTATCTTTTAGGGGCTAGTTTGTTTTTCCTCGATTTATGAATGAAAATTTATGAAAATCATGAAGCACAAATTTCATCAGTTATCCGCCTTTAGAATGTTTTAAAATAAGGCTTAAATTATTCCTGTTTTTTTTCTAGAAATCGGGTTTTATTTGTTTCGTCTTTCAGGCGAAATTTGAATTTTTCTTTTTTCGTTTTTTCGGCTCTTGGACCAGCACTAATTTTTTTCCGTGAGCACTAATTAGCACAAATTGGGCTTAATCGGTATGCATAGTTTCATTTTGAAATTAGAAAGTTTCCCTGCTGCACTTACCCACACATCGGAAACCTATTATACTTCAACTTCATATCTTATAATATAGGCATACAGCTATTACCACGCCATTCATCCAGCAGGAAGGACAAGAGAAGGATCGTCGGTGGTTATAAAATAAAACATCAAACACTTTATAATTAAAAGTATGTATGTCTAAATAACAACAAAGAATATAGTATCGACAAAGAATATTGGTATCGACGCAGCATTTCTTGACAAAATTGCCCCTTTTTCATGACCAGCAGATAAAATGTCTTATACACGTTGCACATGGTAAGGATGCAAATGATTTCTTTTTAAATCAATGCAACGTAGACCGTGACACCCCTCTTGATAAATAACGGACACTTATAGATGGGTCGTCTGTCACCATTCCAATTACTCTATCTATCGGCTGGTCATATCTTCTCGGACGTCCAGGGACTTCGCCTTCACTGTACATTTGATGTACTTTTTGAAGTACTCTGTAATCGGGAAAGCGTTCTCCATTTGGATATCGTCTCTCGTTGCTATTACATAAACCATAAATGAAATGCATTTCTGCATATTCGCGATGGGAATAAGCCACATAGCTAATTGGCATTTTAATTATAAACGTTCGAGTATGTACAGTGCTGGGAAAAAAATTGGGCAAACATATTTTATTGCAAATTGGAGTCTTTTTTGCTAAAATTACAAAACTTTTGAAAGCAATTGGCTTATTGTTTCATTTTAAATCTATGTACGACGCAATTTTTTGAAAAAAATAATTTACCTGCAATTTAGGGGAAAATCCCCGAAAAATGCAAAAATAGTCAAAATACGTTGATTGGAGTTAAGGTAATGGAATAAATTAAGCACCTATTTTTTAATTTTTGTCTTGTTTTTTATTAATTTATAAAAGTTCTATCTTTAATATTAATATTTTGTTGGACCGCCATTTGCTTTTATTACAGCGATACACCTCCGATTCATTGAATTTGATAAATTTTTCAAAGTCGTAGGAGGAGGTATGGATTTAAACAAACTTTTTAAAGCTTGAATCGATTCTGGGCGCTTCTTGCTACTTCTAGCTTCATTATAGGTCAAATATTTTCAATGGGATTTAAGTCTGGACTATACGGGGGCCAGCTCAACACATCGATACTTCTTTCTTCGAAGTACCTTTTTATCTTTAAATGAAGAGATAAGAAAAAAAACAAGTTTTTAACAAATTATTTATGTTTATCTGATAGGCAACTTTTCTATCTACAATTCAAAATTACTAACTCACAACTTTGGCGGTATGGCACGGAGCGTTGTCCTATTGAAAAATAAATTCAAGTCGAGCAGGTCAGAGCAAGTCTCGCCAAAAAGCTTTAACACAGAAGGCTCAAATTCGTTGTGTAGGACCTGCAGATAAACAGCTGCTGTAACGCTGGAACTAAGGAAGCACAATCGACCGGTTTCATTTCCAGAAAAGCATCCCCAGACCATAGTTCCTTCATTTTTTGGTGGAAGTCTTAAAAGGCATTCGTTGCTAAGCCTCTCGCCCGGTTTTCTTCTTAAGAGAATTCTTCCATCTCCAACATGAAGCTTGAATTTTGAATCAATAGAGAAAATCACATAATTCCACATCTCTGGAGTCCAAGAAACATGCTCCTGGGCCCATAGCAAACGTTTTTCTCGCTAGCAATGTGAACTCAGGCTTCTGGACTGGTTTAAGTGCTCTCAAACCAGCTTTAACTAATCTTTTTCGCACTAAGCTGGCTGAAATTTCTTTTCTCGTTGCTCGCTCAATATCTCATCTTATGTTCGATGAATTTTTAAAACGGTTTCAACGACATTGTAACATTAAGAAACGATCTTCCACTGGCGTTGTCTTTCTGGGCCTTCCAGAGCTTTTCTTTCTTTGTGTACTGTCCATCTCTCGCATTTTTTTAATATTCCACGCGACAGTACTTTTAAGAATGTTTAATCTTTCTGCTATTTCACGCGTGGTTAAATTTTCTCGCGCCAAAATCAACATATTGCTTTTACGCTGCTCACTAACTTTTCCCATTTTTTTAAACTAAAATTGCACTTTATTCTTTATTTGACTAGGATCACTTACAGAATAACTTAATCTTACAAAATATGCACTATTAATACTCAAAAAAAAAAAATTACAGGCAATTCTAATGACACCAATGATTACATCTGCATCCAAATGACGTCCAAGAATGCTGGTCGTAAAATAAAATAATTGCTTAACCAATTTGTTGCACATCAGTTGCGGGGTTGTACCGGTGTAATAAAAACAAAAGGCAGTCCAACAAAATATTAATATTAAAGATAGAACTTCTATCAATCAATAAAAACAAAACAAAAATTAAAAAATAGGTGCTTAATTTATTCCATTACCTTAACTCCAATCAACGTATTTTGACTATTTTTGCATTTTTCAGGGATTTTCCCCTAAATTGCAGGTACATTTTTTTTTGAAAAAATTACGTCATACATGTATTTAAAATGAAACAATAAGCCATTTTCTTTCAAAAGTTTTGTAATTTTAGCAAAAAACGACTCCAATTTGCAATAAAATATGTTTGCCCATTTTTTTTTCCCAGCACAGTATGTACGGAACTACTAACTTGAATTACAAAATGTTTTTCTTTTTATACCACAAATTTGCTTAAAAAAATTGTTATACTTTAGTTTACCATTCGAAATTTTGATAAATGCATTTTTTAATAAACACGACTTATATTGTGAAAAATTGATAAAAAACATTCTGTTGTGAATAGCCCGGTGTGTGAAACCATTACAAAATTTGCATTAGTGTCGCATATTGACTGGTAATGGGTCAACTTTCTGTAGTACATTATCTTCTCGCTTGCGTAACTTAAACATCAACAAAAAAATTTTAGAAACAAAAAGAGTTTACATAATCATTGATTTTATTTGACAGAAGATAACACAGCTTATAAAAATGATTTTACTGGAAATTAAATACAATGAATAAATTAATTCATACCACCCCTATAACTTGCCTAAGGGCATTCATCCTAAAACGATTATTTATTTCAGAAACGTCTATTTAACCAATTTTAATAATTTTTTCTACACCAGACTGCCGCCAGATTTTCGACCAAATGTTGTTCTAGAAGTTTTGCCGGGGGTAGCCACCCTTACCACATTTAAAAATGTATTACGCCAGACTACCACCAATAAATTATTTTTGAGTCAGGTTACACGGAATTGGCTCCAAACGGTAAAGGCTTCAAATATGTAAGTTAAAGGACGATTTTACCATATTTAATAATTTATTACACCAGACCACCACCAGATATTGGGTCTCTTGATACTCCGTGTAGGGTAGATCAATTTTATTCAGGTGTGTAAATTATTTTTGAGGTAGGTTGCACGGGATTCGCTGCAAACGGTAAAGGCTTCAAATTTGTAATTTAAATGTCGAATTAACCACATTTAATAATTTATTATACCAGACAGCCACCAGATATTGAGTCAAATGTTACTCGATATACATTGTGGAGGGCAGGCTAATCATATCCTAGGCACGTAAAAAATAATTTTTTCTCTGGTTACACGGAATTGGCCAAAACTGTAAAGGCCTCAAAATAAACTCATTTAAATGTGGAATCCATACCAAATTTAATAATTGATTACGCCAGAGAGCCACCAAATATTTAGTCAAATGTTACTCAATGGACCTAGCGGGGGGCAGATCAACCTTATCCAGATGTGTAATAAATTATTTGTGTGTCAGGTTACACGGAATTGGCTTCAAACGGTAAAGGCTTCCAATTTTTATTTTACAGGTCGATGTTGCAAAATTTAATAATTTATTACACCAGGCCGCCACCAGATATTGAGTCGAATGTTACTCCGTGGTCGTTGTGGAGGGTAGATTCACTTTATTCACTTGTGTAATAAATTATTTTTGAGGCAGGTTTCACGGAATTGACTCCGAACGGTAAAGTTTTCAAATAGGTTATTTAAAAGTCGATTTTATACCACAAATCGACCATGAAATTAAAAATTTTAAGCCGTTACCATTCGGACTTAAAATAATTTATTACACAAGTGAATAAAGTTAATCTGCCCTTCACAACTACCACGGAGTAACATTCGACTCAATATCTGGTGGCGGTCCAGTATAATAAATTATTAAATGTGGTGGAAAATCGACCTTTAAAAAACAAATGGGAAGCCTTTACCGTTCGAAGCCAATTCCGTGTATCCTGACACAGAAATAATTTATTACACACCTGAAAAAGGTTATCCTGCCCAATAATGTCCAAGAGTAAATTACGTATTTGAAGCCTCTACAGTTTGGAGCCAATTCCGCGTATTCTGGCACAACAATAATTTATTACACACCTGGATAACGTTGACTAGGCCACCACAATATCCAAAGAGTAACATTTGACTAAATATCTAAAGGCAGTCTGATGTAATAGATTATTAAATGTGGTATAAAAACCTTAAATTTCCTTTATCGTTCGGAACCAATTCCGTGAAACCTGACTTAAAAATAATTTATTATACAAGTGAACAAAGTTGACCTGCCCTTCACAACGACCACGGAGTCATTAGACCCAATATCTTGTGAAATAAATTAATAATTCGGTAAAATCTAACTTTAAATAACAAATTTAAAACCTTTACCGGTTAAAGCCAATTCCGTGTAACCTGATACAAAAATAATTTATTACACACCTAGACAGGGTTGACCTACTCTCAACAAGACTTCTTACAACATTTTTCCCAAAATCTGGTGGCAGTCTGGTGTAGAAAATATTATTAAAGTTGGTTTTTGAAATAAATAATCATTGTGGGGTGAAATTTTCGCTTAGGAAAGTTATAGGGATGTTCTTGAACTAACTTATTCAATGTTATTAATTAGTAATCAATTCTGGTCCAAGAACCATTCCGATATCATAGCTACATCAAAACTTACAATTTTGGCGGTGCAAGTTTTTATTATAAGCTAAACCGACCACTCGTTCCTCGAAAACGGTAACTGTGATAAAATCAGGATTTGTTGTAATAAATTGTAATAAATTGTGTAACAAATTACGGTACAGGTTTACATTGAGGCGGGCTAATTTGGTCGGTGCAGGTTTGGAGTACTGTAAGCCTAGCTGTTTTTATTGAAAATGAGCTCTCTTATCACCCTACTTCATTTGAACGTCAAATTCTGGAACACTCCGTATATTATTTTACCATAGACCTTAATGTCTTTTTTACACGATTTTTAATTACACGGTGAAGTTTGGAACGTATCTACCGTGCAGAAACAGGATTGGATGATTTGTTGATTGTTGGATCTAGTACCAGTGTTTATAATGGTAATTCATTTTATTCAAATTTAATTAATCAGTCTGCAAATCTGTGCAACTGAAACCGTACAAAATAATTAACATTGGAATGTTGAAGTGGCAGGCATAAGTTTTTGGTGTTTAGTTGTTAAGGATCAGTTACTACCTCTATCATTGAGCCTCTATGTCCCAAAAACTCGGATTTTGAAAAGTGAATAACCTAGCACTTGCCAAATTTATACTATTAACGCTTTGCACCACTATATCGAAAACGATGAGAAAGTAATTTCGAAGTGTTAACGCTTCCTTTACTACTAGGCAAGCATTACAGACAATAAATGTAAGCGAAAATGTCAAACTTTAAATTCAGAATGCTACTCTTTTAAAACTTAACTTGTAATTAAGTACAACAAGAAAATTAAAGGAAATACAGGAAAATATGTTTATTGAAATTTAGTTTACGTCATTAAGATCAAAAATATAAAAAATCAAAAATTTAACTTTTCAAAGGCTATTGACAAGGCATCGTAGAGATGTCTAAGTAAAGCTAAGTATGCCATCGTGTACTTTGGTAGAAGCCAACATAATTATGCGACCCCTCGAAGCATAAATTTCCTATTTTGGAATCATAAAAAATCGCAAATTTCGAATGCCATTGACAAGGCATCGTAGAGATGTCTAAGCAAATCGAAGTATCTTGCAGTACTAACCTTAGCATACCTTTGGTAGAAGCCAACATTGCCAATTATGTGTCCCGTCGAAGCATAAATTTTCTGTGTTTCAATCATAAAAAATTCATCTATCCAAAGGCCACTAACAAGGCATCGTAGACATATCTAAGTAAATCGGAGTATGCCATCCTGTAGTACTGACCTTGTTATTTATTTTTTGATTGATTGACATAACAATTTTTGTAGAGGAAAAGCTCATATGGATGCATTGTAAATGAACAACAACAACAACAAAAATAACTTCCATTAGGAATTGTTACGGAGGCTACTACAAGAAGTGAATACTTACAGACTACGTACAAAAACAATATAAATGAATACAGAAGTATTATTACAACCTACACAGGTCTATAGGGCGAAGTAAACGAAAATTTGAAGAATGGGACCTACTGAACAATAACTTGTTAAATAAATAGGGAGGTTGCTTATTCCTGAGAAGCTTAAAAATAAAAAGACAAACGCGAAGTTCATAAAATTCAAATAAATTACAGGGAGAAAGGTGATCATATTTCCTAATGTATACTAAAACGAAACGAGAACATTCATATTCTCCTGCAGCATACCAAATAAAACAACGTCCCCATATAGAATATGTTGAAGAAGGTGCGATAGGAACGTACGCTTTTTAAAATTACTATCACTGAACCCTACAACTTTATTCAAACAACTAAGCATTCCAAAAATCGTTTTGCTAACCTTAATCAAATGGTCACCCCAAGTAAGAGTTTTATTGAAACTTAACCCTAAATTTCTAACTGTATTAGAGCTAGAATTAAAGAATCACCGAGAAAAATTCCAGGAAAAGAGGAAGTATCTATAGATTTTTTATAAATTATAATAGACTGAGATTTCCTAGCACTAAGAGCGACGAAGAGCGAGTCGGTTAGATAATGACCAATTATAAATTCTTACCAAATCATCATTAATAAGAGAAATATTAGAGTTATTGGAATCATTATCTAAGCGACTACTCCTATAAATTTGCACATCATCAGCAAAAATATGAAAAAAAGAGAGGCGAATCGAACATGCAGCGTCATTAATGTACATTGAGAATAGTAAAGGACCAAGAACCGACCCCTGAGGAACGCCAGGAGAGACAGATAAGAAGTTAGACAAATAATTGTCATAAAAGACTGCCTGAAAGCGACCCGAAATATAGTCTAAATCTATTTAGCAGCAGAGAGCGAAAAATTAAAATTCGAAATAAGCTTATTTCCAAAATTTGGTGATTAATTGAATCGAACGCTTTAGAAAAATACAACAAAGTAAGGCAAGTCATTTCTCTTGTACTAATACTACGACGAATATAATCACCAACATTCAGTAAAGTACTGGTAGTACCGTAGAATCCTTCAAAAACCCGATTGAAAAAGACTAATGGCCGGTTGCACAGAAAAATGACCAACGGCCGGTTAGTTGTACGCCAGTTAAATGTTTTATATGAAATCTGTTTTCGCAGTCAGAAAAAACTCAACGCAAACTTGATAAAATTTATTTTATTCCATGGAAATATTTAACGATTAGTTAAAAAGTTATTCAATTAAAATTGGCCATTTAAATATTTATATGCAAGCTAAATATTTCCACGGAATAAAATATATTTAATCAAGTTTGCGTTGATTTTTTTCTGACTGCGAAAACCAATTTCATATAAAACATTTAACTGGCGCACAACTAATAAGGTGTAGGACGAAAGTAATAATTAAAAGAAAAAACAAAAAGATCATGATGAGAGCCAATACCAAGAGAATTGATTGAAAAAACAAATGGAATTATCAGCAGAAGCGACAACGTGATCAATGAGAGAATAAGAACCATCATTTGCGGTTGCATAAAAGTAAGTGGGCGCTTCAGTATTATAAACTGAAAGGTTAGTGCTATTTAAGATGTTTAAATAGCTACGAGAAAATAAAGTCTCTTGCGAAACATTAAAATTGAAATCACCCGAAATGAAAACCTCAACATACCGACAGGAAAAATAACTAAAAAGACACTCAATGTCTAAAAGTGATCTTTTAAATTAAGCATACGACCTGGCATCTTTTGTAGAAGCCAACATAATTGTGCGACCCCTCGAACCATAAATTGTCTATGTTTGAATCATAAAAAATCGAAAATACAACCATTCGAAGGCCATTAACAGGACATCGTAGAGATGTCTAAGTAAATCCAAGTATGCCATCGTGTATAGTACTGACTTTATCGCATAGAAGACAAAATAATAAGGCGAGCCGTCGAAGCATACATTTTCTATGTTGGAATCATAAAATAAGGCCATTGACAAGGTAAAGTAGAGATCAGAGTAAATAAGTAAGTAGATATCTAAGTAAATCAGAGTATACCATCATGTATTCTGAACCTATCGCATCTCCAATCAAAACTCCCTGTCAAACAAGTATACACCACCAGTACACCACTGGATTCGTAAAATATTGCTACCAGACATAATTTGCGACAACGAACCCAACCTTCAACTAATATCCTCGTTTTATTGTATGTAACATTACACGACTATTGCATAAAAGATAAGAATTTATTATTGAATTGTAAAGATTGGAGTGTAACGCACATTTTTTGTTGTCATTGTATGTCTTATAAACAAGAAGTATTATATGTGACATGGAAATAATACTATAACCAAGAGACATGAGCGAATAAATAATTTAAATACCGAACCCACCACAATACACGAGTATTAGATTCTGGTGTCGCCCATATACCCATACGTACAGACCTTGGGTATTAATCGTTTATGAATAATAAGAAGTGGCGTCAAGATAGAGGACCACGCTTAGAGTTTTATTCCGATAACGGATTAAATTCATATATACAATGTTGCGTTTTATTTGGTAAAATAGGTTATTCGCACACACCATAAGTTTAAATCGGGTTAAACCCGCAATTATCCACTAAATCTACCGCGAGAGTATATTATATCTGTATAATGTGAAAGAACTCGTATAAAGTGTTTTTTTTAATTCTATAACCGCTAATAATGAATCTTTAATTATAAGTTATGAGATTTATACACAAGAAAAGTAAAAGTTTTACTTCTTTCGTGTACACGTATATGTATACAATAAGAAAACACAATCACTGACGTGGCCGTCTAAACGTGAACTCGATCGATTATTATCTCATCATCGAAATTGTTTATATTAACTCGATGCAAATTGGGAAGAAGAAGAACATATAAATTATTAACTCATATATTGCGAGCTGATGAATGATTACTCAGAACAAATATATTGATGAAAAACGTAAGACACCTAAAATTAAACATAAATTAAATCGCGTATTAGCGTAGTGTATTAGCGTAATAATAATACACAAAAAATTGTAATAAAATAAAATTAAATTTAGATTTTCTGTAGGTCATACGCCGCATCATCATCAACATCATTTTGATCGCGTCTATAAAAATACCATAACCATAAAACAAATCTTAACCGTATTTCTGTTGCGTTGAAAAGAATATTGAGTTATTTTCTTTGGTTCAAAAAACACAAAAATGCGCGAGATACCCCAAAAGTTAAAAAAAAATAATTGGATCGCATGTTTCGTTCTAAAATCAAAACGGTCTCCAGTCAGTGTTTTTTTAATATCTAGATAATTACGGAACTCAAACTCTTCCCAAGCAAAACAATTCTTAGCTGGTCAAACGGATAGAAGAGCACGGCAGATCAACGATTACGAATTATTGAGCTCGTAAACTATTTTCGTTGATTGATAGTGAATGTTGAGGACCGCATTGTATCCAAACCAAGCGAATCTTAGGCATATAAACGATCCAAATACTTAGAATTTGAATGAAGAAATTATAAAGAATACGACGAGTATAGAGAGTTGGTTGCTGAATATAATTTTTTGAAAGAATTTTTAAACCGGAAATTAGATGATGTTAGGTTTTTTGTAGTTTTCTTCTTAAAATGTGTATTATGTATATACGTGATATTGGTCAAAGCGTATATTATGATTATATGAAGACAAATTGCGAGATTGTTTACGTTTGAATTTGGCCTTGATGCGGATTTTTCTTTCTATTTTGTTAGTTTTTGACTAATTTTTTGTTTGGTTACATTATGAGCTGTATATAGCCAACGACAGATGTGTGTGATTGAATTTAGTAATTTGGTTTGTTTATATCGAAAATAAAATCGGAAGATCCGTACTAAAAACTATTCATAATACAACCAATATTTGGATTAGTAAATAGTAATAGTTAGAAAATGTTCATTCAACTAACTATTTCCACGGCCATAAGAATAAATATTGTGTGGACATATAAACAGATGGCGCCAAACGTCTTTCCATAGCCAACTTCACGAAAAAATAGTTTATTGATCGAAAAACAATTAATATGACTATAACGAATACAAAAATGGAGGGGTGAATATGTTGTGGCCAACACCCAACTTTCTTTTACCTGCACAAATATGCATTGAACTCGAATACAGCACACTCTTGATTTATAAAGTGAAAAAATAACTTACCGGGATTTTGGTAAACCTGTCTTGTATAACAATAATCGTTATACCTGCTTAAATTTCACAAAACTAAACCATGTTGATAATTTAATCTTTAAATTTATATGAAGCTTTTAATTCTTTGTCATTTTTTGTAAATGCTAAACTTTTCAACATCATTTCAAAAATTGAAAAAGCTGCCACTTCCGCTACACATATTTCTACCAATTTAGAGATGACTTTAGAGATGCCGATCTTAAAAGATTTCTCGTAAATGCTATAAACTTTTCAAAATATTTGCAAAAAACGAAAAAGCTCGTATGGAAGCCACCACTTCGATGGACCGATTACAACCAAAAATCACTATAGAAAAAGCTTAATTCCATCAATCCGAATGGGCAGTACAGCGACTAAATTTTTACTGAAAATCAGTTTTTTGACAAAAATCGTCATTTCCGATTAAATTTTGGAAAACTTATCTGAACCTACCGGTAGTAAAATTAATTTTGAATATGTTAGTTCACAATCGTTTTCCTCGTAAATGATATACTTTTCAAAATACATGCACAGTACAGCTTCTATGGAAGCCGTCACTTCCAGTGGACCGATTTTGATCAAACTTTACTGGGATCTCCCAATTTGTGGAAAAAGCTTAGTGTGTCACCAATCACAGACCCCCTTTTTCACTAATACGACCAGAAGAAAGTATCGTTTGAATGAAAAATCAGGCCTCTGTTCTGGTTTTGTTGTATGATTAGTTAGATCACCGCTGGTGAGGTCCAAATAATCAGAGAACTGTACTGTTGTAAAATATCTTTAATTCTACTTCATTTTTATCCGAAATGTCTTATTTATACATAAAATGTCTGCTGTCTAAACAGTTTATATGAAATAGTCAAAATACAAAAATGTAAAAAATTAATCTTTACTGCATCGGTGTCAGTCGTTTGGAAATATTTCAGATTGACTGTTCTGCATGTGTATTCTCAACAGGTGTTGTTGAAACTGTTGAGCTTATCTCAACATATTTCCGGGCTCTACTTTGAGCATGATTATAACTGTTTACTGCTAAACGACGCTTTCCTTTGGTCGTGTTATTGGAGAAGGGGGTCTGTGATTAGTGACATATTTCCTCCTTGATTTGTTAGCGACCGATGACGCATAATGATGAACATGATAAACGTTCTGTTGATGGAGAAAAACTTCATCTTCATCTTTCAATGTCTCTATCCGTTTATTCAATTTTGTTGTTGTGGTTAATAAGCTCAATTCATTATTTCTCGTACGTTGTTGCAACCATGCATGGTGACATGATGAGTTGCATGGCGAGAAGATTTTTTGACATTGTGTTGGCCTGTATTTATAGCAATTATCTGAAAATCAGAGTAACTGAGCACGCAGCTGGACTCGATTTCCACTATACCGGAATCTAAAATGGTGTAAGATTGGATCTTGGAACTACATATAACATTGATTCACATTTCGCCTCATTAATATATTCATGTGTATATTCATGTTTTGATACACGTGATGGAGGTCGTGAATATTCTATTCTATCCATCCAAGACTAGCTGTCTAGGCGTGAATATGGATGGATGTAGGATTTGTTGATGGCCATGATAGAACACGTCAAGCAAGCCTTGTTGTGTATCCTGGAGACTCGTTAGTACTAGAGTCATTTCAAAAATGCTTATTATCGTACTCTCTTTTCGTACGTTCTATCTTCTTGTAATTGGTTTATATATATATATATATATATATATATATATATATATATATATCCTGTGGCAAACGATATTGATCCTTGATCAAGTTGTTTTTTGGATGTCGTAGTAAAGTTTGTGTTATGTTTAACTAAATTGATGGTGTCACCGACTATATTTGTGTGACTTTTGATAAGAGCTTTTTGAAAATTTTTACAAATTGGGACTCATATCTTTTAGCTTCTCGTTGTATGGAGTACTCACCCCTAACACAAGGCTCACTGATTCTCCAAAACCTCGCTTCATTCGGTTTCGATCCTTGTTGCTTTCGAATAATAGCTCGTTGTCTGCTATTAAATTTGCATTGTCATAGAAGTTGCTGTAACCAGACAGCGCTAACTGTAACTTTGTGTGAGCTATTTTAAAGTTTTCAATTTCTTCCCAGTAGGAATTCAAGTTGTAATGAACAACTAATGTCCATTTTGTCGCTACTATTTCGAGCTTGCCTAATTGGTTGAACTGTATCCCGGTGGAATGGTTAAAAGAACTTATTTGAATGGTGGCTTGTGGAAGTCCCAGAATGATGCACACATAGAATATTGCTAATGCCAGTTGATTTGTTCTCGGAGCTGGGTTGTTGTTGCCAGTTGAGATTCTATCACCGGATTTGGTATGTAATGGCGGCAATAAGTTCTTCTTCGATCGATAGTTTGCATAGTTTTACATTTGGGCTTTTATATGATCCGCCTTGTCATTTCACAGTGGCGACTGTGAACCAAATTATCCTTACCAGCGTGAGCCTCAAGGACCTGTCCCAATTGCATCGATGTCGGGTGTCTGGAAATATTTCAGACTGATTATTTTGCATTTTGTATTCTCAACATATCTTCTTGTTGAGCTTATCTCGACACTTAGGTATAAAGTTTCGTCCCTATCAATTAGTCCAGGGCTGTACAGGGGCCGAATTTTTGTTGGAAAACAGGTTTTGTTAAAAATCGTCAGGTCCGCCTAAATTTTGGAAAACTGATTTAGAACGGTATTTTCACAAAATTAATTTAGAATTTTTTAGTTCTTAATCGGTTTTCTCGTAAATTATATACTTTTCAAAATATTTGCAGAAAACAAAAAAGCTCCTGTGGAAGCTGTCACTTCCAGTACACCAACTTCAGCCAAAATTCACTAGGATCTCCCAATTTGTGGAAGTATGAAGTTTCATCCCGATCAATCAATTTGTCTGGGCTGTACAGGTCCGAATTTTGTTGAAACCAGTTTTTTGTCAAATACGTCATGTCCATCTGTCCGATGTACAACAGATTTCAGCCAAAAATCATTGGGATATCCCAGTTTATAAACACAGCTTATGTATCAAGTTTCATCCCAATCAGACAAACAGTTTTGGCTGTAGAGAGGGAGCATATATTTAGTCTGCATGCACAAACTTACACACACACAGAGATTTTTTAAAAAGTACTTGTTTTAACTTTGGTGATATAGCGAATTGATGACTATATCTATACTTTATTTTACAATCCGCAGCCTTTGCAATCTGTTCTGGGGCCGAATAATTCACCCAACTCTTTCGCCGAGGACGTACGGCTATATAGGTCTGATTTTTGTAGAACCATCTGCACATTGCAAAGCTGGACCGGCCCATATATTCTGCACTCGAACAGAGGGTCAAAGTTATGTTATTTTCATAACAGATCGTAATTCGATAGTGAAAAACCCCTTTTGTATCCTGCCCCTTTCGGGTATCGAACCCGGTACCACTCGACCCAAACGCCAAAGCTTTGGACACTGTGCAACACACAGTGCCCACACTGTTTGGTCAGTTACTTTATTTTACTATGTAAAAGAGAGTAAAGCTATTCGTACATAGTCTGCTAACTAATAGAAATTTTGTTCTCAGAAGGGTTTCTCGAAATCTACGTGTTCAATAATGTAACTTTGATATACGATTTCAAAAATTTACGTACAAAGGCGGTGACGCAAAAATTCATTCAAAAATACAAGTCATCCCAAAATAATCCTTATACTAAAATAACTAATTTTCTTTGACAGAGCGTACCAATGTAAATTTTGTATGAATTAGGATTTCCTTTTTCTTATAAAAGTTTGTGACGCGAGAATTCGTACGGAAATTGACAATTTCCAATATTTAAAAAAAAAAATCGTTTACTTTGTACCGAAGCTTCGTTTACTTTGTACGCAGTGGCACGCTATACAATCAGCCATAATTACCGCAATACAACATACTATCAGAAAATGACCTCCGAGATCCCGTAATGATTGGTTCGATGATCCGTGCCGCCTGAATATTTCCATACTAGACCATGCAAAGCTACGACTAAATACCTCCAGAAAAAGAAGCAGAACAGGGGAACTCAAGATCACACTATAATGAATCACACTATACAAACTTCCACCCAAGTAGTACTGCAATCAAAGACGGAAATCGGAATGACGCAGCTAATATTAGATTCAAAAATGGAAAGGCACCCGGTCTCGACTGGGTACGATTGTACAATCGTATTGAAGGAACTGTATCAGATTCCTTGGAAATAACATCTGGTATTCGACAGGAATGCGACCATAATTTTGTTAACGTTGAAAATTTTAAATACTTTGGGTCAGTAATAACATCGTCAAATAATATGCAGGCAGAAATAAAAGCTCGAATCGCTGCCAGACAACGAGTTTTCTACGCTCAATCAAGCTTATTGTGATCTAAACAATTATTGCAGTCGTGCAAGCTCGCTCTTTATAAAGCACTCATAAGATCTGAGCTGGCTTTCGGGATCTATAGCTGAGCCCTGATTTCTAACGATTGTGAATTGGTATCTGCTTTCGAAAGGAAGGCTAAACTGGATTAGTTATATATAACTGGATTGTATCTACCCCTTATTTTGTTCAATCACTAAATTTTAACGTAATACTAAACACATTTCCAGGGTTTTCTCATCGGTTTCCTCAATAGCAAAATTAGTTAATTGTATAATCTGTTCACTCGGACCGAATCATGAAGTTCTAATAAAATCTAAAACCTTAAATTGGGCTTGGATCGCATCCACCCCTAATTCTGTTACTTCATGATTCGGCCTGACTGAACAGATATTACAACAAACTAATTCCGGTATTAAGGAAACCGATGAAAAAAACTTGAGCAGTGCCAATGATTCAGTGTGCAAATAGTAATAATTTATTTTAGACTTTGCATACTCTTCGTACACTGGTATTATGTTCAAAGTAAAATTCGAAGAACCGAGTAAGCACGTTGTAAGCTCAGTTCACAAATAAAAACACAGTGCGCAGAGTAAAATTACTCAGGTTGAATAAAAAACACAGAGTATTTTTTGACAGCGCACTGCTTGCTCAGGTTGAATTAAAAAATAGGCCCTTAATTAGCTTTGGGTCAATTTTTTAATTTAACCTGAGCAGGCAGTGTACTATCAGAAAATACTCTGTGTTTTGTTATCTGAGTAATTTTACTCTGCACTCTGCGTTTTTATTTGTGAATTGAGCTTATATCTCTCTGTACATACTCGGTTCTTCAAATTTAACTCTAAAATGAATGTCAGTGTACAAAGAGTGTGCTGATGCCACTGAACCCGTTCAGAATATAAATGTTAAAAGAAACTCTTTCCAATAGTTTGTATCACGATAATGACAAACTTTATTTTTACAAAAATTATTTTATTTGACGAAGTCTTTTCACCTAGTTTGTACGCTTATCTGAGTATTTTCTGTTACAAGAATCTATCTTAATTTATACTACCACTTTTACTAGTGACATCTATACTGTAACAGTTGTACGAATTTTAACACAGTAATTAAATATAGAATTAGAATAAATCGAAGTGACATCTACGAATGAGTATACAACGAAAACATGATACACAAATTCCACTCCAAATGTCAATTTTGGTTTGGTTCTAATTTTACAAGTAAGTATATTTTGTTTTTATAAGAATTAATTAATTTTTATCAAAGCTCTTTTATGCTGGCTTTTTATCCTGGCTCCTCCATGCCAGTACTATATAGACTGACATGAAATAGAACTCTGAAATCTGCATTCTGATAGTGGGCCCTAGTTGCGTTCAATTTCATTACCGATTGTAATGAGATGGTGAAAAATCCAATTTCCATCCTGTCATGAGAATATGCTAGTCCTAACATACAACAAGCACCGAGGCCAACACAGTTTGCCCATTACCAACTCAAAACATAAAAAACCATTTTCGGCCTAGAAAGTTCTTAAGAGCTACAAAGTTTTATTTAACTTAACGTAAGATTTTGGAACTTGGCCATTTACTAAAATTTGAACATACGGCTGGCTGGTGCTGGCCATTTGATAAGCAATCACCTTATTACGTACCATCTCAAAACAACAATCGGTATTTCCGGCCCAGTAAGAGTTTAGAAGTTATAGACGATTTTCATATAAATTTTTATGGGGTCATATCTTCCTGAGGTGAAAAAATGTGAACTGGGCAGTCATTCGCGTTGTGTCTACCGATACAACGATCCAATATCCTTGGGTGTGGTTATAGCCATGACATTTCTTGGATTGAGGTATTAATCCCGTGGTCTTTTCCAGTGGTTCTCTTTTAACCTTCATATTGAGAATTGCTTGGACATTAAATATATTTTAAATTTTTTCGCTTTTGTTGAATTCGGATTTTTACTGCTTCTTCTATTTTCAGTGCTTTCATTTTGAGTTCTTTTATTATATCCTCCTTCTTGCAGGTGGGATGAAGATCTCCGGCCATAACCTTAATTTCTTGGTTATTTTTGTCGTCATAGGTATATCACTCTTTACTTTTTACAGCGAGCTTTGTGGCTAAAGCTCTGTAAACATTGGGATTTCTTGTGTTTATCTTTCAAACATTATTGTTTAGTGCCACTACTCTATAGTCGTTTGTGAACACCGATTTCATTAAAGCTTGAATATTTGCAAACTCTGTAATGCCTATCATATTAATTGGCGGTGGAGCCTTAGTCTTCATTGCAACCTTTGCATGCGAGTGTTCCCCAGCGAGAATTCTTCTCTTGGTTGTTTCTGTGGTATTTTATTTTGTCTGGGCATCCAATTAGTTTCTGCTGATTCCGTTAGTTAACTTAAACAGTAAGAGGAGTTTCCAGAACTTCTATCAGTCTGGTCTTCTTCAGTTCCCCATTTTCTTACTTTAGCTTAACGGTTTTGTTGCGAAGTTGTGATGCCACTTTTTCTATTTCATTAAGTCTTCTGCGTAATTCAACATTTTCTATTTCCCGCTGAGTCGCGAACTGTGTTTATCTGGGTGGTGATCTAGATATTTTTGAACTTTGATCGAATAGGCATTGCAATGGTTGACTCACTCCAGAATCCATTGAGCCGGCTACGTTAAAGGTGGAGCAGTTGGAGTACCACCTGGGGTAAAAATGGTTTTTTGTTATAAACTGATTACTTTAAGGACTGGTTATTGAAGCAGCTACCAACCTAACCAGTGAAAATGACAGTGAGCCAGTGGGGAGAACATTCGCTAGGTTCTCGATGATCGATTACCCCGCCGTTTCTCGATCACCAGAGCACCAGGTGCAGGTGAGGTTGTCATTTGGGCTGGTATATTGACCTTCTAGAACCACGCCCCTTACCCCCGATCGAGCAGCATAAAACTGCCCTTCATATCATTAGGCCTAAAGCCACGCAGTTGTTATATTAGAGACCCTGACGTTAATTTACACAGAGAAATGAGTTTACGATCAAACGACTCAAATTTACTTAGGAGACGAAAAAATATTTTGAAAGAGGATTTTATTAATCGTCCGGGCGTTTTTATACCAAAAACGTCCAATAAAACGAAGAGCAAGTAACGAACATTGCTCTTTATACCAGTTCTAGCCACCTTTAACAAAATGTAATAAAATTTTAACGCCTACCTGGCCACTGACAGTGTTATAAAATATACACAACAAAAATAATAAGCAAGGAAAAAATGAAAGTTACAAATCTTACAGTCGCGTATATAAGACTTTTTTTAATTAACAATAGTAATAATAATAACAAGAATAGTTATAGTATATAGTCTATAATGTAGTATATAAAATAGTGTTGTACATAGTTAGAGTATAATAACAATTATACACAAATAGCAAAATAGCGAGATATTGAAATGTCACAATGTACACAAACACATAAGATTACATTACATTTTACAATTACCAAGCCACAACAATGACGACGACGACAAACACGACAATTAATTACGGTATGTAGGCGGGGGTGAAAGATATACCTTATTTTTGTGGTTTTACAACGAAGAAATATAGTTGCGATTATGCAGACATACGTGCGCGTGCTTCTTGTGCGCTTCGATGAGATCAAAAGTGAATTTGGTTTTTGTAAGCTTTGGCGGCATCAAGGTAAAATCGCGTACACAATTTCATATTATAAAAATTGAACGTAATCGTTTTGATTAGAAATTAATTGACTCTATGATTTTTGCTAAATGCCAATGGCGTTAAATTGCGATTGTAAATTATTGCATAGCACGCGAATCTCGCGCGCAAATTTTGTCATTCCAAATCGAAACCAAATCCTTTCAAAATATACAACCAACATATTTAAAAACGTATTTTGGAAAGTTTTGTGTCATTCTGAATAATAATAATAATAATAATGGATTGGTACCGTGCCAATAAATTAAAATTCGCTTAATTTGTTATTGGCGATGTTGTTGTTGTTTCGATTAAATTAAAAACGAAAGATAACCAAATAAATAATTTTATATTTTAAAAACTACAATGGATATTGTTTTCAAATCAAATAAATAACCTGTGATGACCCGTGCGATCGTATAAACAACAAACAATTATGATCGAGATGATAAGAGAGGCGAAGGACTACAGAAACTAGATCAAAACTATTTGGACCTAGCGATCACAGATAACGCCAAAATATTGAGGATCAATTTGGATCCATTAATAGAGATATGATCATGAATGACCGTTTCCTGTTTGGATTTAATCTCGCACTTAATTAGTTTTGTTAAAAAGCTTTTAAAATACATTTATTTTTTGGTTAATTGAAAATTACATTTCAAATTGGCTAAATATTTTAAAATTGATTTGATCACTTAAATACGGTCAATGTTATTTGTCTTTCAAAATAGTTTTCAATTACTGTTTGTTTGGCAAAAACTAATTGTTATGATGTCAAAATAGTTTTTAATGCAAATTATATATAAATTTAAGAATTGGCCATCAAATGAAGTTGAAAAGCTTCCTTAAATGAAATATGTTAAACTGCAAACTTTCAAATAGTTTTTTTAAGATTCGAAAATGCAATCACTCAAGTTCTACAAAGAAATAATTTGTTTCTGGCAATCGGTTTCGAAAAGGTTAATTATGGTCATGTAGCATTGTAGAGCACGTGATTAAAAATTATAAGAACAAACAAAGGCCCAAATTGTCATCGCTACAGTGAATTCAAGGTACAAGAAAGAATACGTAGAAAAGACCAAGGAGGATCACGTATTTGTGATGTTTGCAATGGTGGACAATGGAAATCATCTCAACTTTATAACACGGTGAAAATATGATGTCCTTCACCAAACTTACAAACAACTGTGTGTCGCGCTAAGTGGAAGTCCATTGTAATTGTTTTACTTCCACGGGGCATATTGAAGAGACTCTACGTGGACTGTGGCAAGTTGAACAAGGTAACCATGAATTATTTGCAACGCTCGACCTTCGCAATGGCTTTTTTCCGATACTCATATCACAAGATTCCCTAAAGAATATGTCATTCGTCACACTATTCAAACAATATGGGATCCTCCGTATTACTTTCTGTTAATGCAATTCATCAGCTGATCAATCATCATTTTTCGAACGTATCAAATAATTCAGCAAAGTTGTGGAAAGATACCAAGTGGAGGGAAAAACACTCCGATTGGTTCGGTGAATAACACCGTGATATTTAAATCACTAAACAGCAGTACTGTCGATTTGTTCGATTATGGCGGTCAAAACTTTACGTTCAAGGAAAAGTAGGGCAGCTCGGCTACGAGCACTGATTATAAATTATGTAATACCGATATTTTGTTCTGTTATCTGAACAAATTATAGATATTTCTTTAAAAATTCATGTTCAAACCATTTAGTTAGAAATGAACATTCAGAAGTTCCATTCAGCCTAACCAAATTTCAGAATTTCATAAGAATTTGTGATAAACTCGTTCCGTCGTAAAGAACGCCTTCTTCTAGAGCTGCTGTATCAAGTGAACCGAGTGGGAAACGGCTGGAAAACAATCGCTTACGGTAGTCGAACAATAGAAAAATTCTGAACTGATTTAAAGTTAACATCATTCAATTCTCCCGTGCATTGCCGAGGTAATCCAGCTTGTGGTTCATAAAACTGCTTGAAGCTACTAATCTCATCCTATAAGTCAAATTTGACAATAATCGGTTAAGAACTAGCCAGCTTTCATTGGATAGTGCCACATTCAAGAACCTCGAACCTCGAAGTTGATTCAGAGCCGAGTTTTACTCGTCATGGTCAAATCCGAAAAATTCGCGTCGCCTAAATTCGCGATAAATTAAAAAATGGAGAGGGAGGGGGGGAGGGGGTGAATATGTTGTGGCTAACACTAGAGATTATTTTATAACGAATGTATACATATATCTCGAATACACCACACATGATTTCTACAGCGAAAATTCAAACTTATCTGACTTATGGTAAAACTGCCTTGGACAATCAAAAACCATTATCCCTGCTTAAATTGCACAGAATCGACAAAGTTAACCCTTATTGGTTGAAAATTTAATCTGTAAATTTATTTAAATCTTTTAATTATTTCTCGATTATTGTAAAAGTTAAACTTCTCAAAATCATTGCAAAAATTTAAAAACTCCTATGGAAGCTGCCACTTCCGGTACACAGATTTCCACCAAATTTCACAAGAATCTCCCAATTAATAGAAAAAATTGAAGTATGCAGTTTTATTCCGAACAATCAATTCGCCTGAACTGTAGAAATGTCGAATTTTGGTAAAATAAAGTTATTTTTGTTTATCAAAACTCGTCATTTCCGGTAAAATTGGAGTTTGAAATATAATTTACAATCCTTTTGTTTTTAATCGATTATCGAACATATTTGCATACAACGAAAAAGCTTCTATGGAAGCTGCTACATCCGGTGCTACCCCGAGCAGTCAATCCGTCTGGGCTATGGAGAGGACACAGACATTTAGTCTGCACGACACCATACACAGACACACAGATTTAACGATTTATCAGCGAACCTTTCCAAAACCACTTTTCGGACTTCGGCGATATAGCGAATCATAAATCTGCAAAATTTCGAGGTCGAACATTTTCATGATTACAGGAACTTTCTACGTAAAAGAAAGTGAAATGAATGTTTCTTTGTCTGTCCCCCATGCCTTGGTGAGTTATTGTACCCACACCCAAGAACGTTTTTACCTTACGATAGAAGGGGTGGATCCCAATGTCTAGGGACCTCGGTACAAAATGTTTCTAAAATTTTATTACTTTAAATTTTTTTCACGGGAATGAGTTTAGGAAAGGGGTTCTTTGCAGTTAGTGACATGCTCGAATCCGAGAGGTAATCTGGATCAAGCGAATCCTTCTTATAAATTTCTACACCATTCATCCAATCGGATTCAAATTTTACATAGGGATTTTGTACCAAAATGAACAGGTTTTCGAAATATTTTTGAATGGGTCGGCCCAATACAATTTTTCCCTTAAAATGTCCGGAATTGGGAATGGAATCGCTTCAACGAACAGAAGAGAATACTGTTGACTCTGAAATATTGTACGCAACGAATTGCGTTTTAAATCGATTGAATCGATCTGTCAAAAATAACGTCTTCTTCGAGAGCTGCTGAAACAAATGAAAAGCGTGATATTCGGCATGAAAACGATCCAAGCAGACCATCTTCTTCTAGAGCTGGTGAAATAAGTGAACAGAGTTTGGCACGGCTGGAAAACAACCGCTTACGATAGTCGATCAATAGAAAAATTCAGAACTGGTTTAAAGTTAGCGTCATCCAATTTCAAACATTCTCCCGTGCAATGCCGGGGTAATTAAGCTACGTCTATTGTAAGAATAGTCGCATCATGCAATCTTTATTTGACCAAAATCTGTTAAAAAGCTGCCAATGCTGTTCTAAATATCTTTTTTAACAGAACTTTGTCAAAAAGTCGAGTTTCCATAGAATCTTTCATCAAATTTGTCTATAGTCCATACATTTATCACATTCAATTATGTAGAATAATCGTTTTTGAGGTTTAATATACAAATGGCAACACTACGAGTACATCAAAAAATCAACAGCTCAAAATTATAATTCGTTAGATCTAAAAAAAATCATGAACACGAAACAGGCACTGGAGAGAATAGCGAAGGATAGTCTCAGAGCAACAAAGCCACTAACAACGTCGGTGAACATATAATAACATTCTTGAGGCAAGAGTTTACACTCACTTACCAAAACGAATTTTACGGTTATGGCTCTGCGTGGACTAACGCAAGTTGAACAAGGTGATACAATGAAGAAGATATTCGACATTCAGAGAAAGTTTAGTGTCATCACAAGCAAAGTAGCGAGTTATGTCCAAAAATTTCAAAATATTAAGTTACAAATGGAATGAACAGAGTTTGTCCCTAACACTGTTGCAGATCCGGTATTCAATTTAAACCATTCAAAGGACTTATTAATTATCTAGTGATACCAAGGTCTGTCGATAAAGTTCTAGATTATTAGGTCTTAGCAACTTTTTAGTATGCCCTAGCTCCTTGTAATTGTCAGAGCTCCCGCACGATCCTTCAAGTAAAGGTTGATAGCTGCCTTAAATTTGTGCATGTTATTGTCCAAGGGAAATTGAGCAAGTCCCACTTCTTGGATGTTCGATAAATAAATTCGCGCTTGGTTTCCTCAGTTCGAATTTGCGGCAGCTTCACTGTAAGCCTATGTGCATTGACCGTTCCTCTTGTTACCCTTCCTATAGCGTAACGAATTATGGTATTTTTCCTTAGTTCTGCAGCACATTTAACATGCATCATCTGTAGAACACGCTGAGTTCTGCATCATTTCTGCGATGTTCAAGGCTGTTTAGTTCTCTTGTAAGTCTGTAAGTATCCAGAAACTGGAGGGCAATATCATATGGTCCACCCAAACTTTGACAACAATATTTATACATGGTCTAATAACGGTCTAAATTTTCTAGAGAATCTGATGCGTTTTAAAGAACCTTCTGCATCTATTGAGGACCCCAAGTTTCCGCGAAGCTGGTCAATGAACAGTGTTTTCATTCCATTTAAAATTGTTGCTGTTGTGATTTCGTTGATTTCTGTCTCCGCACTCAAATATTGTATACTCAAATCGGAAGTACGCAAAATGACAACTTCTAGCCGTTTACAGTTTAGTTCTGAAGGAGTAGGTTTCACATCGTGACACTTCGGTCTTTGAGAAAGCGTTTCATCCACTTGATGGTCATCGAATCCAAGCCGTATTGCCACAAATTTATAAATGCGATTCTCATGCCAAAAGCCGTAGATAAATCTAAAGCGATTTCAAAGGCCCCTCCATGTTGTTCTAGAGCGAGATTCCATTTATTTGTGACATACGTCAAGAGATCGGTTGTGGAGCGGCTTTCACGAAAGCCACACTGTTTATCTGAAATTATTTAATTAATTTCAAGATACTTCACTAGATGTTGATTAATACATTTCTCAAAAACTTTAGCAACGGCTGATATAATTGATTTTTGCTGGTAGTTTGAGGGGTCAGTTTTATCACAACGTTTCAGAACTGATTGTACCATCGCACTCTTCCAGGCGTTCGGGTATTTACCGTGCTTATAGGAAAGAAGAAAAATATTAGTTAATATTGGAACCAAGTCATTTGCAAGCTCCTTCGGCATTCGAACTGGAATTTCGTAGAGTACGGTGGCCTTAATAACGTTAGGGCACGTCGTTAGGGTTCTGAAGATATTTCCTCCGAGATGTTGATGGGGTCCATTTTGGAACCACAATACGGAATTGATGGAGGTGTTACTCCATTGGAGACAACTTAAGGTCTAATTCGATGTGAAAGCGTTTGCCAGTAAATCGGCCCTCAAATATAGATCCACCACCAAAACATCTTCTGCATATTTCAATGCTACATACAATAGAGGTTTTAGAAATATTGCCAACCGATGTGACGATCTAGTGAAAGTTGCAAGCGGAGATTTTCAACTTAGAAGCCTTGGCGACTTTCTGGTTGTTGGCTCTTTCCGCTTCCTTAGCCCAGATTTTTTTACAAGTGTTGCATGTGGCCTCATATTCTTCAAACGTCATTTCGTTGTGCTTATATTTCTTGCGGGCAGTTTTATTTTGCCTTCTTTTCCATGTAACAAGATCTTAGTGAAATAAGAAAAGGCGATATTTGATTGTTATAGAAACAATGGGATTCTCAAAGGAAATATTGAAAAAATTACCGTAAGCCATTATAGTCGGCCTAGTTAAAACGCCAAAGATGCCTTAGCTGCGGTTTGAATTCCGGTGGTATTTCGACAGATAATTTTATGGTGAGAATTTTAAATTTCAGCATAGTAATTGAGTCATATAACTAAACATCTAGATTAGCACTAGATGTTTAGTTAGATGACTCAATGACCAACTACATGTACTAGCCAAATTTGACTTATGATCTCCGGGAACGGCCGATAATGGCCATCCATATATGAGTAAAAATGGCGTGAGTACATCCAGAAGATCAAAATTCGTAGCAAGAAACCTGAAGTCGTGCAGTGCTTGCTCTAGATGGAACTAGTTAGGTGGGTCTAGGTGCACGACTTCAGGTTGCATGTTAAAAATCTATTTGGTGTGCATCCCGACTATTTTACTACAAAATTTTGATTAGAAATTTAAGGTTATGTTATTAGAATATTTTTTTCTTCGTAATTTATGTGATTTAAAATTTTAATTTTTTCTTTAGTTATAAGATACAATATTTTTCTGCCATTACGTCTAATAAATAGATTGATAAAATTTGCTAGATTTCGTGAATTTTTCTTTATGTGCTTATTTTTTTATTATCTCAAATTCAATGAATATTTATCTGTCTCTTCTATTTCATTTTTATGTTATTTCAATATTTTCAATTAATAGAAGAGAAATATTGTAATTTATTTAAAAATGTGTTCATATGCTCAAACCATTTATCGAAACTTTTTTGCCAGTCCGAAGAAGATAGCTCCAAAACATGGTTTTTGAACGCTTCAGTCGCTTCTCAGGCGATACAAATTGTTGTCCACGCATCTTATCTTTGATTGTTGGGAACAGGAAAAAGTCATTAGGTGCCAAGTCGGGGCTGTAAGGCGAATGACTCATCAATTCATTCATTTGAGTGCCCAAGTACTCGCTTGTTTGATGTGATGTGTGTGAGCTCGCATTATCGTGATGCAAAATATTTCGCCGTTTTCTCTTAATTTGTTAAAAACCTCGGGTATACAAATGGTCGTATACTAAGCTGAATTGACTGTCTTTTGATTTTCAAGAGCCACAGTAGCCACATGAGCGGTTTTCGTGAAGAAACACGAAACCATTTGGTTCTCAACGCTCCGAGCCCGCACAACTTTTGTTGGTTTTTCCTCGAATAGGAAGACCCAAACAGTCGATTGCCCTTTTTTCCGGCATATACACATATATCCATGACTCGTCACCTGTCACGATCTAGTATACGTTTTTGGAAGTACGTCCAACGAATTTTTCAAGCATTGGCGGCACCAATCGACACGAACCTTTTTTTGTGCGTCTGTCAAAAAATGTGGAATCCAACGTGCCCATAGCTTCCGCACCTTTAAATGTTCAGGTAAGATCGTATGTACGCTGGTGTTACTAATACCTAGGCATGTCTCGATTTCACGATAAGTCACGATCCTCTTTAATCAGTTTACTCACAGCATCGATGTTTTCTGGCACAACAGCTGTTTTTGGACGACCTTCACGAGGCTCGTCTTTCAGTGAACGTCGTTCGCGTTTAAATTTATTGTACCAATTATAAACATTAGTTTGTGTTAGTTCATTGATGTTGAGTTAGCCTCTTTCGAAAATCGTAAATAATCATCACACGAAAATTTTCACGCGATAATTCCATTTTTTCACTGAATTAAATTTTTCAAGTAAATAAAAAACAATGTTGCGATTCGAACTGACAGATGACTTCTGAGAAACATAACCTCCAAAAATGTTACACTTTTTGACTGACATAGAGATTTGCATCGGAAAACACTAGTATTACCTAAAAACTTTTACGGCAGCCTATGTAAATCAAGGTTCCCGCATTTTTACGTTTTTCTATTTTTCTATTACATTTACAGCTAAAAATTGAGCAACCAAATATACTTCAATGTTGTTAAAATCTAGTATTATTGTACATACATACCAAATAAAACTCAACTATTATTTGCTCAATATGTAATTCAAAATATTTTATACATCTGTGGCACTTTGAGCAACATAAAATACTGTTACGATCTTGTCTATTGGGTTGATGGCAATTAATTCGGCATGAGCGAGACATCTAGGTTTAGGTAGTAGAATTAAGGTAGCTTTATAACAATTTGTTTGTATAGCCAATTTTAGTAGCCTAGAACAGAACCGACGAGAATGTTTTCTTCTGTATAAATCCAGGCGAGTCTAGAATGTTCCATCGGTTTTTAAAACGGGTGCAATGATCATAAAGAGTGATTCATTCAGAAGATACGGTGTTTTAGTGAAATAAAATTATGTGATTTATTGTATATTGTGGAAAGTGAATTAATAATAAATAATTGTGAAAATTATTTCTTGTTACGTTTCTAAGATTATTTTCAGTATTTTCAGGAATATTCCGGACGTGTACATTACGACCACCAAAATTATAACGGAGTTCACAATCCAGTGATACGAATCGGATTTGACATGCCAAATTTGTAACAATATTATGTCGTTACGCAGATATCTAAACATTATAATTGAGCTACTTTGAAATATTTAGCTTAAGTGAAGTGAACGCAACTTTTATCGTATAAACGTACTTTGAGCAACAAATATTTATTCTGAAAAAATGGCAACTTAATAATTATTTATGATATCAAAACAGAAACACAGATCTAACAAACATTTAACCAAACCCAAGATTTTGTAAGTTTGATAATAGCTTGAGTAATATGTAACAACAATGTACAACAAGTAAAATAGTTTATAGCAGGTTACCTAACTTAATATTTTATTCGATATAAATCTCTCGAATGACAGACAGAAATTGCCTATCTATAAGCGCATATACTCGTAGTTAGCTGAATGACTCATATTGTTTTGACATAAAATGCGGTATGCGGCAATTGGATTGTTTCGTTGGTTTAACTTGACATACTTTTACGAACTTGTCCGTATAAACGAGCCGTTCGGGTGAAGGGACTTTATACTATACCATACAGAGTCAACATTCCCCTTTCACTAAACGGTGTTGTATGTCAAATATTGTTGTGATTACGTAACGTATCTAAACGTATAAATTATGCGATGTACATGCACTTTAAACGGGGTAAGGTCAATAAAATTTGTTTCGGATTTTGTATGCCCGTGCAATTAGTCTAGAAAGCTGTTAATTAATCGTGTACAAGGCCCTTTATAATTTGACAAAAACGACGACACAATCTTATATGTATTATGTAGCCGTATAGACAATAGACGGAAGTGAATTTTTTTGAGTTTATGTAACCCCTGCACGAGAAATTTGTCTTCATATAAAACTAAACTAGATACCATAATATAAACATAACACGGCACAGGGTTAAAATTTTCTATTTATTTGTGAGTGACTCTTTTAGATAACTACAAAATAACTCTCTCATGAGTTTTGATAGTTTTGACCCATTTCAAGCCGGTAAATAAGATTAATTATTGCAGAATAAAAAAATTTCACTCTGGGTATACACCGACGATACCATAAGCAACTATACATACATATATACTATGTAGAGTTACATGATTTGATTGATTGCTGGAATTCTAATAAAATGTTTAGTTTATATATTGTGCAGATAACGTTACATCTGTGTCAACGTAAATAATTCGGCACGATTGACTAAATAATGTTCATAGCGAAATGATCCCACGTATAATATTGCAAACATTCTCTAGAAACATGTTCCCACCATATATTCACATCGAATATAATGTGACAATATTTGGTGGAGAATTTTTATTCCCCCCAATAAATATTTCCGGTATATAGCAATTATGTTTTGACGTAGACACACCTTTACGCTGTCTTTGTCCAATTGGCGGCTTAAATCATGTGTCATCTTACGTTATATTAAGATACTCTTATTCCGTCCAGTAATATGCATATGCAAATATTTTGTCATATTACTGAACTAAGTGAATTGTTGCGGATTAAGGTAACACAATATATATATACAAAAATAAATTCAAAACAGCTTATGTGTATCTTAAAGACATAATATGAGTATGCACGACGTGGTATAACAACAACAAGATAAAAAATTGTTGCAATCAAGTTTTTTGTTTCTGTATTGTATTGGATTGGAATTCAATCAGTAACAGCGCACCATAATTTTATGGCAAATAATTTATGTTCGTATAATTGCACGATCTGATGGTGATTACGGTCTTGGACGCCTTGGTATTTATAATAGTGCTGATTACGATATGGTTAATAGGTTAAATTATTACAGGTTACAATATGTGTTTTGTAAGTGGGCACACATGAAAAAATGTGCGCTCCATAAGTGACCGAGATCAATGGCTCAGATTTATTAAGTAAGTCATTGATCCAACTTCATTCTTGGGAAGTAAAGTATTTGAATTTTTTAATGCATTCATTGACATTCAGACCGGACTTTTTGTTAAAACTGGAAATTAATTTAACAGTCATCGAGCACGACTTTGCCCTGCGATTGAATAATCAATTATATATTTAAAGATTTTTTTGTTGGCACCATTGCTTGAACCGATTATAAAATCGTATGCACAACGTGATACGGAAGAAACCATTATCTTCGCATATAAATGTCACGGATATGAAAGTAAGTGGCGGTTCTAGAGGTAAAGTGCTAACCTTCGATTCCTCAAACAAAAATGTTGAAAGCTGCTACAATACGTAGGTTCAATGAGAATTCGTCGACACAAAATGGTTTACAAAATGTATGGCTCTAAAGTAATGGTATTGATCGCACCCATGATTTTGACATAATTAGTTTTACATTTGTAAGGTTTCAATTGTCATTAATTTGAGATGTAAACGACAAGGTAAAATCTTTTGATTAAGAATGATGTTAATATTTTGACTTAGGAATTTAAAGAAACCACTCTTGCGCTCCACTCTTGTATTTGGAAGGTCTCCATGATCTATTTAAGCTCTTTTGTCTTGTACTTCACGCGTTTGTGCAACCCACGATCTAATACTTAGTACGTAAAGTAGCCACCATACGAGTGTATCCAACGTATAAGTATTTTAAGTGATGCTCTCTAACAATATTTTCAATTATTTTATCCTTTTGCTGGAAGTATCAAGGCATGCTTTATTTCGTATGTTATTACTGCATCCGCTAGGTGTCCACCGTGATTGAATCAATTATTGTGTTGTTTGGCCAACTGCTTGAATCTGCTAGCCAATTTGGTTAATTCCACCATAAACTTAGTTCGCGATTGACCGGTTCAATTCCTTCAGACGAGCAATCAACCGGGTTGTCCTGGGAATCTATATGTCTGCATTGGGATCTATTCATGGTGGCAAGTATCACCTCAGTTCGATTGCCAACGAATGTATTCCACTAAGTGGAATGAGTAGAAAGCCAATTTAGAACAATTATAGGATCGGTCCAAGTAGTGTTTTAAAAGACGCCACTTTAGCCACTGTAGTCACTTTTTTTAGACATAGTAATGATAAAATCGATTCTCCGCTCGCGTTTGTTATTTCACCATAAAATACAGTGGCATATGCATGTTTAGTTAAGTCGTAGAATTTGTGCCGATGTTTCTTGCTATTTGGATATGTTCTATTACTGACAGGTTGTTCCGAATTTTGAGCCATTCGGATGCTAAACCAGACGGCAATTAGTCATCCCAATCCAGGTTGTTGATCCATAATCTTTGAAAAAATATTTTTATTCTATGGTAACTGGAGCAAATAAACTCCGATCCTTTTAGTTATAATACGAGTAGAGGACCAAGTACCTGATAAAATTTCTCGCTTGGTTATATTTGGCTTATCATCCAAATAAACTTTAAATAATAGAGTTTCAAACCTTTTCTTAACCTTCTTTCTTTAATCTTTTCTCATTCGATAACCATTTCCAGTTGAAATCCAAAATTTGGCAGAATTGTGTTTATTTAATCTTTCAATTTTACTGCGTTCTTGATTTACAGCATCTGGGAGCGTGTCCTTACATTTCGCCGCGCTCTCGATATATCACTGCGAATTCGTTAGTCGCCTAATATTGATGGAGCGATTGTGAATGGAAGGCTTACTTTAAACCGACCCATGGATTATATCGTTGAGGGCCTCTTGGGTAAACCTGTTATATGCGATTTGAACGGCCTCAATTTCGCAGAATTTGAACGGCCTCAATTTCGCAGAATTTTGTGCACAAGTTATCCAGATCGTCTTTTGTATTTGTCACGGAAACTGCAAGGGATTATTTTGTTTATCCTTTGAACGTTTTTCCTGCAACTACCTCCCTAATAGGGTGTTTTGCATTACTAATTAACTCTTCTGATCTTTGAAATAATGTTTTGAATGATTGATGGTTTTGCTGTTAGTCTTGAAAAAACAAAAGCTTCAACTTGTAGACTTGGTGTAGTTTTGTTCCATGTTATAACTGCTAATGATACTGCACTCTTCGTGTATCCACCTGTAATGCCCCATATACCCGAAACGGCAAGCTTAGCAGAGCTTCGTTTTAGTGAAAGTCTCTGTGCACAGTTCTCCGTAACGAAAAACATTTGTGATCTGGAATCCAGCAACACCCGATATAGGTAGTATTGATCTAAGCCATAAGCTCAATTTGAGTGTAGGTGGCATGTAAGAGGTTGTAACGATTAGTATCATCTTCATCAATAAATCGTCGTGGAGTAAACTATGATGTTTCTTTTTACATTGTTTACGACGAAATCTGGGCTCACAAGAGTACACATTGTGGTTATCATTTAGGTAATTGAAATAACGATTTTCATTTGTTACTAAGGCTTTTCATTGTTCGGTATGTGTTTCTTTAAATTTGGTGCATTCGTAAAGTTTGTGATGTTCAGCAACGCATAACGAGCACGGTTTCTCCACTGGTGCTGAAACTACATGGCTTTTGTCTATAGGTTTATTCTGACTTGATTGTAATTGCACCTTCTAACCAACTAACTTGTTATCACCGTCTTTACCGTATCCATTCATTGAAACATATTAAGAAATTCTTCAAGAAAGTAAGAATACCGGATTGAAATCAAGGGTAAAGTGTTTACACTTCCTAAATCGATTAAGAGATTTTCGAGTATCAAAAAATGATTACGATGGGTCTTGGTTTCAGGAAAATTCGTGTAGAGGGAACTCCAGTGGGGCCCGGGTTCCCTTTTCTATTTATTTTTTGTCAGCTCAAACGACTTTGATGAATATTGCTGAACAGGGTTTTCGAGTACCAGGAATCGATTGCGACGGGTCCTGATTTCGGAAAAATTGAATTAGAAGGTCACATAAAAATTGGTGAATAGGGGTTTTCCATTGAAAGGCATCGATTGCAATTAGATTGGTCCACATTTCGGGAAAAATGGTTCAGATAAAAATAGTTATCTTTCTATAATTCTTTTTTGGCTCGCTCGAGTGCCAGGAGCCGATTGCAAAGGGTGCTAATTTCGGTAAAATCCGTTCAGAATGTCGTCCAGCGAGGCCAGTTTTTGGCACAATTTTAATAAAAAAAGATTCAGATTTAGGGAAAATTCGTTCCGAGGATCGAACAGTGGGCTCCGGGATTCTTTCTTTAATTTTTTTTGACTCGCACGATTTTGATCAAAAATGAAGAGGGAGGGTTTTCGAGTGCCAGGAATGGATGGATTGTGATGAGTGCTAATTTCAGGAAGACCCGTTTTAAGGGTCGTCCCGAATCCTTCTTTAAAAAAAAATCTTAATATTTTGCTGGCTCGCACGATTTTTATAAAAATTGCTGGATGAGCGTTTTCGATTACAAAAACTGATTGAGATGGGTCTAAATATCGGGAAAATTCATTTAGGGAGTTATCCGGTGGGGTCGGCGAGCTTCGAGCCTCCATTTCACATTATATTTGGCTTGGAAGATTTTGACAAAATTTAACGGGAAAGGGTTTATGAATGCAAAAAGACAATTACGAGTACAAAGAGTACTGATTCCTGAATAATTCATTTAAGATGCGCCGGATACCATGTTTCAAAGTTTTATGATTTTGCTCGATGTTGTATAATGATGCACCATGTTGTGTGATTGTGTCTTGTTGCACCATGTTGCTTGATATCGCTGCATCTTGTTGAAGATGTAGTGTGATGTTCCACTGTGTTGCGTAATGTTGGTTTTGGGTAAAATTTGGCGAGATAGTGTTTTCGTATACAAGGAAACAAATACAATGAGTTCTGATTTCTGGATAATTCATTTAGGAGTCCTCCGGATGGGCTGTCATGTTACACCATGTTGTGATATGTTTCACCATGTTGCATGATGTTGTGCCATGTTACACGATGTTGAACTATGTTCTGAGATGTTGTGGGATCTTATATCATTTTGCGTGATATTGCACTATGTTGCGTGATTCGTGTTTTATCTTGTGTTTATCGAATTAGATATCTAGCGTTATGTTCCATCATATTGCGGAATGTTGTACCATGTTATGATTGGTTGCGTTACGCTGACATTATATGGTTGCACTACTCGCGTCTTATTTAAAATGTTGTTTGTTCTGAACAACAACAATATTGATTTGTAGCATTTGTATCTAATTAATATTTTGACCTTGGTCTCTTTTTCACTCTTTTTCCCACCTCAAATAATTTTGTGGTCTTCTGGTGTGGCCCAGGTCCCTTTATTTCATTCGGTTAGCACGATCCGAATTTCGTTCGGTTAGCACGATTTTGATAAAAATCGGTGAAGAGAAAGCCCAGGAATCTAATGCCGTCGATTTCGATGGTTGCTAATTTCGGAAAAAATCGGTTAGGGGTCGCCTCCGGTAGGACCTGTTTTAAATTCAAACCATTTAAATAACAATTGTGGCGACATGGGTTTTCTAGTGCCAGAAATGGATTGCGGTGAGACCTAATTTTAGACAAATTCATTTAAGGTTTTTCGGTCCGAACAATTAACTTTTAATAAAAATGAGATGGGGTTTCGTGCACCAAGAATGGATTGTGATGAGTTCTAAATTCGTAAAAATTATCAAATGAGGTCTTGGTTCCATTTAAAAAAAAATCTGCTCGAACGATTTAGATAATAAATTTCAAAGAAGATATTTTCAAACGTCGGGAATTTTGTATAGAGGTGCTCCGGTTTAGCCGCTATGTTGCGTCCTGTTCCACAATCGGATTATGTCATCTCTATAGAATTGGGGATGAAATCAGATTAATGAAGAAAATGGGAATCTAATATACATTTTGGACATTCCTCTGGAATATTGTCAATTTTAATGAACGTAAGCCATTTCTTAACCAATTGGGATACAACTATCTTTGTATGTTAAACATAGGATAGGATTCCAAAATGAGTTCCAGCTGTAATTTTGAACAAAAAGTAAATTGGATGCAACGAAGACTTTTCTCAATCGAATAGTATGGTACTCGGTTGGTACTATGAAAATATCCGATTTGATTGAAATAAACCTGAGTGTGTTTTAAATTGAATAAAGCTAAACCGTTGCTAAGCCAAGCGTGGTGTAATTATCATTTTCTTTTACAAAGTAACAATAAGTATAGTAATCATGAAAATTTTCATCCCCGATATTTTTGCCCGATGTTTTTGCAGATTTAACATTCGCTATACTGCTGAAGTTCGAAACAGCTACGACAGGTTTACTGATTTTGATGAAACTTCATATATAAATTTTTTTATAAATTGGGAGCTCCCAAGTGAGCAATAATTCCACCGGCTTTGTTATGTTGTTTAAAAAACCTTACAATTTCGATCGATCGACTTGCTTTTGTCTACAGTACGGAATTTTTTGAGCCAGGCTATGTTTGTGTATAGATGTGATCACTCCCCAACTACCAGTAAAAGAAAATCAGGTGGGTGTGTTCTCATTGCCGTGCATTCCACAATTTGTAATTCTTTAATAAATTTAACAACATCAAAAGTGCAACTGCGTGGGAATCGATATAAATAAAAACAACCTCTGCACATATACACCGACTATTTGCCACCTCAATCCAGTAGTGAAGTATATGCTAGATACAGCGGCGCCATTGGTGAACTATTATGACGATGAAAATAATAGTCTGCTACCGTATAGCATTACATCTAAGACAGAATAAACCGGGTCATTCTTAGATTTGTTTTCATTAATGAGCCTACCAACCTTAATGTAATTAAGGATCACTAACGTATTTCGAGGTCAATGACCTATACCACAGGGCGATGGAAATTATAATCGACTATCAATAAATGCAAAACCAAGAAACAACATCAAACCTCACCATTTGGGCCTGCAACTACTTCGAAGCAATTTTATGGGTTGACATTTTAAATTCCAACGATGTAAATGTTGTACTTCATCAGTTTTATGAGATTTTTTTTTGCTTAAATTTGAGAATCATATCCCATTACACAGAAAACAATTCGTAGTCATACTCCTTGGTTTGGTGATGGTCTTGTAAATTCAAAAATCACAAAACTAACAATTCAACTGATTTTAATTTGGCATTTTGTGCCACGTGATGCAATATTTCTAGAAAAACGAATAAATTCGGATTTAGGCTTTAAAATCAGATTTTCTTATATTTAACGTAGCCCAGAACACTCTCTTATGTATTAATGTGATGGTAGACCTGTACAACATCCAACTGATGTGGCACTAAACGGTTAACTTTAAAAACTCAAAATTTGGACAAATTAGGAAAGCAATTTGAACATTTTAGCGAAACGCATTTTTATGTATTATATTTGCGCAGCTCTGGGAAACTGTTGCCAGAAATTTGTTATTGTTTTAAGAAATCAATTTGAAGAAACAAAACCAGATCGAATAAATCATTTCGGTTGCCGACCACTGCAGCAAACGTAGACGACAAAATAAATTTTAAAAAAAACGAAACACTTTTAAGTACGAAAGCATAGCCTACTGAGATTCGAAATTGTTTGCGGTATGCAAAGTGTTTTCATTTGATTTAATGTCTGGTACGCAGCTGAAGTGAATGAAATTTTACATATGACACAGGCGAAAACGAAAATGAGAATTTCACCGTTAAATTTTATTTTACGGTACGCAGTTTAACACGTTCGCTACTCAGCGACACTTATATGTGACACGCTAGTTTTAGGATAAACCATGTCACAAATATGTGACACAAAGTGCTATACAACTTTGTTGTGGTTTGTGATACGAGTTTTTACTTTGCGCGGTAGTTTATAGGAGTGTAGGACACGTATTTGTGTCGAACGGTTTATGTGTACCAGTTTTTTTTTCTGGGACACCCCGAAATGATTTTGGAGAAAAGCTAATCAATATATTTTTCGTTTAGTGCAGCAGAATTTTGCTTGTGTTTTTATTGTAGTTTAAATTTGTAATTCTATATTCTAAAGCGTTGTATGATTGGCTAATTAGTTATATAAGAAAATTAGTATTTATGTAATTTCGAACAATTAAACATTATTGGTTTCATTGTTATATTGTACCGATTGAAGGTAAGAATTGATAAACTTTATAATTTTTTAACAACATAATCTTCAACTCATAAGGGCAATGTTCTGCATAATGGAAGGACAGAGTAAGCCCTCTCTCTCGAGTAGATTGTTGGATCCACATTCGATTCAAGCAGCAGTGCGATTGATTTTGAAAACTTTGGAAGTAGCGTTCGTATCAATGATACCGAAAGTAACTCTTCTGAATTCTCAGAAGCATCGGATTTACAAGGTATTGGGAATGTTGAAGTAACTGATAATGACGTAAAGGTGGATGTTGAGCCTGAACACAATAATATTATATTTACGGGTGCTGAAGAAATATTAATAAATCTTCCATCCAATGCAGAACCAATTGAATATTTTGCAAAAAATGTTGAAAATGATTTTGTGCCAAAAATTGTAATGTGGACTAACGCAAGCGCAAAACTTATTTTTGTTCATAAGCGACTACGAGCAAAATCTAATTTTAACCGGTGGAGCAGGTGCTTGCTTTATGCATTCTTATGCCACTTAATAAAAAACCCGCCTTACGAAAGTATTGGACCAAAAGCGAGCTGCATGTTCAAAGCATTTTTGATCAAACAATTAGTCGAATACGATTTGAAAATATGATAAGAAAAATATAAAGAAACAAGTGAAGAAGTTTCAATCGATTATACAAGATTCAAATGAAGCACTACTTTTGTGGTGGGCAAGTCACATTCCGACAGTATATCCCAAACAAAAAGCATAAGTGTGGTATAAAGTTTTATGAGCTGTATTCCAGATGGATTTTTGCTAAATATGCTTATTTATACCGGACAAGGGACGGTATCACACAAACACGTGCATTAATATGGTGTAGTCAAAGAACTTATGAAGGGGTATTTGGGTAACGGTCATACATCCTATATGGATAACTATTACTGCCGTGTCGACTTGGCAGCATTTTTAGTTAGTCATGTATAAAAAAACGAAATAAAGAAGTCACTAAGCCAACAATTTTGCAGACTTTAATGCCTACATGTCCGGCATCGACAGGAACCAAATGGTTTCTTACTATGCTTGTCAGGAGTCACAAGAAATGCCGCCAATGTAGTAAAACTGATAAGAGGACTGCGACCAAAAACGTTTGTTGTAATTGTAAAACCAATTTCGAAATTTAGTGAAATTAGTATTTCTCGTATTAGACTACAGATGTCTCTGTTTAACTCTACACATTTTTCACTGCACTTTTATCTGGCACTATTCTGGTAATTCGCCGTAAATAGGGAACTGGGGAAAAAATGTATATGTAATTTCTGTTGAAATACTTTGTTTCCGGGCTACTGATTTATCCTCAGTTTGATGTAAAAATTTATAAATTGGGAAATCATTTTTCAGGGCAGGGAAAATTATTCCCAATTTAATTTTTTGTCCAAAAAAATTAAAACTACCCTTTTACCTCAGTAAGCCAGAAAAAAAAATTACATATAAATTCGTTCCCCAATTCCCAATTCCCGGGGAATTACCAGAATAGTGGCACAGGTACGATTGAATGATGATGATCAATTTGTTTAATTTGTACAACAAACAAACATAAAAAATATTTTGACATGAAGTTATAAAAAAATAATAATTCAACATGAAGCGTTAAAATTTCACGAAACTCGACAAACAATTTTTCGTGGAATAACAAATATGTTACCTGTAAACGCTGCAAACGAAATCTGAGCCGCGACATACCTGAAACAATAAAAAAAATTATTGATAGTTTTTCAATATTAATTAATCTGATTATAACTCGGTGAATATGGTGATATCATTTAAGGTACGTCCAGCTAGTAAAATGTATAAAGTAGTAGGCGCAAAATCACATATGCGCGACTATTATTCATCATGAGATCATTTTCATTCAATTTCTATACATAATTCGCTAATCTTATCCTTTCAATCAAACTGCGTGTGTACAGCATCTCTCGTTCATTGCGATATATAAAAATAAATATAAAAACAACAATATCCGATTGAATTGAATTAATTGCAAAAGAAACGGGGCGCACATATATGCCACTTGCCATGTCATTTAAATTTGCATGACTCAACCACACATCATCGTCGGCATATAATACTCGTACATACACTTTGCGCGATTTAACGTTAATTTGCATTTTGAAGAAAATAAATAAAATCGAGCGCGCGAATCTCATAAAAAAATATATGAGGTGCAATGATTCATCTTCGCAAATGATATTACATAACGTAAATAAGAATCTCACTACCCATATTTCGAATGTGTGTTGCGAACCCGCATACACTTTTTATGACCTTTTTACGAACTGTGCGCGCTCACGTTGTGGCATTGTCTAATGTTTTGTTTTAATTTGATTACTTAATTTTTGTAATTATTCATTTCTGATCAATTATCTAAAATCACTTTCAAATTTTGTAATCGCACCAACTCCACAATATGTTTTATGTGAGATGGCATTGGGGTTGATTGGATGGTGTTAAACCGTAACGAAAATTAAAGTCAATCGATTTAATTACCTGGGTACGTGTACACATAAACTTCAACATATTTTTCATGTCACCCACCGCGACAACCGATCGAGCACCGCTAATCCATTTCACATTTCAATTCTGTGTATTTAAATATAACGATTGCGACAACTCTAAAATACATATAAATTATACGAAACTATTAAGTATTGATTTCATTGTATATAGCATTAGTTTGTTGTGTAAAAGAACTGTAATAAACTAACTAATTTACTGCAAAAAACAATCTAAACGAAACGCGATCCAATTGCTTTAGACTAGTGGAGAACTTGTGGGGTCAAATTCGTATTTGTTGTTGGTAGTTTACTGTGCTGTATGTCAATCGATCTGACCGATTATTTCAAAAACTAAATTAATAGTGTTTTATGTATATAAAACTACACGAATGTATATACATTTTCATATGCAAGAGTCGGAGTCAATTTAAAATTGGAAAAGTTGTATATATTGTGTTACGTATGAGGAAAAAAACTGGAAAATGGGTTGGCAGTTGGTGTGCGAGTAAGCAATAAATTCGTGCACAGATAGTTTGCATGTAAATGAAATGAGTTACAATGTAGTTTTGATTGTGAGTGGCAAGTGAATTTGCATAGAGTTGATAGTGTAATGTAATCTATATCTTTGTCTATATTTTTTGAATTGGTTAACTAATATACTTAAATTTCTGCTTTCTTTAAGATGACAACCTCATTTATTCGTGGTATCTGGCATGTGATCAATTAAAAAAAGAATTGGGTGGAAAAACTTGTAATATATAAAACTTTCAGAAATAATTAACTGGAGTGTCAAACGAATACTTAACAAGTCTGATCTGATATCAAAGATGCGGTACTGTCAAAAACACCGTAGTACTTACTAAAGGTAAGTTACTAAGGTCATATGTGGAGCAATGAAACTCAGTTTTAAATTGTGTAGAGTGCAGAAAAAGACTAGATTTGTTGTTATTGTATAAATGTTCAAAAACCATGACTAGGTAGTGCCAAAGTTAGACCCTATAAAGAGCATCAGTTAGCAAATCATTTCTCGTTGCACATATCTCAGGTTTTACTAGATGTAGTTTAAGGTGGATTAAACCTTGTAAAACGGTATTGAAGATGGAATATATTTTCAATATGTATGGCCCGAAACGTTAGTAAAACTAAAACATTACCTTTACTTCTGATCCTGAAAATTTTTTTCCAAAATCATATTACAAAAATATTAAATTTGTTTATGCAAGTTCTCACAGGAATTACCTGAAACTTGGGCCTCTGTCACGAAGCAGTGTAGGCCATCTGGAACCTAAAAAATATAGCCCCATTTTTTCCAGCTGGAGAGGAGATTCGTGCCGGATTCTGCATGTAACGATTTTGAACAAAAAATATATTGGCAGTACAAATTAATTCGGTCCTTTTTTTTAATTTTAAAAATGCATTTTTAAAATGAATGAACAGGGTAATTAATATATATCGCTGCTTACGACTTTTTCCCACCTCTCAGGCAATTTTCGAATCTCATTTTCGAAAAACGTTTCAATTTCTTCGAAAGAAATGAACCGGTGACCTGCTAAATCGTGTTGCATCCGAGCGTTTCCAAATATTTTTTTACGACTTTTGCAACGTGAGCCCGTTGTTAAGCAGAAGAATAACTTTATCTTAATGCATGGCTCAAACGAATTAATTTAGTCTGTACCGCTCGCCCGTAATGGAATCGCCAGGTTGTAGCAGCTCGTAGTACACAACGCCTCTTTGGTCCCACCAGATACGCAGCATAACCTTCGAACCATGAATGCTCGTCTCTGGTGTTGATGTTGAGGTCGATGGCAACGATTGGGCAAAGTGTAGTATTTTTTCCTCTTGGGATTATCGTCGAAGATCCACATCTCGTCACCAGTCACCATTCAATGTAAAAACGATTTCTTGTTTGTCTTTGAAGCAGCTGCTCGCAAGAAAGAAATCGCGTTTCCACGTCTCTAATTCATAAGGGACCCAATTGCCTTGCTTTTGAATCATGCCCATAGATTTCAATCGTACGGAAACTTTGTATTGGGTCACCCTCAATGTACCGGCAAGCCCTCTTGCGTTTGAGTAGGATCCAGGAATCCATCGTCTACGAATTTTTATGACTATCCCAAGCGTGGCTTATCTTCAACACTGAAATCATTCATTTTGAAGCGTCGAAACCATTCTCTACATGATTTATCGGTTGGAGCATTGTCACCGTAAACTTCCACACGCATTCGATGTGTTTCAGCTGCACTTTTTTCCAATTAAAACAAAAAATTAACACTTCCCGCAAATACTGTTTAGTTATCACAAAATCTGACATATTCAACATCGTAACAAACAACGGAAACGACCTGAAACAACGGAAATCAGCTGTCAATTAAAATATTTATTATAGTCAGAGCCACGTTTTGAAAACGGACCGAAATTTGTATTCCCAATATTAAGAAATTTTCTTCTGTGGCGATTTTCACTGTGCCTAAATGAAACTTGGGCCACTATCATTCACAAAGTAGATTGAGCTACCTGTAATCCAAAAATTTTAGCCATTATTCTATAAAAGAAAGTTTGTGTTAGACTCTGAATGCAACGATTTGCAACAAAAATGTACTTAAAAATTTTCTTCTGTGGCGATGTATACAGGGACTAACTGAAACTTCAACCACGGTTACGAAGTATTGTAGGCCATCTGGAATCCAAAAATCGTAGCCCAATTTCTAAACAAGCTGGAAAGAAGGCTCGTGACTGATTAAACGGCACAGTGGTTAAAGCTTTAGCGTTTGGATCGGGGGGTACCGGGTTCGAATCCCGATTCAAAAGGGATTTTTTATCATCAGATTACGATCTGTGATGAAAATGACCACAACAATGACAAAAAAGTAGGTTCTTCTCTGACGGTTTTCAAAGGGATTACCAGAGACCAAACGGGGTAGGCAATCTGGAATCCAAAAACGTAGCCCCATTTCTATACGAGCTGGAAAGAACGTTGGTGCCACACTCAGCATGTAACGATTTTTAAGAAAAAAGTTACTAAGAAATTTTCTGCTGTGACGGTTTTACTGGGATTACCTGAGACTTGGGCCACTATCAAGAAGTAGATTAAGTCATTTGGAATCAAAAAAATGTAACCATATTTCTATACAAGCTAGAAAAAAAATATATTCTGAACTCAGTATGTAACAAATTTCATCAAAAAAAATTACTAAAAAAATTTGTTCTGTGGCGGTTTCACAGAGATTACCTGAGACGTCGGCAACTGTCAAGAAGTAGTGTAGGTCACCTTGGATCCAAAAACTGTTGCCCCATACCTAAATAAGCCGAAAAACGGTTCGTGCCAGACTCAGTAGGTAGCGCTCTTTCAACAAACAACTTCTAAACTTCTTAACAAGCTGTAAAGAAGTCTCGTAAAAGACTTGTAGGTAACGATTTTCAACATAAAATTTGCTAAAAGTTCTTTATTGTAGCGGTTTTCACAAGGATTACCTGAGATTTCGGTCATTGTCACGAAACAGAGTAGACTATTTAGAATCCAAAAATGTAGCCCCATTTCTATACGAGCTGAAGATAAGTTTCGTGCCAGACGCAGTATTTAACGATTTACAACAAAAATTTTGCTAAGAAATCTCTAGTCTTCTGTGACGATTTTTATCGGGGATTATCTGAGACTTCAGCCACTGTCACGAAGTAGTGTAGGCTATCTGAAATCCAAAAACTGTAGCCCCATTTCTAAACAAGATAGAAAAAAGTTCGTACCAGACTCAGTACGTAAAGATTTTCAACGACTTATTGTAAGTCATCTGGAATCTAAAAATTGAAGTCACATTTCTAACCAAGCTGGAAAGCCAAGCTTCGTGCCAAACTTGTAGGTAACGATTTTGAACAAAAAATTTACTTAGAAATTTCCTTCTGTGACGGTTTTCACTGGGATTAGCTGAGACTTCAGGCACTCACAAAATGGAGTAGACCATCTGGAATCCAAAAACTGTTTACTCATTTCAATATAATCTCAATATGTTAAAACTTTGAGTAAAAAAATTACTAAGAAATTTTCTTCTGTAGCGGTTTTCAAAGGAATTACCTGAGACTTGGGCCACTGTCACGAAGTACTGTAGATCATCTGATCTAAAAAATGTAACCCCATTTCTATAAGAGCTGTGGCTTTAACCGGGATTATCTGAAACTTCGGCCACTTCAAAGAACAGAAAAATAAAGAGCAGCGAATACTAGAACGACACATGTCCATTTTCTGTGGTACTCCAGAAAGAACGTAAGAACTACTATGGTAAAACACAGAATTGACACCGGTTTGCGGCAGGCACCTAGAAGATTGCCTTTGACAAGAGTTATCGGGTCATCGAGCAGTCTATGGAGCTAACCGATGGTTCACTCTTCAGAACAGAGTAAAGTATTTGAGTACTTTGACATCGATAATCGAAAAGGAGGCGCACATGAAAATTTTGACGCATTATCAAGGCGACCGTATCAATTTGAATGTAAACACTGCGGATGAATGGAAGAAAAGAGGACATAATCGTTGTACGGCTTATAAAAGTGCTACCCGATATTGATATCCGATAAAGCAATCCAGAAGGAATAGTTACTAAATCCGGATTTATCACTAATATTGCGTTTATGGAAGCAGATCGTCGGCCAACATGGAGTGAGATTTCAGATAGGACTTCCTTAGTGAAGACATCTTCCGCACGGTAGGAAATCCTTCAGTTAGAGAATGATTGTTTAAAACGAACATCGGAGAGCTCGGACGCCAAAATTAAAGAATTATTAAAAGTGGTGCCAAAAATAGAATTAGTAAAATAATTAAGGAGCATCATTGACATGAGAAAAGAGGTTATCGCGGTAATGGTCATTTTACAACAAAATGGGAAATTGGCTGTTAAAACGAAAGTAAATTTAACTGCTGAACAAGATGAAGAGTTTGGTTTACAGCTTCAGGGAATACAGGAAATACATTAACGGATAATTTACCCAAATATGCAACAGTGTATTTGGTACAAATGAAATCGGAGGTGCTTCCTAAATTTATGCAATTTGTTCAGATGGCGAAGACAATCTTTGGCAAAAGTCAGATAGAAGAGGATCAAACATCTCTTTAAATCCCTTATCAGAATGGCATTGTTAAACACAAAAATAGGACACCGGAAACGGCACCGTGTATAATAAGTGCTTAATGATGCTACTCATATTCTGGGCTGAAGCAATTATTATTGCAAATTGCATACTAGATTAGATTAATGGAAGATAAAATGGATTCATTATAAGAAACCAAAATATGGGAATCAGTATAAATTTTCTAAATTTTCTGATCCAAATTTTGCGGAATGTAGAATCACACGAAATTCATATGGCGAATTTTGCTTTATGCAAGTTGCTTTATATGACACCACGTTAAAGAAACCAAATGACTCAGGGCAATACTTGAGAATTTGAACGTTGAGGTGAATAACCTAACTACAATATCATAGCCAGCAGTTTTAAGCATATCGACAGGAACATTTTAAAGAAAAGCTGTTGTAATCTAACGGGTGTTAAGCTTATTTAACATTAATTTGACAGATTATCCCTCTCCTTACTGTTTGTTTTAAAAAACAAATGTTTTTTGGCGGTAAATCTATATCAATTCATTACATTAAGGTTGCACTGTGTAAATCAACAATCTAAACCCCAGGTGCCGAAAAATGTTATACGATCAAAGCGAAATACAAAACCACTTTCATCCGTATACAGTGGTAAGTCGCCAAAATGGTACAGCAACAAAACTCTTTGTTTACAATTGATAATCGTACAGGTACCCTTTATTGTCTCGTATGCAAGACAAGAAAACAGTTATGTAACAATAAAATCACAACCAAAATAATTTTTTAGAATGGTTCACCACAGGTATCCAGCCATATACACACCAAAATATACGAGCTCGAAAAAAAAGTCGAACTCCATATACTATATAGACATTTAAAAAGTGTTAAACACTTAATTTTTTTATAAACTGTGCTTGTTGTTGCTCTTATCGCATATAAGAAAGCCAATAAAATTTTAAGTCCCTTTTTTAATTCTTCATATCTAGATACTAAATATTTCTTCATTTCTTCGTTTTATTTTTTAATTTTTGTGTATTTTGGGGTCTTATCAAATTTGGAAAATCAGTTAAAAAAATTATTTTTACCCGATGGCGGTCCGAAACATATACGAACAACGACCAAAAAGGTCAAACACAGTTCAAATTATGATTTAGCCTGTGTGTGGTCGAAAATGTTTGTTAAACCAACAAAAGTGGCGAGTCCAATTTTTGAATTTTTATTTTGTGTATTTCTAAATTTTATCACGGATTAGTTTCGTGTATTTTGCATAAATTTGATTTGTCAGACAGTTTCAAAATTTTTGTTATGTATATAAAGAACTGATTTCGCAGTCTTAGAATATTCATGTGATTATAAAAGTCGGCAAATAAATAAATAAAAATTATTGCTAAAATTGAATTTATTAACATGTTGGAAACCAGTGGGATTTGTTATTTATTTTCAATTAGTTATTTTACACTATATATAGCTTCGATATAAATCATCACTCTTGGGGGCGCTAGTATTGAGTGACTTTGTATTTTGCATACAAATATTTTCTCGTATTACACGGATGATATTTTTCATTCATAATATTGAATTTTTCAAACGAGAATTAGTTCACGGAATGCTGAACAAACTGAATTCCAGTGTGATGATGTTAAAAATATTGTTATGCATTGTAATATGACGATATATTTTTGAAGGACAGTCTTGCAAAATTCAGAAACAATTTTGTAAGAACTCTAAAGTGGTTAAGGTGGGAAAATATTTTTTTTGTTTTGGGCAATGATGTGAAAAATTATTGGAAACTATGTTACATTGGTGAAAATTCACATGAGGATAAATCTTGGAATTTTCACAAAATATTCTTATTTCTAAGGTCGTATGGGTACATGACAAATGACCGCTACCAGTAGATCTCCTTCTTCAGCGAATCCGTTAAGAGATCGGGATTAATAAATTTTGGTAGCATGAAGTTTCTGACAACTTGACAATGTGTATAAAAAATACCCAGGTACCATACAAAACTTATACAAATACGAACATACCAAATTTATAAAAAGATAAATATTGTCAGAGTCAACCATTTTCGATTCTGTAGAATGGCTGAAACCTGAGACCATTTTTATTAAAATATTTTCAAACATATTGTGGCTAATAAATGGGAAGACGAACTCAGCGATGGCTTAACAGGTAAATGGCTCAACAATTAAGACGAAATTACAAGTGAAACCTTTGTTTAATAACCGGTGTGAAGTTTCTAACGTTAATAAAAAGTGTAGCTACACAAATTAACAAAAAAGTGTAGCGTACACAAAAAACATTTTTAAAAGTGTATGAAAATAGTCTATATTTAAAATATAATTAATGTATACGAAAAAAAACGTTAACTAATATTCAGTTAATATTTCTAATTAAAACCAAACAAAAAAATATACTGATATGCAAATATTAATGTTTTCAAAGATTTATCTATTTACCGATTGAGGTTAAACACATAATTAACTGCCCATCAGAGTCTCCGCAATATAGCCACTACTATTATCGAATAGTAGACATTCGAGCCTATTCAAATTAGTATAGTCCGTACAAATAGAGAGGGTTGGACTTCTCTGCCAAAATTTGAGACTATTCGATAATAGTAGTGGCTATATTGCGGAAACTCTAGGATGAACTGTCAATTGGGTCTGTATGATCAGCTCTCATATCATATTTTTGTCAACATATCAAATTTTGTCAGAGGAGTCCAACCCTTTTTATATGTACGGGCTATACTAATTTAAATAGGCTCTCCTAATACTCCAAATACTCACCTAAACACAGAAATCTAGGCAGAGGCCAGATTTTACATGGTCCTTCGAGCCTCCAGAACAACCGGCGGACAATAAAACTCACTTGTAAAGGGATTTTACATTGAGAATTCGAGCTATACCACATCAACCGGCAGCCAATAGTTCCACAAACATATTGCTACAGGCCAAGATACGTCGAAGCATCGAACTCACAACAACAGGTATCGAAATTCAACGGCCAATCAACAACCGGCAAATAAATCAAGCTACGCCATACAACAACAGTCCAACAATCCTGTCCATAAAAGCATAGACAAGGAGCGGTTATTGCAGCAGCAAAATGACAAGGCAGGAGAGTTGGAGCACATCATCTCGAACTACAAAAAAGATGTTGCAGCTCGGAAAACTAAAAGGTATCTTGAGGCGAAAATAGCAACTCTCAAAAAGACGTACAACGAATACGTCGATGTGGACAATCAAATAAGAGAGTTCCAGCCTGAACTAGATCCAAAACACCAATACTATAAAGACAGACAAATAGTATGGGAAGGATTTACAAAATATGTTGAAGATATGCGTCAACTCCTAAATTCATCATCCTTACCATCAACGCAAGCTTCAGACGCATCTTTCAAATTCAACTTTGCCGGCGAGGAGTCAAATAACAACGACCGAGGAGATGAAACTTCATCAACCAACAAAACTAATCAATCATCTGAATCATCAAGTAAGGACAACCAGCATCAGTCTGAAAATTCCAGTAAAGGGGTAGCACACAGCAACCAGAAGCTGCTCAAGAAGCAAGATGTCCTGATGAGGAGGATGCACAGAAAATTAGAATCGATTGAAGAAGCATTGGACGACAACAACATTCCAATGGAGTTTATAAAGCTAAAAATGGCTCAATTATCCCAAGAAATGGGGGCAATTGACGATTTGCACATAGAGCTCTTAGTAGAAATGGAAGAGCAAGAGCAAACAGCTCCCTACTTCCAAAATAACTACTATGAGGCTCTCAAGGATAGAGTAGACTCAACAACATTGCGATGGCAGCGCAACCGGAAAGGAGAGACTTCGAACCAGGCTCGAGAAGCCAAAGTACAATTACCCAAGATAGAGCTACCAACATTTCATGGCGATTATGAGCATTGGAGCTCCTTCAACGATATTTTCACCGATCTCATCCACAACAACAATAAGCTATCGGACACAATCAAAATGACGTACTTGAAGGCAAATCTACAAAAGGGAGCAGCCCAGTTGATCAGTCACCTCTCAACAATTGGTGACAATTACAACAAGGCCTGGGAAATACTGCAAGGAAGATACAACAACCCCAGATTATTAGCAAATAAGTATTTCAACTCACTACTAACTTTACCAACAATACATGCACCATCAGCAGCAGCAATTCGTAATTTGCATGATACTACAGTTGAAATATTACACAACATCAACAAGTTAAAATTACACTCTCCCTTTGAAGCCCTAGTGATGTTCATTCTAGGCAAAAAACTAGACCCGGAAACCACTAGGCTCTACGAAACATCATTAGAGAATCCGAGAGAAACTAAACGAATCAATGAATTCCTCAGCTTCATAGAAAGAAGATTCCAATCGCTAGAGGCTATGGGGTTCACCAAGGTGGTATACACACAACCGCAACCAATGGTACCACTGAAACGGGTACACGCTACAACCGTAGACAGCCAGTGTGTAGTAAAGGGATGCCAAGGAAAGCATCAGCTGCAAGACTGCAATCAGTTCAAGCTAATGCCAACGTAAGACAGAAGCAAGTTGGTCAACGAAACAACTACTTGTGTACGTTGTTTAACGCGACATCCAAGGAGTAACCCATGCAGATCCGCAATACGATGCATTGTGTGCCAAGGACATCACCACACTCTTCTGCATGGTAACAACAAGGCATCGACCAACATGGGGACAACACAAACTCTAGTAGTTAAACAACAAGGACCTGTATTACTACCAACAGCAATAGTTAGAGTAGCAACGGACACTGGACATCTTATCACAATGAGGGCATTAATTGATTCAGGGTCCCAAGCTACATTGATATCATCGAGAGCTGCCAATCTGCTCAACATCAAAAAGAGAAAAACACATGTGAACATTTCAGGCATTGGCGGTAGTGAAGCAGGAATCTGCAAACATACAATCAGCATAAAGCTGGTGCCAAGATTCAATGGAGAATTTAGTTTGGACGTGGAAGCTTTGGTATTAAACAAATTAATTCAACAACTACCAGAAGCTGATATCGACAATAGCACATGGAGCCATCTCAACAACATAAAACTAGCAGATCCACACTACAATGTATCTCAACCGATTGATATCATACTAGGCGCAGATTACTATCCATTAATAATAGCTAACAACATTATCAAAGGTAGCCACCGAGAGCCAATGGCGCAGAACACTGAGTTCGGATGGATTGTAATCGGCAGCATGAGTAACATGGACAACCGAGTAAGAAGAGCCATGGTGACGACAAAATCAATCGAAGATCAACTAAAATTATTCATAGAGGTTGATAGCATTCCTGAAGAAAGGAGCCTTACAGCAAAAGAAAATCAAGTTGAGGAGACATTTTAATCAACATCTAGTCGACACACAGATGGACGATTCATAATAAAAATTCCATTTAAGGACGATCACGTTAAACTTGGAGAATCTAGGAAAAGAGCAGCAGCCAAACTTCTGCAAATCGAAAGAAGATTTGTCAAAGATCCGGACTACGAACAATTATATAAACAATTCATGCAAGAATATATAGATTTGAACCACATGGAGTTAATACAAGGAAAGCCAGAAGTTGAGCGCGTCGATAATATGTATTACATACCACATCATGGTGTGCTCAAGGAAGGCAGTACAACAACCAAACTCCGAGTTGTGTTCGATGCTTCAGCGAAGACCACCACGGGAGTGTCATTAAATGATCTAATGATGACTGGCCCAAAATTGCAGAAAGATCTTACGGACATATTGCTCCGATGGTGACGGCATAAATTCATACTGACTGCAGATGTCGAGAAAATGTACCGACAGGTATGGATTCGTGAGGCAGATCGAGACTATCAGAGAATATTATGGAGAGACGATCCCGCTAAACCTATGGCTACCTACAGATTGAACACGGTTACCTATGGAACTACCGCAGCCAGTTTCCTAGCAGTGCGATCCTTGTTGCAACTGGCACAAGATGGTAGCAGCACTTATCCAACAGCATCCAAGATCCTGTCGTCGGAGTTTTACGTTGATGACATGCTAACTGGAAGTGATACTATAGAGGAAGCACTTTCAACTATAAAGGAATTAAGGGAGCTCACGGAGGAAGGTGGTTTTAACCTGAGAAAATGGACTTCCAATTCCGAGGAAATTTTGGAACATATCCCAGGCGAATTACATCATAAAGGCAACGTACAAATCAAACTATCCGACAGCGTAAAAACCTTAGGGATCGTGTATCATCCCTCTACAGATGCGTTTGAGTTCGATGTCTCAAGATTACAACTATCACATGGTCAACAAACCAAGCGATCATTGTTATCAGATTCATCCAAATTATTCGACCACATAGGGTGGCTGTCACCAATAACCATCACGGCCAAACTAATGATGCAAGAAGCATGGACAATGGGAATAGGATGGGATGATTGCCTCCCAGCGACACTAAACGCTAGATGGATGAACTACAAGGAAGAAATGTCTATAATGAAGCAGATAATGATTCCTCGGTGGATTGACACAACAACAAAATCATCAATTGAGCTGCATGGATTTTCCGACGCATCCGAGTCTGCGTATGCTGCGGTGGTATACTGTCGAACAACTGACAATATGGGTCACATTACAACACACCTACTCACAGCAAAGACACGCGTCGCAAGGTTCCTTGAAACTCAATGACATCAAGACTTACGCCTGGACTGACTCAACTATTACATCATGCTGGATTAAAGGGGAGCCGAACCGATTTAAAACGTTTGTAGCCAATAGAATTTCTGCAATAAAAAGTATGCTACCAACAACTACATGGCATCATGTAAGGTCAATTGAAAATCCGGCAGACATAGCGTTACGTGGAACAACCCCTTTAGCTCTCGCTAACAGCAACTTATGGTGGAAGGGTCCAGATTTTCTCCATGAGGAATTACAGTTGGGTTTTGATGTACTCACACCAAACAACATTCCTAATGACGTACATCTGGAGGAATTAAAAGAAAACTCAATAGTCAATCTGGCTGGCATAAAAGAAGTCAACCCGTTCTTACAATTATTTGAGCGGTATTCAAGCTTCAACAAACTAAAACGCATCGTCGCGTATTGCAGAAGATTTATTTACCACAAACCGCCCACAGCCAACCAGCTAGGTATACCATCGAATAAAGAACTTCAAGATGCAGAAATTACAATTCTGAAAATCATCCAGGAACAAGACTTCCATACCGAAATTCGGTGTCTCAAATCCTTTAGGCATTTAGAAAAAAGAAATAGAATTTTATCTTTGAATCCATTTATAGATAATAATGGAATACTAAGAGTGAATGGTCGGCTACAAAATTCAAACCTTACGCCTGCCAGCCGAAGCCCAATAATCTTGGACAAGCACAATATATTAACGCTGCGAATTATCGAAGATGCTCACCACAGCACTTTGCACGGTGGCATTCAATTAACCTTGTCACATTTAAGGAACAAATATTGGATTATTGACGGTAAGCGGGCGGTGCGAAGCGTGATTCAAAAATGTCTAAAATGTTTCCGCCACAAGCAGCATATATCAGAACAACTAATGGGAACTTTGCCAGCTGCCAGAGTACAACCAGGAAGAGCATTTGCCAAAACAGGAATCGATTATGCCGGTCCCATCCAATTGAGAACAACAAAAGGAACGGGGTACAAGGCTTACAAAGGATATATAGCTCTCTTCGTATGTATGGTAACTAAGGCGATCCATATTGAAATAGTAAGCAGTCTTACAACGGAATCCTTCATTGCTGCCTACAAGCGTTTCGTTTCCAGGAGAGGATTGTGTACCGATATCTTCTCCGACAATGGAACATATTTTGTCGGAGCAAACGCTGTATTAAAAAATAACTATCACACGGCTATGACAACATTACCGAGCGACATTGCAACAATGTTAGCTATTGATGGAACCAATTGGCACTTCATTCCGCCTCACACTCCTCATTTTGGAGGTATCTGGGAGGCAGGTATAAAGTCAATAAAATTTCATCTCAAGAGGGTTATTGGTGAATCAACATTAACGTTCGAGGAACTGTGCACGGTAACAACTCAAATTGAAGCGTGTCTTAACTCTCGACCTTTAAAACCACTAACAAATGACGTCTCTGACTTAGCAGTAATAACTCCAGGGCATTTCTTAATTGGAGATTCACTGAAGGCGCCACCATGTGCAAACGTCGAAACTATGGGGTTGAAAACAAGATGACACCTGACTGAACAATTAATACAACATTTCTGGAAACGATGGTCTTCTGAATATATTCACCAACTTCAGCAGCGAACCAAGTGGACAAAGATCAAGCCTAACTTGTTGGTAAACGACTTAGTACTAATAAATGATGATCAACTACCTGCTACCCGGTGGAAATTGAGACGGGTTCTTGAAACTCATACTGGGAAGGATGGCTTGGTTCGAGTCGCCACAGTAAAATGTCAGGACACAACATATAAAAGGCCAATTACAAAATTATGCAAGCTACCGATCGAACATGCAGTGAAAGAAGCACTGCCTCCATTACAACACAATACTAGTGAAAGAAATTCAACTCAACACAACAAGCCGGTATCCAGACAACAACCTCACCGTCGAGCCAAAACGACAGATGTGCGACACCGGAGTAAAGCCCAGGAATATGTTTGAATCAATGTCAACATGCGCAATAACACAATATTCCAAGCGGTCGATGAAACAGTATCGACACGGGTGGAATATTGTATATTGTAACAAACTCAACATTTTTAATTTTTTGTATATTGCATTTGTTGTAATATTGTGATTTTAAGTGTAAGCAATTTTTATGTATAAAAAGCCCGGTTCATCGAGTTAATAAAATAGAATTGAATTATAACGAATAACAACAGTTTGTTTAATTCTCAGTGAATATTTGGAGCTCACCAGTGGTAAACCAAATACTCACCTAAACACAGAAATCTAGGCAGAGGCCAGATTTTTACAGTCTACTATTCCACAACAGTAGTGGCTATATTGCGGAAACTCTAGGATGAACTGTTAATTGGGTGTGTATGGTCAGTTCTCATCATATTTTTGTGAACATATCAAATTTTGTCAGAGGAGTCCAACCCTTTTTATATGCACGGGCTATACTAATTTGAATAGGCTCGAATGTCTACTATTCCACAACAGTAGTGGCTATATTGCGGAGACTAAGATGAACAGTTAATTATGTGTTTAACCTCAATCGGTAAATAGATAAATCTTTGAAAACATTAATATTTGCATATCAGTATATTTTTTTGTTTGGTTTTAATTAGAAATATTAACTGAATATTAGTTAACGTTTTTGTTTTGTGTAAATTAATTATATTTTAAATATAGATTATTTTACAGTATCATACACTTTTAAAAATGTTTTTTGTGTACACTACACTTTTTTTGTTAATTTGTGTAGCTACACTTTTTATTAACGTTAGAAACTTCACACCGGTTGTTTAATAGGTCTTAATGATTAGACTGGATGGTTTTGTAAACTGCTTTCAAGAAGATGAAAATGTTTTATAATCCGAAAATTGATTTTTCGTTGCCTCGGACCAAGATTCGAGAAGAAGCATTTAACGGAGCCTAGCGCTTTGCTTTCGTCTCTTCGAACTTCAGAGCTGACGGTTAAATTGGCACAACGCCTTGTAAAACAGATAACCGGAACCACTTTACTGGAAATTGAATCCCTCTTATTTTGATGCACTAACGTCGGGGCGTTTTTTGAAAGGGAGCTCTAGGACTTCATTGTCTCAACCGAATGAATTAAGAAAGAAGAGCTCAAACGTTTGACACACTCCTCTACCATGTTGACAAACTATCGAATAGTTATTGGTTACTGTCAAGGGTAGCAATATCAGCACAAACGTTTAATTACAATACTAAGGAGGCATTAAATAACAGTAAAGTTATATTTTCATCCCAACCCATGATTAAAGTTACTCAAATTGATATTAATTCAACCAAGAAATAATTAAAACTATAAGAAAACATAAGCATTAAGTAAAACACATTAAACGTCAATCACAACGATTGGAAATGATGCTGTATAAGATTGCAGATAATTTCCAGCTAAAAAGGTGTTTTTGCTATTCACTACTACAGGCAGCACTATCACAAAAATTGAATTTTTTTCTGCTTATATTGTTAGGTTAAACCAGCAGAAAAACTATGAAATCTTTAAGCGCAAAATTTTATGAAACACCTAAGGATTTACGAAAGATAAGAGAAAATATGCGCTTAAACGTCTTGATATAAGGACTCTCAAGGTATGTACACTGAAATTACAATAATCATCATAATGCAAATAGATGATAAAAAAAATATAATGTGAATTGTTTTCAGTTTTTAACAAAAGTGTTAGAAATGCCTCCCTTCTCTCCCCCTGTAACTACCATGGGTTTATGTATTTATATCTGAGATCATAATCTAAATACATGACCAAGATTAGAATCATAACCTGCGTCGGCAGCACTCTATGAATTTTTAAAATTATTTTAATGTGAAATATTTTCAGATTTTTAACAAAAGGGTTAGAAAACTTCTCTGAGTTGATAATTTCACATTAAAAAGACTTTAAAAATTTATGGAGTGCTAAAGACACAGGCGATTGGTTTTTGTTTTGCCATGTATTTTTATTATGCGATTCTGAAAATGTTAAAATTCTGTAGCTGTAACTTTACATAAATTGCTTACAGTGAAATAGATACAGTGGTCTAAAATGCTATTCACAAACGGTAGACTTTTCGATTTGCCGCTGTAACCAAATATTCAATTCGGCAAACAATATATTAGTACAGTTGGCGATATTCGTTTGTATACCTTAAAAATAATATTGTTTCTGAGTTTATCGCAGACAAACAATTTGCTTCGACTGTACGTATATGTATATCATTATCCACATTTAGGCGTATACAAGAAAAACACAAAATGTTGAACAAATAAGTTTTATCAAAAATCTCAAAAACTACAATTGGAATTAGCTTCAACTTTTATTGGTAAAGGGATGCTATTGATAACAACATAAATATGAGTAAACCGTTTCAGAAAATAACAATTTTTGCAAGTTATTCGCTCTCCAAATCTTGATGTGCAACTTTACGCCATGAAATTTGGAGCTGTAAAGTTATAGAACAAAACTTACGTTTATAGAGCCGAATTTCATTTTGTGAATCACATATTAGTACGTATCGAAAATTTTACAGTTACAGAGCTTACATATAGTTTGTGAATTAGACCATAAGTATAATTTGAGAGTCCTTATACACACGCAAATCGTTTTATAAAGATAATTTAACCCTTCTCGTTTCAAAACTGTCTACTACCTTATACAGTAATAGTAAACGGTGAAGTTTGTATGGTCAGGAAATTAACAAAGTGGTTACTACTAGGATTGGTTTTCGAAACTTTCAGTTTCTGGGAACCATTTCCTACCATTGTGATTGGCGCTACAGACTTACTGGTGTTTTGCCTAAAATTCTGCGTTGAGATGAAAATATAGCTTTAGTTTTCCCTGATACATTTCCTTATTGTTCGCATACATCTTTATTGTACTATGTAAAAAAGCAGTAAAAAGGTAAAATGTATTTTCACAGAGAAGTTGAATTTTGGTTGAAATTAATTTCCGTCCATATTCGATTATTTTGACTATTATTTTTCTGGCATTACTTAATATTTCAGAATGGCCTCTAGTTGTCGAGGGGTTACCGCGGAACTTATTAGGGGTCACCATGTGACAATATTAACTAAACACTATTGTAAAAACGAACATGACTAGGAATTAGGAAATTGGGGTTATATTATGTATCATCCAGCTTCTCAAAATGCTTGAATAATTTCACTCTACAGATAAGTGTTTATTAACATAATTTTAAAAGTCACAAAGATAACTGAGGAAGAAACAATAGTGTTACTGCAAGATCCTTCTTAAAAGATAAAGATGAATGGGATAAAAAAGGGTCCGTATACGGTGAGCTAACGGGAGAAACAATGACGCAATAGATAAATCATTCCAATTTCTTACTCAGATTATTATTTTGACAGGACACCTTCTGGTCAAAAAATTGTAAAATTTTAAACAACTTCATTCATCAAAACTGTCTCAGGGCATCGTGATCATAGAATTTATTTTTAACAACATTTATTTGGGGTTCATACAATATGATTAATTAAGAATTTGAGCGCAACAATGATAACGCAGTAATAAAATTTAATTAATCAAAACAACTTCTGAGAAATTTGATTTTTATTATGCATACCCAGGCGCCACGTATACAATTTTTCGTAAAGGTCGTCGCATCGATGTCCAAACGATCGCGAAACCGTTTTTTATATATAATATGACATAAGAAATCATTTCAACGTGAAATGATCCAACTCAAATCAATCAAACATTAAGGGGTTAACAAAAAAATATGATGATGTAAGAAGATGAATATTTTGACTTAACCACTAATTGATTAATTAAAATAAGATTTTTATTTGATTTTGATTAATTATTAATTTTTTTTGTGTTGTGTTGGGTGCTATGTGTTTGGACGTTAAGCACATAAAAAATTTGAAATGTAGGATGCAAAACACGAAACATAATATTTTGTATAAAGAGTTAACGAGAGTTCATCCAAGGTCTTAAGGAAATAATAAAATTCACAATAATTTCAAATGCAATTGTAAGGCGCATCGTGTAAACTTACTATTCTTGCCGCACCCGCGCGCGGGGTTTCTAATTCTAATATTATAAATATACACCCGTCTAAAGGTAACAACTTAATATCTATATAAATTTTGCGCCATTAAATATAATTTATAATGATAATAGTAATAATAATAAATATAAACTAAAATAATGAAATGAATACGAAAGATAATTGTATTGGGTAGGCGCGCGAGATTCGCTGCGATACCATTCGACTCAATATATAAAAAGTGGTAACCTTGCTTTCTAAATATTATATACTACTACTATAAGCTAAGTATATTATTATAGTTTAGAGTTTTAGTTTATAAAAAAAATATTATTATTGTATTGTTAATGCGAGATAAAGAAATCAACTTAAGTTACTTTATAGTCTTATGTTTGAGGTTAACCCGGCGCGCGCTCGCTCGAACGCCATTTGATACAAATAGGTCAGTTTTTTTACTGTGTTCTGGTTGGTGTATTGTATGTGCTCGATGTAAATATTTAGTGGTCGAGTTTGAATTTCAAGGTAATGTACTTGGTCTGGATATCTGATTGATTGTGTTTATGGAATTTGTGTAGTTTCAAATATTTTTGTCTTATAAAATACTAAATTACTAACCCTACACAATTGGCATAGTTTTTTGTGTCGACATGCAAATGGAATTCAATAAGATTACCGAATACCTAAATAAATCAATCGGTGTCAAACATCAATCAAATAATACGTTGAAATATTGAGCTTGGTATATATGTGAATTATGAGAACATGAATAAGGAAGTATTTAACTCGCGGCGCAAGCTCATTGAAATGTCATAACATATATATCCAGTCACAACAACATCATGACAAGCAACTTTGTTTTCTATTTTCGAGAATACAAAACAATCTGCATATTCATTTCGTATATAATTCAAATTTATTAAGACGGAACGACAACAAAATACCGAAATTTAATTAAAATTACCGTTCACAGAATAGAATCGCGGAAGTTGAGCCACACACACACACACACACTTATAAGTACTCAGCCGAGCACAGCGGAATACATGTTGGCCCTTTTTTTAATTATATTTACTACCCAGTAAATAATTTAACCGTACGTTACGTAATTACATGATCTTCATTCATTTCTTCTTCTTTTTAGTCGTGTATTATAAATTCAGATGCTGTGCTACTATATAATGTATACTTGTACTTCATCTCATAAGATATTTTGTTTGCGATTTATTTATTTATTTTCTTTTACAAAATATGATTAATAATTATGATGTTATTTCCCAACATAACATGAATGTGTGCCGGTTAAAATAAAATTTATAATAAATTTGTATTTGGATTAATTAACCCTTTTACGGGTACGGGTGAATGCGGTCATGCGGGTGAGATTAAGACATATACATCATGTTTGTTTATACATTGTATCTTGTACACCAGTGATTTAATTGTGTAATTTAATTGAAATAATAATTAGAGAAATGTTATTTAGACACGGCAAATTCATTTCACTATGCGGCGAATTCGATATACAAGGTTATCCAATTCAAGCTTGATAAAGTAAACTTAAAAAAAACACACAAAATATTCGGAATGTATTGTAATTTTTATTTCATTTTACAGATTGATCCTTGCCATTTTTAGTTAAACAAGATATCATTCAAATGTCCTCCACGGGACTTCTTACAGGCCTTGATTCTTTTGCGGTAATTTTCAATGACTTTTCGGCACATTTCGGGCGGTATCTCGGCCATTACCTTACGAATATTAGTTTTCAATTCGTCAAGAGTTTGAGGATTGTTTGCGTAAACACGATCTTTCGCGTAGCCCCACAAAAAGAAATCCAAAGGCGTTAAATCACAGGATCTTGGAGGCCAATTGACATCAGCCAATCGCGAAATCAAACGTCCAGAAAATTTTGTTCGAAAAATCAGCATCGACGGCATGTTTTTCCAACACCCAATTTGCGTATGTTCTTCGTTGTCCATGGCCAGCAGGCTTTAGCTCTTGTGTCAAATGGACTTTATACGGATGAAGATGCAAATCCAGATGCAAAATGCGCCATAATGAGCCATAAGATAGGCCTAAATGTTGAGCTCGACGAGGAATTGACAAATTTGGATCTCCTTCCACACTTTCAGCTACAGAAGCGATATTTTCAGCATTGCGAATGTTTCGATGATGCACAGACCTTACAATATCAGTAACAGATCCAGTTTGTTCAAATTTATTCACTGTATTCAATATGGTTTGCTTTGTAGGACGATTATGACGACCATAATCTGCTCGTAAAGCGCGAAATGTGGATACGGCAGAATCACTATTTTTATAATAAGATTTAATAATTTTAACGCGTTGGTCGATTGTTAAATGCTCCATATTCTTAAATGGCAGAATGTCAACTAAATAAATGACAGCGTACTTGACGTTTATCTTTGACAGATGTCGGTATACAGATTTCTACTTTATCAACCTCGAATTGGATAACCCGTTATTTACAGATTTTTATCAATTTAAACTGATAATTATATTTCGTATCTTTTAGCTGTTACACTGGCAAATTTTGGTGTAGGGCGAATTACGGCGAAAGAGTTTTAACATAAATTTTAGCTACTGGAATTCAATAGTTTAAAACAAATGCGGCGAAATAATATTTAGTTCCAAAGAAGACAATAAGGGTTCCATCTCACTATCGATTAGGACAGCGAAAAAACTTAATGCTAATATCTTCATCCGATCAACCTTTGTTCCTGCGAACATTTTTGGAGTAATAGTCTGTGCTTTAATGACAGAAAAAGAAACAATTGTGATCATTAAATGGAACAGGCGTCAGTGATTTTAATGCTTTCAATATTAGTGGTGGTAAATACTTTTACGAACTTTACAACGGATTTAAACAAAATGGCCGACTAATGACTCAAACATTTACATTTAATGAGGATTCTGAGTATTGGAGTACAACACAAAATATTAAAGGGCTGGATTTAATGCCAATAATCGAAACAATTAAAAATAATTGGGGCACTGATTTAAGTACAAGCAAATAGTCGAATATTGCAGCAACACATCAAGAAGCTGCATATAAGAACTATCAAGACAATTATATTTACATCGAGCAATCTACTGATTGGGAAATGCAGTATAGATGCATAGAAGACCAACTGGAAAACTTACATTAAGTCAGAGAAAATGCAGTAAAATTAACTCTACAAATTTAACTAAACAAAACTGAATTACTTAAAACGTTATGCAACAGACCTTAAGCAGCTAGTCTACTAAATTCCTTTGACACCACAGTGGACAATTTCATATCGCCTGAAAAGTTCCCGGTGTACCAAATAAAACACAATTTTTTTGGGAAAGTACATTTTATTCATCAACATAATTTCCTTATAGAGTCTACTAACATTTCGATGCCTTTTTGTAGAACGATTTATCTTTGTCTTCAAAATAAGATTCAGTTTCGGCGATCACTTCTTCATTGGAGCCAAATCTCTTTCTCTGGAACTTTTTTAGATCCCAAAATACAGACGTCATAACCTTTCCAGCCGACTGTTGTGCTTTTGGTCGCTTCGAACGAGGTTCACCGGCCTCTCGTCATTCAGCTGGTTGTCGATTTAAACTCTGGTATATAGTTGTCCATTGTCACATACCGCATAAAAAATCCTTTTTATTGCGCTTAAACAGCTCCAAACAGTGCATGGAATCATCGACGCGTTGTCGTTTCAGATCCATTGTGAGTAAATGCGATACCCACTTCGAACACAGCTTTCTCATGGACAAATGTTCGTTTCCATTATTTTGAAATTAACAAAAGTAGCGTCACTAAAACAACTGAACTTGTAAACTTAATGATCGAAATGTCAAGAAATTTTAACAGGTATATCATTTGAAGCTTGGTAGGATTTAAAAATCATATGGGTTTGAAATTTGTGGCACCATCTATATGTCGGACCGGGAACTTTTCAGGCGATGTAATATATGAAAGCATGCACTACGTTGAAACAACGCTACAGCAATAAATCTATTCTAGTCTCAACAAACATCAAAAAGCTGCTACATATCAGCGTGTCAAACAAAGACAGCAGTCCCAATTAGGAAACAAGACGTCGATCTCACATTATGAAATCCATTATTATAGAAAATTGTTGCCGCCAAAATTAGACAGTGAAACTTATAAATTACATGCGCTAAAATTGAAAGATCCAAAAAAATTGACATCGCTGGATAATTTCTTTGGTTTCCTAGAAACTCGAAATGATTGAGAACAAAGAGGCTAAATCGAAGAGAGAAGGGACTGTCTACAACATCAATATGGTGAAATACTTCCCAAAGAATTCGTCTTATACTCACCATAGTATAGAATTTAAGAGTATTGAGGATATTGTAAGGGTAAAGTAAAAATATCAGGAATCGGCGACAAAAAAATAACATCAACCAAGAAAACTAGTATAACAAATAATCCTCGATTCACTTCTGATTTTGAACTTCATCCAATGAACATCAGATATAAACCATGATTTCAACTGTTAATGATGATCTACAACAGTTCTGGGAAATCGAAGAAATCTAGTCTCCGAAAGATTTAACGAATAAGTAAGCAAGCAAGTAATTGCAAGATTCTTTCAAATAGAAAACAAATTCAAAATTTTATGGACAAATACCTGAGCGTATGGAGCCTATAGTTCCAGCAAACATGCTTCAATGAAAACATCTTCAAGTAGCAATCTTAATAGTGCTCCAATGACAAATAATTGGACCAACCCTTCAGCAAGGCCTTTTTTCAATCGTGTTCAGATGGCGAAAAGTCTACAGGCAATTTTCTAGCGAGATGATCCAAATAAGCCATTGCTGGAATACAAACTAACAACATTAACTTATGGCACATCCTCAGCACCATACTTGGCCATAGAAGTATTACATCAACGGCTACATGAAGAAGAAACTAGTATATCCCAAAGCACAAAAGAGCTACACTCATTAGAAGAAATATCGATCTTGCAGAACGAGCTAATTAAATTGTTGAAATGTGGAGGTTTCAACCTTAGAAAATGGTCCAGCATTTCAAGGAAGGAACTACAAACAGTTTAGGCGGAAAATCGAAAATTTATGAAATTTAGAACCACAGAAGACCAAAATGTAAAAACATTAGGTATATACTGGGATCCTCAAAGGAATGTATTTAGCTTTAAGGTGCCAACCATCCTAACTGCACAAAAATTTAACACCAGGTATAGTATTAAATTGGAAAATTTAATTAATAAAACAGAACTCCAAATCATTTAGTTAAAGTTACTTAATTATTTTGTTATTCTTCTTAAAATATATTTCTTAGAAAGAGGGATATACTCGTACAGTGGGTGCAACAAGAGCGTGTAACGCTTAGCTGTACTTAATGGTGCATACATCACATTGCGAGGTGGTTCGAAAAAAATACCATAGTATCGTACTGAAGTTAGTTACTATTGCTTTTTCTCAATACAAAGTAAAAAATATTTCAACTCGAGCATGGAACTAGTAGGCGGGGCATAAATCATTTCATGAAATTTGATTGGTTTTGAGTTTGCCAGCGAGTATGATGATATTTATTTCCAATGTCATGTACGCAGCATAAAACTATAGGAACAAATATGGGTGGGGCTTAAATCGGGTTTCTATTGATTCCTCTTTGACGCTCTAACACAAAAATCATCGACATCCAAAAAGACCAAAAATGTCGGTTGCAAGTGCAGCAAAAATATATTTAAAAAAATCGAAAATATTTGCACAGAAGTGGATTACTTTATTGCAATACGTTCTGCAATACTGACGATTTGCCAGATAGAAGTGAAATGCGAACCTCTACAAAAAAGGCCGATGACGTCATATGACGCCGTGGATGCAGGTGTGGAAAAATTGGCCAATAAGAATATTTTTATACCAAAAACAACCGTACAAAATAGAATTATCGAAATGCTAATCATATCGAAACACTTTAGTCAAACCACTGCTAACACAAAAACACATTGAAAAGCGACTACAAGCGAGTCATTCTTTTGGAGTTTAAATGATAAAAAAGCGTGTTGTTCAACTCAGTAAAAAAAAAGGATTGTCCGAGTGGTTACGCACCCACCCAAGCTCCATGTATGGGAATGCTTCACCAAGCAAGGTTTTGGTAAATTGATCGTTTCACACGGAATCAAAACGGACCTTTCATGAATAAAATTTATCCACGGTTTGTCCCCATCCGTCCGGAAATGGTTTGGAACGGAGAACTCTAACTGGATCTTGCAACAATACAACGATCCGAAACACCATACTCTCTTCGGAATTAAAACTCTTTTGAGTTTGAGGGCATCACAACATTGGATTGGCCATCTAACTTTACCATGTATTAGTTGGTAGCATCAAAGAAAATATAATAAACTTTCATAATAAAAACAAAAAAATAGTAATTTCCTTTCTACTTAGTTTTTTGCGGTACACGCTCTTGTTGTACCTACTGTAATTTAAAATAATTATAACTTCAATCCTGTCACATTTTTTCCGTGTACAGCTACATTTTTTGTTAAATTGTGTAACTACATTTTTACTTTTTGTTAATTTGTGTAGCTACACTTTTGATAAAAATTAAATAGTTCACTCCGGTTCGGTTTGGGGATCTGACTATACCAATTCGATATACCATCACTTTAGGTAAGATTTGAATTTCGTTTAATGAGGGGCAGACTTAACTTTTCGATGTTTAACAGATAAAATGGCTCGTCATTTGAGCTGATGAGGTTATGCAGGGGTAATTTTTTTAAGGTCCTTTATAAAATTGTAGCGTGTATAACTACACGTACTGCTGGAATGTTAATGTGTTAAGAAGTATGCCTGTATCAATTTTCAGCTGGGTTCATCTGGTATTAGAGTGATGATTCGTAAATTATTCGATCTTTATAGGTTGTTCTTTAGTACAATTTTTAGTAGTGGTTTGAGTCCAAAACAGGGTTTAGCTATCTTCTATATTTATCAATTGTTTCTATCTCTTATCTCAAAATATATAAACTAATCGTCTTCCTATCGGTCTGCATGTAGGCTCGTATAACTCAAGACATATATGGTTTACAATAAACTTCCAAAAATAGGGGATCTCGATATCCCACTCTCTTCGAAATTATCCATCTTGGGGTTCAGTTGGAACCAAAGGCAAAAAAATAAGGAAGTAAAATGCAAGGCGCCCAAAATACGTATACTGGTTGTTCTTTGCGGTACCCAAAAACATTCTTTCTATGTAGGAAACCTCTGGCTGAGTTGGCTGTGATGGCTATGCATACCACATTAACTGCCGCACTCGAGATTGCATTGGTGCTCCCACCTTAACATCTGGATTCGAAGGTATAGCAGAAGCATTTCAGTAGAAGGCGTTCGAGGAAACATGATGTTCCATTTCCAATGAGGCCTTGATGTTATCGAAAAATCGGCAATGTGGTGAGGTACAGGAAGAAACGGTTGATCACTTTTTATGTTCCTGTCCTTCTTACTCCCTTTATAGATCACATTGTTTCCGTTCACGTTTTCTCTTTGAGGATAAATTAACGACACATAACACATCGAATATTTAGAACTCTATCAGAAGAACAAATCATAGGGAGTGTGGGATTTCTGCTAAAAATGGGGGAAAGGGGATGAGCTAAAGAGCTATAACATTATTTTTTACAATAGCGAAAAGACAATCTGGATAATCGTCATTCAATTTATTAATTTTACGATAATGAATACAAAAGACGTCTGCGCACAATAGCTCAAGTACTTGAAGAAATTCACGTGAGACTCTGAAAACAATTTATTGCGGAAACTCTCTGAAAACAAGAACTTGGGGTTCTCATTGATTAATTATACGCATTAACATAAGTAGAATAACCTCAAAACCTTCTCAAAAAAAAAATCGAAAGCTTATTTCTCGAATTACGGAGTGTGTGCAGTTGTCTGTTCCACCTAAAGATAATTTTTCGGCCAAAATTGGGGTCCTCTTCCAAACGCTCCGACGCAAAATTAGTCTCGACGCAAAATTCGTCAAGTTGAAGTCTGTCAAAGGCCCAGGTCTTGTGCACGGCCTCCAGGTCTCGTGTACGCACGACCCGTGCAGGTCTTGTGTACGAGTGTTGGCTGATTGTTTACCGAACCGGCTGTCTCGAATTTGGTCACCAACCGTTGGAGAGTCGACTTGGTCCTTCACATCGCGTCTGCCGTCAAATGGGGGCATCGCACACAGCGTTTGTGCTAATGAACACTTATTTTGATAATAAAATGTTATCATTTGGACGTGCTGCTCAATCGTGTAACTTGTAATGGTGATTTGGCATCAGTGACTAAAAAAACCCCAGATTAGACAGACGCCACCAAAACAACATGGCCGCCACAGGCTGCCAACATCGACCCGCCCAAATTGTAAAACCCTTTAGCAAATCGTTAAGCAGTACGAAATTTGCTTTATGTAAGTTAAAAATCAACAAAAAAATTTTTTCTGGACATGTTGGATTGAGAGCTACCAAATAGCTACCATCTCGAAGAACGAACGACATTATAATCAACTCGTTACAAGTATATCCCGTACTAATTATTCCTGGAGAGCTGCGAGTAGAAATTTCGTAAAATTTCTAAATATGGTATAATTTTGGTATAACTTTTGATTCGGAGATACGATGGAGCCCATTTAAGTTAAAAGCATTCTATTTAACGTCATCAGCACAAAATGCATCTCTTACCAGTTGATAAACTATAATTGTAATACTTTGACGTTATTGAGGTTAGCTAACTCCCCTTTTGCACGTATAACAAAGAACGTTGAATCATTTTTACTGTAATAAAAAAATCGATCGACATCTATCACCCCCTCGTTATAATTCGATTTCATGAAATGCCCAGTACATGCGTCTACAACATATTCAACATTTTTTTAGTTTATCGACACCAATGAAATTAGCCACCAAACAAAGAATCTATAAACTCACACACAACAAAATAAATTTTAATTTTATAATGAAAATGCATTTTTTATGTGTTCTTTCCGCCATTAATCAATTTTCCATCTACGTACATTTAATGTACAACAACACAAAAATATTTGCAATTATGAGATATTTGAATTTTTAATTTTATGATGTTGTTGTTATATGATCTATAAAAATCGAAAACTATTTTTGTAAAAAACTATAACATTATAACGTGCTCGTATAGTATGCGCCATGAATCATAGTCATTGTTATATGAGCTAGATTTAGCTAGGCTAAATTATAATATGTATGTTAGAGCTAGGCACAAGAATAAATTAGAAATGAACTGTAATAAATATTCCAACAACAACAAATCGATTATGCGATCACAACAAAGGAAATTGATCTCATTTATGTTAAGATGTTTGATATCCTTGAAATTTCGATCTTATATATGATATAATGTGACGTGAATGTGGGTGGGAAGGAAACTTCAAATTGTTGACCTAACTGATTTTCGGTATATGTAAGACATAATTACCTACCAATTATGTATATAACGATAGACATGTAAAGGTTATTACATTAATTAACTGTTTTGTAATGTGCCCTTCAGGAAATGAATATCCAATAATTCCTCTTACGACGGCCACCCACACGTCCGTGTGGTAACCATCTGCGCGCAGAATGTCATCTTATATATCACGATATGCCAGCTCATCTTTTTGTATTCTTGAATGTATACGCGAGGGCACACCGTGCAAACACACATATAAAGAAATTTTGTATACCAAGGTCATCTAAAGTAGATCGTAAACGTAATGAGAAACGTTACATACAATAAAAAAAACCGCCATATGGAAGAAATCATAATACAAAAAAATAACAACAACACAAAATTTTATATTTCTTTTGATTGCATAATTTTCATGTACAACGGCAACAACAACAACAAAGTACTAGAAAAACCATTAGAAAAAATTGTGTACTGTATATCATTGCAATCGAATCACACATATCATATACTCGTACATAAATTGGCATGACGTAATCGAAAGCAAAAACATGTTGCCAACCATAATGACATCTCTAGCATAGTTGGCTATATAATACACAGCCACATTGGTGATAAAACTGTTACAATGTTTTCTGTTTACATACAAAGCGATCGGAACATCTTTTACTTTAAGTCAAGTAAAAACACAAAACGTAACAACAACAACAAAAAAATTATAGAAAGTTGTACATTTGGAAGAAACTGTAAATCAAAATCAAATTATCTACACAGCAATTCTCAGGTTTGCGCGGGGAAGATGGCATAAACACAACAACAACAAAGAATACTTAAGAAAATTGTAACAAAAATTTAATTGATGTGGATATGGAGTGACTGCGCGCGCAACTTAATCAAATTTTAATTAATAAAACGGGCGTAGCGCACGTGTGCGGCTATTAAATTATCCGGATGTCTATTTACATATGGATTACACAAAGTGGAATATTAAAATAAAAGAAAAACGTTTTTACAACGAAATTCTTGGAAAATTTTTTGTAATAAATGCGGAAGCTATCACTTTGAATATATAAATGAAATGCATTTAAATATATGTAACGTACTCGTAGATAAGTTTGGTGGAGTGGAAGACAAAAATATAAAATCAGTATGATGATCAAAAATGCATTAAACCAATTCGCTGTAAAATGTTAGTTTACGGCGGTCATTTTTTTTTATTTGGGCGGCTTAATAAATCTGTTGACTCAAGACAACGTGAAAAAACCACGGATAGGACATAGTTAGCTAACAGCACCAGAAGAAGACGTCAATCTCAATAATTCTAACTCGGATGCCGAGCTTGTCGGCAATGATGAGGACACGGCGGAAGTTGAAACTACTTTGCCAAGCAGTGGTCAGTTAGCACCAACGTGCGAAAGACCACATGAAAGCCTTATGATGGAAATCGTTTCTCTTGAAACGATGATCGAGCATACTAAAAACATGATACTTACTGAGCCTAAGTTTCGGGAATTAAAGAATCACATTAAAAATATCAAAATTCAAATTGTAGAAGTGGTTGCGGAAACTAATCTGGTTGTTGGAAAACTGGAGGAAGCACGCAACCATAGGTGCACTTGCAGCCAGAAACCAAAACCATTGGTTACTGTGGAAAAGACACCATAGATGGCTGCACAGGATTCAGTTCCAAGTGCCTACCCAGAAAACACAAGAGAAGTAGTAACTAACCAAAAAGAAAATGAATGGCAAACGGTCGGTAAGAAACGTAAGAACCGGAGAAACAGAAAGAGTTGGTAGAATAAGACGAAAACAAAACGGATAATTATCTCAGCTAGAGATAATGATTCCAGCCTTTCGACTACCTTTCTACTATTTTTCTGAAAGTAGAACGCACTGCAATCGATTTCTGTTGTTCGAAAACCACTTTCGAGCAATTTTCAATCAAGCCGTTTAAAAAACCCTTTATTGATTCTGTTTTAGCTGTGATGTGGAGTGGTATGAAATGTAAATTCAAAGCGAAAAACGTAAAATTCTAGAATGAGAGCCAGAGCAATTTTTTGATCAAATTATTCCGCAGCTTCCTTGTTCGATCATCTAAGTTTGCGACAAACGCACACTTGGTGATATACGAAATTGACACTAGTAGTATTTAGAGTATCCAGCAGTTCAGAACAAAATATGCATACTAGTATGAAGAAATTGAATATTATAGCAGTCAGTAACTAAAAAGAATACCTGCCCTAGAGTTCACCATTATATCAAGAGTAAGAGAGAACGACGGTAAACTTCGGCTATGCCTGAACACCAGAAAATCGAAAGAACTGGCAAAGAAAGTGCACGTTCCTTCACAGAAATTATATGGGCTACTAAGTTGACGCAAACTAAAACGGCATTCACAGTACCACGTCAACCCTTGCATATAGAGCTGTGCCTTTTGGCTTGAGTAATGCCACAAATCACATTATCTGGTCTTTGTAAATTTAGATATTTTGAAAAACCGTAGTGATAGATTATTTATTGGAGAACGATGTTATGAAAGCAGATCCCGGCAATCTGGACACAATACTATAAAGCATTCCGACGTTGACATTGCTAAGCACATCATATGTTTCTGAGTATGACAGACTGGTAATTTAGTACAGATACCTAATTTGTTCCAAGTTACAGACCGAAGGGAATATCGGAAATTCAATAAGCTTATATAGTGCAACAAGTCTGCGTGTATCACAATTATGACCGAACTATTTATATTCAAGTGGACGGATCATCCACGACCATATGTGTTGGCACTGTTACCATACTAATTCAAAATGAATGATGAAGGAAATTAAATTTCACTACATCCTTTACAGTGTTACGGAATTGGAGTATCAAGCTTCCGTACTCAGTATAAAAAATTTCTATAAAACATCGATGGATTTAAATTTGAAATTAATTATCGAACAAACAATTAATATTTGATGTACAAGTATTATTCCGAATTTATTCTTTAGCATCAGTTAATCAGGTAATTACTGAGCTAACACCTAATCTTATCGATTTAAATAGTTTAAAAGTCGATTGAAAATCTCGATTACTTAAGCCAGCTAAGATATTTAGTACAAACCAATAAGCTTAAGTCATTGTTGTAGATAGAAGAAGAGAAGCTGCTGTGGTAAAGGAAAATTAAAAATTCGATTACAACTCTTTATTAGAAAACTCGATTCTAGCTATAGGCGCAAGTCAGGTTATGCCTTTAATCTCTGCCGAAGACAGGCCATCATACGTGGTGGTATGATGCAACACCTCACCTTACCCAGGGTTACTCTAATCTAATTGAATATGATGGATCATATATATGGGACTAAACCCGGAAAAAATCTCGAATCTAAGGAGTAATCTATACGGTGGGTTTCGGATACCTAGGCGACCTCCGAAACTAAGTCTAGTATTGATGAGCTTTATACGGCAATTATGTATTGATGAACCTATGTCCACCAATAACATTTTTCAATATGGAAAATAAAAACAAAATAAATTATTAATTAGTACAAACACCAGTCCTCTATCATTGGGGGTACAAGGTACTAGTATCATAAAGAAAATAAAAAAAGACCATCTTGCGCTTAGAGGAAAGAACCCCTAACGATACAGATGGTGTTTCGAAAATAACAAGGTTAAATACGATTACGGCCCCCTCCCAAGAAACCCGGCAACAAAGCAGAAGAATATTTCTTGTTCTGAGCTACTGATTTACTTGAAAAGGAGCCTAGTTCTAGGATCCATCCCCAAACTAAGACATAACGAGATTGTTAATCACGAATATCGGGTTCTAGTCAACGGCAGAAACCGGAATCTCGATGAGGAATATTTTTCTTCACTTTTCGAGATAATTGCTAGAAAAGTAATAAATACACCTTGCGCAACTGGCGGACCATTGCATGCAATGCGCGAATGAGATGATAAATGGGTTCAGGAAACTGTACCTACCGTGCATCCGTGGGTGGTCGCTGATCTGGAATGTATTCAGTTCAGTAACCTACCCTGGCCTGTTAAGAATACCGTTTTTGGAATGGCTCGTGCCCAATTTATACAGATAAATTTACAGCACTCAAAAGCGTCTTCATCACGTTTGGAATGGCACATCAAACCTGCAATACAGTAGTTTCAATATCATTGTTTCATGGGGGCAAAATCAAGTTTCTAGGGAACTAAGGTATCGTTCTAATCCAATATTTTCGCTTTGCGACAAATTCGTCTTGAAAGCGAATTTAAGAAAAAGCTCGAATGTGAAAAGCTTTATACATGCTCATATACCACTTCGTTCAATAACATCATCATTAATTGGAGGTCATATTGGAGATGCACCACGCTCTTTTAAAGTTTAAGTAAAACAGGTCAATCAATTTTAAGCTCGTATTTCTTAAAATTACGATATACATAGATAAATGCACGTCATTGCTAGGTCAAACCAGAATCTATCTAACTTTTACTTAAGAAAATAACTTTTACTTCATCAAATCTATTTCGATATTTACCATCTTACCAGCCAATTTTGTTATTTACTTCGACCTAAGTTTCTTTGGAAATATTTTTTTTGAGTTGCCTGATTCGTTTTAGGTTCCTAACTGACCCCTAAAACGCTTTAATCAGGTTTAGGAAGCTTAAAATAAGTGCTCGTGAGTTTGCTATTCGTCAAAGCTCGTTTTATTATGGAGTATGAGGAAGATCTGTATTTCTACACTTTTCCCTTCAAATGTGTTTCTTCTTTCTCTTCTCACACGACTAATTACTAGTAACTATTTCGTTTGCTAACGTTCGTTTTTTGGTGGAAATCCATAGTGAACTACTTAAACAATTTCTAGATCATTCCACAAAAATACAATTTTTATTTTACAGTAACTTGGCCTATTTTGCGCTTTGGGTATACTCAACATGCTTAAATATTCAGGTGAAGATAGAAGCTCTAAGAGCCCTATTGAAAATATGTTAGGAATATACAGCCTTCAACTGTAATGGAGGATTTTTAAGGCATCCGAACTAAGGCTCTCATTCTGCCTTTTATGGGTTCCAAAAAAAATTGCTAAATTTCTATTATTTTAACTTTTTAGACAATATTTAGGCCCTATGCCGTACCATTTTGTAAGCAATGGTGTCACAATTCTGGATTCTCACGTTACTGATTTGAATGGCAATAAATGAATGGTCTTCATACAATTCGAAAGTGCATTTTGTAACAAGCATGGTTTGTTCACAAATTCGAATAAAACTGTTGACACCCAAATTGGAGTGAATTTTACATTTGATCAAAAATGTCATTTATTTCTAATTTTAAACAAAATATCCGAATCGCCGTATAAAGTTTAATCCCACAGTCATAAACTAGTCTAATTAAACTTTCCAATCGGCCTATATATTACCCAAAAAAGAAAATCTTAATTTCATTCTATGCAACTTCTTCCGTATAGCGATAAACACATATACATTATTCAAATTAGGGCAGCATTCCGTTGTACAACTAACGAAATCATAATAAAAAAAAATCGTACAAATCGACTTTAATTACCATATCATGCTGTTTACATTCTCAAAATCATATAATCTCATCGGATCATCTCAAGATCTCATCATCATCATTATTATTTTACGTACAGTACAGTTTAGATACAACATACTCGTATACACAAAATATTCTTTTTGTGTAATTTCTGATTCATCTTCTTTTAATCTAGTATAAGAAAAATAAAATTAATTTCGTAAAAATAAGATAAAACCAAAACAAAAACATATACGCGATCGTTGATCGTATAATACTCTAGCGCACAATAAAAATGTATCTCAAGATCAGTTTTCATTTTCTTTATGTGTCACGTTTATTTTTTTATTTTGTGCGCTTAGTCTCTTAACGTATAGGGGGGCATACTTATTAACTATTCTACGATCGAGGTTTTGTTTACAATTTTAACGATCGCGCATAATGGGCTGCGCTAAATAAGCAAAAAATTACCACGACCTTTCGCATTCAAAGATCTTGCATCGCAGCCATAGTAACTAGATATGTATTTTAATCCTCTCGGCTGTGCCCGCTGCGCTTTGTTACGACAAACATGTTTATTGATCGACTCTGTTTTGCTGCTTTATACGTACATATATACATACCGAGTATATAGATAAAAATACAAAAAATGAAAAACATCGTTTATACATTTTACATGGCGCCATTATTAATTTTATTAATTATAATTATCGCAAATATAAATTTGCATGTTGCATGATTTTCTTCTGTGTTTCGTTACTTGGTTTTAATCAAAAATCGAAATGAAAAACAAGCAACCAATAAACCAGCAATGAATAGCGAAATTGCAAAAATATCGGGGACAAAATTAATTGGAAAAATGTAATTTGCACAAATATGAATTTTCAAATTGAATATTATTGTAAGGGGCTAGCCCCTTGGGCGTACCGTGCTCCAACTTCTAGGAAGGAAAGGAAAATGTTTAAATGCCTAATTAAATCGTTACTTTACTAAGGTATTTAAATAAATATAAACACTTTAAGATGGGGTATATAATCTCCCGTAAATTTATTCAACCAGTAGTACAGGATTTAGCAGGTCTATCCCTTGGTACGTTCATCCCTTTCAACGGATACGAACAATGGCAGATAAAAAGCCGATATTTTAAATTTAGTAGAAGTACTAAAATTGTTGTTTATAGATTTCAGCCTTATCATGGAAAATTTATTGTTTATTTTAGTACTAGTTGATCAACTTGAAGATCAGAACAATTATGATGATTTCCCTTGCTTAGTACATACAAACATGTTTACGTAATTTGAATAGTACACACATTTAGGCTGTTTCCCAAACACCGACATTTTTGTGTAGACTTATTTGAATAAGTACGTCTACACAAAAATGTCTCCAAAAATATGTCTTGGCTAAATATGACCAATATGTCATAAAAAAATGTCTGCCATATAATAGAAAATGCGTTTCGTTTTTTGTTATTACGGCACAAAAAAGTCAGTACAATGAATTGGAATGACCTGACCGCCTTATTCAAGATGGTGTCAAGTAAGTCAATAAGTCTGTAACAAGTCGGTGTTTGGAAAACACCCTTAAACTTAATTGAGTTCGGTGGTTTAGTACAAGTATTAAATGATTTAGATTAACGGTTTTATCGGTAACCTTATCGAATACGAAAAATTGTTTTGATGTCAATAGTTTTCTGATACTTTTCCAATTGGCGTCTTAAACTAGTAGTCGAGAATCGAAAATTTAATATTGTTATTATTTAAAGCAATTCATAATACTGCTTTATTAGTCAGCTGCAATTATATTTCTCTTCTAATTTAGTACAACTATTAAAATTGTAGTTGTCCTTATTTAGCAAAGGTGTTCGGGGAATTCTTTCAGCATGTACTCATATACGTATAAATGTTTAGTTAAGTGAAAGAGAAACTTAACGTTGAAATTTCCACCAGAACCCCATCCCTTTGGAACAAACAACCGGCGGCATGGGTCATCCTCGTCGAACACCAATTCATAATCCAGCGAATTATCGACGACGATGAACGGTTCGGATATATTCTCGGTGCAAACATCTTTAGAAACCCGCAGCCAGGTATCAAATACAGTCGACTAAAACCGACTAAAATGGGAGACCTTAGACGCCTTTTATCGCCTGCTTGAACAAAAAGTAGGAGATTCCAAATTAGTAAACAACGATTAACTCAAAAATCTCTGGCTAAAACGTTTACCAAACGAGTTACGAGCAATAATGGCACGCAATATCAAAAATAATACCAAAGAAATTCTCCTGGTCGCCGACAATATATGGATTTACGCTCAATCCAGAGCACCCAAACCAATTGCTGCTGTCAACCAGCCATCCACAAGCAAGGCAACTGCTGATGATGAATCAGTCCTTGCTTGAATGAACAGACAACTTGACAAGACACAACAACAATTGGCAGATATATAGCGAACACAGACCAATACCGACACAGGTCAAGATCGAGATTGTCATCTCGATCCGGACTCTGCTACAACCACCGGAAACCCGCTAAATCCTGTTGTCTCTAAGGCAAATAGAAGGAATGGTTCGTCTCGCCGTCTTTTTATCCAAGATCACGAAAATAACTTGCAATTTCTGATCGATTCTGGGGCTGAAAAGTATCTGTGATACCCGTAAACAAGTTTCCCCGACAGCTAAAGACACCGTTTGCGTTCTTACCGCAGCAAACGGATCCATAATTTCAACTCACGGTAGAAAACTTTGGAGGTAAATCTCTGACTTTCTGTCCAAAGAGTGGTAAAGAGCATAAGATTCTCTGATTCAACACTACCCTCACTGTGACAGCAATCATCGCCCAAGTTGATACACCATCCCAAAACATTTCAGCATCAACAACGACTACGGCGCTCTTTTGACGAAATGCCCCTCGCTAACCGAATTACAATCTCCCAGTGAAGCATAACGTATTCTGCTACGTCGTCACGCAAGGTAGATTACCATGTACTAAACCGCGACAACTCGACGCAACGAAACTAAAAGCTGCAAAAAGTGAATTTCAGTATTGACAAACATCGGAATCGGCCGCCCTTCATCAGCACCAACATCCTCACCATTACATAGACATTGTAAAGACTATCGGCAATTAAACACTGTTACTGTCCCAAATAGATATCCTATCCCCCACATACACAGTTTCTCGTTGAAACTCGCCGGTGCTACTATTTTCTCGAAAATAGATTTGGTTAGGGCATATCATCAAATTCCAGGCCATATGGCCATATGGCTCTCATAACTCAGCCCAGGTATTCCAGCGGTTCCTTAACAAAGTGTTAAAAGGGCTGGACCTCGTCTCGACGATATCCTCAGTTGGTCGGTATGGTGAACTATTACCACCGCTTTATAGCACCGTTAGCCGAACTGATATCGTCTATTCACAAGCATTCGGCCATCCTACTCAAGAAAGGTAAAACCAAAAGAAACTTCTCTTGGTCCGAAGATTGCTCAGACGCTTTCGAAAAGGTCAAGCATTCTCTTGCCGATGTCACCTTTTTGGTACACCCGTTGAACGTTGCGCAGTTCAACATAACTACCGAGGCTCCCAAAGCAGCAGTTGGAGCTGTGTTATACAACAACGCAACAAAGGATGTTGGCAACCATTAGCGTTTTTTTTAGATAGAGAACTTCTTGCTATGTATTCAGCAAACAAACACTTTCGCCATTTCGCCGAAGGCCCAAATTTCTGTATATATATGCGTAGAATGTAGTCTCCGGCAATTACGACGTCTCGATTACATTGCCCAATTCACTACCGATATTCATCGCATCAAAGGGAAACACAATCTGGTGAGCGACTGTTTTTCTCGTTCTGGTGAAACACTTCTCACAGAACTCAGCGTCTTCTCAGCACGCACCCCGAAATTAAGCGTAAACCTGCAACGGATCGACTTACCAGAGAAGCAGCAAATTTGGTGTGAAACTTCTACAGGTAAAAATCGACCATTCGCTCCCCTCATAATGTGAATCTTCGATAGTCTACATGGGTTTTCACATCCCGGTATCTGTGTTACGCGAAAACTTATTGTTTCAAAACAATTCTGACCTAGAATGAATTGTATCCCAAGCCAAAAGACCAAAGTTCACCGCCACACAAAATCAGAGTGTGTAGGTTCGGGTTTAGGTAAATTCGGCTACCAAGTGACAGGTTCGAACACATCCACACCGACCTTGTTGGTCCACTGCCCCAACCGAATGACTATCATTATATTTTAACGATAGTCGACCGATTTAAGAGTTGGCCAGAAGCTTATCCAATCCGAGAAATGATCGCAAAGACCGTAAGTAAGATCTTCTACAATGAGCATATTTGCAGATATGGTGTTCCACTGGGCGATTCCTTCGAACCTCTATCACCTGCACACCAGCAGAGCAAGTATATGGTCAAACTATCACGGTTCTCGGTGGACTCTTCATCAACGATCAAAATTTGAACCAAAACACAGATACTTCGGATTTCGTGAAGCAGTTTCGTACTACCACGAGAGCCTTAATTCCTACGAACACACAGCATCCAACCGAACAGACAACGAACATTTCCAAAAATCTGAAAACAAGTTCACCCGGATTCGTACGCTTATCAATTTATGGGTTAGACTTCTGATTTTACTATAATAAACTATAAAAGCCAGTTTACTATGGAACTATGGTTATTTAACTAAATTGTTACATCCGATTTGTATAATTCTGGCCCCTTTCTCTTTAGCCCAAGAAAGGAATATTTCAAAATTTAAAGGAAATTGTTAATGTAAAAACTGTTAATGCTTGAAAAGTTTGATTCATCGTGTGGATCAATAAAAAATTTGAGTAATTGCCTCCGGAAAAAACCTGGACATTTTTGTTCAAGAAGCACGTTTTACCCAAAGAAAGTGGAAAGTAGCGGACGAAACCTGCCAAAGACCAGGTGAAATTAGATTTCTAAAATTTAGTACAAGTACTAAAATTAAACTTACGTAATTTAGAACGGGTATTGAAACCAGAATATTTTTTTCTATACTTCGAAAATTCTAGCTAAGCCACTTGTGAGATAAAACTTAACAAATAGATTAACTTCTGAATGCACTGCAACAAACTATAAAAGTTAGTTTACTATAGGACTAAGGCTATTAAAACTATTTAACCATTCGATTCATATAATTCTCGACCTTTTCGCTTTAGCTCAAGAAATGAATACTATTTTGAACGTAATTGCGAATGTCAACTGTATCAATAAAAAATCTGAGTAATTCATTCCCGTTAAAAGCCATGACATTTTAGTGCAAGGACATTTTACTCTAAAAAAGTGGAAAGGACAAAATTCCAAAAAGGACTACTGCCCTACTGAAATAATCACGGTTGAGAATCCTGCCTTATATGGTTCTGGTTCGCTATGTAGTGGCTTCGGCTGACTTTGTTAAAATCCCACTGTGCAAGCATCGAATATTTCTAGCTGGGAAATATTCGTTTCTCACTAGCTTTATAGCAAGGTTGGCATTGTATTGATTCAGATTTAAATTTTAGATAGTGCCTAATAATCTCGGGTATGCTCATTGTGCAAGCAAGGTCCGGATAGTTTTCAGCGACTTCATAAATTTACGGCTAACTTTGATATGGTTTTGTTTCTCAAAAGCTTAAATGTTGCACATCCATTAAAAATGCATTATGCTGATTGTGTAAGTTATGAATATTAGCGGCAAAGGCTGTAACTACTAAGGCTTGTAAACAAATATAAAACACACAGTCATAACTTTTTAACTGGCCACTATCAGGAATCGAAATCGGAACCCCAAATATCAGAACAAGCCCCCTACCTACTAAGCTAAACAGAAGGGGTTACGGTCTATAAAAATTGCTCATTATGCAACTGCTGATTTCAGCTTGATTCGCATTTTAAGGTTCCGGCCCAATACTTGCGCTCGCACCGTCAAACTAAAAAAACCGAATTCGTTTTGAAACTCCGAAGCTACATGCTTCAGCATATACGTGTAATTAAAAGGAAAGAGTGTTAAATTTTTCTCGAACATTGACCTCGACCGAAAAATCAACAAAAAGTGAAGATTTTGTTAAACAATTTAAAAAATGTTTGTCTTCTAATTGTACACATTCTTAGAGATGGGTTTTACTTTTAGAATAAACCTCTTCCCAAAAAAAACATCATACACCTTAATTTGTATAGCTGGATAATTGGCCAATTTATAATACATATTATTTCAAGTGTACATGCATATTTTAATTTACGTGTGATTAAAACGTAAGGTGCAACATTTTTTTCGAATATTGATCTCGCCCGACAAACAAACCGACATAAAGTGTTATTTTTAATCAACAATTTAAGAAAAAGTGTTTAAATACACTTTTAGTGCACACTTTTTCTCAACATATAACACTTTGTGCACTTTTTGCTAAATTTGTGTAGCTAGATGTGCACATAATTCTATAAATCGCATTTTTACATACCAATAATGACGAAACCGATAAAAATTTTACCGTTCGGCACAAAATCATAAGCGCTATCAATATTGAATATTGAGACTAAACAAGAATCATATAAAATGGAATCATATCACTTTCAAACCGTAACAACAACAATGCGGCATTGCATCATCTATCTACAAATACAAATTTGTTATAGAGATATTTAGACATTAAATTCATAGCGCGCATAGCTCTCGCGCGCTGAATGTAACCCCGAATCTAACAATATTATACTGTACATAGATTTAAAGGAACGAATACCGTATAAACGTAAAAATGTATTAAATTTCTTAAAAATTCGTGATGTGATCATTTCATGATGTTTTAGAATCTAATCCTGCACAATTTCATGTACATTCATATAATACGAGAGATAAACAATAACAATTTTACAGCATCTCTCGAAAACTATTCGGTGTAGTTATAATAAAATAAGAAGAAATCTTTCATAAAAATCATATCTCATCTCTAGAAAGAAATTCGTTTACATTTTTATTGTTGTTGTTCCCCAAAGTCTTTGTTATACAAATATGTAAAAAAGTTTACAACACAAAATCTCAAGAAAAGTGACTAAGATGTTATACACAGATTGAATAATGTTAAGAAATAAAAATTTGGATGACTCTAACCAAAAACAAACAATTGTACATTCTCACCTGGAATAAGTTTGCTTTTATATTTATTAACCCATTATGGTGCATGGTACACATGAAATTGATTCAAGTACATAGGTAATATATTGAACTCAGGCAACAGGGCGATGTGCTAATGGACCTAAAAGGGTTTGATTATTGTTTATTCTATTTATTTATCAAATATTTGATTTTTCTTTTTGTTTAGTGGATTCAAAGGGTGATAATTAAGTGGGGACAGTGATTCAGTAGATTTTATTTATTTACAAAAAAATTTAATAAAAATAAAAGTTTATTTATTTCCACCAAATCGATCTTCGGACTCTAATGCATTTCAACAAAAAAGGGTCTACTAATATTTAACTTTGATACCCTATGTCACTTAAGCTAGCATTCCGTAATTGAAACTTTTGATATAGTGCCATTCAAGTTTAACTGATGGTTTGAATGTAATTGATTACCAGTTCACCGAATATGATCACAAGTAAAAGACTCATTGATGTAGTATAAGTATTTACAGGGTGGCTGAGACCAAGTGTTACCAAATGAAAACGCTGTAATTTTTTTAATTTTGATTATTTTTTATTGAAATTTCGTGGAATATGTTAAATATGTTGAAAACATATTACATTTTATGGAAAACATGTTACTGCTCGATATGACCTCCTTTGGCTCTGATTATTTGATTCAGTCTTCCATAGAAAGCATTGCATGCTGACCGAACGTGAGCTTGCGGAATTTTATTCCATTCTCGAACAAGAGCTGACTTCAATGCATCAACACTTTCGTATTTTTTAGTGGACACCATACTCTCCAAAATGGACCATATGGAGAAATCCATGGGATTCAAGTCTGGTGAATATGGTGGCCATTCTTTCGACGAAATCAGCCGCGGAACGCAATTTTGTAAAAATTGCTGTGTCGCTCGAGCTTTGTGTGACGGTGCCGAGTCCTGTTGGAATGTCCGACGGTTCGTACCAAAGTGTTTACGTGCCCAAGGTAGCAAAGCATCGTTTAGGATCTTTTGGCGGTACACCTCTTGGTTTACCTTGACTCCATGTTCGATGAAAACCAGAGGAGTGCGTCCATCTGCAGTCACTGCAGCCCAAACCATAACATAAGCTGGTGATTGCTTGCGCATGGCAACTCTTGTGTCCAAATTATCGTTGGACTTGTGCTCTAACCAAACACGATCATTATGTTTATTCACATACTGTTGAATGGTGAAAATTTTCTCATCAGAAAAGACAATTTTTGGGATCTCATCACGTTCGGCCAAGTGAAGGCCTTGCTCGTGTTCTTTCAAGCCTAACTTTTTTTTGTGCCTCCGTGAGATCTTGAACTTTTTGTATCTTGTAGGGCTTCAAGTGTAGTTTATTTTTCAATATGGTTTGAATGCTGTATCGTGAAACATGTAGACGTCCGGCTAATTTTTTGGCACTTTGACGAGGATTTCGTTGGATTCGTTTCTTCACATTTCGTATCATTTCTTTTGATGTTGCTGTCTTTGTAGGACCGCCTCTGTTGCGTTTAGCGATGCTACCAGTTTCGTTGTATCGAGTTATGGTTCGATACACAAACATTTTATTCACATTCAAATGCTGGAGCTGTTGAACTATTGCTGTTTGTGAATTTCCACCCAAATACAGTGCAATTACACTATTACGTTTGAATTCCATTACGATTATTTTATGAAGATATTAATTTAGAACAATTATTTGTTGACCACATGTAAACAACTAACCAAACTTCAATCTGTCAAAAAATTGACGCGCGAAAATGACAACTACACAAATGACAGCAGAGTGAAGTCAGTAATATTTTGTCTCAGCCACCCTGTATTTTAGCCGAAAATGAAAAGTCCGAAAATCACAAATCTGTGGAGTGAATCCTCGACATTTTGACACATAGCCTTCTATATAGAGCAATAGAAGAAAGCTATCAAATAGATAACGAAAACATAAGTGGCATATTTTTCGAAGTTGGACAACTCACTCCACAACAATTCGCTCCACAGTTCAGTTTACGAAATTTTACGTTATACCTATGATAAAATGAACGGGCCAAAATGGGACACCCTGACGAATTGAACTACTTTCATCTATTGTACCATGTAGGTGGCTTTGTGCTAAATTCTCGAGGATTCGCTCCACATAATATCTATTTTGCAGATTGCGTGATAATATATTGTCTCGCGTCAAGGTTGAATTATATAATTATATGATTACTGACCATCACTTGATGAATGTTCTGATCGAGATTAATCAGGTAAAAAGCAATGATAGATTACCTGTTAAGCCAAAATCATTCTATCTAAGTTCTTGGAATTGTTAAGTAGAGCTAATTTCTCTCCTATTTATGCCCTTGAAGATCCGTGTGCAGCTGTTGATGTGTTTTTAACGCTTTGGAATGATATTTTTTCAGCTAGCCTAGACTCACAAAAGTCACGTAGTAATCGTCCTATTAAACCATGGATCTCTGAGGCCTTGTTAAACATGATCAATCGTAAAAAATGGTTATTGAGAAAGGCGAAACATGTTAGAAGCAATCAACGTTTCCAACAATGTGTTACAGCCTATTGTCAGAAAGTAAAAAAGAAAGCCATTGCTGCTCGCGTAGCTTATTATAAAAATAGATTTGATAACTGTTCCGGTGACTTCAAACTTATGTGGCGTACTATCAATGACATTTTAAGTAATAATTCGTTAAAGATTAAGCTCATTAATTCTATTAACTCATCTAATAATGATCTTTTAACTGATGCGTCTGATATTGCCAATGAGTTCAGCAATTATTTTGGGGGTATTGCGTCAAATTTGAAGTCTAGTCTCCCATTAAATAATAGGGATTCTATGGAGTCTGACGGCGATTATGTTGAACAATCTTTTTTTTTTCATTCAATTGACGATCTTGAAGTTTCTAAAGCCATTGCTTCTCTAAAATCAAGAAACTCTTACGATATATTCGGTTATAGCAATTACTTAATTAGAAGTTCCGCTGGCCTTATATGTGCTCCTTTATGTCATATTTTTAATTGTTGTTTTAGAACCGGTATTGTTCCTGAAATTTTGAAATCAGCAATTGTGCTACCTCTTCATAAAAATGGTTCCATATGCGACCTAAATAATTACCGGCCTATTGCTCTACAGCCAGTCCTGTTAAAAATAACGGAAAAAATTATTAAATGTAGAATGGTTGGATTCCTAGAGAAGCATAGTGTTATAAGTTGTTGTCAGCACGGTTTTACCCAGTTAAACCCAGCAATGGGTTTAGCACGGAGTCTGCATTAATTGAATTTTTAAATAGCGTGCATGCATCGCTAAATAATTCTGAATCTTGCGCTGGCCTTTTTGTTGACATAAAAAAAGCCTTTGGCATGGTTGATCATAACCTCCTATTGCATAAGCTTTCTAAAATTGGTTTCAGAGGGAACATTAATAATTGGTTTAAATCGTATCTTGCAAATCGTGATCATGGTGTTAAGGTGAAAGGAACTATGGGCAGCCCTTATGTCTTAAACATTGGTGTTCCTCAAGGTTTTGTCTTGGGGCCACTTCTATTTCTGATATACGTAAACTCAATTTTTAGTGCAAATTTGGCAGGCTCTATGGTTGCTTTTGCAGATGATATGAGCTTATGTTATCGTGGGTCCTCACAAACTGAAGTTTGCCATAAAATTGCAGCCGATCTTTTAGTTTTAAGGAAATGGTTTGACCACCATTTCCTAATTTTAAGTGACAAAACTAAGTTTATGCATTTTAGTTTGGGTAGCAGTAGTTTACATTCACCGTTAACGTATCATCCCAGTTTTTGTAATGCTGTTAATTGCTCCAGCTCGTGCATTTCCATTGAAACTGTTGAAAGCTTCAAGTACCTTGGAGTTATTGTTGATTGTAATCTGAATTGGAAGCAACATGTACGAACTTTTAATCTATTAAGACCAGCAGCACCTAAATCGGTATTGTTAAAATTCTACTATGCTTGCATTAACTCTAGGCTTGAATATGCGTTATCGTGTTGGGGTGGTTGCTATCATTCAACTTTAAAAATTCTCATAATTGTTTAGAAATATGCTATTCGTATTTTGTGTTTTAAGTCTTCACGGGTTTCTGCTTGGCCATTATTCTTGAGTTGCAAAGTTTTACCACTACAACATTTATATGTTTATAAGGTTTTACGTTTATTTTATTTGCGAAGTGGGCATCGATTATTGAGACCAAATGTGCGATACAATATTAGGAACAATGATCGTTTCTTATTTGTTGGTCCACATTTTCCATTTAGCATTCGACAACAAATTAATTCGAAATCATTTCTAGAGGTACTTAAAGTTTGGCTTTCTGAGCTCCCTAATATTGATTTGATATTTAGAGTTTTAGTCTGATGAAGTTTAATTTTAGTTTTAATTCTATTTATCTTTTTATATTTTTATTGTTATGTTTTTATTTCGTATGTTATCATAACCTTTTACCGTAAATTGTTCTTTGTTATAGGGTAGATCAATACTGCCGTTAAATCGGTGATGATTACCCAACTCATTTATTTTCATTTTGTATTTTAATATTATATATGACAAAAAATTGTACTGAAAATAAATGATAAGCCTGTGCGCTTCAATAACAAAAAAATTTAAAAAAAATAAAAACAAAAAATTCGGACCTTTTCATTATAATGACACAACAAATGGGTCAAAATGAAATGGAAGTTGGACAGCTTCGATCTATTGCACTATGTAGATGGCTATCCGTCAAATCTCCAGGAATCGCTCCACATGATTTCCATTTTCAGTGTTTTTCGTTATAACTATGAAAATTAATCGGACCCAAATGAGGAACCCAACGATACGCATATGGCGTTTTTTCGGAACTGAACTGATTTCATCTCTTGAACTGTGTAGGTGACTGTGTGCGCCAAAATCTCAAGGATTACGAAATTTTGCGTTACATCTATGATAAAATGAACGGGTTAAAATGGGGAAGCGTAACTATGTGCATAGACACCTGGCGTATTTTCTCGAAGTTGGACTGCTTTTATCTACTGTACTATGTAAGTAAATACGTGCTAAAATCTCCAGGATTCGCTCCACAGAAATTCTATTTACGAACTTTTTCGTTAAAATTATGAAAACTGAACGGATCCAATTGGGGAACCCTAACGATCCGTAAAGTTATGTGACATTTTTTGTGGTAACATGTGGTGTATTTTTTCAAAACTGGACTGCTTTCCTCTTTTGCACTATGTAGGTGGCTATGTGCCACAACTCAGGATTCGCTCCACAGATTTTAAAATTACGGATTCGTTATATAATTATAACAACATGAACGAGCCAAAACGGGGTGGCTAACGATCCGCATACACACGTGACATATTTTTCTTCGAAACTGAACTGCACTCGTCTAAATTTTCTAGAATTCGTTCTTCAGATTTTCCATATACGGACTTTAACGTTATGAAAATTATGACAAATGAATGAACCAAAACTTACGATTGAATACAAACAATACGACAGAAAAGGCTATTAAAACAGACACAACTTTTTTTTGGTTTATGCAAATTTACTTTAGACTTTGAGTTCATAATTTAGAAATTCAATTGTTGTTTATTACCAAATTTATCATACACTATAAACTCGTAATTCAATAAAAGATAAAGTGAAAAACAGCTTACGACGAACTCAGAAAAAAGTTAATTCAATCGAAAAATGTTCCGTTTTAATATAGCTAATTCGCCGCACAAGCAAGACCGAGCATATAACATTAAATACATGTATAAAATACATGTTGCAACCAATTCACAGCAGGGTTTGTACAAATTTGGGTGACCGCATAGGAATAATACAGAAGAAATTTGTAAAATGAAACGGAAGTAAAGCATTCCCTCCTGACACACCATCCAAGCTCAATAGCAGCACTAGACCCTAACTGGGATTCAAAGAACCAATCAATCATTAAGCCATGGGATTGTAGTGTTAGTGAAATAAAAAAAATAAATCAATTCACTTGTACATGTAAATTTGAAACTTATACCAAATATGTCGAGTAGATAATTAAAAATATTTAGACTCTCGCCATAAAAACCCTGTATTGGTAAGTTCACAAAAAATCCGTCAAATTTTATATATGACGCAGTCAAACAGCAAAATGTTCATATCCAAAATGCATTTTCCTATTTGGTTGAAATTAAATAAACCAGTTACTTCCCCTGATTCCAATTTCCCTTAACTTTACCGTACTAGGTTTATGAATCTTTAGCGATTATCAATTTAACGTTCCACTTTATCAATTTAATGCCGTAACAAATTCAAGATATTAAATCATGAATTCACGAGCATATCTCAGAAGTAAATAAAATTCATATATTATGAATTCGCCGCAGCATAATGACAACCAAGTTATTATCATAAATTGCATGATTCCATTTTTACGATAACCATCAAAATAGTATTCATTCAGAATCGTAGTTTTTACTCAGACACCGCTTGTGTCAGAAATATAATAACTGCAGGCAAATAAGTCATTCTTTTAGTTTAAACCGCCGCAATAACATTTTAATTTTGTCAAAGAGATTTAAATATTTTAGTTTAAACCACTAATATTCCTCGCCCAGCCTACCAACTTAAACCGCATACACCGCAACTATGGTCAATTATTGTATTATAGAGTTAGCATATCGCTAGCGGCGAATTTATAGTTTAATGTTATAACACAAAAGTATAAAACGTGTTGCATTTCGGAATGGGTTGCGAATTACGAATAAGTGTTTACCATCACTAGGAATGAGTTTAAGATTGAGTCTACAATCACTGGTCCAATTTACAATTTATTTATAGCAGCTAATATTTTATCTGTTTTAACGTCTATAACAATAAAACCAGATACGATTAAGTTATGTCGTTACTTCATCAATATTAACTAAATCACCAATCAGTGTCAATTCGCCGCTACTTAAGAAACATGTTCTCTTTAATAATTGTTACTTAGTATCTCAGTAGTATAATACTTTATGAACAAAGAAATTGTATATCGTGAATTCGCCGCATAGTGATAACCAAATTAATGTCACAAATTACCAGATTACAACAATTGTACGAATATCAAAATAGCGAGTGCAAGTATTGTCTAACGAATATTTAGCTGAACATAGGCACCGAGAGAGTTGAATTAACTGCAGACACCCCAAAAACTAGTTGTTCAGAAATTTTAGTCGTAATCTATCGATAAGCATTTTCGATTAATACATCCAATTCGCCGCAACGTATGCATTGAATCCCTTGAAAATAAACATTTATTTATAAAATTCCAAACTGATGTAATTTAATCTATGTAATACAGTTAAGAGTAAAACTGCCGAGCAGAAGTGTTTTTAACAGGTTATTTTTTTACCAAAAGTATCCAATAGAACTGATTTAAATGCGATAAGTTTCATTTCTACATAACTCTCTATTAAGTTTGTTAATTTAAATTATTAAACCACGTTCACTTTAGCAAGTTCTAGCGGCAACGTTAGCGGCGAATTCCTATTATAAGTTTAGCTAAATATCACTCGCGGAGGATTAGTGTTAAAACACAATTTAACAAAGTCGTTGCGTTTTCGAATGAATAAACATTTTAGTGCATGTTACCATCACTAAGAACAAGATTAACACAGTTAAGGATTGCGAAAATGTAAAAATAAAACGAACTATCTTATCTGCTGCAGCAGAACTATTTTATCTACTTTATACAAGCGAATAGTTACTCGCTTTTAACAACTATACTAGTAATGTAAGAAAAAAAGAAGGTACAAGTAAGCCATGCGATAGCTTCGTCAGTATAATATGAAGCAACACCAACAATAACTGCTAACCATGCCCTCCCCAAGATGAAAGATTTGAGGAGAACTGAGATCTTAAAAATTTACAGCAAAGGATTTAGATATTATGAAGTCAGTTTCGCCGCACTTTATTAATCATTATAATTTAATGTCTTACGATCTGAGAACTTAGCTCAGACGTTGAAAGCTGATCGAAAGAAAAAATCATATACACCAAATTTTCCCACAGCGATGAACAAATTGGAATCTTAAGTTACGTTATGTTGTAACTATTTAATTTAATATTCTAATCTGTTGTCACTAATTACTAAAGCTAATTCGCCGCAACTCGTAACTTGAATTACGTGAAAATAAATTGATGTAATATCATCTATTCGACACAGATACAAATTCGCAGCATACCTTAACACACGATATAAATGATTAAAAATGAACTCGACGACTGAGTTCAAATTCCAGACAGATATAACAATTATAAGGCTTGACTGCCTGGTCTACGTTGTGTGAATGTCAGCACACACGTGTTAAAAAAACACAAATTCGTGCCGATTTTTACTATCTTAAAAACGATCCGATCGTACGTGATGTTGTCGAACAATTCAAAAACATGTTTTCGTAATTGCAATACTAGACACTTTGTTGAGTTAGGTGACGAGACTGTATGACGTGACTTCAACGCTAGATAAACTATTATGTTCTACATGACATAAACATACATAAAATAATGGCGCCAAATATTTTCTTCTGCACTCAAAACTGTTAAAAGGAAGCCAAAAGTCTACCATGTCATCTTACGAAATATCCTCATAAAGCTATTAATATCGATTTGATGACTAAATTGTATTGTATACAAAATCATACGATTCGTTTATGGAATACTAATCATCCATAAATACAAACCAATTTGCATATCACCGACATTTTCATAAACCGAAACACTGTGCAAAAATAAATGTCCATCGAATTTGTTTCATTATATAACGTTTCGCAGCACAAAATCTTTATCCACATATGTGCGCGCGCACTCGATAAATTCAAATGATGATAATTTGCATACCGCGCGCGTAAAGAGATACGGTGATTATGATTATATAAGTATAAACAAGAGAACGATATACAATAAATATTTCATACTTAGCTGTCAATTGTATCAATATATCAAAAATGTGTATGCGCTTGGCATTACTAATGAACACTGTATAAATATAACCCAACCATCCCATTATGGTGATGTGATGAATGAATCACTTTTCGGCTTACCTGGAATAAGAAAAATAAATAAAGTTTTAATATGAGAAATTTTTTAATAAAGACGAATTATAGAAAAGTTTGTAACCTTGTGTAGGCGTGATAGGAATAATTGGGACAATAGTTCATTAGTATTTTCAACTGACATCTCGTATATTCACTTGGAATCAATAAATTTACTTATGCATCAATCTATTGTAACATGGTGGTAAATAATTTAATTAGTTCATTATAAAAGGTTCGAACCCGAGCTAAAAAGGGGTTTCGTAAATATAGCTTATAAATAGCAAAACTATTAGTTTCGGATTTAGCTTAATCTCTTCCAGTTCAACAATCAATATTAATTAATATAGACGATCCCATGTTTAAACGTGCTTAAGAAAAGTAACTCTGCTCAATGCTCAACGTTTGAAATAGCACAGATGTAAATTCGCAAGAAAATTCTCGTATATATTTTCAACGATTTAGGAAATTTTTAACAATTTACATAATTTGATCAATTGAAAGAATTACTAGCACAAGATACTACCAAATTCTAACTCTAACTAACAGCAGAATTGTTAGAGTTCGAATGAAAAAAAAAGATATTTACTAAAAAAATTAAAAGTGTTTTAAAAATTTTAAGTATTTCGAAATCTAATTTTTTTTAAATATTTTAAGACAAACAATTCAATGCGAACGTTAGATGAAAATTTAAAATTCTCAAAATATTTTAGCACAAACCAATCAAATCGATAGAAAAAAAGTAAATCGAAGTGAACTTTTAACGAAAAGTGTAGCCACACAAATTTACGAAAAGTGTAGCTACACAAATTAACGATTAGTGCAACTATTAAAAAGTGTAGCAATGAGAAAGTGTAAATAGCAAATCTTTGCGAAATAATATCATCAGAAATGTATATTAGATGCAGATGGAATTATAATATTAAGGCAATATCACCATCTAATATACATTTCTGATAACCTTTTTTAGCAAAGATCTATCTATTTACACTTTCTCATTCCTACACTTTTAATTGTTGCACTTATCATTAATTTGCGTAGTTATACACTTTACGTTAAAAATTTCACTTTTATAACATGTCCTACATCTGTCGAAAACATAGCAATCCGTGATTCGATTCCGCCCAGAACTATTTAAATGGATTCATCTAAATCCAAAATGATTTTAGATTTTCGTAAATCTAATCCAACTTTTAGTACTAAAGGTTTGTACTAAAATATTAAAAGTGATATTTCAAACTACAAAATCGACATAAATATTATAATGTTTTTAAAATAAATTAAAATATTAATAAAATCACGAAATATGCAAAAATACATAGGAAAAAACATTTTTACTTACAAACTTTGTTAGTTAGTAGTTTTTGGTAAATCCGAAAATGGCTGTTGATTTGGAAAAGTATGAATTCAAAACTAAATCCTAATCCACTTTTACCAATGCAATACGCTTATTACTTTCAGAGTTGATAATAGTTCCAGTATGCCGACTTGGTTGGCCGTACACTACGTTCCCAATCGTCAATTCCGAATTTTGTATATTTAGTACACAATATGTTTCGAAACCAAAATTGTTCAACCCTACTCTCAACGAATTGGCCTTTCCACATTTCACATTTTCAAACTCAAGCAGCACTTGTCTCTACGCAAAACTCAAGTGCGACACGTGTCTTTGTATGAGTTAAATTATTTTCATTTTATATTGGATGCTTGAGCTAAGGAATTAAAACGCAAATTTATTAGTCACGGCCGTAAAGCTAGTAGAACCCATCCAGCAGAACATTAGAAGATGCTACCGAGAAGGATAGGCTAATAATTAAATGCTCCTTCAAATGTGTTATGGCCTCAACTAAGACGATTTCTGCTAGCTTTAGAAAAGTTAGCAGAATCTTTATCAAAAAATTATTTAAAATCAAATGAAAAATTAAAGGCAAATTTTAGGTTAATTAAACGCTCCATTAAATTTTTTGCTTCAATCGTTTTTGATAAAGCATTAGGCTCTCAACTTCATCGGAACAAACCCGAAATTAGAACGCTAAACAAGATCTAAAGAAACACTTTAAATTAAAGGCATACTATGGCCAAATCAAATGTCCCATTAAAAACGTTTGAACTCCATTCGTTCTTAGCCAAGCTTTAGGTAAATTCATTTAAAGCTAAAGCTAGCTGTGTCAACAGATCTTGTCTTCCAATTTCGGTTTTGATCCGATTTTCGATTTGGGTTCTGCCACCTTTAAATTAAATAAACTAAAGGGACATTTGATTAGGCCATAATGAGTGCATCAATCGATGTTATTTTGACTTATGGCTTCCAAAATCGGGTTTGGTCTAATTTTCGATTTCGATTTATATCACATGTGGTGTTATTTAATATTAGACAAGTGACATTTAATGCTCGTTCAAAAAATGTTTCTCCAACATGGCGTGAATTCCAGGAGGTGATGAAGTAATAGGCGGGGCGCGAAAAGCGGCCAGTGATCAAATTTTAAAAGAAAGACGAAACAAAATATATGCGATTCACATGTCGTATTCGATGATCGAACCCGACTACGGCAAGCGACGATAAGTGGTGACCTTGAGCAGATATAAGCAGTACTGAACAATCTGAATTAAAGCTGAAGATCATTTATATTTCTAAAATTGATTGAAAGTTCATTTATGAAATAATTCATGACAAGCGTTAAAGATGTTCCTCAAAATTAAAAAATAACAAACATGGCGGAATACAAAATTTGTCGAAATAACCAAAAAGGAACATGTATTGGTAAAACGATTTTACCAATACATGATTTTGATAAAAATTGGTAAGTGTAGGATTTCAATCACTGGTAATCGATTTTCTAATGATAGGGGCGGTGTCTTTTTGATTTGTAGAAGGTGAATTTAACGATTTAAATTTGAAATCTATTGCCTTGTTAGAATTATGAATGATTTTAGATGTTAAAAATCCCAAGCTAACAAGTAAGTTACAAACGACCTAAACCGGTAGTTCCACTGGCCATACACATCAAACTTACAACAAACAATAAAACATACAAACAGGCAACGCTGGCACGGACCCGGCTTAGAAGATATCTCATACTTTCTTCCCGTTGGTCATTTTGAAATTCACTTAGGAATATTAACCAAAAATGTCACAGAACGATTCGAAATTCCGGCCGGGTAATTCATCCATGGAAGTTTAAATATCGTAGGTTCTCTATCCCTATACAACGGATTTATTTACCTTTCATGATCGATTCGCACACCCGGAAACTACTGTATAAACAACATATTAGCTCAGACCATTGTCAAAGCTTCTGTACAGAATTACATACAATCAAAGGAACACAATTCGAGTCCAAACTTTCCCACCTATGAATTTTGTACTAAATATATTTTTCAAAACCAAAATTACACAATACCCAATTACCCAGTAAACGAAATGTCAACAAAATCCAGGGCCAACCAAACAAAAATTATAGATTTAAAAAAGTTAAATCTTGACTAAACTATTTTTGACATTCACGCTTACTCATCGTACAAATGTTACGAAGTGGTAACCATCAAAACATTAAAAAAAGTTATAAACGTAACTCTAAAAAATTATAAGATTGCGATAAGTGTCATTTATATATTTTCAACCATAGAATAATTAATTTAAACTAAAAAATTTAACGAACCTTCGTTAAATATCAATTGTTACTTAACAAAAGCTATTGGAGCGAAATGATGTGTCCGAAATTAAAAAAAATATAATCATGATATCTGAAAATAAACAATAAGAAGTTATCAAATTGAAGACGAAAACTGTGGATTTGGTTCTGACAATCACTACAAGTTTTACGGCGAGTATGGTTGGAACGTCAAAGATAATTATAAAATAAAAAAAATAAAAAATGTTTATTAAATTAATTAAACTAACTTTAAGTCAATGTTGTACGGCAGCTATTCCTTTTCTTAATCTTCAGAGGTGACATGTTGTAACATCACATTTTCGATATTTTGTCGAAATGTATGCCGCTTTTTCCTAAACTGAAATTGGCGACTGTTTCGTTTATAAATTAGTTCTTTTGTATTGCTATCACAGCCTACTAGAATAAATGTGACAATATCTCGTTCTCTAATTTCGTTGAAGTGTCGCAAACAAATTATTTGATGACAGAAATCGAGTAGATACTCGTATATCACAATTTTTTAATCTAGCAGGACATAAACTATGAAATAATATCCCAATTTATTCTAGAGTACCGAGTCAAGAACTTCGATAAATTATCGAAAATGTGATGTTACAGCATATCACCCATGATATTACGATTTTTTTTATATTTTGAACACAAAAAGTGCGTTCCAGTAATTTTTAATAAGTGGCCAGTGGCATTTAACGAGCTTCGTTAAATTTTTTATTTTAAATTCATTTTTCTATGATAAAACTCACAGAAATGACAGTAATCGCAAGCTTAATTTAATTTAAAAAAATTGTTAAAACTAAACTAAATTGATTAAACGAATTTTGTAAATTTTTTAATAAAAATTGTGTAAAGGGTGTTTTTTTTTAGAAGTTCACAATTTTAAATTAAAATAGCACAAAGAAAAACATTTTGGATATCAGTGAAACTAGCTTTATTGGATAAACAGCAATTGTGGCCTTATCTCGCTAATAACTCGCCGAATGTAGTGTTCCAAGTGTCCAATCGTCCCTGGTTTATCGGCGTAGACAAGTGCCTTAACTTATTACCAAAGAAAATAACCTAATGGAGTTAGATCACACGATCTCGGTGGCCAATTAACGCGCTTGTGACATGTGGCATCGTTCTGTTGGAACCACATATCAGCAAGATTTATGCCCGCTAATTGGGGTACAAAAAAGTTAGAAATCATGACTCTATACCGTTAATCATTGACTGCAACATTCCGCCCATCATCGTTTTTGAAGACCTATGAACCAATGATTTCGCCGGCCCATAAAGCGCATGAAACAGTGATTTTCTCTGGATGTAATGGTGTTTTGGCAAAGGCTTGTGGATTATCTTCACTCCAAATCCAACAATTCTGTATATTAAACAAAATTTTGTTTGGAAAATCAGCATCAATATAAATGTGTGCTCCCGTCCATTGGTGGCTCTTATCATTTAGAGTATACGTGGTGCGAAAACAATCCATAGTTAACCGAATTATCCGCTCTGATGTACGATTATGACGGCCGTAAAATGAACGATGAGTTTGGCGAACAGCACCATTATTTTGATAAAAAATTTCAACAATTTGAAAGCGTTGCTCTGGCGTGAGTCTACTCACTATAAAATGGCAAATCAAACTAATGACAAAGCAAATGTCAGCTGTCAAATCGGTTGAAACCTCTAAAAAACACCCTTTCCTTAAGAACATTCCAGTAGAGCCGGGATCACACTTGGTGCATCATTCCAGCTGCCGGAATAACATACATCTCTCTCTGGTGTCGCTCAGCCATGTTGTTTTCCTCGTTCCAGTACCATTCGTCAGCCAGCAATTTTTGGTATTATGTTATGTGCCGTCAACTGGCCCATGAGCAACTTGATAGCTTTTGATCCCATCGTGAACGGTGGAAGATTATGTGTTCTGCTGTGTCATACTCAGATTTACTCTGAGGATCAGATGCCGCATCCAATAGCCGAAGATACTATCGACGGCAGCAACCCTACATCAGCCTACATAGAGCCGTAGCTATTTTTGTTGCTTTTGCCACTGTGTTTCTGACACGTCTGAAAGCTAAGACGTGAGCCCCATTTTTTCACCATTACTACCGCTTCAGTCTTCTCCGCGCTCAGCTCGAGCTTATGTCTGCGGAGTTGTATGGACATACTCTACTAATCCAAACTAGTTTTCCGCAAACCCTTCTGCACGGTTAATATTGTGCAGCAGTTGTCTAAGGGGAATACGATGAAAGTATGTCATGTGGCTTATCCGCCTTTTTGAACCCTATTTAGATGTCTTAGAGGCATCCACTTTCCTTCGATTTAATCTTTTTCGAGAACGAATTCAGTGAAAATAGAGATACCTTGCACCTCATACACTTCTGCCCGGGTTGGTTGGTACTTCGGTTAAAGAGAGACATTTTTTGACTCGAATAATTTTAGAAGATTAAACTTTTAAGTTTGTGAATTTAAAGAATTCAAGTTCGAAGAACAGTTTTGATATTTCTAAAAATTTAAAGATGTAGAATTAAATATTTGAAAAAGTCTGAGTATTTTAAACATTTAATAAATTACAACATTAATGAAAATGAATTTACTGCTTTATTCGACGCTCGCATTTGTTGTACCAATTTATAAGAGCATGCCTCTTGGACATCCACCAGCGCAATTCAAACAGTAAATTTTGGAATTTCGGATAAAATTCTCGAAAGAAATTTTTCTACGGAATGTGGTATTTTAGAAAATTTAGATAAATCAAATAAATAAACTAAACGAATGTATAAGAATTTTCAGAACTGAGAGTAGTTTTCTTACACTAGAGAGTGTCTTTTTATTAACGAGAGAGATTAAGTGAGGAGAATGAACTTACTGAAGCCCACATTATCCCATATTGTGCTAGTAATGGGCACAAAATATATAAAAATCTGCCAGAGAAGATTTATGCTGGTTTTAATTATAGCCGAAATCACTGTAACTTTGGATCCACATTTTTGTCCAAATATTAAAAAAAAAATTTTGTTAGTCCTACAATTCTGGTATTTTAGTGTTGACTAATGCTTAATAATCCGCTGAAGTAATTTGGCTATTAATTGATTTATTAGAAAAACCATAATATAAACTAATTTCAATAGAATTTGATTAATTTTCTAACTGTACTGCACTCATAAAATTTTGACACATAATCTAGTTTAGATTTACGTCATGCGTAAATGATTCTCAAAATCGGTTCAATTAGTTAGCATGATTGGCCTGATTTTCTAGTTAAGCGCGGCGCCAAACTTAAAACACAAATCAGATAATTTTTATACGCGGATAGTTTTTGAAATAAATCGATTGATTCATTTCCATTTTTCCAATTAGTAATGTTCGATGATTTGTTTATTGTTATCGGGTTTTTTTATGCGTGTAAATCCCAAATCGGTTTAAAATAAACATATAAACATAGATCTAAATTGGCTAATCTCAATATTTTAACTAGTTCCCCCGAAGCGATTTTACTTGTTTATGCCCCCCGCCAAATTTTATTGTCGCGCGCACTCTACTCAACTACCTTGATATACATAAAACATAAAATTTTATATTTGCATGAACATAAATTTTTTTATAATATTTCGGTTGGAGGTCAAGTCGAAATGATATTCTTGATTTCAGTTCAACATAGGAAATATGGTAAATTATACATAGAAATGCCATTAGAAGACACAAATAAACAAAAAAAAATTGTACCATGAATTGGAATACGAGAAAAGTGGTTCAAACGTGATTTGCAATACTTTCATAATTGTTTCGGATTTTGTTGAAGTCATTTTTATTGTGCTGTGTGATCTTCAAGAAAGCTGTTGTATAAATATACATAAACTGGAAGACAAAATAATCTGGTTTCATTTACCATATTGCATTATATTGCTTTGCTTTCAAGAAAATGTTGTAGAATTTTACGTTTAGTAGAGGTCAACATTATTTGGTTTAGTTTATTTAAAGTAGTTTACGTTTATATGCGGCGATTAGCTTATTAGAGACACCCCCGCTTAAGCGCATTTTGCTGAGTCAGAACATTAAATTTATTATCGGTGCTATACAGTTATTTTTATCGCCACGAATAGTTATTTACAGTTTTTGTTATAGTAGTATATATTGCCTAGGTTAACCTGTATTCCAGTGCCTCTTCATAGAAGGCTCTTCCTTAGAGCTATTTATCGTAATAAAAGTTAGCTTATTATCAAAGGATTTATTAATAAGACCATGTAGACCAAATCAGAATGCACTTAATAATAAAATACGCACTGTGTTCCAAAAGTACTTAAAATTGTAAAAACACTCAAAAATGAAAGTTTTGAGTTGAACCTAAGAAATGAAATTCTTAAAACAAAACATACTTCGAATCGCACAGAGGTGATCGCAGTGGTTCTGAATTGTATTTTATATAAGAAAACAATTTTACCTAAAATGTTCGAAAATCGGATTGGTTTCATAAATTTTTTAAATGTTTAAGAATTTTGTATTACACTCAATGCTATTATCTCTCCGATAACGAAAATCTTACAAATTTTCGGCCATGTAGCTAAGTAAGACTGGTTTCCTACATAAAATACTAATTCAGAACCACTTCGATCGCCTTTCTGCGATTCGTAGGAGCCGAGTTAATTAATTCCAAATGTTTAAGACTTTTACCTCTCAGAGATTTACGAGATGCTCGTAAGATTGGTTTCTTACATCAAATAATAATTCAGAATCACTTCGATCACCTCTGTGTAATCCTTACACTCAATGATATTCTCTCTATAATAAAAACCTCAGAGATTTCCGAGCATGTGGCTAATTAAGATTGGTTTCTTACATGAAATACTAATTCAGAACCACGTCGCGATCCATAGGGACTGAGTTAAATAATTTCAAATATTTAATAATTTTGTATTACTCTCAGTGATACTTTCTCTCGATTAACAAAAATTTCAGAGATTTTCGAGCGCGTGGCTAAGTAAGACTGGTTTCTTACATCAAGCACTAATTTAGAACGACTTTGATCATCTGTGTGCAATTTGTTTTGTTTAAAAAATTTCATTTCATAATTTCACTCATAACTTATTTAATTTTTTCTGTTTAATTGTTTTTTTTATTTATATTACACTGATTTACAAACCATTTAGTAATTTATCTTTCTTAAATAAAGATTCAGATTTGACGGGCAGTAACCCAATAGTTATATTTCTCTGTCCTAATTAAATACAACTGTCCAGTTCTAAAGGTTTCTGCCTTTGAAGTCTACTTACTGCATTGGTGGTGTCCAACAAACTTCGTATGTCTGCATTTTGGTGCCGAGATATCCGTGTAATGTGTTTCTTTGCAAGATTTTTTATTGCTTAACTGACATACTCCATGTTTAAGCCCCTATGTAGGTTATCATTTCTGATGTACGCTGACAATGTCACACAGCACTTTGTTTTGAAAACATTGTATCGTTTGTGTATTTATCTTCTTGGTACAACCCTAAAGTTGAATACCGTAGGTCCATACTGGTTTAAGTATTTGCCGATATAATAGCAGCTTATTGTGTATTGTAAGCTCAGAATTTCTACCTATTAGCCAATTTCCATCTAACCTTGCAATCGAGAGTCATGCCAAGGTATTTGGCTATATTTACATTTGGAACCTGCCTTGAATTAAGTTCCATTGAAATCCAGTTAACTTTCTAGTTTGTGAAGTTTACGTGAACCGATTTTGCTTCGTTTTGCTTCCTCAGCTACTCACTGAGTTGGTTGCTTATTGTAGTTTTGTCGTTGCTTCTGATATACTCTTTCAAGTTGCCAGAAAAGCTGTATCGTTTGCAAATGTTGCTATGGTAGTGTAACAGTTGTTTTTCTTACCATGTGAATATGGCAAGAAAAACCCCTGCTCCAGACTCAACATCGTTTGATCCACGCAGCATTTTGCAGCCAGACTAGCTTTCAGCGGCTGGGGGGGTTTTTCTGTGGAACGATGAAAAGCTTGATTTTGCTGCAGATGTTATAGTTTGGGGGGTGTTAGCTTTAAAATGGACCAATCGAATGCATTACCAGTGGAAAAGATTAGGAATTACTTAAGTCTCCATTTTCTCATTAATAAAAATTAATTAAATACAAAAATATTTTTGATTTCATTGTGTACCATAATTATTAAAGAAAAAGTTAATTATAATAACAAAATAATTAATAAAATTTAATAAGAAATTTAGAAAAAAAAATATTCATGTATATACTCGTATTAAAGAACAGTAAACATTTGTATACGAAATAAAGACATACGAATGCAAAAATGTCGGAAAAATTGAAATTAACTTAACATTTTAGTTAACTCTTACACAACTAGAAATTATGGCCATAAAATAAAATATAAATCATGCAAAAGTTAAAGAATTAACTACTTAATAGCTAAGAAACATTAAATTTATAAAAAAAATAGAAAATTTAGATATAAAGAAAATTTAGCTTAAGAAAAAAACAATTCAATACTCAAATTTTAACGGTGATCGATGACCCATACACCTCAGCTGGTATCCAATGATGCGTAGAAAATAACGTTGCGGATCCGTTGATGTAGGCATGTATGTATCGTATATGCCTCGTTGTTATTAACGCAGATAATTATAATTTTCCAGCGATAATTAGGGTATATGGAAAATTCGGAGATAAGTATTTTGTACTACGTGAACTACCACTGTGATATTAATTATAAGTATTTATTAATTTATTAATTATTTAGGTTTTTTTTTTTTTGTTGTAAACATATTATACGTTCTGTTTTATCAATATCACTTTGTTTACATTGAATCTCACATATAATTTGCAATTGCACAGTTCATGATTAAGCACAGCATAAGGTTATTCGTGGTTAAGAAAACTGTTTATATTGTATGACCACGTTTATCACTAAAAATAGTTTTTGAGGAGTGTGATTACACTAAATTATATACGTATTAGAATTATAATATTATATTTATTGTTAATCATATTTAATTATTAATTTTAAGTTTATCGTTATGTTCACATTTTATAATAATTTTATTTACTTGTTAAATAAATTTCGTATCACAAGTTTGCCATACACTCCATTAAAGACTTGTTCACTGTTTTTATTATATTTTTATTTTATTTTATGTATTTATGGACGAGCTGTCCAGTTTAAAAGAATCTCATTAACTACCGAAAGATTTTTTTTTTTTTCCAGCAGATATTTGTTTTAATTGTTCATTTGAGTATTGGTACATTTTATAGCCCTATCCTATTAGCAAAAATTATAAAGGTATTTATACTAATAATTAATATATACAGTAGCTTAACAACCTGGTGTAAAGCTAATTCAATTCAACAAATATTATCGACATTTACGATTGATAGCATTCGGAGTAAAATTTAAACGTTTATGAATCGTAACGAACATTTACGTTACAGTAGCACCATCTGTATTTGGAATATCTCTGGTGTACAGAATATATAATATATGATCCAGAACGCTACCTTATGGTATGCCTGCTGCTATTCTCTTTAGTTCAGAGTACTCTCCGTTATATTTTACACGGAAATGCCGATCTGCAATGTAAGATTTAAGAACTTGATAGAACTGCTTGATAGAACCAAACTTTGTCAAAAGCTTGTACTACATCCAAGAAAATACTGGAACCTATTTTCTTTTTCTCAAGTGCGTCTTCTATTATGTCCGTAATTCTGTAAACTTGTTCTACCATACCGATTCTCCCTAAATCCAAATTGTAATTAGTGAAATCGGCCTGTTCGTCTTTTTGTCGTTTGCTGGTTTGTCTGGTTTAGGAATTTAAATTTAAAGGCATAGACATTTAAATTGTACTTGATCTCATCTTTCAATTTCTGTAATGTTACTGATCGTATATTATGGTCATCAATTTTGCTATTTGTTGATATGCTTTCATCTGCAGTTTGCCTAGGTAACGGTTGAAAAGTTTCTTCCAAGTGAGCCGCAGATAAAGTAGCTTTTTGCATGTCACTTTTGGCCCAGGTTGCTTCCTCATTTTTAATAGGCGGCGCATGCATTTTGGTCCTTTTTAATCCTTTTGTTGCTTTCTAAAGAGAGTAATCAGTGTCTTTATGTTCCGTGAGATCACTTAAGTACTTGTTAATAGTTTCGTTCTTAATTTATTTTATAAGTTGTTTCAGTTTATTGCACAGATAATTGAGGATTTTTTTGTTTTCCGGAGCGCATGTCCTTTGCCAGGTCTTTCGTGCCTTCCGTTTCTCTCTAACTAATTCCCTGACTTCAAGAGGATAATTTTGATTCCTACGGGATTCATACCGGAGTAGGAGAACTTCCCCATGCTGCTTGTTCCATAGTACTGTTAAATACCTCCCGTCCGTCTTCCAATTGTACCGATGTTTTAATTGGCACTTGAAGGTTTAATTGCTATTCAATTAGTTCTGGAAATAGGTCCCGGTTTTATTATTTATTAGCTTAGGCAAGTTATCCTTATTAATTATCATTGTGCTGAGTGTCATGATAGCAGGTGAATGTATCCCCTTGCTATTTTCGAGACACATGTAGTCGTCGAAAATGTTAATGTATTGCATCAAGTACTTCTTACCTGATGAAAATCAAATTTTTGAAGGTGAGCCAGTTTTGCCATATTATCTCGTTAGTGACGAAGCATTTGGTTCGAACCATATTCTGTTAGTTCAGTGGCAAACTGGATTTCGAAAAACTTGTTTTCAACTAACGTCAGTCGAGCGCCAAACTTGTGATAGAGAACACTTTTGGCATATACACGACATGATGGTAAATTTGATAGCTGACAAAATTGTACACGCTACAGTATGCTTGCATAACTTCTGCATCATGGAAGATGAGAGCAGAAACTCTGGCCGATCGTGATAGTTTAAACAAAACCCATATTATAACCGGTGTCTGGAGCAAAAAAGCTGGAGTGTGGGTTCAAATTTCCAAACAAGGCAGCTATAACGCTAGTCACAGATGGATCAGTACCATGGCAGTGGAATTGTGTTTAGGAAAAATAAATATAATAAAAGATTTAATTATGAATTTGCTTTATTTTTAATAATTTTATTCATATACAATACGAAATAAAATTGGACAGCTTATTTTTCTTGAAGCTTTAATTCTCTCAAGAATTTTGATTGCCAAATAGCTGATCCATGTCAGTTGATTCAACCGCTCAAGAAATCTACAGCCGATGGCCAAATGTTTTGGCTCTGCCACAACTTCCACTGATGAACTGCTGAATCGTAATAGTGGGATATTTAAGATCCACTCGATTTCCTTCCACAAACGATTTAATATGGTTGGTGTGCGGCTTCTTATTGGCAGCGTGTAATCAAAAGATGAAAAGAGGTCGAACACAAATTCCAACATATCAGCCTCAAACGTGAACCGGCCCGTTCTCTCCAACTTTTTTGATATATTTTGTATTCCGGTATGTCTTTCTATTCGATGGCATTTTCTTTTCAATTTCTTGATGATTAAATATATCATCTTTCAGGATCTCATCTTCCAATACGTCCTATTCTTCATAATCCGAGTTCGAAGATGGAAAATTGGGAACTAAAGTTTATGGTGGCAAATCAGCTAGAGCGGAAGGTTTTATAGAAGCAATAAAAGTTTACAACGATTGCACACATATTTTGGGGGAGAATGTTTTAAAGGAATTACCGATGTTCCTTGAAGGTACCTCTGCTAACAACGTTCGACGAAGCGCTTGAGTAGCTATTGCCTGATTTTGGAACGAAGAAAGCTCCTTATAAGATTTATTATGAAATATTTTCGTGAGTCTTTTAATCAATTTAGCGATTCGATAAAATTCCCCTGAGTAGACTTTAACGAGGATGAAAATCAAATAAAAGATAAAATTCAAAATCTTAAATTAGACACATTTGCCAACATTGCAAAAAAGATAATTATTTTCTTTTCGGAGAGTTGCAAAAGAGACCAAAAAATACAAAGAGTTCCTGTAAAAAATAGAAACGTTTTAAATTATGCTCAAGAGACAGCTAAATCTACCTATAGTTGTTACGGCTTGTTACGGTTTGTTTGATTAATTATGAAATTGTTTCGTAGTGCCTTTTACCGTTTAAATTTAAACGATATCTAAGTGACTTTGCAGTGGAGCAACAATTTGAAAAACTGGGTGGCACTCAAGAGTTTGTAGATGCTGCTTTGTTGATATTAAGAAGGTCAATTATAAATAAACTCACCACTAACTATTAATAAACACATGCAATTTAATAAATCGAGGTTCTTGCAAACGATGCCATAAGCCATCATCTGTTACGCGACACTGAAATGATTCACTTTTTGTGTATTGCAGTACTCAGATTGTACGAGATTTTTTGTAATAATTAATTTATTATTCTTTTGGATGTGTGTGTTTTTATCCACGTTAAATTTATAACAAAATTACACACAATAACATTTGTATTAGAACTCGAATAAATTTGTTAAGCGTATTATACAGAACGTACGCAAATAAGTCCGATAGTTGCAAATCCTTACTGCAAGAGATTAATACGCACAACAGACCTTGCAAAATTTAGTTGCAGTATATTTTGATTTTATTTTATTTATTTTTTTGATTAACTTGCTCGTTAATGAACCATCAAAACTATTTACAACATTCTTGTTATAATAGCAGGGGAATTTCGAAATAATACCAAACGTGTTTCCCCATTACCAAAATACAAACTTGAACATTTTTCTATAGATCAGCTGTGTAAAGTTATTATCTATTATTGATACAGTACGTCAATAAAATATTTGTACTAAGTCGCGTGCGCTGCTAATCTGCTAGGTGCAAGGTGGATTTAACAATTTCAAAATTAATTTAACCAACCGAATGTATGCTAGGATATGTACGAAGTACATGTACCAAGTGTAGACCTTCGGCTAAAAATCTAAGAAATCATCATTCTCTGCAGTATTCGATTCGATTTGCTTCAGTTGTTCAATCCCCGAACATAATATTTTAGAAAAGACTCTGAAACCTAAGCCAAGATTGAATGAATGTTGAATATTAATGTATTCGGTTCAAACGAATACGGTATAATCGACACGACCGCGAAATTAATGGTTACTTCTCCTTCTCTTTATAAAATTTATTGCCACAACTTTATTGTTGTGCCAATGGCAAACAACGCAAAACGCTTCTAGGAATCGATTTTATTCAAAATTCTCAAATTAAAATTAGCTTCTCGGAAAATAAGTGGGAGTTTCATGATTCAGAAATAGAATTTCGTTTGGAGTATACAAATGCAAATAAAAAATTACCTACCGATAATTAGGGATGGGACCCTTTCCAACATGTAACGGTGTAAACAAATTGCTTACGGAAAATGAAACCGCTTTCGCGCTAGGAAGAGAACCCACCACTTGGTGATCACATTCCTGTTGTTGGCCCTGGTGATTGATAAAATAATAAACTGCGATATTAAAGAAAAATGCGTGCCACCGTGGACGCCCCCCAATTATACTGACACATCTAACCTCTGCAAAAAAAACCAATGCCATAAATAGATGAGCTTTTACATTTGGCTAACAAACTTGTGTTATGTTGTAACAGTTGACGGACGAACAGGTATTTGGCCAGTTCGCGTATCAGATCGCGATAAAACTGCTTTTATATATACGGTTGGATTGTAATTATTTAAGAGGGTGGGTTTCAGCATATATAATGCACGAGCCACGTTCGAGCGGCTAATTGATAAATTAAAAAATGGAATCCCAGGTGTTACTTGGTAATGATATTAGCCTTATCTAGTTGATGTAGTCTTTCGGAATCATTTGAACGTGCTACGTGTCGTATTACTTAGGGTGATATTAATGCTAGCTGAGCAAAATGGTAGTATGACCGAAACGAAAAGCATTCCCTGTTGTTTGGGCTCTAAATAAACGTAAAGAATATATCGATGGAGTATCGAACACCAATTCCTCAAGTGGTTGAGGTGGTGGGCAGTGGTTGCTTGCTGGGTATTATTGATCCAAGGATTTAATTTAAAATTTATCATTATGCCTGGGAAGGTTGATCTAGTGGTGGACACACTATCTACCATATGATCTGTAAAAAATCAATTCTCAACCACTTCACCTAGTCGATAGTGTACCGCAAGCCACAGTTGCAATAACAAGACACACACAATCAATTAGATATTTTTCACCAGTGTTAAATTAACACTAAATCAATTTCGTTCTTTAAATTTGGACTTTAATTATTTTTAATTTTGATTTTAAGATTTTATTATTTAAAATGTGAATTCAACTTTTGGACTAGAATAACATTTCGAAATTGAACGGAATTGCTATATGAAATTGCAGATTTAGTGTTATCCGATGATATTTTTTTATTTTTATTGTATGAAGTTCTGGGCTGACTTGACATGAAGTACAGAGAGGTTTGCTATGCTAGGAAACGGAATATTCACAATTCCCCATTAAATGGGACTGTGAGTGATGAAATTAACTCCGTTTCTAATTGCCGAGGCGGCATTAAAAGTAATTTGAATTTTCTCGGGAACTATATGCTTTAATCCCAGTACGATACTTTGCTACAGATGGCAAAGATTAATTTTAGTTTGGTTGGAAATCACCACGACGAATTCCTAAATTTTAATATGTTTCGTGACTAGATTGATTGTCTTGAGATAATGCATTCTGAAATCGATATACCGCACATTTGGCAAAAACCGTGCATTTATCCATGAAGATACATCGGGCTCCTCTGCGGTATTTCCGCGTTTTGCATGTCAATTTGTGTACTTCAATAGATAGCACGACATTCACTCAAGAATCGAATGTATTGACGTCATTGATTATATTTCTGTGGTTACTTATTCTGAAGGAGAGTCAACGCGCTTTTATGGTATTGTACATGGTACGTGCCCAAGCAAAAATATGTCGTATTTCCAAAAAATATCCAAAGTGCGCGTTTTTTGGGCATACGTTCATATTAAATACGATACTGCACATGATTCCATAAATAAATATTTTTTATTTTTATCACAACTCGATATTTTATATTGTTGTATAGTAAAAATTAAAATCGAAACTAAATGATCAATTCAGTTGATTTATAAACGGCATAAAAGTGAGACGAATTTTATAATTTGTTGTGGATACATTTTTTTTTTTTAAATAAAATAAAATAGTTCAGATCTAAAATGGAATTTGATCCAAAAGATGAAGCCTGCTGGAATTTCGGTTCAATAACCCGTGACGCAACAACAGAACTCCTAATGAATACACGCCAAGAGGTTGGTGTATTTTTAATAAGGAACTGTACAAAATTTCCAGGTGATTTGGTGCTGTGCGTACGAGATGAGTTTATTGTACGACATTATCGTATAAATACTAGAAAGCGATCAGGCGGCATTACAATTTATCGGCTAGGCGACCAAGATTTCCAGAGTATTCCCGAAATACTAAATTATTTTAATAAAAATGCGATTGATGCTAGTTCATCGTTGCGTTTAAAACGGCCGGCATGTTTACGTATCCCGTGCGATGAACAACGGCAATCCTTCGACAGTATGGATTCATTCCGATTATCTATAGGAGGGACGACGTTGCCTGCATTTACATATGTGACCGCAGATTGGGTACCAAACGCTTATGATCAAAATGCATTAAAATTGTTCGAAGGCGATGAAGTGAAAGTGACCAAAATTCTGGAAAACGGTAAATCAGAAGTGGTGTGCAACGGAAAATTTGGTAAATTTCCCTCACATCTGCTAGAAATGTTTAATCTGAATTAAGTGTTTATGTATACAGTTTTAGTTTTAGCTATATATTGTTATATAATGTACCGTTTAATATTTATTGTATTTTATATTTATTGGAAGTAGTAAATGACTCAAACAAATATGGCAACAAAATTATAACAAAAATAAAATTCTTTAGAATTTTAGGGATAAAATCTGGTTATCTATGTAGCAACTAAAACTACTCGTATATAGTTCGATGCGCTCGTACACATACAATCCAGTACATAATAGTAGTTGTAATCGTTATCCACTCGAAAATAAAATTACAAAATAAAAAACTATGTGGCCATCAAATTTCAACGAAAATGATAAAGTTATGTGGTACTTTGGCAAGATATCGCGTAAAGAGGCGGTCACACTACTGTTGAACCAAGATTTGGGCGTATTTCTAATACGGGATAGCGTACAAAATCCAGAGGATTATGTGCTGTGTGTACGGGAGCGGGCAAAAGTGGTACAATATCTGATTAAAACGGTGTCTGAAAATAATTCTATACACTTCAAATTCGACGATCGAACATTTACAAATCTACCAGATTTATTGAAATTTTATAAGACTCATGACATGGCGATGGTACGGCTACGGCGACCAGCTGCTAGAAATTTTTAAGTATTTTTTTGTATTTAAATTATTTATACGATTTTATAGTTATGTATTTATAAAATAATTATAAATAAATTTATATTTTTGTAATTTATTTGCGTTTGGATTTATCTCAATTCAATGTGATAACGTTTACCAATAAAATTTATTTTCAGGAACAACATAAATAATTTTGTATTCATTTCAATTTCTGTAATCATGCTGATTAAGAACATTGATATCCAGGATTTAGGTTAGGTTAGGATGGCTACCTCGAGGGGCTGTCATATAAATATTTTCGTTTGTGGCAATTCGGATTTAAAGTCTAGGTCAAACGAGATAAACAAACGGCGCTGTATAATCGATAGTTTCATAATTTCGGCCGTTCGCGATCCAAGGATTAATTAAGCCGACGGCTTAATTAGCATTAAGCTATATACCTCAATAGTTTTTTCATCTCTGTCAACAAGATTTCTAGATCAAGTACTAGACTAAGTAATTAAATAAAGGTTCGCTTCCATCGAGACCGCACTACTAGTGCCCCTGATTGTTAGTTGATTATGTATGTGCGGTCCTCTAAGTTTTAGTACCAATTCCTGAAAACCAATAGAGGCGCGTTGTCATCATCGGTGCAAACCACATTATCGTGCTAATTGATCGTCTAATAAGGCTTCAAAAATTTCATGAAAATCTAAATAATAATTAGGAAGTTCTGTGAGAATAACTATTCAGTTGTTGAAAAGATAATGTCATTGTAGCGATGACGATTCCGAATAATCCTAACAGAAAACATATGATATGTATACTCGTATTTTAAAAGTATGGACGAAACGAAATGCAATGCTTTCTATACGGGGTCACTGACTGTTGGTCGGCACAAGACGTCAACTTGTCACTATTCCGATGCCAGGGTTTTCCCTCATAATTTTTAATTTTTAGGAATGTGACAACTAATGCTTTCTCCACCTTTATCCGATGGACGATATATATATCCGTGGGTTTAGTCAATAATAGCCACTACTAAATGGTCTTTTAGCGCCTTATTGAAAGACATAGTTTCCTACATTATAGTCCTCTTCTGCGATTTCTCCGAACACTGCCTTTTGAGTAGGGAGCCTTCAGATAAACGCTCCTGCTTGGTTTTGTAAATTGATGCGAGAGAACCACTCTTGTTTGTACTCATGTCCCAATAGATCGCATTCGAGAAACCAGGATTCTTCATGCTGATGTCGCGTTCTTTTCGATACGTCGTTAGGGCAAGGCCTAATGACCAAAGTCCTATACTGTTTCTGTTTTCTTCGTACGTCTTTCTTCGTGTGGCCCAGGCCTTATGACCAAAGTCCCATGTTGGTTACCTATGCCTAGGAGACCAGGCCTAAAGGCTAAAATCCCACCAACTTTAGTTTCCGGGTTTTTAGGGCGCCGGACTCTTCTTGTTTGTACTGTTAGTTTTATCCATGTTTTATCCCACGAGTAACGAGAAAACAAATGTCCATCTGTGCAGAGATCCGCAGTACACATAAGTTAAGGCAGTTTGATCCGGAGAGTGCCAGATATCCGGATACATCGTTACTGACTGAGCTTTTTTATACTGGGTCTCCAGCCTGGCCGGCCATCAGTACGGTACGATAAACATATTAATTTGGAACAGTTGCACCTTGTTTTAGTCTAACACACCCGAAATAACGTAGTGAGCTAGTTACTGGATGGTCACCGCGAAGAGGTAACACGAACACTTGCGGTAGCTGCAAGATACGGAGCTGATACAAGTGTCAACTTCACTTTTCTTTGAGATAGGTTTGATTTTCACACAAGGAAACATGAAGTAAAGGTTGGCGGACTCGAATAATATCATTTCTAAGATTGGGTTTGAATTTTTGTGAATCAACAAAGGTCCAAATTTGGCAGGAGCAAGAATTGATAGCAGACCAACCATCGCCTTAGTTCTAAATCAGAAGCTAGTGCTTTGCGATAGTGATGATGTCGAATTTTGTTGTTGCGGAGGCAAGCTCGTGGTCGGAAGTATAAGATAGTGTGTCGGCGACCGCATTGTCTTTGCCTTGAATATGTTGAATGTCTGTCGTGAGTTGAGAGACAAAATCAAAGTAGCGTGCTTGCCTTGAGTTGCGTTCCGCTTTAGAGGAAATACCTCTAATAAGCGATATGTGGCCGGAGAAGTTGGTGAATTCATCACCTTCGACAAAGTATCGGAAATATTTTGTTGCTTGGAAAAGTGCAAGCAATTCCCGATCACATGCGGAAATTTTCTTTCGGCAATTGATAATTTCTTGGAGAAAAATTCAAGAGGTTTCCAGATCTCATTATTGAGTAAGGCGGCGCGGCGCCTATTGCTGTGTTTGATGCATCAGTGGTGATGTTGTATTTTGTGTCGTTTAGCGGATGTTTTAGCGCATTGTTTAGAGCAATGTTTTCTAAGCTGCTCTTGAGTTTAAGGAATGCGTTTTGACATTCTTCAGCCCAAGAAAATTTTTGAGGCGTTTTGAGTTTTTGAGATGACTTGGCAAATGTGTGTGAGTGAATAGGGGCGAGTATTTCTACGAGTTTTGGTATGAATAAGTGGTAGTAGTTTACCAGGCCGACAATTCTCTAAATATTAATTCGTCCTTCGGACGGCAGAATGCTATTAGATATAATCTTGTGACTGAGAAAAGTGTTGATATTGGCGGTGTTGATATTGACACCGTAATTTGATAATTTTTGGAAAAGTTGTTCCAAATGTTGTAAGTGTTGTTTCTTGTCTTTTGAGGCTACGAGAATGTCGTCGATATATTCATACAAAATTAGAAATCGAGATATATCACGAATCCCGTTGAAATAGACGACTGTGCAGTGGTTGTCTTGGTCTGCCGGTACGAACTTAATACTTTTTGGTTTGGGGAGCTGGTTTGTGGATCCCTTTTGTTATGTAGCAAAAGTGCATGGTTGGGTGCAATTTGAAGCAGTGTTGCCAAATTGTGCACCATTGGGCCCGCGTGCCAATGGTACCATGGAGTTTATCGGTGATTTTAGCTAGATCTTTATAAGAATTGTCCATTTATAAAAAACACATGTCCGTTTAGAAATAATTGTACGGTGTTTACTATCGCGACCGCAAAAACCTGCTACAAGCTTTGTAACCGTTTGACTTATTTTTAAAACTCGTATTGTACGGTATGATCAAAATCCTTTTAAATGAGTTCCATAAGAATTTCTTGAGAAACAATTCACCGAACACCTCAAATCACCGAAAACCAATTCATGAAAATTCACTGAGAACGACAATTCACCGCAAAACAATTCACCGACAATCTCAAATAACCGAAAAAACAATCCACCGAAAACAACAATTCACAGAAAACAACAATTCATCGAAAACGATAATTAAACAAAAAAAAATTCACCGAAAAACAATTCGAAAAATAATTTACCAAAAAAACAATCACCGAAATCGATAATTCACCGAAAAAACAATTCACCAAACGACAATTCATCGAAAACGACAATTTACTGAAAATATTTCAAAAACTTCGCATAATATTAAAGGGTTGTTATTAATTTACTGCAATTAAAATACTAAAATAAAAAATCCAGAAAAATATGAAAACATAAATCCCAAAAATTGGAGATTAAAAATACTCAATAACAAAATATTTTAAAAATCCAAAATACTGAAAAATATTCTCCCATACACCAGAAAAAATTTGATATAGGTTTTTAAATTGCAATTCGCTCAATCTAAAACTGAGTTCGCTAATCGCTTAAACTAACAATGGATTGTAGAGGTTAACGGTACACGGGAGGTCATTCCGTTGATCGCTGCGGTCCACTCTTAACCCTCCGAGGGTTTTTTATTTCAATTGAGGAGCGTATAGAATTTGCGCTTTTGCTAAATTAAAAGGGACACCAAATTACTAATTGGAAGGGTTCAGTTAATTAAATTATAATTTCATTAAAAAACAATGAGTAGTTGTAAAGGTATTTAAGTAAAGGGCCTTTCAATTGGGACGCTCGAAATTTGTTAGATATAATAGCCAAGCCGTTAAAGCAACTTCTGTTAAATTTGTTGTGAATTGTTCGGTACTGTATAGCAAACGACCATGGAAGGTTATAGCGATGAACAATGTGTGCTAATATGTGTGCTAATAATTATAATAATTATTTATTTATTTTCAAAATCAGTGCTCCTTCACGTCATTTTTATCATGGCCACAACCATCCAGTCGAGTCGACTATTCGACGTTTGGTGGCCAAATTTGAGTCAACCGGTTCGACAAATAATCAGCCACGTCACCGAAACGCGGGAGAATGTCCAGGAAAACACGAGGCAGTCAAGTTTTCGTTGATCACAAGAACTTAACCTTTCTGCGACTTCAATTTGGCGAATTTTGCGCCGGGACTTGAGTCTACACTCGTATATAATCCCCACTTACCCAGGAACTTAAGGTAAACGACCATAGACGTCATCGTGTATTCGCTAACTGAGCTCTGGAGCAGTTGGAAATTAACCGAAATTTCACCAAAAAATCAACTTTAGTGACGAGGCCCATTTTTGGATAAATAGATATGTGAACAAGCTATATTGTCGGATTTGGAGCAATACCAATCTTCACAAAATACACCAGCATCAAATGCATCTCGAGATAGTCACTGTTTGGTGCGGACTTTAGTCTGGCGGAATCGTGGTACGTACTTCTTCCAAAACGAAACTGGCATTGCCATAACCGTCATCATGTGGTTCCAACAGGACGTACCATATAGCGCATGCCACGATGAACATTCTGCACAACCGATTTGAGGGCATGGCTATCTCGCACGGCTCGAAGTGAACTGGCCGCCGAGATCGTGCGATTTAACGCCTTTAGACTTCTTCCTTTGGGGCTATCTTAAATCGCAGATCTGTGCTACTGTCAATCTATAAATCGCAAACAATTGATGCTCTCAAAATCAACATAACGAACGCCATCCAGCAAATTCAGCCAGATTTATGCAACAAAGTAATCGAAAATTGGAGCTCCTAAATACGTGGCGCCAAGCAAAGCCACGATGAACAATTGAACGACATTATATTCCATACTTGATGCCATAAAATATTCTTACAAATAAAAAAAATTGACTGGCTATCTCACACGCAACTTGTTTTATTTACATTTAAAAATTGAGCGTCCTTATTGAAAGACCCTTTATTTTAAATTTCCAGTTTTTCTTTTCAGAATTTTTTGTTTCAATATTTTTTCGGGGGATTTTTCGTTTTCTTCGTTTTCTGGATTTAAGGTTTCGATTTTTCAGCAAAATCCCGAATAATTTGTAATAATAAAAATTATGTTTTCTGTTTGAATTTATTATTACAAATCAGTTAAAATCCGCCTGTTAAAGGAACAACCGGAAGGTTGTAAAAATAATAGTCATTTTCGGTAACCTGTCGTTTTCGGTGAATTGTCGTGCTACCTTTCAAATGATATATACTCGCAGTGCCTCCTATGGAGCTGAAGGGGTAAACCTATGCTTAAGGTTTTAATGCCAAAATTTGTCCTCCTAGTCGTAAGTTGAGGTATCTGAGCTATTATCCCAATATTAAATATTTTGATAGTGATCCAGGCAGAGTGTTTCTATTTAATGGAATACCAAATCCTAGGACCAATATCTTGGAATCAAACAGTTTGAGTTGGAAGCTCCTGGATTTCTCACACATTCCAAAATAATTAACACACGAGTCACCCATCTCATTGAAATTAAAGAAAGGCGTCAAAATAAATTGTAACCCTGCCATAAAAATATGACGAAAAATCAAAAAACTCGGAGATACGGATAAAAGTATAGAAAAAATCGCCGGAGTCACCGAAAAATTTTCAAATTTACCACCAAAAACGGGACTCTATTCCTAAATATGATACGAAAACAATTGCATGAATCTTATTCAAATGAAATACGAATCGAACACTCTCATTTTCGTACAGAATTCAGCACGTAAAATCAACAACTAAATAAATAGAAATGGTTCTTACGTATCCGATAAATTGACAAAAACTTTACAACAGAACATATTGTAACAGAAAATGCTATTAATCACATAACATAATCATCACGATAACGCGGCCCTCAATATATCTAGCGTCGAATTTACAAATGAAAACATTACAATTTGGCTAGTGAATATTCAACGTTCAATGCCAGACCCTCGTAGAGATGACCACCAAAATCTGAGTACATCAATGAATTAGTATCCCTTTAGCAGATTATTAGGCATAGTCGTCGCAATAACGCGACTCTATCCCTTCAAGTGTGATATCTCCTTTTACAAAATCTATAAATTTGTGTGACTTAACTTGTATAAAAATACCTCTTGTTAAAAATACCTGTTAAATTTGGTGACTAGCAGGGGAAAAAAGTGCCCAAACTTTCTAAACTAATATTCTTCCTCTTTCTTCTTTTTATCAAACAACTGAGTTTGGTTCAAATAGTTAATCGTTTGCATAATATTTTCCATCAAATGGCGGTTTCTTCGACCAACATCAAAATCGACAATTTACCGAAGAAGACGGTATCGTTTAACATTTGACCGAAAAATGTAATTTCGATTTACAAAAACGTCGAATAATTTTCTTTGTGGAAAGTTTAATACCCAAAATAAAATAATCGAAAAAAATGTCGAAAAACAAAATTTCGAACAAGTACCGTTTTTTTTCATCGAATTTAAGATCGATTTACGTCTAAGTCACTACAATTTTAACTAGTAATGTGTTATTTACATTATAGGAAGAGGGGGGGGGGGGTGCCGCCCCCAAAACTCTCTCCGCTCACCAGTTTTCCAAATTTCAAGAAATAATTGGTTTAAAATGTGAATAAATTGACGACAAATCATATGGGTAAATGTTCAATTATCCTGATCTAGCCTTCATTTTTAATCCTTATACTAAAACGACTAACTCCCCAAAGCCGCTTAGCGTTATTCTCTTTTGCGCAAGATGGCGGATAACTTGCTTTATATTCGATTAAAAGATGTTCGCTGTTTTATTTTGCGAGCCATTTTATTCCGGTAACATGCTTTTCGACATTTTTTCATTCGATATTAATTATTTAACCCAGATCACTCACATAGCATATATTATCCCCAACCCCAAAAAATAATTTCAATTTAATAAAACGTTAAAATGTTTTTTATTTTTCGAAAACTAATAGCAGAAACTAAAATATTCGAAATTTTTTTGATCGCATAAAATGTCAGCCAACCCAAAATAATCGAAAAAGAAATATCGATCTTTTCTCGAGTGGTTTAGGTCCAAAAATCCCTTTTTATCAATTTTAAAAATAATAGTTTTAATATTTGATCACCCTAAGAAATTATTTCATTTGGTTGATGAAACAATATTCACAGGCACGCCGAATATTTTTTTTCCTCCGAAAATTTAATAATCGTGAAATTCGATCATAAATTCGACGAAAAAATCGATCTAATGCATTTAGATCATTAGTTATACTGAAAAAATAAAACTTTAAATGTTTCATGGGAACATAAAAATTAAGTGATCCAAAAGTTCTGATATAAGTAAATGTTATTTCTTAACTTTCATAAATTTCTAAATTGTTTAAAAAAATTATCTTTAAAGGTTGCCGGAAGCCGGTAGCGAATAATAAATATAAGTTTAAGTGAATTTTTAGCGGAATTCCTAATTTACTTTAGCCAAAGAAATAAAAGCAAAAACTGAAACAGTGGATGAAGAAGTGGAAATTACTGTGAAATTCGTAAATTAGTATTTAATTGGTAAAATTCATTATAAACTCAGTTAATTGGTGATGCTAATTTTGTAAGATATTTAGAGTGACATACCTTTAGTAATTTAATTATCCAATGAACCGTTTCTTGTGCTTACCTGAAAATAGAAAAAAAAATTACTTCTTTATGTAACCTTAAAGGAAACTACGCGGAAAAGGTTACTATGCGGTTTGAATGGAAAATGTCAGAAAGAGACGGACGTATAGGCCGTTCCAAACAGAAATCGAAAGACGTATGCCACGAAAATACTGTAATTTGCATCTAACACGCGACCTTCTTTTCAACCACAACCCAAATGCGTCCAAATGACGTTTAAATTAACATAATGAATATGATCTTGATCTCTGATAATCTGAAATATTAAATCTTTACCAAATAAAAAATAAATAAAGACAAAACAATATCGATTAATGCCAAATAACTTCCTCAATTAATCCAACTGTGATCAGCAGAGATTAAAATTAAGCACAATCGAAAAAAACTTATTACTTCCTACCGTGGTTAAAATGAACACACACTCACTTATGAATATATATTCCCCAATTATAATGCCATCTTAATGTACGAAAATAATCTTGATTTAAGACAAAGTCTTATTTTTATAAACAAAAAACATAAAATAATTGCGAAACAAACCAGAATTAAGTATAGCTACATACTTACAACACATACAAATAAGAAGGAATTGGCTAACATAAAACTACATTTCCAAAAGGCGCGTGGGTAATGTTGACGAAGAGGTTTTTTTAGTTGGCTTTAAATGCAATCTATAAAATATTATCTATACCAATTTGACGTCACATGTAAGGAATTCAGAGTCTAGATTATATAAAATTGATCGTGGAAAGTGAAACTTGCAAAATAGCAAAAAAAAAACAGGCGAGCACGCGTGTTCCAATGCCATGTGGGTATATCCACTTACATCATAACATATTATATGCATATATAAGCGGTTTCAGCCACAAATTACATTTAATAGTTTTTCTCTCAACCTACTCTCCTCTGCACTTGTATACAAAATATCATATACAAAACACTGAACCTCATTACTTCAATATATATATATATATATATATATATATATATATATATATATATATATATATATATATATATATATATATATATATATATATATATATATATATATATATATATATATATATATATATATATATATATGTATACTCGTATATGTACATACGAGTATATACAAAAGTAACAAAACGCAAGAATTAATTCTTTTATTGATTTGCCAACTTGTAAATGCATCACGTATATATAAGAAACTCATATGATGGCATTGAAGGAAAATAAATTTTTATGGTACAAATCACGTGGTCTTGGCGAAAACGCGCTTTTTGAAAACACAACCAATCGGCATTTTGTGTTTATTGCAAAATCATTAAGTCGCACCATTAAATATTGGTTTTATTATATTGGTGAATTCTTTAAGGTAATTTTAACGATATTCCAACAACGAAAAATATAATAATAATTTTTATTTACAAAAATCGATAAAATGTTTCGTCGTATATACTTATACGTTTCTTAAAGGTATTTTTGGCTTATAATAATAACGAATAAAAAAAACATAAACGAAAGAAGCATTACAAAGCCATCACATTGCTTTAAGTCCATATTTGGGTTTAAGAATGAAGATTTTTTTTATTTGGTTTGGGATTTTTAATTATTATTTTGTTCATGATTTTCCGTGCACCGATTGTTTAACCCAATGGCTGCGAGCCTGATTTTATCCAGAAAAACAATTTAATTGTATTTGGGTAAATCAAATTTATAAGTCTGTAACCGCAAAATCTTGGATTTGAACTTCTGTAATATACGTTACTCAGTGTGCACCCTTTGACAAATTTAAAATAACAACACCCGAAAACAAGTCGCAGTAGCTGTTTCAATAACATGTAAAGTTTACTTGAGCAATCAAATAATTTCAATTCTAATTCAAAATATCCACCCAACAAGTCACAGTATAACAGAAAAAAATATTCTAAATAAAATGCCTCTAGGGATAATATAACAGAAAACAAATTTGTTCACCCCTATGTGTATGACATTTGTTTTGAATTTAAAAACAAAAGAGATCTAATACGGTTACGGATAGTAAATTTGATTTACCGTTAGTGTTTATTATATCCACGTTAATTTATTCGTGTGCAATTAATTAAATTAATAATAATGAATAATGTGTAATATGTATTATAATATCAAACAATTAGTGTGTTTACATATCGTAATTATAATAAAAAAATTGCAATTGGTTATAAAAAGCGATTCTATAATTTGTAATGGTTCCTCAATATCGGGGATGTTGAATAATTAAAATTGCATATGGTCACGTGGCAGAAACACAATTGCTTACTTTATCGAAGTTTATGTCTCTTTTTCCCAAACTGAAATGGGCAACTTTCGTTTATGAATTATTTCTTTCGAATTGCTATCACAATCTACTAGAACAAATTTGAACAAGGTATCTGTCTAATTTCGTTAAAGAATCGAAAATAAATTATTTGGAGTGGAAATATCCCATATTTTAAAGGGTCGCATTTTATTCTAGACATTCGATAAAGTATCGAAAATGTGATTTTATAAAGTGCGACCAATCTGCGATTGAAGAAAAAGGGATAAATTGAGTCCAAAGGTTCAAATCCATGTTCAAATCCGGAAATTCGATTAAGAAATTCATAAAATCGTTTTATCAACTTAAAAAATTTAAATGAAAAATAAGTTAAAATTTAATATCTTAGTAGATGAATGCAGCGTTGAACATAATTGATTTAAGAGACCAACATCTGAATAATTTGGGCTACATCAAAATAACATAGGGACGCAGTTAAATTTGAATCACTTGCCGATGAGGCATCGATAAGCGGTACGAATAACTAAATGTTCACGTCCAAAACGGTTTATGGTAAGCGATATGAATTTCGATTTATGAAATCCGACCACGATTTTATCGATAGACAATTTTGAATTAAGACTCCTATGACAAAACACCTCAGATAAAGAATTTTTCAATTTGGGCGGGTCCATGAAAATGGAATAAACCAAGCTATGTGTTAACGAAATACTTGCATGCCGTTATTTATGGTTTATACATCGTTCGGTGAACATCGGTGAACCTCGTGTGGGTTGACGTGGTCCCATTTACAGCAATTTTGCTTGTTAACATAGCCATTTATCCAGGAATGCGCCTCGTCGCTAAAGATGATTTTTCGGCCAAAATTGCGGTCCTCTTCCAAACTTCGAAGCGTCAGTCAGCGAACAAACGGTGTTGTCGAGCATTACATATGTTTTATGAAAACACATCTACAGCAAAAAAAAATTCAGTATATCATAGGTCAGCTACGTCGTCCAACTTAAAAACTGGTAAGAACTTTTCGAACAGGCCAATTACACGATGCAATTAGATGTTATCACGCTGCAGTTACGGGAACAAGAATCGTCAGAGCGAGATTTCCCAACAATTGGAGAGATTTTGAAATTTATGACCAAGAAAAAAACTCTCTCGAATGTTTCAAGCATCAAACTAACAAAATTCATAATAAACTGCACACCAGTAAAACGGTTCCTATGGATTAAATATCACTATCAATAATTTTTTTTCAAATGAGCATCTACAGTAATCTCAAATGCCATCGAAAAATTCTGTAGTCTAATCTATTATAAAAAACACGGAATTATTCTTTTAAATACTGGTCTCAAAAAACTACGGGAATGTGTTGTAAAACTCAAAAATAAAGCGAAAAAATCTAAAGTTCAGTCAGGAATAATTTTCTTGCAGATCGAAAAGTATACGGTCAGCACATAGAATTTCATGTATAAGTATCTGTAGCGGGTCTTGTGTGTGGAACTCTGTTTCCACCTAGTTTTTATAATAATAATGTCAAAATCTATCAAATAAAAACATCAACAACCGTTAAAGTTTCCAAAAGATGCCCACAGGAGCTCTGCTTCTTCCTTACTATGGCTTTGGTTATCTAGGAATTACCGATTAAAATGCAACACTCAGGGTTTTTTTTTTGCTCAAACCTATGATGATTACGTCAATTTAGCAGTTTCTGGAAATTAAAATGGCCGTTGATACTCCTTACTAAAGATGTTGACACAAGTTTCGGTAGTGCGTCTAAAGATAATTAATTTCCTTATCCGACGAGCCCAGGTACCATTCCCTAAACCAGGTTCCATCGTCTTCAGGAATTTTTATCACGAAACTCAAATTTGGGTTGGAACTTAAAAAAGGCCATTAACATTTATTTTCAGAGATTTTGATTCAGGTTCCGATAGTATGTATAATACCTCATTAAATTTCTCATCCGACGACCCTAAACACGATTCTCCAACCCGGGTCTCAAAGTTTTCAAGAATTTCAAATTTGTCATACAACTGAAAATCGCCCTTACCAGAGATCGGGACTTAGCAGTAGTGCTTCTAATAGCTAATTATATTCCTCATCCGACGAGCTCAAATATGATGCTCTAGGCACGGCTCCAAAGTGTTGAAGAATTTTTCGAAGAACTCAAATTTGTCTTGGAATTAAAAATGGCCATTAAGACTCTACCTCTCCAGGTTCCAATAGTGCGTCTAATAGCTAATTAAATTTCTCATTCAATAAGCTCAAATAACACCCCCTAACCTGGGACCAAAAACGATCACGATTTTTCTCCAAGACTCAAATTACTCTCAAATTACTCCTTACCAGAGATCTTGATTCAGATTCCGATTATGCATCGCTAATTAAATTCCACATCCGACGAGCTGAAATAGTTACCCCTAACCCGGATCCAAAAGTGTTCACAAAATAGCCGTTGACACTCCTTACTAAAGATGTTGACACAAGTTTCAATAGTGCGTCTAAAGATAATTAATTTCCTTATCCGACGAGCCCAAATACCATCCCTTAAACCAGGATCCATCGTCTTCAAGAATTTTTATCAAGAAACTCAAATTTGTGTTGAAACCTAAAAATGGCCATTAACATTTCTTTTCAGAAATTTTGATTCCGGTTCCGATAGTATGTCTAATACCTTATTAAATTTCTCATCCGACGACCCTAAACACCATTCCCTAACCCGGGTCCCAAAGCTTTCAAGAATTTTTTTTCGAAGAAATTCAGATTTGTCTTAGAAGTAAAAAATCGCCACTAACACTGGTTACCAGAGATCGGGACTTAGCAGTAGAGAGCGACGAGCTCAAACATAATACCCTAACCACGGCTCCAAGGTGTTCAAGAAGTTTTCGAAGAACTCAAATTTGTCTTGGAATTAAAAATGGCCATTAAGACTCTTCCTCTTCAGGTTCCGATAGTGCGTCTAATACCTAATTAAATTTCTCATTCGATAAGCTCAAATACCATCCCCTAACCCGGGACCAAAAGCGTTCACGATTTTTTTGCAAGAATCAAATTACTCCTTACCAGAGATCTTGATTCAGATTCCGATAAGGCATCGCTAATTAAATTCCACATCCGACGAGCTGCAATACTTACCCCTAGCCCGGATCTAAGTGTTCACGAATGTTTTCAAAGAAACTCAAATTTGTCTTGGAACTGAAATTGGTCATTAACACTCCTTACCAGAGATCTTGAGTCAGGTAACGAAAACCTGATGGTTGTTTATACATTGTTTCTGTCAATGTTCGACGCCTGTTCATTTATTTTATTATTATGTATGAAGCATCTTCTGAATGCCATTTTGATCACCCTAATTTCGTTACAGCTTTCATTAATTTTGTTGGAGCTGTTTTTGATCAACCTGGATATACAAAAATGTAAACAAATAAAATGGACAACACATCAATCGAAACTGATGAGGAAGATTTGGACTATCGACAATTGTTATTTAATAAATGTATTATTCAATTGAACTGAAAGAAATGTAATCTTTTCTTCTTCCTCTCCTCATTTAGAGGAGGTTTCTTTTGAAGCTTTCTGATTCGAAGGTGATCTTATTTTTTAATGATTCTCCACACTGTTATTCGGCCCGCCTCCACACCAGCTCTCGCTTAAATTTTGCACAAGATAGTGCGCAATTGGATGCTGTCCTTAGTATGGCCCGCTTATCGGCTGCAGATGTAGCCTTAACATAGTTCGGCCTTTGTTGTTTAAGCCACATTAATTTGAATTTTTTGCACTTGAATTTGGGCTATTTCTTCCTTACTAAGTTTTGTTCCTCGACCCATTTTTTAAGTTAAAACGGTTTTTCAAAATTAATTTAATTTAAGTTTAAATTTGCTAACACTTCCACTGCTGGCCTACTAAATTATTTTTATTTAAATATTTTGTCATACTGAACAAGTGCTCAATCTGTAAAAAAAATCTTGGAAAAGTTAGGCCGATTTTAAACTATTCCAAAAAAACGGTCGTTACTATTCAAGTGAACTGCAGTATACGTAAATGTTTTTTTGTGTGTAGGTGGCGGATTCATTTGTTTGAATTCTAAACGTTTTCTATTAAAATTAGAATGGCATTTTTTCGTTTTTATTTTTGCTTTGTAATCAAAATAAGCGAAGTAATTGCATTATGTGGTGTGCAAAAATAGTTTGGTTATGTTTGTTTGTTTCGTTCAAACTCCGAAAAATCTTTAGTTTTAGTTGCTTACTGGTAAACGTTTAGTTATTAGAGTTGCCATCTAGTAGCAAAGCCTATGTAATGCTTTCTTGTTTTATGTGTGGAGCCAACAATTTCAGAAAAATTACTCTGAGCTGATTGGAATCGAATGATTGGTCTGTACCATGGGCCCTCAGTGAACTCAAATTAATATTCAAATTATTAAAAATGTTCGAACATATTTACTGTGATCTGGCAGAAGTGAATAATTGGCCAAAATCAGCCATTATTCTTAAATATACAACAACACCAGATGTGTGCACGAGGCGTGCTAATTAACCACCTGGAATGTTAGAAATTACCCTAGTTATTTATATACTTCGCAATTAATCAACAAAAACAGTTTCTTATCTCACAATTTCCAAATAAAAATATTTTTTTTGTTCTCAAGTAACACAAATAAAATTCCACTCTTACTTACATACCGCAGTATACGAGTATAGTAGAACACTTGAGTCAATCACAAAACTATTTAGCCTGTTTATATACAAAACAGAACAAGATACATTTCAGCAGGTAATCCCACATCAAACACCATAAATTCAATTTATTTTGCGCTACATATACTCACGATGTATACCTATAGCTAGCCTAATGTAAATATCAGTTACAAATATTTATTTTATTTAGCCGTGGTGTACTCTGTATAAGACTGTAACAAAGTCGATCGGAATTTTCTTTATCAAATTGTAGAATATTCGTCTTCTAATTTTTATTGTATTTATGCGAAATATGTACGCAACAGTTGGATCTTTAAATTATACACATCGTCATTGCCGGAAATCACCTTCAATTAAGCGACGCGCAACATAATTATAATTACAAAGGCATGTGAAGTTTATTAATATCATTGTTATTATTAAGATGAGCGCAATTGTTATAATTTTTTATCATTCTGGATTAAAAATTATTTTTATTTACTTTATGCATTCCTTAACCGAACGATTTACCGTCGTATTTGCAACAAAACAAAGCCATGAGCTTACACAAGCAGAAATAAACGATTTAACGACAAATGGTTTTTATTGCTCTAATATACAAATACACACAGGTAAAGGGTAATATAAAAATGACTTGGGGAATTTTTATGGGTAAACTATAAATTTGCATATTTTATGACCGAGGTGAAAGAACAAGTACACGATAATCGGAAGACTATCGCACTAACCAAATTATAAAACACTGTAACGATTAAGTCACTCTACTAACGTCTCAACATGTCGTGCCTTTTCACATCATAAACATGAAATACATAAACAGCCAACCAATTGATGTGTGACTTAAAAACTTCGAAAAAAATGTTCGCGATTAAAATCACATGTGAACGAAATTTATAAAATATAAAAATTCTCTAAGTTGTTTGATTATCTTAATTATTTATTCCTTTTGTTAATTAAATTAAACTGAAGAAAATTTTTTTGTATTAAAAAATATTCTTCTTCTAACTAAATTAATTGTTATTGTATTATACCAAGTGGTATCAAATTTGAGCAGTAATAAAGAGTCATCGCGCGCAGAACGAGAATATTTCTGCGAACGATTTTTTTTGTCTTCTGTTGTTTAACGATCGAAAAGAAATCATTAAAAAAACGATTTCTTGTTGAATATTGTTGTTGTTGTTTTTAGTAACTGCTTGTTTGCTCCTCTATATTATATCGTTTACCTTTACCTTTACGTTAATATAAATAAAACAATAAAATTGTAAGACAAAGCAAATTCAACCTAAAATTCAAGGGAAAAAATAACAACTTAAATATAAATAAAATAAATAAATATATAAATAACAACAACAAATAATACATAAATGTTATGACATGACTATTGTTACCACATAGCTGAGTACGGGAGTTTCATCGTAGTTCGCTGAAATGAATTGCACCTTGGCTCAACGGTATTTAGTTTTCAAAATATGTATAAGCTCTTAAGCAAAGTTAACTTTTTCCTCGCTAGGGATCACTTTTCGTTTCATTATTTATTACTTCGAGATAGCAATTCTGATTGATTTCTTAAATGTTTGCGAATTTAGTACACAGTTATAAGGATACTAATGACGTGGGCCTGACTGTCATCAAAAATACTGCTGTATTTGTTCTATTAATAGCCATCTGGCCGTTGTTTGTATTCGTTCTTCTTCCTCTGCTACATTTGTATAAGTTTGACTATTTAGAAAGTGTGCAGATGTTAACCACTATCCTCTGTCTGAATCACAACATATTGCCTTGAATTCATTATAGCTTCTATCTTGCTATCTTGATGAGCAGGACTGAAACCTCTGTCTGGTTAAATATTGAATCACCTACTCTACTCAGATATTTGCTTGTTTTGTAACAGCTTTCCATATTCCAGTCCCAATAGTCTTATATTGCACTACTCGATCTCAGTAATAATCCGTGCATAGCATAATCTCAAACAATAAGTTTCTGCAGGCTGTGGATTCACATTATTTGATTTTCATTATTTGAGTTTAACACACTGGTTGAACCAAACCTTTCACCTTACGATACTCTTATACGATGCACTTCATTGCGTGTGCCGTGATTGGCAAGATAATGGGATGTTTCCATAACTCATGCAATGCCGCTCTCATCTAGAAATCGATTCAAAACTAATAATTTAATACGATGTGGCACTGTTAATTGGTTTTCTGAAGAATCCAGTTCAAAGGAAAACTTTGCGAGTTAGATGGGTCGTATTAGAATGGTCTCGCCTGCTCAATTTCTTCTCTGTGTGTCGCGCTAGTTTTTGATACTATAAACAACCCGCATCATAATTGCAAACGCCTTGATTGTCTTAATAAAGCTAGAGTATCGGTTGATTAAATCTTCGAGGAAGCTGTTTGTCACTACTGCAAAAGTGTTCAAAGTGGTCGTAATTATTCCGCAGTTTGCTCTGGTCGATTAGCCACAAATGTAGTCCAACGACTCGGGTGGGGCGAAACCAATCCTAAACAAATTTTTAATCTATAAATAGATTTTGGTATTTTTATGGTTAAATTACCGCCTAATATACTTGAAGTCGCAGCAAATCAACGAACTAAATTTGCGGAGTTTAAAACGTTTTTCAATATTTGTGCTGCTTCTGGTTTCTTATGTTCTTATTGGAACCCATTTATCTTTATACAATGTGTCGCCATACACGTTGCCGATTTTGTGCGATATTTTAGAATTTTCAATTTATATATAACTCTGGTAGTTGTAGCTGGTAGTTTGTAGCACGCCATAATATGTTTTGATGTTGACGATTTTTTTATTAATCCACACCTTGCATATTTTTTCGATATCCCCACATACCACGAATTTGTGTTGCCGAAACCTTATCAATATCTCAGTGAGTCAACTGCTAGACCAACCATCAAGATGTCGTTTTGCGATAATCCTGTATAATTCGACAGAAGCATCAACAATTGCGCGCTGTTTGCCTTATATATTATCCGTGGTGTGGACGATAACTGTGGAGGCACTTTAAGGATAATATTACAGGAGATATGCAAATTATGTGAAGTATAACGGACATTGAGACTAGCTGGTCAGTTACTTTCTGCCATATAGAGATAACAAAAATTGACTCCTGACCAACATTAAAGGTTCCCGTATTATTAAAGCTCGAACTTCCCCATAGGTATTGGTGAGCATCATATTCAATGTATCCCATCAGAAGATTACCGCTTCACTTTATTTTAAGCTTTGATAGTATCCTTATGATGATTTGAGCATTATACGCACCCTTGAACGTTTTTCATACTCTGTCAACGTCAAAACATCGGTCAAGTTTAATCTTTTTATTAAGGTGAAGTTCACGAACGAGGAACTTTTGGAAATTATTAAAAATTACTACCGCGATTCTGAGTCGGTGGTTGCAACTTTAAGAGCGCTTATTCCAATTTTCGGTCGTAATAATCGTCCCACCAGACAGGCTGTGTATGCTAGAGTGGATAAATTCGAGTCAAAATCGATTCACTATTGGATCCCTGTGCGATAAGGCAACACACTGGTCGAAGTATCGAAAATATTGCAGCCGTAAGTGCTTCAGTTCAAAACAATCCAAATCAGTCGATTCCACGCTCTTCACAGGATTTGGAAATCTCTTAAACGACATTGTCGCAAATTTTGAGTAAAGATCTTGGCTTGCACCCTTACAAGATCAAATTAACTCAAGAACTGAAGCCCCTTGATCATTTGAAGCGCCAAATCTTCTCCGATTGGGCTCTGCTAAAGTTTCAAGAAAATCTTCAATTTCATCGAAAAATCATCTTCAACGATGAAGCTCATTTCTGGCTTAATGGCTTTGCCAATAAGCAAAATATGAGTTAATGACAGCAACAAACCCTCATGTGCTTCAAAAGACTCCATTACAATAACAAAAAGTGATCGTGTGGTGTGAATTTCATGCCGGAGGTGTGATTGGACCATAATTTTTCGTCGATGAAAATGATCGCCATGTTACGGTCAATGGAGTTCGATATCGTGCCATGTTGGAAGACCATTTTTGGCCAGAATTGGATGGACTTGACCTCAGTGATAAAATGTTCCAACAAGACGATGCCACATCTTACACAGCTGGTCGAACAATTGATCTACTGAGAGGAAGTTCGGTAACCGAGTAATCTTGAGAAATGGTCCGGTCGAATGACCACCTCGCTCATGTGATTTAACGCTGTTGGATTTCTTTTTATGGAGTTATGTTAAGTCGTTGGTTTATGCCAACAAACCAACAACGTTAGAGGAGCTCAGGAACAACGTGAAAGAGTGATGGAAAGAGTGGTGCAAACGTGCTCGCGGTAGTCTTATAAACGAGATCGAATTCCATAATTAAATGTGGCATGTGTACTGCAACTGGAATAAACTTCAGCCTAATATCTCAATTATCCCGTGTTTTATTTAAATACAAAATTATTATGTCCTTATTGAAAAATCCGATACTATTCTGAGTCTTGACAATTATTTGTTTGCTGTTTTCCCACTGAATGACGAATCCAAAGCGACGGATTCACGCATGAATAGACCTAACTACCAATTTTTTCACGAGATCCGCTAAAATACGGGCTTTATGAATAAATTATGGACGGCTGGATAAAGAAATCAGTCAGACCCGGTATAATAACGTAATTAAAATTCCAAAATGAATTTGGGTTTCGATTCTGGAAAATGGCCAATATTAATCACGTTGCATTTAAATCGATGTTTCCTAAATTAATTATAATAAATTATGATTGACAAATAAAATTTGCATAATATAATTGAGAATCTAAAATATAATGTGGGTTCAAAATCCATTTTAGATATGTCAAATTTTGAACGCGAGCCCTAATTTTAATGCAATTTTGATTCAATTGCTGATTTAGAGAAATTTTGGTTATCTACGTATACTAAATCGTTATATTTTTAGCACCGCACCTTCATGTAAACCAGCTTACTTTACAAAATTTGCTGGATTCTGATCACAAAGTCGGTTTTAATATTTTTTGGTTCTTAAGAAATCGATGAACAGCCATTACTGCTAACATAACGTCTACATTATATTTGGACATTGGTAGCAGTCTGCATTGCTCTGAAATTGTGCATCCAAATATATAAGTAATTCAAATTAACCTAATTTGTATTAACATGCCAGAGGAACTCTCCAGAACTCAGATTCATTATCCAAAAATGTTAATTGGCATAGAAGCTCTCGGGTGCCCATTGACAAAATATCATCTCAAAATTAGGAGCTAGTTTCAAACCCGAGTTAAATTGATTTACAATTTTAAAATAAAAAATATTGAATGGTAAACTTTTCGAGCTCAAAGTAAACTGTCGTCATCCACGATAGCTTTTTGGACTGACAGCAAAAGTTTGCAGAGTGAAAAAATCGTATTTATTGAACATTTCTGAACTTATATAGTTTGCAGTGGTATAGAAGAATTCTAAACAGAATTTTGGACAAAATTCAGGAACATGTCCATGCTGAACAGAACCAATTGGGAATTCTAACAATATTTATGAAATTTGCTTTATACGGTTCGATTGGGATTTTAACAAATATTTCAAATGAAGTTATAGAATTTGACCTTGACGGAACTCGGTCATTTTTAACCAATGCTGTTAAAATTTAGATCTGACTGTTTTATTGAATTCTAAAATGTATTTTGGGCGAAATCCTGAAATTTTCCTTTGAATTTTATTCGCAGCAGATAATTAAATAGTGAATTCTAAACTATAAATCTTCTGCTTTGTATATTTACTAGAAAAACGACCGTAAATATTGGTTACCTGTGGGATTTGGAGATATTGGCCGAAAAAATTAAAAAAAAAATTTAGATTACATAAACGATACATATTAGAATCTTATAAAACCTTTAAGTATGGACGAAATGGAAACGAAACAAACACGATTTCGGACTGGGGCTTTGACGGAGTCACGAAATCCGAACGGAACAATCATTTACTCTACAATATTTCTATGAACAAATAAAAAATATTTTGAAAGATGATTAAAGTTGCCCGTGAATATTTTATAAGAAGCGATAAGCACCCGAATGAATGTGGCAAATCGAGCATAATCCATCGTCCAGTCATCCAATCACCCTAGACGATATCCTGATCATCGTAATCGAAACAGAATTTAGCAGATAAGCCAATGGTGTTCTCTCTTTCATTTTTTTTTGTTTGGTGTCGGTCTTATTGAAATTAATCATATCACTTTATTGGCACGTTCCTGTTTGTATTGTACACACCATATTTAGCGTAATAACATTGCATGTAACGATCATTAACATTTAGCGCGACAAATAATTAAATTAAATTAAATATATATACAAATTTGCGATATTTCTAAGTGATCAAAATGTCTGATATCGGTAGCGACAACGAGGTCAATTAAATATGCTCAATTCAATCGGGTTGATCCGAAAATCTGGTTCGCTCAATTGGAGGCACAATTCCAAATTGGAGGTATCATCTCCGATATAACCAAATATGGTCATTTCATAGCCACATTGGATCCACAAACGGTCAAGTGCATTCGTGACCAAATACTAATCCCCCCCCCCCAGTCAAGGATAAATGTGAAACATTAAAATAAATTTATGCGAATCAGCGAATTATATAATTAGACATATTATCAGGTTTGCAGGTTGTTAACAAAATACCATCACAGCTGAGAGATGGAAACTTTGTTTACAGGTCAGATTACAGAACCTGTTTTAATAAATTTGTGGTTACAACATTTATCAACTCATGCACAAAAAAGATTACCTTGTATGGATGAGTCAAATTTAATTCAATTAACTGAGGCAGTCGATAAAATTGTCGACGAAAAATTAACAAGAATAATCAACAAAATGATTTAGTCCATCAAGTCCACCAAGTCCATCGTTATTTAGTCAATTCAATAAAAGCAATACAAGATCAACTCGTAATCGGACTCAAACCGCACGTCCTAAAAGTTCTAATCGGCTTCGAAGTCAATCACGGTCGTAATCAAACATCCAACATGGTGGTATCACTACAAACATGCTACTCGAGCAAAAAAATGTTTGAAGCCGTACAAGTTTGACGATGTCAATTTGGTAGTTACAAAATCGGAAAACCATTAGGCACCGCGCTTCATGCGCCAAGCGACAGGAGCCTAAATTCCACTACCCTTATAGTTACCGATAAACAAAATAAATTATAATTCGTAGTAGACACGGGAGCTGAAGTTCCTTTATAGTACCACTAACAAATTTACGAAGAAGCTAATTTCTTCAATAATCGTCATACATATGGTTAGAAAAATTTGATTCATAATCTAGGACTTCGTAGATTGGAAATTCATTAAAGCAAAAGTAGATCAATATATATTTGGCGCTGATTTCTTGTCACAATTTGGTTTGGTATTCGATGTTAAACGCAAAAAACTGATAGATACCAATACCAGTTTGCTTACAACTGGAAATACTATACAAATTCAGTCATATGGTATCATGACCATTAAAGCTGACATGTATACCCCCGGGTATTTCATTAACTATTACATGAATCAAGTAAAATACGGTAAAACTCAAAATTACTCACTGCAATGACGAAACCGGGCCGTTACCCAATAACATTCGTGAATGACTACAAAAAGCACACACCTACTTGAATCATGCATTATATTTTCCAAAATTTATTTTGAGCGTACCATCAAGTTCCATTCGAACAACAAGGTATCGAGAAAAAAACCGCAATAACAACACCCTTTGGTTTGTTTCAGTTTCACGAAGCGTTTGTGTTCCGTTAAAAACTACAATTTGCATTATATAGAATCAAAGTAAATAATACTATAAAAAACTTGTAATTAATTAAAAATAAAAGTTACATTTATGGAAATTAATTTAAGACATAAAATTAATTAAATAGTGAGTTCCAATGAGCTCCACACATATAAGGTAGAGACACACCAAGCAGCAACAGTGAGTAGCAAATTTCAATTTTATTCGCTATGTCGTGTTACGCTTATGTAATGATACAAAATCATAGTTTGAGTATATATCTAGGTATTTCCAATAAAAATAAAACTAATATTTTCTAATTTTAATAGAAAAAGTTAGAATTAAAGAAATTATATTGCATAAAGTTGCATCTATCGCTACTCATAACCTCGATAATATTAACACAATTCTATTTTACATCTAAAACAAAACAATCTGATGCGCTGTTTGGTGTGCACGGCCATATGCAATCGTTAGTGTGGATTGTTTGGTACGTGTTGCGCTGCTCTTGGTGTGTTTCATCCTCTACTCCACCCGTCATCTAATCTGCCAAATTTCAACAATTTTGATCGCGTAGTCTTTATGATTCCGCCTCTGGTTATATAGCCGAAACGATAATGTTTTCACGTTTTCATTTTTTCTTGCACCGATTTGGCACTAATTCAGCTTGTTGTTTCAAATAAAATTTCGTAAATTCCATTTTTAATTGTATTTCACATTTTAGCTATTAATTTGCTTCATAAATCCAATTTGGGATTTATTGTTTTGACACTTAAAACAAAATAAACAAAGAAAAGAGATTATTTGTTGTGAATGAGCCTCTCCCCACTTTGATTCTTTCGTGATGATTCCATGACTTCAAAAAATCGATCGAAGTCCACATTTCTTTGCGCGTTTTTTTGTTTATGGATGTCTTTAAAATTATTTGTTTTTTGACGTATTCGTATATTAAAAAAAAGTATTTGAACTTTGTATTAATGCGAGAATCCAAAGAATCAAAAAAAATATGTTGAAAAAAGAATTACAAATTTCCCCTCCGTAAAATTAGTTTGTAGGTGAAGAAGCGGGAAACGAGGAAAGAATCAAAGTGTGGAACGGCGGATTTACCGAGACAAAAAGACATTTGAATTGAAACAATTCACCCGTTCGTTTTCATTTCGTTTCTTCTATAAAACTAGCCTACTATGTTTTAAAGTAATCAATCTTAGCGTTTCGTTTCAATCCATTTCGTTTGAGAGTATATGGCTGACCCTTTATTCGAAAACTCGGTTTTTGCCAAGAAACGCAATCATGATACATTAGTAACTGACGCTTCGAGTGGAGAAATAAAGTACTAATTTCTTTCCATAAAGATGATCCAACAGAACAGTTGAGACTAAACTCAAATCCAATTCGATGAATTACCAAACAAATTATTAAGGAAAACGGGCTACGGAAGAATTAACATCGCAACCATCTACACATTCAACGTATTTGGTGGATACAATTGCAAAGATCGTCTTTTTATTTCCTAAACAATGCAATTCGGAAAGGAAACATTTAAAATAACCGCTCGACGAACTCTATTTATGCTACCTCTACACAGCGAAAACATATTTGCCGTGGCAGCTGAGAAAAATAATATTTCTTATTTGTGTTTCTGTTGAGGTCTGCATATTAAGGTATCTACAGCTTGACCGATTTTAAAATGTTTACACCGAGCTGGTTTTATGATTAAGGGAGGATTGAAAACGTTATGGAGTGTATTAGTCTGACCCACCCTCCATTAAAAACAAAGCATGATTATTATAACCCGTGATATCTCTCCAATATTTGGGTATAACGGCGACACAATCAAACCGCTGGAGGCCCTGACATATCCAAAACATCGCAAGAAAAATAGAATTCTAAAACCAATAAAACTTTGAGAAACGCCATTACAAATTTGCATTGGTACAACCTAAATGGAAGAAAACGAGTTCATCCCCCTTCCCCTGAATGCCAGTATGGCTCAATTAGTAGCAGCACGCACCTACCCAGCAGCCCTCAAGAAGAAATGGGGGAGCGAAATGGCGTTCCTCTATTGTGTTAGGAAGGAAGGAGTTGAAGGGAAAAATTTTATACTAAGTTGGTATTGTCCGTTCGCATTCTTCTTTCGTTAAATTGTCGCTGCGGGCAGGCCTGGGTTGGTGGTATGAGTGGCGAGCGCCCATGTAGTACATTGAATACCTTTATTGACACCCGACAATTTTCACCGACAACAGTATTTATATCACCGACAAATTATATCTACATAGATTTACAGCACAGCATTCATTGCAAGTGGAAATCAAATATATAATGTCCAGTCAGAAGTTATTGCGATAGGGATTCCTTTGGCAATTGTGTCAGGTTAAAAAAAATGAAAAAAGTGAAAATTGGTTATTTGAAACTTTTCAAATTTTGAAGCTTCCGCTACTGTTTCATAGGCAATAATTAAAAAGTCAACTCCTGAGGTTACTTTTCAGACTTTTCATTTTATTGTAACTATAACTTGAAGTGATGTGTATAATTTATTTTGACGTTAGAAAGGATTAAACAAAGAAAAAATGGAAAAACGGCCGTACTCTATTCGATGTAAGTTTATTTGTATTATTAATTAAATTCTATATACTATTTTTGTTTATATTTTAACTTTGGATGACACTTACATTAGTTTAGTTGAATGTGAGACACAGATGAAGACTTTTGTGCTAGGGACATCTGTTGAGATATTGCTTGAACTATTAGTATATTGAATAGTTTAGTTTGAAAAGTCTTCTGAGGCACACAACATTAAATATTGTCACTATTTCTCAGAAATGTCAAGAGTTTGAAATTATTTTCAAAAGATGGCAGCGCTGATCGGTAAAACTATAAACGATATTATAGTACATCGTTTGTTTGACGTAAACATTTAATTATTAACTCCATAGCTTTATTACACAATTTCAGATATTAAAATAGAAGAGACATCTAGCGTCAACTAGCGATTTAATTTTAAAGTTCATGTTTTCTAAAAGTTTATTGTACTGTTATTTTATGTAAAATTTAGGGTACGACTAATTTGAAATAAAAAATTAATGAGATTGGAACAGATTGGTGTTTTGAGGTGGCAATGAAACTGGAATAATTTCGAATCCAACGAAATTAACATCATTCTCACTCAAATTTTTAACGGAAGTTTTTAATTCCATAGAATAAAAATGTAAGGAGCGAATGCAATTCCATATTCACGGTGCGTTAGTTATGGAGAAATAGTCTTCTACTTAAAAAAACATTTACAAATAATTCATTATAAAACTCACCATGCACCAGAGTGAAACCGAGTTCACGCAATAATTTCCGATCTTAAGGATTGACTTAATATTTCTGGAAGTTGGTCATACTAAATAGTACTAGGAATTAGAGGACTAGGAAATGAAGCCAACCAAGGTCAACGTTTTTCTGTAAAAGTTGACCATGGTGAATGGTACTTGGCCATTTCATAACCAATTAAATGTTTTCAAATTTCATCTATAGCACTGGACGTTTAGATGGTATTCAATTTTTATATGGAAAAGCAGCAACGATTCAACGATTTTATTTTATTGTTTCAAAAAACCTTACAAATTCATTCGATTGCTGAACAAATTCGGTAAAATTGTTGTTGCTCCCATATCATCTAAAATGTCCATGTAGGGTTCATGATCCCACCCCTGCATTGCTAATTTTGGAATTTGACCATAAATAAGCCATTTCTAAAAAAATTTGGTTTTAAGAAGAATTCTATTCTTCCATAATGGGAAGATTTGAAAAATAAAACTGGATTGGTTTCTTGAATTTTGAATGAAGTTCTGGAAATCGGAACTAGGCGGCTTCGTAGCCAATTATACTCAAATGTGTGTTTAGGAGCCAGACTGAGATTCTCACATAAATGTTGACGTAGTTTGGAATTTGACCATAGTGAATGAGGTCATTTCAAAACAATTATCTTCAAATTTACTATGTAGAGATAGATTGGAAATTCTACAATGCGATCATTATGATTGGAACTACGCAATTTAGTAACCAATAATTTTTCAAATTGGTTTTTAAAATGGATTGTAACTTCAACATGAATTTCGAATGAAGATCTGAACTTCACCCGAAATTACTGTTGGAATTTGGCCATGCTAAATGGAACTACAGGCCATTTCTTAACCAATCATGATTAAAATGGATAAGTATATGTAGACCGGGATCGTCACATGTATTTTTGGCAAAGATCTGGAACTCGACCTTAGGGATTGAAACCAAGCCACCTCTTAAGCAACTCTTCTCAAATTATAGCTTTTAAGATTTGGATTGGAGAAGATCTGAAATTAGGCCCTGATAAACAGACACAGGCCATTGTTTAACCAAATATTGTCGAACTTAAATTTTAGAGGTGGATTGGAGCTATAATATGAATTTAGGATGAAATACAAAAATTTTAACATGCTAAAAAGAATAATGAACAATTATGTGCTTAAATTTCATATTAGCTTGGGATCGTAACCAGGTTCTGGAACTCGGCTATACTGATTGGAGCTAAGTTATTTCGTAACCAACCGTCATGAAACAATTACAATCCAACTGCTAAATCCAAAGCTCTTAAAATTTCGTTTTGGGCGGAGGGGAATAAAAAAATTGATAATATAAAATAATATCTGAATAACCAGAAAAAAGGTTTAATTTAATAATGGAAAGAAGAAAATTAGGAAGAAATTAGAAAGGTTACCGTGACCGTGAGATGACCTTGAACGATCTGACTAAGCCGCAGTTTATGCGTGAAAAGAATGAAGCCAGTAAACGGTTCATACGGCGTCTCAACTGTTTATACTTATTTATAGTTAATTAACGAACGTTGTAAGGTGACCAGGTTAGCCAACGCTGTACGACCAATGGCAGAAGAATGTGCAATAGGTCACTCCTGAGAAATTGAAAATATAATTACTAAGTTAATCCTTGATAATATTTTTGAATCCCTTAACTCTTGTTCAACTTGTTGGTCTTGTTAAAATTAAATAGTTATTTTTACATCAAAATAGAGAGAAAATCTTTAATTCAACTACGGTTTGTACGACTTGAAGGGAATTAGGATTAAGCAGTTCATCATCATCTATAAAATGGCCACACATCCTCCAAAAGTCTAAGAAAAATTTGTTAGAAACTTTATTGTTCTGTGTTCAATGGCGTTTGACTAATCACCGGCAAGTATTGATAACCTGCGAATTGTTCACAAGACCAGATCATGAACCACTATCACTAGCCATTATTCCGTGTTTTTATAATAAAACTAAAGCAAAACGTGTTAAAAGAAAATAGAAGTAAATGCACAGAAAGAACACAAAAATACCCAAACTGGCCGGTGGTAATGTTAGCAAAGCCACCTGCTGCAAAAAACCAACTAAATTCGGACAAAATAAAATCTGATGCCCATGCATTAAACAATTTGTCGAGAGTTAAACGGAAATGTCGTCTTTCAAATGATTTACTCGGAATGGAATATTTGCCAAATGTAGTATTTTTTTAAATTTTTTGAATGAACGAGTATGCTATAGCATGCCGAAGGTGTGGTTGATGTTGGTATTGCAGTTTTTTAGTGGAGAAGGACAAAGAAGGCGGTGTATGGTAAAAGCACTTAAGAAACCAGAGTAGTACGACGGATGGGATTTATTTTGCACTATTTTCATTAAAGGGATTTAAGAATAAATCGTTTTAATAGAAGGCTAGCATCATCGATACGCTTTGACGTGACATAACCACACCACACAACTTACTCCCACTAAATCCACTATCCAAAGCTCGCTCAAACATACACATTCAGCAAAATTGTATTTATTCATTTCATGTTTACATTTGCAAAAAAAAAACTCATTCTAATCGTCCCACATATCTATCTCACGAAGGTTATTGCCTTTGAACTTATCTATAGGTATATTGTACAGAGTACATATTTTCCCATTTCTTATTGTATTCTTGTAAGGTTTCTTCGATTTCTTCGTTGTCGTTGTCGTCGTCATTACTTCAAATCACACATTAAAAATCAAAAATGCATCAAGAAACTATGTATTATGCTTATGTACACATATGCAATATAAACAACATATCACGTATATCTATTAAGTAATATAAGCAATTGAAAATTATGTACCAAACGTGATTTTTTCAAAAAGTAAAATGTCTTAAGAAAATCTACTGGTACGTAAGAATCCTAAACCAACCGTAATTTACATAAAACTTTCATAAATTCTGAGTTTGTGTAATGTAAGCAGCGACTTGAATTTTTTTTTTTTTTTTTGATAATTGAAAGAATTTTTATTATTTATGACCTTCGTTTTGATATTATTTTAGACTCTAACGTCGTAACGAATTATTTTGTTATATATATTTGAGACGAATATCTGTGCGCCATGTTATTGAGGTAATAAATCAATCAAAAAGGTATTTGTATATATAAGTTGAAGCCATGCGTTAAATTTATACCGCGACGCGCACCAATTTCGCGAATTTGAATTTTTGATTTTTTTGTTTGCTTGGTTGGCAGGCCGACTACATATACGAGTTTAGAATACTCGCATATACGAGTATGTACAAAAAAACTTGTTGAGATCATATTTGTATTATATAAAAGAAATTATGTGATCATAACTTACATAAAATTAGAATGATTGATCTGCTACTTGAAATTTGTGACCAAAATGGTAACAGAAAGTCTTAGCAAACCTATCAATAACGATTGAATTTCTAAACGAAATTAGTTTACCTCATTAGTTATACAGAAATGCTTTATACGAGTATATGTGTAGAATGGAGGAGGGTTACGAGATCATCAGTCACTTCGATCACAAGACGGTTGTTGTTATACATGATTGATTCGCGCGATATCTCAATTATCGCAACTAAACACAGAAACTATAACATTTAAAGCGGATCATTTCAAATTATATCGTATGGTAAGTGAAAGGCTTAAATCTAACTTGAACTTCAGTTACGTATCACTGTGTTACACACAATTTATATATTTAGATTTTAATTAGACACAGGCATCTCAATGTAGAATTGAATTGGAATTTTAATCAGCGTACATTTTATATCAAACGGTATAACTTCAATATTATACATTTAATTTGGTACAAGTTTTATAAGCCATCAATCACAAACTTGAGAAGTTTGCGGTAGAACTGTTACTAAATTTTTTGTATGCCAATATAACATGTTGAACTTAATAAAGAATGGGCATTTGATAGATCGCACATAAAAACATAGTGAGATCGACGATCACCTCGCAAAATCTCGACTAGTATTTCCTTGGCCGTTCCACAACTTGATTGATTCATTCATTCATTGATTCTGAATGCACGGCCAAATCCTTACACATGATCTCCCGAGTGACGTCGGGCCCTCCGTACACTCTTTTTTACACATAACAAAACCGAAGGATTGGATAGGTTAATTAAGTGGGATAGATACAGACACCTCGGTAAAGTCGACAGTTAGGAAGACAATTCTGGTCTACACAATCAGCAACTAATATTTCAAAGAAATATTATTTCACAAGCATCTGTATCTAAAATCCATTAGTATTTAACACTTGGATTGGGCAACCGCGAAATAGCAAAAAAAAATCTTTCAAAAAGTTCCTGGAAAACTATCAATGTATTGGATTGCATATTTGCTTTATTAATTTGGCCACCAAAAATATTCGTTTAATTACCAAGTATAATTATACTGCACAGGACATATTAATGCCATGCTCAATGGAACTTTATCATTCCTCAACCAATTACTGTCAAATATGGTATGCAGAATTGGATTGGAACTCTAACATAATACTCAATGGAATTAGATCTCTCAACAAATAATGGTCAAATTCGGTGTGCAAAGCCGAATTTGACGAAATTTTGGGATTCGGCTGTAATGAATGAAACCAGGCCGTTTCCTACCCGATAATTCTCCTATCTATGTAGTTTGTAGAGCTGGGCTAGTATTCTAATAAACTAAGGTCAACTTGTATTGGGATTTTAACGTGTCTTTTGATGAAGTTCTAAAATTCGACCATTCTGAATGGAACTTGGCCATATCCCAACCAGCCATTGCCAAATCAGCTTTAGAGAAGTTCTGGAACTCGGCCGTGCTGGGAAATTTCTTAACTAATTATGTACGAATCTGGTAGTTGAGCTTAACCGGGGTTCCAACATAAATCTTGGATTTTTCACAAAATAAATTTGAGAATAATCGGCCATGGAATTATCCAGTTTTTTCATTCCCTAAAGCTAAACTAAGTGAAGTGAAAAAGCCAATCAGGCTGTGGACTAACCTAACGGCGCCTACCACGACTAACTGTTTTCTTTCCAAACATTATGAGTAAAATATACTTAAGCTAAACGTCAAACCTAGTTGTAGATATATACTCCCATTACCCATGGGATAATTGGTTTACAAAAAACATAAGGGTGGCATAAAATTCTCTAAATCTTTAGTTAATATTTTCTTCTTCCTCAGTAACATGTTTATAGTTAATTCATGGATTAATCAAAATTTATAAAAAAATTAAACATCTGCTTATTGCGCGAACACTTTTATAGTTGCTACTCGTACATACTATGAGTATTATATAGTCTCCAGTTATATAAAGTTGTAATTTATCGGAATTAGATTACTTAACATTCTTGCCCGACTTAGCGCAGCGCAGACCACACAGCACCAACAAAAAAAAATTGAAATTCTTTTGTTTTTAATATTCAAATTTGGCTGTTAAATCTACACACAAGACAATCCAGCTTACATAACATTAAAATTCCAAACCAAAACGATAACTTTTCTTTTAAATGTCTTAAGTCATACTGCTTATAGTTATACCTTTCTTTAAATACCTTCCATCTGTATACAACCAACAGACAGATATCGTGAGTATAGAGAAAAGTAAACGAAATGACACAAAAGCCAAAGAAAATTTACCAAAACATTTTAAGACAAGTACTGTCATCTTAAGATATACAAAATACAAAAAAAAAACTTTGTTTAGACACAGATAACTGTTTTTTATATATTTTATAGAAACGCCGAAAGAAAAATTGTGCTCATTCTAGAGCAAGTGGTACGGAGTGAAGTAGTGCAGATTTTTTTTATTTTGATTTACCGCCTTTCCGCTGTTACTGTCGAATATCGCGAAATAAAACAAAAATTTAAAACGGGGTGGTAACATTTGTTGCAGAATATTTGTATCATTTGAAAGTGAATATAGAAAAATCGTTTACGGTTTTATCGCCCAAGAGGTTTAATAAATTATGAGCGTACGCGTGTACTTTTATATATTGCTAATTGTTTTAATTTGTTAGTGGCGCCCCAAAACTAATCAATTAATTAAAAGGTTTTTATAGAAAAATCTGCTTCCAGCCAATAAATAATTGGTACCGTTTCGGATTTTACCGTTGGATAGGTGTAGTTACGGTTTTTAACCAAAGGATTTCCTTTATTACCTCGCCACCTATACAAGAAAAATACAGACGATTTTTGCAACAATTGTTTTGAAACTGACTTTGTTTTGAGGTGACTCATGAGTATCAAAAATCAACGAAGTGAGGTAGAAAAATACGACAGAGAAAAAATCGTTTTCAATTTTTGGATGAGTTCGGAATTCGTTTTTAGGTTTTTGGCGTTCGTTCCCGTGTAAAATTATACCATCCAGAGCAAAAATCGTTTCTGGAAACCAAATTTATCATCAGAATCCCCTCATGGTATCAAACTGTTACATGATAATGTACTGGAATTCCATCAAAAACCAAGGAATCAATACAGATTCATGGGATGCTATTTTGTTGAACATCCTAATAAGGAAATTGGACAGGGAAACTCACCGCTTATACTCGTACAAGACGTCTTTGAGGAACCCGAAGGAAATTTTACTTATCTATAATTTTAAACCCGATACATGTAGCCTTTGCTGGAGAGAGCACAATTTACCGGAATGTAAGAAGTTCCAAAATTTGAAGAAAGGCTGCTTGCAGTACAAAAAAATATAAAACCAGCTAATACAAACGTACAAATAACACTTGCATGAGATCGCAAGTGCATCTTACTAGGTACGGCCTTAGTGAAAGCGTTTTCTGGTATTCGCAATGAACTGATTCGCCTGCTAATATAGATCCTGGGTCTCAAGCAACCTTCAGAAGAAGCCTGTCAGAGATTAGAATTAACAAAAAACCGCAGCGTATGCAGAAGTCACAGGCATGGCAAAAACCGAAGCTGGAGTGGCGAACTGAAAAGTTTTTTATCTTGATACCAAGATTTCCATCCAAATTTAGCTTAGCCATAAAAGCATTAGTATTCAAAAACATAACATGGAATTGGAAACACCAAATCTGCTCTGGGCTGATCCAACATTTTACAGTCCTGGTATAATCGATTTATTATTGGGTGCGGACTATTATGGAGAAATCCTAATGAGTAATATAGCAAATACCTCATCCGAAGAACCGATAGCCCAACAAACCAAACTAGACTGAATATTCCTAGGCCGTGCCTCAGTCGATTGTCACAATTCAGTGATACAATCAATGACAAGAAGAGCAGTTGATATAGACAAACAACTGAGAAGCTTCTGGGAAATAGAGAAGGTGCCACATAAACGAGCAATCACCAAAGAAGAACTGGAGTGTGAAATTCGCGACCAGTCACAAACGTCTCAAATATGGCCGCTACGTAGTCAATATTCTTTTTGACATTGAATTATATTCTGCCAACCCACTGGGATGCTCAAAAAGAAAAGTAGAAAAACGATTTGCTAAAAATCCAAACCTTGGCATTCAATATAAAAAGTTCATGGATAAATATCGAGACACATGAAAGTTGCTGAAACAGGGTAGTTAAGGGTAGTTTTCGATGGTTCTGCCAAAACCACAACTGGAACATCGTTAAACGACGCAATGTTGCCCTACTCTAGATTTATTATCCATACTATTAAGGTGGCGGAAGTATAAATACGTCCATACGGCTGATGTCGAAAAAATGTTCAGACAAATCGCCGTTGATGAAGATGATCAGAACTATCAACGTATTTTATGGAGTCTCCACAACAAGAAATTCAGAAGTTTAAGCTGACCACCGTCACATACGGGACAGCAGCAGCTACTTATTTAGCGGTCAAGTTACTACGACAACCGGCCATCGATGAACAACCATACTATCCTTTAGCGGCTAACGTAGTTTTGAATGATTTCTACGTGGATGACCTGATTTCTGGGGAAAACACACTGGAAGCAGCCTCGCTCAGACAAAAATAAACCATTAACTTACTGAATAGCGGTGGATTTACCTTAAGAAAATTGGTAACAAATAACACCGTTCTCTTGGAATCCATACCAGTACAAGGAATCAAAATCGATTGAAACTCAAACTTGATAACACAATTAAAACTCTTGGACTACAGTGGAATCCAGTAACAGCTACATTAGGTTTCATCGTCACCCAATCTACGCCTGGCAAGCCTACTAAACGAAATCTACTTTCGGATAATGCAAAACTTTTTGATCCATTAGGCTGGCTGGCACCAATAACAGATGTAGCTAAACTGATGATGCAAGTAATCTGGCTAGCAGGCCTATCTTGGGACGAAGAACTTCCGTCACACATATTAACAAAATGGCAGGAATTTAAAGATTCTCTGCCTCTTCTGGAAGACATATTTATCCCACGTCAGATCCATTTTGAGAAGAACAACACAACAGAACTTCGTGGTTTCTACGACGCCTCAAAAAAGCCTATGCTGCTGCCATCTTTTTCAAATCTATAAATTCAGAAGGCATTACTAATGTGAGGCTTCTCGCATCAAAAACAAATGTTGCCCCGATTAAAAACTTACTTTCACTTTCTCGTCCTGAGCTTCGTGGAGCTGCTGCTCACTAAACTAATGTACCAAATTAAAGAAGCAATGCAAATTCCGGAAACAACTTCGTTCTTTTGAACCGACTCAATGATCATGTTATGTTTGATTCGAGGGCGTTCTCATAAATATAAAACTATCGTGGCCAATCGAATATCGGAAACTCAAACATACTCCAGTCCATTACAATAGCATCATGTTCAATCAAACGACAATCCAGCAGACTGCGCATCAAGAGGTATTAGTCCCAAAGAAATTAAAGAACAATAATTTATGGTGGACGGGCCCAGATTGGCTACAATTTTCAACCGAACGTTGGCCACAACAAACTACTGCTCAAGAGGAAACTACTTTGGAAACTAAACAATTGGTTACACATGCAACATCAACAACAGTCAATCCGTTTGTACAGATTATAGAACAATTTTTGTTGGCCTCTGTCGACGGTTTATAAATAAATGTTTAAAAAAACGAGATATCGGGTCGCCAACTTTACTTTCTGCTGAAGAACTTAAAGAATCCTACAACGAGCTGATTAGAATAATTCAACATACGGAGTTCCAGAATGAAATCATGAAGATTAGCAAAGAAGGCTCAGTATCAAGAAAAAGCAAGCTCCTCTTGCTTAACCCATTTATTGATAAACATAAAATACTAAGAGTAAGAGGAGGAATAACTAATTGTAAACTAAACTATGATTCTCAACATCCAAAAATACTGCTTCCAACACATAGATTCACAAAGCTACTAATGAAAGATGCTCATGTAAAAACATTGCATATTGCATGGGGGGATTCAGTTAACTCTGTCACATCTGAGAAACAAATATTGGATCACGAACGACAGAAGCAGCATACGTACTGAGATACCAACAAGACACCAACTAATGGCAAGCTTCCCCAAAGAACGAGTCATGCCATCACGTCCATTTACTAACACAGGAGTTGACTACGCTGGACCAATCTCAGTAAGTTTCCAAAGGACGTGGAAATAAATCATACAAAGGATGCATAGCACTATTTGAATGCTTTGCTATTAAAGCAGTGCACATTGAGCTTGTCAGCGATGCCAGCGCAGCCTTTATCACGGCCTTTAAGAGATTTATGGCTCGAAGAGGTCTTTGCAAACGGATTTACATCGATAATGCAACCAATTTTGTTGGAGCCCTACTGGCAAAGGATAAACAATAAGCTCTACAACAAGCACATCTTGTCGAATGCTAGCTGACATTAAGATTCAGTGGCATTTCATACCACCGTCATCACCACACTTTGGAAAGCAGCAGTGAAATCTTTAAAATTCCATCTAAAACGAGTAATTGGAGACACAACCCTCACATATGAAGAGCTAGCATCTGATCCAAATGCGTTGATATTAACACAGACAAATTTTTTAGTTGGTGATTCACTAATTACTATCCCAGAATCGAACATGCTGAATGAAAACATTCCTGTCAATCATCGGTGGAGATTACTACAAAAAATGGTTCAAGATTTTTGGAAACACTGGTCACATGACTACCTTACCGAACTACAACAAAGAACTAAATGGACCAGCAAACAACCAATGGTTAAAATAGACGACATTGTTTTATTAAAAGACAATAACTTACCTCCAACAAACTGGTCTTTGTTGGAAGGATAATCGATCTACATCCTGGCAGCGATGTTTTGACTAGGGTAGTTACAGTAAAAGGGAGGATGGTTCTATATTCAAAAGACAAATAAGTCAGCGAATGAGTCCCGTACCAAGTCCCGTAGTCCAGTATCCTCGACCGAACAGCTGATGTACAACATCATCACTCTTAATCATCAACCTGGACTGTATCTAGAAAATTTAGGAAATCTCCGATTCACCAACCAGCAGTGGAAATAGTAGTTTACTTCAACCTCACATCCTATTATTCAGATTTGATGGCATACAGAAATCTGGCAAGGAACATGGATCAACTTTGCATGGAAACAGCTGAACTGAAACAACATATTATAACTGGAATCGAGGACAAGCACGCAATACTTCACTTCAGAGGAAAGAGAAGAAAACGTGGGATCCTAAATATCGTGTGCAATTTGGTAAGCTACCTATTTGGAGTTCTAGATGGCCGGAATACGAAGCACTATGAAGAGGAAATACAATAAGTTAAACTAAATCAACAACACCTCTTAGTGATTGCCAAGAATCAAACATCTATTGCTGACGCAACTGTAAACATTTTAAAACGAACTGATGAAGACAACACACGTCATTGGCAAGCTATTACACAACAAATAGGTTCTGCGTTAGGTGACATCAGCAACATTCAAAAATTGACGTCTTTAAGCTTTCATGCACTTCTTCTGATGCTCGGCAAAAACTAATTGATGTCCTTTTAAATTTAAACAACAAGGCAGTGAGTACTTCAATCCTACCGCCAAATCAACTTAGCAACGCACATCAAGACATAAAATCATGTCATGCAGAGGAAAACTAAGTGGTCAATATTTGATTTTTGAATTAAAAGTGCCATTGATGAACACGGGGAAATATCAAGTATTTAAAATTGCACCTCTTCCTACAAACGAAGGCGTCTTCATTCAAGCATCAATGTACTATTTGGTTACCTCCATACATCGTGAAGAATATTATATGATGTCAAAGGACGAGTTTTGCCATTTCAAGCATAGCAACAACGAATATGTGTGTATGTTGCTATATCCCATTCATTCCGCATACAACAACAATTCCATCCAAGAAATGGATAAAGATGAGAAACACTAAGTGGATTTTCTCAATCGGTCAAGAGCGGCAAGCTACTATACCCTGTGATGAAGACTTCGTAGCAGTACCACTACCACGGAATGGAATAATTTCTCTTAAAGGCGGATGCACTTTAAAAGAAGGTTCAATCATCAAACAAGGAAAGGATTTGAGTCTCTTTAGGGAGTAGTTTCTCGAATATTTTTGATACTATTGGGAGTAAGGAAATCGGTCTATACAAATTGTTGTCATTAAATTGTTTGTAGGTATTATAATTGATTCTGCAACTTTCCAAATGATTAGTTTTCAATAATTTTATTAAATAATTGCAAATCTATTATTTTATTATCTCATGAATTTAAGTCAAAAATATGCTGTAATTAATTCATAAATGCCAAGTCACTTTTTAAAAGTCGTCCGTAGATATGTGTATATGGCATCGCTTTAAAACATAGCAAGAAAATGTGCGAAATAAAAAGAGAAAATTCCGAGTATGGATTGACAATCCCTTGACTTTTGTGTCAAAATGTTGTTTATTTTTTCGGCTCTCAAAAATTTAAATTACATAAATGTTTAAATATAAATTAATTATTTAAAGAAATGTTATTTTTAATTTTATTTGTGTACCTCATATATTTATATTTAAACGGCTAACGGTTAACTAGAGTGGAGGCCGATTGTAATGAAAGGAGGCGGCTTGATCGAAACCGATCGAAGACGGCTCGGGCCGGGCTCTCCATACACGACTTGTATGCAACATCAACCGGCTTCCTGTTTGTATCAAACCAATATAATAAATGTGATCTTTGATCTTTGTTAAAATGTACCTACCAAAACGTATTAGAGGTTGAATTAGATGCGAGTTGTTGAGCCTACCCACTTTTACATCTTATGTCGTTATATGCAATTTGGGCGCAGTATGATTAATTTAAGGTTCTTCAGATCCAAGCTGTATTCTAATTCAATATCTATATTGAAATAACTTTTAAATAAAATAATTGTTTTAAACCTGTAAATCGGAAAACCTTTAAATTAAATTGGCCGTCCGCAAATGTATAGAGGAGAGTGAAAATTATAAAATTACAACTTACAACTAATTTAACCAGTAGCCAATATTAGAATGACCATATCATGAATTACTGCCTTCAGACAAAATTATTCTCTCGCCTTGCATCGCAAATTATAAAATCTTAAATTTTCATGCAAAATGAGTTAAATGTTTTGGAAAGGTTAAATAAATATTGTACATATGTCGAAGGGCTTCAGATTTTGTATAGGCACGTTCCATTCAAAAAGGTAAGTTTCATTAACACCACGATTCCGCCAGTCGTGTCGTTTCACCCGTCAAGTACATTTCAAAAGCCCATAAACTCAATGAAGGAAGTGTTGTTGTTGTGTTTTGTTGGTCTGTCGTATTGGAATTATTGGTTTGGCCAAACTTTTAAAAATACTTAAACATGGACCATGAATGAAACCAAAAGACTAAGAGCATTGACTTGATCAGGATCGATCGATCTGTATTTTATTAACCTCACTAGTATTGGCTATTTCTTCAACAAGTTCACACAAATCGTATATAAACGTTTTTGACGAAAAAGCTCATTGGAACTTGCATATTGGCTGAGCAAATAATGGCATTTCAACAGCTACGAAAAACTTCAATAAATTGGCCACTTGTTGATACGGCACCAAGTCTGCTGAAGCTTCACAAATACTAAACGCTGCGAAAAATAACAATAAACCGCAATAAATTGGTAACTTGACCAAATTCGGGTCGGGTGAAGCCATACAATTATTAAGCAGACTGAAATTACATTCGTCTTTTGAAGCCACCACAACAACTGGGGACAATAAAATATACCGAACCTTCGAGCTAACAAGCAGCAGGCATCGGAACAATCTAACTGCTCAAATTTTTTACGCACATAAATGATCCAGCGATAAAGGTTGAATACCGTGAGAATTACAACCAGCAGCTGTTTATGTTAACCAATTCTTATGTAGATAACCATAGAAGAAATCTTTCTTGCACTGAAAGAATGACAAAAAAAAATGTTGAAACAAACTCCCTCAAAATAGCTAAGGAAGCAATGTGTAAATTAAGATTCTGTACAACCCAGAGGAAGTCACATTTAAAAATTTTGCAATAAAAAACCAAAATAGGTAAACACAACAAATTCTCTGGTTCAAGAATCACGTTAGATTGGATCAAAGGAGAATTAAACCGCTTTAAAGCATTTAAAGCAGTTACAAAAGAAATGAGCATTACAAAGCGGATTTTGCCAGAAGACACTAGTGTTAATGACTGTGCCAAATCAAAACACTTTTTTTGAATTATTTGAATTATTTCGAAATATCCTTTTCACAATTTATGACTTTTTGTTTTAACTTGTCGTAATTAGACGACAAGTTAAAACAAAGTCACGGATTGTACGAAACTCATCAATAATGCCGAGAGGAGTTGAAAAAGAACTCGCAATTGAAACAGCACATAACATACTATATTACACACAAATTACATTAACATGTTTAAGGAATAAAAGCTGGGTGCCCAGTGGTTCCGTTTATGCTGGATAACAAAAGCCAACCTTATTGAGATAGTAAGGAGTATAACTAAGGAGGATTCCGCTAGGCAAAAGGTTTAGGCGGAAAACACATGGGCAGAGTTTCGCGTGCAGATCATCAAATAAATTGAAAACACTCTAGTGTTTATGACGCGAAACATATGTGAGCTGCAGAGCGTGCAGGATGCTGCAAATCGTCTCTATTTCTAAACTTGTTGCACCGCATCAGTGTTGACAAGCAACATATGAGACATAAAAAAATTAAAATCTAACCTAACTTCAAGGCAAATATTACACTTGTTTTTGACAGCTAAAATAAAAAAAATTGAAAATGGAGGAAAATGAATTTATCTATAACAAATCCCATCGAAATTACAAAAAATGTATATTTAATAGGCAAGACACTTGCCGAAGTAGCGGAACAGTTAAAATTGTCAAGTGAGTTTATCGTTATTGTCATGTTTCAGTAAGTATTGTTGAATCTTAATTCACTTCGAATAATCGAAAAATTAAGAAGTCATTGGCGTACATTGCGAGAAAATTTTTATAAAGAACTCAAAATGAATGAGGCTAATTCAGAAAGCGAGGTAAACACTCCACAAAATGGAAGTTCATGGATCTGCTCATTTTCCTAAAAAGTCAGACCATACAATCGGAAGGTAGTTTATACAGAATTTTAAATGAATTGATTGTAGAACAACTGGAAATTTTAGGAGATTTGACGAAAGTATATTTGGTATGCCTAGTGATACTTTAGTCAAGTTATCTAGTAATAGTTTAGTTGAGTGCGACGTTGAGTCAAATTCAACTACGACTGCTTCAATATATACATCGACGCCCAGCACATCCTTTGAAAATAGACCAAAAAATAAAAATCAAAGATGCTGACTTAGATTCGGCAAGCAAAGAAATCACCGGCGCGAATATCGACAAGATTTTTTGAATATGATTATTTTTTAAAATAAACTTTATTTAAACTTAATTTACTTATTGATATTTTATTTTCTAATTTGTTAAATAATCGTATCATTGAAAAAACCTCTCTTGGCTGTCGCCAAGTAATTTCTATTAAATGGTTATATTCATCGCAGTGATCTAGAAATGTGTTCGCCTCAAAGTTTACCGAATCGTGGAACTTAATAAAATTGTGGAGAACGATGATAGTTCGAATAATTTTCTCTACATTTTCTGGAAACATCTGGTCAATACTCAAAATTTTGCAGTAAGGATACCAAATGAATTCTCTATTTTAACTCTGGCTCGAGGCAATTTTTTGTTAAATATTTCTTTATCATCTTTTGTTAGTAATCGTCCGATATGGACGCATTAAATTTTTCCTAAATGAAAAAGCTGCACTACCAATAAATTAGCAAGGGAAATCTTGATTCGGATTGGGCAATACCATCATTTTCATACTAAATGCCTGCGGTGCTGCATGCGCCATGTCTGTACATGTGTATATAATAGTCCTTGTCGAAACCAAATATCATTCCATACAACCATTTACGCCTTACTTCGATGACTTAAAGAGAGTTATAGGAGAAACTACTCTTACATTTAAAGAATTGTATATCGTGGTTCAAGATTCAAGGTAGTCGCAACCACTAACACCTTTAACAAATACTCCATCCGATTTGACAACCCTGACACCAGGACATTTTTAATAGAAGATTCTCCTAAGATCAGGAGCGACCTTGCAGCGAAAACATGAAAGAATATCACTCCAGATCTAATGGTAAACGATTTAGAGAGGTCGTTAAGGATAGGCAACAACCAGCAACGCGATGGAAGTTAGGGCGGACCATTGACAGGTTAAATCAAAGGTGAGGATGATTCGAAACAATCTACACAATCAGGCTCCATTCCGGCACACATCAACACTGCCGATATTTCTCCAGTTTCAACTAGGAATAAAAGCCCATCACATCTTAAACGGCAGCTAACATTCAAGTTCATCCGTTTAACCATTTAGTAAGTATATATTTCGAAGAGCTAGACAATTTAGAAGACGTAGATATGAAATTGAGGATAGACATCCATTACAACATGACCAAGTAGTTAGCAATTTAACACCTTATGTTAGCAGAAAATGAGCTCTAACAAGCAATAAGGAGCGACGACAAATTCTTCCCAGTCTCAAGCTGGCCAAGACGAAGTCATTTTGAAAAGATTAATGAGAATAGAATCAGTTAATGGCACTAAACAGACACCTGTGGTAGAAAACACGTTCAAGCTGATAAAATACAGGGTGTCCGCCGGGAAGGTATACTACTTTGTTTGTTTAAAATGAAAGATAATGGATCTTGTATTGATAAATGTTTTATTTAATGTCGGCAATTATGTATGGAATACAATATCAGATAAATGTCTGCCTCTGTTAGCCTCACAAATGCGAGCCCTTTTGAGCACATTTTTCATTACATTCTCACACATTTCACGCGGTATTTCATTAATTTCATCACGAATATTTTGTTTGAGTTGCTCAAGCGTTTCTGGTTTGTTTGCATAAGCCTTGCTTTTTAGATATCCCCACAAAAAAAAGTCCGGAGCAGTCAAATCAGGCGACCGTGGAGGCCAATCAACATCACCATTTTTTGAAATAACTTGTTGTGGAAAGAGTTCTCGCAGTAATTCCATTGTAATCCTGGCTGTATGCGATGTGGCACCGTCTTGTTGATACCACATGTTAATCAAGCCCAAAGTATGCAGTTGTGGCGTTAAAAAGTTTTCAATCATATCACGAAATCGCTCCCCATTCACAGTCACCGTTACGCCGTTTTCATTTTCAAAGAAGTAAGGTCCAATGATTCCTCTTGACCAAATTGCACACCAGACTGTCACTTTTAATGGATGTAAAGGTGACTGATGAATAATGTGAGGGTTTTTCATTGCCCAGAACCGACTATTCTGTTTATTCACATATCCATTTAAATGAAAATGTGCCTCGTCACTCATTATGATTTTTTCATGAAAATCGGTGTTGTCATGGGCGAGCTGTAACATCCTATTGGCATATGTAGGGCGGCGTAAATGGTCTTGTGGAAGAATTTGCCACGTGTCTACTTCACGACTGTCAAGTATGAACTGTCAATACTAATATTCGCCTAAATGGCGGCAAAACAAAGTAGTATACCTTCCCGGCGGACACCCGTACATTTCCAACCTCACTTCAACATATGTAAACAACTTGTTAATTCAGTAACAGTGATTGAGCCAATAAATGATGCGCAGCCTACCTAATACCAAATACATGAGGAAAGGGTCTGTTCAGTATTAATGAGCATAATCGAATTAACCTTAATTTTAAAAAGTTTGGAGAAAATGTAACCAGGGCTACTTGACGTGACGAAGAGTAACAAGTTCAAATGTAATCATTGAAATCATCATTCCGTCCATCACTACTAAGTACCCGTAATTTCAGTTCCAAATATCAACCATGATAACACACGATACAAGCAATGGATAATTAATGTAAAATATTCCAACTAACACAGTTTTTATGCGAGACGTCAATACATTGACGACCAACGGACGATGCGAAATAACAGTATTACAGCGAAAAATTAAGCTATAGATCCAACGGCGCCCGAGGGTTTGTTCAGTCGTAAATTAACTGTTTAATAAAATGAATTTATGTTTATGCTAGTAACATAAGTTATGTAATTTTTCTAAGTGCATCAAACGACTAAATGGTGATGATTTTATGTTATTTTATTTTATTCTCGAAATTAATAGACCCCGTTAGCGTTAATCTTATAATTAGCCACATAAAACGAATCTGGATGGTCGGACTAGATTTAATAGTGTGATATGTCGAATTAAGAAATCTTTTAGTGATTATAGAAGAGTTTAGTTGAGGGCTTCAACAACAAAACGGATAAGATCACTATATTAAGAATAGAACGACAGACGAATAAAAAAACTTGTTTAACCATTGAACTCTATCCAGCCGCAAGACAAGCAGAAATATATGTTTTGGTTTCCTGAAAAAGAAACAAAATGCTTTAACACCGCACGCTAACTCGAAACTGAACGATTATAAGGTCTTAGGATCTTTAAGAACTCGAATTGAAATAAAATTACCAACTAACATCTGTTTGTTGCACGTAATGCGTCAATAATACTAAGAACGGCCCAGGAGCCAGTAATGTATTCAGTATACGAGTACTGAGAACTACAAGGTAGTAAGAATAAATTTTTGAGTAGTAGAATGATTTATAAAGGGTGGGCCAATAAGAGTTTCACCAATTGAATAATATTAAATAAAAAATTATGAGTTCGAATGATTTTGACTTTTTATTGAATCATGCATATTGATCGATAACAATTATGTGTGAAAGATAAATTGATCAAATGTTCACGACAGCTCCAGCGGAACAATAGCGTTCACCAGTCACAGTAACAGCATTGCCAAAGGTTTTGATGAACGGCCCGTACGGACACGTACTGGTTATTTCCCATCTGCTACCGACTCAGATTCTTTAAATTTGTGCACGATATTCAAAATTGTGCGTTCAGTTGGTCGATTATGAACACCAAAAAAATTATATAATGCGCGATTTGCATTTGTTTTGAAAAGACAATTTTCATAATAGGCTTCGATAGTTTTAAGGCGTTGTGCCACCGTTAATCTATGCATGAAATTAAAATTGTTAATTCAGATGACGGATGTGAATATGAAACAAATTTTTTTTTCTACATTTAGATTTTATTCAGCACTCTCAGGGTGAAACTCTTATTATCCCAGTATAGGCAGCATTCATATGCCTAGGAATGCCAGAGAAACTCGATTTTATGCGTAACTGTTTCAGACTCCTTTGAAATAGCATGCACTCGCGCCTGTACTGTTCAATTTTGCGCTTGAGTACGTAGTGAGAAAAAGCAACATCGAAACTTCGCGCTGTATATTTAATAAATCAGACCACATTCTTGGACATGCAGATGATATTGTGCTTCATGGCCGAAGACCTATAGCGATATCAAGGACACTTTCACACCACTCGATCGCTGCGAAAGAGGACTTGGTTTGGAGATGAACAGTAGTAAAACCAAATTTTTAGCAACACCCAGGTACATCTCCTTGGCAAATCTCGGAATTGGCGCCCATTATTTTGATAGCGTCGAAAACTTAAAATAACTCAAGCAAGTTATAGCATCATTGAATGATATGCAGGCAGTTATAACAGCCCGAATCGCTGCCGAAAAACGATTTGTCTTCGCCCAATCAAAATTATTGCGATCTAAACATCTGTCGCAGTTGTACAAGCTCGCACTTTATATAAAGCACTCATAAGACCTGTACTGGCTTTTGCGAGCGAGAACTGGACCATGACCTCTAACGATTGTAGACTGTTATCTACCTTCGAAATAAAGAAATTTCGTTCAATCTTTGGTCCAATTAAAGTCGCAAACAACGAATATCGTCGTATGAACCACGAAATAAAGCAACTTCTCGGAGGTATCGATATCATCAGATTCATCAAATCCAATCGAGTTAGATGACTCGACATTGCAAGGTATCGACAACAACGAATGATCAATAGTGCTCCATCAACAACCAGTCGGTGTGTGTCGTAGAGGAAGATCTTGACTACGCTGGCGTGATGACGTCGAACAAAATTTACGCATATTAGGATGTTGAAACTGGAGGACGAGAGCAATGGATCGAGACGGATAAAGGACCATAGTGCAAGCGACAAAATCCCTTCATGGGATGTGAAAGCTATAGAGAGAGAGATTTACGAAATTATTTAGGAACCATACCTTCTTGATGGTGCTTTTTCTAGGTTAAATACTAACAATCGTAAAACTCTATATTTGAACTCTGCTATAAAATGCAGAGCGAGCATTTTAAGTCTAATAATCTTAGGGCTACTCTCACATTCATGGGTGCAGTTCTCAAGATCTCACGGCTGTGTCATTCTTGAGTTTTCGAGATGTGTTGACCAGGTTATTGTGGATTCTATATATCTACCGCATGACTCCCCTGATCCACAGGAGGAAATGTCAGCTCTTGTAAATTAGAGAAATCTCATGATTTGATATGGTGCAGCGATACTTCTTTATTTAAATTACTAAGCTCCACCGAACTTGAAATTGTTAAGCGTGGTTATGGATTAACGTTTGCCAATTCCGCTCGTCGCGATATGATTGATATCAATTTGTGTTCCATGTCATTATCGATTTAGTTCTCAATTAAAAGGTAACGAATGATGGTCACACAGCTTTTTGGAATTAATTTTGGGGAAAAATGAACAGCCTGTCCGGCTGTCACTAGCCCCAATGAAATCTTGGTTAAGAAGGGTTGTTGCTGATTTGGTTATCTGCGACTAGCTGCGAAGCTTCTTCTCTCGTTTCATTTTTCTGGTTACGTTATTATTACTATTATCGCTACCGAAACTGCTAACTGGAATTTGGTCCATAAGTTGATTGACATTGGAGTTTGTTCTCTTTTGTACCCTATAAGTCTAGCGGTTTTGAAGGGAATTTTTTTCTTTGTTACAGTATGGTTATAGTAAATTAAAGATTTTCTTCCATCAGTTGCAAGCTTGCGCGGAATTCGGCGTTACTCCAAGACCAGAGTCTTATTTTATACCCAAAGCCGGTAAGTCTGACTATACCGATCCTAAGAGTTTTCGTCCAATAAGTGTATCTTCGACCTTTCTGAATTTATTAGAAAGTATTTTTTGGATTTAACTCCAGTCAGTAACATGCAACATGCTTAAAGAGAGAGACATCTTGGGAAATGTCACTTCATTAACTTTCTACTATAGGATTAAAAATTCACTCAGAAATAATGAATTACTCATTGGTATTCTTCCTGGACCTCGCGGGAGATGTTTGATAGCACGTCGTTTGTCACTATCATAAATGCTTGCAAACAAATTTAGATTGATGAATTGGATTGGATCTGTGCTCAAGTCTCGCATTTTTCATTCTGAGTTGAATAGTTGTGGCTCTCGGTTATTGACGAACTTTTAGTAAACCATCAAACCATTAGGACTTATCGTTGGGGATTATACGGATGATCTATTTTAATGGTCTCGAAACGAAAAAATTTAGGTGGCAATATTATGGACAGGTGGAACAGGTGGCAATATATTACTTCCCACTCTCTTTGGTACCACAATCTCTAAATCAGACTATTGCAAGGATCTGAGATTGAGCGCTATTTTGTATGCTAAATATTGATATTCATAAACTTCATAAAGGTACCGCCATTTTCTGGCAATATCACAGAAGCTCTAGAAAATCATACAAAAGTGTTATATTTTATATACAAATCGTTTGATCTGGGGTTACTAACATACTCGTCTGTCATCTGGTGACCGGTACTAATCCTTAAATGGATGGATTTTACTTGGGGGGGGGGGGATTTAATATTTTCTCAATCTTCTTGTTTGTTCTAACAGGGCAACGCATATGTGGGTGTTACCTCTGGTTCAAGTTAAAACTAATCGGTCCTAAGCCAGCTGTTCCATTTTCATTTAATAGTGGTAAGGCAGCAATTAAAACTTACTTTTCGTGTTTGCTGAGGCGACGGTGCCTTTCCAATTCTACCTGTCGCATAGCCAAGCATTTTACCACTGATCCTAACCTATAGGTTTCGATTAAGATTAAAGAAAAACCAACTAAGAATATTCATTGTAGTACTATTTGGAAGGCCACCAAATACGTTGAAATGAGCGTGCCAAAGCAAACGGAATGTTGCTAAAGAATCCCATCCCGCAAGTTATGCTTGAATATTTGGAGCAGAAGGTCACTTATTTACATCCTGAGTTAAACCCAGACAAACTACTCGTATCAACTATAACTAAAATTCGAGAAAACGCCAGATAAAGGACATTTAGTCGAGGACTAGCTGTAAAAATTATTTTAGCGCGTTAACAGCATAACAAAACTACCTAACTATGTACATATTTTGTATATGTACTTTGTGCTTTTACTCTAAAATTCATAGTGAACAAGATAAAGGTATATTGAGTCATATACATGTACCTTTTAATAAGGCCATAAAGCCAACTGCAATCACTGACAAGGGTCAGTATCTCTGCGATCAATCCAACAGACGTACAGTGTAATATATAAAGTATGAATGACACTAATTAGGTTATAAAATTTGAATACATCGTGTAAATTTCCTAGTCAAGCAAGACTTTCTATAATTTAGTTCAAAACCTACACAACTATTTGGGTAAATATTAATTTCAACTTTGGTGAGTGTAATGTGAGCGATGATGTGATCACCTATAATTTCCCACAATTTTCGAACAGATCTTAAATAAATGAATAATGCAATAATCGATCTACAGAACATCTTCAAAGAACCGTACCAATTCTCTTCAATATTTATTGTTGCTGTTATTCTAAGTAAATTTATTTCTAGAACGATCACAACAAGATACTCAACCGACTTTTCTCAAACCTTGTCGTAAAAAAAATTTTTTTTTATTTACTTTGTGATTTCATTCTCTATATCCCAGCTCACTAATAAATGATAATTTTTTGTGTTCGCGATCGCGACAAAAAGTCAAACAATAAGAAATTGTGTATAAAAATATATTTCTAACAATAAGAGAATATATATAACGAATAATAAATAAAACGGAACAACAAACGACTTAGATAAAATATAATATACTCGTATATAAAGTAAAGCGCTACTATAAGACGGTATATAACAATAACAACAACAAAACAATTGGATTGGAATGCATTTCTTGAGAAAGCGACTCCCGCTTTTATCTCTCTCGCTGTATATCACTAAATTTAGTTTTGATATCGCAGAGAAACCAGTAGGCGCCATAAATCATTCAAACCATATATTATTGAGTATATTGAATAAGGAGTGGCCCGGTACCAGTACCTGCAAATTGTATTCGTCATACTTTTGTAGCGCACTGTACATAATATATGCTAAGCTATATAATTCTATGTGCTGTGTTACATTTCAAATTTTATAAATTCAATATGCGCTTTGCGAGCCACAAGCGCGCGCATATGGAGCACACAAGCAACATAAAAACTTTGGCAATAAAATGGTACAGATTATATAAAATGCTATAAATATAAAATACAATGTTGCGCCGCACGTTATGAATTATGTATGAAGTTGCCGATGTTGACATTTGGTTGACGTGTAAGTATAATATAAAAAAGTATGTTTCGTATATCTAATGGCTGCGGTATAATATGCGGACAAGAAACGTTTTAGTTTTGACCTCATAAAAACTGAGATGAATGATTTGAATCAAAAAAGAAAATCGCATAAATGGAATATATCTGCAGTAGATCGACGAGTGTACACATTTTCCAAAAACCATGTCTGAGATATTACGCTGCTGTTGCAAATATACCCTTTCTAAATTGTTTCCAATTTTTCCCGTTTACATCTGTAACCAATCATACCGATTTCATACAAGATAAATATCCCAACAAATTTAAAGAAACAAAAAAAAATTTAGTGTTTTATCTAGAAACATGATCTCTAATTATGATAATGCCATAACTGTAGCAAAAACATGCAACAACAATCAGTGAACAAAACTAAAAACCAATGGTACACAAATTACCATTTTACTACACACAATTTTCCAACGAAAAACTTACAATCAACAACAATCACAAAACAAAAGATAAAAAGGAAGATGATCGTGAATCAAGAGAGAGAGAGAGAGAGAAAAAAAATCATACCTCTGGATGAGATATATACTATATCGCAATTCTAAGAAATCGCATAGGATTATCTTACGTCTAAGAAAAAAAATTGTTTTTTTTAACAATACGAAAATATTAAGAAAAAGTCGAAGATGAAGCAAAAAAAAAGTTATTCATCTGTAACAAAAAGATTATCGTAAATTTTATGATTATCTTATATGTATTAGAAGAGAAGATGAAAAACAAGAGGAAATCTTTTGCAGCAGCTCAGTATTTAATTTAATTAGCGAATGTGCCGAATTGGTTTTTTCTTAACGATACATGAAATTATTGTCTTATAGATCGACCGTGTGTACACAAATTGGCCATAAAACAATGGTCATCTTTAACAAATCTAAACTTGAAATCATTTTATCATCGCACTCAATACAACTATGGACATCCGTTTCAATTTTTTTATTACGGCTGTAAAAATTAGTTTACCAAGGTTGAATTTATGTTATATCGTTTAGCTTACGCACACATGTTACATATATAATATATGTATTGTGAATTGCGATCGAGACGAATTGATCCGTCTTGTATTCTCGTACAATCCATAGAGAACACGTCCGATCAGTAAGTATTTACCCTATTTTATGTCTAAATATCTAGCTAGACCAATTTAATTCGATAAATTTAATTTTTTTCACACTGGGAACGTAGAAGCGGGATCTTAAAATTTGGCGGGATTATTTCCCGGTGTTGTTTGATTTGCTGAGAAGTATCGAAATATATTGACGCAGTTTTGCCACTGAACACAAAAAGTTAGTTATAGAAAATTGGAGGTAAAAATTCTAGGGATGGGACATGAGCACATTGTGTTAGTATTTTTTTTCTGATTATATAAATTTTTTAACATAAAATTTTTTGTGGAATCTGATTTTGGCCTGATATCGCAAAAAAACGTGCCCTTGAATAATTTACTCACTTCTAAAAATATTGCAGCTGATGAATGTTTAATTTTTGAAGCAAAAAGAAATATTTAAATTAAAATGAAAAAAAAGAAAGTCATCTCAAACTAAATTGCTTAGCAACCCGACAATAATTATCGCTCCACGATGCGAGGGCTATAAAGAAGATGTGTGAAAAGTCAAAAGTCCAAAAAATCGAACCTTTAAGATTTAAGACATTTCCTGGGTTTTGATGAATACAGAGCACATCGCCTTGATAATTTAGGGTCTCCAATTTTATGGTAACCTTGGAAAACTTTCACTGTCGCCTCGTGAGAGACGTATACTCATCAGGCAACACTAATCGCAAAAACCTAACATGCTCTTTCCTGAAGTAAGTCCGGCCCGGAATTTATTTGAAATGAAGTTAGCAGAAAAATTTAATTCGTTCATTTTAAATTTTGTAAATTTGAACCGTGCAACGTTATATATAACTCGTATTACATTTAATACGATGACCTGTATGGTTTTCAGATGGTCATATCCAGCCTTACTTGTAGGAAAATTACAGAAAAAAAAATGTTCGTGGTAATTTTGCGAACGAGTTGTATGAATATATCTGGTCCAGACCCCGATTTCGCTAAGTTTCCACGAAACGATTTTTCTCTAGTTTTCCTAAAAATAACGCTAGGGTATGAGCATCTTAAAACCACATAATTTTAATCCGGCAATTTTATACTTTTAACGTGCTAAATTTAAATGTAATTTTAGTTCAAATACCATTTGTATGGGAATATCTGGTCCAGGGCCCAATTTCACTAAATTGCCACGCAACGCTTTTTTCTCTAATTTTCCTAAATATAAACATGAGTACGGTCATCTTAAAACCAAATAGTCTTAATTCGACATAAAACTTATAACGTACCAAATTTAAATGTAATCTGACTGTGTTTTTTATTGATTACAAGTGTTTTTTTTATTGATTAGTGTTGCCTGATGATTTTTTTTATTTTCTGGGATAGAATCGTGGGACAATCTAATAGAATTAAAAGTTAGTCTTAACTAAACAAGAACTGGAATTACAAGCTGAATATTTTATTAACTCTAGAAGCTACACCCGGATTAGGTGAGAAAGTTGTACAAGAGATTAACTACTCCCTGGAGATTCGAGAACTGATAAAAGAAAGGCGTAGGAGTCGCATATGGCATAGAACCAGAAATATTATTGACAAAAGAGGATTTAATCGGGTAAGTAATAAAGTTAACCGATTAAATAAAGAACATAAAGAAGTTTGTACTGAAAATTATTTCAAAGAACTGAGTCTTGAAGCTGACAAAAGGAAAGCTACTAAAAGATACAAGAGGTCAATAATCCAAGTGTCACCTACAAGGAAGATTAAAGGAGAATGGGTGCGATGTAACGAAGAAAAAGCAGAACTGTTTGCATAACATCTGGCATTAGTATTCCAACCATACGACATACAATCTAGGATTGATCCTAAACCAGTCTATAAATCTCCATCAAACATCAGAAGAGCCATCCCACTAAAAATTGCGCTAGAAATAGATATGAATTTGAATTTCAAAGAGCCACCTGGAATTGACGAAGTTTCGCCAAGGTTGTTAAGGAGTTATCAAAGAGAGGAGTCTTACATAAGTGCCTGAGTGAAAAAAACCAGCTGAGCAAATTGCATCATAAAGGCCGATCTCTTTGTTACCTACTATCTTAATGTTGTTTGAGAAGTTGTTATTGAAACGACTAAAACCAATGAGCATTACACCTGACTTCCAGTTTGGATTCAGGAATAAACATTTGACAATAGATCAAGTTCAGTGCGTGACTGCAAAGATAGAACAAGCATTTGAAGAGAAGAAATATTGACCTGCCGTATTTCTAGATGTGTCACAGGCTTTCGATAGAGGGCATTAGAGTTTAACTAATTTACTTATCTACAAGATAAGTAAATTAGTCCCACAAAAATTACTGCCATTGCTCGAGTCGTATCTCCTCAAACGAAAATTTAGAGTATTACATGAAGAAAAATACTACAACTTTTACCCAGCCATAACAGGGGTGCACCAAGGTAGCGTATTGGGGCCTTTCCTATATCTACTTTACACTTCCGAAATACCGACAACGGAAACAACTTTCATCGGAAATTTTGCTGGTGATACCGCAGTTGTGGCATCAAACGAGTCACAGAATCAGTTGAATATTTACAGCAAGCACTCGATAATATCAGCCAATGAACCAGGACCATTGGAAAATAAAGCCTAACGAGCTGAAATCAGTTCATGTAATATACGCGTTGCGGCACAAAAAGAGCAACCTCCATACATTTCTCAATGGGGTAGAAATTCCCCAAGCTGAATCTGCTAAATATCTCGGATTGCATCTCGAAATTGATTGAACTGGAAATACCACGTTAGACAAAAAGCAGAGCAAACTAAACAAAATAAATAAAACAAGGTGAGAGGTACTGGCTAATAGAAAGACATTGCAAGCTTAGCATTAAACCCATTTGGACGTATGGTATCCAACACTGCACCACGTGCAATAACGAATGTAAACGAGAAATTACACAACGGCCTACATGTTAAATGGATTGAGATGAAGTGGTCCAGAAATTTGCCATCACACATGAAAGAAGATTACTGCAACATAGCAACAGTGAGGCAATATAACTTCTTGACATAGCACAAGAACTGAGACGTCTTAAAAGAATTAAACCGCATGAGCTAGTCAACTAATAAATGAAGGTTCGTTATTGGGAGCAGAATATTGATTGCTGGTAAACCCACACTCGCTCCACATTTTTGTTTCAAATAAATTATCAAGTGATCCTTTTATCTGCGTTGTAATCGTTATTTACGTTTACTGACGTCCACGATGTTATGTAAACTGCAACGTGAGTCACTTAAGTACATCTTTTCCCCAGATATTTTGAGATGGTCACTGTTTAGTGATCAAAGGCTCTGCCCCTGGTTTCTCGATTATTGCAGTATTTACGATTTATCTTACTCCCGGTCTCCGATGCTCTCACAGTCTCACAAAGTATATATATTACTCGTACATCGTGACATAAAAAAATGGTTAAAATTCTAAATGACAGAAAATGAAAAACAAAAAATTGATTTTTAAACGTGCAGTTTTATTTCACCCTTTTTTAAGTATGGATTTAATATTTAATGTCCTTTGAAGGTCAATTAATACCCCCCTTTTCTATCACCTGCACATTGCAAGCTCCACTTCAACCTGTATACTGACATCGACGGTGGGTCGGCGCTGAATTCTGCTCTCCAACAGAGTGTCTTAGTTGTGTTTATTAACGCAACCAATCGTAATCGATGGAAAATTGCTTTTCATCCAGCCTCTAGTGGGATTCGAACCTCTAGTGGGATTCGAACCCAGAACCTCCCGGTCATAGTGCGGATGCTTTAACCACTGCACCACTTGTCCGGTAAATAATCCTTGATAGCAATAATTTAATTTTGAAAATGCGTAATCCCCACAATACCCTAATTTCCTGCAATGGAAACAGTGATAGTCTCATTATCTCCTTTTTAGTTAGTGAATGTCATTGTGTAATATCAAAAACGAAACCGCAGCTGCCATACTTTTACTAATTGATCCAAGCTTCAGATATTTTGAAATTAAACTTTGACAGCCGGTTCATAACTATGGGTAAAGATCCCAAAACTCCACATCCGACATTTTTTTAAACTCTTTTATATGAAAAGAGACGTGCCTTTTGTATAATTTACAATTTATAAATCGGCTATGAGAGCTTCAAAATTTTTGTCGAGCTATCGACAAATGCATCCCTTGCTTTTGTTTTGTTTTGCTGACATTCTCCACAGATATGTACAGAACTAGATTCGCTTATATTTTATCTTTAATCTCAATCAACTTCAACTCGTTGCGATTTTATTCCAAAAGATTTAATTTCTCCTCAGTCTTCTACTGTTTCAAGTTCTTGGTTTATTTTGATTCAGTTTTTGTATTCTTCGGCACTAAGGTCCTGTCCGAATACAGTGTTAAATATATTCACACGTACTTGTTTTTGGCATAAAACGCACTTATGCAAATTATCATAGTCGTGCCCTAAGATACATTTTGACAGATTCGTGTGAAATATAATTTTAAATTTTTTAGTAACAAAGGAGTGGCCGACAGAGATTAAACATAATTAAAAAACATGAATTTAAGAGGAATTAAAAGTGTAACCCATATTTAAATATTAGATCAGTACCAAAATATCATGTGTAGAAATTCAATCGGTGGTTGGCTCCTTTGTCCTCTTTTCAATATATGCCTAATACAATCCGTGCAAATTAGAAACGATCTTTGGCTCTCTACTTGAAATAAGTATGTGTTCGTCTAATGCTAACTCCAATACTGGTCCAGCAATAGTCAATGGAGCCTTGTTGAGAAGAGGATGAACATCTAGTGACCACTGGATCGTCACGTTTGACTTATCAAACTTGCACCAGAACAGTTCACATGCGAGTAACACATCCGCTCGATTTATCATTGAGGGGAGGTGTAGAGGCACTTCCAAAAATAAACTTCCGGATGCTGCAATGGAGCTGATCTCAGCACGGTTAAGCAATGTCTGCAATAATTCAATTCCAAAGAAAAGAGGAGCTGAAAAAGATACTTGGTGGAACTCTAGTGAAACTCGGATCTTGTATGCGCAAGCAAAGAAGGGCATACCAGACGAAAAGAAACCAAGAGGCACAAGAGCTAAAACAGACACTCTTCAGAGGAGCAAGAAACAAATACTTCCATGAATTGTTTAAACCTGAACAAAATAATTTCCAATGGTATGTCACGGAACGTGGTAATAATGATACAATGCAACTCATATACACTTGTTTATCACTTGTGAATCAAGAACTTTACCTTAAACACGGTTCAGGGCGATACGTGGCATAGCACACGTTTGGAATTGCACAACATACTCCAGGCGGACGAAACACCAGACGAAACTGAATAACATGGAGCTATGCGTGAGATTGCAACTAACATCCAAAGTTACTGCAGACTCCCGTTCACTTGACAACTTAAATGCTGAAATAATCTAACTTGCATGGCCGTGAAATGATAGCGATCACGAAATCTGGTAATAGAAATCCACTCTTATTAAAATCATACAGACCTACCGGTAATGAGAAAGCTCTATTGAACTGAACCGGACTATCAATTCAGGTTCAAACGTAGCATGCCTAGTAGCATATTCCCGGACATAGGCGGAACGTTTGATAACCTCACGTGGCCTAGCGTCATCACTAAAACAACATGATAAATGTTATTAGGAACTAATTTAATAATTGATCTGCAATAACAAGAGAAATGATGTATATGATTTTGAAATTAAACAAATCACCAAAGGTTGAATATCGTATTTAACACAAACATGATTATAGTAACTTTGATGCAAATGCCTTTACTCCAACAATATCGCTAAACTATCTAACTAGCAATCGCTAAATTTTTTCTAGTAACGTCACTAATAATGAAGAAATGAATTATCGTTTCCGATGAGTGATCATTTTTTGGTAATTAGTTTTACTGTGATTTGCTATTCTATGAATTATACTTTAAACTTATCTTCAGTTCAAATAACTATACTGTTACCTCTGACGGGAAGTGTGTCGGTTGTGGTGATCGACGTTCTATTGTATCACTAAAACCTTCTCTCATTTAGCATTCAAAACAGTTTTTCTATAATCTACGATTGAAATTTTGATAAATGATCAAAATTCAAATCGAAATCCCGCACTTTTCATAAATAATTTTCTCATTATTTAGTAGTCAGGTTAAGGTTGCAAATTAATTGAAGAAATAATCACAAAACTAAAATTTCCAAGGCTGTGGTCTACAGATTTTGAGGTAAACGAAAATGGATTGTGGGCATTCCAAATAGAAGGACAGCGAAATTTGTAATACATGTAGGACCCTACATGACACCACAAGCGAACATGTATAAGGATACAAATATAATACGTATACGAATTGAAAGGGAAGGACCCCTATAAACTCTGAAATAGAAAAATAAAAAACAATTCACGACTAACACCAGCAGCGTATTATACAAATAAACAATTAAAAAAAAGGTAAATTGCAGATTACATCCACAACTAATAAAAATCACCCCACGGCAATAAACTCGCATCGTCACAAACTGCATCCCTTTATATGAGACACAGACTCTATATATAGATATATATTAGATAGCTAGATAGATAATTCATCTCAAGATCAAGACCAATACGTACACACACATATAAAGGGTGTTTTTTTAAGAGGTTGCCGATTTTTTTTTTGAATAAAACACATATAAAATTATGAAATGACCAAAATTTTTTTTTATTTGGTAGATAATTTTTTGGCATTTAACATTTAAACACAATTTCTGGCATATGGCTACCACGACTATTTTTCACAAATGTCATTCTGGAGGTCCAATTTTCCAGCACTTTTTCAAGCATTTGAGGGCGTATGTCAGCAATGACACGTTGAATATTGGTTTCCAAAGCGTCAATCGATTGAGGTTTATCCACATAAACCAATGACTTCACGTATCCCCACAAAAAGTAATCGAGTGGCGTCAAATCGCACGAACGCGGAGGCCAATTCACCGGACCATTTCTCGAAATAATGTTGTCGTTGAAAGTTTCTTTCAATAAGTCGATTGTTTCACGTGCTGTATGGCAAGTGGCACCATCTTGTTGAAACCACATTTCATTCATATCCATATCTTCAAGATTTGACAACAAAAACTCATTTAACATGGTTCTGTATCGATTTCCATTCACGGTAACGCGTCGTCCTTCCTCATTTTTAAAGAAATATGGACCGATGATCCCACCAGCCCATAGACCGCACCAAACAGTACATTTATCAGGATGCATTGGTAATTCTAGAACGGCGTGTGGATTATCTTTGCTCCAAATGCGACAATTTTGTTTGTTGACGTATCCATTTAACCAAAAATGCGCCTCATCACTGAAGAGAATTTTACGGTAAAAAAATGGATCTTCGTTCAATTGATTTAACGACCAATCACTGAATTCACGGCGCAAACGATGGTCGTGTGGCTTTAATTCTTGCACCAATTGAATTTTGTATGGCACCAAACCCAAATCTTTACGTAAAATTTTCCATAAAGTCGATGGACAAAGTCCAATTTGCTGAGCACGACGACGAATCGATAAATTGTCGTTTTCTTCGACACTGGCCTCAACGACAGCAATATTTTCTTCTGTACGAACTCTTCTCATTCTTGTCGGTGGCTTGGCATCCAAAAGAGTGAATGTAGACCAAAATTTGGTAATTACGTTCTTTATGGTGGTCTCTGACGGACGATTATGTGCACCATAAAATTCACGAAGTGCTCTATAAACATTTTTAATTGAACACTGATTTTGAAAATAAATTTCCACGATTTGAAAACGTTGTTCTGGAGTTAACCTATTCATAATGATTTGCCAAACAATACTGAGTAGAAATGCCACTTTGAGCTGTCAAAACAACTGTCATAAAATAAAACGACATCTATCGGAAAAACAAACCTCCTAAAAAAACACCCGTTAGATGTAGCTACACGGAATGTAAATTATATTAAGAAATACCTCAGATATAACCTATCCACATATATACAAAAGAATAAGACGACGACGAAGTCGCAAGAAAAAATTCTTTCAACGTTATCTTCATCTTCTTCTCTCTTGACTCCGTCGTCTTATCTATAAACATACCTTTAGATATATACATACTTTATTAAATATACAAAGAATAATAATAGTAATAATTTTATTATCATGATTACTATTATTATTAATAATAAATGATTTAATATAAAATAATTAATAGTTAATCGAGAGCGAGCGAGCTCGCTTGTAAGCAACAAACACACACACAAACCTGTATTATAGAACCAGCAGATACAGATGAACTAAAGCTGACATTATTCAAATCGGGAAATGATTTTCTTGAATTCATCGTAAGATCGCGAATTATACTGTTGCCATTATTCCCGTTATTGTTGTTATTATGTGGGTGATGGTGGTGATGATGATTATGATTTTGATGATGGTGGTGATGTAAATTATTATTATTACCACTATGATTATTATTCATATGATTATTACTACTATGATTACTATTATGACTACTATTACAACTGTTGTATGATGATGTCGTCGACGACATTGAATCCATCGACGAATTCGATGATTGCGTTGGACTAATCAAATTCTTAGTTTTTGTCGAAGCGACAAGATTTATATCACTATGATTACTATTACTATTACTATTATTATTTAAATTATTAATATTAACGTTATGTTGCTTATTAATATTGTTATTATTACCACCATTGGCGATTGGCGACCGTTCCATATTTTTCATTTTATAGTTTAAATCTTATTATTTCGGTGCAGTACAACAACAATTACTATTCCAACTTCTTGTAGTGTTTTAAACAACTCTGATAAGGTTTGAACACTAAAAGTAAAACAAAACAAAAATAAAAAAAATTAGTAAAAATTAAATAACGTAATTTGGTAAAAAATTATTTAACCCTTGAGTGCACTCTGGTTTATATATCAGAAAATTACTCAACCATTTCGTTTGCAGTGTGGATAATAATATACGATCGACTTTTATATGACCTCCCAGAAGGTATAATACCTTAAGGTAAGATATCATAAAGCGAAACGTGTGATCGATGATGGACTATACGTATATATAAAATTATTAATCATCTCGTATATATGGGGATGCAGGTTCGATAAAATATACGGATCGGTTAAGGTCAGGTGTATAACGATGAAAATAAATTTAAAAAAAAAAAACAGAAAATTGAAGTTAAGGTCGATTACTGTAGAAAACTAGAAAATTATGTATAAAGATGACAAGAAGAAATTATTGAGACGAATCGTAATCAAGGTATATGAAATATGATTAGTTTTTATCGTTGTTGTTGCTGTCTAAAAACTGTCATGTAAAGCGAGTCTTATACAATGTATAAAATGTATTGTTGAACATTCTTCGATTTATTAAAAGAAGAACACATAATCTTAATTGAGACTTTTATCATTAAAATCTATTGATGAATAAATGAAATAAATCTTTATATTGATCAATGGGTCATTGAACCGGACCTTGGCCAATAAAGAAGTTGCTTGATAATCACAAGATTGTTGTTGACACTCTATGATATAGGAAAAGGGATGATCTCATTACTCATTAGGATTTTTATTTTCTAACATTATTTCTTCGTCGATCGACTGATATTTACCAATTCTCATAAGTACTAATAAGTCTTATTTTCGAAACCTCTGCCCCTGGTTCACATGAGAATACTAATGTTGTAGCTTGGAAGGCCGTCCGACATAAGCGGGAGGCAAATAGCCAAACTATTTTTCACCAAAAAGAGTGTGCTTAATATACAAGCTCTTCGCGCTGCACCCTGGATAACGCTAAATGTATAGGGTTTTCCAATATGAATGATATAATTTTTAAGTGACGTTTCGGCCATTTGTAATATGTCATGATCTGTCATTTTTTGTTTCATTGTATTCAGTAATGTTTACAATTTCATCATGGTGAGATATACGCAAGAACAACGTTTACAAACTATTCAGTTTTATGATCAAAATAATCGTTCTCCAATTGCAACTTTTCGTGTGCTTTTGCCATTTTATAGTCGTAATAATCGTCCAAGTGTGCTCGCTATTCGTCGAATTGTTGAAAATTTTGAGCGTACATTTTCTTTACATAATGTTGAAGTGCCAATAAGACAAAGATTCGCTCGAAGTAATGCAAATATTGCTGCCGTTCAGGCAAGTGTTGCTGAAGACCGCAATTTGTCGGTTCCAAGACGTTCTCAAGAATTGGGACAGTCTCAAACCACAACCTGGCGGATTTTGAGAAAGGATTTGGGTTTGCATCCATATAAAATTATTCTCACTCAAGAACTGAAGCCATTCAACCACCGTAAATGTCGTGAATTTACTGATTTTGCCTTGGAACAACTTGAAAACGATAACGATTTTTAAAAAAAAATCATCTTCTCCGATGAGGCTCACTTTCATCTGAGTGGTGCAGTAAATAAACAAAACTGTCGATTCTGGTGCAAAGAAAATCCACAAATTATTCATGAAAAACCATTACATTCACCTAAATTGACAGTTGGGTGAAGTTTTTGGTCTGGTGGAATCATCGGTCCGTATTATTTCGAAATGAAGCTGGTAACACCGTTACTGTCAATGGAGATCGGTATATATCGATGATAACCAACTTTTTATGGCCGAAATTGGAAGAAGTTGAGCTTGACTACATTTGGTTCCAACAAGACGAAGCTACGTGCCACACAACAAGTGAAACAATTTTTTTTAAAGAAATCATATCACTCTTATTAGAAAACCCTATATAAACCCGCGAGTACGGGCACGGCAAAACCCTAGTTAGTTGCTTTGAGAGGGAAATACCCATGGCAAATCGTAAAGCGTCTGTTCCCCATGTTAGGGAGTCTTCGACCGACAGCGTCTGCTCTCCATGTTAACGGCGGCTTTGCAGAAACATAGCAGTATGTTGTAAACGATTAAGAGAAGGAACTCAGAATTTAACTACATAATGAAGTCACCCATGAAAGACATCGTTACCATGCAGGCAGAGAACAAGCGGACTCTCAGTCGTCAAGATCCAGCAACCGCAGTGATGTAGTGATGCAACGCTTGGTTACTACACCATATACAGCTATAAGAAATACCTCTGAGGTTGTGAGTTAGGTGGGTGATTTATCCAGTACGGCTGAAAATACAAACACCTTTACGGAATTGAACAATCCTTTCTTAAGAAGTGGTGACAAGATCGCCTATAAAACCGCTCGCTGCAAGTACAATGTACTATCCAATGATACAGATTAGCATCGATCGCTATATTACTTTATAAAACGGAAAAGGGATAACCCCTTGAAAAATGAAAAACTACTAAGAAGAGAAGAAGTAAGAAATCAAACGTCAAAAAATTCAACACACCACTAAAAACCGATTTGAAACGATCACCGAAAAGGATGCGGAAGAAAGCTAAACTGAAAATGCAAATATTCAAGAACGGGCTAATCAAAAATACAAAATGCCTCCAATCTATTTGCGTGAAACCGATACACACAAAGTGATTCAAGAACTCAAATCAAGCATGCTAACAAATGGAAAATCATTTCACGTAACAAATTTACTTCGTGACATAGTACACGAAGTAAAAATTCAAAAACACGAGGTCAACGACTATATAGAGTCATTACTTATTACGATGCTCACAATAGAAACTATTATACATACTGTATAATCTGTCGTTATTAAAGGCATCGATGTACAAGTTGAAATAACCGAAATCTAGGCCACACGACACGATGAAGGAACTACAACCAATGGTCAAAGTTGAACAGGATCCTTCCGAAAGCATTTTGAAAAAGGGAGAAGTGTAACACAAAAACGCATTTCAAAAATGTTAGACCCTTCTGTTACACTCAATGATATATCTCTCGAAGAAGAAAATTCTCAGACCGATTGTCTACGCGAAGGTCGATCAATAAATACCTGTGTTTGAAAACAGGTGGCATTGCTGAGGGAAGTTGACATTACCATCTGTCAAACGACACCATACTAAATTTTAGTCTAGTTCACAGGTTAGTTTTTATTTGGCAGCCAGTTTAGTTTTGGCATCACTCGTATTTCGTGTTACTCAATGGAAAAAGAGAAATATCGAACCGTAATTCGCTTTTTATTTTAGAATGGAAACACCTGCGAAGGGACAAAAGCGAAGTTGGATGCTGTCTATGAGGACCCTTCACCATCTACACAAATCGTGAGATATTGGTTCAACAAATTTAAACGTAGACCTACATGTGTTGTTGATGATAAGCGGCGAGTCCGGCCGAGGAAATTGTTGAAAAGATCCACGACATAATTCTCGGTGATTGCCGAACTAAAGTGTGCGAAGTAGCTTACTGCCGCACCCATCGTGCTCGCGCGACCTGGCTACCTGCGATTTCTTTCTGTTCCCCAACGTTAAAACATGGCTTGGACGAAAAAAACTTAGCTCAAACGAGAAGGAGACAGAAGCGTTTTTGAAGAGTTTGAGAAATCGTGTTTGGAGGGGGTTAAAGAAATAGCAGAAACGTTGGGAAAAGTGTATCGACCTAAAAGTAGATTACGTTGAAAAATAAAAATTAAAAAAAAACTTTTGTACTTATTTATCGACACTCGTACATCAAACGTTAATTCACAAACCCCTAAACCTATATAGTTTAATGTTTTACAGCGTTATTAAGAAACCTCAGTTTCATCTTAAACACGGAAAACTTAAGAAAATTATTAGAAAAAATCAAACTTTACTCTTCAAAACAGTCTCATTATTATTAAGGCGACCTTTAAAATCAGCAGTAAAGCTTATCAGAATATTGAAAAGATGTTTACCAGTATCCAATCAAACTTTGGTTTTCCAAATATCCATCCAACGAATCCAAGTGTGGCGTATTCGGCCGATTTTGCATACAACAAACTAATCTTGCAATCTTAAACGGAAATCTGCCTTCGAATTGCTTTAATACGAATTTTTCATTATTAAGTTGTGCAACATTCGAATCTAAGTATATTCGTTTTAGAAGTACTTCAGTCAAAGGTAATCTAAACATGTTCCGTCAAAAAAAGAGATCATTTTATCGAGTAGCTTGTCGAAAAAAAGTTACCGTATACAGAACGTAAAACTCTGGATCCGTTAAGTATAGGTGGTACCAAATTAAATTATAATTACATATTATATACAGAGTATCCAAAATTCCCTGCAAGGTCCTGTAAAGAATAACTTGATTTTTAAGCTAGTTAACTGTTTTTTTATTGCGGAACCTTATTAGGCGAGTTATAATCCCTGCAAGTTTCGATGATGATCGGACTGAACAATTGGATTCAATTATTTTTTGCCCATTTTCATGTGTTTAACCGAAAACAAACAACAATTACGAGTTACGTAGATCGCCGGCTATACAGCGAGCTATACAATTTTTTAAAAATAACAATATTTATTTTAATAAAATTATGAAGCGTTCGATACCACTTCTTTTCGTACGATATATAAATCTATAAGATGAACTCTTGCATTATGCTTTGCTTTCTCCAGTGTCCGCCAAAGTTGTAAGATTGCCCACAGAAGGCGAGTATATTTTTTCACACTAACTGTGGATCTTGATTTTTGAAGCTATTCCTGGGAAACTTAAGCAGAAATTGTTGCCTTGTAATCTTCGATTTCATTTATTGAAACGCAGTTTTATTATTCCCTTCTTCTGTGCTTGGTGGCCTTTGTGAGATTACTAGATGTCTTACAATTTTAGAGACAATTTTTCGAGTCGTTTTAATCTGTTAATCAGAAGATTCGTGTTCTGCGCTTACTCCACCTTTTCGAATCTATTGTCCCACGCTATAGATATTACACCATCAAGAAATTTAGGTCCTTCCTCTTACATTGATTCAACAGTTTGTCAACGATGCTGTACTCACTTGCTTATTTTATAGAATAAGTTGTTTCTACCTTGGACACATCTTAACGAAAAAATTGAAATGAAGGAAACATCATCCAAATTTGTTTACCTTCCCCTCCAGTATTCAAAACGGCTCTGGATATAAACAAAACATGTTTGGGCACAGACTCAACTTGCTGTTAGAGAAATTTTTAATGTTCTTGTTTTAGAAAATTGATCAGAAATTTCAGAGTTTAAATTATTAGGTGTGCAAGTAGAAACTCGGCTCTGCAGCCGTTGGTTGCATTAAAATATACTTGAACGCATCTATATCGCCCGCCATTTTAGATATATGTAGCTTAGTCATTGCTGTTTTTATATGACATACGTTTCAGTCATCTCAGTGCGCATCAATTTCAAGAGATGGATGTCGATAAGCAACATTTACGTCATTGCATTCTATTCTGGTTTCAAATACAAAAAATGGTGCTCAAGCTATGGAATTGATTAATTCGACTTTGAGTGAACATTCTGCAAGATTTCTTGATGGTAATTTTAGTCTTGAGAACGATTCACATCCAGGAGCAGTAAAACAATTTGAAGACGAAGAACTTAAAATTTTACTGAATTACTTCTGTGTCAAACTCAAAAAGAGCTTGCAGAACAGTTAGGAGATACTCACCAAGCAATATTACTTCGATTGCATGTAATAGGAAAAATACAGAAGGAAGGAAAATGAGTTCCTCATAAACTGATCGAAGAAAACAAAAACCGAAGTATTGACATCTGCATGAATTTGCTTTCTCGGTACAAAAGAAAGAATTTTTTGCACAATATAATTACGGGTGATGAAAAGTGGATTTTGTACGATAACCCTAAACGCAGAAAACCATGGGTTGATCCAGGCCAGCCATCAACATCAGTTGCAAAAATGAATATTCATGCCAAGAAAGTGTTACTGTGTATATGGTAGGATTGGAAAGGAGTCATTTACTATGAGCTTTTGGAACCGCGTCAAACTGTTACAGCTGAACGTTACCAGGCCCACTTGATCAAATTAAGTGATGCACTGGAGGAAAGGTGTTACTGTTGCAAGACAATGCTCGTCCACATACAATAAAATCAACCCAGGAACTCATTTTCTCCTTAGGCTGGGAACTTTCACAGGATGCGGCGTATACTCCAATTACCACTTATTCAGATCGATGTCATCATATTTGAAAGACCGGCGCTTCATGAAAGTTGAAGATGTGCAAAAATGGCTCGATGACTATTTTTCTTTAAAACTAATAAGTTTCTATCGCGAAGGCATTCATCGTCTACCTGATAAATAGCAAAAGACCAAAGACAGTGATGGCAAATATTTTAAAAAATGCGGAGTTTCTACTTGCACACCTAATACATCTTACTCAAACAGACGCATAAGATTGGAAGATGTTATGTGAAAATGTACTCAAACCACGTGAACAGGAACATCGAGAATAATGTTTGAATCCCATTAAAAACGTTTAATTTCTAAATTTTTTTTATAAAGCGGGATGTCCAAAATAAAGTTTCCTATGAAATCATAGAAATATTTCAACTTTCTAAAAATGTAAATGAGAATCTGTCGGTGTTTTCTTGGATTCGATAGCACAGTATTTGAAACCCGTCCAATTTTATCATTTACTTTTCAAAATAAAATCCAACTGGAAAAATCACAAATTTAACAGTGTAATTTTTAATTATTTTTTCAGCATTAATCTCATTATCTTTGAATTTTAAATTAAAAATTTAGTTAAGTACAAAATAAATTCTCTTTTGGGATAGTGCTGCGTCTAGTGGTAAGTAAAGTAAAATGTTATTTTCCGTTGAATTATACAGAGTTAATAACACCGTTCATAAAAAATTATTATTTTAATGAACCAATATTAACAGTTCATAGTCGAAAGTATTATATTGCAAGATTAAAATTAAAATTTGAGAATTTTAGGTCCTTTGGCCCCCTTAACACATTAAAAATCAATATTTTAAATATAAAAATGACAAGCATCGAACTATCTAAGCCAATATGAGCAGCGTAAAGAAAGTCTCTGATCCATCTTTCCGAAATTCGATAAAAACTTCATCGTTGTTAAACTCGTCTTTCAGGTTCGTAATTTATTGATTTCAATAATCCCTCACCAGATTTGGTACGTAGCCTATTTATAGTAGAGGGCCTACGGATTTAAGTTTTTTTAAAATTGGAATTAGCACTGTTGTTGCGAAATCTATCAAATCTTGTTTGTACGTTAAATCACGCCATAAATGTAATAATTTAAAGGTTAGACATAGCTCCAGGAACAAGGACTTTAAAATAAGCAGCACCAATAAACACAGGGTCACTCTAAGAATTTTCGTGTATCAAAATTGGAATTATTTTGAATGATGTTATAAGGGTCAGAATATATATACAAATCGGATTGGAATTGCATTCAATCCAACTGTAGTCTCGTTGCTTGTCTATGTATTGGTGCATGGCACACTGTTATGATTTTTAATTACAAAGCATTTAATAAAATGTAAGTTTTATGATCATGTTTTAATTGTAACAAGTAAACTTAATTTCATTAATCGAAAAATTTTATTAATTCGAAAATAATTCGGAACCGGCGTAAATTACGAGAATTGGTGTTGTAAACCATCATATTTATACCGATATTCACAATCCAGTAAAACGCACCGGATTTGATAGGGCAAATTCGTTACAATTGGTGACAGAGATGTGATTGTGAATATCAGAAGATAAATGAAGAAGATTTGACAGACGAAAGTGAAGTTGTTTTAAGAATTATCCAACCGTCTAAAAAAATGGAATTGAAGCAAGGAAATAAATCAAAACCGGCATCGGAAACTTCGAGAAGAAACAGGTCTAATAGAGAGGAAAAATATTTGTCAAAACAAATGATGATGGGAAGTATAGTATAGTATAGGTAGGTAATAATGTGGAACCGGATGATGAAAATCATGCATTGGGTGCCATTGACCGGGAAGAAAGATTGGCAATGCCCGACCAATGGCATCCAATTCCAGCTCGCAAATGATCAACAATTTAAGTCAGATATTGCTACAGCTCAAGATGAAAGATATGAACTAGAGCCATTTGTTGGTCGGCGAAAGGCAGGGGAGGCGGGGTTCGTGGTGAATTTGGGTATAGTTAAGACAATGTTGGCGCGAGGATTGTTTATGTAACGGAGGACGATAGTAATCCAGTGTTGTGCAGAAAACATGAGGAAAGTGATAATCCCACAGGTGGTGAGGTGACGATAATGGCGACTGGCCAGCGCGCTAAGGCTAACCAGCGTGGGCGGTATATGTACTGTGCGGAAGTTGCAAAAATCAAAAAGGAATTCTGCACATTCTTCACGAAGGATCAACTTGATTTATGATAATAGGAGGGAACTAGGAATATAAAAGGAACATATAGAAAAGGTACACAAACGGCCAGGAATTTGGAAAAACGAGAGCCATATTAAATGGAACGTGCTAGACCCTATGTCGCCACATTTCAGGAAGCCAGTATTTTCGAGGATGACAGTAGGATATGTGCGGGCAGGTGGTGCCAGGAGATGAGCGGCGTAGCTGAGTTACAAGCACTGACAGACTTGATTGTCATTGAGGATGAAGCTAAAATATAATGGACCATAGAGAGTACCAGCGTGATTGGTATCAAGAGACAAGAACAAAGAAAACATTGAATTGGTAGGCTCTTTACTATCTTACCTGCAGAGGCGGTAATTTCGATTCTTGTCGGGCCGAGCAGCCTTGAGTGTAAGGTACTATTACGATATCACCTATTGGTTTGATGGGTATTAATTCTGTCATTCTAATAATAGAATTGATTATTTTCTATCTTCTTCTATCATTAATTCTGCAGAAATTGTTTTGTTAATGGTTAAAAAATGAAACACGTGTTGTGTCATCAGTGACATCTAGGTATAAGTGGGAGCAATATAAGTAGTTAATTAGGACAATCAACGCGATATATAAATGCGAGTACGATGAATATAATCAGTCACTCTTAAGTAAGTATTTGGTGAGTCTTAGGTCTTAGTTAAGACGAGGTACGCGATAGAACAGAACCGAAAGTGAGTATAGCGGCAAAATTATAAGTGGTGTTAAAGTGAAAATAAATGGTTAAAGCTTTGGTGTGGATCGGGAGGTACCGGGTTCGAAACCCAATAGGGGCAGGATGTAAAAGGGATTTTTCACCATCAGGTTACGATCTGTGATGAAAATGAACACAACTCATGGGCCGACCTAATTTCCATCCAGTACTATATAGGCTGGCATGGGGCTATGCAATGTGCAGATGGATCTACGGAAAAGCGAATCGCGCAAGATTTGGGAATGCCTGGCCCCAGAACAGATTAAAGATAAATAAAAAAAAATATACAAAATAACAATAAAAAAGTGAAAATAATGGTATGATTAAGAATAATTGTAAATGGTAGGTAAAATGAATTAATAAATAATTGTGGAAATTATTTGTTGATATGTCTTAGTATTACTTGATATTACTTATTGTGGGAATGTTTCTGGTATGGAACCGGCACAAATTTCAAAAATTGGCGTAATAATCTGCTAATTAGAGGTAGATCATTAATATTCTTTAAAACTGGTGTGGCGGCGTTGCAAGTTGTAATATGCTTATGTATAGACAAATAACAGAATAATGCGCCACAATCCATATAAATATAAGCAGCCACCGACATCTAACATAATGCCTTAAACTAATTTTACTAGAATTTTACTAGAATATTAGCAAATATATATATTTTTTTTTTTGATTTATTCAAGATACGAGAGCGGAGTGAGAAATTCAATACGATCAATTTCAATGTACGATATACTTATGTCAAAATTTAACAAACTCTATCCACTAAATGGTGAAATTAAATTCTGATTAACTAAGTCCTAAATATACAGAAACTCTGCCATACGTTATTTTACAAAACCGCATGTTCTCACCATTTTGTTAGGTAAGGTTTGGTTAGTGTATACTCGTAGCTCATTACATTTCCTTTCAGGAATACTAAAAAATTGAAAAGCTCTCATCACAGCTCCCTCACCAACTCACGTTGCGAGATTATCTCTCCAATTTCCTACTAGAATCTCCAATTACTCACATTAAATTTTGTTTAACAGTGTAATACTCATACATTGATAAAGACATGGAGAAAAACCACACCCGTGTGTTAGAATTGGAATTATTGATAGCATTCATATTGGCGTTATGCTGATTGGGAGGCAAAATCGTTGGCTGTGATAGTTGGTTTATTTAGTGAGATAACGATCAATTATTAATATAAAATGAGATTTTGGAGCTGCATCTGTTAAATAGAAATTTATTTTCACCTCCGTAACAATCGAGTCGAATTTATTAAAAATTGCACAATTCATAAAATTCGTTGTAAATTTATCTTGAGAGTTTTTAGGTGCCTCAATAACTCATTCCAGCTTGCTTATAAAAAGTTGGTCAAAGTGTCATTGATTTACGGCCATTCTTATTCTAAAAATAGCACTTTTAATTTTCATACGACTCGACAACATAAGGTATATAGGCAGGTATAAACAAATTGATTAAGCTCGATTAAGGGTTATACTTTACCATTGTCGTCCTAAGAGCAATGACACCAATAAAATATAAACCTACGTATGTCATATACATGATTACTGCATATTACACCTGCTATATACGAGATACCTACAATGATTAATATTCAGAACCTCACATAACAATATCATCTAATTTCGTAGAGAAAAGAAAAATTAAACAAAAAAATTATTCAAAAGACTTCAATGCTTGGATGAAACGAAACCCACATGATTTTTGGTTATAATCGTAAATATCAATAAATTATGTTTAATTACCACGACAGAAACCTACACGCGAAAATTTACTTTTATTTAGTTTTTCAATCCCGTTTTGCTAAATCACCAAAAATATATTGTAAGACATATTGAAGATTCCGTAACCACAATCAATTTTCTTAAATATATCCCGCCCGCTGTTTTATCTCGATGCTTAAATCATTTTATTCCACCATTATATATTCCTAACCTCGTTGAACAATAAATTACGGTATAAGAGCACACGTTATATAACTCATTCGAATATAGTGGATGTGTCCAATATAAAATTGCTCGCACCATTTCAATTTGATGCTGCGATGCTCGATCAAAATCAGATCGTATAATTCTACGATTTTTAATTTAATTTAATGGTTTTATATGCGCAATCGGTCTTCGAGTGAAAGCGTACCGATAATTTAATTGTCAATTTGTATCAAGAGAGTGAATGGGATTTGAATACTCGTATACTTACCATAAAGGAATTAAGTGTTTTACGAGGTTATGAAATCACTCTACTAAAGTGATGTATAATATTAATGTAAAGGGAAGGTGTGGGAATTATAAAATAGAATTTTGTGCTTAGTTCTTTGTGTACCGAAAACCTTCGAGTTGACCGACTCGCACAAAGGTAGAGAGATATACGAAAAAACGTGATCGACTGTTAAAAATTAACACATTATTATCATAAATTATATTAATTTTTACATTTCTAATAATTAGTTCTTAAACATTTCTTAACAAACGACATTATTATCTCAACGTGTATATATAATTGATCACGAATTCTATGAATTCAAGAATATTTCAAGAAAGGTGTTCATATTTCACGATTTACTGGTCGATACCCCAAAAACACAAAAAATTCTTAGAAATCGAATAAATCCGTTAAAACCTATGAAAATTATGAAATTTATCCGCGCGGTTTGGTTCACGATTATACGAGTAGATATATACCGCATAATCGATGTAATTATCCATTGGGCACGTAAATACAAAAATTATTATTAAACAAGACAATTAAATCGTGAGTTGTATAAATATGAAATATGTATATGGTCGAAATAGCGATGTCGATTTTATGTTCTCTATGTACATAACTTAACCCCGCGCAAACACAGTTCAAATATTTCCTAATATAACCTGAGTTCCTTCTGTGCGCGCAGCTGAGGTTAAACCAATATATAAAATCCGTCAAGCTATGTCTACATTGCGATCGTGATCACTGAAATAATATAATCAGATCGATCAAATCGTATAAACTTGTGGCATTGACATTCTGATGAAATCAGAAATACTAATAAAAAAATATCGATATCTTATTTTATCACTTTGAAGATTTTGAACTCATAATATATAAGCGATAGACTGATCGCGTATTTATCATGAGTTCAAAATCTTCATATCTAAAATTCAGAAAAGGTCATCTAAGCCATTAAATACAGAGATCGTGAAAAGTCAAATTGTTGCGTTATCTGTATATGATCGCGATCGACTTTTAAGATTAGTCGTCAGCTGTCTTCCTTTGTCAGGGTGGCATTTTGATCTGATTTACTTGATGTATGTGAGAGAGACTTACTCTTGAATGTCTAAGATGATGTAATTTGTTCTGATCAATGCCACATTAAAACACAATCCGAAGACGAGCAAAATTAACAATCAATTAGCTTCTACCAACATATGAATTTGGACTGACAGACGAAAAATCGTTTCAAATTTCCACGAAAACCGGTAAACAGGAATTATATGGGATGTTTTAAAAATTTAGAAAAGGAGATTTCTTAAAGTATAGCAGTCAGGAAGCTAGAGCTTTATTGGATAACGGTTTGTTAAAAAGTGAAACCAACTCTTAAGGACGAGAAAATGACTACTAAGGTATCTAAGAAAATGACTATATAGAATAGAAAGTAAATCGCAAGTTTAAAAAATCAGTCCCAGCTGGTATTTTTCCAGCCTTATTGCAGATGGAACTGGAATTTATTTTAGAGCTCCTTTCAGTGTTTCAGTTATCTTCAATGTGCCACAATTGCGGAGAAAGGTAAAGGTGATTTTGGTTCCTAGAAATGGAAAGCCAGGGACGGAAAGCATAGACAGAAAAGGCGAAAACAACTTCATCGCACGTCGAGCAATACTACTAAGGTTAATACAAATATGGGTGGCCGTATGGCAACACAACCTCATTGAGGTGGTCAATTATCTTATAATGCGAGGCAACTTCGGTGAAAAAGGAAGTCATCATAATCCATTAGCGTAATAGAGCGCGAACTCTGAAATTGGTAACTTTGTTATGAAGCGCATCGTAATGTCGTTGGATGAATTGATAATCGCTGGACAATAACGAATTTATCCTAAAAACATACTTAGACCCTATGGCTTTCTTAAACTCGAGCGCATAGCCATTGCTATATTTGAAACTTAAGAAAACTGAGATTGCCCTTTATGCAAAACTGAAAATTTTGGGATTTTTAGTCTCTTCAGAAGATAGGTATATTGGATCAGAATCAATATTATTTAGGAAGCCGGAAAGTATTAATTTAGAATTTAATTTCAGGAAATCTACAGATGCTTGTGAAATAATATTTCTTTGAAATATTAATTATTGATTGTGTATATTAGAATTGTGTTGTCATTGTGTTACTAACTATTGACTTTATCTATGTGTCTGTAACTGGGCCGATTCAATCAATCAGTTTTGTATAGGAAGCCGGAAATTGTTAATGCAGAATTAAATTTCGGGAAATTTCCAGATGTACGTGAAATAATATTTTGTTCTCAGGTTGCTGATTTAGAGAACCAATTGTTGAAGACCAATATCATCATTATCCATTAAACCTATTAAGCCTTTATTCTTCCTCTAGTAGATTAGAAGTATATTAGGATTGTGTTGTGCCGTACGATCGCTAGGTGTCTGAAACCAGGTCGTTCTGTCCCAAAAAAAACATTTCCTTTCCTTCCTATTGGTATGTGTAAACAGACTGTAGGAATAGGTCCGGCGTTATTCGGAACAGTTGTCCAGTACTTAGTCCTACAGTCCAAACAATCAATCAATCAATCTTCAGAAGATATTGGAGGTCTGGTTGAATCAAAAGTTTACCTGGCAAAAACACATTGAAAATAAATGAAAAAACACTTGTAATCAATTACTGGCGCATAGTTATACAGGATGATTTGTATGGGAATTGTGAGACGTACGATCCACACACGGAACAAATAACTAAATACCGAACTGTTACCATGTGTTTGATAGTCCCAAAGTACTCGCTCGAGCCTAATATTTACCAGTGTTAACATCATATCTCGTGATAATATATGAAGTACAACATTTCCGATGTAAAGAAAGAAAGCACACCACTGATGAAACAACCTTCCCATCCATAGTATATCTAAAAAAAAAATTGGGCATATTTTGTGGCATTCTCATCGGACACAGCACTAGACAAGCACTTTCTAAATTCTTGACCCTGTTACTTAGTTACTTCCTTCGTAAATTACATTGTTTTAGTTCGCGAATGATATGTGAATTCAATTGAATTATAGATTAACGAATAATTTTCCAATACTTAATGGGGCTTTGTCGTGTTTCAGCAAATTTCGATCATTTTGACAAATTTTCCTGTCCTATGTCTCTTAGTCCTTAATCGACACAAATTTCTGGAACCCATCGATTATTTATCTTTATTTGCGCGCGAAGGAAGCTTAGTGACCTTCACAAGAATTGCTCGAACCTATATTTTTGGTGAACAGAGTTGAGTTGGTGAACAGTTCATATTTGGGATCACAATCCCTCCTTTTCAAAATGTCACTTCTCAAAATCCCGCATTTCTAAATCCCGCGTTATCAACATCCCACTTTTTAAGTACCGCTTTTTAAAATCCCGTTTTTGTAAATCTTAAAATTAAAGAACTCAGCCAAATTGTCAGCCATTGTCAAATTTGGGAAGCAGAATTGTATTGTAACTTGAATTTTGGACGAAGTCTTGGAATTCAACCATTCTCTACGTAATTTGGCCATTTCCTAACCAATTATTGTCAAGTTTCAAACTAAATATATTAAATTTCTATTCCATTAACAATTCGAGTCCAGATTAAAAAAGAGTCAGCGACTTTTTGGTTTCAGTGATTTCAATAAACAAAATGCAACAGATATAAAAGAAAATTAGGGAGAAACGGCATGGTATCATTTCGGATGGCCTACTCTAGAATTTTATCCAAAATGTATGTTCAAATGTTGGTCAAGTTAATGTCCACTCCATCTCTTCAAACTCTATTAGTTAGTTCCATTTGACAAAAATCTCGATTTTCTTCAAAAGTTCAAGTTAGAATTTCAATCCAGCTTGAATCGAAAAAATTAATTATTTTATGCGTGTTCTTTATTGTATTAGCTATCTTGCAACAATCAAAATCCCGCTTTTTGATTGAAAATCGGGATTCTGAAAAATAGGATTTGAAAAAGCGGTATTTTGAAACCGAGTACTGGGCAGTGTTATATCTAAGTCACACCAAGAGGCTTAAATAGCATTATAGTTAAATGGTGTGATTATGGATTAAAATTTTCTTATTGATTGTAACAACTACCAAACCTAAAATACAGAACGAATTGGCCGTTTTCCGAATAGATTTTAGAACTAATTTATTTGGAATCCACGTTTATGTTGCATTTCTCTAGACAACCCTCGGCCGAATCCATTTATGTGGATAAATCTAAAATTGCCAAAACGATGCAACTAAGGGTTAAGAAGTGCGCATACAGAAGAAATTATAACTAAAAACAGAAAATGTATTGAATTCAAGAATTTTATATTTCTTATTTCTCATTTCTTGTTCGGGTTTAAAATGGATTCAATGACTTGTCCACTTTTTTATATTTTCTTATAAATAAAAATCTATATACCAAACATATATATGTAATATTATTATTATTCTTACTTCTTCTAAGTCGAGAATGTCTTAAGTAAAAAAAAATAATAAAAATTATAAAATAAGTGTTTGACCTTGCGTCTACTTCTTATATACAATTCTTCGAGAGTGAACACAGAGCGCGCACCGTATTCGTATACAATCAACATATAAAACAATACACAAACACAATTTAAAAAAACACGCACACACACAAAAAAAACACTAAACACTTAAGAAAATTTACTTTACATATTTTTCTTATATTTTTATTTCTCCCCTTCTAGCACATATGGTGTGCATATATATTTTATTTCATTCTAACGATCACTTTGCAATTATATTTTATACACGATTAATTCAAAATTTGTTAATTAAAAATTATTTTATTATTTATTTTAATTAACTTATTTCACTTGTAATAAATTCACGATCACAATAATTAATAAACAAAATATTTTTAATTAATCCGAACAAACGATAATTATAATTATTCGACATTATACACTCTACAATATTTAATTAATTTTATATTGCATACACAACAGAAGAAAAACGGTAAAATTAAAAACGAAAAATGCCAAAATAACACACCAATAAAGTACGTCTATAACAAACGAACGAAATGAAAGAACTGTTGAATTCCGCAAAAGACATGATTTTCTTAATTAATTAATAATAACAACAACAATAATAAGACAAGACACAATATACATAAGCAAAACGTCAAAAAATAGTGCATGTAAACGGGTGTGAACGAAATGGAAGATGCAGAAAAATAGTGTAACAAAGCAGGACAACCAGATAATGCTGATTACGAATTACGATACAATTGGAGTAAATTATTATTATGCTTAGTTCCCGGTCCATGGTCTAGATGTCAGTATGTTTCTCCGTGATCTGAGACTCAAAACAAAATATGTGTGCATAAAAATGGCTGTCAAATGTCATTCGCATTCAAAAAGCACTAAATCGAAACCGTCGAATAGCCGCCCAAAGTTAGTGATTTTTGATAATGGGAAGCACTTTTTACATATGGAAGTGATACAAAATGCTTCGCATTCGAAATCGCATTAAATGCTGAATTAAAAGAGGAAGCTCAAAAGGAATAGCAACGGCAGAAATGGTAAGCAATAAGACGCCACCCCAATTAACCCGTTATCCTAATGCACGTGTCTATAGAAATATATATAATTAACATATTTTAGTGAATTCGAGTCCAAAATGTAGAACTAATGTGGGGACGATTCATTGATAAATTGCTTTAAGTATATTTTACTGGTGAAATAATGCTACCCAAAATGTGGAAAGGAGTGTGCAATTGAGCTGCTAAAGAATGGTCGTCTTCAATTTAGTAGCGATTCGAAATATTTTCAGGACGGTCGATTCGAAGACAATTATATCTACATAAAGCTACAGGATCCGTATAAATGCTATTATTTGATTATATTTTATAAGTTGATTGACAGATTTAATGAAGAATTCGTATAGGGAATCGATGCACGTGTTCAACCATTGGAAAAGGCGAAGAGGATAAGCGTAAATTTCGCTCGAACATGGAACAAAAACGCAATGCATCACCAAGCACAAACATGTTGAAAATTTGTACACCAATAACGTTATAAATTCAACAAAATCAGGGAAATTGTCGTCTTACCGCGCAAAGACTTCAAAATCGATTAATAATGAATTAGTACACGAAGACGAGCTTCTGTACGCATAGCCTAATTGATTAGGCTCGCACCAAAGGAAATAAAAGGGAGCATAGACCGAGGCCGCAGTTTAATAAAAATCGCAATCGTAATGTTATACATTCGAGCAACGTAAATCTAGCATTTTCAGTATGATTTTTAAAGCAGAAAATAGTATGATAATGATCGTCGTGGTATAAAAGATGTGGTGCGGCGACAGAAACTCCAATCCCATCCATCCCCAGCAATGAAAAAGCAGAAAGTATCCTCGTCACCAAAATTACCGTTCCAAATATTTACTGATGCAAAAGCTGAACGCAACAAAAGCCGAAACGGATTTTACAAATATGCAAGGGCGAAAAGGAATTTGTATTCAGAACCCAAATACACTAGTACGATAAAGAAATGTGTGCTGAATCCGAGTCGAAAGGAAACGAGTTCGTTGGATTTAGTACAGAGGAAACATTTTCAACGCAAAATTGTATATTGTACATTAAACAGCATGAGACGAGCACACCCCTTCAAAGTAAGAAGAGGTCATCAAATATTCCAACTCAAATCGAAAATGTTAAAACAGCACATATCAAAAATCCTGTTTGTATTCTGTGTTCAAAGTAGCGCCGAATGAAATTGTATTATCACGTGAATCCGTCATCTGAATTTTATAGAAATCACCGAGATGAATACAAAATCGACCGTGGAAGTAAATGATTCATCGAAAATTTTATTAATTTGCATCCAAACGCCTAAATCGAAAACAATCGGTCAACATTTCGTCGATGCATGAGAACTCGTTCATACCCTAGAGATGCTAAGGGTGTGAAAGATATATAAAAGTACGCGACCCTAGGTTGTGCTGTTTAAAATTAACCGATGGAATTGTGCCGTGAGGCTGATATGATGTACGAGCTGTTCTCGAACAGGTCGGATAAAGCTATAAAACAATAAAATCGGAGTGCATTACATACCAAAAATCGCAAATTTCCACGATAGCTTGCACGATGATTTATTAGATTTCTTATTAGAATAGCAACAAGCATTTTCCAGTAGCTGCACCATCTGCGCCCATAGTGTAAAACAATTCGGTTACGGTTCCGAGTTGTAAAGACATTTTGCTAACTAATAAATGTGATGCAACGGCAACGACGAATATAACCACTGATTTTATTGGGGTATCCTTGGCTATGCCAATAAATCTTTGGATAATGCCTGAATTTACCGAAGCCAGATCCTTATACGATTCTCATCCAAAGCAACCGAAATATCAGCGGTTGACGGAGATCTTGGCAAAAGCATTTACAAACCTAGGCAAATAGTTGATACCGAAAATTTCGTTAATGATTAGGAACCGATGAACGAATCCACATTCCAGTATAAAATAGTTGAATTAAACCGGCAGCAAATCGATACGTGTGTCATCGCCAGACGGTGGTTTGAATATATCAAAATATTAATCGGTGGAATGTTAATGCGTTCTTGGAAGATTTAAGATTTAAGATTTTTTTTCGTATCTCGAGAAACGGGAGCGTGCTAACTTATAATGTGCCACCACCTCAAGGGAAAGAAGAGTGTTGAAACTAAACTAAAATTGTAATAATATAAAATAATAAATTTAAATTTAAAAAAATAAATATATAGGTAAATTGAAATGAAATTGTATAATTCGTTAGACAATCTTTCGAAAGCGGCTTTTGGGCATATATATCGCGGAAGGATCTCGCTACCAATCGAACACCACCATACGGCCAGTATGGTGGCCGTTCCTGTTTTAAAACAACTCATCATACTACATCGTGATCGTTAGAACGGAACCGATATCATTGAATCCGATTTATGGTTATCGATAGCGTATTAATAAGAAATAACTTAAAATTGTTTTAAGAATTTAATGAGCTTTTATATTATAAGAAATAATTCGTCGATTTTTGTATCCGATCACATCCCCTACGGGGTGTAATACTATGGGCAAAAAATAGTAAGACTTCATAATTTTAAAATTCTTTATTTATTTCTCCAAATCTATTTCGTCCCCCTCAAAGTAATCGCCCCCGGCCTCAATACACTTGTGCCAACGTTTTTTCCAATCCTCGAAAAGTTGTTAGTCAATTTCCCGAATAGAATCCAATGCGCGTAGCGATTCACGCTTAATGTCTTCAATTGACTCAAAACGGTTTCCCCGGAGCGGTCGTTTGAGTTTGCTGAACAGCCAGAAGTACCACGGAGCTAAATCAGGCGAATACGGTGGTTGCGGAACGATATGGGTGGAATTTTTGGCGAAAAAAATTTTCCCCGATTTTCCTCGGGGTACAGCTTGTTTAATTTTTAAGTTGTCCCATAATGACAAGGTAGCAATAATATCAATGAGTTTATCCATCAGATCGCAGAATATTCACAATTTGGAGTTGTGGTGCTGCCCACCGGAATCAAAATAAAGTTAAGGCGATTCCATCGAAATTAATTAACGATTAATAATCTTGCAGAGTTATGATTTCCTCGGCCAAATGCAGATAAGAAATATGATACGGCTTTTGACACGAAGAAGAAAACACTGGAAATTTTTATAGAGTTCGCATCACATTATAAATGAGCTTTAAGCTCAAAATGCGGTGCAACTTCTAATCAAAATTGTAAAAAATATATAAATAAATAAATTAAATCAAAAAAAAAATCACGTAAAACCAATGCAGTATGAGAAGGTGCATTATCGTGGTGCAAAAACCAAGAGTTGTCGACCCATAATTCCGGTCTCTTTTTACGAATAGCTTCGCGCAAACGACGCATAACACTCAAATAGTATTCCTTGTTGACAGTTTGAACGGTCGGAAGGAATCCGAAGTGAACCACACCTCGATAATCGAAGAAAACTGTCAACATCACCTTGATTTTTGACTTGCTTTGACATGGTTTTTTCGGCTTCGGCTCACCTTTGGCACGATATTCGGCCGATTGGTCGCCTGTTTCCGGGTCGTAAGCATAGATCCAAAACTCACCGCCAGTTATAATACGTTTCATGACATCCTGGCAGTCGGAATGCATTGTTTCATTGCAAATTGGGTGATTTTGGAACCAATCGTGCTTTCACTTTTCTTAGGCCCAAATGATCTTTCAAAATGGTTTTCACTGATCCTTCCGATATTTCAACGAGGCCAGTAAGGACTGTTAATCGTCGATTCTCGAGCACCAATTCCTTGATTTTATTTACATGTTGATCATCAGTTGATGTTGATGGCCGTCCTAGACGTATTTCGTCGACAACACGTCCTCGACCCTCTTTGAACAATTTGTACCAATCAAAAACACTTGCTCGCGACATACAATTATCACCGAAGGCCTTTTGCAACATTCTGAACGTTTCGGCACCACTTCTTTGTTGAATAATTTCACTCATTGTAAAAATCGCCGAATGCACTTTTTGTACTTCAGAAAGACAAGTGTATACTAAACACTAATGATTATTTTGATGACATTTGGCACAGATGTCGCTGACAGTCATACCAGCATAGAAAAACAAATATTTCGACAAATGGTTTTCCGCGCGAAATTTAAATTAAAAAGTCTTACTACTTTTTGGCCACAGTAAATCATGTTTGCAACAAAGCCTACGCAGCAACATCACGACACATGAATTCGCCGTTATGGTATCTAGCAATAATTTTAGTATTATGCAACAGATAGTGCAAATAAATCTTGTTAATTAACTTGTTTGTTAGTTCTTGTTAGTTAACTTAAGTGACCCAAATGTGACCTATAATTTTTGCGATGTAAACGGTTGCCAAGTGGACTAAATTAGATCAGTATTTAGGTCAGCCCACTAAATTTTTTCACGGTGTAAACTACCTCATTGATACTTTTTAGTATTTGGTAAAAGCGCCACTCTTTCAGTACTCTTTTAATATCGCGTATTGAAATAAATTGTTATGGCATTGCCGCTATTATGGTATAGATGTCAGTACATTCCTCCGTGATCCGAGACTTAAATCAAAATGTTTAAAAAGGTATAATGTCATCTACATTCAAAAAAGCATCAAACAAAAACCGTCTGTCGAACAGATCGAGCAGCTGCACAAAAATAGTGATTTTTAATTAATTTTTCTTTTTAAAATACTTTTTAATATGAATTTTGATAAGGCAAAGGAAAATATTCAACCTTTGGCTTGTGGACGCGATGCAAAACGTTTGGAAATCGCCTTAAATGCCGAATTAAATGAAGAAGCTCAAAAGGAATTACAACGGCAGAAATGGTAAACTATATGACGTCGCTCAACATAATCCGTTATTCTAATACACATGTTCTATTAAAATATTTTAGTGAATTCGAGGCTAAAATCCAAGACTACTGTGGTGATGATCCATTGGAAAATTGGTTTGAGTACATTTTATGGGTGGAACAGTGTTACCCAAAAAATGGAAAGGAGTGTGCAATCGATGAGCTGCTAAAGAAGTGCCTTCTCCAATTTGGTAGCGATTCGAAATATTTTCAGGATGGTCGTTTCATAAAACTCTACATAAAATTTGTAAGTGTTTTTCAGTACAAATCTACTTGCTACAGAATCAGCATAATTTTTTTTTTTAGATTGATACTCAAGAAAATCCTGTTGAAATCTACCAGCAGCTCTACAATCATGGGATCGGTTCAATGGTGGCAGATTTTTATATCGGTTGGGCCTACTACTACGACTTGATGGATAATTACAATAAAGCTAATGAAGTATTTCTGAAGGGGATAGATGCACGTGCCCAGCCTTTGGAAGATTTGGAACAGGCACAAAAAATATTCAGCTTATCGATACCGGCGCGTCTTTTGAGTCGTGACGAAGATGATAAACGTAAATTTCGATCAACAATGGAAGAAAAACGTAATGCATTAACATCACTGCGGGCACATAAGCACAAACATGTTGGAAGTGTGCGCACCGGCAACGTCATAAAATCAAAAAAACCAGGAACATTATCGTCATCCAGCGCGCAAAGTTCAAAATCGATTAATAATCGATTAGTACATATTTTTCAAGATACGTTGAAAAACCCTGATGATTTCTCACCACAGTTTGCCAACCAGACGGACACTTCGATCACGCATAGTCTAATTGATAAGGCTCGCGACAAAGAAAACAAAAAAGAGCCTGGACCGTGGTCGAAATCTAATAAAAATCATAATCGAAATGTTATAGAGTCAAGCAATGTAAATCTAGCATTTTCCATAATGGAAGACGAAAATGTGGGCTTGAATTTGGCTATTAAACTGCCACCAGATTTTAAAAGAACAAATCTTCCACAGACTGAGTACATTGTGCCCCTTTTTTATTCGGATGAAAGAGCTTTTGCGTTACCGCGATATGATAAAATTATGGTTTATCCCGGTGATGGAGACGAGTACTCCCTTGAAGAGATACGGGCTTGGCGATATTTTAAAAAAATTAATGTTCACAACCAATTTGTCGCGCGATGTGATAAAATTTGGTCAAACGACAATTTGAACTTGAAAACCCGAATTCCGCCCAATTTCCCGAAACGGAATCAGAAACAAACTGAATTTTTAACGGAACCACAACCGACAATACTCCCAAATTATCTACGGCTTAATGCACGAGGTTGGAATAGTTATGTGTATGATGAAGATTTGACGTTTGAAGATTACTTAGCCCAAAAATGTCGTCTTAAAAATGAAACTGTTATTATGAATATGTCGTTGGAGGAGACGACAATTCATGAAGCGGAAATCAGTATTGTAATGATCAATGAGACTAATTTCGGGGTAGAAGAGACTTGTGGTGAAGCGACAGAAACTCCAAACCCATCCCCAGCAACGAAAAAGCAAAGAGTATCCTCGTCACCAAAATTACCGTTCCAAATATTTACTGATGAAAAAGCTGAACGCATGTCAGCACCCGAACCACGGCTGTCGTCCAAACCAGCAAAAGCCGAAACGGATTTTACGATATGCAAGGACGAGAAGGAAGTTGTATTCAAAGAACCCAAATACACTGGCGCGATAAAAAAATGTGTTTTTAAACCACAAGACATGGAGTCCGAGTCAAAAGGAAACGAATTCGTTGGATTTAGTACCGAGGAAACATTTTCAACGCAAAATTTTGTATTGTTAATTAAACAGCATGAAACAAGCACACCCCTTCAAAATAAGAAGAGGCCATCAAGTATTCCAACTCAAATCGAAAATGATAAACCAGAGAGCATATCAAAAATGCCGGTTAAAGTGCAACCGAAAGAAATTGTATCATCTCCTGAATCCGAGATCATCCCAAAAGAGCTATCCGTGATTATGGAAACCTCCGAAACGAATACGAACAGCAATACGAAATCGTCTGTGGAGGAAAATGATTCATCGAAATTTTTATTAAATTGCAATCAAACGACTAAATCGAAAACAATTGGCCAAAACCTTTCAACGATACATGAGAACTCGTACTCTAGAGATCCGAGTGGTGTGAAGGACTCATCAAAATTCACGACTCTAGGTTTGTCGGGTTTAAAATTAACGGATGATTCGGTTGCATTACCAAAAGTATTAACTACACGGGAATTGTGCTGTGAGGCTGATGAGTTGTGTGAGCTATTCTCAAAGACGCCCGATAAAGCTGTGAAAAACACTCCAATAAAATCAGAGTGCATTACAGGCCAAAAATCGCCGACAGGCCACAATAGCTTGGAAGATGATTTATTAGATTTCTTCAAGAAATCGCCGAAAAAAAATAAAAAACCGTTTTTCCCAGTAGCTGCACCATCTGCACCCATAGTTTTAAACGATTCGGTTACGATTCCGAGTTTTAAGGACATTTTGCTAACTACTAAATGTGACGCAACGGCAACTACCATAAATCTAACCTCTGATCTTATTGGTGTATCTTTGGCCATGCCAAAAAATCAGTCGATAATGCCTGAATTTACCGAAAACATATCCGTTTTTACCCACAAATCAAAGTTAACCTCGTTTACTCTACCACCAAAATTTAATAACGACAATTCGGACCTTATACGATTTTCATCGAAAGCAGCCGAAATGTCAGCGTATGAAGAAGATTTTGGCAAAAGCATTTACGAACCTAAGCAAATGATTGATGACGCCAGTAATTTCGATGATGATGTTGAACCGATAAACGATCCCACGTTCCAGCATAGGATCGTTGATTTAAATCAGACCCGACAGCAAATCGATGCGTGTGTCACCGCCGAAAATATTGATCCGTGGAATGTTGATTTATGTAACGCGTTCCTGGAAGATTTAGATTTCTTTTCGTATCTCGAGAAAAGGGATGATTGTGTGCTAATTTATAATGTGCCATCGCTCAAAGGAAAGAAGAGTATTGAAATCGCCGGTAAATTGTATAATTCGTTAGAGTATCTTTCGAAAGGAGCTTTTGGATATATATATCGAGGAAAGGATGTCACTACCAAACAGTTAGTCGTTTTAAAACAGGAGCGGCCACCAAATTGTTGGGAATATTACATCGCGATTATCATAACGGAACGGATAATCATTGAATTCTTGCCCCGATTTTCGGTTATCCAAAGCGCCTTAATTGGAAATAATTCGTCGATTTTTGTATCCGACTACATCCCGTACGGAACGTTAGTCGATGTTTGCAACAAAGTGTACGCAGAAACATCACGGCACTTGGATGAATTGGTCGTTATGGTTCTAGCAATCGAAATATTTACAATAGTGGATCTTCTGCATTCGGCCGACATAATACATGGTGACATAAAACCTGATAATTTCTTACTAACGGCGACCCTATCACTTGATTCAAATCGGCCGATGCTAAAACTAATCGATTACGGCAATTCCATTGATATGCAGCGCTTTCCGCCCAACACAACATTTAACACCGCAATAAAAACTGTTGATTTTATTTGTTCCGAAATGAAGGATGGCCGCCCATGGACTTATCAAACAGATTTATACTGTGTGGCCGCTACGATACATGTTTTATTATTCGGCCGTTACATGAAAACCGAAAATAAATTGGGAAAAGTTACAATGCTATCGAAAATGCCTAGATACTTCCACAAAGTGGTGTGGGAGCGTATATTTACATCTCTGTTGAATGTGCCTGATTGTCGAACTTTTCCGAATTTGCAGGATTTTAAATTGGATCTTAAAGAAATTTTGGCCGAGAAAAATAAACTTGTGCTAGATAAAATCGGTCATTTTAATCGTATTATTCAATAATTGCAACGACCATTTATATTTTTTACTTTTTAATAAATACAATTTTAATTGGCGATTGCAGTCGTTATTTTATAGACAATTGTTTTATTGGATTTGGAAGCTATTATGATTCTCACTTCGCCGCACCACTCCGTCACACCACTCCGTCACACCACTCCGCGGCTACCAAAGTCACTCTTGGTAGATATGTATTATGTAACCATGGTTTACAAATAGTTTTCATAATTATTTAGAAATTTTTGTATGTCCACCAAAATTTATAAGGATGTACTATTTTTATAGTACTAAAAGACAATAAATGTATTATTTGGAAATTTTATTGAAAGGCCATGAAGTGAAGTTTTCGGAACGGCGGGAAATGTATTGAATAGTTATTGTAACTTAATTTTATTTTATATTAGTGTGGCTAAACTTAAAACATGTAAATATTGTTTGATTTCTTCGTAAATATATTCAAATTAATTAATAAATAGAAACATGATGGTTCGGTTGTGTATGAGAAATTTGTAACCGTTTGGTGTTGGATGTTTATTTTCCATTTTTTTTTGCCTCGAACAACACGGTTTCAAAGAACACGGTTGTTGCCGGTAATTTGTATATACATATGTGTATGTAAACATAAACCTCCTTTTGGTAAAAATAATATTAACACTAAGCCTACCGACAGTTCTTGACACCTATTACTACCGTGCTTGGGCAAATTAACAGGCAAATAAAAATGCTATTGATTATATGCTGAATGTACATAAAAAATTAAAACTTAATTTTCCCACATAAGAAACCAAACTTAACTGGCGGTATTATGATATACCGTCTAAATATGTGTAAATTTTACAAAGTTGGAAAGCGGTAAATTTGACCGGTATTGGTAGGTTTAGTCAAAAGTGAGCAGAATGCATAAATTTTTCAAGCTTGATTTTACAAGCGAAGACAGCGCTTACTTGATGAATAAAATATGGTATGTCGGAAATATTTGGAACCTCGATTAAATATACAAAGTTGCTGTATTTCTTTGGTAAATTTATTACAACAATTGCATGTATCTAAATTAAGAAAAAATTTAGCTAAATTGAAAAAAAAATTAGTAGAAAGCTAAATTGAATTTTTAGTTAAGGTGCTTACCACTCGGAGATAGTTTTAAGATTTTTTTTCAAAGGCTGGTAGATAGATTTGTAAATCTAATTAGCTTTCGTAAATTTAAAAAAGAAAATTGAGAAAAAATTTAGCTAAATTGAAAAAATCTTTTCAATTTAGCTAAATTTTTTCTCAATTTAGATACATGCAATTGTTGTTGTAAATTTATCAAAAAAATACAGTAAATGTTTCTCGACTAAAGCCTTCAATATATCAGTCGTCAATACATATTTAGCAGTTCATAAAACACACTCGCTACATTTTTTGATTATTTTCAATTTTTTTGACATAACACAACCAGTCGAATGTCAAATGTGTATTGTGTACCAAAACAATGAGTTTAGAGCGGAATATTTTAGTGAAAAATTGGGAAAAATTAGAAAATGATGCGATTATAAAGGAGGTCGCAACCAAAGGGAAATATATAAACTTGTGTATTACCTTTTTGGCACGACGGAATTCGTTAAATGCGGCCGAGGCGAAAGTGTTTTTTACCGACAAGGTAGGTGCATCGTTGAGTGGAAGTTGGAATAAAGCTTTTATCTTTGTTTTAGTTTTGTAAATAGCTGTTGAGATAATCATAATACATTAGAACGAGTGCTTATCATTTTAATTAACGTTACTGGCCTGATAAAACGGCGGTCGACTAAATAATTTAAGACAGCCTGGTAAAGGATGGTTTAGTCATTACATGCAGCGCCTCAATCTAAAATTGTCTACTTAAGCTCTGTAGTATTCCAACTCAGCTACTTCGGTTGGCGACTACCTATTTAAATAAAAGGTGCTTGGCTTACGTCAACAGCCTATTTGTAACTCAATCTTATGAAATCATTGCATAGCTTCCCTTGTCAGACGACTGGTATTTACTTCAACAGGAATGGTCGTCACATCCCGATGAAAACTAAAAATCTTTATTGCTTTTATTTGAAATAAATAGATCGTAAACTTTACAATCGAGTTTACAGGTTCTAGCGTTTTCACTATATTTAAAATGAAAATAGTATTTGTCATATTTTGGATTTAGACGATCTGGGCGGGCGATGATGTATTTCTAAATCTACCCCGAGAATAAGGCGGCTCATGTTTTTTGCAAAATGTTAGAAATGACTCAATAAAAAGCTGAATCAATTAGTTTAGGGTTATATTGTTTTCGTCGCTTCAACGCAGACAAATATATTTTGTCGATGAATCTTGTCGGTGTATTTCTGGTTCTGTCTATACCTAATTTGTTCTTGTTTTATTGTCATCCTATGTATACCAAACTCGTTGCAATACCATAAGTGTGTTTATTATTAGAAATATACAAGTTGTGCACCTGACATTAGAATAAATAAAATTTATTAAAAACAATAGTTATAGAACAAAATAGCTACCATTAGCTACTACAAAATAATTGTTGATAAACTAGAAGAAACGGGCGACTAGGCAAAGTCGACACGGTATATCTCTATGGTTTTGTGTTCATTTGCACTTGAATAGAGATAGCTAGACAAGGAATATCAAATCTACAGCGATTTTCAACGAGGTCCACTTTCGAAGGAAGTTAGGGCTGGCAATGATGAAACGGAAGAATCTGTTGGAATAAAGCAAACAAGGGAATACAAAGTAATAAGACATCTCCAAAAGCTCGAAAAAGCGAAAGGAGATCAGGATGGATGGAAAGTGGTGAATTTTCGATGGTGGCAAGAGAAAATAACATAAATTAAATAGTAATAAATTGATGAGATTCAAAAAAGTTATACAAGAAAAATACTGGAAAAATTTCGAATGTATCTTATCGTGAAGCAGTACATTATTTGATGAATCTGCAACAGTAAATTATCCCAGATATCGCTTTTGCAGTGAATAAAGCCACACAAGCACGGATAAACCAACTGTTCAACATTGGGGTACCATTAATAAAAAAAGATAACAGAAGAAGCACGAGGATATATCCTTATGAAAAAGCTAAATAAAATGGTTTGAATTGAGGAAACACGAGAGTCAAAACCTTCACGCTGGTAGCGGCCGGTTAGGTATGAACGCATAAATGATAATATAATTATTGATGTCAGATGCCTTCGATAAGTCCAATGATCAATTTAGCTAACGATTTGATTCTTACAAAACTTGAAGTTCAAGTCAACAGGTTGCAAATTTATTTAAAAAATTGCAATTTCATTTTAAGTTTTAATAAATGTAAATTATGTATGAGGAATTATTTGAATATCCAAAAGATCCTGAATCATTCTACAAGTCTGGGAGCAGTGAAGAACTGAAATCTTGATTCGAAATAAGTATCCCCATAAAAGCTGGAAGTAGGGGTTGATAGGGAATTGCATGTGCGATGACAAAAGCTAGAATAATATATTAATACGTAGCTGCCTCACTGCGTCACATCAGGAGCCTGACTGACACATCAGGGGCATGATTGTGTTAGAGAAGGATCAATGAAAATATGGTGTTTTAGCGTCTCACAGTGGACTAAAGTTATCTCTTTGTAAATATGTAAACCCCATATGTTTTTTTTTGGTTTTAATTAAAATGGTTTTTTCCACTCCATACGCTGCATAAGCCATTGTGAATGAGCAGCTACTGAAAGGCCCGAAAGGCAATAGGAAGGTTAAATCAGCATAGCAGCATAATAATGTTAAGATATTTACACTTTACTTCCGTTTTGTGCCGGAGGAAGGCTTTACAATTTATCAATTGCCACTCGAAAGGCTGCTCAAAAGGCTGCTTCGGTGTGTTAATCACAGTCAATATTCAACGCGTTAAAATCTCGCAAAGGAATTTCTGTGTTCATAATAATTAAAGCTAATAGAAGTTGTGTAATTTAGTTAAAAATTGAATGTCAACTAAAAACTATATTGATATGTCGCTTTATTTCCTAAATTTTACTTATTGTTTCCTTGTGTATCACTGTAGCATTTGACTTTATTTAATCATTTTCTTTATTTAATATTAAATTTTATTTCCATATTTGCAGGTCTACAGTTACATCATAAAACTTTTAGAAAATCGCCAAGTCTACAAAGCCGAACATGTTCTCAAGAATATTGATGAATCGCCAAAATATGCCTTCTACGAGATTATCATGACACTTCCCGAACCAGACGCGGATCTCACCGATTACATTTACACATACCTGAACAAAACATATCCCACATTCCAAACCGATTTGCTTGAAATACGTCCGTATTGGCTGCTCTTGGAATATATAAATCTCAATAAGGCGAATTTAAATTACGACACAAAAAATTTTATTAATTTAAATCTAAATAATTTGATTACCCATCACAACGATGAATTTATAAAGTGGCGTCAAAGGGTTGCGATTGAATTACTATTTCAATATAAAAACGAATCACTCGACCCGTTAATATTGAGTGAACCACTATGGCAATATTTAGTAACAAATCGTAAATTATTTTTGTTAAATAAATGGGTTGAGATTTGTGGTGATCCACAAACTTATGCCCGATTTATAGAGAAACCGGAATTTAATAATTTTCAAAAATTTGTATTTAAAAAATTTAATCAATTCAAAATCACAACCGAAATGTTTCGGCTCGTTGCGGACGAGCCGAATTTTAATCGTGTAATAGTAAATAATTTTGCTAAAATTAACATGCACTTTACGCATGAGGCAAACGATAATTTTAAGCTACTTGCGCGCCTCTTTGCATCGCAAAATTTAAACCGTGATCTTATCAATCATGAATGGTGGATTAACTTAATGATCGATAAAAATTTGGATATAATTACATTTAAATTGTTAAATTCGGATACACAAATAATATCCCCGTACCAAAGTGAACACGAAAAAATACGAGTTATGCGAGATTTAATATCGAACAAAAATGATTTGTATAAATTGTCAAATCTACTAAAAAAGTATCAAAGCAACAATAAAACGATCAATATGATTATGAAATATATTAACACAAATTCAATCGAATTCGATGATTTTAAACATTACGGTAATTTTGTGAAGTCCAACGATCGTAATGCAGACGTTTTTAATCATGAGATGGCGCTAAATAGTTTAGTCGAGAAATATTTTTCGATAAATTTAAATAAATTGAAAAATTCACACAATGATCAAGAATTGTCGGAGCTTCCGAATTTCAATAATGCCACCTTAATGACCAGTAACACTAGTAATTTAATTAAATTGTCGTATTTGTACTATATAAAGCAACTACGCGCATCGCACGCCGTCTACCTATATTTCCTCGATCAGCTGCGTAACTATTCAAAGATCACCAAAGAACAAATAAACTTTACAATAATTGCAATAAATGAAATGATATTGAATAATATCGGTAATCCGCTAATGCTACCCCACTTAATGGCATTTGTCGAAATGCTTGGCTACCAAACGATTAATTTGCGATCACACATCAAATTAATTCGTTTTGCTCAAAAATACGGATGCACCACAGACGATATCACCAATGCCAATAATAATAATCGGGTCGAGATGACGGCACACGAATTTTTAAATTTATTTAATTTATCATTAAATAAATATTTGATTCGAAATCAATACGATTACACAAATATCTATTCGATCCTGTATGCTGCCGTAAATTTTTGTAATACGAATAAGCTTGCGTATCCCGAGGATTACTTACTCGATCTGTTGTGTGTCCATAATAAATGGAAATTGTTTTTGATTTTGTGCGATAAACTAAACTATCCAATGTGGCAAATTGTACGAATGCTGGAAAGTGTGCCGAGTACTTTACGCAGTAATATTGTAAAAGCGATAACATATTCGAGGAGCCGAAGAGATCTAGGGAGTAATACTAAAGATTTATTTATGATTATAATTGAGACAATGGCACATGGTGCATCTTTATATGAGCGGGCGATAAAATTACGATCTCCTGTTTTGGTTGTGCTGTCAGCGATGGAAATGGATGTGATTAGTGCTGAACGATTGTATGATATGTGGCGATTTTGGTTGATGTTTTCGATTAATTATGACTTAGCTGATAGCGATATTGATGGCACAAATTTAATTGTGCATTGTGTGCAGCGTGGATTTTTACAGTCGTTGCACATTAGTGTGGAGGTCTTTTATCCGGTAAGTTTATAATTTGAATTTGTTACTTTTCTGAGATTTGATGCATTTAATAATTTATCTTTCGATGTTCTTTTGATCTAATTTCTGCTTATCCTTGTGAAGAAGAGAACACTATCGTCAGTAAAAACTCGAGCCCAAGATATCCATACCATCATTTCTCTTCAATTGGCATTTCTCAAAACTCAAGGAGCATCAAAACATTTGATACATAAACTGTTCATTTAAAATGCTGAAAATCTGCTATTTGCTGCTAAATATTGTTCTATTTAACTTTCCGTGAGTTATGTTTTTATTGAAAAGCGTTTCTTGCGTTTGCAATTCACACTGGATGGTAATTATTATTTCTATTTGCGTCTGACGATTAGAAACTCAGGTTATAAAACCTTGCGGTAAAGAGGCCAAAAAAAGAAACAAAGAAGTTCATATTAAATGTTCACACTATATAGTTTAACAATTAATGTTAGTTTAAGCATGGTATGGTTGGATTGGGGTGCGGATGGTTAACTCTCCAAGGACCGAAGGTACCCATTTCCAATATCGAGTTGCTTGACGTACTTTGGTTTTGAGAGATCAACCAACAAACCTAAGCACAGTGAAAAATATTATCGTCTTGGCGAAATTCGTGCACAGTGCTTCTAGAAAATTCTAGTCCTGTCCACCACATTTAGTTTACATGCTGTTGAGATTCTTGTTACCAAACCTGTTGGAATCAAACCCGTGATACATAAACTCTATTTTGCTGAGGTAAATTATCTGTAATGTGAGATACATACACTTTTGTGACGTCACATCTCGTCTAACTCAGAACAACAAATATTAATACGTAATTGAATTTGTCTATGCGAATGACGCTATTTCTTTATAACTGACTATGTATTCTTGGCTGGAATGACTCTAGTTCTTGCCATCAGTGGACTCGATTTAATCTGCTCTAAATCCGTTAGTTGCTCCTCTGCTTTATAGATTTGTTATGAAGCATCAGTCCACTGCATTTTTTGACCTGGCGATATTTTAGCTGAACTTGATATTTTTATGTTGCTTATCTTCCCTAATTCAACCGATTAAGCCTGGTCTTGTCAAATTCAAAAAAGGCGCTATAATCAAGACTTGCAGAAAGGTCTTGCACTGAACGTCTACGTAAATATTTGTTCCCATGATCCCCTTACTGATATTAGACAGTTATTCTTCTCATCTTTAATCAGTTGTCTTGCAGCTCTTACTACGAGATATATTCCTGCTTTTGTTCCATAAGAAACCATTTTTAATTTGTACTTTTCTATTAGATGTGACGGATTTTCCCACCATTATATTCGTTATAGGTTCTAAGGAAAATTTGAGAGAGCCCTGTTCCACAACTGCCGAAAATTCTAATTTATATCAATTAGACACCTCTAACCCCCCCTCCCCTTGTGGATGTATTGAACATCATCAACAGGATTGGCGAATAGTTTATTTTTCATACATCTTTCAATTATAAGAAACCGTGCTACTGACTATTTTCTGGATTTCACTAGCATTAATTCCTTGCCACTAAGTGGCGCATAAGTAACGTTATGATTTATTTAATGAATAACTTTTTAGTTTCTGATTTTATTTAACGTTGGCATTTATTAAAATTTAGATTATAGTTTGGAAAAAAGTTCACATTATGTTTTGAAGATAATATGTTTCAAATGGTGCCTATTGTTTCGACCTGACGTGCTCTTTCCAGAGCATTTTCCATAACTTTTTTTAGAATTTCAGATCCCAGCGCCCTCACTTCTTCTCGTATATTGGCCTTAAGCTGTTGGATGCTTCTTGGTTTATTGACATATACGTTATCCTTTAGGTAAAGCCAAAGGAAAAAATCGGGAGCCGTTAAATCGAGTGAACGCCGAGGGGCCTGTTAAACTCAGAAAATCGCGATATTATTCGATCGCGAAAAAGTTCGCGCAGTAGAGCCATAGTTGAACGAGCTGTGTGATCTGTGGCTCCATTTGTTGGAACCACAATTCTGGATTGTTTTCTACCTCTGACCTTAAAAATTTTTCAATTATTGCCCGGTATTGAATGCCGTTCACATTAACCGCAACTTGTTCGTCGTTTTCGAAAAATATGGTCCAATGATCCTTTCTGAAGTTATTCCACACCGTACTGTGCATCTAAATAGATGCATTTTTGGGTGCCCCATATTCTGCAATTTTGTTTATTCACGTGACCATCGAGGTGAAAATGGGACGCATTGCTCATTAAGAGTTTGTGAATATACTCGTTGTTTTCTAGGCACAATTCTTGAAAACGGCGACTATATTGAATGCGTATTTGTGCATCATTTGGTTTTAATTCGTGAACCAATTGAATCTTATATGGGACCCTTTTGTAACTTATGCGAAATTATTTGCAAAGACCGCCTAGGCATCGCCAACTGCTGAGAACGTCGCCTGGTGGAACTTTCCAGGGATTCCTTAATACTTGCTTGCACCCGAGCAATGTTCACCTTATTACCTTATGCACGATGTCTTCTCGCACGCGGAAGATCACACACAGCCCTTTGTTGCCGAAAATGCTGAATCAATTGGTAAATTGTTGGAGCGCTAGGTTCATTTCGAACATTAAAGAAATTTCGACATGATCTTTGTGTCTGAATAATCGAATGCTGATTTTCAAAATAAAATTGAACAACTTTGGTTCTATGTTCTGTGCTTGGTCTTTCCATCATAAATTTTCCAAGTTTTTCAAAGTTAATTCTAAAAAAAAACATCTGATTTGTATGAGGATCATAAATTATGCATTGCACTCCCACTTTCTCCCAATTAGAAGGAATTAAATTATGGAATCTAGTTTGTGAAAAAGCTTTTTATTTTCTTGTTCTGACTGTCTTTTCTTTATATTGTAGTTGGCATATGATCTGCCAATTTGAACAGCAAACCGTTTCTGGCTAAATGCGAGAGTTTATTTTTCTATTTGGTAATTATTTTTGCTTTTGGTCAGTTGGTGGTAGTTGCCACGTGTAGCATTTTAGGCTTCTTCGTATGATGCCTATGTTAAAAGCCTAGACTACACACTTTCGGCTGTACTTTCTCGGGCGAAGGACCACTGTTTGATGCAGCCACGGTTTGTTTTAAAATAAATTGTTTACTATATATTCCGAGCATACCTCATTATGACCAACATCGGATTTTCTTTTACCACGAATGTATACATAAATCTCGAATACACAATACTTGATTTAAGCGAAAAATTAAACTTACCGAACTTTTGGTAAAACTGTTTTGTATAATCAAAAATTATTATTCCTGCTTAAATTTCAGGAAACCAATAAGGTCAACTCTTCCTCAAAATTTATTCTTTAAATTTATTTCGGTCTTTTAATTCCTTATCGGTTTTTGTAAATGTTCACCTTTCCAACATCATTGCAATAATTGAAAAAGTTCCCACCATCATTAAAAGTAATAATTTTCCAGGAAAACATTCGGAACTCATATTGGGATCCCACTTCAACTTACAAACAGAGTTCCATCATAATCGGTGGAGAAACTAATTAGTTCCATTCCGTGGCTTATACAGCACCACAATTTCTATCATGCAAATCTTCATCCCAATCGGTTTAGAAAAGAATTGGTTATATGTTAAAGAACCACATTCTGAATTCATATTGCAATCCTATTTTCCTTCATTTCAATTTAATGAGGAATGCTTAATTTCACTTAAAATTTTCAATTTTCCAACACCTCATTTGGGACTTATATTGCAATAACATTTTTATCATAGAAACGGAGTTTTAACCCGACGCATTTCTCTCTCCAGCTATCACATTTCATGGGGAATTTTGCCGTCTGCATAGTGGTCCTCCAGCCGTCTCGATCGACGGCTCGTACGCTCTAATTTTGGTATAATACAACTTTATACGTAGGACCTTGCAACGTGGCCACCTTGCAACTTTAATTGAACCAAAATGAAACGAATGATCTTCCTTTTTAATGTAGATAACATTCTACATTCGTTAGAGGTCAGGGTCCAGCATTCCGATATTTGCCATTGAAATGCTGCCAAAGTCTTCTTGCGTAGCGATTGAACGGCATGTAACTGTCCTTGATATCGTTATGACTTCAGCCAAGAAGCATGATATCACCTTCATATCCCAGAATTTGACCTGATTTATTAAATATACAGCATGAAGTTCGGATGATGCTTTTTCTTACTGTGTACTCGAGCGCCAAATCGAACACCAGATGTTTTTTTAAAAGAGTCTGATACAGTTCCTTCGACTACGATTCTACACATAGAGCCAGACGTTGTTAATTTACAGAGACATAAGATATGATCATATGATCTCGCGGTTGATACTGTCATATGCCTGCGGAAATTCTATAGGAATATATAGTTTATGTGTATGCTTATATTGTACTCCTCGTTATATTTAGAAATAGTTTAGTTCCATTAAAATTTCCGATTTTACATGACGCACTACGGGCATGCTCCATACTAATTCGTTATTTTCGTAGAATAAATCCGAATCTCACTTGGTAATTCCAGTTTCTTCCAAATTTATTGTTAAATGGCTTACCTTTTTTAATTAAAATCGTTAGGGTCATTTCGCTATCAGTGTCCAACTTGTCCTGTAAAAAGTTTCATGAAATCAGTTCCATACTTATTGGTGAACTTCTATAAACTACTCAAAAACTCCGTATTGGAAAAACTTTCTCCAAAATTAATTTCAGAATCCATTTTCCGTTCACTTCCCGGTTGAGCAGGAAGTCAGTCAGTCTCTATAAAAATTATCAAAGATTGTCCGCAGGTTGGTGTACTTTCACTACGCTGTGGCTCTTGGTTATCTTTTAGTCAAATTTCAACAGCCCGAGTGTTATCTGACCTAATTATAACTATCTCAGGGAAGGGTCTGAATGTCATATCTGAACTGACGCAACTGTGGAATTTTAGTGCGTCAGTAATGATCATCATACGAAAATCCATTTAAAACTGATCTGGTGTGTTCACCAATCAGGATAGCCTTATTAAAAAGCAACTGCTATATACTGGTAATGTCGCAGACCTTATGGCACTTCCTGGGAATTATTTCCGAAAAGGTCTGTGAAACTTAATACCCTACCAAATTTGCATGTAGGGCTATCATGGTGCTTTGTCATCTACTACACTCATTGCTAAGGAAACTATTTTTTTCCTTTCTCAGCTGCAAATCTTTATTTTGGGCAAAGCTTACTCTGCTGTTTATCGATAGAAATGTAACGGGGCGTGGAATGTAATAGGGGCACTCACAGGGCACCGGAAAATTATCAATACGTATTGCTCGTTAATTCCCGAAATTAATATGTTTAATGACAGATTATTGCCTGCGTTCAATATCTCTAAATCATTATCGATGATCTAAACTCCGAGCAATTTTCGGATGTCACCTTGGTGCAGACTCGGTGCCTACGGTCCAAAGCTTGACTTTATTTCATCTGCTAGTCTGGGTACTCATTGTGCAGCTTTTCAAGGTGAGGTCACGGCTCTGTATCGTTGTGTATCTAAAGCATTAAGTTGAGAAGTTGGAAACCTCAACATTGTCTTATGCATTGACTGCAAAGCGGTGCTTAATTCTTTGAGTAACCCCATGGTTTATTTTAAGCTCATCAAAAAATGTGAAATATCGCGTACATCACCTTTGTGGTAATAATAAAGTTAGTCATGCTGGTGCAAGTCTACTATGACATTGATGGCAAAGTGGTGGGTTCACGCTGTGTTTTATAGGGCCGGAACCTATCATTCCTCATTCGTAGAGCAAAACAACTTATTGCTGAGCCGAATTCTCGTTTAGCCAAATAGGCGTATACCTTGAAAAACATAATTTTCGAATTCTGGTTTCGATTTTAACTGGGCATGGTCGTTTCAAAGAACATCTAAATCGCATGCGGCTGCAACTACCGTATATTATGACTTCGCAGAGGCTAACGTTGTTAGCAATCATTATGTATGTCGCTGTATCGCTTTTAACAGAATATGATTCCACTTCTTTAATTACAACTCGGTTGATGTAAATGTTCTTACCCTGGTCTAAACTGATTCAGGTTGCCAATAATGCAGTGTGCACTTTGATGGAATTACTACGGCTTGTATCATGGGTCTCTCGTGGGATTGAGTTCGGACCCCTGTCTGGGTTCCAGCCATTTCAATAAAAAAAATACTAAGTATTATCATAATCGTGCTTAATAAATAGCATAGTTCCTTCCAAGTTGGCCAAATTCCTAAACTTTCCCATTTTCACCCTACACACCCAATTTCACCATCATCGGAAAATATATTTTCTAATTCCGTCCCAAATGGCCATATTCCGGAACTTCCTCCAAAAACCATTTTAGAATCTCATTTCTATCCACCGCAAATGCCATAACGAACAATTAATGAATGTTTTTGATTCAAAATCATTTCAAAATCCTATTTCAATCCGCCATACCCAATTTCATCAAAAAAAATTAAATTAAAATGACAAAAATTTTAAATGTAACCGAGCCTCACCGGAAGACCTCTTTAATGAATTTCCCGAAATCACAAATCATCAAAACCAATTCCTGCCAGTCGAAAATCACCGCCAAGTTGCATCGTTCGTTGTAGCCAAAAAGAGCTTTACTGGATCCCTTTTAAACGAGTTTTCCAGTCGATTAGTAGTAACCCCTCATCAACTTTTATTCAATTCCGAATTCGGAACCTATCGCAATTGTGTGGATAACTGTAGCAGGACATCCCAATTGCAAAATGAAACTTCCGCGTGAGCACTAATTAGAGCACAAATTGGGCTTAATTGATACGCAAAGTTTCATTTTGAAATGGTTAAGTTTACCTTCTGTAATTTCCCACGCATCACTATCGATTTCTGGTACCCGGATCTCTTTTTCAGCAATTTTTGTTACACTGATTTGAGCTGAGAAACAAAAAATAAAAAATGGAACACGGGCCCTACCGGAGGACCACGTAAACGAATTTTTCAGATTTTTCCTGGTGGGCCCTATTCCTGAATACGATACGAAAACGAAAGTACAACATTCCTATTCCATTTTAAATAAGAATCGTACGAATCTGATTCAATTCAAATATGAATCTTGTATTTTCGTTTTCGTATCGCATTCAGGAATAGGGCAGCAGAACACATCACTACTGTTTCCCAGTATGTAAAAATCGCATTCGAGCATTTTTCATTCGTTTCCTAACAGAGAAAACAAATTTTCAATAAGGAATCTGGGCCCACTGGAGGACCCTTTAAGCGAATTTTTCCAAAATCAAGATTCATCGATTTCTGTCGTTTCGGAAACTTTCGGTTGTCGTTTCGGAAACTTTCGTCGTTTGGTGAAAACAATTATTGCTCGTGCAGGTTAAGGATTTATAAAGACACGAGAAGCTAACTAACCGTTCTATAACCAATTTCTTTCCAGGATAGTGATTTTCTTCATCTGACCAAATATCTTCTAAAAACATCCAAATTTAAATTTTCTGACGCGGTAAATAATTTAATCCAGCAATATATTTATCAACGCCACAACACCAATAGCAGCAACAGGCCAAGCACCAACTTTTTAAACAGCATTACTACCTCGAATTTAAATCACATTTTAATCGAGCATCTAATTCATAATTTCGATTCGATTTATCATAAAAAATTATTGCTGCGATCGTATTGCGAGGCAAATGTGAGTTTAATGATCGACTATTGCTTGCTTCTGAAAATAATTCACGTAATCGAGCAATGCGATAAGATGGAAAATGGATATAATTTGTTAACCTCATTAAACATTACTGATTTACTGTATTACGATGAGCAGACGGACGCGGATCGAGACGATAATAACGAGTATGAAATATTACTAATCAACTTAATTAAACTGAATGAGTACGGATGTGCGCTAAGCCTGTATCAACTACTGTGCGAGTCGAATACGAGTAACAATAAAAATAAATGTATTAAAGTGATTAGCAATGAGTACATAATAATCAAGTACTGGGAAAATAAATTAAATCGCGATCGGAATGGTACGCATAAAACCGGTGTACAAAAATTTATAGAGAATTTACTAGAAGATGTGGTCATATACCGATTAAATCGGAATTTGCTACTCGAATTTTTGCTAAATAATTTGTACCAATTTAATCAAAATTTGGATGAAAAATATCTCTTGCTGAAAAATATTCTCGAAATCATTAAAATATATAATTTATATCCGAATGACGTATGCGACCGGGATCGTATTGAATACGAAATGATTCAAAATTATATCACGATCAAGCGACACGATCGAAATGCGCGGCTTGAATTGTACTACTCGAAACATTACGAAGATCACATAAAGGCGAAAAATATTATATCGAATACGTATGTCGAGCTCAAAGAGTTTGCCGAACTTGATCTCCTTACGATATGTAATAAAAATTTAACGGAACCCGAAGATATTGCGATCGTTGAAGAATTAATTTTAACGTATCTCGATGATGGTGACATTATACAAGCACTTCGATTGCAAATGATGTATAGTGTTAAGCCACAAGATTTACGATTTGTTGTATTTTGTATGTCATTGGGCGAAACAATCGAGCGCATGTACGATTTGAACCAAAGTGAACGGCAACTGTTGTACGAGAGTAGCACAAAAATAACGCAAGTTAATCGAAATTTTATAAAGCTACGATCGCAATCCTCGTCACTGTCGTCGTCGCCGAATTTAGCAGCCACTGAATTTGAAGAATTTCCGCCACGCGAAAAACAGGATATACTCGATGTGATGCAAGGCCTGGCGAATAATTTGCAACATGGTAAAAAAATTGCAGAGCGCGTGATTATGATTTATCGAGCGGCGATGTATCTCGACAAGGAGTACACCGATTTAATTAAAATGGATAATGTTTACAATTTTCTGGAATCGATTGTGAACGAGGATTTTTTCAATAAGCTTATTATTATCAACGATATTATGATTTCGATGAAATTGACGGCGATCGAGATTGCCGAATTTATTGGTGATCAAATGACGTGTTCGATTATTCGATCTCGTTTCTATACTATGACCAATATGGAGAAGTACGGGAAGAATTTACTGTGGGGTTTTAATCTTGATCGAGATTTACATTTGTTTTTGGATCTGTGTCCTAGTACGACCCGCCTAGGTGAGTATATATATACACTTACCAACTCGAGGTTTACAATTATAAAATATTCTAATTTCAGGAAATCATCTGCTTCAATACTGTGACTGCCTGAAAATATATCGTCGAATGGCTGACCCAGCGAACAATTCAACTGAACATCTTGACGACGAGACCACAAAAATAATCGGAAAACTACAGAAAATAATGGAATACCAAGTACTGTCACACGAGAAACAAAATATCATATACGTCGAACTTCTGATCAAGGCACACGATTGTTATGTACACGAATGCTATATGGAAGGTATCGCCAACATTTTGCAACGTTCCAAAAGCCTAAACACGATTCTTGCAATTTCTAAATCGTGGAATTTAATCGTTCGTCTTCTAATCGGTATTGGCCGATACCGCGAAATGTATTACTGCTTCGAGACGCTGATCAAAAACGATCATTTTGAATCACTACTGGTTCGTCAACATGATGATAATTACTCGCTATCCACTTTAAAAACCGCAATTATCTCATATTTACGAGAAAATTATAACGAGAACACGGCGATTTATTTGGAATACTATAAATTGGCGGCGGTTCACTTTTGCATGTACAAAGACCTCGGTCAAATGTACGAGAGCGAATCAAACATCTTACTCGGTAAGCTACTATCCGATTGTGAAATAATCCGAGACTACGAATGGAATCGCGAAATACTAAAACTACCATATATCAAATACTCGGAATTGATAACACAAAAGTTAAATTTAATTATGGAGAAGAATATTCACGCGGTCGAAAATTATCTACGCGACAATAAATTAAATTTGGCACAGCGTAGTGCTCTAAATGGCGAACTGATTGCTCTTCAGCTAAGCCTCTTTAAGCTTAAACTAGACAATAGTGAAAATTCGAATGATCTTATGGTAATCTCTGTACTCAACATTCGAAACTACGCCATATTCCGTTATTTTATCAACAACATTTTGAATTTCCATCAGACACTTATCCTGAATCGGACGTATTCAACATTCGAAATAAATTGGGCCGAGGTAATTTACAATCAGTACATTTTGAATAATAATCGGGACTATCTAACGGATTTCACGATGAAAATCGATCTGAATGAAAATCTTCTCGAAAATATTGTTAAGTTGTATCAGATGGAGATGAAAAGTACACAACAGATGGAAAGTTCGATGCGTGAGCTGATCGAAAAAGTTGATACGGTGGCGTTAAAATACAAACTGGCATCATTGCTTGGGTTTAAGACTATTGTTAGTGAATTGCTGAATAATCAGTCGGTGTACTATTTAAAGGATACCGATTATGGGCGGAATAATATTGTTTAGAATACCTAATATAATACTCCTAATATTTATAATGGCTGTTTTATTGTATTAAGCATTTTTTTATATAAATATTATATATTAATAATAAAATTTATTATATTATCACAATTATCGTGCCTAATGATTAGAGAAACCAGCCAGAAACCAGCCGGTGGAGAATCAGAAATTAGTTAGGCCGGAAGAAACAAAATCAATTTACATTATGTTACACCAGGTCCTTTGTGATAACACTGCATTCACCTACCAATTGGAAATCCACATTCACCTACTCACACCATCCCAGTATACCATCCGCGCAAGACTTTGATCGTAATCGATGAGAATAGAATGTCCTTAGTTTTGGGAAAGTTCAAGTAATTTATTGTTTGAGCATTCGTTATTTTGCAAATTACCAAATGTAGTGTTACTGTTATGGCGTCATTATCTTTTTATTCTCACGAGTTACTAAACTAAAAAAATAGCAATACTCAGCACTCACGCAAACCGACTATAAGTTGAAACTGAATTCGAGTACAACTTACGGACATGACAACTAAAGCGTTTTTAAAGGCTTTTCAACTAAATGTTATAAAGAATGACCACGACCATTCTGCTTCGATACTAAGCAACAAGAATCGTTTCTGCTTGAATTTAGAAAGAAAACAGCAGCTCGCAAGAAATGTTTGCCGTCCAAAACTAAATATTCCTGTATTTGATGGCGATAATCTGTAATGGCCAACATACTTTGGAAATACCCAAAGATCAGAAACTACAACATCTTAAACATTGTTACGTGGTAATAGCGCATCTATAGTCAGTCATATTTTGACTCAAAATGAAGACCGCTGTGACGAAACTTGGAAAAAACTGCTGTTTCGATATAATCGCGCTAGAACTTTAATGATCACACGCGTTAGAATTTTTGTGTTGAAATGTTTATGGAACAGCCACTCATTAGTTACTCAAGTAAAGTTAGTACTAGAAAACTATTACTGATACAATTGACAAAGCACTTCAGGCATTGAGAGTCATTGGATCATTTACCTATTAAAAGTGAGTGAGCCGCACAAGTCTCGTAAGCAAACAAATTTAACATTCGAAGCAGTGCGCGTGACTCGTGAAACTAGTGTGCATAAACAGTGATATTCGAAGGATAAAACCAACATAATTCGGTGGTGCAATTCCAACCTAAGCGAGCGTTAATCAAGCGTCACTACAGCGGTTCCTCTAACGGGCAGACAGGAAGAGTAAGGACCTCTCGATCGACACGCCAAGAATCAGCAACGAATTCATACAGATACAGATCTATCACGTGACGCCCCGATATAATGAATTCTGCGGCGTACAGGACCAGTGTCCTGAGGCCGCGTGTGATGAAGAGGAATTCGAAGAAGAGTATGGTAACCGCGATCGAGCGGATGACTATTACATCGTAGCAGTTTCAAATTTGAAAACCATACAGAGACAGCTATCAGCCACGGTCGAGGAACCGAAACGCGACGCTAAGCTAACTTACGTACCGCAATCGGTCGATGCAAAGCTGCCTCGAATCACAGTTCCAGTCTTCTATGGCGATTCCACGAATTTGACTGAATTGGAGAATTTGTTCATCGACTTCGTTCAGAACCATAAACAGCTGACCAATTCGCAGACACTATCTGTTGAGCATCACCAATGACAATTACGAGGAAGCTTGGGACATTCGACGAGATCGACACAACCAACATCGGTCCATCATCGACAGCCATCTTTGAAGGTTCAGAACCACATGCCTGCCATAGGATCGCATAAGATCCTAAATCCGACACCGTTCGCAGTCTGAAAGTTTTAGGAGTACCGGTTACCACATGGAATATCACCTTAATCAACATCATCGCAGACAAGCTGGATCCAGAAACCCATCGACATTGGGAGATGTCACTAACTCGAGCGCAATATCCATCATAATAGGATCTGATCGATTTCCTGAACACCTGATGGTAATCATTGGAGATGATTTAAATGACTAAAAAACGAATCCACCACAGTCGCACAAAGAGGTTCCATCATTATTGCATTCGTCGAGCACTCGAGCACCTCGAAAATCTGTCACGCAATCAACTCGCTCACTCGTCGTCACTTCGGACTCTCGCATCTTCACGTGTCAAGTTTGTGCTGGAAATCACAACGTATTCCAGTGCGATTAATTCAAACCTCTAACATTCGAAGAAAAGTCCAATCTCGTGCGAAAAAAGAGGTTGTGCTTCAACTGTATGCGCAAAGGACACGTCAGTTCAAATTGCAAATCCAGTTTGTGCCGGGTTTGCAACAAATCGAATCATCAACCGTGCAATCATCATTCGTTCTATCATCATCTTTTCTATCATCATCGAGCGGATGACTATTACATCGTAGCAGTTTCAAATTTGAAAACCATACAGAGACAGCTATCAGCCACGGTCGAGGAACCGAAACGCGACGCTAAGCTAACTTACGTACCGCAATCGGTCGATGCAAAGCTGCCTCGAATCACAGTTCCAGTCTTCTATGGCGATTCCACGAATTTGACTGAATTGGAGAATTTGTTCATCGACTTCGTTCAGAACCGTAAACAGCTGACCAATTCGCAGACACTATCTGTTGAGCATCACCAATGACAATTACGAGGAAGCTTGGGACATTCGACGAGATCGACACAACCAACATCGGTCCATCATCGACAGCCATCTTTGAAGGTTCAGAACCACATGCCTGCCATAGGATCGCATAAGATCCTAAATCCGACACCGTTCGCAGTCTGAAAGTTTTAGGAGTACCGGTTACCACATGGAATATCACCTTAATCAACATCATCGCAGACAAGCTGGATCCAGAAACCCATCGACATTGGGAGATGTCACTAACTCGAGCGCAATATCCATCATAATAGGATCTGATCGATTTCCTGAACACCTGATGGTAATCATTGGAGATGATTTAAATGACTAAAAAACGAATCCACCACAGTCGCACAAAGAGGTTCCATCATTATTGCATTCGTCGAGCACTCGAGCACCTCGAAAATCTGTCACGCAATCAACTCGCTCACTCGTCGTCTCTTCGGACTCTCGCATCTTCACGTGTCAAGTTTGTGCTGGAAATCACAACGTATTCCAGTGCGATTAATTCAAACCTCTAACATTCGAAGAAAAGTCCAATCTCGTGCGAAAAAAGAGGTTGTGCTTCAACTGTCTGCGCAAAGGACACGTCAGTTCAAATTGCAAATCCAGTTTGTGCCGGGTTTGCAACAAATCGAATCATCAACCGTGCAATCATCATTCGTTCTATCATCATCTTTTCTATCATCATCCGTTGTAACATCACAAACTCCAGTCACTACGAATCACGTCGCATCGCCATTCACGGATGTACTGCCGCCACAGAAATCGCCATCTTATCGCACTTAAACCAAAACTTCGTCATTCGCTTTGTTAGATTCGGGATTCCAGGTCAGCTTTATATCGGAATGTACAGCAAATCACATCGGATTAGCGAGAAGACCAGCCGCAGTCACGATCAGTGGAATCTATGCGAATGTGGCGCCCACGTCATATTCAATTGCCGATTTCGTATTACACTCCCGAATCGATTCAACATTTTCCATCTCGGCCACAGCCCTGGTCGTCGAGAAGATCACAAGCAGACTTCCATCCCAACCAATTCATACGCATTAATGACCACACTTAAAGCAATTGGAACTTGCCGATCCTCATTACTATCTTACCAACAAGATAGATATTTTTGTTCGGAGCCGACGTCATCGGGATGCTTCAGAAGAATGGTTGCATCAGCGGCGTTAACGGTTCACCATTCACGCCTCGTTTAACGGCAATCATCGGGGGGCTATGACATCATCGACAACACGCTCAGACCATTTTGGGAAATCGAGGATGTTCGTTCATCTCGAGAATTAACGCACGATGAGTCTGCACGGCGATTTAAAAGAGAGAAAACATAGTGTCTCCAAATTTAAAGGACATTGTTAGTGTTCTCCATCACTAACTCCTCAAATTCGTAGCGAATAGTGATGCTACGAGGTTGGAAACCTGTGGCTATCTCGTTTATGTGGCAATATCTATCTCTTAAAGGGTTAGCCCTCGTTGTTGATGCCATTCTTCTTGTTTTCGGCGCAGAGAGCCACGTAAATAATCTCCTCGCGGTCATTTGAATAATCGAGCTCCCGTCATATGATTTCCATGAAATTTTATGAATGCGTTTTCGAGGGAAATGTGCTCGTGATGGTTATGCGGTAAATCTAATTCGGTGGTACGTGTCCCATTGTTGTTTGGTGCGGATTTAAAGTCACTCAAAATTATTTTCAAGATGGTTGTATAAAGTATTTCGTTTGTTCGGAAATATCATCAGTAGGTGCATGAACGTTTTCGAACGAAACAGATACGATTATTGACAGGTATGAAATCAGTCACGAATTGACGATATCGGTTGTGGATCAGGAAATCAACTCTAAATTCGTGTCAACTCCAAATGTTAGTATTGTGGATTTGACAAAGAGTATATATCAAGATAAATTGTATCAACGATGTCATTGGCGGTTAGTCGTGTTTCTTGTAAAGGTAAGAGACTGAGATTATATAGCGTTGCTGATCGAAGACCTAATATAGGCTCTCCATGCGTTTCGGACTGGGTACATTTCATGTGCCGAGTTTTAAAACAGAGACCTTAAATCTTGTCCACAGTCGCTGTTGAAATATCAAATGTATCCGAGGCTTAGTTATAAGTTGTTTTTTACCGGTTAGGATTGTTACCTAATGCAAACTCCTAAAGGAACTAGCTTTTACACTTTTAGCCTAGTATCCGGCTTAAGAAACAAGTTCTGTGCTTAGCCTCCTGCCTTCACTACAACCTGACCACCAGTTTGTCACATTGAGTCCATCGAAATTAGTGCTTTTATCGTTAAAAGTTGTTTTTGAGAAACCAGCCCCAGCGCCCATTAACATATCAGACTCAACTTGAAGATAACAACTCCAAGTTTTATTTTTTGCTGATACAGATGAATGCAATATTATGAAGTATTTTCGAAATCGGATTTGTTAGATCATCCCAATTTTTGCACAACAATTTTGCTATCTAACAGACCGATTTGTTTTTTTATCGATCGCAAAATTTCATAATAGGCATCTGATTGATGATCAATTAAAATTAAAATTCATTTTACTCAACACCAAATGAAAAGATAAACCTAACCATCTCACCAAATCGCCTAAATGAGAATATCTTCAAATATGTAAAATCGATTGTTCCACAAACACAACCTAAATTGGACTAGACTGATTTGGACTGTGAACCGAAGACCTTAGAACCTTTCCATCAATTGTTCTGTAGTTTTATAATTGAAACTAAAAATTTAGAAAAAGTAAATATCAATATCTATATTTCTGCTAAATAAAATGCTTTCATGAAATTAAAAGAAATACTTGAGATGATTCAATTTGCTCAAACATATATAACTAAAAATAATTTCGGGAATTCTTCACTGTTTCTTAATTCGGTTTGCTGTATTTAAAACAACCGAAACTAAACTAGTATCGTGTTCACTATCATTATCGCATGATAAATAATTTTCAAATGCCGATGGACTGTTCCAGCGCCCAGAATTCGAATCATCTATAAAACAAAAAAGAAAATAAAGCAAATTCGGGTTTTAGATAATTTTATTTATTTTTATTACTACAAAAGTGTTTCATTCATTTATAACAGAACTAACATAGTTTTTACTCTTTTAATCATTGTAGTTTGGCCTTACAATGCAGGCTAAAATATAAGAAAATTACCAGTTACAACTACAATAATGTTGATTAGTAGCGGAGGAAAATTATATTTAATAAAAGAAAATGCATATAATTTCTTATTTTTGATATTTTTAATTATAAACCAACTACAAATTCTTTCTCGCAACCAAATTACGCTATGATCAACAATTTCTTCTTTATTTTATATAAATTTTTCGTTTCAGGCTTAAAGAAGTATATCTTAAAATTTTAATGTTACAAAACTGTTCTTTTAATTAAAATTAATTAATAAACTATTTCTTACTTTTATTAACTTTAGTCGACATATCGTCGAATGTTGGATCTTGAATATTCAACATTAAACTGTTGCCCGACAAGTAGACTCTGTTTTGCGAATTAGCGATCTAAAATGTTTTGAAAGATGCATTAGAATTTGTAATGCTGCGATGCTCTACGTGTATAATACTTACAGTTCTAGCGATACTTTGAGCTGCCCGGATTTTTCGTAGCTTCAAGTAACCTGGATTCTGGCTAACGGCAATACCTAAGTAAACATATCGATTAAGGCAAATTACGATACACAAATTTATATTAAACCTGAAAACAATTTAATAAAATATATGTTTTGAAAAGGATATCATTTTAGCTGCTTCGGCTTCACCCTCAGCTTGTACAATTTTTTGTTGACGTTCCTGTTTAGCGCGCTCCACCACGAAAGCAGCCCGTTGAGCTTCTTGCTGAGCAACTTGTTTCGATTCAACAGCCGCTGTGTATTCTTTACCGAAACTTAATTCTGTGATTGAGACATCATCGAGAATGATGTTAAAGTCGCGGGCTCGCTCGACGAGCTCCTTACGAATTAATAGTGACACCTGTTGACGTTGTGTAATCAATTGGGATGCGTTGAATTTGGCCACCACACTTTTTAGAACCTCGTTACAAATTGACGGTAATACTTTTTCGTCATAATCTAATCCTAGTTGGCGGTACATAATGGGTAAATTAATTGAATCGGGCCGTGATAATACTCTTAGGGAGATGTTAACCATTTGTAAATCTTTCGATCCAGTGGGTGATGCGATTTTTCGTGGCCGGGATCGAATATCGTATATTATGGGGTACTGGAACCATGGAATGCGGAAATGTAATCCTTCGGCCATAACATCATCTTGAATACCACCAATACGGTTAAACATAATGGCGCGGTGACCACCTTCGACTAAAAATATAAAAAAAGCATCAACAAATCAGAGTCCATTGATTGTGTAACACCATCACGCAATCCATGTGTATCATTGCCACACAGAATTTTGAGGTTATATTACTCTTCTATTGGTATTTTCAATATGATCTAGAAAATTCTATTTGGAATTAATTAAATTTCACCAAATACCTGTATATAGCGATTGTGTAATGCCATACATTGCAGCTCCAGCTACAGCGAGCACTTTTAAACCAGTCGTAAGGCCGGGTGGACCACCTTTACCAAATTTACCAGCCAAATCGTTTAATTTACTTTGAGCCATGTTCCCTTGATACAAATAAACTCAATATATGTTTATTTAAACGTACAACAAAATTTTATTTTAAATTAAATGCGTATTTTGAATTGGAAACCTTATAAAATTTTCAATCCCGGTGTCACAATAAAAATGGCTCACCTATAGAACTATGGTAAATAATTTATCTAGTGGAGACGAGAATCGATTTGGTGTGCCATCTAATATTTAATAGCCGCATATGTAAAAGAAAGGTTGACATTCTGACATCGCATGAAACTTCAGTCAATACAAAATACGTCAAACTAATTAGACGTAGATTTTTATCGTTCGTGAGAAAATTAATTTTCTTGAATTTCCATATCAAAAATGCCATCAAAACGTAAACAAAGTTCACCAAGTTCGAGTAAAAACTCTGACCAAGAGGGTGGCGGTGAGGATTATCGCAAGAAACGTGATCGTAACAATCAGGCAGTGAAACGCAGTCGGGTCAAGTCAAAGCAAAAAACGCAGGAAACCCAGCACAAAGTGAACGAATTGAAAGTAAAAAATAAAGTGCTTGAGGAAAAAATTACAACGCTGCAAAAGGATTTGAAATTCTTGAAAGATTTATTCTTGACACAGGCTCAAGCTAAATCCGATAAAATCTCGAAAGAGTATATACAGAAGCTGCTGGAGGATGATTCGGACGAGGAGGGAAAGTGAAAATAGAATATTCATAGTTGTAGTTTAGTGTTTAAGTGTTTTTAAAGATGTATATTTTATTATTTGTATGTAAATAGATATTTAATTTTGTAAGAAAAGTGGAAGAATTTGTTTATTGTTTTGGTCTCACTGGGAATTCCAACAAAAAATTGTATGATGAAATTCATTTTATTTTGACGTAAGTTCAAAAACAAAGCATTGCGATAACCTTAGACCTCCGTATCATACATTTTCTAGCATAACATGGTACCATTTCAGGAATTGTAAAGTTCCCAAATTTAAACTTAGGAGTTCGTTAATTTTCAGTAAATGGGTGGTATTTGTATTTCTGTAGTATTTTAAATAATCACTATCAAACGTGTTATATAGATTTGCTATATTTCTTTATTTTTATACATTTTCATAATAAGATATTACAATCAACGTTTGGGTATTTGTTGAGCTGGCGACTGTTTCCACTGCAAGAAAACATGAGACAACGGTGTTTGATGCTCTCTTAAGTGATCGGCGAGTTGGTCCGGGGAAAAATTCAGATTTTGCTGAACATGTGAGCTCAACTGTCATTAGAGACTTCTTCAATTGAAATTTTTACTCTCGCGTTTATTCAACGTATGAGGAAGTAGAGAAGCACGTGCAATGAAGCTGTATTGAAGTATGTATTTCAAAGGTAAACTAGAGAAAAAATAATTGTTCTTCGAGATTACAGCTCAACATCAGTTGGTTAGTACTACTAAACATAAGAAATGTTAAGTTCTATAGGATCATTTCAACTAACGTCGCCGAGAAAGGTGGCATACCGGAAGAACAAAAAAGACAAATTCCAGAGGCGCATAAAGCACGCTCATGCAGCAATCTTGGATATAGCCTGTGTGTAGAAGAAGCACACGTTGCCCTTAGCAGAGTTGGTTCACTGGTTGAACTTTTTAGGAGTTAATTGCTGCAAATTGACAGGGAAGAAGATACTTTGCAATACATATCTGCTGAATCAGAAAGCAAGATGTAAATCGTAAGATGTAAAAGGTAATGAACCTAATTAAAAATTCTCATCTGTAGTTAAATTTTCAACAATCCCAATTTTCCAGTCGATTAGTTATACCAAATGTAGTATTAAGTTATGTTTAACACACCAGATAAAATGATATTTTATCACCCGAATACGTATCGTACGTCAATCGATATTATTTTGAATCCTTTAAGCAATCATCTCAATTATGTTTTGTATTTCTTCACTTAACACAATTTACAATAAATTGCACAATTTTCTCACTTTAATCATTCTTTATTTCACTTTTAACTCTTTTGCTTCCATTGCTTCTATCTCGCACCGTATCTCCTATATGCCTATTTTCTTTGTTCATCGTTGCCTGTTTATATTCAAAGAGAAACATTCGAGATTCGCCTACGTTTATATAGTAGGAAGTACTCCATAAAATCTGCTGAACCAGCTCGTTTTCTCCAAAGCCTAGAGCATCTCTCCTTAATGTAAAGGCAAAGTATGTAGTGACTTCAAAATTAGAAGTAATTCTAGGTTGAAACTTTCGAATGCTTATTCGAATGCTTAGCTGGACTTAAAATATATTTTAAGGTTAATATAACGGGCTTAATCGAAATTCTCTCTTTTTATGGTATAATATCTGCTCCAAATCTGGTAAACTCCATTTTTGTTAGTGATCAGGTTGTAGTGTAAGTAAGGGATAAAAACAACTCTCGCTTAGTCAGCCCGATCTGCTTTAACTACGAGAGGTGCTTACACTGCCTCTTCGTGGTGACCATTGGTAACTACCCCTTACAAAGGACAAGATAAACGGCTAAGAACTAGCTCCTTTAGAAGTTTGCGTTGGGATAACTACATAGAAAAACAAAAAGCTTTGCAAAAAGCAACAATGCTAAGAAATACGAATTTGGACTTGAGTTTCTGTAGCAAACTCATGTCGGTCAATTCGAGACTGATTGCATAACTGCCAATAATCAGATTTGTTGCTAAAATTGGCAGTGCTAGCAAAATAGATCGCGGTACCAGCATCTCGGACTCATTTATAACGCATTCATAAATGGACATGAAAATCATTTAATCAAATTGACCACATCCTCATGTCCAACAAAACGCGGAGCTAACAGCGACGCCACACCATTTTCTGGTAGAAATAAATATTTTTCATTTATCAGGTACACACAACCATCGTTTCCAATGAACCCCAAACAATGAAGCTTTTAACAATCCGAAGCGAGGAGCAAGAATTGGTCAAACGTCAGCGAGTACTAAAAATAAATGGTTTAACGAAGAATGACATAATCAGCTTGCGATAAACATTGAAAATTGTAATCTTAGAGATATCGTAACATTAAAAGCTACAGATTTTCATCATCGTAGCAAGAAATGGACATAAACAATGTCCTTATCAAAGTGTGTCCAATGTCAAAGTGTGGTGAAATGTTTTTGTCTATCGCACGAAAAATTAACTCCCAACACGTGATGTCAAAAATTAAATGCTAAGAATCGGCGGCGATCAAATGCTCTACCGGATTATGAACTTGTATTAATTATATATATGGTCTATTAAACAAATCCCATCAGAGTAGTAGGCAGCTTTAATTTGCACAATACATATAAAAGGAGATCGTCTAATATGTAATAACGTATCCTTATCAGTAATAAGGTATATCGAGTATTCTAAGCAAACATTAAAATCTTAAAGTCGGGCAACATTTCGCGCCGAACTAAAGTAAACATTTACAGGGCTCTGTTTAGACCAGTGTCCGCCTTTGGTTTAGAATCATGAACGCTAACAGTAAAAAAATTGAGGCCAAGTGACCGTTAAAAAGACCATATCAACCGTTGCTATGCTATAGCATAAAAATAATTGTAAATTTGAAGGAAAACGAGATCACGTCGACGACTCATCCAACAGTAGTGTGTCCCTTTCTGCAGCTTTGGGATCTGGCGACAGATTATTTTGTCATTCGGCTCGGTTTTCTACAGTGTGGCAGCTAGACGAAGAAATTTAGGCGGTGCAGGATTTCGTCCCCCCAATCCCTCATGGCTTTAACGTTTTTACCCATTATGAGCCATGTTGCAGTATCATCATCTGGACAGTTAACCAATCATTCTCATTCAGCAGCTTAGAAATTAAATATTAAATTTTTTTGTTTTTTATTAATATATTTTAACTAAAGTTATAAACAGAACCAGATTTCGACAGCTGTTTGCTGGCGATGTCGCTTTGCTAAACGTAACAAGAGCGGGTTGCGTTAAAGCGACAAAACAACAAAAATAATAACAAGATAACTCTAAAATGATAAATTTATCTTTTGATTAACTCTTTTTTTAATTTTTTTTTACAAAAACCATTGTGTACAACTTCAGATTTGGTTAAAATAAGTTTAATAACAGTTCTACAAAATTTGATACCAACATAATAATCTCAAACTAGATGGTAGTACTAGGGCGACTCACTACAATGTGAAATACAGATTCTAAAAACAAATTGGGCGACAATGTCGTCGTCGCCAAGCGACATATAACATTTACACTCCAGTGAATGATGATTGGCAATTAACAAGCAAACAAACATTATAAAGCGGAACTTGGGGCTCAACTTGTAGACAAGTTTAAAATGAACTTAGGACAAACCATACAAAGGTACCAGTTAATTCCAGATAATTAAAAGCAGCAAAACTTCTACTCGTTGGTACCAAATCGCCTGTCGTTCTATTTTAATTGCTTAAAAATGTCGTTTACCGAAGTTAAGTTTTTACGGTGGCTGCATGAACATTTAATATTCCGGTAAATAGGAATACAAAAAACCAAATAAACCATGAAAATCTCGTAAAATTTACGCTCCATTACGTAATCACCAATAATTAATTGGATTCTGGTGACCAACAGGTTAAGATTACATCGATCCTAAATGTTGTCTATATGTTGTGCACCTTTTGGTAACTAAGCTAAATAATTGAACCATGACATTGAAATTTCGGAATTTATAATTTTTCTAACAAAACTAAAACAACAAGAAATATACATTTATGCTAATCATGCGAAGTAGGTTTGTTACCGTCTATAGGTACATACAATCATCATACTGTAATAACATATTAATTGAAATCATGTTCGTTTTCTATACATGAAACATGACCAAAGAACTTAATGATCGTTTTAAAACCATTAAAAATAAAACTTTGCTTACGGATTTCGAATAAATCAAAGAACATGTATGCTATACACTTTGATAAATGATAATTTATTCGCGGTATTATGCGAGCAACTCAATGTAATTCGTATATAATATGTTATTATTACCTTGACACATCACTGGAGGTACTTAAATCTAAATTAAGGGCTTCAATGTATAGAAAGACACCGCGTAATTGAAAATCTTCTGCACAATAACAGATTTATATCTGTGTTATCTGAATATCAGAAAGTTTTTTATCGTTGACCGGTTGACTTATACCATGATTATGATGATATGTTGCCAGTTATTACACAACGGAGCATAATTTGCATAGAAATTGTTTATAGTGAAACATTACCGAAATCCATGTATACTCGTTGTATATATATTGAAAGCGATGTATTTTAGGTTTTGAGTTCAGCTAAAATTATAGAGTTACAAAATCCACTGTGACCCACTCATGTAATTGAGCAATAAATCACGGGTAGATTAAAAAACTTTTATGGTAATTTAATAATATAAACAACTGGTTACTGAATGTGAATACGAAGAGTGAAATTGAAAGGAGAGGTGTGGCCTTATCTTAGTATTGAAGTCATATCACATTGCACAGCTTAGTCCTGTCTGCAGAAATTTATTTCCAATTACGGCAAATTAAGCTATAAGCTAGTTCCTCAAGAGCTGCAGAAGGTTCTTTAAATGGCATCAGGTTCACCAGATATATAAGACCATTAGACCATGTATAGGATATTGCTGTCAAGTTTATTTATATTATTTAGTATTGCCCTCCATTTACTGGATAGGATTCAGTGGCGTGCCATTCGACGGTTTCGATTTTTCGTTGGGCTATAAAATATACAAATTTAAGGTATCTTTCAACCTTGACGGTTACAAGAAGTTAGGACAATCAAAAAGTCCGGCCTACACCCAATGAAAACTAATCGTAAACAAATAAAAAAACATTTACACACAGTTCCGGTTAAATCGTTTTGGGTGTTCCAGTTCAGAAATTTGAGAGGTATATATGATTATTATTACCTTGATTATCATGTTTCATAACGACCATTTAATGCAACAATGATTTCTTATCAATTTTTAAAGCAATCCTAAAATCCTCGCAAAAATCCCTTCTCAAATTTTCCTCCCGATTTAACTAAGATTGGATTTGCCAATAAAAATCTTATGTTCAAAAATAGTTCATATATCTTGTTTCAAAAACGTTATAGTCAGCCTACCACAGTATTTCGATTCGAATGGTTAAATTCTGCAGAGACCTTATATTGAGTGGTTTGACAACCGCCATCGGTACGTCAAGAACAAATAAAAGTTGCGTGCAAAATGGTTGGCCCGAAAAATCACAAGCATTCGAATGGCAATTTTTGGTTGAAGCCGATAACTATTAGCCGACGTATTAGAAGAAACGAATACGTAACATAAATGTGAAAAACTATCTCAGCTCACATTTCAGTTTCAGATAATCTCGTCGGACAAGTACTATGGTACTACCGTTTTAGTATTTCTTTCTTTTCTAGCTTGCTCTAAAATAATAATATTTTGTTCGGAATACAGGCCAGTGGCACTATCCTGGTAATTCACCGGGAATAGGGAATTTAATTTTTTTTTCTGGCATACTTAGGTAAAAAGTTACCGGACAAGTGGTGCAGTGGTTAAAGCTTCGGCACTTGGACCGGGAGGTGCTGGGTTCGAATCCCATCAGAGGCTAGATGCAAATCGAATTTTCATCATCGATTACGATCGGTGATGCTAATAAATACAACTAAGACCCTCTGATGGAGTGCAGAATTCCGTGTCACGCGCCGACCCACCTTCCATGTCAATTGGTTAAGGTTGACATGGAGCTTGCAATGTGCAGGTGGTATACTGTAGTTGTGTGAGTAGGTGAAGTAGGTGGGTTAATGATGTGGAGTGAATGAGTGGTATCACAATGGGCCTAAAAATTGGCCTAAGTGTGCAGTAAGCAACCACTGAAACCTACCTAGGTAAAAAGTTAGTGTAAATTTTTTTCAATACAAAATTAATTCGGGAATAATTTTCCCTGCCAATTTAGGTATGGAAAAATTATTCCCAATTTTTAAATATTTACATCAAACTTTTCTCTTCAGTAGGCCGAAAAAAATATTTGAACAGAAATTACATATAAATTCTTTTCCCAGTTCCCTATTCCCGGGGAATTACCAGAATAATGCCATAGCTGGCATTGCAAATTCCTTCGTAGTAACTGCGCCTACTATAGAGAAAAATGAAAAAATCTTGGTCTCATTCAGTCGATAAAAGTGAAATGGGGAAAGCTGAACGAAACCAATTAGGTAAAAGTTAGAGTTTCCAAACGGATTACTAAAAAAGAAGCGTTTCTTATCAAACAGCAAGTGGTTTGTGCAAATATAAGACGAATCATAATTGAAAGGACTGGGTGACCGTCACTCAGATTCGACGAACGAGAACTAGGGACCTTCTTCTAAAACGTAAAAACACGGGTGCCTGCCAGTCAGTACAATTTAAAACAGTGATTATAGAAGTGCTAGCCACAGCTACCGAAGTAAGATCATTTATGTACGAAACGCTTATATAAACATTAGAGACCTAGGTGACATGAAGAACAAGCTGACTAAGCTTTGACAGGACCAGGATGCTATAAACAATAATAATGCAGCAGGAAGTATTAATTGCCAATTTTATCATATGGCTTCCCATTATTCCGGCACATTACCATTATTTGCTTAGCGATAGCGTGTGAACGAAGGATACCATAAACTTTTGACAAGTGTTATTCAAGGACGTAGCCTTGGACGAAACGAAGAACTCCATTGATGCCTAAAATAGTTTTCTCTCAATATTAAACATTATTCTGCTAAACGAAGATGGCGCTTGACTTACTGCAGTCGCGGTTATGGGTCAATTTGTTGACCTAATGTTTGCTGCGGTAGCTCAGTAATCAGATCGATAGTCACTTGGAAAGTTAGTGATGATGATATACTCAGTGAGATCATTAGGCCATTGGATTTGAAATTAATTATTCGTATATTTCGTACAAATTCAGCCAAAACTATCGGTTGGAAAGCGACAATGTTTGATGAAGTGACTTTCGTCAACATGTTAAAATAATATACTGTGGTGCTGGGTACAGCTATTGGCAAAACCACCACAGTGCTGCATCTGAGCTATGCTGGGAAGTAACATAGTTTACGTGAATTCATTGTCTGATTTTAATTTTTTGATTTCATTCGGGTCCTGAGAATATAAACATATGTTGGAAACAAAACCTTTACTATTTTGACGAGCAGCTGCACGACTTTGGATAAATTTGTCGCGGGATTATAAATTTTCCGAAAAATGGAAATCTATTTCTAATTTCTCTATTTAGAGAATTCTCCGTGGTTAATCAACCAAAATTGTGGAGGATTAGAAGTATCTGATAACATGATCCGGTTTATGAGGTTGAATTTTAATTTTAATACATTATTGCTTTAATATTTTAATAATAAAAGCTCTAAACCGTAACAATACTGTCTGAAGCGATGATTGTGTCGTAAGTCCCTCACATCGTTTCAAGCAATACCGCAGTAAAACTGGATAAAGTAGGTGAACTACAGCTATTGATTTTCAACACGGCTAAGCGAAGAAAGTAGAACCGTTTGCTGCCAATCAGATACAATGACCCTTTTAGCTATTTTATAAATGCTGCATAAATGCTTCTTGTTTATTAAACTCTTTTCACAATATTGTAATGTCTTTCTTCCGCAATGTGTAATAAATATTGCAGCTTCCTCAAGCTTTCCTTAGACGGAATCTTCACGTAAAATAAACATCCTACCTAACATAATCTCTTCTTTCTGCCTCATCTGTCTTGCCAATTCGATTTTTCACAAACTTGGCTTTCCAGATTCGACATACTTGAACAAATACAACAGGCGTAAATATAACATCCAGCAGACGAGTGATAACTGTTTATCAACAGAGGTGACTATCTAATGTAGAAATAAATATTTTCGGTAAATTAGAGAGAGGTTGTGGGAAATGGCCGCTAACGTATTCAAACAAGAAACCAGAGCAGTAACGGATAAAAGCACTATCTCGGTGTCTAGTATGATGGGTGCGTGAAAAATTTAGCAGAAGTTAAAGTTTAGTCTAAAGAAATGTTCACTCTTTAGAACAGAAGTGAAATGTTTTCATACAGACGAAGCACAAATCACAATGGCAAATGACTAAGGCTAAAAAATGAATACGAGTCATGAAGTTTTCTCGGCTGTGCACCTACTATAGATAAATCATGCTACAGTTCTAGAATCCGGAAAGACAGGTATCATGCTGGATCGAATATCTGTAAAGCTTTTACATGACGAGCATTGGAAATGCTGGCACATTATCAAGTTGAATATTAGTATTGCGAAAGAATGGAAGGAAAGGAGGTTACTAGACCCTAAACATGACGTGAGAGTACAGCTAAGGCCTCCATAATGAAGGCATATTGGGCACAGGGGGAAAGCTTTCTTTTAGAGAACGGTTGTTCAAAACGGATATGGGAAATTCGTAAGGCAAACAATTATTAAAAGTGATACCGAAATATAAGCTCACCGAATTCCGTGAAGCCCACCTCGGAATTAATGAGACACTCAAATATGTGAACGATGTTATTCGTGTCAAAAAAGTGATCTGAAATTGGTCACTTGGGCTAATGAGCAACATTTCAGCACAGACAATCCCAACGTCATCTTTGTATTTATAACAAAATATTTTTGATTGTGTGCGATTATTTACAGAAAATAAACACGCAGTTCAAATTTTTATGTTTACAAAGAATGAAATATCTCCTTTAGTTGTTTCTGATTCTAATAATCGATAACATTACCGTCTGTAAAAATTTTGACAAATTTAGAATGTTTCCCGCGATATATAGATAGCAGAAAGATTAATGCAACTAGTAGTCATTTAGGAGATTCGGTATGCGATACATTACAAAAGGGATCGTAAATAAATTGAATTGTATGAATGTAATAGATCATGTTACTCGAAAGCAGCAGCAGTGGCTTTTCTATTAAAATTTTGTATTCATAGATGTCGTGTAGACCACATTTAAGTAATATACATATACTCCAAAAGATGGCAGCACTCAGCAGTAGTTTATTGTTGCATGTTATTAGTACACGAAAAGTCAAAAAACAAATGAAATATCGATAAATTGAGTGTTTTGAAAGTAAAACCGCATTTAAAATTAATACAAAGTTAAAAACCTGTATCATTTCGAGTACTAATTTAAGATGAAGTTGATATATCGAGTTTATTTCGGGTAACCAATTTGTCCTAGTTTTACTCCACTTCACCGCTGCTATCTTTTGCAGAATTAGAATAAATTGCATTTATCAAGTTTTCCAAAAGTAACACTATTGTGTGCATTTGTATATAATTGTAAAAATTAATGTTGTTGTGTTTTAAGAACTAAGTGTAAAGTCGATATTCGGGTAATTATTATTAGAATATTTTCGAGAATGTTCCGGAATTTTCGTAAATTATTAAAATATTGTTATTAACCGAAAAATAGTCCATAAAATTCATCAAGTGGTAGGAACCGAGTTTTCGTAAAAATATATGACGGGGTTTAGAGCCAGGTGCGTTGGATAGGCTTCCCTTAGAATTTATGTTGACAATCCTGTCGCTGAACTTAAAATTTCTCTGCGCTAAGGCGTCGTTGTCAAAAAGAGATGATCATTTTCAAAAGACCACACGTTTCCTTGCGTTTTGTCATTCTGTCTCTGAGGAAAAATGTGATAGATGTTTACAGGTTATTAAAGCATACTGGCACGTTGGTGTCTTGTATTGAAACATAGCCCACGGTAATTGCTCTAAACGAGCCTTGTGTCGTGGTAACTTTTTGTGGAAGCACCATACGAGTCCTTGGCCGATTAATACGTGTGGATATGAGATACGCCTTGGATTAGCATAGTTTTCAAGAGCTTAGTTTGTCAAGAGCATTGCCTTGCATAAATCTAGGCGAATCTAGAATTCTCCTTTCCATATGCTCCCATGCGACATCCTAGTGTTACATTTTGAGAGAGAACGATTTATTAAAAATTTAATGATAACACATTCACCGAAGTAACTCATTGTTCCGTGGAGTAGGAGGAAAACGCGTAATACTCAAGTGCTAAATCTCGATATAAACCTTAACAACATAGAAATGTGATCCCAAAAACACGTGAATTTCGGGAACAGGTGAAAATTAAATTGATGAAAATTAGAATTCCGCAGTTCAATAGAAACCGTTGGATTTCCCTTCATCTAAAGAATTATATGAAGCGATGGTTTATCAAAAGAATTCATACAATATTAGAAGAGCTTTCTGTCCCTACTATACCAAATTCTATTAGAGAGGTTATTCAAAGCCCATAGGACAACAAATTATGTTCGAGCATATATACACCACAGTTAAGTAGTATTCGAAGCATGTTATTAAATATGATCTTTAGATGAATGGTGACTACTATATTGTATGAAATATGTAAATTGATTAAGCGAAGGGAACGCAATATCATAGTTTACACATCTGCACCACCATATCCAACCAAGTAAGCATAAAATTATGTTAAATAAGACATGTCATTCGTCCCACACAAATCACCGAAAATCTTAATCAACACAAACAATGTTGTAATTTGTAAATTGGATTAATAGCAACAAACTCATCTACGATAAATTTACAAACTTTACATTTTAAGACGCAAGGTAACCATAATGAAAATTAATTTTAATTTTTAAGTCACGCAATTCTCTCATGCGAGTTCCCATCCGCGCATTTATATTTCATAAGAGATTCTATTTAATTGTGTGGCTTGAAATGTACAGCTTTATCTGATTTTATAATTAAATTAAATTTGTTTGCATTATAAAATTAAATTAAAAATAAATTAAATTAAAAAAGAGACAGTACCACAATTAAACTGTTTGGTATTTAATTTGGAGGTATGAGAATGAGACACGCGAACCAAGGTTGTATATGGCATATATACGAATCAAGTATAAGATATATTTATCACGGTCTGATCATCGTCACGTGTGAGAGAAGGAAATTGAAATTGAAATTTTGCTTTCAAGGACCATCCCGAGGTGTTACGTTGGCGCATATATACCACAACTATGTCTGATTAAATTTCTATAAAAATTAAAAATCGTGAAAATGTATAAAATTTCAAATTTGCACACAAAATATGATTTATTGTTATTATCGATCATCAGCCCAGAAGAACAAAAACAAAAAATTGTTACACGGCCATCATCAATTTAGTTGATGATGAATTTTCAATGTCGATCGCGATTCGCTAGATTCAAATTATCTTTCAAAAATCATAAGAATTAAACGTCCTACTATGATTCAGAATTTTAACAATCAACGTCGTGTCAAAGTGCAAATTGGGCGGGTTCAATATCATTTACATATTCACGAAATTATTTTGCCAAGAAAAAATATTTACTTTATTGTCCTCGCACTCGTATATAAATGCTAATTGAATATCATTCATGTACGAGTGTGTAAAGGTTTAAGAGTTAAAACCGATATATCCGTGTAGCAAGTTCACGTATCAAAAATATTAAAATTAAAATTATTGTTTCGATTCGATTAATTCGTGTAATCTAACTTGATTAAATAATAGTATGAGAGTCCCGCGTGGGTTAGACGGTTGGTGAAGGATATAGAAATATTACTGGATGATGATAATTTTCCATGTTATGAATTTAAAAACAAAAATATCTTAAACCCTATGATCTTGTGTTTTTAAAGTAAATACGAGTGGGCCGAAACCTTTTTTAACATTGAAAATATTTTACGCTACCCAACCTATGAAAAGGTGCCACGAAAATGCGTTATGTTACCAAAATAAACCATATAATACTTCCACATCATAACAAAACGGGAAAATGTACTTAGTCATGAAGATTATTGTATTATGCTTCGACCGACAAGCATAGAGCAACGTGAATTGGTTTTCGAAGCGATACATCGTCTGCGCGTTGCTGGATGTGGAAAGACGTTCACGTTGAAGGCTTTGATGGAAACATATAATCGTTTTTCGCAGCAACATAATTCTATTTATAATGCATATGTAGCTTGTGTGTCTACTGGTAAAGCCGCAGTGGCCATTAGTGCGTAAACCGTTCAATTGTGTTTATTGATGAAGTCAGTATGATTGGTACGAAATTATTAAATACGTTAACTTGCCATCTCTGCGCTCCAGGCCGGTATATAGGCGTCCAAAGATGGGTTTGGAGGAGATATATTGTAGCGTCAGCTTAAATATTTCCCATTGGTTAAAGTTGTTCGTCCAAGCGATGTTTTGTTTAGTTCGATACTCACAAAAGTCGGTAATGCCGATATCTTGGCCGATCGATGATGAGTCGAATGTTATTGAGAGCAGGCTAGGAACCAAGCACACAATTTATCGATAAAAAATATCAACATAAAAAAAATATTTTTAGATGAAACTGGAGAAAGCAAAGGCCGCTAGATTTATTTTGGTTTAGAGGCGAACCATATCTATCAAGAAATATTATTTATAAAGGGTGTTTTTTTAAGAGGTTGCCGATTTTTTTTTGAATAAAACACATATAAAATTATGAAATGACCAAAATTTTTTTTTATTTGGTAGATAATTTTTTGGCATTTAACATTTAAACACAATTTCTGGCATATGGCTACCACGACTATTTTTCACAAATGTCATTCTGGAGGTCCAATTTTCCAGCACTTTTTCAAGCATTTGAGGGCGTATGTCAGCAATGACACGTTGAATATTGGTTTCCAAAGCGTCAATCGATTGAGGTTTATCCACATAAACCAATGACTTCACGTATCCCCACAAAAAGTAATCGAGTGGCGTCAAATCGCACGAACGCGGAGGCCAATTCACCGGACCATTTCTCGAAATAATGTTGTCGTTGAAAGTTTCTTTCAATAAGTCGATTGTTTCACGTGCTGTATGGCAAGTGGCACCATCTTGTTGAAACCACATTTCATTCATATCCATATCTTCAAGATTTGACAACAAAAACTCATTTAACATGGTTCTGTATCGATTTCCATTCACGGTAACGCGTCGTCCTTCCTCATTTTTAAAGAAATATGGACCGATGATCCCACCAGCCCATAGACCGCACCAAACAGTACATTTATCAGGATGCATTGGTAATTCTAGAACGGCGTGTGGATTATCTTTGCTCCAAATGCGACAATTTTGTTTGTTGACGTATCCATTTAACCAAAAATGCGCCTCATCACTGAAGAGAATTTTACGGTAAAAAAATGGATCTTCGTTCAATTGATTTAACGACCAATCACTTAATTCACGGCGCAAACGATGGTCGTGTGGCTTTAATTCTTGCACCAATTGAATTTTGTATGGCACCAAACCCAAATCTTTACGTAAAATTTTCCATAAAGTCGATGGACAAAGTCCAATTTGCTGAGCACGACGACGAATCGATAAATTGTCGTTTTCTTCGACACTGGCCTCAACGACAGCAATATTTTCTTCTGTACGAACTCTTCTCATTCTTGTCGGTGGCTTGGCATCCAAAAGAGTGAATGTAGACCGAAATTTGGTAATTACGTTCTTTATGGTGGTCTCTGACGGACGATTATGTGCACCATAAAATTCACGAAGTGCTCTATAAACATTTTTAATTGAACACTGATTTTGAAAATAAATTTCCACGATTTGAAAACGTTGTTCTGGAGTTAACCTATTCATAATGATTTGCCAAACAATACTGAGTAGAAATGCCACTTTGAGCTGTCAAAACAACTGTCATAAAATAAAACGACATCTATCGGAAAAACAAACCTCCTAAAAAAACACCCGTTATTATAACGTTTTTTGATCACCCAGTAAAATCAAAGGTCCACTACAATCATATTTGGAATTTTATGGATATTTTATTGATCTTTTTATCGATAAAATTTATGCTTAGTTCGTAGCCAGATTGGTCAATCGTGAGAAAATTCAAAATCGTATTCTTTCGTAATGCTGATGACACTTCATATAACAGAACTTGTTTTGAAAGTGAAAGTGCGATTGAATAGATAAATTTCGTGTAAAAGTTCATAAAATGTCATATAATGAAACGGGCGGTTTGTCTTACTATTTAAAATTATTAATCGGTAAACCATATATAGTCCCTACAAATATTGATGTGGTCGATGGTTTAGATAATGGAGCAATGGGCTACAACCAGAAGATAATATTCGTCGTCTGTGGATAGAATTTACCGACCCGAGGATTAGTCGTATTCTAAGATTAAAATATAAAGCATACGCTCCAGAATTTAAATTTACGAATTCGTGGACGCCCTTATTAAACGTAGCAAGTCGATTACAGTGCTACGTACAGTGTACATAGCACTTTCAATAGCTACAGATCTAAATGGATTATATTTATTTAATATAGAGAATGATCTCGAGTTGTATCATTTCAAAGTGTTTACGAAATTCTGATTTGCGCCATGAAATTTCGTAATTGGAACCAACGCCATTGGGTATGGTGGCAAAACGATGCGAACAGCACATTATGAGTGCCGTCACCGCACTTGTTAATGTGCAAAGTTTACATGCGCATAACAAAGATATATCAACGGATAACGTGTTAAGTAAGGTTTCGATCATTCTTTGTACTGAAACTTGGATGAACGATGATGAGGTTGTCGATATGGATGGTTTCCATTGTAAAAACAATAGACATTTTATTCATGTAGACGATCGTATATTGGAAAGCCGTCGGTTATCTATGCCTGAAATTGGAGATATATGTGCAGTAGAAGACTTAAATGGTGTATTGTAGTATCTGCGTATTTGAGCCAAAATAAAGGGTGGTTAAATTTTAAGGGCCGATGTTGATTTTGAATAAAACACAAATTATTTAGGAAATTATTGTCAATTCTTTTTATTATGATAATATGGTATGGTTCAATTATGTATGGAACAAAATATCGGCCAAATGAACGCCGCGACCTCGGCGGCACACCTCCACCCGATGGTCCAAATTTTCGATGACGCTTAGGCATAATTGAGGTTCTATGCCGTCAATGTGCCGAACTATCTCATCCTTTAGCTCTTGAATTGTTGCTGGCTTATCGACGTACACCTTTTCTTTCAAATAACCCTAAAGAAAAAAGTCCAACGGTGTCAAATCACATGATCTTGGCGGCCAATTGACATCGCCACCGTGAGATAACACGGCCATTGAATTTGTCGCGCAAAAGAGCCATTGTTTCGTTAGCTGTGTGGCAAGTGGCACCGTCCTGTTGAAACCACATATCGTCCACATCCATATCTTCCAATTCGGGCCATAAAAAGTTCGTTATCATCTCACGATAGCGAACACCATTCACAGTAACTGCCTGACCGGCCTCATTTTGGAAAAAATACGGCCCGATGATGCCGTCAGCCCATAAACCGCACCAAACAGTCACTCTTTGTGGGTGCATTGGTTTTTCGACAATCACTCTTGGATTATGATTCGCCCAAATGCGGCAATTCTGCTTATTGACGAATCCACTGTGGTGAAAATGTGCCTCATCACTGAAGATGATTTTCTTCGAAAATTGATCATCCACTGTTGCCATTTCTTGCCACCATTCTGACCATTGACGACGTTTGGAATGGTCAAGAGGCTTTAGTTCTTGAGTCAATTGCACCTTATAAGCGTGTAAATGCGAGTCTTTATGCATAATGTTCATCAACGACGAGCGTGAGAGGTGCAATTGTTGGGCACGACGACGAGTTAAGGTGGACGGCTCTTCAGCCACACTATCGCGAACAGCAGCAATATTTTCTGCTGTACGAGCTGTACGAGCATGCACTGGTGTTTTAAAATCTCCTACGGACCCGGTTTGCACAAATTTTTCCGATTGTACGCACATTTGGACGATTAAATTGACCGAAAAAATCACGAAGTGCACGATATGCATTTTGATTTGAACGCCCATTTTCATAATATGCCTGAATGACTTTAACGCATTGCTCGATTGTGTATCTTTCCCTGGTTCAAATTGAGTTAGTCTGAAATTGAGAAATGTCAAATTAAATGCAGAAAAAAACTTGACGTTTAGGTGTGGTTCACATTCAACGTCGGCCCTTAAAATTTAACCACCCTTTATTTTTCTAATATGGAGAATGATTTGAAGTTTTGTCATTTCAAAGTGTTTACGAAATTCTGATTTACACCATGAAATTATTTCGCAATTGGAAGCAACATCGTTGGGTATGGTGACAAAACGTTGCGAACAGCACATTATGAGTGCCGTCACCGCACTTGTTAATGTACAAAAATTACATGCGCATAGCAAAGATATATCAACGGATAACGTGTTAAATAAGGCTTTGATCATTCTTTGTACTGAAACTTGGATGGACGATGATGAAGTTGTCGGTATGGATGATTTCCATTGTAAAAGCAATAGACATATTATTCATGTAGACGCTCGTATATATTGGGAAGCCGTTGGTCATCTATGCCTGAAATTGGAGATATATGTGCAGTAGAAGACTTAAATGGTGTATTGTGGTATCTGTGTATTTGAGCCCAAATACTTCTATGTCATAGTATATTCGAGCATTTCTTGCAATAAATTTGGGTGCATATACAAGAAAGTTTGCAAAGGTGTTTCCGGATATCATACGATTTAATTTGGTCGATTTGCCTATGATAGTGGCGGGTGATTTTAATTTCGATATTAAAAAGCCAGATAACGAATAGTTTGTGAATTTCATGAAAATACCTTGGAGATTGATTTTTATCATACCAAATCTTTATCACCAAATTGTGAGGAAATGTATTATATGAAAAAAACGAGTGTTTTTTAAGCCTGATAGAACTTGAAATTGTAAAAAATAAAACAAAAATTAAATTTTTATGAAAAATATACTCTGACAGAACTCAGTATACTCTAGCAAATCATCAAGAATAGACTCACGCTTGAACAACGCTACGAAATTTTTAAAATTTACTTTGAAAATCAGGCGTCAATTCGCGCAACTTATAGGCGACTTCTGAGCAAGCCACCGGTCCAACTGTGGATAGATTTCGTACCACATACTCTCTAGAGGATGGGGTGTGGAAAAAGATCCAAATTTATCGATTCGTCGTCGTTCGCAGGAATTGGGAAATGGAAAATTTTGCGCAAAGATCTTGGCGTACACCAGTACAAGATCCAGCTGGTGCAGGAATTGAAGCCACGAGACCATTATGAGCGTCGTTCTTTCGCCGATTGGGCTCTATATCAGTTGGCAAATGACCCGTGTTTTATCGTCAAGTTGTGTTCAGTGATGAGGCTTATTTTTGGCTTAATAGGTTTTTTAATAAATAAAATTGCCGCATATGGAATGAGACCAATCCACAAGAGACCTTACAGACTTCATAACATCCTTAAAAATGCACCGTTTGGTGCGGTTTACACGCTGGTGGCATCATCGGATCTCATTTCTTCAAAAATGAGGCTGGGGATCGCGTTACGGCGACCACAACCATCGACTTATTAAAATCGAAATTTGGTAATAAGTTGATTTCGAGAAATGGACCTGTCAATTGGCCTCTAAGGTCGTGCGATTGGACACCTCTCGATTATTTCCTGTGGAGCTACGTAAAGTCACTGGTTTATGCTGATAAACCAACAACAATTGACGCCTTGGAGGCCAGCATTGTTCGTGTTATTCGTGACATACGGCCTGCTGTGCTCGAAAAAGTGGCCCAAAATTGACCGTCCAGAATGCGTTTCGTCAAGAACAGTCACGGTGTCTATATGGCTGAAATCATTTTCAAATATTAATGCCATGTATTTATCTTTCGAATAAAAAAATTTTTGATTACAATTTAATTTTTTGTGTTATTTTTTACAATTTCAAGTTCTATCGGGCTTAAAAAAACACCCTTTATGTTAGTTATTTCAGACTGCTAAAACCCTTCGGATTTCGGAACGCTCATTTATGATACAAAAGTAATAATCAAAACCGAGCCACGAGAAAAGTAATTTCCACGTTAAGTGAGCCAACTAACTTTTGATTTTGTTTATTTAGTGACTTTTGCGGCGCTGTGCGAGACGCTAGCGAAATAAGTATAAATTTAAAATTTTGTTGAAAATTGAAACATTTAAACAACAATAAAATATATATACAAGTTTTGAACAAACACAATAAGTTCCACTATTGACAAAATAATAATGCTGCGTTAACCTACGTCCAAAGGTGTCCTTACTTATTCCAAAATGAAATAAGTTGTAAGATTTGTAGCCAGTCTGATTCCAATGTATGTACCATAGACAATTTTGTTTGACATTCTTAATGCGTTGGATATGTGTTTGGTAAAAAGGACACCAAACGTTAACAGCGTATTCCAGTTGTGAGCTGACGTAGGAACTACATAGGATTTTTATTGTTTGAATATCATGTACACCTCTCGTTCCCTGCTTAATAATTTCTTTACAAGAAATATTTCTTGTAAAAGTTGTCATTGATATGACAGGTTATTTACTTTACGCCAAAACCTGTATGATTTTGCACTTAAAAAACTCATAAGATTTGTCATAATTTTATGACAATCCACCTTTAGTTTACAATTTATATACTCGCGAGCAACTAAATCAACTCAAATCTCCGTGCATGCAAAAGGGCGTATATTTTTTTAAATGGCTTAACCGATTTTCGTAAAACTACTTTTTTGACAGCTTAGTATTTTATCTTCGCAAGGACACCTTTACCATTAAAATCCATACAGTACTTTTCAAAATAAAGCAATCGTAGAATGCGATGTTTCGGTGAAAACAATTGACGTGCTGCAATCTCCTGTATAATACCAGATTGAACGATATTTGCCGGTATCAGTCACTTATCAGACGTTGACCTGCACAAATCTCTACCACTTTCATTTCTTGTTTCCTCAAAACCAGGGATACTACTCCAGAAAAAGCCTCACAAGTTGTTGCTTTATTGCAAAAAGGAGCCAATATGCTGTCTCAAGAGTGTCCAGAAGGTTTAAGGGAACTGGTACCTCCAATCGGTGACCTCATATCAGCCGGTATTGGCGTACATCTGAGAGAGACGATTGCAGCAGGAGCTAAAACAAATGGATCGAGATGGATCTGTTAGTCAATGGATAGTAAGATCCTTGAAGGAAGCCGACCTCGCTCCAAGACGCAAAGAGCAACTCGGATTTGTTCGCGAACACATCAATTGGGGCTTCGAGCAATGGAGGTCCGTTCTATTCACTGACGAGCGTAGAATATGTCTCTATGATAATAATAGGAAAGGCTGGGTCTACTGACGTCCAGGAGAGCGATATTTGCAGTGCTGTTTTGGTGAAACAGTCTCGTATGGCAGCAGTTCGTGCATGGTGTGGGTCGACAGATCACTTGAAAGAAAAACAGATATTATTTTTTTACCTAATGGAGGGCGTAGAGGAGGTCTAACCGCTGAAAGGTATATCGGGAACATTCTCTAGGATCATATAGTACCACACAGCTCAAACCACTCGGCAGTTCATGGATGAGGTTGGACTCGAGGCGATGAAGTGGCCAGCCCTCAGTAAAAACATGAATCTAATTGAGCATTTATGGGACGAACAAAAACGGAGGGCCCGAGCCAGAAATCTGGTACCATCTAATATCAGTGATCTAAAGATTGCGTTGGATGAGGTGTGGATGGTGATCCCCCAAGTCTTTATCAAAACCTTAATAAGGTTAATGAGGAACCGCATTCGAACCGTTGTAGACGCAAGGCTAAGTATTAACCAATAAAATTTTACCAATAATTTTAAAGTAAAAATATCAGGCTTTCAAAAAACTAATATGTTGTGAAAATCGGTTAAGCTATATTAAAAAAATTTCGCCTTTCTGTGAGCGCTGAAAGTTTGAGTCGATTTAATTGATCGCGAGTGTAGTAGGAATGGAACAATAGAAAAAAATGATTTTCGTATGTTGATTAAGCACTGTTTTAGCTTGTAAAAAATACCGTTCAAGCAAAGTAATGGCTTGATAAGTGTTTTAGGGACTCTACTTCATCGAAAGCAATAATTGAACGTCAGTCTGAAACGTGGCTCTAAAGTAGTTAGTAGTAAGTCAGTTCAGGGTAGATGAATTAGATAGCATACCTACTAAAAGAGTTGCACTTATTGATCTAGTTACACTATACAACCCTACTTGAATGTTGACTCCAGTAATAGCAAGTCTTGATTGGGATACACCACTATCAGGTGAACTGCGAGCCTACTGGTTAAGGTTTCGCAATACTTTACAACAACTGACACATATTCGTGTATGACCCAAGGTATGACGGCTTATACAGCGGTTATTGTGTGCAAACAATCCATGCTGCGTGTGTAATATTTATGTTTCTTTGGTAACGGCAATGAAAAATTCGCCCGGTTAAAGAAATTACAATTCCTCGTTGTAATTATATACAGCACAACTCCTTGTAACAGTGATGAACAATGTAAGTACCGCACTTCATTTAATTAATATATGAGGGATACACATTATGAAGCGGTTCCAGCATTGTATTATGTTGTCTACATATAAATCAGCAGCAAGATTTTAATATCAATTGATGGCGGCAAATTTGTAAAGAACAAAATCCAGCAGATTACGCTAGTCGCGGATTATTACCAACCGCCATAGAAGGACATTCCTTATTGTGGAGTGACCTATGATGTTTATATCAAGAATCAATAAAAACGAGTGAAAATCCATTGATAAAATCCATTCGGACATTGATCCTTTCAAGCACCAGGCCGTAGATCAGAATCTGTGTCGACGGTAAATATTGCATTCCACTTGTTCAACAATTTGAAACCAGAATAGAGACTGTTACATACAACAGCTTTTATACAACGATTTCTGCCAGCTTGGAAGCCTTATTTTTGAACATAGACGAGGCTCTAGGTAACATATACATACCGAAATTAATTAGGTTCAATCTTGTTCTAGAGTAGACACGAGAAGCAAACTGCTTGTGTTCAATCCATTTCTGAATGAAAAGCAAATTCTGCTTGTCGGAGGATGACCAACAAACGCTGATCTCCTACATTCCTGGCTATATTGTTGGTTAATAATACACACGTGGTCACTCATATGGTGTTCAGGAAATGCTACAATATATACGAAGACGATTCCGTCCCGCTCGAGAATACTGGTGGCACCACAATTATCCAATGCTTGTTTAGACTATACTGTGGCTCCAATGTTCGGCTATGTGGTCGACCAACAAGCTCGACAGTGAAGACGTTCTCGGTTATTTTTACTTGCATGAGCAGCAAGGGTGAACATATTGAGGTCTCCGAAGATTTGGCTACTGCCCGCAGATCGACTTCTCCAAAACGAACTCCTCGAGTGGAGCAATATTCACGTTCGGCACCAAATAGCTGACGCTGGTGTCAAATGCCAATTTATTACTACAGCAGCTCTGGATCATGGCGAGCTATGGAGATAGCAATTGAACAAAGCTTCCAATCCAAATTGAAACCTGCCTGAATTTCAGGCCGTTCATCGCAGTACATGATGATGTTGAAAGAGGTGTTGAATAAACACTTGACGACTTTTTGAACGGACAGCCACAAACAACTCGGCCAGAGTCGACCGTGCCGAATATAGCTAACGAACGAACGAACGGCAATCCCAATTTTTCGGAGAGAGAGAGAGAGAGAGAAGAGTCGAAAAAGGCGTTGTTAAAAGAAAGGTGGAACCATACAACAGTCAACACGTTTTTTTGTGAGAGGTTAATTTTTATTGAATAAAGTTGCAGTCAAAAGTTGTATTACCTCGCATTATTTCCGAATATAATAGCTCAGTCAAATATTATACACCATTTGATGAAGGTTAAAAATATTTTCTGGTTCGGATTCAATCAATCGTATTTTATATGGATCGTCTCATGCTACTCACGATCATTACGTATGACATATGTTTACACTAGTATACAGCTGTTTACAGAGATTGCAGGCTGTATTATCAACTTAAATACTTACTATAAAGCCATTGCCATCAACGAATGTATACCACAATTTCTGAGAACAGCTATTAAATCTGAACGCAAAAATATTCTAATTTCCATCATATGCTAATAAACATCTGGCTGTAAGTTGAAAATGATCATACTGATGGTATCAAATGATTTTTCGGGATGGAATGTAATTCTGATGCTACTTTTCAGGCTGGAAGACTTTTTATTATATTTAGCTGAGAGACACTGCAATATTTGGAAAAGTTGTTTCTTGGGATGGTTTTCGTTCTACCTTCATACGTTGTCACGTGTCTTAAACTTTACAGCAGATCAATTATTTCTTTTTAACAATAATTTCTGTTGTTATCCGAAATTAAATCAAAATTAAATTATAAATTAGCGATGTGTATAATTTGCTTAGCTGCAAAGAAATGAATGTATAATTATCAAATATTAAAGCCAAAAAATAATAAAACTGAAAAAAAAACTTTCACATTTATCAATTTTAAACTATTTCTTATCAGTTTGTTTAATGCTAATATACGTCGTTTAGTGTTGTATTATCTTTAATTTTATCACCTCGATTGTGATATGTCATACGCGCCATTCATCATCTAATGCTTATTTTTTAGTGACCAAAAATGCTAATTAGTAAATTAAACCGTTTTTTACGTTTCTAATTTGTAACTCCGTTAAACAAACCGAAAATGTGTGGGCTGAACTCGGATTACCATCCGATCAGTGATTATAACACTTTTTATGTGGATGAACTAAATGAGAAGAAGAAGGAAATTAGAAGATGGTTCTTCTGAAAGCATTGCCCTTCATTGCCTATTAAAGGATTACTGATGTTAACATTCTGTTTAACATTCGCTTAACGTATAATTTCTCTGCTATGTCCGTACTCTATGTTACATGACATCGACATTTTCAACGGGCTACTTCAATTAATATAATCGCTTTAAACTGCTTAAACATTGGCAAACAGGTGAGTATTTTTGGCAAATTATATATCATCTTTTGGTTGTCATAACTTGTATACAGCTTGTATTTGGCTTTGTTTCAAGGGATTAAAATTTCAAACGGTTATAATCATCCGCGCTCGCTACTTTTATAATTTTTAATAATCGTTCGGTTATTAAATATTATTATGGCATTAATCATATTAACTAGAACAGATTTGCATAAATCAATTTCCAATAGTATATGGTCGGTCTGCATAAATTGGGCCGTATAGTTAAATTATTTTCTGATGTACCCGGACGTTCGATTACTGGATACTCTTAATTCTCGACTACTTTCGATAATGCGGTACAATGCCCAAAATGAAAAACGAGCATTATTGTTTATGGCAAAATTGTGGAAGAAGGATCAAATTACAACAAATGCCGAATTACGAGTATACCGCGTTATTATATTGTGCCAATCACAACAACAAAAAACTCTATATTTAATCATTTCGTAAATATACAAATCGATATTTATGTATGTAAACATTTAAGAAAATATTAAGTAAATTGAAATTGGAGATATGATTTATTGAAATTTAAAGATTTAATTTCTTTTATCTGTGATTATATCTTTGTGTATTGCGTCTCGCGCTGATTCCAAAGCGTGATAAATTGGCCGTATAGAGGATTACATGAAATATTTATGATACACGTAGAATGAAATCATTTTTGTTATGAGATGATATATAAATATTATAAAGATATATTTGCTTCTTGAAATTGATCGGGAAAGTGAATATATACATTCAATACTCTTTGCATATTTTAAAAGTCTAAATGAACCGTCACGTCATCGTCTTGAGTTAGACAAATTATTTAGAAAGGTTACTCAAATGTATTACAAAATAACTATTGTTTTAAAAAAAATTTATTCACTAAACACTTTTACTTTAGCTCAGGTAGCGATCTTCTCATTTCGTTAAGCCAACATCATCATACCAAAACCCCAGTTACATCAAAGTGGCGCTTGTTATTAAAATATTCGTAAATATATGTAATCTTTAACTACTGTGCAAAACTTCAAATCATTAAGAATTTTATAAAAGGGGACCGTTTTTCGATGAAACATTTACAACAAACGGTTGAATAACACAATTCCGAATTAAAACATGCACACCGCACATATCCGCGTTTACTACGAATGTTTACACAGCAAATCAAGCAATGATGTATTGCTGGTAGCATAAATTCAGGGAAATTCAGGTCTGTTGCTATTACGCTGCAATCCTGATCGATACGCAACACCTCTCGCAGTCTATAAAAAAAAACATTGGTCCTACGAGCAAATAAAATAAACCAGCAACAACAGTTCCAAGGCAAGACAACAAATAAACCGCGCTCGCATAGCCAAACAACAATAGTCGAAGATGGAAGAGGCAATAAAAAAAGAAACAGCTTATAAAATAAACCAGCTCAACACAGGTGCCCAGAAAACAAAGAGGTATTTATAGGATTTCATCGTTGAAACTAGTCTATAATGAATATGTAGCTACTACTTTTTGTATCAATCCCAACAATATTTCAAAGAACGACGACTCGGTGGATATGTAAGACATATTCACCGCGGACATACACACTCACCTCAATGATGCACCAACAACTCAACCATTCCACTATAGTGAAGTTTCTGACAAACTAAAAATGACAAAAAACTTTACAACAGCTCACAAAGTGTAAACCTACACTTTTTCAAAAATACTTGTTTTGTAAATCGAAATAAAATCCTAATAAAAATAAATTCACAATGGCAAGCTAATTTAGCCACAACAGTAAGCCATAACCTTTCAATATATTTTCAAAAAACCAACATATTGATGCGGTGGGCAGCTCTAGATTATTTCAATTTTAAAATTTTGTATAGTAAAAAGTGTAGTGAAGGTTCGAAGGTCAATGACAAGGCATCATAGATATGTCTGCGCTTAACGGTATATGAAATCATGTTAATTAGGCAATTTTTAATGTTTTCTAGAAGCCAACATATTTATGCGATGGGGCAGTGTAGTGGCGGTTCGAAGGTCAATGACATGGCATCTGCAACATAATTGGCAATAAGAACACTAAAACAACTAGCTCTGGATGACTTACCCTTTTTTTTTTTTATTTTAATTCATGCAATCTTTTCTGGGGCCGAAGCACTTCCTGCTCTTTCGCGGTTGATTTTTCCGTCTTACTTTACGCATTTCCTGCCAAATCGAAGACGTACGGCTATAGGACCGGTTTTAAGTTACCATCTGCCCATTGCATAGCTCCATGCCAGCCTATATATAGTACTGGACATGAAAGATGGGTCGGCCCATGAGTTTTGCACGCCGATAGGGGGTCGTAGTTGTGTTCCTTTTAATCACAGATCGTAATCTGTTGATGAAAATTTCCTTTTGCATCCAGCCCCTATCGGGATTCGAACCCGATACCTCCCGATCCAAACGCCAAAGCTTTAACCACTATGCCATTTGGTCGGTAAGAGATTTTTATGTGGATGCGCTTTTGACGGACGCACATAGTCTAAAAGGAGCAGTAACTGGTCAGAAACAGATATTTGAATTATTATCAGGTGGAGCTGCAAAGAATCTAGACTTATACCTACAATCGAATTTGATAACACCGTAAAAACCCTAGGATTGCATTGGTAACATCAACTGATGTATCTGGTGCCGAAATCACAAAACGTATTATACTATCATTAGAGCGGTTAGCTTCAGACGTGATTAAGGACTTCCGAAATTGATTGAAATGTTACGGTTCAACCCAGTATCGAGAAAAGATGGCTGAGTTACAAAGATTAATTACCAGATCTGGAAAAGATTACAATTGATCGCTGGATAAACTACACGGAAAACTCGAAGATGGAACTACATGGGTTTTGCATCGCACCAAGTCAAGCATACTGTAATAGTCTATGTCAAATTTAAAAATACAGGGAGGCACTCTTAAATCAGACAATCTCAGATCCGAGACTAGAATTAAATGCAGCCTTATTATTATCAACGTTACTTATTAAAGTGAGAAAAGCCTTGGATTTCAGCAATCAAAACAAACCATATACTGCTGGACCACCTCTATTGCGGTATTGGACTAGATAAAAGGGAAACGTCAAAATCACAAGACGTTCGTAGCCAACAGGATAACAAAGAAACAATCAAGAACGCACCCAAGCCAATGGCATCATGTAGCTTCCAGCATAAATCCAGCGACTGTGCTTCAAAGGTCTTAAATCCCAAATAACAAATCAACCATCCGCTCTGGTGGAAAGGTTCAACGTGGTTAAAACTATCAACATACCCAGTAACCAGTATAGCGATTCAAGAGCTAGAATTACGTCAATACATGTTGTTGTCTCAACTGTAAATAAGTTTTCAATTGACTTCGATAGATTTTACTCAATAGTGCGATCTGTTCGCTCCGTTGCATACAGCCCTCGTTCTTTATCAAACCTTAAAACAAAAATAAGATTCTCATCTGAAACCAGACGAATTAAAAGCTGCGTTAAAATCAATCATCAAAGTTGTACAACTACAATAAGAGTTCTGTAAAGGAGTTCGATAGGTTAAATAACAAGCAAAGTTTATCAAAAGATGGTTCAATAATAGCACTCAATCCGATGACACCCAAGACTAGACAAAGCTAATCTAACATTTGATGAGAAACATCCAATAATCTTGAAATAGATTATCAAAGAAGCACACCACAAAACACTGCATGGAGGAAATCAGCCTACTTAAGACGAAATTTCTGAATAATAAATACGAAAAACTCGATCCGTTTTATAATCCATAATTATTTGATTTGTAGCAGAGTAAAAGTCGATCCCCTCGCAACAATTAATGGGAATATTATCAACTGAAATATTCTTGCCATCATGCCTATTCATTATAAGTGTAGCAGATTACTCTGGTTCCATTTGTAGCTATGCAAAGGGCATTGCAATAAAATTTGCCAGGGATATATCGCTGTATTCATATGCATGGCCACATAGGCGGTTCACCTTGATCTCGTCAGCGATTTAACAACGGAAGTTTTCCTTATCAAACTTTAAACGTTTCTAGTAAAATATTAAAGATGCGAGCTCAACAACAAAGTAAGGAATTGGGTGCTAAACTAGCAGAAAAAGGTACCGAATGTCACTTTACTTCGTCGGGAAGTCCTCATTTTGGAGGATTATGGGCGGCCGGAATGAAGTCAATAAAGCAACATATTAAAATGATTCTTCGAAACCATACACTAACTAGAAACGTGTCTCAACTCAAGACCTTTATTCAGCATTAATTCCAGGACATTTTGTAATAGGCAGACCAAGATAGCAATACCAGAGCTCGACATAACGAATTTGAAATATGTCAATATCGCGGCTCCAAAAGCGACCTAAATGGTTAAAAAACCAACTCATCACGAAGGAAGGAGAATTAGTGCTGGTAAAAAATAAATTACTTTCTTCAACAAGCTGGCCACTCGCAAGAATTATTAAACTCCATCATGGTTTAGAACCAAGAGACAACCCGCTCGCACTATAGGTAATCCAGTACCACAAACACCACAACCAAAGGCAAGAACAAGATATGCACTAAAAAAAGCCAGTACTATAAATACAACAACCAACGGTAAAATCAAGCTCATATATTGTGCCCTTTAATGTAAAGGTTTCAGATGATTTCCACTACTTCAAAGAAATCGGCCCCATCAGGCCTCTAGCATCGAGATCGGATATCGTGATCCGTGGTACATTATGATCTAAATGGCTACTTTAAAGAAATTATTATCATTATGGGCTATATTTAAACGGACGAACTAAATGTAAACGGACAACACATAACTATAAACCAACAAAACAGATTGATTCAGAAATTTAATGGACAGCTTCGTCTTCTTAGAAATACGGTGGGTTTCGTATTAACTCAAAGAGAAGCTGAACATTATGAAAATGCGATCATTCAAAGAAGACACAACAAAGAGCATTTACTAAACGTTTTAAAAAATCAAACTACAATAATTGATTCAACACTCAGCATCGTGAAGCACGATCATGATGTTAGCTCTAAGCATTTTGACCTGCCGCATGGAAACATTCAAACATTGAGCAATACTAGCAACCGTGTGGTGATAAGCTGATAAGCTACGTCACAGCAAAATTCAATGAATAACCATTTTTGAGTTTCAAATCGTGTCTACCATGAAATAATTACAGGACACTCAAAATGCAGTAATCGATGGACTAACCCGCTCTCATCGTGGTAAACTCCAAGTAATTATCCAAATCCATACAACTTGGCAGATGGATACAGCATACTGAGCGTAAAATACAGGATCGCAGATAGTTGGATCGTATTTATCATTCAAGTATCGCTGGTGCATATAAAAATTTTCAACTCTTCGATCAATTAGCCATTCCTGTGTTTTCCAGAAAGGCGTCACAATGGATCAGTCCTTCTACGAGATATTTGACAATAAGTAAACAGAGGGAACGATATACTCCAATTAGTCAAAAAGACTTCGATGAATGTATTTTCGTCAAATAATGTGTCCCCTGAACTCAAATTCTTACAGAAAAACACAAACATTCCTCCCTGCTGAAAATTAGAGAAGTGTGAAGTTAGAACTATGTGGATCAAAACATGGGAATCAAACAAATGGGTTTTCCCGTTGATAGAAGAAACACCTTTCGACCTCTTCTTTAATAGAGGTAACAAAATAATAAAATTGGATGGGACCGACAGCTTTATGTTCAAAATAAATTGTGTATCAAGAAGAAATTTCTTCGTAAAACCGGCAGCCACACACAATACGAATGAAGTAAAGTTATCATATTTACCTGCTTTTAATCGTCGATGATGAATTAAATATCACAAGTGGACATCTCCAAATGGATGATGCAGAACAATAACGGAAATATACCACACTCACAGATTTAAAGGGCAGGATTCGTTTGCAACAGGAAATCGAACAATTTAAAGCAGAAATGAGCTATACTACGATGTACATCACTGCACGATTTCATATTCAACGATAGCTATCTTGATTGTTCTTTTCGCGAAACGGCATGATAACCGAACACCCGCAATGATGTCTTCTCCACTTACCCAATATCAATTTCAGTAGTTATGGCTTAACAACGAAATCGCTAAATAAAGAAAAAAAATAAGGAGCTGAAGAAGGCCATACTGATAGAAGTGCTGGAAACTCCTTTTATAACGAAAACAGCATTATTTTCTGTATTAAAGTTGAGTTTCTTACAGATGATAGAGACTTGCAAGAGAAACTGATTAAATACTCCACCAAAAGAAAAAACCTAAAAAAACGAAGAGCAGAATTCTCACCAGAAGTTGGGGTCAGAGTCAACAACACCAGCAACAAGAACAACGCAAAGTTACAAAACGCTACGAAATCGATTTCGAATCGAACAAAAGTTGACGGTTGGTCTTGTGGAGTAATAGGAGGCAAACTCAAAACATGGAAAGAAATCGCTGCAAACAATTTATATTTTTAATTGTTACGAATTTGACCCTCGGATCGTATCACAGTCCAAGCAAAAAGCTGAGAACAAGCTTTATACCATGTACAGACACAAATATTATCGTCATTACCGCCAATCGCGATTGCAATCCAAATTATTGTGATCCCGATCTAAAAATTATGGTATACAGACACACAAACTGGATTTTGGAATTCATGCAAACTTCATTCGATTATAAAATGATGTTTGGTTTGGGACAAACTTCCGTGGTTCACTAGCCATTTGCATTAAATTAGAATACGTGACATTTCGAAAAATACTATGCTATCTCAATATATTTTTACTGTCTCTTTCTAACATTTGGCATATCCAGATTATGATTATCTCGTTTTGAAAACATAATAATCCTCTTTTCACAAAATCGTGTAAGTACAGACAGCCGAAAATAACTAGATAATGTAGAATATATGGTTATCTACGTTGTGTCTGTACATACGGTATTAGAACAGCTTAGGTAAACTGCTAGGTGACTCAATAATAGAGCCAAAAGATGTAATCTTCATGTTGATAACATTTTGGCAGCTTAAACAGAATAAAAGAAAATTAAGATCCATAGGGCTTCTGGGATTAGCTTCTGCGAAGAAAATAACAGTCTTTCTAGATTAGCCAGGATGACTTACTTATATCTTTTCATGCATGGACTGCTTTTAGAACTGTTCCACAATCTTGGGACAGGAGTGGAGTTGTTTTCATCCCGAAACCTGACAAGTTAGATAATACTGACCCCAAGGTATATCGTCCTATTAGTCTCTATTCAACCTCCTTAAAGTTTTGGAAAAAATTGTTGACAGATATATTAGAGATCGTCACTTCTATCTTCCTACTGAACGGTAGTCTAGACCTAAACTGCACAGGTCCAAGCCGAGCTGATAGCCACTAACGCATTGTGAGATTGATCACTGTTTTAGACGAAAATATTATTCTGTTTACAGATAGTAAATCTGGGCTCAATTCATTACGGAATCCTTGACCACTTCCAAACGTTCCAAGGACTGTAAACATTTTATTAACCTTTTTTTGCGTTAGAAATATTTTCAAGGCTATATGTGTTTTGGCTCAGTGTGGTATTGAGGAAAGTTTGATAGCTGATGCTTTGGCTAAAACGGGTTCCCTTCTACAATTCATTGGGCCTGAACCGGCTGCGCCCATGAACTTTAATAATGGTAAGAGAGCTATTAGGTTAACAAACTGCACTTTATTTTTAAAGAAACGCCAACTGAGAGTTTTGGTTGTTATTCTGACAAGTCACGGCCTTCTTAAACTCCATTCACAACGAATAGGGCTTGTTCAAGATTCCTTGTGTGAGGATTGCATTGAAGAGGACGATGCTAGCATTCACTTCGTTTGCAGTTGTCTAGCTTTCCAGGTAGCTCTGTCCCGGATCCTTACGATAGATCTTTTAATGTAGGTCAGTTGTCTTCCTTGCTCTGGTTCAAACTTATGCAGTTAGTTTGCACGAAGAGTCTGTGTGATAATGAGTGTGCAACGTGCTTGGGTTTCCGACCAACTTTAATACTAATAACAACGGATGGATTTAATAAATCCGATAATGTCCCAGTCTCGAAAGAGATGTTGAAGAATTTCTTGATTCAATAGAATGCGATATTCGTTGTTCGCAACCTTAACTGGATCCTAAACGGGTTGGATCACCTCTCTTTCAAAGGTAGATAGCAATCTAATGTTCAACTTTTGATTCCAAAAGTTAGCACAGGTTTTATACCGGTGTGAAGTTTTTGGACGCTTTTAAATTTTTGGACACTTTTATAATTTGGACAGAAATTTACGCGAGTGTCCAAAAATAATTTTCTAGACAAAATATGGATTTTAGACAGATATTTGGACAGGTGCGCATTTATAAATAGTGTAAATAAAATAACTTTTTCTAAAACATATTAAATTTTTGTATTTTATATTATTATGTTCAGAAATTATTTTAATCAACAGGAATATAGTATGCATACAAAAGAATGTAATTATGGCTTATGGTAAATTACAAAAATCTCAGAGATTGGCTCGCATAGTGGCTATATAGGTTTGAAAGGGCATGCATTGTGGAATTAAATCACCTAATGCCATTTCGAAATGAGCCGTAGGGCTCTCGTATATAATTTTTGAACATTGACGCTTTTCGCGATTTTTATATGGAAGGAAGTCGTTGTGGCTTATGGTAAATTACAAAAATCTCAGAGATTGGCTCACATAGTGGCTGTATAGGTTTGAAAGGGTATGCATTGTGGAATTAAAATCACCTAATGCCATTTCGAAATGAGCCGTACGGCTCTCGTATATAATCTTTGAACATTCACGCTTTTCGCGATTTTTATATGGAAGGAAATCGTTGTGGCTTATGGTAAATTACAAAAATCTCAGAGATTGGCTCGTATAGTGGCTATATAGGTTTGAAAGGGTATGCATTGTGGAATTAAATTCACCTAATCATCCTACGGTTTATTTCGAAATGGCATTAAGTGACTTTAATTCTACAATGCATGCCCTTTCAAACCTATATAGCCACTATGCGAGCCAATCTCTGAGATTTTTGTAATTTACCATAAGCCATAATTACATTCTTTTGTATGCATACTATATTCCTGTTGATTAAAATAATTTCTGAACATAATAATATAAAATACAAAAATTTAATATGTTTTAGAAAAAGTTATTTTATTTACACTATTTATAAATGCGCACCTGTCCAAATATCTGTCTAAAATCCATATTTTGTCTAAAAAATTATTTTTGGACACTCGCGTAAATTTCTGTCCAAATTATAAAAGTGTCCAAAAATTTAAAAGTGTCCAAAAACTTCACACCGATAGGTTTTATAAATGCTTTATAAAGTGCGAGTGCTCAAGACTACGTTATTGTGATTTCAACAATGTTGACTGCGCGTAGAATATTCAAGAAGAAGTTAAAGTGTTCTAAAGTGGCGTAATGATTCTTCAGGTGATTTTAGAGTATCTTCTTGTAATCGGTATCAGAACTTCTAACTTTAATCTGCCGAAAATTGTCCATATTCGCTGAGAATACGTATTACGCTTCCTGGACCGCATTAATATTACCAGGAACCGGTTATATCCGGTAATAGATATTATAGAGAGAAGAATTAAACATGATACAAAATGGTCTCGTGAACACATAACTAAGTAAGATTCTGGCCTTTCGCCTCGTATTTGTCCTATTTTTTACTTGCGCTTGCCGATTGAATGTGCAAGCCATAACTGACTCGTTTTGAGGTTGTGATGCAACAAGTGATGTGAGCGGTGGTCGTAGTACTTGTATCATTTACACCTTCGTTTTGTTCTCCACTGATAAACCCCTTTCCTTAGTTTTATAAGACGCTCATCCTTCTGAGATACTCATTACAGTAAATGTTGCATAGTTAAGCAATCTATCTACACGATCGGAAAGTATACACAAAATTACAAAGAAAGAGATATGAAGCTTTCGTACAGTCTACTGTTTCTGTTTACTTAACTTTCAATTTACTATCTGCGGGTGATACATCTAGCGGTTCATTTTATTTAATCCATTTAATTTTTCCTAACATTTTTTTGATTCCGCTTCCAACTTTTGCAATTGTTGTAAAATACGACTATCGACCATTTTTTGTCATACCGTTTGACTAAATGTTGAAATACTTGCAACATTGGTTCTCAAATGTCTGATCAGATTCTATGCATTTTCCGTATCTCTTAAATATTTAAATTCTTGGGTAGATAACGTTACATTTTCAAGAACCGAATAGGTGAACATATTGAGAAAATAACTGTCAATCTGCCAGATTATAACTTGAAACCATGAGTGGTATCATGAACTTATACCGTGTATTGTTTGATCTAGAGTTTTTGTATTGACGGTTTAAAATTTTTTTCTTAACAGCTTTTGTATTTCTGGAACAATATGATAGTTGATCCCACCCAAATATATATATATATATATATATATATATATATATATATATATATATATATATATATATATATATATATGGGTCATTCCATTATAAATATTTCACGATCGGTTCAGTTTTCATCTCACCGATTTCAATTTTTTTGGTTTTATCGTGTTACTTGAACAAAAAAAAAACAGACACGTATTTTTTTGTTAAGTTTCGTGACCTTTAGTTGTCCCGTTATACGGTTAAGAAATTGGGCAGTTTTTCCGACTTTTAATAAATTTTTGTTTGGAGGTTACATTAAACTGGTATATTTCCGATTCTACTAAAGATATCGTTAAAAGTGACATCACTTTAGAAAGACCTTAGATAGTGTTAAATTATTCAATAAATAATTTCATGAAAGTACCGTTATTTTAAGAGTTTTACTGAAATGAATTTACAAAATGTTTTTACCTGTAGAGGGCGCAGCTACTAATCCATAAAAAAGTTAGACATACCATTCAAAAGCTGAAGGTTCCACCTTTCTACTGATATATATTTTGTAGATGTACAAGTTTAGCCAATACAACGTTTTAAAATGAAAATTTAGTATTTTTCTCTTCGATTTTATTATGAAACTCCTGTAATACACTGTAATCAATACATTGATAGATAATTGATATCTCTTTAAAATCCATAATTTTTTAAGAATCTAAAATATTTATTTTAAGCCTAACATGACTTTAAACTCGAAACAATTTAATTTTTTTACACTTTTTCATAACACTTTCATGACACATTGAGTCACACAAATTCGTCGATATTGAAAAATATAAAATATTTGAAGTTGATGTTTCAGTAGATAAGCAATGACATAAAAAATGTATTCCAAATATTATCAAGTGTTATTTTGACAACGAATTCAAATTATTTGAGTTTCACAAATGTTGCAAAAGTCAGTCAGTATGATTGGTTCAATAATAAATTACAACAAATGTTTATAAGCAATATTTTTTTTATTTTTGAATGAAACTTAACTCTATACTACTACAATTTGAATTTTTTTTAGTTTGAATATAATTTTTATTGATCTGTGGTATTGCCTGATGTATTTGACGAGTATTCTTAACTGCACAAATGGTAGAAAATCTTTTGTTTAATTTTCTTTTAATGCTGGCATACTCCGTTTTGGTTACGTACTCGAAATGGATGGATTTTATATTACTTTTATCTTTACACCATTCGAAAAAGCCCTTTGGTGTATTAAAAAGGCTTGCGTCAATACTTCTAAAAGAAGCTACTCTAGCTGCCCTCTTAATCGTACCTCCAATAGCATCTGATGGTCCCTTACCATGACTTGTTGCGAAGAAATTCCATTCGCAGTCAATATCAAAATCTTCTTTATGGTAGTTGATATTTGCTAGATTTTTCTTATTTTTAAACTGCAAAACAGTTCCATCCATAAAGTAATATAATTTTTGTGGAACCGGATATTTGAGTTCAGTTTGGCCTTCTTGCATTGGGATTTCCTTTAGAAATTTGATAAATTTCGTTTGAAAACAATAAATTGCTGCTGCGTCGTGGGTTTATTCAACTGATATGACTGCATACGATAATATACTTATTTTATCTTCGGAGGACCTAAAGTATACAACGATTGGAAATAGCGTTGCTTGATGAGTGTAATAATGGGCTGCTTGTATCTCGTTTTGTGTTATAAATTTATAGTTTTCCGAGAAGTCCATAATAACGTGTTTTCGTAGTACTGACAAGCTACATTTTGGCGAATTGGGGAATGTTTTCAGAAACTCCTCGATGGGAGATGTAACCTTCTCTAGTATGTAGATGTTATCCTTAAAAATCCAATTGCTGTAAGTTAATTCATAGATGTTGATGAGTTTCTATTTCAGATTTTAATGTGTGAAGAAAAGTCTTCTCAAGCTTGCTGCATTCTTCACAATTTCCTGTAATAAAATGTAATTTTAGTTATATTTCGAAATAAAAACTTACAAAAAACAAATTGTTTACCTTCACAGCAGCTAAATTTTGACAACACACTGTCTTTAGCAACTCAGTTTCATTTTTCATAATAGCATTATCAGGCAAGAAATCCGATACAGCTGAACATAACAAATTAATATTTTGATGAATTACACATACGTATACATTATGTGTTCCGGCTCTCCTAACTAAAATGCATTCCTTTGGTCGCAGTTTCGCAAATTGAGAAAATCCGATTTTATCGAATGGGAATTCCTCAACAAATTTTTAATAGGCTTCAAAGAAATTACACAAGACGAGCAATTTTTGTTGTTTACTGCGTTCACCTTTTGGAATTACGAACACTAACATAGTCCTTTATTCCATGAAGCTGCTGACTAATATCCATACTTTTATAGAAACTTTTTACCAACGTAGTTGTTTTAAAAGAGATTACTGTTCTTTTTTTCCTTCCGTCCGGAAAGCTACCATGTACCATTTTCTTTGATTTTTCAACCATGTATTGTGCTGTCGCGAACTCGCTCATAATTCTTACTGATGACCAATGCTCCGGTACAAGCGTGAGAAGATAAATTTTATTTGAATAGCTTTCCTCTCGACGAAATGCTTCTTTAATGTTACGCAGAAGATTTTCTTCATCTTTATTATGATCTGGTTGATTGTTGTCGACAAATACTGGAACATTTGGAACTGGAACTTGTTGAACATTTTTGCAAGTTAACTCTACTATTTTATTAAGCTGCTGTTGCTTATAACTAGTTTCTGCGAGTTTGGATATTCTGCCAGGTAAACCGCCAACCGTTTGTTTCTTATATCACGACCTAAATTGTTTTTGACCTTTTTCGCAATATTAGCACTAACATGTCTCGTTTTTAGTTTCACATTGCAATGATTAACTATCTCAAAAGGATTGCAGCATTTGTAATTAACCATTTTATCAGAATGTTACGGTAAATTCAAAATCAGTTAGACCACTGGATGATACACTTTCAAGCACAATTTTAAAAAATCACTAAGGTATTTACAAATTTGTAGGACTATTTATATGAAAAGTTAAACTTAAAAATAACAATATCTTATTATGACTCATTGAAACACCTTCAAAATATTTAGACGTATGTACTACAATAAAATACAAAAAAGGTATGAGCCAAAACATCCTTAAATGACAAATGATTTTTGAGCAGGTACAAGTGTATTCAAATGTAATTCGTTGTTTTCGCATATGTCGTACGTTACAGATACTATTTTAAAAATTTGTGTTCATTTTAAGGTGTAGTCATTTGTGGACATACATGCATACCACTACTATTCTATAAAATAGAATATTTTTAAAAATCGACTAATTTTACTTGCCGTATGTAATGTTAAAATCGATAAAAATCAGTTTGCGAGTTTGAAGCTGTGTATCACTAGAAATAAATATTGGACATTTGAAAAGTTATACACATTTTAAACATATGTTCATTATCTATTAAAACGCTATAACGTACAGTTACAAATTTTTGTAAATTCTCCTCGTTTTAGCTGTTTTCTATATTGAAAGTATTTCAAAAATCACGTCTTTCCAATTTAAAATAATGTACCGGCTAAACTAGGTATTGTATATATATAACGTATGTACAATAGCAGAGCCTTCACCTTTCGAACGGTGGGTCACATGTCTTTATGGGTTGGTAGTTGCGCCCAATACAGGCCAAAACATTTCGCTACCTTAACTTCACTAAAATTTAGAATAACGGTACTTTCATAAAATTGTTTACTGAATAATTAAACATCATCTGAGATCTTTCTATCACTTTTAACGATACCTTTAGTAGAACCGAAAATATGCCAGTTCAATGTACCCTCTAAAAAAAATTATTTAAAAAGGTAAAAACCGACCAATTTTCTAACGAGATAACTGAAGGTCACAAAACTTAACAAAAACATACGTGTCTGTTTTTTCTGTCAAAACGACACTTGAAAATGTTTTAAATACATTTCTTATGTCATTGTTTATCTACTGGAACATCTGTGACTAATTCGTTATGAAAAAGTGTCAACAATAAAATTATTTCAAGTTTGAAGTCATGTTAGGATCGAAATAAATATTTTATGTTCTAAAAGTTTACTTATTTTGAAGAAAGATCAATTATCTATTATTATCTATACCAATAGGCCCAAATATAGAATTTTTTTTTCTCTTATTACAAGAGTTTCATAATAAAATCGAAGAAAAAAGTACTACATTTTCATTTTAAAACGTTGTATTGGCTAAACTAGGTCTTACTAGGTACTAACTAGGTGGAACCTTCGCCTTTTGAATGGCAGGTCAATTTTTTTTTATGAATTGGTAGCTGCATCCTCTACAGGTCAAAACATTTTGCTATATTCATTTCACTAAAACTCTCAAAAAAACGGTACTTTCATGAAATTATTTATTGAATAATTTAACACTATCTAAGGTCTTTCTAAAGTGATACCACTCTTAACGATACCTTTAGTAGAACCAGATTGATACTAGTTTAATATAACCTCCAAATTTTTTTTAAATTAAAACTGGGAAAAACTGAACAATTTTCTTAAAACGGGACAACTGAAGGTCACTAAACTTATCCAAAAAATACGTGTCTACTTTTTTTGTTCAAGGAACACGATAAAAGCAATAAAATTGAATTCGGTGAGGTGGAGTTCAAAAAGTGCCAATAATCTTGTGCAATATAATGGAATGACCCATATATATATATATAATTATATATATATATATATATATATATATATATATATATATATATATATATATATATATATATATATATATATATATATATATATATATATATATATATATATATATATAGATATATTTATATATATATATATATATATATATATATATATATATATATATATATATATATATATATAAATATATATATATATATATATATATATTTGATGTAGCCACCTATAGCGCGGATAATAGTATCGAGTCTGTGCGAGAAGGCTTCACATATTTTTAGTTAATGCTTTAGTCCCCAGAATGGACCATATGAAAAAATCCATTGGGTTTAAGTCCGGGGAATATGGTGGCCATAGTTGTAAAGAAATGAAGCTGGAAACTTTTTTTTGTAAAAAAACGTTAGGTTTCACGAGCTGGTGCCGAGTTTTGTTGCAGCGTCCAATGGTTTCTACCAAATTGTGTACGTGCCCAAGGTAACAAAGCATCGTTTAAAATATTTTCACGGTAGATTTGTGGATTAACACCCTGTTCAATGAAAACGAGTGGTGAGCGTCTTGCGGCAGTTACGGCGCCATCATCATTGATGCGGGCGCTTGCCTTTTAATTTGTACTCAAACCAAACACAATCGTTATGATTGGTTACATATTGCTGAAAATGTTTTTCATCAGAAAATACCAAATACTCAAGCTCGACCGCCACCCCCACCAACGTGCAATTGTTTTAACACCTTTGTTTTTGTTAGGCGAACTGCCTTTTGTGCAGGTGTTAGATTTTGCACTTTTTGTATTTTGTTGGGCTTCGATCGTAGTTAAGTTTTTAATATGCGCCCCATGCTACGAGCAGACACATTGAGATTTTTCGCCAGTTGAACTGCGCTTTGTCGTGGATTTGATGGTTTTCAGATGTCCACCTCCATGGCGGTTTTCGATGCTACCATAATATCTTTTAACGTGTAAAGGTCCAATACACAAAGATTTTGTTGATATGTAAATACGATATGCTCCCAAAATTTTAAGGGTAATAAATATTCAGATAATAAATTCAATTTGGTGAACAGACCATATTACTGATATTGTAATATGATACTCTGTTAGCTTCTTACAATTGGCGGAAGCGTGCTGTTAACAATTTATCTATATATTTATTAATATACGATAAGGCACATGTCTGTCATGTATATAGCAGGTATAAACATTTTGATATAAAATAAATCAAAAGACTTCAAAAAGCGACGAACCCGATTTTCCTATATGAAATCGAACCAAACTCGCATAACGTGTGCGCTTGTAATGGAGTCCACCGGATGAATTATCGTCGAACAAACATTTTTGATTTTGATTAGACAATCAAACAAAACAAAAACTTTTAATTTCTTATCATATAATCGTTGAGCGTATCGATAAATTTTTGAAGATGAAATTCCGAAAAATAAGTTTTCTTCATATCAGCGTGATTTATGGTTTATTGAATTATTTTTGTATATACGAAAGACACGAAAAATATTTATGCTAATTTAGCGCGATCGCAACTAAATAGGTTGGTTGGTTTGTTAACAAATTACATACAATTATGTGATGCAATCAAAAATTGATTTTATGATCGCTCGTTCGTGATTATGTATATATTATCGTATCTTGAAGATATACACAAAGTCTTTTTACCGTATAAATGTGATGGTGCTCAATTATTTTTATGGTATGTGGTCTTGGGTCATTGGAATAGCTAATGATTTAATGTTGTTAAACGTTCATTGCAATATACATACTTAAAAATAAACATCTAACGTTTTTGTGCGGTTGGGAATAATTAAATCATGAATAAATTAAAAATTTTACGTGCTGCCAGCACTAACCGATTCATTTTATTCATCCACGCAACAACCACGCAAAGATTACCAAAGTTTTGGTTTATTTGATCGATTGATGGTTATTACTTTGACATAAATATTTTTTTAACATTTTCTTGGGAATGTCTTCTGATTAAGAATCTAAACGAATTTCCTTTGGTCAAAGCTTTCTATCAAAAATTTCTAAATTATTTGTTTTAAATAAAATTAACAATGCAAAATTAGCTAAAACTTCGATAATAAATAACAAATTTTTTCAATAATATATGACAGATGCAGTAACATCGAATAGGTTAATGAAGATAATATCGCTTTAGACAAAATCTTTCACTTTATTCGTGTAAAATATTTTGTACTGAATATACTTTTGACAGTTTTAGATATATCGCACAGTTATAATTTTGACAACATTATGTTAATCTAATCATTATATCTTAACGGAATAATCTTTTATTTGGCAATTTTACGCGACAGGGCTCTTCATCATGTCATATAAAATTAAGTAACGACATTCTAGTATCATCACATCACACTTAATAGATTATAAGAGGTCATACTCGATTAGCTTGCATAGCAGAGTATGCTAATTTACAAAAACTGGCACGTATATCGCTTGAAAGCTATGGTGCGCAGTGGCCTACTTAATACCGAATAGTAAATATTTGTCATTCGAACAACCCTTAATTTGTGGGTCTATGATTTGCCTAAGTAATGGTGAATGACACACTTGTTATGATTTTTAATTTAGCATTGAAAAATTTGTAGTGAACATTAGTACTTTACCGATTTCTTACATTATTAATTATTTAATTTGTAATATTTAAGTCAAATTAAAAATAATAATGACAGCCAACTCTTTTTAAATATTTAATCATAATAAGTTTAGCTAGTAGTTAGTTGGTTTTAGTTTGTTCTTTCTCTTCGTTACAACAAGAACAGTATTAGTCTTGCAATAATAATTATATAATTAAAGGAATAATAAATAAAATAAATATCAACACACAAACAAATAATTTGGTCTTTAATTACAAAAACTGGTGACCCCGAGAAAGGACGAATTGAGACATATAACGCTTCCAGCATGTCGGCCACAGTAATTAAACCGGCCGTGTTCAACATCGACGATCATATATTATTAAACGTGTCTCTGCACCGCTTGATCATCGGAGAAAAACTTAAACAAAATGTAAATACTCAATTAGGGTTCCCATTTAAGGAGCTAACAAATAAATTAATCTAAATTAATCTGTTTTGCTTTCGATTTATTTGTGTTTTCGATATCGTTCCTCATTTTTGCTTTTTTGTTTCGGCGCGTTATACAAGGTGTGAATGATCCACCAACTACTCTATAGCCAACGAGTGAGGCAGACTTGAAATCAACATCAGGCAGCGTTTTAACGGAGGAGCCCAATATATCGATAACGGCCACTCAACTGGCTGGACTCATCAATTATTGACATCATCGCCAGAGTTGTTCTACGTGTAAATGTAATTTCATCTTATACACGGGAGACATCGCGAGCAAATATTAATTTGCCTTAGTACGGTTAGCACGGAAGCAAATAAATATGCTCAAAGTTGGGAGCGCTGGATGCACGACTCCATGACACCTTTGCGTATCTCATTACAAGCCCAAGGGGTAGTACACCTTATTCTACGTACAAATCTGAGCTGATCCGGGCCCTCGGTGAATTAGAGAAAACAAAACTTAACAATCTGATGCATGGCTTGACACTTGGGGACAGGAAGTCGTCCCAGCGGTTGAGCGTCATGAAATTAATTACTGGTAATAATTTAAACGAAGCAACACTTCGTCAATTTTGGATGAAGATTTTGCACCAATCAGTTCAAATGGTGCTCACACCATTGAAAACGACGTCTCTCTGTCAGACCTGTCAGAAGGGGCTGACAACGTGCATGAAACTATGATTCAAGCACAAATAAATTGTATGGAGACTTCTGCTTCCTGCTCTAATCCAAATTCAACTCTTTCGTTGGATAAAAACTTTTGGAATTCAAAAAAACATTGTTATCGAAGATTGCGGAAATCATTAATGAAAATTCTAAATCAGGAACCAATTCAAATTCACGAAGTCGTAACATTCTCGATAAAACTCTCGAAATTTTTTAATCCATTTTATGGTGAACCTTCAGCCCAAAATAATTTCATCTGTTTCTATCATTATCATTACGGCACAAAGGCGTTTAAATGTAAACCAATTGCAAATTTATATCAAATAATTTAACCGAAAACAATGTTCCAAAAAATAAATAGTCATTCACAATTGGGGGTGTGCAATGACGTAACTATAAAACTAACCGCCTTTTAATTTTCGCAATTTTTTTTCAGACTCGTTTTTTAATAGATACAGGTGCAATGCAAATGTCTCGGTTTTGCCAGCTCGTTTTGTTCGGAATCCAAGGGTCGATCCACCGGACAAGTGGTGCAGTGGTTAAAGCTTCGACACTTGGACCGGGAGGTGCTGGGTTCGAATCCCATCAGAGGCTAGATGCAAATCGAATTTTCATCATCGATTACGATCGGTGATGCTAATAAATACAACTAAGACCCTCTGATGGAGTGCAGAATTCCGTATCACGCGCCGACCCACCTTCAATGTCAATGTACAGGTTGACATGGAGCTTGCAATGTGCAGGTGGTATACTGTAGTTGTGTGAGTAGGTGAAGTAGGTGGGTTAATGATGTGGAGTGAATGAGTGGTATCACAATGGGCCTAAAAATTGGCCTAAGTGTGCAGTAAGCAACCACTGAAACCTACCTAAGGGTCGATCCATCATTCAGGTTGAATTCTCCTGGGAGTTCATCGTAGCTGACGTGTCAATGCTTATCATCGGTGCGGATTTTTTGACGCAAACTGGGTTGCTAGTTGATATGCTAAGACAGAGGCTCATATACTCGTTAACCTCTCTGTATACAAATGATACCTGTTCCTCCTACGATATTACTACAGTTTCTAGGATTGACAGGTCAGCAACAGATCCGGGAGTTTGTAATGTGATCTCAAAATTTTTAACTGCCATTCAAGGCAACATCAACATTGACAATACAAAAAATAACGTGACTCACAAAGTTGAAACGTAAAGATCACCGGTTGTATGCAAACCATAACGACTAGCACCGGACAAATTCGTCATTGCAAAACTCGGGATTTGTTGACCTAAAAAGCTAAAAAGAATGGAGAGTGTAGACCATGTGGAGACTTTCGTGCATTAAATAAAGTCACGATTCCAGACAGGTATTCGATCCCACCATCCGCAGGACTTTACACAAACACTCGAGGGCTGCACTATATTCACAACGATAGACATTGTTCAGGCCTGCCACCAAATTCCTATTCAACCGACTGAAATTCTAAAAGCAGCAATTTCGACACCTTTCGGACTATTTGAATATTGTAGAATGACTTTCGGCCTTAGGAATGCAGCACAGTTGTTTCAACGTCTTATGCATTCAGCACTACGCGGACTTGAATTCAGTTATGCATATTTGGACGATGTGCTCATTGCCTCTTGAAATTATGACAACATCTCGAACATATTATAATTATTTTTACTAAATTAGAAGAACATGGACTTGTTGTAAACGTTGACAAATGCGTTTTTTCGCAAAAATTGAACTTATCATTTGGTAACTGGATAAGGTAAATTACCGTCGCATGAATGGGTTCAAGCCAGCAAAAATTTCGAACGACCACAGACGGTTAAAAAACTGAAATGCTTTTTAGGCATGATAAACTTTTATCGACGCTTCATTCCGCAGGTGCTACTGCTGAAAAGTAATTTTTGAACGACTGCACTACACGGTTACACTAAGATCAGTCGAGTTCCAATACAATGGTCTACGGATGCTACTTTACTTATTCATCCATCATCATCAGCACCTCGGATCATCATGGTTGATGTTTCTGATACGGTGATCGGAGCGGTGGTTAAGCAGTTCATATCAGACACTTAGCAACCACTGGGATCCTTTTCAGTACGTCTCAATGATACGCAAAAAATATACAGTGCTTATGATCGTGAACTTCTTGCGGCTTATTCGGGGATCAAACACTTTTGACATCTTCTCGAAAGTCGTATATTCACGCTTTACACCGATCATAAACCACTCGTCTACGCTTTTAATCAGAGACCTTCTCTTCGTTACAACAAGAACATTATTAGTCTTTAAATTAATTATGCACCCCATAATCTACATAATATCGATATAATTTTATTTTGACAATTCGTAAAATCTCCACAGGAAATCCCTTTGAGACCAGAAAAATGGGCGAAAAGGAATTGTGCTATGATATAATTATTCAAAATTATTCGAAATGGTGGGGTATATTGACCGGGGGTAACGACCGGGGAATAATGAGCGAGCGTAATTATGGTGGGAGTAATGGAGGAGGCGGGGTTAATGTCCAGGGGGTATTATATGAGAAGTAATGACTGGGAGTAATGGGCCAGAAGCCAAATTGGTCGGGGAGTAATGGCGGGTAGGCATTGCCCGGGGGTAATATCCGGTGGGTTAAAGTCCTAGACCCCTTTATATGGGGTTAACAAGTGTTACGTCAGTGGATAAACACCGTCACCAATTAAGTGGAACGATTGTTTTATTTATTTGGTCCCATTTGAGAGGTGGCTGTAAATAGGGGACAATATGGATGTTGCCTCATATACCGAACCAAAATCGCCTATTTTCTGTTTTTGTATGACAAAATTGTTGGTTTGGGGCGCTTCTTTCAAAATGGCATACTGCTCTTGCAGTGTAATAATTTTGTATTAATTACTAATCTACGCCTAATAATTCACTTTACCTGGAAAATTTTAAAATCCACTAGAAATCCGACGTCGGATTAATCACATTGACTTTTAGAAGGCTTTTACAGGTTCTGTACAAGTTGTGGAAATAAAACGGTCTGGATAGATTAAACCTACTTGCCACCGTCATGTATTATATCAGATGCGCAACTAAATTTTCGGGTTTCACACGTAGATGGTGCTAGCGACACATCTAGTTGTCATTTATGTCAGAAGTTGAGTTTTGTTCATAGCGTGGACAGTTGTTAACGATAACCAGTTGTAATACCAGCAGATATCGAAACGCAAAAATATTTTTACTCAGAACGAAAATGTCGAGCTTTGTGCCAAACAAACAGCATTTGAGGTAGCTTTGCTTTTCTGCTTCAACTTGAAAAAAAAATACAGCTAAACCACGTGTTTTGCTTAAGGAGGCCTACGGTGAACATGCACCATCGAAAACTACCTGTGAAGATTGGTTTAAACGCTTCAGAAGTGCTGATTTCGACATTGAGGGCAAGAAGCGCTCCGGAAGACCAAAAACATTTGAAGACAGCGAGCTACAAGCGTTATTGGTTGAAGATGATACGCAAACTCAAGTACATCTTGCGGCGGCATTAAACACAACTCGCCCAAGTATTTCCAAACGTTTATATGTTATGGGAAAAATGCAAAAGGAGGGAAAATGGGTGCCGCATGAGTGGACTGAGAGACAGATCAAAAATCAAAGAACCACTTACGAAATTATGCTTTCACGGCATGAAAGAAAGAGCTTCCTGCATCGAATTGTAACGTAGGGATGAGAAGTGGATCTTTTTAAAAATCTCAAACCAGAAAGGAATCGTGTACTATGAGCTGCTGAAACAAGGCGAAAGTATCAATGAACAATGTTACCGGCAACAAATCATCAATCTGAGTCGTGCATTGCTCGAAAAACGGTCAGAATGGGATACAAGATCCCTTTCGTCCAGGACACCATCAAAAACCACACCCGCCTTATTCGCCAGGCCTGGCCCCCTCGGATTAACACTTGTTCCGGTCGATGGCGCATGGCTTGGCAGGGCTACACTTCGATTATGAAATTTTCGATTATCAAATTATGAAATTTACTAGAAGTCATGAATAACGGCTACTTCACCATGCCAACATAGAGGCCATCCAGGTACTGGGTAATATGGATTTAGTTAGAAGGCTCAAAAGAGTAAAGCCTTTTGAGAATGATCAAATAATAAATATCAAAGCTAAGGAGTACATCGATGGATGAACCCTTAATTTCAGTAAAAAAGGAATAATAACAAAGGGTTATTTTCAAAAAAAAAAAAAATACTGATCAAATCGCTCTTCAATCTAACAAAGCTACCTTAATTGATAAAATGAATTTGACAACAAGTTCCCTAAATTTCCAATTATAAAAGAGTTGACCGAGGAAATGCTACGTGCTGAATAACGGTATCATTCACAAATACCGGCACATAATTAAATATTTTACTACTTTATGATATTTTCAAACGGCCTTACAAGGACGTTTCCACATTTTATGTGTTTTGTTAACACCAATGTAAGACGCGACATTCTTCGCTTGTTTTCATTGAGATTATAATTTTCACACAATATTATTCCCAAAAAACCGTTTCTTATCACACAACACTCATAATTTATTAAATATATGCATCACCTAGAGGTTACAATATTATATCTAGCACTAATTCGAAAATCAAATAGATGCATGCAACAAATTATAAATTCGCGAAATCTAACCATCTAATAGCGTATGAAAGCTTAATTTCAAGAAATGAAAAATATGTTGGACAAATCTAACGTCAATTTCGTAACGGTACGGCGCCAGTGGATTAGTTATGATTTGTCTTATTTTTTTATATAAAGATCCACTTTGTCCAAATTTTTTGCATTGTCTATTCCACGTATGCATGTGGGTTTCAATTAATATGTAAAACGTTTTGATTACACACATGTTTTATCAACTAATTTGTCTGCACGTTAATTACCGTGAGAATAAAACTTGACGTATTAAGGTACACAAGTCATGCACATGCGCGCACGATCTAATCGATTTGATACGAAAGTTATGCCATATAATTCCATTGTTGTGAAATTCAGCAAAATATCATTATTATCCGTGTCAACTCGAACAAAATAAATTGTTTGCAAAAAATCAAAAAAAAAAAAAAAAAAACTATCATCGATCTTATCGCCCTCAAAACGAAATAACAGCGGACCAAACGTTAATTCCATTTTTATTGTGATATGTCAACTATGTAAATGGCATAGTTTACGCGCGATAATTAAATTTCAAGAGATATGAAAATTTATAAGAAAAATGTTAATTTGACAGTTAAACAAAATAAAAAAATAAACATCGATATTAAGAAGAAAGTGAAATGTGGCTTTATGTTTCGTGTGCGGACTACGAATTGAATACGCCGTGATGAATAATAAAATAATTCATGTATAAATTAGCGCGACGACACCAGACGATTGGTATCGAAACATATTTTCGAATAAGTAAAAGTAATCGGAATTTATGAATTATGATTTGATAATTAGTTACTGAAAGGTCGTAAATTGTTTTAAGAATGCCGCGCTATGATTATTGCAAATTAGAATAAAATTCTGATCGTAGATTATACGTGCATTTGCATATGCAAATTTAAACAATGCATATGGTATTTAATTCGTTTTCGTGACTAGGCTTGCTTTGCTTCAATCATATCGTATCAGTGCCATGTAAAATTATATGTATGATTAGGGACTATATAACTCTCTGTATATACGAGATCATCACTTTGCTCTTGTATATTTTGATTAATTTTAATTATGTATTATGATTTCTAATCTGACTTAGAACAATGTTGTCGTTAAAAACCTCACAGCTCAATCCCGATTGTCGTGCCAAGTCAATTTACGAGACTCTGACGAATCTAGAAATATAAATGGGTGTTCAGCCACTCAACCGATCAATTTTTCTTTTAAATTAAATTTGTTTACGGGAATGATTTTAGGAAAGGGTTTATGTGAAATTAGTGACATGTTAGAATCCGAGTGGTCCGTCCCCTAGAGCAAGGGGACCCTGCATATTAGTGATGATTCAAATTTTGCATAGGGATTTTATACCAAAATGAGCAGGTGTTCGTAATGGATGAAGCCCAGAGTTTTGTTTTGACAGATTTAAAAGAAAACAGAGAGACAAATTTAAATATAACTTTAATATTCTGTCAAAAAAGTAACATCCGAAATAATACACATATTCCCACGAATAATCCAATTATTAAAACATTTTTTCAAACGCATTTTCCGGAATCTCTTTAATGTCTTCTATCGACTGGAAACGAGTGCCTCGAAGTAGTAATTGGAGTTTTGGAAAGTGAAAAAGTCAGCCGGAGCCATATCAGGTGAATAGTGTTGTTGTTCGATGATATTTGTTGAGTTTTTGGCTAGAAATTCGTTCACAATGATGGCCTTGGGAGGTGGTGCGTTTTGTAGTGGTGCAAAATCCATGAGTTTTTTCTTCCACAAACCTAGCCTTTTGCGACGAATTTGGTCTCTAACTCCCAGATAATATTCTTTATTTACCGTCTAACCTTCTGGCAAAAATTTCGAGTGCACAACACTGCGATAATCAAAGAAAATAGTCAACATTACCTTGTCTTTTGATGTCAACATTACCTTGACTTTTGTGAGGCTGAGTAAGACGCCATTAAGAAGCTTGTTGACTGGTTTGCATGTCAAACTCATAAAGCCATGTCTCATCACCAGTTATAATTCGTTTTATGAATGTGGGGTCGGAATTGACTCGTTCTAGCATATCTTCAGCGACTTTTGGAGAAAATTCAGATCTTTTGGAACTAGTCGAGCGGGAATGCGTTTTATGCCCAAACAATCGTGTACAATGGCTCGTGAGATACAGAAAATTCAACGAACAATTCATTTCCTTCATTTTATTGATGTTAATTTCATCTTTTCTTGTTTGAGACAAATTGTTTGTTCGATATTTTTATTCATTAAAAGAATTGTAACACACTTGAGATAGCGACAAAAAACATGTTTACAATCCCTTTAAGCGGGATTTTTAAATGTTCATTTACCGTCACTTTTTTGACAGAATTTTATTTAGGTGCATGTACGAGGATTGCCTTTTATATTTCAGGATTAGAGAAGAAACACAAATATGTATTTATCAACAATGATTTTATTGTTTTACAAAAATTTCTCCATGAAGGTCAATACACTACGCGTTTCAACCAATTTTTGAAGCATGTTTTCCGCTCCGAGTCGATAATCGTTGACCTCGCAATTTAGTTTAGATTTGCGGAAATAAAAAGTCATTGGGTTTCACCAAATCGGGACTATACGACGGGTGACTCATTAATTGGATATTTTGACCGCTCAAATATTCAGTTGTTTGTGCCGATTTGTGAGGGCTCGTATTGTCGTGGTGGAGAATGATCCGTCGTCGGCGGTTGATTTTCTTTATTTCGCCGAAGACTTCTGGCAAACAAATGATTGTGTACCATTCATAATTAACGGTTCTACGTTGCACCAATGGTACGGTTCCGACGTGCCCAGTCTTTCCGAAAAAAACTGGCGGCCATTTATTTCGAGGTGTTTCGTGTGTGAATAACTTTTGTTGGATTTGGATCATAGTGGCACACCCATACGGTCGACTGCCGTTTGGTTTCGGACTCATAAGCATACATCCAAGATTCGTCCCCTGTCACGATGTTATAAACATGTTTTGTAGCATCGCGATCATATTTGTTGAGTATTTGTTTGTCAAATTATGTGGGATCATGTGAACAAATCTTTTTGACGGCCAAATGTTCATGCAATATTGACTATTGACACTATATATGCTGGTCCCACTAATGCCAGTACCAGTTCATTCATAGCATCAAGTTCAATGAAATAACATTTTAAAATCAGTATAACAAAAAAAGCGGCGGTATAAAAAACGTTCTGAGTAAACATATCGTCTAAAATGTCAAACTTTACGGTAAAGGCGACAGTTACCAGATGGCAGCACTAGGGTTGACAAATATCGATTTATAAAAGACAAGCCTCGGACATTGTCTCCATATAAGCTACAATAATTAATGTAGATATGCAATGGATATACTGTTAAAGTTAGCCGAAAGTTTCCAGCCGAAAGGTAATGCAGATAGTGTCTTTGCTATCCCAGCCGAAAGGCCGGACTAGCGGGTCACATAAGGTGATAGAGGAACGTTTGACGTATTTGAGATATTTTTTTGGGAATTTTTGTATGTTTAGTATTCGAGATATAGTCCATTGAATTCAGTATCTAATGGCTATAGTATGATCGATGGGAAAGTGGGCAACCTAGAAAATACAGAACGTTTTAATTATTTTGTTCCATACTTTTTAAATTTATTGTAATTAATATGTCATATGATTTGGTCCACTTTTGTAAAATTATTTATTTCCAGGCCGATTTTGGCTGTATTCAGGGGTTATTTAGTAGTACTATCACCTCGATAGTAGACCTAGGTATATCAAGTAATATTTCTAGCCGCTGTACAATATTTTTTCGCCTGGGATAGCAAAGACACAATCTGCATTATCATCTTTCGCCTGGAAACTTTCGGCTAACTCTAATAAGGTGCAATGGATCCAAATGAGCTTGTTAATGTTGTGCTTATAAAACATGTTTTTTGTGTGTCGATAAACTCGAATAAATTCAGCACACCCAAGAGCTTCATTTGTAAGAGCTTAATCGAGAGATGAAGAATCTTGAGATAGGAGTGGACGGTCGTTTAAAGGAGATGGAAAATAAGATTAAGCAAGTACAAGCTCGCTTTCAAACACATACCTTGCAACCTATTAAACGTTGCTATTGGAGTTACAGAGAATTACAACAGTTTTGGCCAAGTAACATAAAAAGCATAAGGAGATGCTTTAGGTGCAGGAAGTTAGATTATTTCATCCAGGATTGTACGCAAGGATACGCATTAAGAAAACTGGCGAGAAGAGCCGAGAGTGGGAACGCAGAACACCAAAGTGTTCAAGAAACGACCAAAACCAGAGGCAAAAGCTCAGTCCAAGATCAACAAGACAGAGACTGTGAGAAAATCGTGCACGTTAAGAGGACTCGAGGAATGAAGTGGCTTACCGAGTAATGGAAAGATCATAGAGGGAGGCCCAGCTCGAGATTCCAGTACGTGATGAGGGTGGGTCTGACAGTGGGGTTGATCGCTAAAGGGAGGGAGAGAGTGTGATTCAGAAGGCAGTGACTGAGAGACAAGCTAAGATGGCACGCGTTGTAATTGCTCAAATTGTACAATTTGAGAAAGTGGAAAAGCAGATCTCAAAAGGCATGATTGAAAAGGTTTATACAAAATTGTTAAAACGATCGATGATGAGCGATAACCAAAACCGGTATGACGTAGGATGTGTCTGTTCAGAACGATCAGATTTAAGGTGCTATAAATTCTATTCTACATAGATATAACAATTGGTGATCGAGTGGTTAAGCTGTACACCACCAAATGATATAATTCCAATACTCGCGGGTTCGAACATGGTTGGAGTTCATAATTTTGAGGCGATTATTATTCTTAACATGAATCGTTGTTCTTAACATGAATGTGAAGAGGAATATGGAAAAATTGTAATTTAAACAGTAACAGTGCAAGTTACGAAGTATAAAGCGAACAGTGCGGAAAGTAAAAGTGAACAGTTAAAGTGATATTAGTGACCAGTAAATGCAATTCGTAACTTAAACGCCAAGTGTTTTATTCGCAAAATCTAGTACGCATCCTTATAGTAAATGAATTTACAGCTGTATGTTTAAAACCTCTTCATTTCCATTCAAGAAATTCACTAGAATCCAATTGTTCTTCTAAATATACACTCTCAGCGCAAGTAATTCCCACTCAGTTGAAATTCTGCCAAAGCAGCTTAGATCATGGCTTAATGAGTCGTCCCAAGTGAAACATGGGTGTCCTAATTTTTTCCTGTGCAGCAGTATATGTTGATTCAGCGGTCAAAATATGAGATGGCCCACGGAGATGGATGTGTCCCTAATAATTGATTAGATGAACTTTGAATCGCTTGGTGATCGTTTTCCCACTCTATACTTCTTTTATTTTCTTTATGGCAGCCTCGTTAGTAGTGAATTCCATTAATTTTTGTCAGATAATTGATTCAAACTTTCTTTATTGTCTTCGAGTTGCATAGGTGACGGGAGCTGTTTTTAATCTAAAGGGTGGTTAAATTTTAAGGGCCGACGTTGAATGTGAACCACACCTAAACGTCAAGTTTTTTTCTGCATTTAATTTGACATTTCTCAATTTCAGACTAACTCAATTTGAACCATGGAAAGATACACAATCGAGAATGGTGGCAAGAAATAGCAACAGTGGATGATCAATTTTCGAAGAAAATCATCTTCAGTGATGAGGCACATTTTCACCTCAGTGAATTCGTCAATAAGCAGAATTGCCGCATTTGGGCGAATCATAACCCAAGAATGATTGTCGAAAAACCAATGCACCCACAAAGAGTGACTGTTTGGTGCGGTTTATGGGCTGGCGGCATCATCGGGCCGTATTTTTTGAGGCCTCAAAATGAGGCCGGTCAGGCAGTTACTGTGAATGGTGTTCGCTATCGTGAGATGATAACGAACTTTTTATGGTCCGAATTGGAAGATATGGATGTGGACGATATGCGGTTTCAACAGGACAGTGCCACTTGCCACACAGCTAACGAAACAATGGCTCTTTTGCGCGACAAATTCAATGGCCGTGTTATCTCAGTGCGTTGGCGATGTCAATTGGCCGCCAAGATCATGTGATTTGACACCGTTGGACTTCTTTCTTTAGGGTTATTTGAAAGAAAAAGTGTACGTCGATAAGCCAGCAACAATTCAAGAGCTAAAGGATGAGATAATTCGGCACATTGACGGCATAGAACCTCAATTATGCCTAAGCGTCATCGAAAATTTGGACCATCGGGTGGAGGTGTGCAGCCGAGGTCACGGCGGCCATTTGGCCGATATTTTGTTCCATACATAATTGAACCATACCATATTATCATAATAAAAAGAATTGACAATAATTTCCTAAATAATTTGTGTTTTATTCAAAATCAACATCGGCCCTTAAAATTTAACCACCCTTTATAAGTCAATAAAGTAATTTTTCGAGTGACGAGTATAACATCGTCGGCATACGCAAGAATAAGCAGTACCTATATTATTTCTCTATGCTCTATTGTTAATTGTGCAAACTAGTCTACCACAGTCAATAATATTTCATTCAATATAAAATTAAATAACCGCGGAGAAATCGAGCATCCTTGGTTAATCCGAACGTTCCCAAAAGCAAAGCTTATCGTAAATTATGCCGTTCATCAAATAGTGAGGTATGTATTGCTGCAAGTACTGAGAGATTACTTCTAAATTTACAGTATTGAAATTCGCCTCGATTCCAGCGTGCCATTCTACGTCTAGGACTCGTTGAACAATGTATATTCGATGATCAGTTGAACGGTTGGCGAGAAACGCAGCTTAATATGTTGTTGGTAAATTTAAATCCTCATCTATTTTGTATCCGAATAGATTTTGTAACCAACATTACAAAGTATAAATGTAGTCGTGTGTAATAAGTAAGTAAGTAAGTATAAGTATAAGTATAATTGCAGGGCCTTCGGAATTGGATCTTGAACAGTGTCAGTTGTAGGGATTGAATCAAATTATCATGCGCATGGTTAAACAGTTCATCGGAAATACCATCATTACCAGGAGCAGCTTCGGTGGATGTGATTTGTTTTTTATATTAAAGGCACCTTCAGTTTTTGGTAGCTCTAAGTCAAGATGAGATAGGAACGTTATTATTTTAGCAAATTACAGTTTAGTTTGTAAGACTTAGCTGTGTTACACTAGCGCAGTGACCTAATTAAATTATCACGGGTGGGGTTTAATTAGATATGAGAAAATAAAACTGTAGTTGATTGCGATCAACTTTATTCTGTTTTTATTTAATATTTTTACGGGTTTATATACAAAATTTATGTACTCGTATGTTAATTATACTAACAACAATTAAATACTAAACTTGCTGATTTTGTATTATTTAAGGAAATCAAATGCAATATTTATAAAAAAGAAACGATGAATTATGCAAAACTACGTATGTTGCACTTTAATTACTTTAATAAAATATTTAATACGAAATATGAACCGCTGGAGTGGTTAGCTAACGAGTTCATTCTTTTGAGTATGTAGCATGCGATCGTGATGCGAGCCACTAGAACTGCTACACAAATCGCCAAATAGTGATGGTAATCATGTGCGTTGACCTTGGTTGCTGATGACTCCAGTGTCTTCTTGTGATCTTTAATGGCTGTCCCAATTGCTTCGATTTCTGTAGTATTTATCTTTTCGCTCAAGTCGAATTGTGGCAGAAAATAAAGTTTAAACTAGCTGCTGTCTGTCTTGTCCCCGGATACTGTAAACGTATTTCGTTTTAAATTGCAGCTTGAATGCAGCTTCAAAACTCCCTCACCATGAGCGAATATTGTTGTTGTTTCAGATGTGCCACCGACTTCATGCTCCCAATTCACGTTGCAAGTTATTCTTGAGTTTACTACGAAGACCTTTGCGTTGTATCTGTGTGAAGAAATCCAAATAGTGTTGACTATCATCTGAAGTATCTGGGAATTTGTTGGTATTTGGCCATTCTGCTTGAGTAACTGTAATCAAAGAGTGCCTGCCGTATGTTGCATTAGCAGAGGCGGCACGTATTTATCCTGTTGGCATGTCACCATCAGATAACTTGAGGATGACTGAATATATACATAATTCTGTTGATGTAGTGTGGGTACCGGTATAATACGATACAAGGAATATCGGGTTCTCTGTACCAAAAAGGAATTTTTACTTCAAAAGTTATGATTTCTCTAATTTTTATGGTTCTGACGGTTGTGATTTTGTGATTTTTGATATCTTTATTTCGATACGGTCTTACTCGGCTTAATATTGTTAATTATCTGTCTGGTTTGTTTCTGAAGTTGGTGTGCGCTCAACATGAATGAATTAAGTTTACCTTCTATACTTCTGTAACAGTATCGGTCACCGCCGATTGGAATGTGTGAAGTTCATATCTAACATTGTATGAAGAGCAATGTCTATGAATTCCTTCTTCTGATTTATTTCTTCGTAGTCTTGCTTCATGATATTCACTGTCGATTCTGTTATAGATATTTGTTGCTGCAAAAGCTTCTGCGGTGATGTTGCTGGTTTAGATTAAGGTTTGATATGCTCTCCCTATAGCAGTTTCCAGCAAGTTATCAGACTACTTTGGCCAATTTTGTCAAAATAGATATCTGAATGGGTGTAAAGCAAAAAGTTTGATTTATTGCTTGCTCTGGTTACTGGTCTCTGTTGTGGCTAATGCGATTTCTTCTGATTTGAATCGTCTGTGACTATACCACACTGATCTGCCCCTTGCGCCTCGTCTTCTGGTAAAACGGATATTTTGGTAATTGCTCTTTTATAGAGAGCATTCCTCGAGCTGTATAACTACGCGTACCAAACCGTCAGCGCCCGTGTGGGTTTCAACAATCTTACGTCTTATCCATCATGCAATTCGAGATATGTTAGATCATTGGACATTAGACGTAGTGGCCTAATCATATGTAGTTCCTATGATCTTTTTTAGGTGGGTTTTAACTGATTTTACACCAGTTCCCGATAACCCACCAAAATAGGATGATGCAGGCGGTTGAAAATGCCAGGTTATGCCCTCTGCTGACAATTGTTGGGCAAAAATACCGTTGAAGTTGCTGTTTGATCTTTTTGTGTCCTTTTCAGCTGATTATTGGCTCCAAGCTCGTGCCACTGTCAGTATATATGTGAGTGCATAATCCACGCCGAGATATGAATCTTTTAAGGGCTTCAAGAAATGCTTCTGCAGAGAGATCTGTTATCACTTCAACATGTATTACTTTAGTTGACTGGCAAACAAAAAATGTCATGTATGCCTTATAAGCTTTGCACCCTCTTCCTTTATGGTTGTTTTTATTGGTACGGGACTGGCATAGTCCACTTCTGTATACTTAACTGGTCTCGCTGGCCTAACTCTTACCGAGGGTAAACTTGTCTTCAGTTGATGTTCCCCTGGATTGATTTTGAACCTGTAACATGTAACGCATTTTGAGATCCAATATTTTTTCTGCACGAATGAAAATGGGAGTTCGATTCCTCCATGCATCATTTTCAAACGTACATACCTGGATGTGCTGCCTTCTACTAGTACAATTCCCTCTGGATCCAGAAATGGATTTAGTGCCAGTAGCTTGCTTTTTTTTTATCTATATAACTATTTTTCATTAGCTGAGTTATTTCCAATTTGCACTAACAGCTTTGTGTGTGCTTTATGGTAACCTTCCCAGCTTTATTTAAATCGCATTTATTCACGATTATTTTTATGCACTTCTAGTGTAGTGGTAGTTAAATTGATATTTTTATGTCTGTTGTTTCCAGTTCCTCTAGCAGTTTTGTATGCCAGACCAGTTGCCATACTTTGTTTTAAGCCAATGAGGTCCTGACCACCAGAGTTTATGATTGATTAATTCATCAACCGTTATTCCGCGGCTGTCGCAATCAGCTGGATTATCTCTTGATTTGATGTGTCACCATTGCTGTAGTTCTGTAAGATTCCTAATTTTTGATATTCTGGTGGCAACGTAAGCTTTATATTTCTGGATATCTCCTTCTATTCAGGATAAAGCTATGGTTGAATCGGTTCATGCGATAGTTGGTGCTTTCTGAAATTTAAGTCATTTGGCCAACAGAAGAGTTCAAGAATTTTGCCACAAATACGATGCTTTCAAATACGCATTTAATTTATCTGCTGGTGTTGATCGTGTGATGATTGGTAATGTTTGTCTGAAATCACTTGCCTATAATATAAGAGCACCCCCAAATGGCAGTTGTGTGCTGCGTAAATCTTTCAACGCTCGATCCAAAGCATCCAACGATATTTCGTGAGCCATTGTGCACTCATCCCATTCAATATTTTTGCATTGTTGAAGTACCTTTGCCATTTCAGGTGTTTTGGAAATATTGCATGTTGATATTTCTGTTAGTTCCATATTTAAAGGCAACTTCAAACCTGCATGCACTGTTCTTCCATCATCTAATAAAGTGGCTGCAATTCCAGAGAAGGTAATGGGCAATGCAATAAAGTTGTCTTTTCGTATGGAAGGAAAAATTAACGAAATTACAAAGGTTTTGCCCGTACCTCCGGGAGCATGCAGAAAATATAATCCACCATTGTTTGCATTAACTGATTGCATAATAGTACTTGAAATATATTTTTGCTGTAGATATTGCTGTATTTAATTCATCAGTGTTGTAGTTCGTTTCGCGTTGTATTTCGCGATCAAATAAATCAGTAATTGCTCGATTTGGTGCTGGCATTTCTAATTGGCTCAACACTTTATTTCCAATCACTAAACAAATGTTCTCTACGTAAATTAATGTTATACATGTCCTCATTGTAATGTAAATCAGGATTTGTAATTGTGTTGCGAGCTTGTCGTAATATGTCTTCTGTGATCGTATCTTTATGCTTTGTCGGTAAGTGTTGTATCTGCTAATGAATTATCCCATAATGTTCATCGTTCTGAAGTAATTTATCTTTTCGGCACAAAGAAAAAAGAAGTTAATGTTGTCTCTGGTGGCTGTGCTGCTCGTCTGGCAATATTCTCTGTTGTAAAATTTACTTGTTGTCCATTTTCCAAATGAACGATCAAATGTACTGCTGTGGGATATCTCTCATGAATTGAAACAGTATGAATATGCGCCATACTGTGTCATTTCTGAATTGCAATATTCTACATTTATATGAGCTTTGTATATTTTTGGTAATAAAGGTGAATATGGTACTTCAACGGTATCCAACGGTTCTCAATTTCAACGTTAGTATTTAGCACTTGCATTTTTATTGATCTTCCATTGTCTTCAAAGGAGCGTCGGCGATACAATGGATATCCAGCGTTGTTTGTAATCGTTTCAGGAATTAATTGCCTGGGATATCTTTTAGAGCATTTACCATCGATCATATATGGCGAAGTTATGTTATATGTTCCACATGGGCCATTGAGTCGGGTATTTCTGCAGATATAATGTTGTCGATCTCATTTGACTGAATTTTATCCATGCACCAAATAAGATTTTATGTTTTGTTTAAACACTCGTGCAGTGATCGTTTAGGAGATTGTCCTCGCAATAAGCAATTTTTAATTTCCGCCCAATTCGGATTGCATGTAAATGTGATGAATAAACTGAGACGTCCATAATTGTGGACGTATGACATCGCATCCTGCGCATATTCATGCATGTGTCTCGGACTTGCGGTGTAAGTTGCTGGTAAAATTGTGACTTGCCCAAGGTCACATATAATGCCATCGATATTATTGAATGTTACGTTAATGTATTCTTCTGATTTGTTTTGACATTTATATGTATGCGAATTCACCTCTTCTTAAATGCAGACAATGACCGTATTATTATTTGTTTAGCATTATGGAAAAAACGAAGAGGTTTTTAAGATTTTGTTGGTATTTTTTTATATTATTTTAGGTTAGATTAGATTAGGTTTCAGTGGTTGCTATCGCACACTTAGGCAAGTTTTGGCTCATTGTGATATCACAGGATCCGACATCATTAAACTCCCTTTAAACTCAACTAGTGCTATTCACATAACGTAAGATATATCGCACATTACAGCTTTCGATATCAGAGAGGCTGTTCATAGTGTATTTTCCCAAATGATCATGTCTTCTGTCAGCTAGCGCAGGACATGAGCATAGGAAGTGAACAAGAGTCTCATCCTGCTCCTCGTCCTTGCAGCTGCTGCAAAGGTCATTTGCATTCAAACCCAGCCTTCTCACTTGATCTCCGAAAAGGCAGTGTCCGGTAACTACCCTTACAATTCTACCTAAGTCACGATTCTTTAGTGTGATCAAGATCTTGGATCGCTTCAAGCTCAGCTCAGGCCATACTTGATTCGTTAGCCTGCCAGTCAGACTAGCGAGCCACCTAGCATTTGCCAAGGCAACTGCTTTCCTATGACTTACTGCTTTCAGCCCAGACGTCGGCCTTCCTACATATTCTCTTCCTGGTTCCAGTTGGAGAGTCGTATCGTACCTTGCTAAACCGTCTGCCCCGCAATTTCCCTCAACGTCAAAGTGGCACGGAACCCGGACCAACTGGATATTGAAGTGTTCACTCATCTCGTTAAGAGATGTGTGACAATCCAACGCCACCCTTGACGTCAGGGAAACTGAATCTAGTGAAATAAGGGCCGCCCAACTGGCCACACAGATTGTGATATCAGTCAACGGTAAGTAATCAAGTAGACGAAAAGATAAACTTACATTTAATTCAGCTGTCGGTGATGAATTTAACTCTCTCGGAGTGAGACTATTCTTCCAATCTCCCTAGAGGGGAAAATCACCTTAAAACGCTCGCAAAAGCACAAAAAAGGTGTCATATAATCCATATTAACGAGGTCATCCCTCACAGAATTGGCTATAGTTGAGGGCCCTTTTTGCAGGCACTTCCTTCCTAGCCGTATTGACCGCCATTTGCTTACCGATAATATCCAACGGGAGAAGGTACAGCATAACCTCTAAGGCACTAGTGAGGGACGTTTTCAATGCCCCACTAATGAGCAAGCAAGCCGCCCTCTGCACCTTCGCTATCATGTTCCTGTATGATAATTTATCCAGAGCTGGCCACCAAACACTCACACCATACAGTAGTATGGGCCTTATTACTGCCGTGTAAAATCAGTGCACCCTGTGAATCCCCAGGAATAGGGGAATCGCCCTATCAATAAGGGCCAGCATTGTACCATTTATGCTTGGTGGAACCATTACCGGAATTTTATGTCTCCTAGTGAAAAGGACCAGCTTTGTTTTAGATTGACCCGCAGTGATTGACAACGCATTCTGCATCACATCTCTGATCGTACATACGTGCTTCCTCGAGACAGCTTTCGCTAGGTCATCGGCATAAGCAACGCCTATTCCTTCCTCCTCCAGTTCCAATAGTAGTCCATTTACTACATTCCAAAAAAGAGGAGAGAGGACACCTCCCTGGGGTGTTCCCCGAACAACCCGCCTTCTAACGGAGACTTCATTCAACTCCGCTATAACCCTTCTGCTACCTAGCAGGTGATCAATTAGCCTAGTTACCGGGTATTCAATCTCAAGTGGCAACAATCCTTCTCTAATTGCCTCCATCTTCGCGATGTTGAAAGCGCCTTCGATATCGAAAAACGACACCTACGAGTATTCTTGTAAATCCAGTGACTTCTGAATTTCCCGAGCCAAGGTATCTAATTCCGTGTACACGGACTTACCCTTATGGTACGCATGATGAGACCGTGCCCAGTTTCTGGGTACAGTTCTCGAACGAATATGGAGATCCAGCAACCTTTCCATGGTTTTCAGCAGAAAAGATGACAGAGTCATCCCTAGACCCGCAGTCAACCAAAGGCTCCGCAATCGACGCTTCCCCACTACTCTGGAAGTGAGTTTCCATCAAGAGTCTCTTCACTAGAAACCGTCCATTCCCCATCTGGTTTTTCAGATAGCCTAGAACAGCTGGATTAGTAGAGATAATCTTTTTTAAGTGGGAGGTATTCGAGACCCTTTCCATTCTATCACAGAAGAGCCTTCACGCATTCCTTATAGAGGTCCCAGTCTTGATTTTTGCTTGATCTTTTCGCTCTATTGAAAGCAGACCCACAGACTTTCCGGCACTCCGCAAGTGCCGAGATCCACCAAACAGGTATTCGCTTTCCCCTCAGCTTTGTTAATGGGAAAGCTTTCCTCATAGAGGTATTGCAAGCCCTAGAAGAGTATCCACGATTGAATCCAGATTACTACCCGTGTCGGAGAGTCCTGGGGCTTTAGATGGAATCATGCCCTCGAATACCTCCCTACATACGTACCATACTGTCCTTCGGGGATTTCTGAACACGCACTGATTTGTAATTTGAAGATTGAGCTTAAACGTTAGGTACCGATGGTCGGAGAAATAATGCTCTTTCACCATCCTCCATTCCCTGATCATAGGTGAAATAAAATCGGAGACCAGAGTAATATGCAGAACCTCATGTCTATTGCTAATAATAAAGATGGGTTCTCGACCTATATTACTAATAATGAGGTTAGTTTTTAAAATAAATTCGAAAAGTAACTCATTCCTGCCATTGATGCCCGAGCCTACCTCAGATGGTATGGTGCGTGTTTTCGTCGTACCCTAGAATAACTTCCACCTTCCTCCTTTCCGCGTCCCAAACAAGTGCCTCCAGTAATTCTCGGCGGCACTGGCTTCTCCCGGTTTCCTCCTCTCCGTCTCTATACAGACCGCAGTGAAGTCCTCATTGCAATACTGTGGAAGTAGAAAAACATTTGTATATTATTTTCCACCAGTTTAAATGATCTGATCTTTTCCGTCCACAAGGGCAAAAAAGGGTGTACTTGTGAAAATACATTATTTTCCCGCTGGCGTCACTTAAACATCAACAAATTTGTTTTAGAAATAAAGAGACTTTACAAAACCATTGTTTTTGTTTGACAGGAGGTAATATAACTTACAAAAATGATGTTATTGGAAAATCACACTCTTCTAGATCGTATTAAAAAAGAAAGTTAAACAAAAGAACTCTGGTTTTTTTTAAATTAATTTGTTGGTGGGTGCGCTGCGATTTCTCTAAAAAACACTAAAAGTGGAATAACTTTGTCGAAAAAATTGTACTTGGCTGTTTTTGTAGGGAATGAGCCTCCCTATTACGCTGCTTCGTTTGATCGTCCAATTCTGGGATAGCAATGATGTTATCGACTGATCTGTTCGGACGACCAAACACTCTAATTTATGATTAATTGCATGAGATGTGTCAGCTTGTTAGGAAATGTCCATATCGCAAGAGAAAATTCAAGATGCTTTCTGAAACGAAGAAGAGAAAGAGTATATACGGGGGTTTAAAGAGATAGTTAATGGTCAAAAGGGCTGGTAGAACTTTAATACAAAAGTTTTATCAATGTCATTGCTCTTCGTAGAAATGGGACAAAAGGTCAAGATCAACTATACAAGTCACACATCCTAAAACATGTAATTTTTCATTTAATGTTTTACATAATTCTTATTTTCCACACTAGAGCACTCTGTTTTAATAGAAACTACCTTCAATTAGTGATATTTGGTCGCCTAATTTTAACTTTAAATTGTGCAATGCGAACCATTTCTTACATAATTGCGTACTGTACGCGAACCATACAAAATTTTCTAATCAACCGCAAATGATGGGATTATGAAATTCAAACTTATTTTGATCAAACCGAAATATTATCTGACAACCATTTAGCATATAAGTTATGTTAATTGGTGGGAAAGTTATAAACAATTTTTTTTTGTTTCTTTCGTACGAGTATTAATGTTTCTGTTTTTATATTTTACGACTTTTTATCCAATCGCAGATAAGTAGGAATATGTTTCTAATATTCGTTTCTTAATTTCAGATAAATTGATTTATTGTCAATCATTAATTTAATTTTAAATGATAATTTCGATGTGAGGGGGTCATTATGCAGAATCGAGCCACTATGATAAAGAACGGTTAAAATTTTGTCGTTTAGGAATTCATTGCATTAACATTTTGACAAAAACGATGTCATGATTTTTATCTTTTCACAAAAGAACGTTAAAAATGTTCACGCGATACACAATGAAAATGTCTCAATTTTATGCTGTCTGCCCAGTTCTCAACAACCTACATAAATTATACATACGTTCAAGAAGTGTACAATTTTAATTTTCATGTATTAATTAACAATGCGGTTATGTAAATTTTTACTATTATACGCTATTTACACGCACACACACATACACTAAATTAAAATTAAGAAATTTAATAAATCTTACATATAGTGATGAAATAAAATGTCTCGCATCCTTATTTTACTCAAACATTGGGCCCAGGAATCAGCATGATTCAGATAAACACAATAGGGATGATTTGAAATATTGCAATCTTAGTATTACCCAATGTACTTTGCAAACAATGTAGTAATGATTTCCAAATCAATGCTCAACTAACAATGTATCAAATTGCATAGAAAAATGTTTTCACTTATCAGTGTCAACTGATCATAATCCGCGAGCATCATATAAATCAAAATTACAAACAACTGGGACATTCATGATCGTACAATACTCTGTGGTACGTGCTTATGACACCATAAAATATACAAATTCCTTTAATTTAAAAGTAAATTTAATTGTTTCGGAATCAATCATAACTATAATTTTCTCACACGATCTAGGTATGTGAGTAACGATATATTATTGGTACTCCAAAAGACGTTATCGTTGCGCGAAATCCGATAATGTCATTTTTCATAAGAAGCGCATAAATTTGTTCGTGTCTTTCGATTTCAAAATCGCATCGTAAATTACAACAACAGCAACAATATTATTAATTTGACGGGTCAAACAAAATGTGATCACGATTACGTTCTTGTTAAGTTGAAAAGTGATTGGCACGAAAAATAACTTTGTGTTCAACGGCAATCAAGATATAACTATTGAAAATAAATTTTACACCCCAAGTGAATTTTAACATTTACGTTTTTAAACAATTTTAACGGAAAGCCGCGATATGATTAGTGATGCAATATAATTACAAATCTATTGCACGTTTAGAATATTATAAACGCATTGACATGTTATTTCGTACTTACAACGGAATTAGCTTAATCCATAGTGTTGTTATTTATATTTACATCGGTTGTTGGAGCGATCGGAAGACGCGGTTGGCTTAAATAAAATAACATGTTTAATCCGAGTCAACACATCATTACACAATTCACCAAACTTTTTACCAAAACATTAATCAGATAAACTTCAGATCCAATATAGACTGATTCAATATTTGAATAAATTATTTCAGTATTTTAGTAGAGGCCTAGGGTGGGTTGGGTTGTGGTGGCTGTTCTAAATGGCTGGCGCAGTCATAATTTGTTTTTCTTCCAACTGATTGAAATTATTTAGAACCATATAATAGCCCTGACGTCTACCCTGCCTATAGTCAGCTATATCAAGTTGGCCAAAATTCTATCGCAAAAATGTATTTTCTCAACGCTGGCAACACTTTTAAATTGCACCTCAATAAATACTCATCCATATTTTCTATGTAATTTGTTGGCCTGCTATACCATTCTAAAGTCCGGGTCCTAATCTTTACCAAAGCACTCCCTTGGCCATTTATGGACCAGTTTAACCTCAATAAATACTCTTCAATTTTCACCCAGTAACTGGTTGAGTTTTTGGTCTGGGTCCGCTTGCCACTTTGTTTTTTAATTAGTTTTGACCATATATAGCCCAGTTCTACCTCTATAAATACTCATTCCTCATGCATTTTTTCTCTGTAACTTCTCTGTTTTGGTATTGGTCTGCGATGTCATTCTGATTTTCAATTATCTCTGGTCCTGATCTATACCAGTTGGCCGGAGCATTCGATTCTATCAAGGCTCTCGTGACTATCTCATCAATTTTTTCTCAGTAATTTGTTGGTTTTGGTATTGGCCTGCGATACTATTCTAAAGTTCGATTAGTTCTGGTCCTAATCTTTACAAAAGCACTGCGCATGTAACTATAACAAGGCTCCGTTGGCCATTTATGGTCCAGTTCTGCCTCTATAAATAATCATTACTCATGCATTTTTTCTCTGTAACTTCTCTGTTTTGGTATTGGTCTGCGATGTCATTCTGATTTTCGATTATCTCTGGTCCTGATCTATACCAGTTGGCCGGAGCATTCGATTCTATCAAGGCTCTCGTGACTATATATGGCCCAGTTTTATCTCAATTATCTCATCAATTTATTCTCTGTAACTTCTTGATTTTGGTAGTGGCCAAGTGCACCGAGATATGCGATGCTAACAAGACTCTCGTGACCATTTATGGACCTCAACAAATACTCTTCAATTTTTTCTGAGTATCTGGTTTGATTTGGTATTGGTTCGCTATGCCACTCTTTTTTTCAATTAGTTCTGGTCGTAATCTATATCAGTGCATCCGAGAAAGCGATTATAACAAGGCTCTCATGGTTATTTATGACCCAGGTTCACCTCAATAAATACTCATAAAGTGCTTCTCTGTAACTTCTTGTTTTTGGTATTACCCCGCGATGCCATTACACTTTTAACTTGCAGAAATGAATGTTCTTTAAATTAGTGGTAACGATTTTTTTCATGTCAGTCGCATCAGTTTTTGTTTACTCTGTATGAGTTTGTCTTTAATTTTGATTTGATTTTTGTCTTTAATTAGGGTTATTATTAAACATTTTATAATGAATTTTTGGGCTGAGAGGATTATTTGTAACTGGTGGGACAGGTATCACCTTTTTAATGTAAATTTTTTTGGGCTGAGTTTTTATAAAATGTCGGGTTATACAATTTTTTGTGCTGAAGCTTTATTTATTATAGAAATCATAATTTTAGTGTTGCCATCGCACTTGTTTGGGTTGAAATTTGTGCTGGCTTCACATACATCCTGTATTTGTCAATTCTGCTTAGAGCTAGATGGTGAATCACGTAATCAGTAATCACGTGACAAGACATCAAGTCAGTAGGCCTCGCTTGAGTGGAGCACCTCCACTAATAGTTAAGGTAGACCCGAGTAAAGTATTGTAATGACTTTTTTTTCAATCCATCTCTAATACATTAGATTTTCAGCATAGTTTGCTGTCCAATGCGGCCCTGCTATTTCGGTTTATATATGAAGGTCAAGCTGATGCGATTTAGTGTGGGAAGATCAACCTGGAGAAGTTCTACTTCGCAGAAAACAGGATTAATAAAATGAAATAAATATTTTGTTTTGCTACAGATAGCGTGAGCCATCTAGCGGTCTTTTTAAATCATATGTTATACTTTCACACTGATAGCTTATTTCCGCTCGAAATGTTGACAAGAACACAGTATCATATCTCCGGGGATCGAAATGAACACATATTGAGAGTTGTGTTGTCAGAACTTCTCGAATTTTTATACAAATTAGGAAAAGCACAAACCGCGCCCTACTATACGCAAATTTGTGAATAAATTTTGTGGAGTGCTATGAAAGATCGAAGTTATGCGGACAATTCATAGCGCTCGAAACCATCGAAAAAGTGCATACAAATTGGGCTTTCAGGATGGGCTACTGTCAAGATCGCCATCACACCAACTTAAATGAAGGATTCCATCAATAATAGGAAAGTTTGATTGCCAGTTTAGAAATAATATTTGGAAAACTATTGGTTTATGTTTATTTTATTCTCTCCCACAACTAGAGATGACACATCCTATCTCGTTCCATCGTTCGCACCCTCCAATTTCAACTTGCTGTTATGCGTAGGTTTTGTTCGACCTCGTCTTGCCGGCGCAGTCAGGTCTCCCCTGTCGTACACCGGTCTTCGAGAAGTCGTTTACCTCATGGTTTAGACAAATCCGATAATCGTTTTCCGCAACTTTAATTGACCAAAGATAGAACGAATAATCTTTCTTTCGTAAGTAGATAAACACATCGGGATTTTATGTCAGCCTGCACATCATTTGAAGATGTGATTAGTGCTGCCCCGAGGTATTTGAACTCTTATACGCTATGAAAATTATAGTCACCGATTCCGATATATAGATGCTTCATTGTTGATACAAGTTTGGTTTTACTACTGTTTACTTTCAAAGCAAGCCTTCTTGCGTTGCGATCGTTCGGTATGAAGTTGTCAAGATTTTATCTGCACATCTGCAACGGCTTATTAAAAATCTGGACGATGTTAATTTACACAAAGAAACGCGTTTCTCTGGTTTTTTTTAGACATATGAGCGCGGCCTAGAGGTTCTCAGGGTGTAAACTGAACTATCATAGGCCTGCTGTAAGCCTATATATAGTTAATGTAGGTTTAAGCACTGGTAGGTGGTCGATCGGTTGGGATCGAAACTACACTGATAAACGCAGGTGGTGTTTTTGCCGAGAGGGATGAGTCCGGCAAGTACAACATTGGTAGTGTTCAGCGAGGTTTACCAAGAACAGTGTCTCCGCGTTTAATCAATTCTGCGAGGATGTCATCGAGACCGGGCGGCTTTCCATTTTTCATTCTACCAATAGCTGATTCTACTTCTTCTACTTTGGGATATTTGACCAAAACCTCCTCACACGACGGGGAAATTGCTCTCATAGGTATCACTTTGTCAGTCCGATTTAGCAGACTTTGTAAGTACTTTTGCCATAATGACTTTGGGTGGAAGTCTTTAGTGTGATTTCTGGCGTTAGCAAAACAATTCTTAAGTTTCCTTGTTCTTCTGGGAAGCTAATGTTTTCGATACACTTTCTCATAAGTTCGTACTTCTTTTATCGGATATATTAAATCGTAGATTTCCCAGCACGGAGATATTCTGCTAGAGTGCTTAACCCTTTTTCATGATACTTTTGTTTATTTTCGATGCCCACGTGGACCACCCGGCTCTGATTTTCGAATCAACCATTGCGGCATCTCGGTGGTCTTGTTCCGATTGTATTTTGCACCGCGGTTATAGTTATTGACGATAGAGCGAGCCACTGCTCTTGCTTGTTGGGTGGAGGTTATTTCACATTACTAATGTGCTGTTCTAAACACGCAGTGACAGCTGATTGATAATTCTGAAGTGATAATTGATCTTTTAATGCATCGACGTTCCAACGGACGATCTGTTATGCTTGCCTATTGAATGTAGATCACAATTTGCAATTGTATTTGGAAACGACCAGCACGTGATCGCTGTCCATGTCGGCACTTCTGTAAGATCTACCGTTTGATATGCTGAAAAATTGTGTCTTAGAGAATGAGATGATCGTTTTTGTTTTCCGTCATTCGATCTTCACGTTACGTTGCGAATTATCTAATAAGGAGAAAACTTACTAGAACCGCTTCTGCACTCCGCATATTCATAGGGCGTAACTCGATGATATGTTGGTTTACTCGCCTATGTATTAGACAGGCAACTTTAAATTCTCCTCAGTGCTGATGGCCGCTGTAATGTAGAGTGTAACTATTGTGGTGTTATGCCACTTTCAGACATCGAAATTCTTGTGGTGCAAGTACATCTAACGTATAAATCTTTGTCTCTTTCGAAAGGCGTTCCAAATCTTAGAAGTTTAAGCACGTTCCTTGCTCTCATTTTTAAATCATTGTCCGTCGTTCTTATTATGCTCACTTATTATCTCGGACATGCGGTTGGCGATAAATGTAGTCCATCGACGTGGTTGACTATACAGCCAATCAAAAACGATTTTAGAATCTGTCCAGAGAAGTGATTGATTTAATTTGCGGCTTAAAAGTACTGCTCAAGCCTGGTTAAGCTGACTTGCTTTAGCGAAGCTACCTTTGGTTTTGAACAGATCAAATGTGATTCGAATCCGTGCTCCTTCTGGGTTCGTACGTTAGCTGCATAGGCCCATTTTATGACGTCACAAAATCCGTGAATAACTGCTGTCAAAATTTCAATTTTTGTGTACCGCTTAATTCGCTTAAGCTTAGTTGGCAATTTCTCGTCCCAATCAACTTTTGTAGCCAAAGCCTTTGAAATAGATCTGACTTGCCTCGGACAACAGGCTTCGATCCTTGGGGATCATGAGGGAAATTATATCGGTTTGGAATATAAATGCATCGGTTGAAGATTGCCGCGCTATCTCAAATAACTTGATCGATCTTGCATGCTCTGGTTTACACCACGATTTGGTTAATGTCACTCTCATGAGTTTGCTCATGTATCAATTTCATGATTCGAATCATATTGCTCTTCAATTGACCGTCATCAGGTTACCTAAGTAGACATCCCTTGCGATGGCGTGTGATACTTCCGAAGCTTTCATGGAGTATCGAATAGTTTTAATAAACAACTAGTGGGCATAAACGATATGGAGGCCGTGTCTATGGCACTGTATTTATAGATGAGCATCTGTCGATATATTTTTCCAAATCCCTAAATGCTGTCTAAATCACAATATAGTTCCCAATTTAACTGTGCAATAGAGCTTGTAGGTCCAATCCTTTCAATACTCCGTGATGTTGTGACCTGATATGTTGACCTATGTCATAAAACCTAATTCTTAGTATTCTCTCATGAAGACCAAATACAATCGTTGAAATTCTGGATCAATTCGATATTCCCTTTCCATGGCGAATAACCTAGATAACACGATGTGGTAGGTGTGACTCAGATTCTTCTCTTTGATATTTTCCTTAAAGGGGAGTCTTGTGACAAATCTATCTTCGAGCGTTCTGGATGTCGTCGATTGGAAGAATTGCTTACATAATTTTTCCACTTCTTAATTTGGCCTTGATTCGGGAACACGCTCGATTTCCCAAAGTCGACCTTTATTAGTGTGGAAAATGATTTAATTGGTTCCATTACTGCATCTTGACTATCCAACCCAGTTTCGTATTCTAAGCTATAAGATTGCTAGCTCGAACTTTCTTACGGCCATCGTCTCATAGTTCGAAAATGATATCAGCGCCTAACAATATGTCGATTATACCTGGTTTATGAAAATTAGTATCTGCTAATTCGATTCCAATTAGTAAAGACGCCTTTACCAGACGACTGGTTAATGTTAACAGGGCTAGCAGGCATGGATGACTCTATTTTGAAAATGATGAATGCTTTTATCAACGCGATTTAATGGCATCCATTTACAATTCCTGAAATAGGCATCCTTCCATTGGCTCACGGTAAGCCTAACTTTTGAGCAAGAGCCTCGGTAACAAAGGAGGCATGAGAAGCTGTGTCAATTAAAGCTCTGCAGGATATGCGAATAACGCTGCGGTTGATTGTATTTATTATTGCAGTCAGTAGTATTGTTAATTCATCCGTTTTAGGTGCATCCGCAAGATAATTGTTCAAAGTGCAGCGCGTTGATGTTTCGGTTTAATTGGAGATTGGTTGAATAACTGTTGCTGCACTGGATGGGTTAGCACCGATGTGTAACACCAGACTTGGAAAGACGATCAACTCTAGGTTTGTTGTTAAAACCATTTTCTTTATTCTGTTATTATTATAAGAAACAAAACTAATATTGGTATAATCGGACACGATGTTGCTAATCCGTTGGCTAGTATTTCCTATGTACTCGAAGAAATTATGAACGATAAATTTCGTAATCATGGTGCAGAAATGCAAATGAAAACGGTTTATTACGATTACGATGGTAGTTTTGCAAGTGTCACGTGGATAATGAAATAATTCCGGATAGCGCAACATGTAGATGGTGAGATGAATCCCGGAAAGGAGTATGCAGTGCTCCCAATGCTACTTTTATGAACTGCAGTAAGTAAATGAACATTTTAAATAAGTAACAAATTTTTTCCTATAATTTAAGATTGTGCACGTGGCGAAAAAATATTTAAACAAAATGACATTACACTATCATTGCACTGTGATACGAAAGGCAACTATCGATGTCTGCAAGAATTTAATTCGATCTAGATGGTTTCGCTGTTACTAAACTGTTACCAGTTATTCAAAATATTGGCTGTGCACTGTACATTATTACCCCTAAATGTTGTTTATAAGAGTTGAATATTAATTCATAGATGTCATTATAAACGCAAATATTTTAATATCACTAATTCAATCAATTAGAAACATTATCAAATCATTGCTGATAACGAAACAGGTAAAAAATTTTATTAATTAAATTCAGTCTAAGAAATAGCGAGTTACGCATATGTTCAATAAAAATGATTTATAGTGTAGTTATTTTCCTATCGTTGATTGTTTTGATTTTGGGGCAGGGGTCATGTCCGAGTTGCGATCAAGTAGAATGTGTTACGACGATAACCCAAGCAAATTGTCCGGCAGACACCATATTAACCGCCGGAAGTGGTTTGTGTGGATGTTGCCCGGGGTGTAAGGGGGGCCGAGGTAAATATTTTGTGTGGTATCATGCCGATGAAACATAACTGTTATACGTATTTCAATTTACAAAGGTTTAAACGCAGTCGGTTGTAGTGCCATGAATCTTTGTCAGCCCGGATTAATATGTGTAGATTTCACCTGTGTTGTCGATCCACTGAAATGTTCGCATTTACATTTCATAAAAGACAAATTCAATTGGGTTCCCGAATGTAATGAACCAGATGAAACCTATAAAGCGGTACAGTGTAAGGGTGATCGAGCGTCCGGACGATGTTTCTGTTTTGATAAAGTAGGTGCTCGAATATTCGGTTGGGATTGGTGGCGAAATGTGGCGGATATGACGTGTGCGTGTAGTCGTAAACGACATGAAATAGAGAACCAGGGTGTAATTTCCACGTTACATTGTACCCAGAACGGTAATTTTGAAGAGCTACAGTGTGAAGATGATTTATGTTGGTGTGCTGAACCACAAACGGGAGAATTACAAGAGGATACGGTCGCGGTACCATACGAAATGTGGACATTGCTTCCCTGCTGTAAGTACACAAAGAATATTGACTAAAGCTAGGCTAATTAATTTAATGTTATTTTATAAATTTATTGATAAGATAACGTAACACAAATGGGGACTTCCTACCTTCGCCAATGCGAAAGTATTTCGCATGCTCAAGAAATTATGAAACGGAAGTTTGCGCTACACGGGGCTAGTGCAATAACAATGCAGAATGTAATGTGTGATTATGATGGGACATATGGGATTTATTCGGTCGCTGGTGGAATAGCTTCATGCATATGGCGAGATAGCTCGCGGATAGGATCTTACCAAGTCACGGCAAACCAAGCATCTGCCATGAACTGCAGTAAGTACCCACTAATATGTAACTCATAGAAATCTAATTCATCTCTAATTCATAGATTGTGCCCGAGATACGAAAATATTCGAAGAAAATGGTTTCGCGCTAACACTTCAATGCACGGGTAACGGAAATTATGAACCTTCACAGGAACAAAATCTACAGTGGTTTTGCGTCGACCGTGATGGATTTGCTGTTAGTGATTTTATCGCAATAACAGAAGTGGTTGATTGTGACAAATTTTTATACTACAAGTTTTGAGCATAAAATTAATTTTAGTCTTAATAATAAAGTTGCCACACTATGAATTTGTATTCAACATAAACTGAATTAATTTCAAAAATGATGAAAGTGCTTTTATAGAGGTGTGGTGTGAAAAGGAAAATAAAGATGACTAACGAAAAATAATACAGATAATATATAAAAACAGGTTACGAAGGATTTACGTAGTATATTTTCTCATTTTGAATTGATTAACTCTAAATTATAGTTACTCTAATTACCACATATATATTTATATAGCAGTTTCCGTGACCTACCACATAAAAATGGAGTCAATAAATCTCTATATACCGAATAAAAGATGTTGGGTGTACAACAAACAAAATCAAAATAGTGGATAAACATAAATTTCACCTGGTAGAGTGCTAAACGCACAAAATATTTTATTAACACCCATCTGCCACTGTTGCCTGCATTTATGAATTGGTTGATTCTGTAATATATTAACATTCGAACATATTAAGGGAATGGCAATATAAACACTTTACTCGAAGGTATGCAAATTGAAATGGAAAATGCTGGAAACAGTACCCTGGTGACAGTGACTCAGAGCGAGTGGTAATCTTAGCAAATCCAGCACATGAGAATTTGTTTCCGATACTCATGGGTGTCAGGTCCCATTATTCCGATTTTATTTTATATATTTTTTCCTTTAGCCATACAGAACTTAGGCAGAAGTGCCAATAAAAACATGCGGTCGACCTTCCAAATTTTATTACATCTGGGGATATAACATAAATAAATTATGTGAGAACACAAAATAGCATACATATTATAAAATGTTTACACTTTCAAAAAACTACACTACACTCTTGGTGTAAAATGTTAACAAAAATGTAGTTACACTTTTTAACGAAAAACTTAAAAAGTGTAGATACATATGTTAAGAAAATATGTAACTATACAAAATACAAATTTGGGATACGTCTCTTCCTAAATATTAGGAAGATAGGGTCCCCCTTAATAACTTGACCAAAGACACTACATACCTATACACCCCTGACCCCTTGATCACAGGAACAACTACACATGTCTAGAACGGGATTTATCTTTTCTTTAGATTCTTTTCAGATTCATTTATTCCATAGAGTTCAGTCAATATATGAATAGTCTGAGAACCGTGATGGCTACACTTTCTGTTAATTTACGTATTTACACTGGTTCTGCCAAATTTTTTCATTACAATGTGTAGCTACACTTTTCGTTAACGTTAACACTTTTTCCGGTTTATATTTAATAGAATGCCTAAAATTATATTCACAATTAAAGATGTTCATAGAAAATCTAACACATGAGAATTAGCTTCCGATACTCGTAAGACCTTAAACCTTCATGTTTCATGGGTTCATACAAAACTTGGTTGGCTCGGTTGGCCTTACAAATTTCACTACATCTGGGGATATTAAGATTGATTACGCAAGACACCTACACTTTAAAAAAGACTCTACTTCCTTGTACACTTTCAGAAAATTTGTGCGGCTTCACATGATGCTGAGCTAGAGAAATTAAGAAACGGTATAGAATAAAATTTTGTCGAGCGACTTTGTTCGGAGTAGTTGTATGTCACATGAGCTTCGTTAGAACACTGACTGGAGGATGTGAAATATGCACCATATCGGTTCGAGTTGGTAGGGTTGCTTTAGTGAATAATAGGAACAAAAAGAAACATTCAAGAACGTGATTTACCTCAAGTCAATAGATGAACATTTCCGAGAACCATGGTAAATAGCCAAGGTATATAAATTTCGAATTTCTGATACTCAATTTTAATTGTTCATTACTTATAAATTTGTTAACAGTGTTTGTTAAAGTCTCTTTAATAATTTCAGTTTGGTATCGCTACACCTTTTGTTAATTTGTGTAACTACACTTTATGTAAAAATGTCTATTTGGCTATCTACACTTTTTGTTAATTTGTGTAACTACACTTTTTCTAGTCTACACTTTCATTAAAATGTGCAGCTACACTTTTTAACGATTTAAACTTAATTTAGGTTTACATATTAGCTTGATCCTTCTAGGATTAATTCAGATCGAGGATTAATTCAGAAATTATTTTCAGAGAATTTATGCAGCTCCATTTGGTGTGGTGAACTATCTCACACCGGGGTAAAGATTTAACGAAACGTGTAGTTCCACATTTTAACAAATGGTGCAGACTCAAGAACTATCGATACAAAACTAAAGAAAAAGTGTAGCTATAAAAAATAATAATTTAGGAAGAATCCAAACAACTAAAGTTTTATAAAAATTATTAGAAATACGAGTAAACAATTACAATCACGAAAAATGGTTTTAGTTAAATTAAAGTCAATACTATTATTAATATTAAAGTCAAACACCGTTTTTATTGATTTATGTATACACTTTTAGTTAAAATGTGTAGCTAATGTGTTTTGTTAATTTGTGTAGCTACACTTTTTCCAGTCTACATTTTGCATTGAAATATGTAGCTACACTTTTTGGTACTGTTAAAAAATTCACACCGGCTTTAACGAATTTGTCGTTCGCATCACCTAAAGGGTTAATTTAATTGAACAGGGTTTTTTATAAATATTTACTGTCTCAGTCTAATACGTCAGACTGCTATTTGATCACTTTAGTCATCCAGTAAACGTTCTTTACCGATTCTTTATTTTATAAGATTATTCCGTTCATTACTGAAGTTTGATTGCAGTACTTTCGTGTATTGTGTCTTGTTGACCTCACGTGAATTACAATGTCCCAGTAAGGCAATATTGAATCGTGGATGATCAGATATTCCTTAGATATTCCTTTAAAAAGGTTTGGTTAATTTGCTGGACAATTTACCTTACTTCATTCTCCCTATACGTAGCAGTTAATCAAACATCTAGTTGGGACTACTACTTGGTAGAAGACTTGGTAGGAGACTTGGTAGAATGCCGTCGTTTGTCCGAAGTCGCTATGGTGGGTTGATATTTACTAGAGACGAAGATCGTGCATTCTTATCGGGTGGCACATCTTTTCTATGTTCACGGAGATAACCACCCGATGTCGCCACAATCTAAGCAACACTGGTGGTGTGCACTGGTTATACAAGCTCCTCGCGCTGCACCCTGGGTGACGCTAAAAATATAACCCCGCGAGTACGGGCGCGGTAAAACCTTAGCTACTTACCTGGAGGGCGAAATACCCATTGAAAATCCTAAAGCGTATGTTCTCCATGTTAGGGGCCGCTATAAAAAATCTGCAGTAGGTATAAAATGCTATGGCAAGGAATCCAGAATCTAAGTACTCAATGGAGTCAACCATGGAAAAAAAACGTAACGGGATAGGGTATCGGATGCCCAGTACCGGCCGCTCTCGAAAGTGAGCAAGCCTACTCCCAGTCGTCGATATCTAGCGACCACAGTGATTTAGTAATTCAATGCTTGATTACTTCACCATATACAGCTGCTTCATCTAGTACGGCTAACGGAAGAACAAACACCTTTACGAAATTGAAAAATCCTTTCTTAAAAAGAGGTACGGTGAGGTGACAAGATCGCCCATAAAACTATAAAACCGTTCGCCTCAAGTACACGACTAATTGCATCTTCAATGTTGAATATGAAGCCAGAAGTGGTAGATGATCCGATGAATAAACTCCTCGAAAAGCACAGTAACGACACAAGCCATTCAGAGAGCACTAAACGTTATGTATAAATGAGACAAACTGGCATCGATCGCAATATTACTGTAAAACGTAAAAGGATAGTTCAGAAACAGTTTAAAATCGATTTAAAACGTTCACCGAAAAGAATGCGGAAAAGAGCCAAACTGTAAATCCAAATATTCAAGACAGGCTAATTGAAAATTCGAGCCACGTCTTATCTACTTGCGCGTAATCAATACACACAAGGTGGTGCAAGAACTCAAATCAAGCGTCGTGCTAACGAATGGAAAAACATTTCTCAAACGGAAGAGAAGTCATTAATTATTACGGCAGAAACTATTATACATACCGATTGAAGGGCATCGATGTCCATGTTGAAACAAAACTGATTTCCAGGACGAGCTTGTTGAAGATGGATTTAAGATACAGAATGTATATAGGATCATGAACCACTTGAAGCAACCACAACCAATGTCTAAAGTTGAACTGGATCCATCCGAAAGCATTTTGAAAAAGGGAGAAGTTCATCCAATATATAAACTAAAGTACCTCATACACAGACGCATAACTGTCGAAGAACCAAAGTAAATGACTGAACCAATACAGTGTTTAAACTGCCAAGAATATGGTAACTCAAGAACATATTGCAAGTTGATATCAATGCAAGTCACTACTGTGAGGATCCAAATTAAACACAGATAGCTTACTGGCTCTGCAATATATTGTCCTCCCCGGCATAATTTGAAAAGGAAGGACTATCTTAAACTATTTAAATCGCTTGGACGTGATTTTATTATTGGAGGTGACTTACGACGTCAAAAGGTAAAAAATTGCTTCAAGTAGGGCAGACATCAAAATGTGAATTTTACTCTGGTGGTTTCCCAACATACTGGCCCAGTGACGGAATGAAGATACCTGACCTAATAGACTTTTATGTAGCAAGAGGTATATCCCAGAACTACATTCACATTGAAGACAGTAATTCTGTAGTATCGGATCATTCCCCGGTTATCATGACAGTCATTGAAGTGGTAATTCAAAGGGAGAGTGCCCGCAGATTAACAAATTCAAAAACAAACTGGGATCTCTTTCGTGAGGTATTGGAGGAAAAATCAATCTTCAGGTGTCGATAAGAAATCCCCACCAGTTGGAAGATGAATTAGAACAATCATTGAGCAAGCAAGCACTATGCTGCTTTGGCAATACCCCCATTATACAAAGTAAGAAGAAGCTTAACATATCCTACCCAATGGAAGTTAGAGAGTTGATAAGACAAAAACGACGGGCACGTAAAACCTGGCAAATAACTAGAACACCGGAGAACAAAACAATTCTTAACAATTTAGGTAACAGTCTCAAATCTCTTCTTAAAGAAGTTAAAAATTCATCAATCAACAGATATCTAGTTAGCCTAACCGATGAAAAAAATTCTGATTATTCTCTGTGGAATGCGACGAAGGGCTCAAAAGACCCAAAATGCAAGTGCCTCCACTTAAAAAGGAGGATGGAACCTGGGCAAGAGGTCCTAAAGAGAAGGCTGATCTGTTTGCTGAGTATCTCGAGGATACCTTCCAACCACTACTAAGGCAAACGGCCAATGAAAATATAATGTCAAACCAAAAGCTAGATGCTTTTGATGTACGCCCCAGTAACTCTCAAAGAATTAAAAGAAGAAGTGAAAAGCAACAAGAATGTTAAAAAAGCCCCAGGGTATGACTTGATTACTTGCCAAATAATCAAGGCTCTACCAGATTTCTCACTAAGGATTTCGTAAGCTATTACACATAATCAATGCAAGCTTTCGGTTAAAATATGTTCCGTGGCAATGGAAAGTAGCAGAAGTAATCATGATAGCAAAACCAGATAAACCACCTAACGATAAAAAATCATACAGGCCAATTTCATTGCTGCCAATTATGTCAAAACTCTTTGAAAAATTATTACTAAGAAGACTTAAACCATTAATTGAGGACCGACAACTAATTCCTCCACATCAATTTGGATTCAGGGAAAAGTACTCCACAATTGAACAGGTGCATAGAATCACCAACGTTATTGAAAGAACATTAGAATGCAAAAAAGTATGCTCCTGCATATTTCTGGACCTCGCCCAAGTATTCGTTAAAGTTTGGCACAGTGAATTGGAATTCAAGCTGCATAGAGATCTGCCGAGGCAATTATATGCCATACTAAGATGTTATTTATCCAATAGACATTTTCGTGTGAAATATGAAGATGAATACTCCGAACTAAAGAAAATCTCTGCCGGTGTCCCACAGGGGAGTGTATTAGGACCAATCCTGTATTTATTATATACAAGGGATATTCCAACAACAGATGAAGGAACCATAGCCACCTTTGAAGATGACACAGCAATCACGACGAGTGGAAGTAATGCCGCTGATGCAACGAGCAAACTCCAAAAGATTACCAATGCGGTTTGTAACTGACTAAGCGCTGGAGAATCAAGCTTAATGAGACGTAATCCCCGCATATTAACTTTACATATCAAAACTTCCCATCTACCGATAGTAATTAACTCACGACCGGTGCCATATGCAAGCAAAGATAAATAGCTGAGCATGACTCTCGATGCCAAGCTCAAGTGGAGAGAGCACGTCAAAAAGAAAAAAGAAGAACTTAATATTAACTTCAGAAAAATGTATTGGCTCATAGGTAGAGGCTCTGAGCTTACAATATACAACAAGCTGCTGCTATATCGGCAAATACTGAAGCCGATATGGACCTACGATATGCAACTCTGGGGGTGTACTAAGCAAACAACGCCAAAATGATACAGACGTTTCAAAAAAAGGTTCTCGTAACATCGTAAATGCTCCGTGATACACAAGAAATGAAGACCTTCACAGGGATTTACAGATGGAATACATCAAAGATGAAATAAAAAAGCATGCCGCCAAACACGAAATAAGGCTTCAGGAACATGGAAACCCCTATATTCGCTATATGATAGATACTCCTGTCGTTGAAAGAAGTCTTCAAAGAACGGGGCCACTTGACCTAGTAAACATTCCAAATTAAAATTATATTTTAAATAGGTTTAATTAATTTTGGGACTAACCATTGGGTTTCACCCCAACAAATCAGAATTATTTAAGAAATGTAAAATTTGTAAATTTGAAAGATAAATTGCTAGATGAGCATAGTCTCAGTTGTAATTAATAAAGGAAAAAAAGTTGATATCAGCGTTCGTTGTATGCGGGGAACTACACTAAACCAAAAGTTGACCAAAACCAAAGAACTCCTCAACAGAAAAGGAATGCAGCAATTACAGTGGAAACCATACTGCAAACTACCGCGGATGCCCAGTCTACAGAAATATTAGCCAATCGTCACGTCCTAGGAGGCAGTATAAAACGACATTGGATGCGCAGAATAATATACCTTCGCGTACGCCAAATGACTCTCGTTCGTCCAGAGCACTAACCAGTAAATCAAAATACGCAAGCGTTCTCTAAGGTGAATCCTCAAATGCTGAACCTGCTCTGAATAACTGCATGACACTGATGATGCGTGACCAATGCTACAAAATCAAACCATTATCATCCAGAAACTAGAATGTCTCCGATAAATTATCTGAAGATATGCCACTGGAACGCAAACGGTATAAGCCAACACAAACTCGAATTAGAACAATTCCTAGCAAAACACGAAATTGATCTTATGTTAGTTTCTGAAACCCACTTAACCGATAAATACAATTTTGGCATAAATGATTACGAAGTTTATGACACAAAACATCCCTTGGGCAGAAGTCGAAACGAGGAACTGCTACTATTATAAAAAAACGGATTTGCCATTATGTTCTAAATGATTATAGCACTGAGGAATTTCAAGCAACCTCTGTATGTGTGGACCTCGACCAAAGAAAGCTTAATTATCACTTCAATATATTGCAGATATCTACAAAATAAATTTTTTGCAACGCTGGATCAAAGTTTTGTGGCCCCCGGCGACTTTAATGCCAAACATGCCTATTGTGGTTCAAGTTTGACTACTCCAAGGGGACGTCAATTAATAAATGTTATTCAAGAAAATCACTACCATCACCACTATCCAACTTATTGGCCTGCCTACTGATCATCGAAAAATCCCTGACGTTCTTGATTTTGCAGTTACAAGTAAAATAAACCGAGAAATAATCCAAGCTAAACCACTTTTAGAATTGTCTTCTGACCGCTCTCGGTCTTACTACATTACTGGGAAGACCAAAAGCCATGTTTTACAAACAACTATTTAACGAACACTTTCACTAACTCGTTGAAATTCAAGATGTACATCAGTTCACATATCGATCTGACGGCTACACTGCAGACGGCCAATGATATAAACATTGCTACGGAAAATTTTAATGATTTACTGGTCAACGCACTTATTTCAGCCTCACCTAAACCAAAGAGCCAACATACAAGACACACCACAACATCCGCTAAAATAAAAAAAATGTTAACAGTGAAACGTCGCTTAAGACGCATCTGGCAAATTAATCCATCACCAGATGCTAAACATAACTTTAATCAGGCAAAAAGAAAACTACAAAGCCTACTACAAAAAATAAGATGGATTGTAGGCAAAACTATCTTAAAGAATTATCTCCTCATTCGGAAATAAACTATTCATTATGGAAGGCCACTAAATACCTTAAACGGTGCTGAGGCCGTTTAAGGTATTTAGTGGTCTTCCATAATGAATAGTTCCGAATGAGAGAATAATTCCTTAGGATAGTTTTGCATATAATCCATCTTATTTTTTTTACCAAACCCGCCAATTCGACTTTCTAACGGCGAATGGGCTAAGAGTGACGAAGAAAAAGCTAAAGCCTTTGCTGATTACTTTGAAAATGTATTCGCGCCAAACCTTGGATTAACGGTGGTTCAAACAGAAAATGTAGCAATCAGACCTGTGAGGAAAATTAAGATAAAGAAACCACTAGTAAAGTTTATTATTGCACATCAAATTCAATTAAAGAAAGCCTCTGGGTATGATCGAATTACAGATGAAATACTTAAATAACTGCCTGAGTGTGCCTTTGGACAACTGGCTCAAATATTCAATTCAATTTACGAATCATTCATGTATCCCTGAGTGCTCGAAAGTTTTCGAAAAAACTATTATCGAAAATATGAAACTGGAACTACGAAATGTCATCCCTAACCATCAATTTAGTTTCAGAGCCGAGTAAGAAGCCATTGAGCAAGTGCACCGGGTAGCTACAGAAATAAGGTCAGCTTACGAAGAGAAAAAATACTGCTCCGCCGTCTTCTTGGATGTTGCCTAAGCATTCGATAAAATTTGGCACGAGGGTCTGCTTCATAAAATTAATCTTAAATTGCCAGAAATTTACCAACTATTATGTCAGATACAATACCTCTAAATCAAGCGAGAAAAACATTTTGGCTGGAGTACCATTAGGTAGTGTGCTTGGCTCAACGTTATATTTAACTTTCACTTCAGATCGACCAACGTTTCCGGAAATAAAGACGTCTACTTTCACAGATGGTACTGCAATAATCGTATGCAGCCATAAAAATCCACAAACGGCGTCCGAAACTCTGCAACACCATATTGCAACACCATATTTATGACGTCATCGAGATATGCAATTAAATAAGCTCATTTGCCCGCCTGTCACAATGCACGGAATACAAATCCCTCAATTAAATGGAGCAAAATATCTAGGCGGCCATCTGGACCGATGGTTAACTTCTCGAAAACATATTGAAATGAAACGAAACCATATCAAATTAAAAAAAAGCAATCAACCTCAAATTCGAATATTGACTTTGTCCAACGAACACAGTCAAAAATTCTCAGAATGATTACAGGAGCACCCGGGTTCGTAAAAAACAAAAATATACAAAAGGACCTTAGCATCCTAACTATCAAAGACGAATTACAAAAGATGTGGTTTAGCTAGGCGGGGAAACTAGCATCTCATCCGAATTTGCTGGCGCGAGATCGAAAAGATATTATTGATAAGAAGTAGATTCTGCTCCTGCAGATTTACATTACCTTAGTGATTAAGATTTGACAAGTTATTGCTATTTTCATGTTTGAAAGATTCAATAGGTAAATAAATAAAATTGATAAAAAACAATCTAAGCAACACTGGCTGCATCTGTAGTCTCGAACTCGTTAAGTGGTCCAATGACTTCTTCTTTATTGACACTTTGGCAGGTGTGTCCAGTATTTTGCGGAAAACCGCTAAGCATTGTCGTGTTTCGCTGCCCACATAATGTAAGGTTTACGGTTTTCCAAAACCTCCAAACTAACGGAACCATCGCATTAGGAGTTCCATTTAAGGGTCGAATATTGGAACTTCTTTCGAGTATCTACTCGTATAATAAAATATGCGCTACCAATGCCTTGAATCTGAGATTTTGGATGATATACATGGTATGAATAAACGTGTTAGGGAGGTTTTTGATGTTTGACGCCGTTACTTGAGAGATGTTGTTAAACGATAGTAGTATGTTGAAATAGAAGGAGGCTAGTAATCGCTTTCGTAATATGTTCTTCGTTATTTGGTAGGGCTTGGCTATATGGATGATGGAAAACTGATGAGCTTCTGATTCAGCTAGACATGCGTTGATTATTGAATACAGAATATATTTGGTGATTTGCTTCAGCTGTCCCCATGCAAAGCTGGTTGATGTACCTTGCCAGACTGCTGTGTGATATCAGATCTAAATCTAGGTTATGAAGTTGAAATTAACTTATATTTTCTGCTATTGGTTGATATACCGGAGATTTCCTGGACTGTCTCACTTCCCTTGTCTTCCTTAATCGCTAATTAGCCATAAACGTAGTTATATGTCTTTTAACAGGATGAAGTTTAAAACTCCATGTTTACAACTTGCGAATCAAATATCATAAGTAGGTCCTACAAATAATTTAGCGCGAGTGGTGGAACAGATAAGCCAACCAAACAACCTCATGGTCTCATGAATCAAGTTATCGTTTGATTCATAAGACTAGGTAGGATTTAGTTCGATATGAGATATGGGGAAGTCGAATAATATCTATAATTATTCTTGAAATACACACGGTTACTGGAAACGAGGCACGTCGTGGGAACTCCTGGACATCTTGTTATTCTATAGAATGTGTTACATAACAATATTCAAAATTTTCAGAAACGTGGATTGGTGAGCGGCTTGGCAAGTGGTTAGGTGCTGGGGGATGGTGGTTAATGAAAATTAATTTGACCTAGACCCCCTGAATATGAAATAAATAACAATTAATCAGATATGATTAACAATAATCATAATCTCAAACACGTTCAACAAATAACAACTTTACACCCATGCTTCCTATATAGATGCGAGTAACACATAAGAAAGACCGCAAATTTATTCTTCTTATGTTACACGAGAAATAAAATCAGCCGCAAGCACAATTGTATAACAGAAAAAAAAAATTAAAAGACACGAAAATACTTGACATTGTTCATTGACCATTACGATTGTGGTTTTGTTGTTGCCTTATACCATATCTTATGTATTTCACTTGTTTTGTAAAGAAAACAGAAACAAAAACTGAAACAAGAATATCCGATTATGTAAGTCGCGAGCGCCGTCGCACTTGGTTACTTTTTATATTACCGATCGATTGATCTACTTAATTATTATTTTTTTCTTTTATATGTAGATAGATTATGCTCAACAAAGATATAAAAATTGGTGTAAATTTCTTTAGGTGGCGAGGCGCTTCGTGTGGCGCTTTCAAACGACTCGCGCATGGTGTTTATTTTATTGATGCTTGTAGCGCGGTAATTAATTAATGTATGCAGACCGTAAATCTACGCGGTGCTATAGTTTTATGACTTAATTAAAATAGTTATGGGTGTTTAACATGAGATTAAGATTATAAAACCTAAGCGAGAGACCAACGGCGAATATGCAACAGAATGTTTTTCTTTTGATGGTAAGTGATCTACATATTTTATGTAAATAACTTTACAATTAACACATGCTTTACATTTTTTACGGTTTCGTCGAAACAGAAACGCGATAAAGTTGATTAATTAAGTGGATTATCTTATTTAACACGTCGTTTATGTTGTGTTGTATTGAGACAATATGGTTTTATGGTCAATTAAATTTGATTTTTGCTCGGTATGAGTTTGTCGCCCACATTGCGAAATGTTTATACTATTTTAACTGCGATACAATTATTGATGTCGTCTCGAAACTTAAAATGGCTATACCTTTGTGATGGAATACCTTTAAATTTGCGTAGTATTTGAGTCCTTACAATTATGATGAACATTATAGATGACGGTTCTTTAACATTCCAATACATATGCATTCAACATTTGCAGTTTAATCTAACGAAGGTATATGCGGAATATATAGGCCTCCTAATTCTGACCCAGCATCGTTTCTTGATTTTTTAGAACAACTTCTCAGAAACCATAAATCTACACACGATTTTATTTTAGTTGGTGACATGAACATACCTGTTAATAAAAATTCTAACTTAATCTCAGACTATATAACGAAACCTTGCTCTCTCATGGTATGATTGTAACAAACACTTTCTTTACCAGACCACTGAGCCGTAATAGCCGTAAAATTTCGCTTCAAGCCTAAATATTGTACTCGGACACTAACGAAGAAATACGTTAATGACAAAAAGGTTAATGAGTCCTTTGAATATTTTTTAATGAGTACCGTGTTTGACGTCAGAAATCCTGAGTCTACGCTAGAACGGATTTTTGTTATGTACAATAAACTTGTTCTACAGTTTTCCGTTTTGAAGGAAGTACTCCTTGTTGAAGCGTTTTAAAAGGAACAGTACTAATTTAGAACTAAAACATAAATTAGATTTGCTAAATTTGAAGATCAAAAACGGAAAATATTTTGCAAAGAAGCATTATTTTGACAATTTATTTAATAATTTGAGCCAAAAAGAAATCTGGAAACAGTTAAATCAGTTCATGGTAAATAATAGGATCTACTCCGTTATTTGTAATGATGTTGAGTATCATGATCCTACTGCTATTTTTAATATATTTAATCTCAGTTGATTCTTTTGTATCAGCAAGTAGTTCTAGTCCAGGCTCAGATGATTTGAATAAATTTCATACTATGGTGTGTAGTATTAATTCGTGTTTCTTTTCGCCCACTTCTTGCAGCGAATTATCGAATTTAATTTCAAATCTCAGTAATACAAAGGGTGGTGGTTATGATAACATTCGTAATGTGGTTCTGAAGAATTATTTGCCATTTTTTTCACAATTACTAGCCGATCTATTTAATGTGGTTTTGGAAACCGGTGTTTACCCCGATCGTCTTAAAATTGCTAAAGTGACACCTATCTTTAAGTCTGGAAATTCTAAACTAGTTAATAATTATCGTCCAATTTCAGTTTTGTCGGTATTTGGCAAAATTTTAGAAAAAATTATTGCTAACCGGATGATCGACTTCCTGAATAAATCTAATTTTTTCTATTCTCGTCAGTATGGATTTCGACAAGGTTCTGGTGCCGATTTGGCCTTAACAGACATTACTGATTTGATCTATCGTAATTTTGACAGGCAAAACTATATCTGTGGCTTATTTCTTGATCTTCGTAAAGCTTTTGATTGTATAGATCACAGTTTACTTCTTCAAAAATTACAAATTTATGGCTTCCGTGGCCTATCATACAAACTGTTAGCAAGCTACCTTAGTAATCGAGAGCAGTTTGTGATTCTAAATGGTGTAAAAAGCTCCACTATAGGTGTGAACTGTGGTGTTCCTCAAGGGAGTGTCCTTGGCCCTCTATTATTTCTAATCTTCGTAAATGATATGGCTAATTTATCGCTCACGGGTCATGCTAGAATGTTCGCTGACGATACGGCCCTGTTCTATGAATCCAGAGATTGTCAGGTAACAATGTCACATATGAGGGATGATATTATTTTACTTTTAGATTTTATTCACTTAAACAAAATATCAGTTAATTTTAATAAAACGAAATATATAATTTTTCACTCCCCACGCCTGCAACACATTGATTTCCCACCACTTCAAGTAGCAAATTGCACCATAGAGCGTGTGGACAAATTCAAGTACCTTGGAGTAATATTCAAGGTATTAAAGTTTGCCCATTTATTTGCTTGATTAGAAAATTAGCTGATTTTGTTCCAGTACATGTGTTAAAAAAAATTTATTTCTCATTTATTCATACTCGATTCTCATACGCTTCTTCTACCTTTGGTTTAGCTGTTAAACAGAAACTGAATAAATTGCAGATTTTACAAAATAGGTGCTGTAAAGCAATGTATAAACTGCCTCACCTATTTCCTACTGTGGAACTCTATCGAACTATTGCTATAGGCATTCTCCCAATTAAAGCAATTTTTGAGATGTATGTGTCGATCTACATGTTTAAGTCTCTACACATCCCATCATTAATTTCGACTATACAATTCGAATTTCTAGATCATGGCTATTCAACCAGAAATTCTAGTCAGTTGAAGTGCCCCCAAATTAGAACTGAATTTGGCAGAAAATCATTAACATTTATTGGGCCATATATTTATATTAACTTACCTGAACATATTAAGACAGCATTGTACATTTTGCTGTATATGTTTTGTACATAAAAGTGTTAATGACGAACTTTTAAAGGACATTAAATCCACTAGTAGTCATTCTCACTTTAATGAATTAATGTTAAAATTGAAAATAAATAAATAAATATAAATATAAATATGATGAGCGACTGATACTTTATTGTATAACTTATTTGAGCATTACAGATGATTAGTTTCATCTGCTATCTGTGTCGCCTTTCCAGACGTACAAGTACCTGTCGTATAAATAGAAACTCGCTCAATACTGAGAAATGACAAACATTAGGGTAACAACATCAAAAAATAATATTTGGCTCAAATTAGTTTATCGGTTTAAGAACGTCTACATTTGAACCAACGAGATCGTTTAAGTAAACAACTTGATGACATGATCAAAATTATATCGAACTTGCATCACAAGATTAGTCGGCTTCTAACTTCTTTCCAAGTGACTACCTATCACCAGGCGCTACAAACACAAAGGAGGGAAGGAAATTTAGTAAACCTTAAAAGTTCTAAGTTTTAAATCTTCCTAAATTAATCTTAAATCTTCTAAAACGAAACCTCGGTATGGTAAAGCTAGTCCTAAAAATACAAAATAGAACACCTGTTGCAGATAGAAGTAAATGGCAACAATGGCTCTGGGAAGCCATTAAACTGTGATTAAACGTAAAACTGGTGGGTCGCAACCTTAATTTTATGGGGATTTTAAAATAATTGCAAAGAGGTGGGACCAAAGGTCTCGGGAAAATGTGACCTGCATCCTCAAGTAGTACAACAGCAGCATAGAAAAAACTGCAAATAAACAACCCATATTGTTAAAACATTCCTCTTTTCAGAAAATGCTGAGTAAGGAAGCCAAAATAACCCCAAAGGAAGTGTTTTTCAAGTGTGGATTCATTTATAGTAATTTTCTCAGAAAAGTTTTCCAGTAGTCAGGCTTATTAGCGTAGGACGAGAAAGATAATCGAATCAGATAAAATATTCAGTGCGGATTTGCGATTTGCCGATCAGAGATGCCAAGAGCAATTTACTTTTAGTTTTCAGAACTCGTTGTACTTTAATGAACAATTTTTTATCAGATCGCTGATTTTGTAAATCACTTGAATAAGAATATCAGGCGACATGTTTTGTACTTATCTGTCAAAATCAAATTCTCTCAAATAACCGAGCATTGTGATCTTCAAAATTCGTTTAGAATAATAAAATGTAGTTATGTTCGGAGCGATTCGTTCATTGATATGATTATCCACAAAGCGCGAGTAACAAGGAAGCCCAAACCCTTGAACCGTGTATATCTTCAAACAGCGTATCTATCGAAATTACTTTTGGGAATATATTATTTGTGTTCCTACATGTAAGTCTGACCCAACCAACTTGGGAATCCACTTGAAATGTTTTGAACCTTATATTCAAGCGTTGATTTTGTAAACATTACTAAGGCATTTCAGCTGAATTCTTCAGAGCATCTCAATAACATAGGCCGAATTTATATTCTACAGGCAATAAACCAATAATTTTCCACCAACGCCAAACCGATGGATTTCTAACTACAAAGCTTATTACAGAACTGTTGGTGTATCCAAAGCCTTTCAAACGGGATGCTTCGTAGCGGTAGCTTTTCATATTAAGCTGCTTCAGTTAAATTTACTACATTAGAAAGGGAGAGAGAGTGAGATAGGGAGAGAGAGAGAGAAAGTTTCAACACAGGATCAAGAATGAAAATTTGGTTATGATTGATGTTCGTAAATTAATTTTAGATTCGAACTATTTTGTAAACAATTTCTAAACATTGTTTTTCTGTCAAAGTGCTAACCGACTCATTGATCTTCCTTACAAAAAGTCACAAAGAGATAATTGGAAACGCAAACGAATGGGAGCTTGAAACAAATACTTTAGATAAGAAATAAACCCGTGAATCAATACAAATTCTTGCGATTCTGTTTAGATGAATATTCTAGTAAGAAAGTTAAACAGGAAAACTCCCTGCGTATACGAGACGTCTTTGAAGAGCTCGATTGAAATTCAAACTGTCGAGATTTCTTAGTCTTTCTACAAGTATGATTCCAATCTCAGGGAGTACTATCCCAAGATAAAACATGTAAACAAATTGGAGGGTGTATATGTTGTGGCTAACACCCGCCTTTCTTTCAAAATGAATGTACATAAATCTGGAATACATCTCTTGATTTCTAAGTCGAATAATACAACTTACCAGACTTTTGGTAAACCTGTCTTGTTTAACCAAAAACATTATCCTGCATAAATTTTAAAAAATCAACAAAATCAATCTAAACTTTTCAACATCTCTCCAAAACTTTATAAGCTCTAATTGGAGCTGCCTTTGTGAAACAAAGTTTTTTCCAATCAAAACTAGCCATTTCCGGTAAAATTTATAAAATGATCTGAAATTATTTTGTTTGAAATTTAATTTCTGTTTCGATTTTTTACTTTTCAAAATATTTGATAAAAACGAGAACGGTCCTGGGGGCTGCCACTTTCGTTTGACGGATTTCAATCAAAAATCGTTGGGATCTCCCAATTTATGAGAAAAGCTTAAATATGGAGTTTCATCCCGATCATTCAATTCGTCGGGGCTCTAGGAAAATTACAGACATTTAGTCTTGCCGACTAAATATTTTGTAACCGTGCCGGCACCACGCACGGACGCACGCACGCACACAAATGTTTTAGAAACCACTTTTTTTTACTTCGGCGATATTGCGAATGGTAAATTTGGAAAAACTTCGAGGCCAAAATTTTGTATTCCAACTCTTCCAATTAAACATTAAAGAGGATTAAAGAGACCTATCCATCCATCCAGGCTTCTAGGCATCATAAACATTTTTTTTTGCAATTTTTCGGATCAGAGCCCTTTAAAGCATCGAGAAAAGTTGTTTTGAACCAGGATTAATTTTGGCTCAATAAGTTGGCCTTCAAATTAAATTAGGATAGATAGTCCAAGGCCGGGCTTCATTCGATTGTCATAACAGTGATACAGACAATGACAATATGAGCAGATGATACACGTCTTGCTATAAAAAATCAAAACCTTGATATTCGATAAAAGAAGCTTTTGGGTGAATATATCGCTTTCGGACACATGATGGTTGCTGGTGTAACTAACGAGTGTGGTTACTATTAGCTAATATTACTATTGAGGTGGATGATCAGAGTTATCAACGCATTTTGTGGAGGCACACTCCAGAACAAGGTATTCAGTATTTTAAGCTGACCACCGTCACATATGCAACAGCTTGCTATCGTCTAACGTAGTTTTGAATGATTTTTACTTAGATGATCTAATTTCTAGGCAAAACACACTGGAAGTAGCGCTTATCCACAACAAACCATTGATTTACTAAACAGCGGTAGTTTTACCTTAAAAAATGTCTAACAAACAACGCTGTTCTTTTCGGAAATTTTAACAGCACATCTAAGAAATCAAAATCGATTGAAACCTAAACTTGACAATATCATTAAAACTCTTGGGCTTCACTGAAACCCAGCTGCAGGTTCATGCGACCTCAATGTCATCCAATCTACGTCTGATAGCAAAAAGTCTACCAAGCGAAGCCTGCTTTTGGATAATAAAAAACTTTTTATGCAAGTACTCTGGCTAGCAGGTCTCTCTTGGGACGCAGAACTTTCGTCAACATATCAATAAAATGAAAGATAAATAAAAACTCTCCCTCTTCTGATCCATTTTGAGAAGAACAATAAAACAGAGTTGCAAGAATTCCACAAAACATACCAAAAAAGGCCTATGTTTCCGCCACCTAAGTCAAAATTACAAACTCTGAAGGTATCATCAATGTAAGGCTTTTTACGTTAAAATCAAAAATTGCACCGATAAAAAACTTACTTTCGCTATTTTGCCTTGGGCTTTGCGGAGCGCTTCTGCTCACTAAACTGCCGAGCTATTGGACCGAGACAACGAATATTCGTAGTTCAAACATATTCAAGCCTAGAACAGAACGTGGAATCAACCAATAATTCAGCAGATTGTATATCAAGAGGCATCGGTTCAAAAAAAGCAAAGGACAACAATTTATGGTGGACGGGTCCAAATTCAACTTCCTAAGTTCCAGAATCCAAAAATATTGCCACCAAAACATAAATTCACAAAACTAGATATAACCAAAGACGCGCATAAGAAACCTTGCTTGGGGGGAATTCAATTAGCTGTGTCACATCTTCACAAATCTCACGTCACAAATCTCACGCAAGAGTTTTGAAAGGAGGTCTGTGAGTGTGTTATCCAAGTATTTTATCACAGACAAATAGAAAATTTCAATCAGGCAATACTATATATCCCATTCCAAGATTTATCATCCTAGAAAATTTTGTAATGATACGAAATCTGATAATAATTGATCTAAAGTGTTTGTTCTCCAAATATCTATGATAAAAAGATGAGAAGACGAGTCGTTACTTGAGATTGGCACAAAAGACTCATATCTTTATGGTCTGTTTAGTTAATGTTTAAATTGTTGATTGAAATTAATAGGTCCCAGGAACCCCTAGTGTTGTATGACCGATCTCTTCCGATTTCAATCCGACAACATGTTTACTATCCAAATGAAATTCACATGACCATCCGTATGTTGATATTGGCGCTATAGCATCCTAGAATGGCCCATTTTATATAAAATATACATTTAGGACTTAAACGAATGGTTTCATGGAACCTAAAGTGTCGTAACCGATACCAAATGACGAAAAAAATCCCAAGATTATCCGTATGTTAGGATTGGCGCATGGGGTCTTATATGTAAATGACCATATCATTTTTAAGAACCAAAGTAGGATTTAAATAATGGTTCTCAGTTCTTCTTCTGATTCGATACAACATGATGACCTCTGTCTGTTTATGCATGAATTATTGATTTAAATTAACGGTTCCAGGGAACTACGAGTATCGTGACCGATCTCTTCTGATTTCATTTTCAATTAATTTAAATCCCAATTGGATTCTTAAAAATGATTCGGCCATTTACACATATGAGCTCATAGCGCCAATCCAGCACACGGATGGTCTTTGGCTTTTATTCATAGGTAATATACATTATGCTCAATCGATATCAAATGAAATCGGTTACGACACTTTACGTTTCCGGGGACTATTTTCTCTTTACGGAGATCTCTTGAAAGCAATTAAGCTATTCAAATATCGCTTTAAATATGTTATTGAAAACACAACTTGCATCACAGATTGACCCATGTCTTAACTCACGGCCCCTCACAGCAACTTTATCCTATTCAAATGCGTTAATGATTCACTAGTTACAACACAAACCAATTTACTAAATGAAAACAGGTTATTCAACCATCGGTAGAGGCTACTCCGAAAGATGGTTCAAGATTTCTGGAAGCGTTGCTCGAATGACTGGATTGCAACAAAGAAATAATTGGTCCTGGTGGTTAATCTCTCACCCACAAACTGCCCTTTAGGAAGGATTATTGAGCTACTCAGCTATTGAGTAAAATAAAGTAATGGTGCTGTCTTCAAAAACATATGACAAACCTAAGTGTTGTGTATCTCACACGTCAAATTTGCTCTGTGACCAATAATCAAGTTACCCACCTATTGGCATATTTGATGAACGTGATGCGAAACACTATGAAGACGAAATAAAACGGATCAAGCTAAATCAAGCACATATGCTAATTCTAGTTAAAAATCAAACATCATTGGCTGATTCTACTCTGAACATGTAATAAAGGGCAGACGAGGCAAGCTAAAGTTAATATTTTTGTCAAATCAAAAGTTAATATTCTTGTCATTGCAGGAGCTCCTTATTTTACTGGGCTTTAAAGACACAAAATAAAAACTAAACGGCGCCTTCTTAAATACACATAACATAAAGAACGCACTTTAAGATATAATAAAATGAAAATCATGAAAAATCAAGTTTCTATCAGATCATATCATGCGACAACATTTAATTTTTGAATTGAAGCTTCCCATGATAAAGAATGCAAGGTACCAAGCATTTAATCTATGCCACTATCCACAACTGTGGATATAGGAGCACGGGATTGACAGCCTCCACGAAGTCTTCATAAATAGATACGGGCGTACTCTGGGCAATGTTTTGAAGAACGAACGGTTGCGGTACCCAATCCCTTCGTAGTAGTGAACCAGAATAGCTAATTAGTCAATCAAAACTATCCAATGGTACAAAACAAAAGGAAATAATACCCCAGGTGGTACCCCAATAACAACATTGGTAAATCCACTCTCTGTGGAGACTGGCCCTATGGATTATGGGGAGGGCCATCTATTGCATTATCAGGGAACTTCAAATCCGTTCCAGAGAAGACCAAATTTACAAAGATCACCGATAAAGAAAAATAGAAGCAAATCGGTAGCAGGCCAAGCCCATACTTTTCTAACGCTGTACCTAGACACACATTACACGAACTAAGTGATGCCACCGTAAATTTTACTTTGCAAATAGCCGAATCTAGTAAAACAACTGTTGACCTAGAAAAGGAGAATATGAATCTCTTGGCGAGGCTAGAGCATATGGAGTAATTATTTGCCAAGATAAGCGAAGAAATTGAGTATATAAAGCAAGAAAATGAAAACCTAAAAATGAATCGGGATTCAAAAGAAGATTGCGACATAGGAAACATGGAACCAGATAAACTCGCCTATTCCACTGATGAAGATGAATTACAAAGAGAGACGGACTGGATCCTAAAGAAGAAAAAAACAGTCCAGGAAGAGTAAGAAAAGAAAAGCTGAATCGTCACCTGATCTAGTCCAGATTCAATCGATGCTCTACTCAAAGCCAATCAACCAAAAGGTAGTAAATCTACCAAGAACATTACACCAAATTTGGTGCAACCGAATGAAAAATCACCCCCACCAATAAATATTGTGGGTGTAACCAGTTACCCAGAAATTCAGTCACTGATGAAATCGGTTATTGACAAAGACTATAAGGTAACAGCGTTAAATAATGACGTTTGGAAAATTAATACTCTGGACTCAGATACTTATAGAACCTTATCTATGAAATTGAGTGCTGAGAAGTATCAGTGGTTCAATTACGAGAACAAATAGGCCCGACCTATAAATGTCATGGCAAGAGGTTTGCATCACACTTGCTCAAGCAAAGAAATAATGGATGACTTACAAAATAAAGGTTTTAAAATTCAGGAAGGAAACCAAATTATCAGTAAAAGGGAACTCCCTCTTTTTATGCTAGTATTTGACAACAAAGAGAATGTTCAAAACATTTATAGAATAAAAGGAATTCTTCACATGAAGGTGAAAATTGAACCAATGAGGAGAACCACAACACGCATACCCCAATGCAAGAAATGCCAGGCATTTAATGACACCCAAAGATATTGCGGCCGCGATCCAAGATATGTAAAATGCTCAGGTAATCATTTTACCCAGGCATGTACAATATGGAGAGATGTGCCAGCCAAGTGTACAAATTGTAAGGGCCAACATCCGGTTGCTAAACAACTACAAAAATTAAGAGATAAAACCAGAAATCAACCGCAAAAACACGAAAATCGAAGGGTTCAAATATCAAATCAGATGGATCAAAACCCACAACCAAGCAATACAGGGCAAAGAAGTTCATTTGCGCAGGTAGTGAAAGGTTTGGGTTCAAGCAAACATATGGGCTCTGAAAGTAACCAAATTATGGAAAACATTATGAACAGCTTTGCAGCTATTACAAAGCGAAGAAGTCATCTGAACAACATGAAACTTGATCCACTGAAGAAAATGCAACTCCCTCAACGCAATTCAACAAAAAATGTTAAGTAAGAACACAACTTTCAAAATAGCAATCTGGAATGCGAATGGCATTATGCAACATATTCCAGAAATAGAAATATTTTTAAATTCAGAAAAAATCGACATTTTCTTAATATCTGAAAGCCATCGTTAAATCTTCGTTTGTTAAAATACGGGGTTATAACTTATATCACTCCATTTATCCAGCGGAAAGAGCAAGAGGTGGTTCGGCTTTGTATTACTAATAAAAGAAAATATAAAACACCATTTAGAATCAAATATCGAAGAAGAAACAATGCAAGTCACTACTGTGAGGATCCAAATTAAACACAGACAGCTTACTGTATCTGCAATATATTGTCCTCCCCGGCATAACTTGGAAAGGGAGGACTACCTTAAACTATTTAAATCGCTTGGACGTGATTTTATTATTGGAGGTGACTTTAATGCGAAACATACCTATTGGGGATCTAGACTAACGACGTAAAAAGGTAAAGAATTGCTTCAAGCAGGGCAGACATCAAAATATGATTTTACTCTGGTGGTTCCCCAACATACTGGCCCAGTGACGGAACGAAGATACCTGACCTAATAGACTTTTATGTAGCAAGAGGTATATCCCAGAACTACATTCACATTGAAGACAGTAATTCTCTAGTATCGGATCATTCCCCGGTTATCATGACAGTCATTGAAGTGGTAATTCAAAGGGAGAGTACACCCAGATTAACAAATTCAAAAACAAACTGGGATCACTTTCGTGAGGTATTAGAGGAAAACATCAATCTTTAGGTGTCGATAAGAAATCCCCATCAGTTGGAAGATGAATTAGAACAACTCAATGAAGCAATTCACTATGCGGCTTTGGCAAGTACCCCCATTATACAAAATAAGAAGAAGCTTAACATATCATACCCAATGGAAGTTAGAGAGTTGGTAAGACAAAAACGACGGGCACGTAAAACCTGGCAAATAACTAGAACACCGGAGAACAAAACAATTCTTAACAATTCAGGTAACAGTTTCAAATCTCTTCTTAAAGAGGTTAAAAATGCATAAAATCAACAGATATCTAGTTAGCCTAACCGAAAAAATTCTGATTATTCCCTGTGGAAGGCGACGAAGGGACTCAAAGACCCAAAATGCAAGTGCCTCCACTTAAAAAGGAGGATGGAACCTGGGCAAGCGGTCCTAAAGAGAAGGCTGATCTGTTTGCGGAGTACCTCGAGGATACCTTCCAACCACTACCAAGGCAAACAGCCAATAAAAAGTGAATGCCAATCCACAAGCTAGATGATTTTTATAGCCGCCCAGTAACTCAAAGAATTAAAAGAAGAAGTAAAAAGCAACATGAATGCTAAAAAAGCCCCAGGATATGACTTGGTTACTTGCCAAATAATCAAGGTTCTACCAGGTACAGGATTTCGTAAGCTATTACACATAATCAATGCAAGTTTTCGGTTAAAATATGTTCCGTGGCAATGGAGTAGCAGAAGTAATCATGATAGCAAAACCTGATAAACCACCTAACGATAAAAAATCATACAGGCCAATTTCATTGCTGCCAATTATGTCAAAACACTTTGAAAAATTCGTACTAAAAAGAAGCCAATAATTGAGGACCGACAACTAATTCCTCCACATCAATTTGGTTCCAGCGAAAAGCACTCCACAATTGAACAGATGCATAGAATCACCGACATTATTGAAAGAACGTTAGAACGCAAAAAGTATGCTCCAGCATATTTCTGGACGTCGCCCAAGCATTCGATAAAGTTTGACACAGTGGACTGGAATTCAAGCTGCATAGAGATCTGTAATATGAGGATGAATACTCCAAACTAAAGAAAATCTCTGTCGGTGTCCCACAGGGCGTGTCTTAGGACCAATCCTGTATTTATTATATACAAGGGATATTCCAACAACAGATGAAGGAACCATAACCACCTTTGCAGATGACACAGCAATCATGGTCATTGGAAGTAATGTCGCTGACGCAACGAGCAAACTCCAGAAGATTACCAATGCGGTTTGTAACTGGACTAAGCGCTGGAGAATCAAGCTTAATGAAATGAAATCCACGCATATTAACTTTACATATCAAATGGCTTCCCATCTACCGATAGAAATTAACTTACGACCGGTGTCATATGCAAACAAAGCTAAATAAGCTTCTAAAAAAGAAGAACTTAATATTAAGTTCAGCAAAATGTATTGGCTCATAGGTAGAGGCTCTGAGCTTACAATATACAACAAGCTGCTGCTATATCGGCAAATACTGAAGCCGATATGGACCTAGGGTAGTCAACTCTGGGGATTTACTAAGCAAACAACGCCAAAATGATCCAGGCGTTTCAAAATAAGGTTCTCCATAGCATCGTAAATGCTCCGCGGTACACAAGAAATGAAGACCTTCACAGGGACTTACAGATGGAATACATCAAAGATGAAATAAAAATGCACACCGCCAAACACGAAACAAGGCTCCAGGAACATGGAAACCCCTATATTCGCCATATGATCGAGGCTTCGAAGAACGAGGCCACTTGACCTAGTAAACATACCAAATTAAAATTATATTTTAAATATGTTTAACTAATTTTGGGACTAACCATTGGGTTTCACCCCAACAAATCAGAATTATTTAAGAAATGTAAAATTTGTAAATTTGAAAGATAAATTGCTAGATGAGCACAGTCTCAGTTGTAATTAATAAAGAAAAACAACTATCCACAACTAAAGGCATCTTCTATTGTAAGCGCCCACCAGCGGTAAGCCACGATAATCTATACAAACGAACACCCAAATAAACATAAACGTTCTAAGGAATAAGCCTAAATAACTAAAACGTACACAGCTAGTAAAAGGTAACTTATTGGTAAGAGAGAGATATAATTAATTAGTTGACCCATGAAATGGGCGAGTTCCATTCAACGCGGTTATCAAGTCTTCAGTAAGCTATGCAGCCTATCTCAAGATTTTAAATCTTGTGTAAACTGCTTTACAAGCAGCTACCCTTTCTACATTCACAAGTTTCTCTTGTCAATCAAATTTTATATCTTCAGAAGCCAATGTCACCCCCCAAAAAATGAAAAAATATTCGCAAATTGAGCGAACGAACCACACGAAACATCATAAATTTAATTCTTCATTAGGTCTTCATTGATATTATCATTTTAATCTCATTAGTTGTGACAATACTAACTATTATAACCAACACCGAAATTAGAAAATTAAAATAAATAAGAAATAAAAAAATATAAATTAATTGTTAATGGGTGAAAGATGTTAAACTGTCGTTATAAGTCGCGTATCACCGTGCCGGATCACCACACGCGACTTTTGTGAATTTTTGTAACTAAATATTTTTATTAGTTTTGAGGTCGATTTAGTTATTTGACTTTTTGCGACTAATCCTAGCCATTTGACATAACAATTCAGACACGAAACAAACACAAACTTTACGAAATATTTATGATGACAATACGATATGTAGAGATAAGAAAGCTTAAATAAATAACGAGATAAATTTGATGACAATACTCGGATCATAAATTTGTTATTTGGCGCTTGCATAATTCAATTTCTATAAAGTTGGTGCGGTATATTTCTGCATAATTTAACAGAAAAAAAATGGAAAATTACAATTTTCAATGCAGAAGTGATTCTCACGATTTGCTTAAATCTTAATTTTGACTATAAATTAAAAAATTATACAAGATATGACATTTCCATTGGTCCTCGCACTGTTTGGCATCGAGTCATTTACTGCTTGTGGACGGAGTTAAGTGAGTTTTGGAATAAATTTCACAGAGAAATTCCTAAAAATTTGAACCAAAATTATATAGATTCGTCACAATCACTGAACATTTAATTGAATAATTTGAATATTGGCAGACCAGCTATAGCTATCTATACAGCACCACATCATTAATTTTAATTTAGATCAATCAACTGTATAACTAAAATGATTAACACGATCACGACCGAGGTGCTTATGCTAGGGGTGGCTACAAACCACAATAAATTTGCACGAAATGAGCTAATTGAAGCCTAATGGTAGAATAAATGTTTTATTTATGTGTTTTGTGGGGTTTGTGACGCTATTAATAGTATGACGCATATACGAGTCGCCGGTTTATGGAACAAAATTTCGTTGTATAAACTGCAGGACACACATATGCGCCGTTATAAAATAAAGTGGAAAGTGTTGTTTTTGTAATTATTTTATTCTTACATATATTATTTTTCAATATAAACTAAAAATCAAATAACAGATCCTTAACAAAAAATATAAAAATACGCAACACATAAAATTAAAAATAATGCAAATTATCAATAATTGTGTTGTTGAATTGTGCCACAATTTAAAACATGGATCTACACATAATCCAATAGGCTGACACATGCTATCTACACATGTATTACAAATGAAATGAGTATCAGTCCTTTTTTTCTGTTTGGACATTGTCGGCACTTTTTACGCTTATCAACACGGATTGCAAAGTGTTGTAAATATGTACGTACCTTAAGCTAGCAGAACCCATACAGAAGAACATTACAAGATAGTATGAATAATTATAGGCTAATAATAGGCTAATTAAATGCTCTACTAAAACATTTTGGGCTCCACCCCTTCCAACAAAAACGATGGGTCCTGCTAGCTTTAGAAAAAGTTAGCAGAACCCATATCAAAAAATATTTTAAAAACAATTGGAAAATTAGCGGTTAATTTTAGGCTAATTAAATGCCCTATGTAAATTTTATTATTTTGCTCATTCTCGAAAAGGCATAAGGCTTTATTATTTCAGAGCTAGCAGAACCCAAAACGAAAATCGGACCAAAACCGAAATTGGAACCCAACACAAGATCAATTAACATACAAATAATTTTAGGCTCATTATGGCCTAATCAAATGTCCCATTAAAAAATTTTGGGCTCCACTAGTTCTTGACCAAACTTCAGGTCATTTAATCTAAAGCTAGCAGAACCCAAATCGAAAATCGAACCAAAACCGAAATTAGAACCCAAAACAAGATCAATTAACATACAAATAATTTTAGGCTCATTATGGCCTTATAAAAGCTTCATTAAAAAATTTGGGCTCCACTAGTTCTTGACCAAACTTCAAGTCATTTAATCTAAAGCTAGCAGTACCCAAATCGAAAATCGGACCAAAACCGGAATTAGAACCCAAAACAAGATCAATTAACATACAAATAATTTTAGGCTCATTATGGCCTTATAAAAGCTTCATTAACAAAATTTTGGCTCCACTAGTTCTTGACCAAACTTCAAGTCATTTAATCTAAAGCTAGCAGAACCCAAATCGAAAATCGGACCAAAACACAACAATGTTTTGGGAGAAGTGTTATAAAAAACAAATTTACTCTGTTCTGAGCTTTACTTTAGGATTTTGTTAAACTCAAAATTCAAAATACTTTGTGTTGGCAAAATTTCTAGATTTCTAGATTTTTGGAAAATGTCATCTATTTCAAGGTCACATTTGAGAACATATTGTATATTGTGGTTATAGAATGGCCGGGCTGGAATATCAACTCAAATCTGACTTAAAGTTGTTTAATCTCATGTCTCGTTCAATCATTTCATCCACATTGTTGAAACGCTAAACTGGCAATGAGATAAAAGTTATCAATCACGATGGTTTTTATATATGTTGTATATGAATAGATTAATTCTTTATAAAAAAAAACTTTTACCACAAATATTTGGAATGTAAACATATTGCATTTAAAATATCGTATGTACACCCCACTGGTCACATAATACATCTTGAGACGATTTCAAAAAAATTTACCCTTCAAAATTGTCACATATACGAAAAAGCTACGCGCAAGTAAGATGATAACACATAAATATCTTCGAAAATATTGCAATCAGCGTACAAATTGATTTATTGGCCATCGGCAATCAATCACCAGAAAATTGTGTCTGTCCTCAAAAATTATCCGTATAACAAAACTGTAAAATTTAAATAAATTATTTTTGATTTCTTCTCGTTGTCGTCGTATTAGACGGCAACATTTCTTAACATCATCACATCACCTAATAACACATGGGTTTCAACCCATAAAAATTAACACGCCGCGTATATTTCGCAGCCTTTTGCGGTTTCACAAAATTTTTTTTTTTTTGGTGGTCATTTATCTTTAGACTTCTTTTGCTGGCGCACCAAAATTTTGATTTTTACTGCGTTAAAGAAAATTTCGTTAGTCGTCGAAATGAAATATTTCTATTTTCTTACATAACACTTTGTATATATTTTAATAATATTAAAGATTTTTAATCGAAAATTTGACATCGAATAACAATGATTATAAATCAAAAAAAATTTTGCATATTGTTATAACCGCATGGTATGAAGAAAGTATTGTAAATATCTACAACACTTCCACGAGCTTATAGTGGAAAAGATAAGAAAACGAATGATGGTAATTACGAAATAGGAAACATTGGATGGAATATGTATGTGCGCATATGATCGAGGGTATTACAGTGGCATAATGCGTTCATATTAGAGTAATGGCAGGCATCAGTCAAGCACAAGATAATAAATAAATTACGAAAAGCTTGAGTTATTGACGCTGTTAGAACGAAGGTCATTAAAATTGAGTATAAAGCGCACCGAATTCCAGGTTCTACGATCGCCTCATGTACCTCGGAATTTAAAGGTAATTGGGATAATGATGATAAGATTCTGCAAGCATTAAGGACCCCTATACAAGTACAATGCATAGTATTAACTTAGAAAACTGCAAAACGTGAAATCAATAAATTTTTAATTGCAAATCAACATACTCTTAAGGAAAAGTATAATCTTCCTTACAACTCCCGATGGTTATTGGATATTCGGTTCTGCACAGATTTTTTATTTTCCTTTATTAATTACAACTGAGACTGTGCTCATCTAGCAATTTATCTTTCAAATTTACAAATTTTACATTTCTTAAATAATTCTGATTTGTTGGGGGTGAAACCCAATGGTTAGTCCCAAAATTAGTTAAACATATTTAAAATATAATTTTAATTTGGTATGTTTACTAGGTCAAGTGGCCTCGTTCTTTGAAGACTTCTTTCAACGACAGGAGTATCTATCATATAGCGAATATAGGGGTTTCCATGTTCCTGGAGCCTTATCTCGTGTTTGGCGGCGTGCTTTTTTATGTATTTCATCTGTAAATCCATGTGAAGGTCTTCATTTCTTGTCTACCACGGAGCATTTACGATGCTACGGAGAACCTTATTTTGAAACGCCTGGATCATTTTGGCGTTGTTTGCTTAGTAAATCCCCAGAGTTGACTACCCTAGGTCCATATCGGCTTCAGTATTTGCCGATATAGCAGCAGCTTGTTGTATATTGTAAGCTCAGAGCCTCTACCTATGAGCCAATACATTTTTCTGAAGTTAATATTAAGTTCTTCTTTTTTCTTTTTGACGTGCTCTCTCCACTTGAGCTTGGCATTGAGAGTCATGCCCAGCTATTTAGCTTTGTTTGCATAAGGCACCGGTCGTGAGTTAACTACTATCGGTAGATGGGAAGCCTTTTGATATGTAAAGTTAATATGCGTGGATTTAGTCTCGTTAAGCTTGATTCTCCAGCGCTTAGTCCAGTTACAAACCGCATTGGAAAACTTCTGGAGTTTGCTCCTTGCATCAGCGACATTACTTCCAATGACCATGATTGCTGTGTCATCTGCAAAGGTGGTTATGGTTCCTTCATCTGTTATTGGAATATCCCTTGTATATAATAAATACAGGATTGGTCCTAAGACACTCGCCTGTGGGACGCTGGCAGAGATTTTCTTTAGTTCGGAGTGTTTATTGGATAAATAAGATCTTAGTATGGCATATAATTGCCTCGGCAGATGTCTATGCAGCTTGAATTCCAGTTCACTGTGCCAAACTTTAACGAATGCTTGGGCGAGGTCCAGAAATATGCAGGAGCATACTTTTTTGCATTCTAACGTTCTTTCAATAACGTTGGTGATTCTATGCACCTGTTCAATTGTGGAGTGCTTTTCCCTGAACCCAAATTGATGTGGAGGAATTAGTTGTCGGTCCACAATTAATGGTTTAAATCTTCTTAGTAAGAATTTTTCAAAGTGTTTTGACATAATTGGCAGCAATGAAATTGGCCTGCATGATTTTTTGAAGCTTGCATTGATTATGTGTAATAGCTTACGAAATCCTGTATCTGGTAGAGCCTTGATTATTTGGCAAGTAATGAAGTTATATCCTGGGGCTTTTTTAGCATTCATGTTGCTTTTCACTTCTTCTTTTCATTCTTTGAGTTACTGGGCGGATATAAAAATCATCTAGCTTGTGGATTGGCATTCTATTTTCATTGGCCGTTTGCCTTGGTAGTGGTTGGAAGGTGCCCTCGTGATACTCCGCAAACAGATCAGCCTTCTCTTTATTAAATCTTGCCCAGGTTCCATCCTCCTTTTTAAGTGGAGGCACTTGCATTTTGGGTCTTTGAGTCCCTTCGTTGCCTTCCACAGAGAATAATCAGAATTTTTTTCATCGGTTAGGCTAACTAGATATCTGTTGATTGATGCATTTTTAAGAGAGAGAATTGAGACTGTTACCTAAATTGTTAAGAATTGTTTTGTTCTCCGGTGTTCTAGTTATTTGCCAGGTTTTACGTGCCCGTCGTTTTTGTCTTACCAACTCTCTAACTTCCATTGGGTAGGATATGTTAAGCTTCTTCTTATTTTGTATAATGGGGGTACTTGCCAAAGCCGCATAGTGAATTGCTTCATTGAGTTGTTCTAATTCATCTTCCAACTGGTGGGGATTTCTTATCGACACCTGAAGATTGATTTTTTCCTCTAATACCTCACGAAAGTGATCCCAGTTTGTTTTTGAATTTGTTAATCTGGGTGTACTCTCCCTTTGAATTACCACTTCAATGACTGTCATGATAACCGGGGAATGATCCGATACTAGAGAATTACTGTCTTCAATGTGAATGTAGTTCTGGGATATACCTCTTGCTACATAAAAGTCTATTAGGTAGGGTATCTTCGTTCCGTCACTGGGCCAGTATGTTGGGGAACCACCAGAGTAAAATCACATTTTGATGTCTGCCCTGCTTGAAGCAATTCTTTACCTTGTGACGTCGTAAGTCTAGATCCCCAATAGGTGTTTTTCGCATTAAAGTCACCTCCAATAATAAAATCACGTCCAAGCGATTTAAATAGTTTAAGGTAGTCCTTCATTTTCAAGTTATGCCGGGGAGGACAATATATTGCAGAGACAGTAAGCTATCTGTGTTTAATTTGGATCCTCACAGTAGTGACTTGCATTGTTTCTTCTTCGATATTTGATTCTAAATGGTGTTTTATATTTTCTTTTATTAGTAATGCCGAACCACCTCTTGCTCTTTCCGCTGGGTGAATGGAGTGATATAAGTTATAACCCCGAATTTTAACAAACGAAGATTTGACTAGATGGCTTTCAGATATTCAGAAAATGTCGATTTTTTCTGAATTTAAAATATTTCTATTTCTGGAATATGTTGCATAATGCCATTCGCATTCCAGGTTGCTATTTTGAAAGTTGTGTTCTTACTTAACATTTTTTGTAGAATTGCGTTGAGGGAGGTGCATTTTCTTCAGTGGATCAAGTATCATGTTGTTCAGATGACTTCTTCGCTTTGTAATAGCTGCAAAGCTGTTCATAATGTTTTCCATAATTTGGTTACTTTCAGAGCCCATATGTTTGGTTGAACCCAAACCTTTCACTACCTGCGCAAATGAACTTCTTTGCCCTGTATTGCTTGGTTGTGGGTTTTGATCCATCTGATTTGATATTTGAACCCTTCGATTTTCGTGTTTTTGCGGTTGATTTCTGGTTTTATCTCTTAATTTTTGTAGTTGTTTAGCAACCTCACAGCCTCAATAATTAGCCGGATGTTGGCCCTTACAATTTGTACACTTGGCTTGCACATCTCTCCATATTGTACATGCCTGGGTAAAATGATTACCTGAGCATTTTACATATCTTGGATCCCGGCCGCAATATCTTTCCTGAATTTTAAAACCTTTATTTTGTAAGTCTTCCATTATTTCTTTGCTTGAGCAAGTGTGATGCAAACCTCTTGCCATGACTTTTATAGGTCGGGCCTGTTTGCCCTCGAAAGTGAACCACTGATACTTTTCAGCATTCAATTTAATAGATAAGGTTATATAAGTATCTGAGTCCAGAGTATTAATTTTCCAAACGTCATTATTTAACGCTGTTACCTTGTAGTCTTTGTCAGTAACCGATTTCGTCAGAGACTGAATTTCTAGGTAACTGGTTACACCCACAATATTTATTGATGGGGGTGATTTTTCTTTAGGTTGCACCAAATTTGGTGTAATGTTCTTGGTAGATTTACTACCTTTTTGTTGATTGGCGTTGGGTAGAGCATCGTTCGAATCTGGACTAGATTGTCCCCTACCATTTAATTGCTCAGCCTCAGGTGACGATTCAGCTTTTCTTTTCTTACTCTTCCTGGTCTCTCTTTGTAATTCATCTTCATTAGTGGAATAGATGAGTTTGTCTGGTTCAATGCTTCCTATATCGCAATCTTCTTTTGAATCCCGATTCATTTTTGGGTTTTCATTTTCTTGCTTTAGATACTCAATTTCTTCGCTTAGCTTGGCAAATAATTGCTCCGTTTGCTCTAGTCTCGCCAAGAGATTCATATTCTCCTTTTAGGTATAGGTATAGCGTTAGAAAAGTATCGGCTTGGTCAGCTACCGATTTGCTTATATTTTTCTTTATCGGTGATCTTTGTAAATTTGGTCTTCTCTGGAACGGATTTGATGTTCCCTGATAATGCAATAGATGGCCCTCCCCAGAATCCATAGGGCCACTCTCCACAGATAGTGGATTTACCAATGTTGATATTGGTGTACCACCTGGGGTATTATTTCCTTTTGTTTGTACCATTGCATACTTTTGATTGACTAGCTATTCTGTTTCACTACTACGAAGGGATTGGGTACCGCAACCGTTCGTTCTTCAAAACATTGCCCAGAGTACGCCCGTATCCATTTATGAATACTTCGTCGAGGCTGTCAATCCCATACTCCATGATTGAAATGATTCAAAATTAAGTACAAGGCACCAAGTGTCGGAAATCGGGAGGTTTCTGGTAAGGGTGCTTTTTTCCATGCGTCTTATTAAAAAGTTATTAAGCGAGTCAATTAACTAGAACTTGAATGATTCTGTGTTTGGTTTGGAATCTCGGATTAAAAGCTTTCTAATGCTCTAAAACTTCAGTTCAGAATTCGATATCTTAGGTAAGTGGCGGAGAACAATCACTTGAGTGGATCTAATAAAGAATGGAATTTGAATAATAAACGAGTGCTAGTTAGAATAAATATTAAGGAGTTCAGTTTTGATTTGAGCGGAGTACGACAATATAATGAAGTTATGCTTGTAAACAGTCTTAAGGCTCGTTATCATTAGTCAAGTTACTTGATTTCAAGTATTTGAATTATTTTCAAGTTGTCAAGTGGCTGTTTAAAATGTCATAGAATGAGTTGGTGCGTGCGGGAATTTCAGTAATAAAAACTGAAATTACGAACGAATTATTAAAAATTGCAAATGAGTTATTAATTAAACATAAATGTAAACGGTCCATATGGGTAAGGAAGTGGGTTGGCAGAAGAAATAAACTTAAACGCCTCAGAGGATATATAGGAGCATTCAAAAATATCCTAGGGATGTCAGTAAATAATTTTGAAAACCTCCTTAGTATGGTTGAACAGAGAATACAGAGAAAGTCAACGTGGTCTAGACAACCAATCTCGGCAGGAATAAAATTGGAAATCACTTTCCGCTATTTAGCGAGTGGTGATAGTCTAACTGCACTGCAGTATTTGTTCCTTGTCTCAAAAATACAATATCTGCGTTTCTACCAGAAGTTCTTTCAGCTATTTATAAGCTGTTGCAGTCATTTATGAAGGTATATACCTACATAAATCTGTTTAAGAAAACAACAAACGCAAGTCCATCTACTTTGTTTAATTCATTTTATGAATTTCTTCCATTGCTGAGTCTGGCACCATTGTATTCTTTAATAATAAACAACTAAAAATATTTTTCCGGTTCCGAGTACCATTGAGGAGTGGAACTACATCCAAAAAACAATCGAAACATAATGGAACTTTCCTAATTGCTGCGGGTTCATAGATGGGAAACACGTGACAGTTAACACCGGATCCATATTTTATAACTACAAGGGTAGTATTGCACTTTTTGGCGTCGGAAGCAATGGCAGGGCTAATGATAAATCCATATTCAGACTGGCTTCAGACTGGTAATATTTAACACTGGCTGTAATGTTTAAAAGTTGTATAACTCAAACTCGTTTTAAAAGTGCTTTGTCCTAAAATATTTTTAGAGGTTACTACTGTTGGAATGAGTGTTTTCATTTTGTACTAGACCCAATCCAATTAAGAAACATGAACGTATAGGAAAATCTAGAGGAACACTGGGGATAATATTCAAAAGTTTTATACCCCAAACTTGGATTTCCAACTCGTGTTTTTTAAATTGAGTGTGTAACACAAAGTGAAAATCGAAATACTCATTCAAGCCGTAGCAACCTCTTAGAAATGTTTTAGGACAAAGCACTTTTAATGCGATTTGGCCATATACAAATTACACTGCTAAATTCAATTATATACAAGAAAAACTTTTTGTTGGGTTTAAGTCAGTTTTGATCAACGGTGTATGATAATATAACGACTTATCTTTGGCTAAGAAACCAGTTTTATTTATAAAATGGATAAAGTTAGATGAAGTGATTGGTATATTACGTTGACATCATCATAATGAGAAAGAATTTTGATGAAAACTTGCGGAAGGTATGTAAAGAATCTCGTCGCCTGTGAATCAAAAGAATACATTTTTTATCCTGTTTTCCTTATCTCATGAAACGTCTATATGAGTTAACCAGGCAAAGCAAGGTCTGCGGAGTGTGTTTATATTTATGTGGAGAGTTAGAAAAGGTTTGAAATCCTAACCACCTACACTTTGAGTGGGTATTACTTCATTTGTTTATGTTCATTCACTTCTGTCTTTATTCGTTCTATTGTATATTCCCTTTTTGCGCTCTAATCACCATAACTATCATAAATTCAGCTATGAAATTATTTAAGGCAGACCACTTATGGTAGAGCCAAGCCTTAGTGCAACTATATTTTGAGGAATTGAAAACTACTCAACCCGAGTTCCGACTTCTTGCGTTTTATCTTCAAATCGCGAGCATTTGAAAAACACATGCTTTGCATCCGATAAACCATTATAGCAGCTGTCAGGTACTAACATGTACAAATGTGCGCGGAAACGTACCCCGTCAACATCCGCGTGAAATAAAAATCAAATTTAGGTTCGGACTCATTTGGTTTCTCTAACCACTGTCATAATTTGGCACTATTATGGCATTCCTTTTGCCGTTCCTTTGCTAAATGCATTTCCGCATCGAGATTGTTGTACTCCGGCGGGTTTGTCTAGGCCCACTAACATTTAGATTGGGAAAGTAGGTACAAGGCTTAGAGGTAATTTTGAATCACCTACTTGCCGCCTCCTTGTTTTCTACCATAAATTAATACTGCGTCGTTTACGATCCACTAGCTGCAATTCAGCTTTAGGTAGCTTCAGGTCTCATTATAAATCTGGCTGTCTATCATTAAACTTGACTACAACAACTAACGCGATGTCGTCTGCATAGCCCACCTTGCGGGATTCTTCCATTTTGAAACTTTAGAAATCTTCTCTGAAAATAATTTCGTACAATTTTCATAATACATCCACAGCGGCGTAGAACGCATTTTTAATGTCTAGACTAGAGTTACAATTTTCCCAGTATTTTTAGTTACGACCCTTTCATTTTCACATGCTCTTTTGTATTGCTTACTAGCCGTATTTATCATGAAGTTAATCGCGTCGATTCAAGTCTGTCGCAGATGATGTCGGTTGACATCAGGTTTTTCCTACGGCCTTTTCCCATTTGGCATTTGGCTCGATGGCACATCAAAGATATTTCGACGCAACTTGGATCTTTTCTCGTTACACCAGTAATTCGACTTTTATTACTGGAATGCAGGCCTTAGTTATACACTTGAAAAGTGGAGTGCAGGTTGCTTGAAATTCGTCACGCCCACCAAGTAAAACTCATCCAATGGGGTGAAAATGTTATCTTCAAAGCTCTTAACTTTCCACCCAATAAGTTCTACCAATCTGGTTACTGTATAGGAATAAAACTGTGTAACTCAGAACTTATTGCTTGATGGTCGCTGTGCGTGTAATCTTGCTGATTTCTCACTGAATTCCAGCGCTCGTAAGGTCGATGTCAATAAATGGTCTCATGACGAAAAAACAATATCGAGAATCGAAGGTGCCTTGAGAAAAGTTTGTCCTCGGCTATTGATGTATCAATGTCCTGCTGTTCGTAATAAAATTTGTTGCCCGGCAACCCTATCATTATCCGTATCGTTGCACCTTTCCTCACAAAGCTTACAGTTGAGTTTGACCCTCTTCACCGCATTGTAATAGAGACATTCTATTGGCCAACTACACTGGGAAAGCTTTAGTGCCATCGAATAGGATTAATACTGACTAATAAAATTCCTCCTTTGTGGTGGCCTAATTTGTATCTTAGAACTTTGCTTATTTCAGAGCTTTAATCTGTGCTTCCATTTGCATAATTCCCTCCAAAGATTCTAGTGATTTTTCCGTTTGTGCAATGCAGGTCACGTTATCCCCGATAGGTCAGGTTTGCTCCTCGTATCTTTGTGTATATATACGCATTTGTTTTAGGTTTAGGCTTTGTGATTCCATTGCGATCCGGATATGCAAGGCCTCATTATGTGGTTATCACTCCTTTTTTCGGGAATTAGCCCCAGGTGAGAATGCAGTTGCCCATAAAATGGAGAATAATTACTGAATAGAGAGCGTCAAATACGCGGCAGACGCTTTCGGGTTTGTGTGCATTTTTAGCAGGATACACTCGCTTTGTTTGACGTAGAAGTTTCCCTGCTTCTACCGCTGTGTCGGAGGTGATTGTGTGTATGTCTTTTAAGCAGATAGAAATCCATCATGGATGCCTTGAGTTTAACACGAGCCACCTATTACAACAGTGTGAGACGACCTCTCACTAAAGTCACGTAATACAACCTACCAAATTACCTTTTAAAATTTGTGATAGCGCTATATGCTTCTCTAGCACCACTTCTGTTTCCTATTTCCTTAAAACTGTTCATAAGTGAAAAATACTTGCTTTTAGTATCTTGTAGGATCTCTCGAAGATACTATAAGCAAGTGTTCGATGCACCCGCAACCTGATAGAAGCGTCAGCTAAAAGTAGTCCTCTTCATCTTTGCATGTAAGTGAAGGTGACCTGCAAAGTAGTCCGAAAAAATTGTGTTTTTACTAATACTGTGAGCCTGACGTTTAAATTTTCAACTAACTAAATTGACGGTTAGCTCTTACCAGTCACCGAAAGATGTCTCTAAAGTTTATAAACCAAAGTGTATCTGATACTTCGTTCTAAACGGAAAACTTAGTTCATATTTATCAATTGTGGGTTAGTAATATCGCGGAGATTGATAAATTTTAATTTATTAAGTAAATTTTAATCACTATCACACGTAGTTTGTTTAGTGCCATCTATGAACGGCTAATTTGAAGTATTAATCAACTTAGTTAAATTGAAACAAGTTTAGTTAAATTTCTTTAGTTAAAAAATAATAAAAACTGCATTATCTTAACTTCTTATCCAGATACATTTTTTACACCAGTCTATACAGGGTGGCTGAGACCAAATGTTACTGACTTCACTCTGCTGTCATTTGTGTAGTTGTCATTTGTGTAGTTTGGTTAGTTGTTTACATGTGGTCAACAAATAATTGTTCTAAATTAATATCTTCATAAAAAAATCGTAATGGAATTCAAACGTAATAGTGTAATTGCACTGTATTTGGGTGGAAATTCACAAACAGCAATAGTTCGTCAGCTCCAGCATTTGAATGTGAATAAAATGTTTGTATATCGAACCATAAATCGATACAACGAAACTGGTAGCATCGCTAAACGCAACAGAGGCGGCCCTAAAAAGACAGCAACATCAAAAGAAATGATATAGCCGCACGTCTACATGTTTCACGATACAGCATTCAAACCATATTGAAAAATGAACTACACTTGAAGCCCTACAAGATACAAAAAGTTCACGATCTTACGGAGGCACCAAAAAAAGTCAGGCTTGAAAGAACACGAGCATTGAAGGCCTTGGCCGAACGTAATGAGATTCCAAAAATTGTCTTTTCTGATGAGAAAATTTTCACCATTTCAACATTTCAACCATTCAAGTCCAACGATAATTTGGACACAGGAGTTGCAATGCGTAAGCAATCACCAGCTTATGTTATGGTTTGGGCTGCAGTGACTGCAGATGGACGCACTCCTCTGGTTTTCATCGAACATGGAGTCAAGGTAAACCAAGAGGTGTATCGCCAAAATATCCTAAACGATGCTTTGCTACCTTGGGCACGTAAACACTTTGGTACGAACCGTTGGACATTCCAACAGGACTCGGCACCGTCACACAAAGCTCGAGCGACACAGCAATTTTTACAAAATTGCGTTCCGCGGCTGATTACGTCGAAAGAATGGCCACCATATTCACCAGACTTGAATCCCATGGATTTCTCCATATGGTCCATTTTGGAGAGTAAGGTGTCCACTAAAAAATACGAAAGTGTTGATGCATTGAAGTCAGCTCTTGTTCGAGAATGGAATAAAATTCCGCAAGCTCACGTTCGGTCAACATGCAATGCTTTCTATGGAAGACTGAATGAAATAATCAGAGCCAAAGGAGGTCATACCGAGCAGTAACATGTTTTTCATAAAATGTAATATGATTTCAACATATTCCACGAAATTTCAATAAAAATAATCAAAATTAAAAAAATTACAGCGTTTTCATTTGGTAACACTTGGTCTCAGCCACCCTGTAGATTTTAAATCCATAATTGATTATTGATTAATATAATTAAACATTTGTTGATGGTTTTCAACCATCTGGAATCCTAAAAATTTAGTCTCGTTTCCATACTGACTGGAAAGAAGGTTCGATCCAGACTCAGTATGTAACGATTTTTTTACGGTTCATCCAAAGAGCTATTTATAGAATAAATTGTTTATTCCAGTGGTCCTTCTTCCAACGATTCCATCTCTGTGGCCATTTGAACAGAATACCCACTTTGTATGTTCTTATACATATGTTGTTCATTCGTACGGTTGTTGTTTGGTATATGAATACTAATCACTCTAAGTGCATAGTTGCGGTATATGGAATCTACAAGAGAAAGCCTAACGAGTTTTTGATTCATCTTTCACTAACTTCGTGTGCTGTTTATGTCGACCACTAGATATAGATTTGTAGGCCCAGCTACTTTAATGAAGATTGCGGAGCAAGTGTATTAGTTTTTATTTCGATGGAAATTGCCGCTCTCTTACGCGCCCTGAAGATTAGAGATTTCGATATCATCAGCAACTACCATCACCTCGGGGACTTCGTATTGTGAGAACGCCGTTGTACGTGATAGTCCAAAGCAATGCACATCAGAGCCCTGTACTGAAAAATAAGGAAATACGGTTGTTAATATCCAAAATACAATTTATTCAAAGCTCAGCGTTATCTTAAGAAAGTGGGATATTACATAGCATGATTTCGACAATAACGCGAAGCTAAAATATCAGATTCATTAAAAGGTTACCTCCGAAATACAAACCAACACTCTACTTTTACTGTACATCTCTAGATGAGTCGGTATATTCAAACAAACTCAAATGTGCGTGGACTTGAAGCAGTCTTCATTTCGAGACTATATGAATACGAAATACCTCAATCGAATCTAATTATTTATTTATATATTCAAAACGTTATAATAATATTTGACATCCTAAATTAGTTCAAGACGTATAAAAACGTGACTTATAAATTTTAATGTGAAACCACCAAAGATCAAAATTTCTCAACCTACATCAAAAACTCATCAACTAAACGGTCGGTATAAAAGTTGCCAAATTTATAGCCCTCAACGTATAGCACAATATTGTCAAGCTAATTTAAGTTATTACACCCCTCCCTTATCTTTATCGTACAAAGCCAATTGTACAATACATATTTCCATACATAAATTTGCGCTAAAAAAAAAAATCTAAATAAAAATTAAATAAATTCTTTCAAATTATTTGACATATTTTATCGACTATTTTATCGATTTTATGGTACATTTTGTCTTGTGATTAAATTACCATAATTTTGTAAAAAAAAAACTTCGACAAAATCTGTTGAGATTTTTTTTATTGTTATTTGCTTTTCATCCGTTTTATATGCAATAAAATATGCCATAACGATAACCATAAAAAGAAAAGCGCATACGTTTATTGAAATTGAAAATAAGAAGTTATAGAGACTTTGCTCTTCACACAATAGAATATCAAAAATGGTGTTAATTTGATTGAATAGATATCGCATTTTACGACCCGTAGCGAGAATACTCAAAGATCTTCTCTAAATATAGATTTTTCAATGGCCTCAATTAATTAAATTTTCTTGCTGCTCCGACCCACCCGTCTAAATCTAACTAAACAAACTTAGATTAGTTCCTCATAATATTTTAATTGCAATTGTTCGTGATACAAGACAATTTTAAACATTCGTTTGGTACGCTTGATTTATGTAATTGAAAAATTTATTTAAAAATGCAACAGTTAATTTATTTTATACCGCCGAGAATCGAAACTGGCACCCATAACTCATAAATCAAGGAGAGTGCAAAGTAAGTCTAGCTCTAGACTCGAAATCAAGAGCGAAAGGGGTCAAGTAGCCGGTCATTATGAGGTGTTGATCTTGTACGAGTTCATTAAACGTGGCTTGGAGGAGGAAGTTAATAAAATAAAACAATGAAAATGTTGTTAAAGTTGATCTCAAAAATCATTGAAAATGTTAATTATATCTGACAAAACAACTAGAGGTTCCACTCAGGATGGAGCGCAAACAAAGTATTCCCTTTAGCCAAAATATTAGTTTTATTTTGTTTTATTGTCTTTAGCCGTGCCACATTATTTTTTTGCCTCACCCACTCATCGAACCATCTTGAACTCTCAACGAAGTGTAGCTTGACGTTAATTTACTCATAGAAGAGGTTCCAGGAATCTCAATTCGCTAAGCGCTAGATGGGGACTCCCATTCTGCTCGGATATTTACCTATGAGACAGTGTCCAGTAATAGCACCCACCATTGTACTGACAAACTAGGTCTAGTTCTGGCATCTTGACAGGTCTAGTTTTGTCCATATCTGCCAAGTTATTAAGCATGAGGTACTATTGGACCATCAGTCTTTCGTTGTTCTTCTATAGCATTCTCTTGAAGCAGTATTTGCACCTAGCGAGCTGTATATTAACATCTGCCCTGATTGGATAATTGAGGCAGGTTGTGCCTTGTCGAACGAGTTCATCCACCTTTTCATCCCCAGGATTCATCCCATCGGATTTTAGCTTCCAACGACATTTGAGCGTACTTTTGTTGCAAAAGACTTAAAATGGTTGTTAAAATGATTGTGATGTGGGCGGGTTTCTGGTAGTGCCTGTTGGTTGTCTACAAAATGCAGGATGATTTTGATTTTTTTTAAACAGATTTTAAGAACATTGCCTCCTGAATTGTTTTATGTTCAACAAGGGCATTCCAATACAGCTCTGTGTTGGAAACTTGATGGATAGAAGAAACCAAACAAATCCCTAGGAACATTTTCAAATCCATATTGTATAATATAGAAGGATTTGAGATATGTTCTGTGCGGAATATAAATTCGATTGCTTTCCGACAAGAGTCAGCATTTTATCGTCAAACAATATTTTGAAAAATGATAAAAGAGTTTCGGAATCCATTATTTCTTGAGATATTTGCGTATTTGCGTTAAATGTAGACGTTTCTGGATTAAGAACGAAGGGAACGTTTTTCCAAGGCAGTTTTTTATATTTGTCCCTCAATTGTTTTACTTCGCTTTCCTCGTTACTAATACTTTGTTGTTCAGCACGTCTATTTCCATATTTTCTAATATACATGGGCACTATATGGGCCTCTATATTCACCTCGCTGGACAATATTATTGGAATATTGTTTATATATAAATGCCAATGCTCGAAATCCGGGTTTTTCAATGTACATATGTATTCTCATTGGGCGATTCTTACTTTTTTTAAATTCGAGAAACAATCGTAAATAAATCACCCAGCGTTATTCCAACATTAGCAATCATACCACACAATTTACCAGATGAATTCAGCCAAATGTGACACATCCAGCATTTTATAGCATTTAATTTTTTTTTTAAGTAACTGTACATCGAAATTCTAAACTAATCATTCCACTGGCCACGAAATAATTATTTGGCGCTTTCAGAAATCCAATAAAATTTGTATAAGCTCTATACAAATCTGGTATCTAGTAAGGTGATTGCCTGAGCTATTAAAAATATATTTCATCCTTTGAATCATAGATCGATCTGCTGATAAAAAAGTGCGTGGTATTTATTAAAAATATTGATCCTAATGAATATTTTTGTAATAATTTACCCAATAAATTATTGTAGTAACGCTATTAATTAGCAGATGTCAGGCCCACAACATAATCTATAATATATTAATTTAATAATTTCCAATAGATGTAGCTGCTTGCAATGACTGTATTATTTACTAGAAAATAAAGTATTTTAAATTATTTTACTAACGTAAGTAGTTTCATGTATAGATATCGCTTATTTTTTACATGTATTTCAATTTTTTACTGTAATTAATCATTATTTACATTATTTACGTAAAAAATGTAAAAAATTATTTTTTACTCGTGATTACACAACACTGCAAGTATGACACGAGCTTACTTACAAATTATTAGCAAATTAATTTGATTTCAATATTGAAATGTACTTATTTCACTAAAAACCTTTATTTTAAAATAAATTACACCCACAACATGGGTTTGCCAAAATAGCACGATGAACGAAAACATAAAATGGAAACTACTGTAATACTCAGTGCCAATAAACATCACAAACAGAACGCGGTTGGGAATTATACATCTTTAAAGAAAATGAATATGTACCATAAATAACACAAATACCAGTTAAGGTTAAAATACAAAATAGTCGATTCATAAAATTATTTCAATTTGCGTTTAAAACCATCTTTGATTGATCAATTTTGTTAAAATTTGCGCCCATTATGTTCACCGGTACGTGGGAATCATAATTTGTCCTGTGTTTATTTACTTGAACAAACTCAGAATTTCTTTAGGCTCTGCCGGTGCTTTTAGCCCAATAGACTCAAATAACAGCGGTGAATCGATTTAATCTAGTAAGATGTTTTCAATAAATGAACACTCCCTTCTATTTTCGAGGGTTATGAATTGTAGGTTGGATGTAGAACCTGAGGTACGGTCATAGTTTTTGCAGGTTAACGTTATACGGTAAGTCTTTGTTGTATTTCCAGCCGTCTTTCCACGAAAAGTAACGAACAAACTTCTTATGGAGATTTTCTATGTAACCAATATGTTCATTGGGGAAAGAGTACCAAATATTAGCAGCATACTCAAGATGGGATTTGACGTATGCGAAGTACAATATATTTATTGTCTAATATCTTCAATATCTCCAGTCCATCATTTAATAAAACCAAATATAGAGGGACTAACTCATTGGACTCACACCAAGTCATTAGGTTGTCAATATCTTGTTGTAATTTGTGGATGTCGTTGATGTTTTTTACGATTTTAAAGATTTTAAGATCATCTGCAAACATTAGAACCATTGAATAATGAAATACTTCGGTGATTCTATTAATGAAAATGATGAAGATCCAGAGCCAATATGGGAGTCTTGAGGCACGCTGGAGGTGGTCGAGATTAATTCAGATCTTTCGTTCCTCAGACCTTGTGTTCGATATATTGAGAGCGGTTGCTTAAGTATGATTTAAACCAGGTTGCAAACTGACCGCAGAATCGAAATATATTCAAGCATTCTAAGGTTTTATAATGACTAATGGAATCAAACTTGCTTGTGATAGTGTTGGGCATTTTACATGTAAATAACGTTATCTACGTTTTTATGTAAATAACGTAAATTACATACAAATTTATGTAATTTACATAAAATATGTAAAAAAAACGTGAACACTCTGAAAAATATTGTGTAAATGTAACAAATGTTTGTTTATCAGGGTTATACGCATCATCATTTTGTTATCTACAATCACAAGAAGAAAATCATTTATGTATCTACACTGCCATCTGTGTTTTTCTTAAACAAGCTTTAAAAAACGATTAGTGACATCTTTAGGTTTAGTTTGCTACATGTGAGAAAGATAATCATTTTTATAGTGTAATACGTGCCATCTATTATCAAATTGTATCATTTCACACGGTTTCTTCGTAAATGTCAAACAGTCGAGTAAATGGCATCAACCAACATATCAGTAAGTTAATTTATTTTCACCACCAAAAATTTCATACAGTGATCCGTTTAATATAAAGGGTGGTTAAATTTTAAGGGCCGATGTTGATTTTGAATAAAACACAAATTATTTAGGAAATTATTGTCAATTCTTTTTATTATGATAATATGGTATGGTTCAATTATGTATGGAACAAAATATCGGCCAAATGACCGCCGCGACCTCGGCGGCACACCTCCACCCGATGGTCCAACTTTTCGATGACGCTTAGGCATAATTGAGGTTCTATGCAGTTAATATGCCGAATTATCTCACCCTTTAGCTCTTGAATTGTTGCTGGCTTATCAACGTACACCTTTTCTTTCAAAAACCTCAAAGAAGAAAGTCCAACGGTGTCAAATCACATGATCTTAGCGGCCAATTGACATCGCCACCACGTGAGGTAACACGGCCATTGAAATTGTCGCGCAAAAGAGCCATTGTTTCGTTAGCTGTGTGGCAAGTGGCCCCGTCCTGTTGAAACCACATACCGTCCACATCCATATCTTCCAATTCGGGCCATAAAAAGTTCGATATCATCTCACGATAGCGAACACCATTCACAGTAACTGCCTGACCGGCCTCATTTTGGAAAAAATACGGCCCAATGATGCCGCCAGCCCATAAACCGCACCAAACAGTCACTCTTTGTGGGTGCATTGGTTTTTCGACAATCATTCTTGGATTATGATTCGCCCAAATGCGGCAATTCTGCTTATTGACGAATCCACTGAGGTGAAAATGTGCCTCATCACTGAAGATGATTTTCTTCGAAAATTGATCATCCACTGTTGTCATTTTTTGCCACCGTTCTGACCATTGACGATATTTGCTTTCAAATTGAGTTAGTCTGAAATTGAGAAATGTCAAATTAAATGCAGAAAAAAACTTGACGTTTAGGTGTGGTTCACATTCAACGTCGGCCCTTAAAATTTAACCACCCTTTATCAAAAACAACCATGAGACTAATAGTCGAAGGAGGTAAATTTAATTCAACATTCAACTCCGGTAGTTGAAAAGCGAGTCTCGTTTATTCCAATAACCAAGAAATTGAAAACATTCCATCGTTCACCAATAAAATCAATCGCATGGGCTATTGACATTCACTCAATTTAACCTTATCCTGTAGTACCGCTGTTAAAACACATTCTAAAGAAGGAAAAGCCACGAAAGTGGGAAATAATTGCGTCTATTGGTGGAGAAACTTAAAAATTATAAACGAAAACCGGGAGAAGATTCGGACCCTCCAGAGTTTAAATATGGTGAAGTTACGTATGTTCACACAAGCTCCTTTTTGGGAATACTTCATCCTGCACAATATACAGGCTGTTGATTATAACATGTATCGAGCACCTATTTATCTACATCAAATTTTTCAGTCAGATTTTCTACTTATTCGTACAAGGAGGGACTACTATGCTCGAAAGATTGATGGGCAAGAATAATACCTATACAAGGAGTGCCAGGACCAAATTGAAAACGAGCCAATAATTTTGTTCGAGTTTTTTTTGGAAGTTTTACAAGAAATTATAGTTGCCCTTGGTCAAGGTGAAAGATTAGAAAATAAACCACAGGTCGTTCAACAACAACAATCTACGTCGACTGCCCCTATTGGCAGATATTTCTAGGCCGATTTTCTTATCTAACGTGCTAACCAACATTATTTTTAGTCACCATTGTACACGGCGATTATGATAGCCAGCAACCGACCGAAGCTATGGCACAACTAAGTGGACTTGCATTTTGTAATCCACAAGACGAATCAGTCGATGTGAATTCAAATTATGCATACACACACACTGTGCTCTACATATTTTGACGGTGATCATCAAATTAAAGACGGTCATCAAATTCTGTGGCACTTCAACTGTGGCATTCAACGTTACTCAAACAATTTTTATTAAGAATTAAATAATTATAACATTATGTAACACATGGCGCTTGTCATGAATAAGCAGTTATTTACTTTAAATTTTGTAAAAAATAAGCTGTGTAATATACATGTAAATAACCGTGTAACCTACATCGTGTATCTGCTGGCGAATTCTGTAAGGTTGGTTACAGTTGAAGTTCTTGGCATAAAACTATGTTGACTTTGTGATATGTATCGTGGAACCACGGTCCTGAACGAATGGCATATTACTAGCTGAAATAACTTCGGAATTGATGTAATTGATTGATTGAAAAGAAAGCAGAGAGGGATTACCAAATTTTTGAAGTCTTTTAATAATGAGGTTGGTATAACATTTGGGCCCCTTCCACCTTTAAACTTTTCTAGAGCTTGATGTATATCTTCCTCTGCAATTTGTGAACTTTGTAAGGATACATTGTTGGTGCAATCAATTGGTTTTATGAATTTATCGATGACTTCTGGCTTATATACTGATTGAAAACATTGAGCGAACCGTTGGGTAACTGTTAGTTTCACACTTTGTTTGAAAGTGGGTATTATTTTATTTTGAAGACAAGAGATATAACTTTTGATCTTCGTTTGATAGTAGATTTCGTATTGTTGGTTGCATGTTGTGAATTTATGGTTAGTAGCCTCGAAGTAACCTTTGGGGTTCTCTTTATGAGCCCTTTTTTTTCAGATTTATTAGTTTATTATGGAGGATAACGGTTCATTTTAGTAGCAACGGTGGGGAGAAATAAATCTATTCCGTTGCAAGGCAGTGTGTGGAATTAGTCTTCATTTAAATCGACGTTGTTGCTATTTAAATCGTCCTCCCAGTTGATGTTTTGAAAGTGTAGATCCATGACCACTGTGACCGCTTTTATGTAGTTGTAATATTACCTATCGTTCAGGTGGCTTTTCATACTGGTCTCGCTCTTCAGAACTATTTATTTCGATCGCTTTGTGGTTAATATCGTTGATGACGAATGATTATTATGATTCTTATATACTAAAAAAATCAGGCAAATTAGTATAAATAAGGTCCTAGACGAAGTTTAGTCTTCAGTCACTTAGCAAACCTACTAGCCCTAATAGTTTCGCATGAACCATCATATACTCATAAATATAAACGGTGTGATATTTTTGAGGCCGTTTAAAAGGTATGAGGCAAATAATTTGTTTTAATATCGTCATAGTAGTTTATCACAGTATCCTTACATTGAGCCGCAACTTTGCATTTTATGTTGCTGATGCTATGTTTCTTAGAACTGAGGACCAGATCCTTTTCAATACGATGTGAATTTATAATCCTGTGTTCAGTTGTAAATCAGTTGTTATCTAAATCAAACTCAACCATTATTTTTCCATCGTAGCCCCAAAGATGACAAGTCCCCAATTATGACAAACAAATACTCTGAGCGCTGATAAGATTGCAGAGTACAGCAGTGTATTAACTGTTTTGTAATATAATTTCGACAACTCATCAACAATAACGGAATTTGAGAACTTCATAAAGCGAAGGATTTGTTCATTGAGTTCTGGTATTAGTTATCTGGTTTGTCCTCTGACTAGTAATTTGAAAATGCTGGAGAGGTAAGGGTGCTAGATGTTTCCGTGGGCTCGTTACATACAATGTTGGTATACTTACGATCCGTCGCCATGATAATGCTCATTCATATTTAACCGACTCATTCAAAGGGATGTTTAATATCCATTTCACATTACTATGAATACGTTTTCTAGACGATTAACATGGCATGAGACATTCAGTGTAAGCTGGAATTTTTTGTGGATGAGGTTACTCCACTTTGTTTTGTTTTGGTTATTGATTATCACAATATGTTTATTTTCAGTGCCATATAGTTCCGATACAGCATGCATTCTTCAATTTTTCATACATGGCTACAGCAACCTTTAATCCAGGCTGCTACTTCTGGGACAGCTTACCTATGCATAAGACTTAAAAGGGATGACATCTAAGAATTGGAATCAATTTTTACAATTTTCTATCATTGAGGTAGCGGCTAATTTAAACAGTTTACTCGAGTAAACTGTTTATACTCGTAAGTCTTGTAACTAACGATGAAGAAGATGTTAGATGTACAAGTTGAACTAGAGACTAGATGTTTCGTTTTTTGTTCGGTAAATGGATTTAGTAGATTCTACAAAGAGGAATCCACCATTTACTTCACAAATTGTGTCTCTGTGCTGCGTTGGTGGTTGTGCGTAGTTCCACTACCGGGGAAGATGGTTCAACCCAAACTTTTGAAAACATTTTGAAAAAAGCCTGTGGTGCTTGGAATTTACAACAGAGTTAACAGATTCCGTTGGAATATTAATTTTATACCAAATACAATCGTATTCCATTCCATTAGATGACTTGGGGTGATTCTTTGTGTTGCATAAACATCATCTGCACTATTTATTTTATCTAGTAACTTCTTAAATTGCACATCTGAGTAATGTAACTGAGTAATGAATCCGTATATTAAAATCATCTGTAAAATCTATTGCTGGTTCAATTAATGGCTCAGGCGTTGAATGAATGAAAATAGTGCTATCACCGTCTGTGGAACTCTCAGTCAATTTCATTTTACGTACATCACTGGTTAATTAGTTAACTTGCTTATGGTTCTCAATGCTTGGCACTGTAGTTATTGAAAGTGGCGTATAAAGCGCGTTGACCCTCTGATGATCAGTTCTATTATTTCTATGTTGGTGGTGAGTGATTTCAGGTTGTCGCGTGTCATTAAGATCTTTAATATTCCCTTTTAGTTCAATTGAAGTGGAGCTTATCATTTCCAGCGTTTGTGCAAACCTCAAAACTCACGGCCACCGCTATTAGATTCAAGTTAGACTAATTATGATAATAACCAGTGCATACATTTTTGTGATGCTACAGTAACAGTTCATTGGCGTGGTACATATAACCGTGCAAATCTCGCTGCAGCTCACTATTATATTATCGTAAATGCAAATTTTATTACACTTTGCATAAGGGCTTTCGTCACTTATTTAGATCACTAGCAATATGTTTAAAATTTATGTCACGTAGGGGGAGGGAGGTGTAAGCAGCCATCTTAAAGCCTTACCTGCAGAAGAGTGTATGGCCCCTTGCCAGATTTCCCCTTGCAATATGTGTGTTGGGATTCCAAATGAGAGCTTCTATCTGTCTTTCTAAAACTTTTAGTACAGAAGAGTCTAAATTTATAGGTCTAAGGTTTATGGGCCTAATATATAAATATTACATTTATTGCAGCCTGTTTACTAGGAATGTGACAGTGCTCCAGGCTGATCCTGAAGATAATTCCAGCCAGGGTAATGCTATGTTAGTCATTTGTTAGACCTTCGCCGGTATAATGCCGTCGGGTCCTGCTGACTTATAAGGCTTAAAGCTATTTATAGCCCACATGATTATTCTCCCACTTATAACCTGGCTTACAATGCCTACGACTCTGTTGCCTTTGTGGTGTAGATTTGGAGTTGCCTGGAAAGTGTGTTTCCAGTAGTAGCTTCAAGGATTCTGCACGGTTAATTATGGCTCAAGAACTATCTATTAGAGCAGTCCTTTACGCAACCTATATAGATGTCTGAGAGGACTTCTATATTTTACTATAGTATATCCTCCAGACATTTGTTTTAGTTTTTTTTAATCCGTATTTGTATGTTTTGAGGACTTACTTGTAGCAGTTTCAGCCCTTAGCAGTTTTAATTTCCTCAGCTCTTCTAAAGAGCCTACTGCATTTTGTATACGGGTGTTTTGAAGTCCCTTTGACTACCAAAATGGTTTTATTAAAAGCGTCGGATAGCTGATTCACTAGGACACCAAGATCTTGTGTTGAACCATGCGGCTTTGGAACCGGTGCCATAAGTGAACTATTTAGAATAGTTCTAAAAGTATTGATGATCAGAAAAGGAATGATTCTGCGACACCTTTCAATTTACTAAACTTTCCATATACCATTATCCCATAATGGTATCTGAGAGCAAGAGATAGAAAATAAGAGATTACTCTCTAGTTTGTGTTTTTTTTCTTCACAAAGTAAAACATCCCAAATTGATTGATTGAAGAACACAAAAAATTATAGTGACAAATGCAACCCATAAATTTTCCCCATATTTTCCATGTAACCTCAGTATGACAGCCTTAACCATTAGAAAAACAACCAAAAGTATAGGGTGTGTCTTCGAAATATTCGCCAAAATCTGAAAAGAACTTTTATGGCCGCAGAAAATCAAAAACTTCTAGTGAAAATACTAATCGATTCATTTTATCCGAATCATCCATGTACTCGTACGTACGCGATGCAAGTCTAACCATATTTTCATCCTAAAATTTATATTTCAATCAAAAATCAATCTAGAAACCAAATTGCATAAGCATGGATTAGGAAATGACTAAGTTTAGTCCAGCATGAACAGATCCTATAATTTGGTCCAAAACTCATTTTAAAAACGAATAAAAAATTCACGCTGATTATAAAATAACAACGGAAATTATCTTTTGTGATTGTGCTGCCACTGAGTAGTAAATTCCGCTAGCAAATTTCCTCTATCTTATACAACATGTACTTCTGGTCCATTGGTTTACAGTCAATATTGCATATACTCTTACATAGGTTAAAATTACGGAGTAACTCACCTCATTCATTCGTACCAGTGCTTCCCCAAAGTGTGTAATGTGAATTTGCATCACTTCCCAGGCTGACTGTAGTTTTTTTTGTTTTTGAGACTCCTCTAAAGAGTTTTCTAAAATGGCAGGTGGGATATTTTCCCCATCACATGATGAAAACTAAGCTGATATTGGTCAGAGATTTTGACCATCCATCTCAATGCTTGTTGTAGCCACATCTGAATTACTGTAATTTTATGACAGCGAGATATTTTGATAGTTTTTAGCAAGAATTGAGGAATGAATTCCATCTAAATTCTTCGAGTATAGCAGTTTGTATTTAGGAGTCCTAAGTCAAAGTATCCAGTTACCACTAACCCAAGATTCTTGGACTAGGAATACCTTCTCTGCTTCTAGTCTAGGCATGGGCATATCCGAAGCTACCTTGGAGCGATGGAAGTTAATCTGCATGAAAAATGGATGTATAAAAGGTTAGTCTGCTAGATTTTGCATTCCAGAAAACCACTGTCAGTCCATGATTTATTCCATCTCATTTACTGTACCAATAAAACTGTTGTTAACTATTATGGCAGGATATATATTTAGCCCATCTATAACCATAGTATAACAACCACTGTCAGCCCAGAGTATTAATCCCTGATTATAATATATGAGAGGTCTAATGCTATCCCATAAAACTGATCATAGCCCGGCGAACTATAGCGACAGTTTCATAATTCATCGATTCTATCGATGCAAGTCTGATGTTATGACTTTGGAATTTGAATATAAATTTATTTTGGGCGGAAATTTGCCTAACGTAAACACTGCATCGTTAAAATAATCAGTTAATTGTTAAATGCCACCAAATTCCGGTATGACATACTAATTTATTGATTTGATGTTTTACATGCAACTTGCCTTCCGCTTGAAACATCCGTCTAATAACATACGCATATAACACCTACAAGTTTACACCAATTGATGTTCGTACGACAAGGACGATTAAAAACCAAACCATTAACATTTGAAAGTATTACCGAAAAAAAATATCGATGTGTTTGGCCGGCGCCGGAGTCTAAGAACGTTCTAAGGTAATTCATCATCACATATCACATCTCACCTATTGCCTACATATGAATTTGGTTAGCCAATACAAAAATTAAAATTTATGATCGTTTGATTGGCAAAATATGAATTTTTAACTTTTCACCGATCGATCTTTTCTAATCAAAACGTAAAATAAAAATGAAGACACCACGTAACCCCCTTCTATAATAAACACCCGTCTATTAATGATGTGGACATATACCTATACCGTATAATATGTAGAAAAATGGAAAAAACAATCGATCAATCTATTGATCATCTTAATTTGAATATACTGTGTCTGTTATTTTCTATCACATTTGTCCCCACATTGGGGGTATCATTATGCATACATTTTTTTCGCTCTTTTTTATTGGATGGATATGATAATAGATAATGATTATGATTAGCTTTTGTTGCTTTTGGTTTTTGGTGACGAACTAAAATTTTTTGGGTATAAATAGTAAGATCTTTGATCTAAGAAATCATTCCGTTGTTTGTTTAGCTTCTTGTTTAGTTGTTTGTTTAAGTTAAGCCAGAAACATGGTAAGTAACTTATAATACAAATATACATACATGTAGCAATTTAAGCATGCAATGTCTGGTTACAACATACATCTATATAAGTACAGTGCAAGTGATTACTGTGTGATTATGAAAAACAGTTGATATTTAAAATAAGACAAAAAAAACAAAGAAAATTCTGTTTAGTGAATAACAAAAAAAAAAAAAAAATGAAAATTCGAAAAGTGAAAAATCTAAAATTGTATGTGAACCTTAAAAGTGTGAATAAATGCATAGTTTAAGGATTAATGCAAAAAGGATTTAAAAGTGGATTACATAAATACGATTACATATGACGTTGTCATCATAATGGATTACGGTGTTTGTGCTGAAAAGAAAATGTTTATGAGGAAAAAATTAAAAAAGAAATCGATAAAATTAATCGCAAGAGAAAGCCACCATATATGATCACTCACATTAATCACTTCGTGGACATTACAAAGAAAAATTTATAAATACACAAATTCATTATTTAATTATTAGATAACTAAACGCATATTAATGTCTATTTTCAGAAATTTTTGGTGCTGATCTGCACCTTGGCAGTGGCTTTCGCCAGGCCTGATGTGTCACACCTTAAAAAAGCCAACGTAGGATATGATTATGCGAAACCAGCTTCATACGGAGGGGTTCATGATCAATCAGTTCACGCCGCATATAACCCAAATCTTATCATTAACCCGACAGGTTCATCCTTTAATCCTTCAACACTACTCCCACTAAATAAAGAATATCTTCCTCCCGCAGGTTCTGGACAATTACCTCTTGCATCAACCGGTAGTCCATTAGCATTCCAATCCTCTTCCTCAAATCCAAATGTAGATTATCTACCACCATATTCCAGCGGTTCAACCCACGGACCTGTGGTTATTGGTAATGGCGCGGCAAACAACGGACAGTATACACCCAGCCAATCAGGAGTTGCATTCCCCAACAATGCCCAACTCAACAACCAATATCTTCCACCAGTGTCGGGCGGTAGCAGTGGTGCTCCAGCTCCAGGTTTAGTACAAGTAGGAGTTAGCCCAACTGGTCAACCGATTTATGCTTCACCAAGCGGAGCACCAATCGGTGTTTCACCAACTGGACAACCCGTCTACGCAACAACAGGTGCACCAATCGGTGTGTCGCCAACAGGTCAACCAATCTATGCATCACCATCCGGTTCATTAGGATTCTCACCAACTGGTCAACCAATCTATGCTTCGACTGCTGCACCAGTAGGCGCTCAATATACACTCTCCAATCAACTTCTTGGGCCACTTCGTCCTGGTGGAGTCAACAACGAATATTTACCACCAGTAAGCGGTAACAGCGGTAACAACGGTAATTTAATCCAAATTGGAACATCCCCAACTGGTCAACCAATCTACGCCTCATCAACTGGAGCACCAATCGGTGTTTCACCAACTGGTCAACCAATCTACTCAGCTACTGGAGCACCAATTGGAGTTAGCCCAACCGGTCAACCAATCTATGCTCAAACAAGCGGACAAATTGGCACATCACCCACTGGTCAACCAATCTATGCTTCATCATCAGCTGCTTCAGTTAACCGTGATTATTTACCACCAGTAAGTTCAACATCGGCTCCATTCCGTGCAGTTACTCCAGACGGCACAGTACTAATTACCCAAGGACCAAGCACAGCATCACCATTTGGCTCAGGACAATTCAGCACTGGCGGAGCACCAGCCCCAGGACTTGTACAAATTGGAGTTAGCCCAACTGGTCAACCGATCTATGGATCACCATCAGGTGCACCAATTGGTGTATCACCAACTGGCCAACCAATCTACGCCACAACAGGAGCACCAATCGGTGTTTCACCAACTGGCCAACCAATCTATGCATCACCTTCAGGCTCATTAGGATTCTCGCCAACTGGTCAACCAATTTATGCTTCAGCTGCCCCAGCTCAATCATACTCACCATCCGGTGGCGCCCCAGCAGGACTTGTACAAATCGGTGTTAGCCCAACTGGTCAACCAATCTATGGATCACCATCAGGTGCACCAATCGGTGTATCACCAACAGGACAACCCGTTTATGCCACAACAGGAGCACCAATCGGTGTTTCACCAACTGGTCAACCAATCTACGCTTCACCATCCGGTTCATTGGGAGTCTCACCAACTGGTCAACCGATCTATGCTTCAACCGCCAGACCTTCAGTCAACAACGAATACCTTCCACCATTGAACGGTAACACAATCCAAGTTGGAACCTCACCAACCGGTCAACCAATTTATGCTTCATCAACTGGTGCACCAATCGGTGTCTCACCAACTGGACAACCAATCTATGCCGCCACTGGAGCTCCAATTGGAATTAGCCCAACTGGTCAACCAATCTATGCCTCAAGCAACGCTCCAATTGGTCTATCACCAACTGGTCAACCAATCTATGCTTCCCAACAAGTATCATATGGAGGAAATCCTTTTGGTAGCGGCGCTGGATCATACGGAACACCAAATGTAAATCTTGAATATCTTCCACCAGTATCAGCCACAGGAGCACCAGCCCCAGGACTTGTACAAATCGGAGTTAGCCCAACTGGTCAACCCATTTATGGATCACCATCAGGTGCACCAATCGGTGTATCACCAACTGGCCAACCAATCTATGCTACCACTGGAGCACCAATCGGTGTTTCACCAACTGGTCAACCAATCTACGCTTCACCATCCGGTTCATTAGGAGTCTCGCCAACTGGTCAACCAATTTATGCTTCAGCTGCCCCAGCTCAATCATACTCATCGTACGGCGGTGCCCCAGCAGGACTTGTACAAATTGGAGTTAGCCCAACTGGTCAACCAATTTATGGATCACCATCAGGTGCACCAATCGGTGTATCACCAACAGGACAACCCGTTTATGCCACAACAGGAGCACCAATCGGTGTTTCACCAACTGGTCAACCAATCTACGCTTCACCATCCGGTTCATTGGGAGTCTCACCAACTGGTCAACCGATCTATGCTTCAACCGCCAGACCTTCAGTCAACAACGAATACCTTCCACCATTGAACGGTAACACAATCCAAGTTGGAACCTCACCAACCGGTCAACCAATTTATGCTTCATCAACTGGTGCACCAATCGGTGTCTCACCAACTGGACAACCAATCTATGCCGCCACTGGAGCTCCAATTGGAATCAGCCCAACCGGTCAACCAATCTACGCTTCAACCAGTGGTTCACTTGGTGTATCACCAACTGGTCAACCAATCTATGCTTCCCAACAAGTATCATATGGAGGAAATCCTTTCGTTAGCGGCGGTGGATCATACGGATCACCAAATGTAAATCTTGAATACCTTCCACCAGTATCAGCCACAGGAGCACCAGCCCCAGGACTTGTACAAATCGGAGTTAGCCCCACTGGTCAACCAATCTATGGATCACCATCAGGTGCACCAATCGGTGTATCACCAACTGGTCAACCCATTTATGCCACAACAGGAGCACCAATCGGCGTTTCACCAACTGGTCAACCAATCTACGCTTCACCATCCGGTTCATTAGGAGTTTCACCAACAGGCCAACCAATCTATGCTTCAACCGCTGCTCCATCGCAATACGCTTCTAACGGTGGTTACAACTATCATACAACACAACCAACATTCAACTATGGTCCAGGACAAGGATCAAGCGTAGGAGGTGCAGGTGGTTCATCAGGAGCACCAGCCCCAGGATTAGTTCAAATAGGAGTTAGCCCAACTGGTCAACCAATTTATGCTTCACCAACCGGAGCACCAATCGGTGTTTCACCAACTGGACAACCCGTCTACGCAACAACAGGTGCACCAATCGGTGTTTCGCCAACAGGCCAACCAATCTATGCATCACCATCCGGTTCATTAGGATTTAGCCCAACTGGTCAACCAATCTATGCTTCAACCGCTGCTCCATCTCAATACGCTTCCAATGGTGGATATAACTACCAAACCACGCAACCCACATTCAACTATGCCCCAGGACAAGGTTCATATGCTGGTCCATCAGTATCAATCAACTCAAACCCATTATTAGGATCATCAACAGGAGCACCAGCCCCAGGATTAGTTCAAGTAGGTGTTAGCCCAACTGGACAACCAATTTATGCTTCACCAACTGGAGCACCAATCGGTGTTTCCCCAACTGGCCAACCCGTCTATGCTACAACTGGAGCACCAATCGGTGTATCACCAACCGGTCAACCAATCTATGCATCACCATCCGGCTCATTAGGTTTTAGCCCAACTGGTCAACCAATCTTTGCTTCAACAGCCGCCCCATCTCAATATGCTTCTAACGGTGGATACAACTACCACACAACACAACCAACATTTAACTATGGTCCAGGACAAGGATCAAGCGTAGGAGGTGCAGGTGGTTCGTACGGAGCACCAGCTCCAGGTCTCGTTCAAGTAGGCGTTAGCCCAACTGGCCAACCAATTTATGCTTCACCAACCGGAGCACCAATTGGAGTATCACCAACTGGACAACCCGTCTACGCAACAACTGGAGCACCAATCGGTGTTTCGCCAACTGGTCAGCCAATCTATGCTTCACCATCCGGTTCATTAGGAGTCTCACCAACTGGTCAACCAATCTATGCATCAACTGCTGCTCCATCACAGTACGCTTCTAACGGTGGATACAACTACCACACAACACAACCAACATTCAATTATGGCCCAGGACAAGGATCAAGCGTAGGAGGTGCAGGTGGTTCGTACGGAGCACCAGCTCCAGGTCTCGTTCAAGTAGGCGTTAGCCCAACTGGTCAACCAATTTATGCTTCACCAACTGGAGCACCAATTGGAGTATCACCAACTGGACAACCCGTCTACGCAACAACTGGAGCACCAATCGGTGTTTCGCCAACTGGTCAGCCAATCTATGCTTCACCATCCGGTTCATTAGGAGTCTCACCAACTGGTCAACCAATCTATGCATCAACTGCTGCTCCATCACAGTACGCTTCTAACGGTGGATACAACTACCACACAACACAACCAACATTCAATTATGGCCCAGGACAAGGATCAAGTGTAGGAGGTGCAGGTGGTTCATCAGGAGCACCAGCCCCAGGATTAGTTCAAATAGGAGTTAGCCCAACTGGTCAACCAATTTATGCTTCACCAACTGGAGCACCAATTGGAGTATCGCCAACTGGTCAACCCGTCTACGCAACAACAGGTGCACCAATCGGTGTCTCACCAACTGGTCAACCAATTTATGCATCACCATCAGGTTCATTAGGATTTTCACCAACCGGTCAACCAATCTATGCTTCAACCGCTGCTCCATCTCAATACGCCGCTAATGGTGGATACAACTACCATACAACACAACCATCATTCAACTATGGCCCAGGACAAGGTTCAAGCGTAGGAGGTGGTTCATCAGGAGCACCAGCACCAGGTTTAGTTCAAGTAGGTGTTAGCCCAACAGGACAACCAATTTATGCTTCACCAACTGGTGCCCCAATTGGTGTTAGCCCAACTGGTCAACCCGTTTATGCCACAACAGGAGCTCCAATCGGTTATAGCCCAACTGGTCAACCAATTTATGCATCACCATCAGGTTCATTAGGTGTTAGCCCAACAGGTCAACCAATTTATGCTTCATCCGCTGCCCCAATTATATCATCAACCGGCGCTCCAATCATCCCATCACACACACTTGATGAAGATGGTTACCGATACAAAGTACCAAAAATTGCTTTCAACTTTGGAAAGAAGAAATAAGCTTCTCACTCACGCACAAAGACGAACTCTCTAAAAATTTAGTAAAATCCCCTTACCCTAGTTCCCAATCCCTTAATAGGCAAAATATGATTTTATCTATTCATCCCCCAACCTACTTATAAACAAACCACTACATTTAGGCGACTGAGATAAGCAATTTTTAAATGATGTTGATATTGGTTTTCGATTTTAAGACAAACAATTTATTTTTATATCGAGGCTGTTGTATATTGTGTAAATATACAAAAAATTAATTTACACTAAATGTAAATATAATAATTAATTAAATTTATGTAGAAGTTAAACAAAAAAACTAAAAAAAAAATTATTGATAATTAAAAGAATATTGTAATTGTATTTGTTGTATGCACTCGTATTCCATTTATAGTTACAATTATTATTGAATTGCATTGTACTTAAGAAGTACGCGAAAAATTTATAAAAAAAAAAATAAAACAAAATATTTAAAAAATAATTTTACAATTGTGTTCTCAATTTGACAAAAAAACTTTCGCTTGAATAATTCAATTTATCAATTTGATAAATATTTTTCTACTTGAAATTGTGTGGTTGATCGAAACAATACCAGTAAATCAGGTAAACAAATCCACTATCAGCTATTTAAGAAACTTATCTTTTTTTATTTTATTTGTCTTTCAGAATGATTCAGGAATATGGGGAAAAACTTTGAGTGATTTGGAAATGCACATTTACTTATAGTACGAGTATTACGATTATAAAAAATGATCAACAAAAATCTACTTGGAATCAGGAATAACCAAAAGAACTTCGCTGGAATAAATGTGAACCTAATACAAAAAAATATCAAACTAACTCTTGAAGGGAAGGAAGCATACAAAAGAGCTTAAACTCTTAACATTTTATATCTTTCTTTTTAGGTAAAAATTAGGTCAGACCTAGAATATGGTCTGACATAGGTTTAAAATAAACAATTGAATTGAGTGAGTATCAATTACAACATTTTATAATATATTGCAATTTATTACCACGATCCCTTGCATCGCGACCCGTACTTCCTTTCTCACAAAATACACTTCATGCATTTCATAATTTAATCTTTAATTTAAAAAATATTATCGGTTCTGTTCTAGACTATGTATTATAATCTGCTATACAACAAAACTGTTGTAAAACTATGTCTAACGCTACTACTTTAACCTAGATGTCACTAATCTCATAAAAAAATGTTAGTGATATTTTAAACCTGAAATGAGCAATTATTATTGAATAAATGCCTCGTCCTTGCTGAATTAATTGCACATCAAACCAATAGGCGAGATCGTAACATTACCCCCACCTGTTTCTCCGGAATCTTAACTACCACCTCCGTATAGTGTCAATCGTTCCAAATGCACTTTCTTCTTTCTTTATTCTGTAACCGACGACGTTTATCTTTGTGATGACAGTGTATGGTCCCTCCCGCATGCCGGCTGGAGCTTCCGTGATAACCCTTTTCTTCAGTGTGGATTGTAGAGCCAAACCAGTTGTCCTTCTTCGAAAGTTTTATTATTTGCACGTATGTCATACCTAGCCCTCATTCGATCACTTGCTAACCGAATTTTTTTTTTTCGTACGAATTTGTGTATCTCATCAAGTTCTTCTTGCATTTTATCGACGTAATCTTGACCATATAACGCTGATGATGATGACCAAACTTAATATCTGCTGGTAATCGTAGATTATTAACGAATTATTTCGGTCGGTGTGCAGAGTCGTCCTCAGTCGAGTCGTATGCGGTCGTGATCATATCCGCATATTCGCTTTAAATTACCATTCTCAAAGAGAAGGCTTGCCCGCTGTGCCCAATAGTCCTTCACTAAGGGTATTTTATCTGGAATTTCACTCCTTGTTGGCCGACGATTTCTTCCTCATAATCCAATGTTAATCATAAATCCGGATTTAGTAACTGCTCCTTCCGGATTAATTCATCGGTCCATTCCTTAACGAGGAGCGCTTCCTCTTCGATGCACGATGCTCGTTGTCAAAGTCGTGCCTTAGGATTCTTAAATTGTTGTAATCATCATAACGCCTCATGGTCTGTTCGTAAATGGAATTTTTTTGCCCTAGAGATATTTATGAAAATGTTTCACGCTTTCCACTATAGCCAACAATTTTTTTCGCGTCACACAATAGTTACGCTTCGGTTTCGATAGGATTTTTGAGTAATAAGTGGTAACTCGTTCACAACCGACGATTTATTGTGGCAATATTCTGCCTATACCATCATTGCTTGTATCGATGTCCAAAATAAATTACACGTTGGGTATAGGGTATTGGTGCTGTGCATAGTCGTTTCCATAATTCAACGAATAATTTCTCTTCTTATTTTTTCTATTAGGTACACAATCCAAAGAAGCTTTGTAATTCTTGTAAATTTTTGGGTTTCGGTCATTGATTTCCGTTGAATCCGTTGCTTTGTCTGTATGAATTCCATTGGCCGTTACTTTGTGATTCAAATACTTTACCTCTGTTCTGGAGAGTGAAAATTCCCTAGAACCATCGAAGACTTCAGCTCAGGATCCTCACATGCTCTTCGAAAGGTTTGCTCAAGACAATAATATTGTCTAAATAGAAAGACACGTTCTCCAATGTAATCCTTTTAAAACCAGCTACATTAATTGTTCAAAAGTCGCTGGGACCTTACATAATCCAAATGGCATTACTTTAAATAGCAATAATCCGTTTTTACACTAAATGCAGTTTCCTCGCGATCTTCCTCTTGTACTTCTACCTGCCAATCACGATTTTGCAGATCCAATGTGGAGAACATTCTAGCGCCTGAAAATATGTGTAATGTGCCATCAATTCATGGTAATGGATAGGTATCCTTTTCCATCACATATCATTAAGTTTTTGATAGCCTACACAAAATCTCATGCTATCGTAATTTTTTCCACCAACGCTGTGGTGAGCTCCACGGACTGCTCGATGATTCGGTAACTCCTGCCGCTCGTATGTCCTTAATCATTCGATTCGCTTATTCTTGTTTTGCCAAAGGTAATCTTCTAGGTGTTTGGCAAATCGGCGTGTTTGTTTCGGTGTGCTACAGAAAATAAACGTGTATCGTTCTAGTAATCGCTGCGCTTCATTTTTCGTCCTTCTGTCCAGTTCTGCATAAGTTGTCCTTTTATTTCCTTTTATTCAGCTGTGCTGATGCTTCTGTCAACATTTCACTATGGTACTTACCTCTTCACATTTTCCGCTGATTGCCTCTTTCTTAATTGTTTTTTACTTATTCGAAAGATTTCGAATTATAGTTGGAACTATATCGTTGTTATATGATATTATTATGGCGTTACTTCTCTAACTTCTTCCTCCAGTTCATTAGCTTCTATAACTCATAACTTGGGTGACCCAGAACTTTCCCCCAATCATCCCCAAATAATTGTTTCTGTTTTTGGTGAAAACTTTCTCCGCTGATCAATTATTACTCGCCTGATGGTTGTTACATTTGAACCACTGAGTCGAAGTAGCATCTCGACATTTCCATAACTTAGGACTCCTCGTCAAACAGTCAACACGAGCCACTTGGTCCCAAAAAGTCCATACCTAGAATGACCTCATCGACAATATCGGCGAGCAGTGCTTTGTGTTGTAAAGTAATATCCCGTATTCTTATTTTCACTACTTTCTTATTTAGGATGAATGCACTGTCGCCAGTCGCTGTTTGCAATTTCAACTCGCTGGCTGGTTGCGTATCTAAAGTAATCATATAGATTTTTCCCTCAATATAACCTCTTATTGTTAAGCTGTAATCATTTCGTGATAATCTCAAAATAGGCATGGAGGTTGTGGCGCAATCGGTTGCGGGAGAAAACTGCTACCTCTTTAAGCTGGCTCGTTGGAGTTTAACGACAGTCCCGCAAGATTTGATCCACCTTGTCACATGCCCAACAAGTAATCTTACTGTCACGAAATCTAAGTGTCGCCCGCTCGATATTCCTCTCGGTGTTTTTTGAACCCGCCATACTTGAAGTGATGGTTTGATAATAGCTTGTGCTGTATCATTAATTAAAGCACAAGCAATGATTTCAGCGAAAGTTACTTTCAGTGAAAAATCCACCGCTCTACGTGTCTTTGGATCCCGAATAACGTCAATGAAAGTATCCATTTTGGCTCTCTCCATATAATCGGCGGACATATTTGAGCATGCTAAATGCGTTAGTCATTCGATCTCTGTTACGTACTCTTGGAGAGCTTCTTCTACCTTCTGGTAGTGTCCATTCATTTCGATGCGATATAGTTCTCGCTTGTGGTCACTTCCGTATTTCCGATCCAGCGCTTTCATTATCTCACAGAAACTGTTGCGATGATTTTCAGAAATTGTTTGCAATGTTTCGGCTGCTCCTCCTTTAAGATCTACTGTTAATTCTGTGACATTCCATACATTTCGATAGGCAGCCATTTCAAATTGCAATTTAAAAATCCCAAATGAAGTTGTTTCATCGAATATCGGTGGCTTGGGTTTATTCGAGTGTACTGCCTTGTTGTTCCATTTGCTTACCGACAAAGAAGATCTTTTTCGGGACGTTCAATCTTAAACTTCAACTTCCGTTCAATGTCCAGAACAGTTGACTGCACCTGTTGAACTTCGTTTTGTGCTTTCTTCACTTGGACGCGTAACTCTAGAAACTTTTGGTCTATTTCCTTCTCGAACCTTTCGTTATCTATCTTGATTTCATTATTTTCCGCGTCACATCTTTACTTGGTCCTTGGTCAGGATTTCCTGTAAAATGAATAATGTTTTACAATTTGACGGTTTACAATAATACTCATAATTTTCATCGCTTCCGGAATATTCCTGAAAATATTGAGAATAATCTTCCAAATATTTACTTAACACTTAAAACCACAACAACAAATAATTTTCACTATTATTACTAATTTACTTACTACATAAATCACACAATTGTATTTATACAGTAGTAATATACTCGGTTCTGTTCTAAAGCGTTTTTCAATTTGAGCGGGCCGATGGTGAAATCGAATAAAACCAGCTTTGTTCTTTTTTTATTTGAAAGGTCCATGTATGCAACCTGCGACTTGAAGAAACCCCACAATAAAAAATTTAGCTGGGTCAAATCGCTCGATTGGTGGGACCAATTCACGTCATCTCTGCGAGAGATAACCCTACCCTCAAACCGTTCATGCAGAATGTCCAGCGTTGCGTCTAATATGTGGCCCGTCCTGCTGGAGACACATGTCTCCAGCTACCTCCATATCGTTCAATTTGGGCAAAAAGAAATCGGTTAGCATCATTCTATAGCTCTCGTCGTCACGGACCACGGCAATGTTCTCGGCCCATCTGGCGTTTCTTTGACGTACGAGCGTTGGCTGATTGTTTACCGAACCGGTTCTCTCAAATTTGGTCAGCAAAAGTTGGAGAGTCGACTTTGATCGACCACCGCGTCTACCGCGTAAAATGAGCGCAACGTTTGTACTAATGGACACTCATTTTGATATCGAAGTTTTATCACTTGGACGTGCTGCTCAATCGTGTAACTTGTTATGGTGATTTGGCATCAGAGACGGAAAAAAACAGCAGATATTGATAGACGCCACCAAAACAACATGGCCGCCACAGACTACCAACATCAACCCGCCCAAATTGAAACCCCGTTTATTATATTCTGCTATACTACAAAATTATTACAAAACTATCTCTAACGCTACTACTTCATCCGAGATGTCACTAATATCACACAAAAAAATTCTAGTAATGTTCTAAACCTTAAATGGGCAATTTTGTTGAGCAACAAACCAATAGGCGAGATCGTATTATCCAATACATTCAAATGAAACGTCATCTATAATAAATATTAGTTTCTTCTATATTTAATAACCAATAATAACAGTAATTCATTAAAAACGATTAATTAAATTATATCAATGATTTAAATCTTCATTCGTTCTTCGACTCATATACCCGACATCTATGCAAATTAATATCAATACAAATGATTAGAGTTAGACTTTAAAATCTTCAAATAAAACTAATTTTGATTTAATTATTAATAATTTAACGAATCCTTATCTAAGTTTATAATTATTTTCCCACTAAAACTAAGAATTGCATAAAGAATAGTTTAGTTATTGCGCATTGTTGAGATAGGACTCCGTTGCATCCACGTAGACAGTCCACGTTCTTGTCTTTTATCTATTGGACTTTGTGCTACTTGCGGTTGCACCACTTTATGATAATATAACTCCTCCCGGAGGTGGCAAAGGGACGTCCGCGTTTTTTGATCCAATTTCAAGATTAGAAAATGAAGATGAACACTCGGTTGTATGATGCTCGTTGGGCCCTGGTTTGCGTGAATTATCTGCTTTTATCTGTATGACGTAGTTGGGTGATCATCTAGGCTTATAAACATTACTACAAAAATTGTTGATAAGGATATCCTCTCCATATCTAATATTGATCACCTGTTTGCCTGAGATATACCTGTGATTCGATTGTTTCGATGTTGGTTTCTTTTGCTAGGTATCGGCTTATTTCTAGGTTATGTAGAGCTGCTTGAATTTCCTGAATCTTACTTTTAATTGTATATGATTGTAATTTCTTATTGTCGATTCTTGGATTTCTGCAAGTCTTTGAACAAAGTTTATGTAAATCAATGATCAGAATATCGATGTTCTGATTTGACGAGATAGTGTTGATAGTTTGCTCAATGGGGCAATCAGTAATGCAGCTGATTTTTTTCTTGTACTTTCGGCACCACTAGGATGTATAGTATTGTGCCGCTTTTAATATAGTTATTTTTGGACTTACATATTGTAAAGCTTCATCCGCCAGCGTTATGTTAACACGAGTACTAATTTGTTGAAATTTATTTGAAATATTGAAAGATATCTTCCCTTCCGAATTAGCATTTTTGTTCTATTTACTTTCGGAAATACCTCCGCAGTTTAACATTTTGTATTTGGAGGGAAATTTAACCTTCCGAGTCTGAATTGTGCCCCTCCCAAAAATTTTGATATTCCGAGTTCAGATTTTAGTCTTCTCGGAACTCTCTTGTTTCGTGGTTATTAACGACTGCTTTATTAAAAGTTTGTCTTGTTGTCTGAAAGCGTCGATTTCCACAGGTGCGGCTTTGTTTTTATCTTGCCCTGATTAAGTTTTGCTTGGTATTTGGGGATTTACAGAGTTATGGTGAATGTTCGTTTGTACCTTAGTCCTGTTTGAATTGCCCATTACGGTATCATTAGAATTGAATTTGCATAGGAAGGCGTATGGCTTTGCCATAATGCATGTTCATTAATGAAGCTGCATATCACTTGTCTAAAACTGGTGTACATCGGGTTCTGCCTAGATTTAATATTTTGGATTTTTTCATGTGTTTTATTGAAAAAAGAATGCACACGCATACATTCATCTTGTTTATTACTCCAAAACTGGGATTTATGTTATGGAAGTTATTGTTTTCCCCCAAGGCTTCGATTAATAAATATTTATTTCGAATATCAGTTGTTCAGGATTGAATTATTGCAAAAATTAAAAATTTGGAAATTGGCGTTTGATTGCCAATGCTTTTGGTTGATACGTTGATCTTTCTCTTTATAGCTGCACAATTCGCTCGGTTATGTAATTTGCATGTGCACCTTTATCGAGCACTGCTCGGACATGGTGCGGAGCCCCATTTTAATCATATAGTATGACCGGAATAATATGACCGGAACATTGGTTGATATAACAAGAAAACATACTAATGCCTTTGATTACACACTTAACATCGTATTGAATTACTTTTTCAACTTCCATCATTTTTGGTAACGAATGCACTAGTTTTGTTCGTTGAATTTGTAAGTGTCACCGGATAGGCATGTTGCGTTTTGGGTTGACTTGACTTCATTTGTCCTGATATTTCTAAATTTTCAAGTGCATGGCATTGATATTGTAAGAAAAGTATCAATTCGTCATATTATGGATGTGTTTCTGGCTTCAATGTTATCTCATAGCTTTTTCGGGTTTCTAGATTCACTCGTTTGCGGATTATATTGATTAAGAATAAATAATTTCTTTTTTATCATCTGGTTGTTGCTGAATAATTCGTTTAAATTTTTGTCAATGTTGATTCTTTTGATTTCGTAACATTCTTTTAAGAACATCACCACTAATGTAAGTAACGTAAATTGTGAGCGTCAGTCAATGTCGGATCATCCACCACCAATCAAGTAACTTTCTCTTTGGAATTAATCCATTCATCGGAATTGCTTCTCAAGTTTGGTGATGGAATTGCAGGTAATTTTTGCTTTACTAGGGCACTAGAGCTCATTAGAGCCATTTGTATCTCTAATGCGTTTGGGTTGCTACCCATGATTGCAATTGGTTTGAACTCACATGTATGGTGCACCTAACTTACTGATAAGCCTGTTTCTTGATTGAAGCCACTTGTGTTGACTTTGAGTTTGAACCCTTTTTTTGAACTATTGGTTTGTGTTTTTAGTTTATGTAGGTTGTGAAATTGCGTTGCACAAATGACGTTTCATCATTTTAACTGTGGACTCCCAGAAGCCGCCAGTATGAGAGGCAGTACTCTTGCATTGAAATGCACTGGTAGGTGTGACTCTTGATGCAGGCAGTATTCCCATTTGTTGATTTTGTGATTTGGCATTGCATCTATAACAAATAATACAATTAGTACACGGAGAAAAAAAATATGGTAAATCTAACCACAATTAGCAGGAATTACATTATGATTGACAATTATTTAACCATAACTGTGATTTTATAAATAACAAATTGTACATGGTTGCCTTTAACTATAAAATACTTAATTATCCACAAAAATATAATTATTTCAATCATTATTATATTTAAAAGTTTAAATATTTTGTGATTAGTTTCACACATCTTATCATTGGTTCTAACATATTCCCAAGTGATTCCGACAGTATTATGATTAAGCTTTAAAATATTATAGTTATAAAATAATATATTATAGTTATAATTATATTAATTTGAACAAAGTATTTGTTAAGTTTAAACATATTGTCATTCAAATAGTTACTTCTCAAACACAATATAGCTGCGTAAATTATTCTAATTCAGTTCCGAAACTACATTGTAATTAATTGAAAATCATATTATTATAATTATTGTTTCTAATCTAAACAGAACATGTTTCTAAAAACTATATATTTAACGATATTTGTATTAATTTTACTATAGCTCGATCACAATTAATTATTGCAATTACAACATTATAATGATTTTTTTAAATATACTAATTGGTCCAAGTATATTATGTTCATTTTCATGAACCACAATATCATAGTAAATTTCCCGTACACCCACATAATAACAAACCTTTTTAATTAAAATATGATTAGGATTTTTAAGAAATACATACATTCTCATGCACGTACATATATACTCCTGATGATGAATCTAACAAGTCGAAATCGATCGAGTCATTCTTTAAATTTTTTGGACAAATTTAATTCTTTGCGAAATAATAAAACAAGTGTTTAATGAAATGTGTTTATTAAGTGTTAGTGTGTTTCGCCAAGTGCCTACGACACATAGTGTTAAAAGTATAATCCACAAATATTTGCATGTATAATTATTGGGTTCCACTTCCATTATGTTTTGAATTTGGCTAGCTCGAGCGACCTGCTCTTTTTTATATAGAAAATTATATACTCGTAATATTTTAAAGTTTGTTGATAATGAATCTAGTCTTAACTGCACGGGTTGAGTTTTGATCCAAATTATATCATTTTCAATATTCTTTGGAAACCGAAGTAGAATTGAAACAGATATTTGTTTGTTTGACGTTTTCCTGACCAATAAATAATAATATTTTATGTTATATTTAAAAAATGGAGGATATCATGAATAAAAGAAAATTTTAATTATTTCGTTTTTATTACATAGTTCATATTATACATATATCTTAAAATTAATATTAACATACTTTTCATACAGTTACTGCAATATTATAATTTAATGCCACATTACATACATTTTTTTTCCACAACAAACTATATGAGAAGTATGTTTCGACTGTAGCTTTTCAATTTTCTCAGTCGAATACATTTGTTCTAATTCAATTTCATAAGAAAAAAAATGTTGATCATAACCTAAATTATTGATGTTTTGTAAACATAAATAATGATTTTGATCATTAATGTAAATATTCAATACTAGTCTAAATATCGGCAACCCCTCTTCACAAATTCCCATAAATACAACCATATTTTTTTTATAAATAACTTCATTTTCTTTTAGATAGTTTGTTAATTTTCCTGGGATTGGAATGTTGAATTTCTTGCTCACCTGTAAATTTACCAAACTTTCTGTAGGCCCAGTTTCTGTATCTTTATTATTTATATTTTCAAAATTTAATAATAAATTTGCAAATTTCAGCTGATATTTGATAAAGATAGTTTTAAGGAGGTTTACCCTAGAATTACATGAAGCCGCGGTTTTTTTATGCACTTGGTGGAAAGATTCAAATCTCATGGAAGATAAATGCTTTAAAGGGCCAACGTTTTTTGTGATTCGGTCATAATGTATCATGTTATGGTATTTAGGTTTTAATTTCTTTCCAGATAGTTTAATATACAACGAGTGATGTTCTGTAATAACATTTTTCAGGTATAAATTCAGTTTATCTTGTTGAGTTTCAGTATTACAAGTAAAACTTATAATTTCCCTCAACAATAAATACAAGTTCCATTCCTCACAGTCAAGAACAATATCACCAATAATTAGAGGCAAATAATTTGAGAGAATCCACATTTCACTAGCAGAGAGTTTTAACTTAGTTTTCTTTGAAAAATCAAAATCAAGAATCGGTGGCTTATTCTTGCAGTTGGGTCCATAATTAAAAGTTAAAATTCTATAGTTCAACTGTTCTAAAGTAAAAAATTTGTATCTAGAAATAAAAGTGTCTAAGATAAAAATCAAATCATAGTGACAGACCCCCTCTAATATATCATGCATTACATCGACAGAGAAATTATTGGTGACGTGAAAATTAGTTAAATCATTCCAAATACTAGCTTCCTTTATTCCTGATGATTTAGTGTCACATGTTTCAGAATCTATTTTGTAGTTTGAAAGAGTTCTAACTAAATTTGTTTCTTCAAAACACATTTTTCGCGCATCTTCGCAAATGATTTTGCAAAACCTGCAATATTTTTTACTATTAAAACTTTCTGTAAATCCTAAAATAGAATTTAAACCGAGGTTATCGCCCAAAATTAACGAAGCAATTATCTTGACCTTTTTGTAGTCCCCATGTTTCGAATAAAGTGAAATTCCGTCTCTTTCTAGTTCGTTTAACTTTTCCACAAATGCTGAAAATATGCGACTATTACCAAATTTTTTACGATCTTCACTAAAAAACAGCATTGCTAAAAAAATATTAAACAGTTTGGAATTAATATGACTTGGCAGACATGGAAATTTTACATATACTCCTCCTATTTTTTGAATATTAGCATGAGATCCAAGAGCATTATTTGGCTCAAAATCATCAAAATAGACAAATAAAGGGAGATAAAGCACAGAAGAGGAAGGGGGATATTTTGAAATTTTTCTTTTCCAATGATCACTCTGAATATAGTTTTGAATTAATTCTTTAGGGCCACGATTTAAATTTTGTATATAAGAAATTATTTCGGATAAATATTCCGTTTTGTTAAACAAGGCCGATAGAGCCTCTTTCAAAGGAAACATACCAAATGAATAGTTTAGTTGTTTCAATGAAATAGAATTGTCCACTCCAACGTTTTCCATCATTTCAGAATGCACAGTATGATAACAAGTTTCAAAAAAATAATCAATTCTTTTCAGTTCTAACATTATTTTATATTCAGATTGAACTTTACTACTACTTATAAGTTTACTAACTTCCTTAATAAACTTATCTCGTAAATTATTATCTTTCCACTCAGAATCTTGTAAAATTGCTTTAATTTTTTCCAAATTCGTATTATAGAAATTTATGACGCTTTTCACATTTGCAATAGCGATAGATCGTGGAACTTTTTCATTACTATATATATCAAGAAAAATTTTTAAAAATTCTAATCTAATGTCTGTCAACGTCTTAACGTGTATTTCAGGAGGTTTTATGTTAAGAGAACCAGTAAAATCAAATGTAACAGCAGGCAATAATTCATTTAAATTAACAGGATCTTCGGAATTTAGATCATTTTTAAGAAAAACGAAATTATGTTTTTTTAAATGAAATCTGTAAGACTCTATGTGAGTATATGTCTTTCGACATGTGTCAACACAGCACTCTAAAACGCATGATTTCGGATGACTTTTTCTGATATGTCTAATTAAATTATTGGTAGAAAAAAAAGAATTTTTACAAACAAAACAAAATAAAGAATCCATTTACGATTATTTAATCTATAAACATTTTAAATGGAAAAATAAAATTGTACAAAGCTAACCTTATTAATGAATCAATTTTAAATCCTCTATTAATGTCGTTACCGAAGGTGAATAGTCTCTTTCAAGTTGAATTTCATATATTCCAAGTTGAATAAATTGCCATACGTGTTTAATAATTTTAGGATATTTAACGTCCATTGCCATAATATAAACAAATAAATGTTCAAGTGCCTCCAATGGATCAGATAATTTGAAAACTAGCCCAGCAATACGAAATTCACTATATTGTATTTCGTCTGATTGGTTTACAATAATTGATATTTTAATATCATTAACTGGGATATCTTCAGCTGATTCGGTTGCAGACTGGAATGAATATAAATTAATTAATTTAGAGTAAACATAAATTAAACAAGTAATTTTTTCTCACTTTATAAATTTGAATGAAACGTTGCTGTATCTCCGATTTTGAGGCAGTTCTTCCCGTTTTCTCACTTCTTCTTCCGTTATTTGGTAAAAGGTAACTTATTAACAGCAATGCATATGCTGCTTTCTGTCCTAGAGTATTCGAATATCAAGTTAAAATAAATTTTCAAAAGTTTATATTAAAATTCCAAAATCTTACTTTCTTCAAAAGTATTATCAATAACTTTTATAATGTTGATGGCCCTTATATCTTTTGTCCGTCGTCTAGATAACTCAATTACCTTTGAAGATAGAGATAGCCACTTATTTATGCTTCCCAATGTTGGATATATAATCTTCGTATCAATTTGAGCTAATATATACCCCTTCACATCTTTTAAAACTGAATATTTGTCTAGGTATTCAAACGTAGAAATATTAGTTAGTAGCTGTTTGCGCCTTAAAGCTGTAGTTTTTCTCCAACTTATCTCGATTTGCTCCCAATCTGTTGAATTCGTTTCAAGAGATTTTAGATGATCTATTTGATCTTCATGTTCTGGTACTGGAAGAGTTAGCAAACGCCAATAATTAATTTCTTATTATCAATAATATATATTATAAATATGCCAACACCGAAACTAGACAAAACGGAGGCAAAACAAATGATTTGTATGCAGTATGCCTAATTAACCCTTGAAATATACTCGACGTAACCGACGTGACTCAAAAGTAAAAATATATGATTTCAAACTACAGTGATTACATTCGACGCGATTAACTAGTATTCTGCAGATTATGAAGAACAACGTTTTCGACATTTAGAAATGTCACGTTGAGTATATCTCAGAGGTAAATCGTTTTGACGTATATTGCAAAGCATTCAAATCATATGGTTTTATATTATGCGGAAAAATGGAAGAACTTTTTCCATTCGACGAACTGTCTTATCTGATTCATTAGGTTAAAATTTAGTATTACCATTTGGCAACGATGGTATAATACTCTTCTGTTTTCTTGAAATATGACCCAGCTCTCTTAACTTCTTGCGAACGTTGTTGTAATAATTCCACAATTTTCCTTTTGCCAGAACCTCACTAACAGATGGTATATAATACGTTTCTTCTTTTTCTGTTGGAAAAATTACAACGATGGATCGGGTCAGTTCGACAAATTCGTCTCGGCTTACTCTGGAAAATACAAATAAAAAACAGCTCTAAATTAGAATTTGAGATTATAAAATGATAAATGTACTTAATATATACCTTCGGTTTTTATTATCTTTAAGGCAAAAGTCTATGATTGTTTTTGATATGTTTTGCCTATGAGAACTTTCTAAATGTAATCCTCCTAAATAACGAGTTTTCAGGAGCTTAATCTCTGCTAGCTGCTCGAGTGTCTGTGTATTAGGCAATGCAGTAAAAATATCATACAATTCCACAACCTCTTCTCCCTGTGTCGTATTGGCTTGATTTGAAGTTGTTTTGTTTAAAAATTCGCTAATACCCGATTCAATACTGTCAGATATAGATATACAATTCGTTGGTGGTGGAAGATATATCGTGTCTAGCTTATCTAATAGTATATGTATAGTGAAATTTAATGTATAACTACTGTATACCAAAAGAAGTGTTTTGATTTTTACCTTTTATTCGTATTTCAATTTGAAAAGTTGGAACCTGAAAATATTGCCGCACAATAGCTGTAAATTTGTTCTCTTCCAACTCACATCCATTCGTATAAACAGATACAAGCTTTGTTTCTGGAATTTGGTAAACGTGCCGTACTGTGGAAAAATAATTATAATTATATATTAATACTAAAATAAATATTAGCCGTATTTATATGAATGCTAGAATAATCTTATTCGTCATTTACTTGTAACCATCGCGAATGTGAGCAAAAATGCAATTCTTACACTCATAATTGGTTGGAACGATTGATTAAGTGATGCCAGATTTATAGAAAATATTTTAAATGTTGTACTTGCTGTTTCACAAATATTTTCAAATATTGTTACAAAATTTTTTTATTATAAAATGACAGATTTGTCTATCTATTATCTCCAAACCTACTCAAACTTGTGGTGGACTGAATTGCATTTTTGTTATCTTCACAGCAGTACTCTAAAAATGAGCTGAGTTATGTTGAAAATCCGAAAATGTAACTGCTAGAAATAATTAGGACCACAATTTAATACCGGTTCAAGAGTGCCAATCGTCACGCAATCCTCGATCAGCGATGCACATCGCACGAAGGGCACTCATAAACCAATCTTCAACAAAAATATGGATACTATATATTAAACCCAACATTTAAATCATGTTATTAGATTTGAACTGATGTACGAGTATGTTTGTTTATTATTTAGGAATTTGTGAAAATTTACCTGCTTCAATAAATCCGGTATAGTTTATATTATTATCGTTAATTTCAACGAATTTACCCTCGCCATTAAAATTACTTTGAAGAAACATTTTATAACTTATACTTGTTAATATCTAATTTTATTATATATAGTATATATGCCAATATTGATGATAATTCCACAAACAAATAAATTTGAGCTTTATTCGTAACGGTCAACCAAACATTTTTAAGGACATTTTAAGTTACAACATCTAGAAATTTACACCTAAACTTCTTCGACAAAATATTGAAAAGTTAATGAAAAATTTTATATTTTGCAATTTATCGATGGTAATTCCAATAGTTCGTTTTGTAAAACCACTTTTAAAGAAAATACATGTAGTAAATTATGCAAGTTTAAACCTACAGTGCGCGATCACATATAATGTAAATGAAGATAATTCTATAGAGAATGATAAGGTGGAAAAATGAATTAAAAAATTATTTCACACTTACAGGTCACACTGAATATGACTTGGAGGTGGCTTGGTGACTTGCATACACTTTACATTTAACTTTACATAAGCACTACTTAGATTATAACTTCACAAACACAAACGGACTGAAAATGTTTTTCGGCCCTAATATTAGATTTTGATATACAATCAATGTTCTAGATGTTTTTACTTTTTTACCACTTTGCTTTAACTTTAAAATAAAATAAATTATTTATGTCACTTCACATAATTTAGTTTTGATAAAACACTGCAATTTATCTTTGTACATATTAATTTATTATTTATTTTTTAATAAATGTAACGCAGCTACATGGAAGTTGTCGTAAATACAAACGTTAATAAACGTGGTTTTCTATAGAAGTCGTGCAACCATATTATATTCTCTTGTTTTATCATAATATAATAGATTTTAATCATATTATGGTAGTTTTTAACAATTTTATGTTAACATGAGTCAAAAGTACTGTTAGGAAAAAGAAATTCTCTTCTATCAATACATTTACATTTATATCAACATAAAATTTTCAGAAATCAATATAATGTGATCGGTTTATTCATTTTATGGTAAATAACACTATTATATTTTAGTTGTAAAGGCTCAAATTATGGTTAAACTCTCTCAATTTTTATAATATGGTAAACAAATTGGCTTAGCTGCTCACCCACATTTATATATAAATGTAATATAACGATTTACGAGTTTATGTACTTATGAAACTAATTTTGTTAGGACATAATTACCGAATTTAACAAACTTGCATATACATAAATATTCGAACTTCTGCATAAATTGCATAAATAAATGTTTCGTTTAATACACTATAATATACGTTGACGACAGAATTTGTTAATGAAAATTTTATTTCTAGATTTTAGGTCTGAAATTGAGAAATCAATAATCAAGTGTGGTCAAAATGTCTATCAGTAAAACATAATTTTTCTGCTATACAACAAAACAAGCAATTTGCTACCCGGTGTCTTGTCATTGAGAAATTTTATCAAGAAACTTTGAATTTAAATTTTATTTATTAATGTTTACTTTTATTTGCGGCTGTACAGTAAAATAACGCAAAATATTCGCAAAGGAATATATTTTTGAAAGCCGCAAAGTTACTCAAGTTTTATTTTGTTTATAAAAAATATTATTTCAAATACAAGCAAGCTTTATATAAAATTGATTAAGTAGCTAGGTTTTCTGCTAGCAAATTGGTCGCTTGTTTATCTAAACCATGTATATGTTCCTTCTCATGTAGTAACTGGAGAAAAAATCGATACAGATTGTACTCATATGCATATTATTTTATATTGCATCATATGCGAAACGAGATGATAAAATATCGATTGTTGTTGAGATCGAAAGCGTAAAAGAATATTTGTGTTTTCAGGTAAAACCTGCATGCAGATTTTGTTTGATAACTGCTTCCTTATTTACATCAAAAAAATATAAAATTAATTTTGAACATTAAGTAGTTGTCGAAACAGCAGAAAACTCCGTTTAGTCAAAGTTGTGAACAAGCTCCATACTCCATAGTGTTGAACAAAATTCCTACTAACCGTAACATATGCCATAATAGTAATTTGCACATAAGTAGATATTCAACTCGATTGGCTAGCAAGCATACCCGACTACTCAATTAATTTTACCAAAGAATTTCAAATTATATTTTTCATACAATTTTTGTTTATTTTTGTGATTGCAGAGTAAAGTTTGCTGCTTCAAAAATTGTACAGTAAATTTTTGTGTTATTTTACTGTGCAAACATGAACAAAATTTTTATAAGAAATATAATTTCAAATTCAAATTTTCTTGGTAAAATTAATTGAGTAGTCAGAATTTCGACTAGTAAATTGCTTGCTTACTACCCGATCGAGTATTTACCCCACTATATCCCAAAATATAAATAAATCAAATTTTAATTTTAATTAGGATGTGTAGGATGAGCTTTTCAGTCTAGCAAATGTAACAAAAAATTTAAAAATACTGTCTTAGAAGGAAAATCTGTTGCGAATTTTATACAATTATTTTCAATGTTAATTGTTGTTTAATTTATTTAAAGCGATTTGTTGAGGCAAATTTAATCCACTTAAATAATTGACGCACCCTGTGTTTTATGACTGAGATAATTGGATTTTCATACCATGTATTTATTCAAAACTTGGATCCAGATATTTATGTTACAATACCTAAATTTAAGTTCAATAACTTGTATAAAAATAATTCAAATAATTATATTATGGTACTAACAGTTTTTCTAGCAAATGATATTGTAAATCAGAGCGGCCAATTACATTATTACTTTTGATTTAATAATAAAATAGTGTTATTTTTGCTAATTATTGTAATGATTAAAATTAAAGTAAAATTTACGTATTTATGGTTGTATAAACATAATGGATATGCTCATCTGCTAAAATATTATATTCATAATTAGAATTAATGATAATATCATTGAAACTTATGGTTTAGTTTAGTAATATTATGGTTTTCTCAAAATATCATATATGTTAAATTTGTAATCAATTATATTTTGATAATTTTAATTATATTATTTGTTTTTTGGTACAATAGATAAATATAAAATGTTTAGCAACAAACTTTCAAACATATTTATAATTTATTTAGTTATATTCGTGATATTTCCAATCACATGAAACCATATTTTTTCTCTGCGTGTAGTAATGTCCCGTGTAATTTCCCTAATTTTAGTAATCCAATAATTTTAACGACTCAATTGGATTAACAGCGTTCCAGCATGAAAATATTTGACGTGAACTACTGTTTGACACGCGGTTTTGCAAACCTTTTAATAATGTGATTTCAGCTTTCTTCAGTTCAACGGCATTTAGTCTAAAATGTATTTTTTGTTTGATGATAATGCTTGTATGAATCTTTCGTGGCTGTAGGATTCATAATTTCACTAAATTTTGGTATATGTGTAATTATACGAATGTGCTTGTTACAGGATGAATACTTTTCTATCAAATACTGTTTGGTCTCGATCTGAGTAACATCGAACTTAGTTGTTTTTAAATACCTTTCCCAGTAGTGCAATCATTCGCCAACCACTTCGAACCTCTTCACCATAATTCATGGGTCAACTACTGGGTTGCCATTAAACCCTTCGACGCGCAGTCTGCCATTAATCCCTTGAAGGGATTATAGTGATACAACGATTGGCAATGAATACTGTCCAATTCGATGAATAGCCAATGTAGCACAATTTCTGAGTCCGTCCACAGAAGTATTTGAGTGCTATCGATATAGAAAATCTGTGATATTTTCCTTGTATTGGGTCTTTATTTATGGGCGGGTCGATGTTGAAATAGAATAAAACAAGCTGTGTGTGAGCCTGCCGTATCAACGAAATTATTTTTTTATTTGAAAGGCCCATGTACGCCATTATTTAGGGAATATAACATTGTTCAAATGTCCGCCGCGGCTCCTCACGGTGGCACGGATCCGAGTGGTCCAATTTTCTATGACTCTGCCGCATAGATCCGGCTGAATTTCAGCGATGGTATTGGTTATGTTGTCTTTAAGGGCATCGGTCGATTGCGGCTTATTGAGATAGACCTTCGACTTGAGGAAATCCTACAAGAAAAAGTTTAGCGGGTTCAAATCGCACGATCTTGGTGGCCAATTTGCGTCATCGTTGCGTCTCCTATGTGGCCCGTCCTGCTGGAAATATATGCCGTCTACCTCCATATCGTTCAATTTGGGCCAAAAGAAATCGGGTAGCATCGTTCTGTAGCGCGTCGTCTTCAAAAAAGTATGGACCAATGACGCCGCCGACCCAAAATCCGCACCAAACAGTAACTTTTTGAGGATGCATTGCCATCTGTTGAACCTCGTGTGAGTTGGCGTCGTCCCATATATCCAAAAATGCGCCTTGGCGCTAAAGATGAATTTACGGCCAAAATTTGGGTCCTCTCCGAAACGCTCCGAAGCCCAATCAGAGTACAAACTGCGTTGTCTATGGTCATTAACTCCTGGGTCAGTTTGATCTTGTACGGGTGTAGGCCCAAGTCTCGACGCAAAATTCGCCATGTTGAAGTCTGTGAAAGGCCGAGTTCTTGTGCACGGCGGGGAATTGACTGCTTCCTGTACACTTTCACGGACCGCGGCAATGGTCCAGGTCAATCTGGCGTTCCTTTCTTATACGAGTATTGGCTGATTCTTTACCGAACCGATTCTCTCGAATTTGGCCACCAAACGTTGGAGAGTCGACTTTGAAGGACCACCGCGTCTGCCGTCAAATGGGCGCATCGCACACAGCGTTTGTGCTAATGAACACTCATTTTGATAATAAAGTGTTATCATTTGGACGTGCAGCTCAATCGTGTAACTTGTCATGGTGATTTAGTATCAGTGACTGAAAAAAAAACACCAGACTAGGCAGACGCCACCAAAACATCATGGCCGCCACAGACGCCACAATATCGCCCGCCCAAATTGAAAAACCCTTTAGACTTAGCGAGCAAAACAGCCCAACATAATTCTAGGCGAGGAATCGTTACTATTTTTATGGATGGTACCATTGTCCTCGAGGCAACTAGTTGTAGTTCAACATTCGAATGCATAAATACAAGCTGAATAGGCTAATCTGCTGCCATCGGAAAAACCGTGAAGTTGTGTTGTACTATCAACTTGGCAATGTCCTTTGATTTTTAATTTTTCTAACTGCTTTAAATCAATATAAAGCTGCAATCACGTACGAAATAAATCTCATCATCGAAATTTTAACTTTCAGAATTTTTAAAACAGCCTTGAAGAGTCCAAGAAGAATATTCGTTTAGACCATTAAATGCATTTGTGCACGATATGCTGGTTTTGGCTGAGCAATAAAATACTACCCTTACTTTTGTTTTATTGCTGTCAGGCTTAATAACGGGATGATGGGGAAGATAAAAGTAACTTCCTCTCGGCGACATAATCGGTTCACATTGGATCGTATGATTTTCGGTTAGATACTCTCCTATATTTGGTTTTGAGCGATTAATTACTTTGTAAGCGACGTTCAACTTATTTTAAAAAGGGTAGACGAGCTTCATATCTTCCCTTATCAATCCTCCTAGTTCTACTTACAAAAAAGATTCTCGCATCGTTTTTCTTCCGGTTTTAGTGGAGGCTCATTATGAAGTTCTTCTGTTGCCCAAAATTTCTGCAAAGCTAGGTTTATATTGAAGCCTGAATGATAAAGATTGGAAGTTGCGCTTTTAGTTGCTGTACCACCAGTAATAATCAACCCCAAAATTGTGTTATTTGTTAAATTACATGGTCTCATCAGTATTTCGGGTTTCACAATTTGAAAGAATAGTTCGCGCCGACTAGGCCACTAATTATTTAGGGGTTTTAGGGGTTTTGTTTTCACGGGATTTATCGTTTAAGGACCATATTGACAGATGTATTAATAAGGCTAATTCAATGTTAGGGTTTTTAATCCGTTTCTCCAAAGACTTTCATGATCCATATACTCTAAAAGTCCTCTTTGCTTCATTTGTTCGATCGCACTTGGAGTATGCGTCAATTATCTGGAATCCGTACTATATCAATTCCTCTAACCGTATAGAATCAATCCAGAAGCGATTTATGCTGTTTGCCTTAAGGCGACTTCCTCGAGAGGTAAACGCCCCTAAGTATGTGCTTCCGCCGTATCTAGGCCGTTGTTTGATATTGAATATTGAACCATTGTTCGTTCGAAGACAAATTTCTTCCGCAATGTTTGTGCGCGACGTTATAATGGGCCGAATTGATTGTTCACAACTACTTTCCTTGTTTTCAATACGTGCCCCAGTGAGATCACTCAGACACCGAGACTTAGTGATTAATCTGCACTTCCATGGGTCTAATTTTGGTATGTCGGACCCGGTTTGTAATTCTAGCCGTGTATTTAATAATGTATCTACCGTGTTCGATTTTAATTTGTCCAGAGATGAATTTAAAAGAATTCTAAAAACTTTTTTTATTCAAATTTGATTTATATAAATAAACCTAATTTTAAAAATACCAGATGTAAATTAATACTGTTGGTAAAATAAATAAATAAATAAATAAATAAATTATATACTTGAATCATCGAATGGTGAACCTGCAAGTTGTCTCTTTTGTAATTCAGGCCATTGGTCAAGCGTTTGTTGATCTTTCATTTCTAATGAAGTTCTACTATCATTCGCGAGCTTCCAAAAAAGAGTTGAAACTGATTACTGTTGCCTCAAATCGAGAACTCTGGACAAAACAGAGGAAACCATCCTGCAAATGAAAAAGAAATGATTGATAATCTGGACAATAACATCCCTGAGAAATTTCCTATACGGATCCAAGTAGGTAAATATTTACCTGGCCACCAACCACCCCCTTAGAAATGAAATTAAAATTTAAATTTAAATTGAGATTGAAATTGAAATTGAAATTGAAATTGAAATTTGAAATTGAAATTGAAATTGAAATTGAGATTGAAATTGAAACTGAAACTGAAACTGAAATTGAAATTGAAATTGAATTTTTTTTCCTTTATTAATTACAACTGAGACTGATGCCCATCTAGCAATTTATCTTTCAAATTTTTACCAATTTTACATTTCTTAAACAATTCTGATTTGGGTTAGCCACAAAATTAATTAAACCTATTAATAGGTGAAGTGGCCTCGTTCTTTGAAGTCTTCTTTCAACGGCAGGGTTATCATATGGCGAATATAGGGGTATCCATGTTCCTGGAGCCTTATTTCGTGTTTGGTGGCGTGCTTTTTTATTTCATCTTTGTTGTATTCATTCATTTCTTGTGTACCACGGAGCATTTGCGATGCTACGGAGAACCTTATTTTAAAACGTCTGTATCATTTTGGCGTTTGTTTGCTTAGTACATCCCCCAGAGTTGAATACCGTAGGTCCATATCGGCTTCAGTATTTGCCGATATAGCAGCAGCTATAAGTCAATACATTTTCTGAACTTAATATTAAGTTCTTTATTTTTATTTTTGAAATGCTACCTCTACTTGAGCTTGGCATCGAGTGCCATTTTAAGATAATTAGATTTGTTTGCATATGGCACCGGTCATGAGTTAACTTCTATCGGTAGATGGGAAGCCTTTTGATATGTAAAGTTAATATGCGTGGATTTCATCTCATTAAGCTTGATTCTCCAGCGTTTAGACCAGTTACAAACCGTATTGGTAATCTTCTGGATGATTCCTGTGTCATCTGCAAACGTGGAAATGGTTCCTTCATCTGTTATTGGAATATTCCTTGTATATAATAAATACAGGATTGGTCCTAATACACTTCTCTGCGGGACACCGGCAGAGATTTTCTTTAGTTCGGAGAATTCATGCTCATATTTCACATGAAAAAGTCTATTGGATAAATAAGATCTTAGTATAACGTAGAATTGTCTCGGCAGATCTTTATGCAGCTGGAATTCAAGTCCACTGTGCCAGACTTTATCGAATGTTTGGGTGACGTCCAGAAATATGCTGGAGCATACTTTTTTACGTTACGTTCTTTCAATAACTTTGGTGATTCTATGCACCTGTTCAATTGTGGAGTGCTTTTCCCTGAACCCAAATTGATGTGGAGGAATTAGTTGTCAGTCCTCAATTATTGGTCTAAGTCTTTTTAGTAATAATTTTTCAAAGAGTTTTGTCATAATTGGCAGCATGGCCTGTATGATTTTTTATCGTTAGGTGGGAAATTGAAATTGAAATTGAAATTGAAATTGAAACTGGAACTGGAACGGAAACTGAAGCTGAAATTGAAACTGAAACTGAAATTGAAATTGAAATTGGAATTGAAATTGCGATTTTGAACGGTTAATGTTTATTGTCACATATTCCGTATGTTTCGGTTATTCTGAATTAGTAATGTAATTCTGAGTAGAACAGAGTTTAAGGTGTTGGAATATGTCGTCGTATTCGCCTGCAATCCAGGTTCGATTACGAAAGATGATCTCAAAATGCGATTTTTCCAATAACTGCGCTTTTCATATGCAACCTACCGTTAGTTTCTTGCCAAACATATCATTTTGAACCGGAATTTCAACAATAATTTTTTTCAGTTTCTTGCAGAAATCACTGATGATTAGTGTTACTGAAATTGAAATTGAAATTTAATTTGAAATTGAAATTCAAATTGAAATTGAAATTGAAATTGAAATTGAAATTGAAATTGAAACTGAAACTAATACTGAAACTGGAATTGAAACTGAAACTGAAACAGAAACTGAAACTGAAATTGAAATTGAAATGGGAAATGAAATTGGAATTGAAATTGAAATTTGAATTGAAATTGAAATTTAAATTGAAATTGAAATTGAAATTGAAATTCAAATTCAAATTCAAATTCAAATTGAAATTGAAATTGAAATCGAATTTGAAGTTGAAATTGAAATTGAAATTGAAATTGAAATTGGAATGGAAATTGATATTGAAATTGAAATTGAAATTGAAATTGAAATTCAAATTGAAATTGAAATTGAATTTCAAATTGAAATTGAAATTGAAACTGAAACTAATACTGAAACTGGAATTGAAACTGAAAGTGAAACAGAAACTGAAATTGAAACTGAAACTGAAATTGAAATTGGAATGGGAAATGAAATTGGAATTGAAATTGAAATTTGAATTGAAATTGAAATTGAAATTGAAATTGAAACTGAAATTGAAATTGAAATTGAAATTGAAATTGAAATTGAAATTGAAATTGAATTTGAAATTGAAATTGAAATTGAAATTGAAATTGGTAATTGCACTACTTCAAAGGTCATTAAATTCACTGAATAATCTGGTAGTTGTATTAGTACTGAGAATATAAAATAATTAAATAAATAAAAATTCAAAAAAAATCATATTGAAATTGATTTTAATAATATATTCTTCTTACAGACCAAATTTACTCAAAAGCTGCCTTTTCCAAATGGTTACATTGGGTACACAAGAAACAATCAACACATATCAAAAGACGACAAGATATCAGAAGTGATACTCTTGCTTAACAAATTAAAAAAAATATATTGGCATATAAACCGAAACCCAGAAATTGAACTGAACTTACTTGGTAAAATTTAGCAGAACAACCCTATTAATCGATAACGATATCTTGATTTCAAAGGAGAAATCAATACTTCAAGTACTCCCGGCCATTCTGCGACCAAGACAGTGGAAAAGGAATTTAGGGAAATCCTTTCATTACAAATGATGAAAGACATTCGCATTAACAATACAAATCGTATCGGGCTTTTGCAAAATGACTCATGAATTTCAGATTCGTAAAAACCCGATTGAGCCAGTGCTTCCTAAACAGTTAACCAAGAAAATGAGATAAAGTTCGTCATAAAGTTCGAATGCGGACATTCGAATTTAAGAGGAGACGAGTTAAAGCACATTCTTTATCAATATCGCATTACGAGATAAATACTACATCTTTTCCTGGTACGAATGTGCGGTAATTGCATTACTCGTAGTTATCAAACATAATAAAACAAAGATAAGAAATTGGAAGTTAAGTTTTTCTGTTAATAAAATTATTAACTTGCATACTACCATATTATTTTAGTATTAGAAAAATCGATTTACATTATTTAAATCGATCGCCGTCCCTGAATCTTTATCTCATCCATAATATTACAATATTGTATTTTTATCACTACGAACAGGTTACAACACCAAGCATAATATATGTATTTTGAAACAAACAAGAAGAAAATATTATTTCCGTAATAGACGGTTTCGTGCATAAGACAACATTTCTTAAGTTTCTAGTCAACGATAATCACCGCGCATAGTCATCATTATACAGTTACCACTTTTTAGTTTTCTAGAAATATTTTTCTGTAATATAAATTTCTAAAAATTCATTTAAGTTCATCGTATTCTCGGATGCTGTTGTGCTTTCAAATGAAGTCCTATTTACTGCTTATAATTTTTCCTGTGTATTACAAATTAGAGAGATCTAACGTTATTAAAGTCAAGTATTTGTAAGGTCAATTAGATCCGCTGATTAATTAGATCCGTGTTGAAAAAAATTCTGTGTACTGGGACTTTCCGCGAAATGTTTGTGGTTACCACTTTATAAGGTTTGGTGCTTAGTGGGTTCAGGTAAATCGAGTGATTGTGTGTAATAAATAATTGTTAATTCTATTACTTGATGACGTGGGCGATACAATAAAATAATGAAGTAATAAATTAAGAATATATTCCAGCGTTAGGAAATTCCAATATATACGAGTAGAATTTAGAATATTGTAGAGAATGCCTAAACCACAAAATTTTAATTAATTATAATTGAGCGTGTGTGTAAGACATAAATGGTGAATGGTTTATTTACATAGTTAATTTGTCAATATTAAGATGTAATTTACTAATGCCAGCATGAATCTACATTTATCTAGCGGTCTAAATTGTTTTTTTTACAGGATTTCTTTGTTGGATCTCCAACGGGTGAAAACCGTCTTAGTATATCAGTATTCGATAACCTTGAGTTATTTTTTTGTGGGAAATGCAATTTAAAAAGCACGAGTCATGATCAATGTAATCGACCTATGAGGTAACAACACGACTAATAATAACAATAATCGATTATTATAAAATACATCAGGTAAGTTATTTCAAACTTTGGCGACAAAATTATTTTTATGGGTTTTGTAATAAAATGTTGTTTGTTATTTTACTTTTAGGAATTGATGTTACCACTATAAATCTGTTTGGAATAATTAATCACGAAAAGCAGAAGCAAAATTATTTACGTTAGTTACTTATGAAATATTTTAAGCGCGTGGTATAATATCCAAGGTAGTGGACCACAGTCGAGTACGGAATTTGCTGATTTTATTTTGGAGAGGCCTGATGGTGTTATTTGGGTTCAACTTAGAAATTGCGTAAAAAAGAGGAAGATTTATTGAAGACGTAAAATAGTGAAACCGCCTCACCAAACAACATTAAACTTCATCACCCGAAAATAATACCAAACTCTGTTCGGCCTTGCATGTTTCAAAAAACCACTTTATGTGTGATATTTTTTTAGATAATCTTTAGAGTGAACAAATAATAATACAAATTTATTCATATTTCATAATTCATTTTCTAAATGAATTGATATTTCCAGACCATACAGACAAAATTAGATTTACGTTCAGTTGTGATCTCTTATTATTTTATTTAATGTTTTTGTTTTTTAAATTAGGAATGGGGATGCATTATGTGCAATTTGGCTAACCGCAATACAATTTCGCCGTCATTTTACTAGTCTTCGTAGGCGCATCCGATTAGAAACTATGTGTCAGATAATTATCTGTTTTCCAACACTAGCGGTCTATTTATACATCCAAACAGACACACTCTTATTAGACAGTTCTTATTAGTTCTGAGACAGTTGACACCCGCTTTCAGTAATTTTCGCATTCTTAGTGAGTCCGTGATTATTTTATCCTGGATCAGCGACATTGCCTATCAGCCACCATCTGCTCAATTCTATATTTATTATTAGCAGGATAGATTCCTGTCTACTATCATATTGAGGTATTGCCAGTGTTGTGCAGATTAATTACGTTACATTAATTACCTATTATTTAAATACGATATTTTCTAGATGATAATCCAACCGTTACATGCAACTACATCTATTGAAATTTTGACATTTGAATTTTATTTTTATTATTTGTTAAAATAATTTTTTGTGTTTCTAATTTCCTTCGCAAACCACTACTTGTAAATCCGGGTTTTTCGAATTTATTTTAAATGCTTGTATTTAGTGTAAAACTGTAAAACATCAGCAACCATACCACAAAATCTACTTGATGAATTCAGCCAAATGTCAAATATCCACCGTTTCATAGCGAGATACAAATTTTGAATAGTAAGATATTTTTTTAAAAGTAACAGCCGCCTAAAGTGATTACCTAAGCAATTAACAATATATTTCATCCTTTGAATCATAGATGGATCTGCTATTAGTATGTTTTTCCTTATCCAAATATCAAGTGAATATGCTTTTACGCACACTATATTATGCTCCGTTATGGAAAAGTGCATTGCTATTTATTAAAAATATTGATAGTAATGAATGTCTATGTAATAATTTACACATTGTATTATTATAGTAGCGCCATTGAATAGCAGATGTCAGACCTATAAAATAATCTATAACATAATAATTTAAAAATTTCAATAGATGTAGCTGCATGTAATGGTTGTATTATCTACTAGAAAATATTGAATTTGACTAATTTAAGTATTTTCATGCAGATGGCGTTAATTAAACTGTAAAAAATATTTTTTCGCGTAATTGAACAACACTGGCTATTGCACATTGCTTTTGTTTAGATTATCGCAGCCACACCCCGTAGTCGTGGTTTTTAATCCGTGGTTGATGGCAGAGATGTCAACCGCAAGCTAATCAGCTAATCACTCCGTTGTACAAAGCATTTTGTAGTTCGGGATCCAAAGCTAAGAAACGACAGCTATTATTATGATTCTGCTGAGCTAGAAAAAACTCATTCACTTACGTAGCTTTTGATTATAACAAGTACATATTTTGTGGCTCTAAAAGTCGTTTCCCATTCGCGTTTCCCAGCAGCCACTGCGATAAACTTTATGTTAACTGTGGGAGAAATTTGATTTCGCTTCCATTTACTAATCAATATTAGGATTTGTTCTTTACTATTTTACCTCTTCCACTAATCTTCAGAAATTTTTCTTCAAAGAAATGCAGTATGTCGGCATTTTCCGAGCGGGTCGAGCAACAGTGTCGATGAGACGTTGTTTGTTTTCTGCACTTTTCCAGGTAATTGGTGCCAGTTTACCGTTCTTTTTCATCATAACATACTTTGTCGCATGCTCAAATTCCTCTCCTATAGTCTTATCATTTACTAACTCGCTACCTGCTTTTAAGGATCACTTGCAGTGGTGCCGATCATTGAGCCAGTGTTACTTCTACGTACTTCTCTCGTTCATACATCAGTCTAACATCACATCATAGAAAATATATTGGTGTTGTTACTGCCACCTCAGCTTTGCCACCCCGTGAATTGGTGGAGATCACACTCCACATACACTAAAATCACTCAAATCTGCCGCATCTAAGATTACGCTCTTAGTTAAATTATTAGTCAATGCCTTATTGCTTCAGTCATGCAAATCCTGGATTTAACCTAAATCTTTCTTTTCTATGAAGGCTGATCCAGCACCGCTGGATTTTGGAACCCTACGTGCATCCGTATACTACCCATTGGTGTTTGTTTTCTTATAGTCTTGTTGATTTGTTCAAGGAAGTCATGTACCAGCCGGCGTCTGATTATATTTATTCTTACGTCTTCTCCTACCGTTCGCAACTGATTGTTCCAACAACATTTTTGGTCGCTTCCAATGTAATATGTTGTTCTTGTGAGCAAAGTAAACAGCCAGTTTCTTTTAACTTGCATTCTTTTATGTGGCGAGGGCCTTCATATTGTCGATATATCCTGGGGCGAGATCATGAAATCCGACCAGAAAAATCAATATTGTTCTAATCTATCTAATTGAATTTCGGAAATCTTCTAGTAGATTAGTCATTGCTGTACCCCACATCTAGTCATCCGCTATGCTAAATTTTAATAGTTTTGATCGAGTATGTTTGAAAATATTTTTGAATCCGTTTAAATTCGGATACCTTGAGTTTTATATTGGTGTTCATTCGCGAATTTCAAGAAGAGCAATTTATTGGCCTCTATTGTTGATTTTCAGAAGCGTTATTTATTAAGCTTTAGTAAGCTCCGCCTTTTATTGTATGGCCTTAAGTAACTTTTGTGGCATTCAACATCGGCTCAAATCACTGAATTCCATTTGGGTTTTGTTTCTTATTTGGTTTGCTCAGTTTATACATGACCGTCGTCCGAATTAGGCAGTTATTCCAAGACAAACAAAAAAGTACACAAAATCGTTTTGAAATACCGTAAAGTGAAGTGAGATAGCTGAACCCTTAAAGATATCAAAGCAATGTTCACACTATTTTGCATTCACATTTGTTGAGAGAGTTCTGTTCAAAGTGGGCGCATTGGATCAAAAACAGCATCGCTTCGGTGAATCAGAGCGCTGTTCGGAGCTGTTAACCATAATAGACAGGACTTTTTGCGTCGATATGTAGCAATGGATGAAACATGGATCCAACACATACCCCAGAATCAAATCGTTAATCATTTAAATGGAAAGCAACTGGTGAAAGGCAGAAGCGACCAAAACGCAAATGTCGAGTGCGCAAGGTATTTTATTCATCGACTATCTTGAAAAAGGAGAGACCAACAACAGCGATATTCGAATATTCCAAGGCGTTATTGGCGCGTTTGAAGAAAGAAGTTGCGAAAAACGACCTGAAATGCAAACAAATTGTGCTCTTTCATCAAGAAAATGCACTGAGTCACAAGGCGTTGGCTATGATGGCAAAATTCATCGAATTTTTTCAACGTATTATCCGGATCTGGCTCCTAATGACTATACCACTATCACCTGTTCGCATACCTAAAAAAAAAAGTTCCAGGGAAAGAGATTTTGTCGAAACAATTTATTACTATTGAAAGAAATTTTAGTAGTAGCTTGGGGCTTATTGACCGATGGGTTATATTACACGAGCGTACAAAATTATAAGTTTAATCGGATGTTTAAAAGTTCCTATAGAGATTGTTTCAGAACTGCGTTGCAGGAAGGTAGTTTAATTATATCCGATAGATAAGGCGGGCAACTACTACGCTTACTGACCATTTCTTGGCATATAGATCACCTCGACCTTTCCGTATTCCGAGTTATTACGGACCGCACATGTTTTGAACGCAAGGTCAACTCCTTGAGCCAACGATCAAGTTTAGTGCTTCAATAGAACCGTGTTGCATGTTATAAGAACGATATGGCCGATAACGAGACTACTAAATGGGACAAAATACTTTTGAAAACACAGTGCAGGGAACAGACATCTTGTAGAGTTAGCAGAAAAACCAACGTCAGCGAAAATTACGTTTCAAATTCAAACACAAAACGTATTCTACAGAGAATCGCCTTCGATCGATATAGGTTAAAGCCGCAAATTATTACGTCTATTCAGGGAACCCAATGTCGTTACAAGCGTTTTGTATGGTGGTGGATATCGAGTGGAGGATATAACTGCGGAAGATGGTAGGCGCCGATTTCGTGAGGCCATCCCTGCTGATCATTAGCTCTGGTAGCTACGCCGGAAGATGATGAGTTTATGGAGTCCGATTATGATAAGATGAATTCTTACTGCCATCTATTGGTTGTTTTATTTTGTTAGATAAGATATTTTGTTGTTTTTCCGTGTACAGTTGTGGCATAAAAATATCTCGCCCCTTAACAACCAAGGCCAAACCTGGCGAATTAATTTTTAATTATTAAAGTAAAGAAACATAAAATCTTCAATATTATTGAAAAATAACCACGTCAATGACCTCGTTTGCGAAATAAATAAAGATGAACATAACTTTTCAACATTTTGTTCCGTTATTTTCAGTTTCGGTCACATGAAACATTCGGTTCTATGAAACATCCAGCCAACTTCCCTATTCAATTCGTCTGAGTCCGACGCATATACTTTCTGGCTGTTTACGCGTTCGGCAACATTGATATCAGGTTAATGGTGAACGTTTTTCATGTCTTGAATCCTTGCTTCTATTGTTTATTACTTTCTATAAGAGAAATTTTTACTGTTATTTCTAGACGCAGAGTCTTATATAGGAAGCGTTCTTTTTCTGTAACCATTTCATCCTCCAAGCATGTAATGATCTCTGTTTTTAATTTTTTTATCTTCCATTTGCAAAGGTTTGATCCCGCAAGATGCAAGGATCCGGCCTTCTTTGTTCTACCCCCTAGTGTACATTGAAATTGTCGAGCTTTTGCTGATCCGCCACTTTGGGGACGCGCTTTCTAGCGGTTACATACGCTCCGCCGAGATTATATACCGCACCGGATTCATTGAAATGTTGACTACAACACTTAGACGTGCAGGGCAATTTTAAAAATGTTAACGAATTCGGTGGTATATGTCAAGAGCTCGTGAATCGCCTGTAAAGCGAGATTCACACAATTCCATAACACAAAAAATAAAATTTCGGGCTGAATATTCATGTAAGTTTCATAGAGACACGTATAGTGATTATTGAGTTTCAGCATTTTGTTTTTGAGCTTTCTAAACTTTCAAGCAAAATTGAAAGATAACTTCATAACACATAAAAGCACTGTTTACTATAGCGACAGTGTGATTTTTTCGAGCTGGGATAGTTAACTCTCACGATAGTAATAGTTTAGTGTTGCCATCACGTTTTTTTTCGGACTGAATATTGGGTTTGCGTTATATGTACATTCAAAACTTCAACAAATTCACTGGTACATTTCAAGTGCTCGTGAATTACCTGTGAAGCCAAATTCAAAGGACTATATCCAAATAATTCCAGATAAAATCTTTCTGAAACTATCTCAGTTTGTAGTCAAAATTTTCACGAACCAGGTTGTATATAGTATGTTAAGTGCTCATAAATCGCATACGAAGCTAAAACATCCCAGTTCGTAGTCAAGACTAACGAATCCGGTGCTATATGACAAGCGCCCAAATGCGCGCAAAATGTCTTTGTTTGAAGTCAAAATTTCAACGAATACGGTGGTATATGTCAAGCAAGATTTAAATGACTATGTCCATAAGCTTAAAATTCAAATTTCTGGCTGAAAATTCATGTTAGCTTGATAGTGTTCAATCACCTAGTGATAATTGAGATTCCGCATTTTCTTTCTCAGTTGAGGTTTAAGGCTGTCTAGGATCTCAGAATAATTTAATAATACATACAAGTTGTTTTTAATACTTAGTATACTTAGTATTTCGGGCTGAATGTTATAAATGATATCACAGAGTATCATGACCTTTATACTGTCGCGATAGTGAAATTTTTCGTGCTGGGATATTAAACTCTCCCAATAGTGATAGTTTAGAGTTGCTATCGGGGTTTTTTTCGGGCTGAACATCGGGCTAGCATCATATAAATGCCGAACATGGGTCTGTTTAGGCTACCAAGCAATTAATAACTTGAAAATACATAAAATAAATTTTAAAATGTCGTTATATATGTCATGATAGGTTATCATAACACTGGGATAGTAAACTCTCTCGATAGTGGTAGTTTAGTGTTAACTAGCGGCTATACATTTCATTCCAACACTTTATTCGAATCTTACTTGGGAAAGTATTAAAATTTCATTCGGCTGTCCAGCTAGAATGAAGTTACAATTCATGTAAATGAGAAGGCTGGCAAATTGGTTAGTGCTTCAAAATAGATAAGATACTGCACTTAGATGTAGCACTTGTTTAGAATGATAGATCATGAGAAGGAAAATTGTTAGTAGAATAATGAATTGCCGAAAACCCTTTGCGAGTTTCTGTCCAACTTTTTCTCGTACAGAAATGGAGTATACCACTAACAAACCCCTAACAAAGCTTCAAATCATGGAAGAAGATACTCCATAACTGATATTAGACCCTATAGTACGCGGCCAATGTGCATCAACGATTGCGGGTAGGGTTCTTTCAGCGTGCCCTGTGGTTGCGATTTACGTACTTCATTCTCAGTACACTTTTACTGTTCGATTATCACAAAATTATATTTTAACACTCAACTTATCGCTGTGCATTGTTCGCCTTTTCAAAGTGTTCGTAGCAGGTGCTCTTCTAGTCTTTAATAATATGATACGACACCACACAAATTTTTGTTTAGATTCGACTTGTTACAAAAATCGCTTTAATATTATCGAAGTTTGCTAATCATCATATCAAAATACCACTTGAGTCATTGCACACATCCCCTCTAAGGGTCATTTGTATTAAAATTAAGTAAAAGTCTAAATTTGTATTACATAATCAAAGACAGATCATCATCTTTCAGATATCCATAAATTAATTATGCAATATTTATATTCGGTTCCGTATAGCTAATAAAACAAATCATTATGCAAATTTAATTTCCAATTTCAATGTCAAGGAAACCAAACCTCCGTTCGAGATTGTCTCTGTGACAAGACATATTGTTTTATTACCTATGTGACTAAATATCAAACGATTTATAATCGAACATGGAAATAATCATGTATCATAAATTTTGGAGCCGGTTTATGGTGTGGGTGCAGTTGGTTGAGAGTGAGGTCTTATGCTAAACTACGTTGCTTTTTTTGGAAATAATTTGATATTTGATCCGGGTGTCACGATTTTGCGCGAAACAAAGTTGTTGGCTGACCTCTCATCTTAATCCGGGTTTCTGCATCGAAATGTATCTTTTATGTATTTATTCCCGTTTGCTGGTTTATACTTTTTTGTAGATACATTTCGATTTTATCTTAAATATATAAAACCGAAGAGCTAGTTTTCAATAATCTTTAAGTGTCAACGACATTTGCCAATCCGTGTATTTTCTTAAACAAAGACGAACACTTTGATTTATACTCAATTAATCATAATTTACAGCTGTGGTGTTTATGGTACACATGCTATGCACAAAAATATATTAATGATATGGAGATTAGAAGTTTTTTTAATGGATGTTATTTAACTTTAGAATTATAACGTTTATTAGTGTTGATGACTTTTCTGAATGCTGTACAATAAGTATACTGTGCCGGTTTTAAACAGATGAGTGCTAAATTTTATTCTTGAGGTCTATTTTTAACTACTACTAGTACCAAACAATCGGGTTAGATCTATTGGTTGAAGATAAGTGGAGGACCGTACCATGCCTAACGAGTTCATTGACTGGTAGTTGTCTTGTACATCTGAATAACCCAGACTACCTGTAGACTGAAATGTTTTCCATTCTCTTTCCAAGCCGAAAGATGGTAATGCACATAGTGTCTTTGATACCCAGCCGAAAGATGGTAATGTAGATATTAAATGTTGACTCTACGCGGAAATACCATAATATGTCGGTAATGCAGATTGTGTCGATAAAGAAGTCAAACTTCAATACTCAATCGAAAAATCCCGGCAATGCAGATTTAAAACTAACAAACAATTCATCAATTTTCTAAAAGAAAAATGTCAATAACAGACATACATAGAACGTTAGCGAAAAGTCGCCAGCCGAAAATGAAAAAATCGATAATACTCATATTGTCTTGACTCGGCTGAAGTACGAAAGTTAAACAAACCACACATTAAATTGAAATATCCTAGCCGAAAGTGACTAACCTACAAAAAATATGTATCATAACAAACAACAAATACAATTTACAGTTTAACCGATATTCATTTATTGTTTCATGTGAACAGAGCAGCAAACGGCCAACTTTCAAAGTTTATTATAACTTAACTAGATTTTGATTATAGGTCTTACCCCTAGTCTGATGGGGTTATAGGGGTGAACATTTTGTATTTCACCTCTTCTGGCGATAAAATCTTCTATCGTTCGAAATTTTGCAACATCGACACCAATCTGATTAGGCCGATTCGATAGCCCATAATCATGTCAGGCCTAGTCAGATTGGTGTCCATGTTGTAAAATCTTGAACGATGGCCGTTTTTATCGTCAGAATAAGGGAAAAATAAAAATTTTACCCCTATAACCCCATCAGACTTACCCCTAACCTATAATCAAAATCTAACTATGGTCATGGGCTATCGAATCGGCCTAGTCAGATTAGTCTCCATGTGCCAAAATCTGGAATGATGAACAATTTTATCGTCAGAAGAAGGGTCAGAAAAATGAACGATTTTATCCTTCTTCTAGTAGATTAGAAATAGATTAGAATTGTTCTGTCCCAAAAAAAAACCTTTCCTATCCTTCCTATTATTACGTGTAAACAGGCTGTAGGAAGAGGCTCGGCGTTATCCGGGATACTTGTCCAGTACTTGGGCTACAGTAAAATCAATCAATCAATCAACAAGCCAGGCAACAACAGTAATGATCAAAACAGGTCAGAACCACCTCGGATTGAATCGATCGAGCAGCTTGACACTCCCGCTGTTCATAAAAAAAGACGTTCGTAACATATACATCAAATCGAGTACAAACGGATAACGAAGTTCGTCCACCCGAATACTTACAGATAAACATCAACAAATTGTAAAAAAAGATGGGCAAGATCGACCAGTTGCATAGAAGAATTTTGATAGAAACAGATGAGAAAGGCCGGAGTATTAACTACTTTCTCAAGGAGTACTATACATGGTACGGTACAGTAGATAAGGTGGATGACACAATAGAGCGAATTCAAAGGGGTCAAAAGTCAAATACACCTCCACAAGAGGTGCGCAGCATCAAACTATCGAAAGTGGATATAGCACCATTCACCGGAGATTAAGAAACCTTTAGCTCGTTCAACGATTTATTCACGGAGCTCACTTATTTAAAGTCATACGTGCAGAAAGGTGCGGCTCAACTCGTCAGTCATCTTTCAAACGTAGGAAGAAATTTTGAGAAAGAATGGGATTTGTTACAGGCCAGGTAAAACAATCGCTATGGCTTCTTGCCAACAAATATTACAACTCGCTTTTATTTGCATTAACAATTCAATCGGCTTCTGCAGGAGCAATTCGGAACATGCATGACAAAGCAAAAGAAGCGCTACACAACATCGAACGCTTGAAACTAAGTTCCACATTTGAGTCATTCATAGCGTTCATTCTATCCAGAAACTTCTTGGAAAGAAGATTCCAGTCATAGGAGCAATGGGCGGCGCTAAACCAACATCATTGAAAACACGGGAAAGCGGGTCAACGCTGCTACTGTTAATCCTGTTGGTTGGCTTGCGGTCAATTCGAAAAAATTACGATATTGGAGAGAGCTAGCTTGGTGAAAACCTATGTGTAAGTTACCTCGAGCAACAAAGTGACTCATGCAACGCAAACGTATACATCGTCTGTAAAGGACTTCATCACACATTCCTGCATTGCAACAACGCTGCGTCTTCTTCTGCCAAACAATCTCAAGTATTGCTTAGAATGTCAATCTCAAAAGAAGAAAGATCAATGTCAACATTTCGCGTATCGGAGGAAACCAAGCCGATACTTGCAGTCACTTTAGGACTCTGAGTTTAGAACCAATTTTGATGCATTAATTTTTGAGTAACTCGCCGACCCACTTTACAATCAATCACAATCAATTGTTATAGTGTTAGGCGCAGATTATTATCCATTCATCACCATCAATGGTCCAATAAAGGGCGAACAACATCAACCAATAGCTCAAGACACTAAGCTCGGATGGGTTATCATCGGAAGCCCCGGCCTATCGAGAATCAGAACATAACAACCATGATAACAACCAAGGCAATTGAAGAACAACTCAAGTTATTTATCAAGAACGGCTCCATTCCAGAAGAAAGAAATCGTACTGAAGAAGAAATAAGAATATAAGAACACTTCCAGACAAATTTAGAGGATAGCCCTGATGGTAAATGTACAGCCAGATTAATACAACTGAAAAAAAATTTTGTGAGGTGTTCATTGTTTAAATAAATGTACCACCAGTTCATTCAGGAACACACCAATCTCAATCATTTGGAATAAGTGCAACCAGAACATGGAAAACTGGCAGTTAATCAAAGTTATTATATTCCACATCACGGATTGTTAATCCAAGATAGCAGCACAACTTAAATCCGTGTGGTATTCGATGACTCAACAAACAAGCCAACCGGCGTATCGTTGGTCGATTTAATGATGACTGGTCGTAATATTCAGCAAGACCTCGCTGACATGAGCTGGATACGTCTTGCGTAGTATGAACCTTTAAACCAACCAGTCGTTGGATCAAGTTCCACACTCCGAACAAGTGGATATGTGTATTACCCAATGGAACAACAGTCGACGTCATTTGTGGGAGGTGAATTACTACTTATATCGAAAATAGAACAAAATACAGTAATAGCGAAGATCTATTGACAGCTTTAAACACGACCAAATTAGAGAATCATTCTAGCTGATGATCTCATGAACAATGAAGCCCTACCTTCAGGTGATGGTATTCACGATGATAATTGGAATAATCTGGATGATAAGGCGCCTACGCAGAAGAACGGTTGACAACCATCAATCGACCTCACAACTGCCAAGGCTGAGAGTGAGTTCTGTGTAACGTGCAATTAACATATCAACAAAAGCTGGCCCGGGAATATGTTTAGACAAGCTCAATATGTGTATAAATGGTAATGTATAGCTCACTAAAGTAATAATTAGCATGCTATTAGGTAAATGAAAATGTACAGTAAAAACTTGGTTTTGTATTTCCTGACTTCCGCTATAATTGAAATTATACAGTTTTATTTAATTGAAAAGTGGTCAAAACCGCACTACTTATTTCTTTCATATGGTTCATTCTGAAGTTCTAATTTTCGATGACGCGTTCGAGCATTTCGAGCGGTATTTGGCCAATGAAGCGAATAATGTTGGTTTCTAATTCCTCAATCGTAACTGGCTTGGCCATGTAGACTTTGGACTTTACGTAGCCCTAAAGAAAAAAGTCTAAAGTTGTTATATCACATGATCTAGGTGGCCAATTCACTGGTCCAAAGGTAAAATTAACCGTTCGCGCAATAAAACCAGGTTTCACAGGCTGTGTGGCCAGTAGCGTCGTCTTGTTGGAAACAAATGACGTCGAGATCACAGGCTTCAATTTCAGGTAGCAAATAGTCCGTTATCATGGCGCGATTATGGGCGACATTCACGAAATACACGCCATTTTTGAAAAAATATTGGCCGATGATTCCACCAACCCATAAATCGCACCAAACCGTTGTTTTCGGGTTACTCTTCAGTCCAAATACGGCAATTTTGCTTATTAACGTAGCCATTAAGCCAGAAATGGGTCAGACATTTTGATCGGACACAGTGGTACTTCTTCAAGCTTTTTGCACGAGTTGAATTTTGTGTGCTTGTAAACCATAATCCTTACGTAAAATACTCCAAGTTGTTGCATACGATAAGCCAAGCTGTTGAGAATGGCGCTGAATCGATTCATCACGGTCATCGCGTACACTCTCAGCTACCGCCGCTGTATTTTCTTCACTACGTGCTGGATGTGGTCTATTTAATCGCGTATTATCCAAAAATTCAAATTTTTCAAATTTTTTGATGGTATAGAGAATTGTGCGTTCGGTAGGCCGATTATGTGAACTATAAGTTGCTCAAAGCGCACGAGACACATTCCAGAACGCTGATTTTCGTAATACAGCTGAATAATTTGAAGAGACTATGCCGGGCTAAATCTTATTCAAAAATACCATAACTGTTTGACACGACTCACACGTGATCTGTCATAAAATCCCTACTGAAAAAGTAAATCTAAATGAATCACCCGTTATTCAATAAGAAAAATTCTAATTCCAATCTGGGGCTTAGATTATTCACAAATTGATGACTGTTACATGCCATCTTATATTCCACTTTAGTTTTTAGTCACAATCAGTTACGATAAGGTGATAATAAATAATTTGGAAAACCCAAAATATTTATAAACCTGTTAATCAGCATTCCGTCTTCATTCTACATAAGGTCGTCTTACATTGGCGAAATTTCGTCTATCCACTCATCGACGACAACGCTACCACCTCTAGCATGTCAATTCAATTAAACTAAAAAGTAAAAACCTATTATAAATGATATTGACAACATTTTTGAACATCAAAACATTTAAATTGTTACGTGTGTGTGTGTGTGTGTTGCGTATGCCTGGTGTTATGAATGAAAACATCTTCAAAGTTTTCTAAGATTCAATTTCTATTGTCATGTTTCATCGTTGTTTTTTTTGAAGATCAAAGTTAATTCGCATTCACAATATGCAATGTCAGGTACAAGTATTTTAACTGTAAGGTGTGAAATGACCAGTCAATATAGTATTGACCAAGAAAATTGTGTTTGGAATATTTTTGTTGTCAGACAGGTTGCGTTATTTGATTTGAATGATGAATGAATTATGGGAATAAATTATTAATGGCACAGTGACAGCAAATGGCAGTTACTTTATCATCACCTGGTTTTAAAAACTATTACTACTCGATTCATTTCTTAAAACCTCACACTATGAACTCAAATAAAAGTTTTAATTAAGTTTAATGATTAATCATCAGTCATCATAAATCCAGTAGTTGTGTATTAACCGCCATCATCTTTGTCATTAGATTAGTTTTCAGTTTTCATTTTAGTTTTGTGAAAGTAAAAATATATTGAAAAATCGCTGGATGAGCAATAATACGATTATTATGAAATCTCGGTGACCTTGAGCTTTTTTCCTTCTGTTGTTGTTGTATTGTATTATAAGAAGATTTTCATTTACTGCTAATCGATATTATGGTCGCGCGATTATGTAATTTTACAGCAGCTTTTAAAATGTAACATTTAATGATTTATCGTTGTTTACAGTAATTTTGATACTAATCGTTTTTTTATTTAGACAATATCTTAAAACGTATATATGAATCGTTTGTTTGGTATGAAATATATAGCATTGGAATCTTAGAAGAATTACCTTGGCCAAAATGATTTCTTTTGTTTGTCGAAATGTTTTGTGGTGGTTCCTTAGAATTTATGAAAAATTAATTGATTTGTAATTTTTTTAGTCATTGATTTTGACCCTGTGTGGTGGATACAGACAACAACGGGTCGTAAAATACGCGAGTACGTGTATGATTGAAAACAACAAAATGGGAAATTAGAATTAATTTAACGGCTACGAAGGTAGCAAGAGTTGGGTTGGGGGTAGGAATGGAGTAAGTAGTTTCCCAGTAACCAGTAACCAATATTGAATAAAAGTGTTCTTTATTAAATTTACTGACACTTTGTTCAGGCCGTTAGTTCACTTGATAGTTGATAGAGTACAGTGATTCAACTTAGATGTATATTGCACTGGTTCAATATTGATGTTTATTGAACGTTATGCCTATTTTACGCCTACCATGGGTCAGAGCTTGTCGAAATAGTTTAATTAATGAATAGTGGGCTTACCTCGGGTAGGAGCTTTGACCATAATTGTTCCGTTTATAGGTAAAATTGCACGATGGATTACACTAACAAGTTTCACAGAAAGCTAGCCCAGGATCAAAAGGAGTTCGTGGCATCGGCCAGGAAAACTATGGACAGCGGAAAGCACCCACATTTATCAATTTTGGCGTTCGGTCAATAACCATCATACCATATAGATCAAATGGAACCGACAAAGATACTATGAAGGGATACTAGAACTAATAGTGGGAATGAACAGCCCATTTTCCCAGGTTTCCGACAACGAAGATTTACCAAATTCACAAGGAGAGCACGCCATCAACCAGCCTTCAATAGCGGGCAATATGAGAACCTCCAAATAATTCAGACCAAACAGCATCATCATGTATCAGCGTATAAGGACCGAGAACAGAGGGCTCCGCCGAATAACCTTAGGAAGTAATTTTAGCCTACACACGAATCACTAAACTAGCAAAAATACTGCTCAATAGCATCTCTCGATATATAGGGTAATTTTAATAATGACTGGAGCAGTCGTGAAAGGATCGGCTTAAGAAGGGCGAGTGAACCACCCTATAAAAAGAATGACAGCTATGCGTACCTCACAGGTTATGTTCCACTTTCTTTCGGCCGATATTTTTGTTAATCAGACGGATTAAAGGTTTCTCTTTTCTGGACAATTAGCAAGCTCACCGTTTGGTTCATTGATTAACCAAATATTAACCTGAAGGGGCTTGTAGTGTTGATAAATTAGTTCTAAAGTCGCAACAGCGAAGTCGTTACCCCTTACAAAATTCGATTACACTAAACCAAAATGAAAAACTGTAATTTTAAATTGAGCAAACAGTTTTGTAGATCCTACTAATTGGGCTAAGTTATAGAGTGGTAGTTTAAAATAGTGAACCTAATTTGAATCAGGTCTCCGTGATCTTATACAATTCTCTCCAAAACATTGTTACGACTCCGGTATCGTCGTAACAAGATTTTACCACGATTCGAATAAAATTGATTATGGAATGTTTCTTCCGAATATTTTATTTGTGAATGATAAACTGATTCTAGATATCTGTCAAAATAACAGACTATGGGATGATATCCGGAGTTTCGGCAATTTTCCGTCCGTCTAGCCGGATCATTCGTGTCGTGCTGCAATTAACTTTCGTGTTTTAAGTTAAGTGAAAATTGTAATTCGTGCTAAAACAGTGCTAACACAATTCCTCGAAAGAGCAGTATAAAAAAGCAAAGAACCCACAAGTAGCATGCCAAGAGTAAACGTTGAATTCATTAATCGATCATAAAGCGTCCCGTTACAATCAATTTTGTGAAGTATAACACCAGTTTGGGGCATATGCGGCGATGCAAAACTCGAGAGAGAATAATATACACGCGCAAGCGGAAAATTATCACATTGTCTCAATCACAAATTTCAAAACCGTAAAAATAATTATTAGCAACCTTAAGAACCCCCTCCCCCCTCCCCCCGTCGTTCGATACACAGCTGCCTCGAATCAAGGTTCCAGTTTTCAAAGGTGAATACACTAATTGGACCGAGTTCGAGAATCTATTCATCGACCTCACCTACAATAACAAACAGCTGATCAACTCTCAGAAGCTACACTACCTAAAGGCGAATTTAACGTGAATTATCTCAACAATAATTATGAGAAAGCGATCGTTCATCATCGACAGTCATCTTCAATAGCTTAGAATCATCTCTGCATTACAAATTGAATCAGCCGCGGGATCAGTCACAACCGATGGTGTCTGTGCGTACGAGGCGCCCACTTAGAGTTCAACTGCCGAATTTGTATTAAACTCGCGATTCGGTTCAACAGTTTCTATCTTGGTTACAGCCCTCGTAAACTGTTTAGTTTAACGGCAACTATCATAGACATGACCATAATCGACAACACACTCAGGTCATTTTTGGAAATCGAGAATGTTTGTTTATCTAGAGAACTGATGCACGATGAGTCAGAATACGAACGGCACTAGACCAATTGGACCCTCGATTTTCTAAGAAAGATGAAATTGGTTTTGAATTAAACAAGTTCATGCAATACTACCTGGAATCGGATCATATGGAGGAAGTACTAAAAGATCACAACAACACACCGGACCACACGCGCTATATACTTCATCGCAGTGTAATGCAACACAAACTGCGCGTGGTATTCGGCGCATCGCACGAAACAACAACAGGAGTATTGCTAAACCAGAAACTTCGCATTGGTCCAAGGCTTCAACACAACATTTTCAAAATAATACCAGTTTTCGTAGATAAATTCGTTTTCGTTACATATATCTAGCAAATGTATCGACAGATCCTGATGACGCCCGAACACAGAAACATTCAGCGAGTCATATTTCGACCTCACCGAAACGAACCAGTTCGCGATTATCGTTTGTGTGCTGTCGCTTACGGTTGTGCTAGCATTCCGTATCCATCAGCTAGCACGATACGAACAGGATTCCCAATTACAGCCAAGGTCGCATCGATACTCGGCTTATCGTACATGAATCTGTCCGTAACTCAATATATCAAAGATGGAACTTCCAGAGGTACTTTGAGATCCTTGGAGGCTCTCAGAATCGATCACTAGATAAATTATTCGACAAATTGCAGTAATATTCAAATTTACGGATTCAGTGACCTACTCAGCGGTAGGTTTTGCTAGTAAAATATGACAGATGGACCTGTCAAAATCACAGTATTGGCACCCAAGACTAACTAAGGTTGCATCACTGAAAACAATCACCCTGCCACGTAAAGACCTTTGTACAAGTATACTTAACGCCAAACTCATACATAGTATAGTTCAATCACTCAACATGCCACACAAGTTCAAATGTATGGAGAGACCGACTCGGAAGAAGCAGCTCTCCCAATCGCTGGAAAACGTTTGTGACCAATCGACTTGTGTAAATCCTGAATTTCCAACAATCTGCCAATTAGAACTATATCGTTATTAAACACAACTCCGCTGATTGTGCGTCTCGTAGTGTTGAACCCTCATTACAACACATTCGTTCGTTGAGGTGAATACATCCTGTTTGGCTACGGGAAGATTCCAGTCAAGACCAACGCATACAGAAACCGTAACGTCTCACAACGGCTATTACTAAAATTACTTCGTATCACAGCTTTCTGCAAACGTTTTCAACATCGACGTCTCAGCATAGCAACGCACTCGAATTTTTTCCACACTGTGCCGGGCCTCAAATGGTCATTTCAGCTCTGTGAACTATGCACGTCTAATATCCATCAAACTACACAAAAGTCGTGGTGGTGCACCGATGAAACGGGTCACATTTGTATTTTCGTCTGTTTGTCTATGAAATCATTACATTTGGAGTTGGTGCGAAGAGATAAAATTTACAATTTATACAGCCATTGTGATACTACCTTCGTCAAGCTGGTAGACACAGAAGCAGTGGTAAAATTAGTCAAACACCATTGGGCGAAATGATGCGCGAAATTCTGCTCACTTTCGAGAAATTGTCGTTACTGAGGCATCAATCACACCACCCTAATCAACATTACTCGATGTTAAAACCGTCTGAATCGTTATCAGCAGCTTTAGAGAATGTATCACCACTTCTGGGAAATTTTGACGACGAAATACCTTTTTCGTCTACAGCAACGAACAAAGTGGTTGAGAACCAACGACAACCTCGTCATCGGTTAATTGGGGCTCATCAAAGAGCAGCACATGAAAGTGTTCGGGTCGTCACGTTTATGGTAGTTGTAAACTTACTTCGCGTATGCCACTATTTTCCGCATGTGTTGTCCTCGTTGATTGTTTGATTTGCTAGAAATTGGCCTGCTGAAAAATTATTCTGTAATGTTATCATTTCTCTAGGATCACAGAATTCCCATTTTAAGGAATCCCAATTCAGGGAAGCTGTTGGTCATATTCTCTGAAATAAGCCATTCGGTGAGACCAATCCATCCCACCATCTCCATCAAGCAACTTCGCAAAGATACAACAATTTATTTTTGTTTCTGCTTTTGAGCAGTACTGTTCTTATTCTACGTGTGGTCAATTAGGTTAATTAGCATACACTTTATCATTTACTCTAGATTTGAACCAAAAACTTCGTGAAATCGTGATCCTAAGGGGTTTAGCAACATGCAAATTACAAAATTTTAAATCAAATTGCAACGGGCGGATCCAAACGCAAACTGTTTCGTAAATATGTAAACTAAAAACATAAAAATTTCAAATATACATGATAGTTTACCTCTGAAGACATTTACCATCACAGTGGTTAATCATTGATAGTTTCCTGTTAGTTCACAACATCAATAACAAATCACATTCTAGATCTTAAATCGAATGTCAATGCGTGACAAACATTTAACATTTCGTTTATATTTGGAATCTCACATCATATGTATACATCTTAAATTCCCTGTCATGCATGATATTGTCTTCGTTATATAAAAAGAATAATTTATGTCCATGTCAAATCCAATCGCAATTCATAAGGATCTATCTATACAAACCGTCTACCATTTATTACGTTTAGGAATTATAAAGTTATCTTATTTATTTCGCATTAACTATAATTATTTATACTTAAATGTGATTTATACTTCTTCTTATTAATGAGTCAATTAACAAGCGGAGACTATTTTCTGTGAGGCGAGTCATCTCAACAATCGTTCCGTATTTGAACTACAAACAGCATTTAATTTTGAGTTGTTGCATTGTTGCACCGCAATATTCTTCAAACGACGAGCACACAACGAAATTTGTACAATACAATTTAACCATCGAACCTTGTATAATTGAGCACTTCACATGAACCGTGACGCTACATTTTGAATTAACCTTAAACTTGCGTTTATTTGATTTTCATTTTTGACAACGAGGAATTGTAAATTCAAATTTTCCATATTTTTAATGAAAGTTCTAGTCATTTAGTCCTATAATTTTCCTTAATTGAAATTTAAGAGTGTTTTCATACCTCTAATCAAATGTATTGACAAATTGTTTAGACCAAAACTTGTTTTTCGCTGAAATTAATCGTGGTGCGAAAAATATAAGTTAAAAGGAATTATTGGTTGTAACATTAGCCGGGTTAGTTAGTGACATTCAGTTGGACTCACCTCTTGTGCCATCCCTGCACTCAATTTGGGCAAATGTTCACAAAGCAACGCGGTAAAGAACGGCAACTGCCCCGTATCAATGATAGACCAAATGTTAGACTGCTGTTGCCTTGCCACAGCATGTTGTCTATGTAATCTAACAGTTATTAAGATTTTAGGGTAAGTTTTTGCGTGGTGATGGAAACCAAATTGTGCATGTGACCAATAATATTTATTTTGTGTGGAAATGTAAAATAAAAAAGTTAATGAACAAAGAAAGAACGCGATGTTGTATTGCTGGGGATTCACCCACCGCACTAGATTTGAAAGTAGATGAATGGAAAAGAAAAGACTCACCAGGTTTAGCAAGAATTGGGCTAAATGTGAATAAGGACCAACTAGTTCATAGTCGTAATGCTACTTCAGCCAAGGGTGCTTGGACAGCATTGTGAGACTGAAAGACCTAATCAGACGAACAAATTCAAACGCACTGACGGAAAGAAAATCAATTTAGCAGCCGAACATGATGAAGGTGAATATTCTAGCGGAGAATTCGTGTTTTTTATAAAAGTAATTGAAGATTGTTGGATCATTGATTCTGCGGTGCCACAAATTACATCATCAATCGAACTGGTGAAGCAGTTGAAGTGAAAGAAAAAGACTATTCGAATTGATGTAATGAACGAATTTGATCAAAAAACCGTCATTGTATTAAATGAATTATTATGGGTTTCCTTGATGCCGTTTTTAATTTTTTTTAATTTTCGGTGACGAAGGAGTTTAGAGTGCCAGGAGTCGATTGCTAAGAGTGATAATTTCGGGAAAATCCTTTCAAAGGTTCATCCGGTGGGGTCCGCTTCCCTTGCTTTTGTATTTTCCGACTTGCAGGATTTTTGTTTAATTTGTTGGAGGAGCATTTTCGAGGATCAAAAACCGATTGTGATGGATTCTAATTTGGGCAAAGTTCATCCGAAGAAGGTCGATTGGTGAGGACTGGCTCCCTTTTAAAACAAACTGTTTCGAAAGATTATGATAAATAAGGATTTATGATTTCAGGATAATTCATTTAGATGTCATCTAGATGGGGTGTCATGTTGCACAATGTCAAGCGATGTTGCACCATCTTGCGTCATGTTACACTGCGCTGGATGATGCAGCACCATGGTGCGCCATCTTGCATGATATGGTTCCGTTATGTTGCACCATGTTGAGGAATGTTTCACTTTGTTGTGGGATGCTGCATCATCATCATGTTGAGAGATGTGTGATGTTTCCGTATTGAGAGATGTTTTTTTTAATCCATGCCATCTTTTTCTGGGGCCTAATCACTTCCTGCTCTTTCGCGGTTCTTTTTCCCGTCTTACTTTACGCTATTACTGCCAAATCGAAGAAGTACTGCTATAGGACCGATTTAAGTTACCATCTGCGCCTTGCATAGCTCCATGCCAGCGTATAGTTCAGATGCGTTGGCCCATGAGTTTTTCACGCCGATAGGGGGTCGTAGTTGTGTTCCTTTTAATCACAAATTGTAATCTGTTGAAGAAAATTTCCTTTTGCATCCTGCCCCTATCGGTATTCGAATCCGGTACCTCCCAATCCAAAGATGAAAGCTTAAGCTTTAGCCACTGTGCCATTCGGTCGGTAACAGAGAGAGAGAGAGAGAGAGAAAGAGAGAGAGAGAGAGAGAGAGATGTTGTTCAACAATGATGCGTTATGTTGGGGTGTGGCCTTATTTTAACATTTTATTTGGTTTGAGCGATATTGATAAAATTTGGTGTGGCAGGGTTTTCGAATTCAAGTAAAACGATTACAAGAAGTTCTGAATTCTAAATAATTCTTTTATGAGCACTTCATTTGGGTAGTCACGTTGCACCATGTTGCGAGATGCTGCTTTAATCTTCATTATGTTATTTCATATTGCTTGATGTTGCATTTTGTTGACGGATGTTGTGTGATGTTTAACTATGTTGCGTCATGTTGCTTCGAGTCGGGTCAAATGATTTTTATAAAAATGGGTGAGAAGGATTTTGAGTGCTAAGTTCAGGGGGTACTGAAATAGGATCCTGGTCCTTACTTAAAAAATTCGGCTCGAACAATTTTGATAAAAAATTTGAGAATTGATATAACTGAGTGTCAGGAAACGACTGCAAGGGATCATGATTTTGGGAAATTCGTTGAGAGGTGCTCCGGTTTAGCCGTTATGTTGCATCTTGATTCATAATAGAACAGTGTCATTTCTTAATCGAAGGGGATGAAACTCAGATTAATGATGCAGATGGGAATCTAATATAAATTTAGAAAATGTCAATTTAAATGAATCTAAGACATTTTTTAACCGATTGGGATATATCTCTATTTGTGTATTAAACAGAGAATAGGGTCACAAAATGAGTTTGAGATGTGATTTTGATCTCTCTCACACGAGTAATGATATGGAACTCGGTTGGTACTATGAAAATATCCAATAAAATTGATACAAACCGCTGGTTGCTTAACTAAATCGTTGTTTAACCAAGTGTGGCGGAATTATTACGTACTTTTATAAAGTAAAAATAAATAAAGTAATCATGAAAATTTTCGACCTCGAGATTTTTTCAGATTTACCATTCGTTATACGGCCGAAATCCGAAAAAGTAGTTTTCGTTATAGTGTCTGTCTGTATCTTTTTGTAGTCTTTACAGCCAAGAAAGATTGACTCATTTGAAGGGAACTTCATACTTAAACTTTTTTCATAAATTGGGAGGACACGGTGAAATCGGAAATCGGCCCACCGGAAATGTAAGCTTCCACAAGAGAGTTTTCGTTTTTCTACAAATATTTTAAAAAGCAAACCATTTGTGGAACCATCAGCGGAAATAATTATAGTTTTGATAATAAACAGTTATTTCACTATAATTCGGCCACTAAATATTTAGACCAAACAGGTTGAGTGATCGGCATTAAAGTTCATACTTAAGGTTTTCTGATAAATTAGCAGATTCCAGAGAAATTAGGCGGAAATTAGTGTATCGGTAGTGGTACCTTCCATAGGAACTTTTTCGTTACTAGCCAATATTTTAAATAACATTTAGTCGATTCTAAATTAAATTTACAATAAAGCTGTGGTCCAGATCATTTCCAAAAATGTATTTGCAGGAATAACAAATTTTGATGAAATCAAAGAGCAAAAATATTGTAAACTAAATTTGGAGAAAGCAGTTTTTGTTGATTTTCTGGTGGCGGAGCGGGCATGACGATTTTAGAGAAACGAAATCCGGTAAACTACTAGTTCGAAAATAAAAAGTAATAAAAAAAAAATAAAAAAATTGCGCAGATGCCTGATGTTGACATAATCGCCGCTATTGAAACATTTTATTTGTCATAAATTTAAAATTAATTCTTGAAATCGACTAATAATGAAATTCTTCAATGTTTTCTAGAGTTCCTTTCTATTCTGGTTATGATGATCATTAAATAATCATAAATTGCTTAACAAATTCTATATCAATCAAGTCGAAACTAATTAAAAAATACAAAGATTGACACATCCTAAAATAAGACAAGCAGAAAAGCGATCAAGGATATCCGGAGCGGATTAAATTTGCACAAATTTCCATATCATATTATGAGTAAATCGGAGGCATTGATGTGAAACCTGATAATTAATATTGCCACCTTTACCAAATCAATAAATTTCAACAAATTATAGAAACGCGAATCGCTAAAATGTCATGCCTGGTTCATAATAATGTCGCAAAATAGCATACAAAACGTTGCTGCCTCTTCGTGTGTGTGTGTGTGTGTGTGTGCATGCGCCCGATTATTAATTCTTGACATACTAGAAGAAAACATCTAACATGTTAATAATTTATTGGCCAAATTGATATTCTGACCTTACCTAATACACTATGTGAGCGACCAAAAGCTCAAATGAAATCATCAAATCGCGATGTTGACTTTTCTTTGACTATATTTCTTCATTCGTTATAGTTTTAAGATATACTTTGTGTAGCAATCGACAATAAACCGTTTTTATGTCACTGTGTGGGTTGTGCGCTTATCCAAAATTATGCAAATCTCATATAACTTGTCATCAAATTATACGCGATTGATTCGTGTGAAATATCCTTCGACTTTTAAATGCTTATCACATTGATGCCGATGTGACTAATCAGATAGAATACAATCGAGAAAAACACCGGTGTTGCGTGTCTTTGGTTGACGAAGCTATTTAAGATTGTAATCAAATTATTGGGGACTGCAATAAAAATTTGTAATAAAAAAATTATGAAATTTGTTGCTAAATATTTGCGGTTGAAAAACTCAAATTCTACAAGTTGATGATGCATAAAACCAGTATGCCCACCAATCACCATAATTTACATAAAAATTTATTGCATAAAATTAATTCTTGAGCTAAACATGATTAGTTTTATGGTTATGTTTTAAGTGGACATCCTATCACTATAAATTAACCATCTGAAGATAGCATAAATTCCAAGGGCATCATAATATTTGACATATATATTAAGCATTAGAACTATTATACACGTATGGTAAGTTTTGTCCTTGAATCGGCGCCTGTTAACGATGTCTATAAGAAAATAGTTAAGAATTTTTATTGAGAAACTCATCAATTTTTTGTGGGGTTTGATTTATAGCCCAAGTTTAACTGGCACCTAACGTTTCTACTATATACAGTAAAACTTCGCACGCGTCCGCGAAATCCATTAATATGATAACGCGAGAGAAATATCCATTAGTATGATAACAAAATTTTATCGAGAAGGTATTCAAGAAGATTCAGCCAAAATCAAGTTAAAGATCAAGTTTTAATTAAAAATATTTATCAGTTTTCGGTTTTGTTTAATCTTACCATAATTTTGTTTTGTTCACATTTCGATTTGTTTTGTGAGGTATACGGCAATTTGACATAAATTGGTTAATTATGTCCACATCAGAGGACACTCGCAACCCACGAGCGTTTATAAAAAATGTGTTTGATAAACACTACTTGGGCAGATGGAGTCTGAAACTAATCAAAATCATCTCTATTTTGATAACAGATAACTATTAATTAACGTATGACTAAATTTTTTGTGGCCAATTTGGTAAGCCCTAAAGTATTTTCATATGGTTAGAGGGTCAGTTCATTAAACTGTTTCCTCAAATCTCTCATCTCTCATCGACTTTGCATAAATTAACTTCTTGGCGCTCGACTAAAATGACTAAGAAGCCTAATATTTTGTAAACTTACAAGCGAATAACAAGAAATATGCAACCTGTGTTGGAAATTTGCTAAATTATGGTCCTTGTTAAATTTATAATTGCAGAACTGACATCTAGTATCCGTGTAATGAAGCTTTGCAATGTAAATATGATAACATACACATGTCAGATTGAATAAAATATTGTTGCGAATTCTACTCTACACACAAGCATATCACTCGGTGGTTGAGTGGTAAGGTTCTACACCACCAACTATTATCAATCCAGTGAGTTCGAACTCAGTTTTCAGACTAGAATTTTATTAAGCAATTTTTATTCTTAACATCTTTGATGTTACCGCAACAAGTAATCTTTCACGACTGATGAGATTAGATTTTAGAATATGACATTCAGGTGGAGGGAAATATCAGTGCAATACAAAATAATTCATGCCTCATACTGCTTTAACACTCGTCGACGTCGTTTTATGTTGACAGTTCCAATTTTTTACTATAGATGTCAGTTTAGTTAACTAAGAGAAATATTTTTGTTTGTATTTTTTTTATTTTTGTTTTCGTGAAACGTCATTCGGGAATCGTGATCAATAAAGCAGTTAATTTTGAATAATAGCAACTAAAAATTATACTTCGAAACTTTGTTAACAAATAATCACAATAATAACAAATAATCTATTATATTATATTATTATATTCATTTAACAACCTTGTACGTGAAAAAACACGATTTACTGTCAGTTTATCGTGAACAATTTATCGTCAATAATTTATCGTTGAACAGTTTATCGTAGAACAATTTATCGTGGAAACAATTGAAACGATTGAACGTGTGAACAATTTATCGTATAACAGTTATCGTAGAACAAATTATCGTAAAACCGTAAGGACAGTTTATCGTATATCACAATTAATGTCTTGGATTTGAAATATGTATCTTAAAACTTAAAAAAAATTCCAATATGTATCGTATAAGAATTTGGCCATTTCCTAACCAACTATGTTAAAATTTGATATGGTGGATGGAAATGGGATCCTTTAATGATTTTTAGAAGAAGTCCCAAAAAATATTATTTTAACATACAAAATTTTGGCTAAGCGCCATCCCACAAAGAATATTTAAACTAATTATTACATTAAAAGTATAATGATGACAAGTGCCACCTTACAATGAATAATTTAAATGAGTTTACAGTGATAACAAGTGCCATCTTATTTATTTATTTATTTGCTTATACAATTTTGGAAAAGCTGCACGTCTTACTTTGAGCTTTAATCTCATTTACAACAGAACGAGCAGCTCTCAATTAATTACAAATGTAATGTAAATTTCTTCTAATTTCTTTGTAAACCGCAAATTCAATTTATACCATTGTATGTTTTGTATCATGGTAACTCTGCAGTTATCGAAACCTCACGAAAACTGTCCAAAATTGAACCTCCTCTTCGTCTTCTAATTAACATCTTCGGAATTCATATTATACTTAGGCCGACTAGGTCGCATGATTGACAATATTGAATCACTTATTCTTATTATTGAATTAGACATAATTAAAAATTAAAAAAATAAAGTATTAAATCTTGCAATATAAAAAAGTGACAGGTCGACCATGACTACCTTAAATGAATTTACTATAATAGCTGTATTCGTTTGGTAAAGTTACAACACAATTGGATGAATCTAAATTGAGAAAAAATTTAGCTAAATTGAAAAAAAATAGATTTACGAAAGTTAAATTGAATTTTTAGTTAAAAGCTTACCAATCGGAGATAATTTTAAGATTTTTTTTTTCCAAACGTCAGTTACAATCAAATAGTTTTCTAAAAAAATGTCAATTTAGCTAAATATTTTCTCAATTTAGATACATACAATTGTTGTTGTAAATTTACCAAACGAATACAGCTAATAATAGCCGTGTTTTTTAATTAGCGCCCGATAGCTGTATGCGGAGCACGCAATTTTCTATGTCAAAACTTATATTTAGCGCACTATTTCTAAAAAAATATCTATAAAAAAATATCTTGCTCTACCTATTTATAGGGAACCGCTATCGAGAGCACTATCCATTTCAAAGGGAAATTTTAAATTTCCTTTGTTTTGTACAACCGTTAAACTATTAGAAACTTATTCTTACAATAAATTTTAAAACGCAGCAAGATTGATTGGTTGCAATGTTAATTGGTATATTTAAGGTCGTTAAATGTTTGTTTTATGGATGAATTTATTTTTTCATTTGTATGGTATAGCGACACCAGTGAATAAATTTCAGTAGAAACTTCTCTTCGGCGCCGGATAGCGCTCCAATCTTGAAGCACGGCTAATATTAGAGCACTATATATTCCAGAACTTGTTGCAAAAATCATTAAAGAATCCCATTTCCATTTGCCATATCTAATTTCAACATAATCGGTTCAGAAATTACCGAGTTCCGTCCCAGATAGCCATACACCAGAAGTTGTTGCAAAAATCATTAAATAATCGCATTTCTATCCACCATATTCAATTTCATAATAATCGGTTAAGAAATTACCGAGTTTCGTCCCAGATTGCCACATTCCAGAACTTGTGACAAAAATCATTAAAGAATCGCATTTCTTCAGTAGAAACTTCCCTTCGGCGCCAGATAGTGCTCCAATATTAAAACACGGCTAATATTAGAGCACTATATATTCAAAAATTTGTTGCAAAAATCATTACAGAATCCCATTTCCATTTACCATATCTAATTTCAACATAATCGGTTCAGAAATTACCGAGTTCTGTCCTAGATGATCATATTCCAGAACTTGTTGCAAAAATCATTAAAGAATCGCATTTCTATCCACCATATCCAATTTCATCATAATCGGTTAAGAAATTACCGAGTCCCGTCCCAGATGGCCATACACCAAAACTTCTTCCAAAAATCATTAAAGAATCCCATTTCTGTCCACTGTATCCAATTTCATAATAATCGGTTAAGAAATTACCGAGTTCCATCCCAGATGGCCATATTCCAGAACTTGTTTCAAAAACCATTTAAGAATCGCATTTCCATCCACCAAATCCAATTTCATCATAATCGGTCTAGAAATTACCGAGTTCCGTCTCAGATGGCCATATTCCAGAACTTCTTCCAAAAATCATTAAAGAATCGCATTTCTGTCCACCATACCCAAATTCATCATAATCGGTTAAGAAATTACCGAGTTCTGTTCCAGATGGTCATACACCAGAACTTCATCATAATTGGTTAAAAAATTATCGAGTTCCGTCCCAGATGGCCATACATCAGAACTTCTTCCAAAAATCATTAAAGAATCGCATTTCTGTCCACCATACCCAAATTCATCATAATCGGTTAAGAAATTACCGAGTTCTGTTCCAGATGGTCATACACCAGAACTTCATCATAATTGGTTAAGAAATTATCGAGTTCCGTCCCAGATGGCCATACATCAGAACTTCTTCCAAAAATCATTAAAGAATCCCATTTCTGCCCAACATATCCAAATTTATAATCGGTTAAGAAATTACAGAGTTCCGTCTCAGATGGCCATGTTCCAGAACTTCATGATAATCGGTTAAGAAATTATCAAGTTTCGTCCCAGATGGCCATACATCAGAACTTCTTCCAAAAATCATAGAAGAATCGCATTTCTGTCCACCATACCCAAATTCATCATAGTCGGTTAAGAAATTACCGAGTTCCGTCCCAGATGGTCATACACCAGAACTTCTTCCACAAATCATTAAAGAATCCCGTTTCTGTCCACCGTATCCGATTTCATCATAATCGGTTAAGAAATTACCAAGTTCCGTCTCAGATGGCCATGTTCCAGAACTTCATGATAATCGGTTAAGAAATTATCAAGTTTCGTCCCAGATGGCCATACATCAGAACTTCTTCCAAAAATCATAGAAGAATCGCATTTCTGTCCACCATACCCAAATTCATCATAGTCGGTTAAGAAATTACCGAGTTCCGTCCCAGATGGTCATACACCAGAACTTCTGCCAAAAATCATTAAAGAATCCCATTTTTGTCCACCGTATCCAATTTCATCATAGTCGGTTAAGAAATTACCGAGTCCCGTCCCAGATGGCCATTTTCCAAAACTTCTTACAGAAGTCATTTAAAAATTCCATTTCCAACTTACAAAAACCTATCTTATTTTATTAATCTATTAAGCTGGTAATGGCCGAATTTAATAAAATTTTATAAGCCGAAGACACTTTAATTTTTATTTTCAAATAATTTTACAAAGCTACGATAAACTGGCATACGATAAATTGTGCACACGATAAATTGTGTCCACGGTAAATTGTGTCTACGATAATCTGTTATACGGTAAAATGTTCACGTTTTCAACAGAAAGAGTATCCATCCAGTCTCTTTCATCCTTCGAAGCAAACTATTTTTGTTTTTAATATTTTTTTCTGTCATTCCGTTTATTGAATTCTTTGTATGAACACGACTGCCGTCTACAGTTCAAAAAGTAAAGTGTAGACATAAACTTGATGACATAGCAAGAAGTACTGCCTGGCATTCTAGGTGCACTGGAAATATGCAGATAGCTCAAAAACAAAAGCACTACATCACAGCAATTGAGGGATAATATGCAGAGCCTCGGCCTTTTTCCAAAGGCAATAAAAATGAGCTGCTCTGCTCTCCAGGCTACATAGCGCCTTGGATTATACATCGCCACAATCATCACCGAAGCCAGGACCATCCGAGATCACGCCAATTACCCAAATGATAAGTGGGAAGTTCAGCCTTCTGAAGAGCAAGTAAAAAGCGAGGGAACTGGAGCAGTTAATAAAAAAAAATATAAAAAACCATATCAGTACAGCTGCCTAATCGTGAACAACAGAAACTAACCATGTCCACATACGTGGAAGATTAGATAAAGGTGCTGTTACTTCCAGCAAAATACAACTGACCAGCAAAATACCAAAATAGACTACCACAGCGAACAGCATATAGTGTGCTATTGGCAAAACTACGAGCGAAGCAAAGTGGACAATTTGCTGAGCTACGTAAAGGACAATCTGCCCACATGGCTGAACTACAAATGAGCTGGTTTAGATTGCTGATCTGCGAAAACAGCTTACCCAAAATCTTTAAATTAACGAGATCGGTAGTTTGAAAATAAAATTAAGCTAGTGGAGGCCTGCTTTAAAACACACACCTCACAAACTATTGGAGATGGCCAGCTAAATAAAACATTTTCAATAGAACTAGTTGCCGGAAGCCCAAAGGGAGGCAAAGGCAAAACCCTGTTTGAGAATTTAAAGGTACAGTTCTAAGCGACAGTACAGCACAATTGTTGTGGAGCAGCTCAGTGCATCCATTTTAGCTCTTCGTGTCTCCCCTGTTCCACTGAGGTGGAAGTACGATATGGGCAATCACACGTAAGATAATTATACAAGATTCAACTCAAAAGTAAGCGGCAACTACGTGGGTAGAGCCTGCAAGACCAAAAAAGCGATGTAATGAAATTGGTGCGTCAAGCTTACGGTAATGCCACTGTAGAATGTGAAATGTTGAATGGACTAATAGTGGATCATTTATCAGTCACAGAGAATTACAACAGCCTGATTCCTGAGGTAATCAACATGAAAACTGGTGAGTGGAACAGCTACCGGGAATAGAGACAACCAAAGAGAGTTCAAGAAACAACCAAGACAAGAGGCAAACGATTGAATCTAGATCGGAGAGTACAATCCTGCTTAAAGACAGTTTAATTGGTTTGGAGTTTTGGATTAACCACCATCCAGAAAAACATGATTAGAAATACTGGTACATTACAATACCGCTATATTCGGTTGTTTCGTTAGTCAAAACGAGATCCAGTTATGCCATAGTGCAGTTAGGCGATATAGTGAACTTAATAGAGCAGTCGAATAAATGGCTGATGGTTTAAAAGGAAACGTTCTGTTTGCAAAGGTGGATTAACGTAAATTGCGAAATTTGCCAACGATTTAACCGATGGTCCGAACATGTCTAAGGACTAGATTAAATCCAGAGTTGTATATGCCAAAGAATGCCTGGAGGCAACTATACTGGAAACAGAAGGAAACGAACCATATTCAAGTTAAACAGTGCGCTATGCGATGTCATCTTCCAGTCACTGATGCGAATTAAGCAGAAGCCATGAGTCGTTTAAACCACAGATACGATCGCAGAAAATATTTAATTTACGCATTCATTTGAAACCAAAACTATCAAAACTAACTGCATCAAGTATAAGATCAACACATACGATACGACGATGGATTATCTCCCTGTTAACCGGAAAGATGTATGATGGAAAGACGTATTGGGGGCGCAAGAAACAGCCAGCACTGTTCACTGTGTATGAAGGAAGCTCACTGTTTTCTCGATTGTTCAAGATACATTCGAGACACATGAAGAACACATTCGAAGTTTTAACTGCGTCTAAATATTGCGTACCGTGTTAAGTTTTGCTACTCAAAATCAAGATTTGCAACCGAAGACAGCATAAGCCAATCATTGGTATTGTCACAAACTGCATGGAACCAAAACAACAAACTCATCATGTTGAAAAGATGGTCAACGCATTGGCTATTCCGTAATAAGCGGCTAAATTTCTTGAGTTGTTGAAGTGGGGTGATTTGAGGTGGGTGGATGGATAGCCATGCAGCTTGCTGGATAGCCATGCAGCTTGCTGATCCGAAGTATTATCAATTAAGAATCAGCCCAAAACACGAAATTTGGGAGCTGTCACCGAAGCCCAAGAAATTACAAACACACTGCATAACGCGATGTGGCGATTCTTGTAGGTGGAAGAGGTTGGCAATTCTGAAAAACTAAGTTGAGCGCAGACGAAGCAGCCTGTAACAAGTACTACAAGGAAAACATCACTCGCTCCGAAGATGGATGATTCATCACACGATTGAATTTCATGTTCCATCATACCGAACCCTTTCAAGTAACTGCCAGATAGCCATTTCATGCGCATACAACATGCGCTTGGTCACATGAAAAGGTAGAAGGTCCGGTCGATATCAACGCTTACTTTATGCCGCATCAAGGTGTACGAAAGGAGCAAAACGCGACCACCAAACTTAGGATAATATTCAACGCTTCTGCAAAAACTGGTCAGAATCAGTCACTTAACGATCAGCCGTTCAAACCACATTGTGGGCCACTCTTCTGAGTTTTCGTCTGTCTGAATTAGTCTCACCAGCAGACTTTGAGAAGATGTGCTCTCAACCTGTACCAATCACCCTCTACCTTTGATGGAAACGAAGTACTGAAACTATATGAATTTAGCGATGCCAATGAGACTTCCTACTCAACAGTAGTTTTCTACGTGTTATTAAAACCAACAAGATTACATTTAGCTTAATCAGGTCCAAAAAAAGGTCGCATCGCTAAGGTCCGTAAGTTTGCTAAGACTAAAACTTCTGGCTAATCATATACATTCGGTTGGACTCCAAAAAAGTTTTGGTCTGGCTGGCCAGTCAACCAATTAGATGAATAATATTTGCATTTCTTTGGGTTGAATTCCCAGTGAATTGCACGAGTGGTGGTGTACCTCGGATGAATCGAAAAATCACATCATCAATATGATGCATCCGAACACAAGAAAGAAAAATAAGCTAAGATTTGCGGTAACATCGCAACGCATGGCAAAAAGAAGACAGAAATGGCTGACCGAGGTAATGAGAGACTCTGACCTACCCCTTCACGAGATTTTCGAACTATAAGAAAAGTTTGCGCATCATCGGTTCCCATGCTCGCCGTATTTTTAGTGTGTCACCAAATGATGGATTGAGTATGGCTCGCAAAATCGGGTTAAACTTCCGATTTCGTTGAGACCGGGAGTATCTTGTAAATTAACAAGTATAGGCAAGGTGGCGCCAACCGCAACAAAACTTGAAACAAAATGATGTCGACATCCTTGTCAGAGCAGTTGTACTACTAGGTAAGTAACATTTAATCTAATAAATGAAATTGCCTACAACCGTTAATAAAGAAAATTTCTTCGTTCGTTCAGTTTTCGAACAATTTTGTTGTCGACCAGTTTAATTTAGCGTGCGTGACAAAATGAAACAACAAATGTACTTATTTTCGTAATTGTTAAAATCTTTCGAGGTAAAATCACCAAAGTAAAACAAAATTCAAGTTTTAAAATCAAAAGGTTTTTTGCTGTTGATAGTTCGTGTGTGCAGTTATATGAGAGATGATGGAGTGCTACGAGAAAAATTTGATTTTGTAGCTGTGGTGCCTGGTTAAACAAACCAAGGAGCTTTAGTGCCTCACATATTGGTCCTTTCGGTCCCCCAGTCATTCAGAGTTATCCAGAAAAACATGGTTTTAAATAGTGGTACATTACAATACCTCTTCATTCGGGTTGCACCGTTAGTCGAAACGGGATCCAGTTAAACCATAGCGAAGTTAGGCGATACAGTGAGTTTAATAGTGTAATCGAATAATATGGCTGAAAAGGACAACGTCATGCTTGCAAGGTGTATTACCAAAACTGTGAAATTTCCCAATGATTTAACTGGTGGCCAGAATGTGTCGCTGGACGAGATTGAATTAATATTTTATATGTCAAAGATATGCTTGACAGATTTATCATCCTGGAGGCAACCATACTGGAAAGAGAAGGAGAGGAACCGTAAATTAGTGAATTCAAAGATGAATATCTGTCAGCAAAATTCAAGTTAAGCAGAGTACTACACAAACGACAAGCAGTAGCATGTCAAGGATCAATATTAGGCAGCCGTATTGGCAACTATAAGTTGCCTAAAGCCGATATTCCTACGTTTTCTGAAGGTCTAGCTGAGTTCCAAAGTTTCATGGATCTATTCAACGCTGCTGTTCATAATATGGAAATGTATACGCAACAAGTTAGACACGGTGGACCTACCGGGATAAAATCCATGCTGAAAAGGAGAAATAAATCTCTTGGTATGGAAGTGAAATGCTCTGTGAACCATGGACTCAAACTGTTTGGGCAATACAGAGAGGATGGCGACCCTACGATAATTAATTATCTCACTTCTATTGCCCGCCTTGAAAATTGGATGAACACATGAGATCTTCCAGGGATCTGGAAAAATACCACGACGAAGGCTTTCGTTAAACAAGAAGGTAACTGCAGTGGCCAGCCACCCTCATAACCGGCTCCCTTACTAACGTCGAGAAGGAGCAGTTGATCCAGAACCTTCTGGTGAATGGAGGTGGAAGTAGTAGGAGACCCAGTGGCTGTTGACCGAAGTGGCCTGTGAACCGATGCAAAGAATTTGGCAAACAAATTGCAAATGTCGGATGGCTGACTGGTGGTGGAGGTCTGGTAAGACATATTCGACGGAAACCCAGATATCTTTTTCTTGCTGTTAATGATGTTCCAAAACTGTTTGGGATTGGATGTCAAAACTTGTTCGATTTCAACTACGTAATTATTGAAAAGGAACCAATTAAGAGTCTTAAATTCATTGCGGGTGTTAACGAAATCGGGATAGTATTCTACGCCGTAAAGCCTGTAAAGGGATTGAAACTTGTTGCGTCGTTTCTCGAGCAGCATCAACTAGGTATTATACCATGGCTCCCGAAGGCCGGATTTATAGTTAATAACCCGCGGAACGTGTCTCTCGATACCACTCCCGAGAAGCTCGTTGAATCTGTACACCGTATCATTCAAATCCGCACTGCGCTGTAAAAAGTTCCAATCGGCAGTGCTGAGAAATTCATTCAAGGATGCGCAATAGGCCGTGCTAAAATTAAAGTGAAAATCGTTAGAAAAATAATTAGTTGAAAAATTATTTATCATAATTGGTGTGTGATAAATGCTCTCACGTCAAGTGAAGTCCAAGCACGGAGCAAAATCGGCATGCAAGACGTCGTTGGCGAATAGCAGGTCCAGGATTTTTCTTCGACTGTTGCTGAAGCGGTTAAGCTGCGTTATTGATATGGAAGCGAAGTAATCAATGATAGCTAATGCTTTCTCGTCGGTTGAGGATGAAGAGAACACACCGTCGACATCGTTCCATGATATACCGGGTAAGTTAAAGTCACCCACAATGATAATTTGATGACAAGGGCGAACTGAAGGTATAACGGCTGAGTTGATGTAGTTGATAAACGTGTTGTAGACATCCCGGTCGGAGGAAAGGAATATAAACATCGACGGGAACAATCGAGGTATTGTAAGCGAGTCTGATGCGAACGGCAATGACATAAAGGCATGAATGGCAGGCGATCACTTCATTGGAAACTGAATTCTTTACAGCAATTAAAACACCACCGCCTCTAAAACTGGTGTCAAAATCATATCTGTCCTTTCTATGGACGACGTCTGATGGAAAGTACTCTTCCGATAACTTATTGATCGTAAGCCAGGTCTCACTGATTATTATAACATCAAAATCATTGTCCAGTATACCTAAGCGGAAATCCCTAGTTTTCCGTCGGATACTGGAGGCATTGTGACAGTAGATAGAAGCGACAGTCGTTGATAAATTAAACTGACTGGTTAACGCAGTAGTTACTTCGGCTGTTGAAACGTAGCCACAGTCCTGTTTTTTGATATGCGTGAATAATTTGTAAATGGACGGATTAAAGCTCCAGCTGGCCAAACGTCAGAATTGTTAAGCAAGTTAAAATCAGCCTCCTTCAAACCAATTTTAAATGAAACGAACGTTAGTGATTTGAGCTGTCCAAAACGCGGTCTTTGGGTAATAATAGCCTACAACTTACGACCCCTGGCGAATAATTTTGAAGTTTATCGCAGACATTGCCAACGATGTGATCGGTTGAGTCTGATAGATCGATACGACTGATATATATATACATGATGGGAGGCCCCGACTCTACAATAGCTTGCGGCTTGACAACTTTTGCAGATGTTGTCGGGTTGGAATAATCATCAGCGAGTTTGTTCTTTCAATGCGTTGATTAATTTACGGTTTATCTAACCGTTTTCTTAATGTTCAATTCATAGTTTCCATATCAAATCGACCATTAACCAAATTTCCATAAAATTACCACCGAAACTAATTACCTAAAAAACACCTGTATAACAAAAACTGCATTCAAATTTCCACGATATGGTCTTTTGTACACAAACTGCCCGTCACACTATCCTTGAGCTGTCGATGGTTGGGATGCAATCGAGCAATTATTCCATTTGTGAATGTCACCTCGAAACGTTATTGACACATCAATGAAATAAATTTGAATTGAAAGTTCAACCACACCACGCCATAAATACTTCAGTATGCAGTCAAATATAAAATATATTGCGACCCTGACACTCAGAATGATTTCTTCCCAGATAGATTATAAGTATTTATATACAAATAGACATTGAGATGGTCACAAAATAAATCACACGTATCAATTTTATGCAAATTTAATTCTTTAATTTTTAACCAAACATCTTTTTTTCTATAAATCGTACACATTTAGACGTGTTATGGGTACTTTTTACAGATTTAGAAACTTATTGGGTGTGGCCAAACCATGTAACAAAGAATCCATAAATTATTTACATAAGCACGAGTTGCTAATTAATGATTCCGCTACACTAATTAAAACGGGTAATTAACCGCATAAATTAACCGGTTGGCAAGATAGTTTGTTTTTGAGATTGTCTTGTCTAGGAATGTAAATCCAGATGACCTCTAGAAAATTGTAATTTTCTTGTGATAAACGTTTGGCGTTAGATCTAGCTGGTTCTCATAGAATTTGAATTATTTGGGGTGATTCAAATTTACCGGTTGTAAAATTTTATTCAAACCCATTAATTTTTATTTATTTGGTTGTAAACACAATTCTCAAATTTCGTGACCAGAAAGGTCACGAACAACTTTTATTACAATTTGCTATGTGAGGTAATAGGCACGATAAATTGAGAATAGATTCTTATGTCTTTAGTTACATAATGTTGGCGCAAATTGGCTGAACAGTTGGAATGATTCTAATTCTCAATCTGGATTAACTGCCCTGCATATTTATTGGGCGTCGCCGTTTTTGCACCCTACCTCTAACGGTTTTGGCGAAAATTATGATTGGATTTGTTTGGACATCATTTGGTCAGGATTTACCACTAATTTTTATTGTTTCACTTAGGATCAAAAGGTAAATAAATACTGAAAAATTTAAAAAAATACCCGCGAACGAAAACAACTAGTGACTAATCCTCAATTTATAAAATTTATTGATCAACTTTCCAAACCCGAACACTTTAAATCGTGCCGAAAAAATGAGTTACGCAGGGATGGCCAAACGAAATCCTCAGCGATAGTCGACCGAACATTCCGCTCATTAGATTTGTGACAATTCTACATTAATCAAAATGACGGTTTGCATTTAATTGTTGCCAAGCTATGAAGAACCAACAAATTGAATTGATTTTGTCTTATGTTTTTCACTTTAGATAAAATTCCCAAATAAGCGACGAACAATTTTGAGTTTGCTTTTCCGCAATAAAAAATGACCCATTGGTGACCAAACGCCAAAATGTGTTGACCAATCCTGACCAAACGAATTCAATGATCATTTTTGTCAAAACGTCAGATGGGGTGCTAAAAAGGCGGATCTTATTTATTGTGCTGGGATCAACTTTTACGAGATGAGTAATCAAAATGCTATCACTACCGCGTTGTAGTACCGGTAGTTAAACGAATACACTAGCTCTCACTAATCCGGAAAGTGTATTCGCTGCCACCATCAACTGTCTAAAAGAGTACAGATTTGATATTTTATGTTTTAATGTGATAACGGTTTATAACGATCTTCTCTTCTTCTTTTGCAGTAATATTTTTATTGCGACTCTTGTTGTATGCTCCCTAACCATAAATGAAAAACTTTTTAGGTTCAGCATTTTTCTTGTTTTTGTGTGATTAGTAAAAAATGTGAAGAAAGCAAATGTAGCAAATGTGAAGAATCTTGCAATGTGCATCAATATTGTAGTTAATTCATCGCATGCATCGTCATGCATTTGAACTCTGTTGTTGATTACGCCACTGACGAACTGAGCCCCAACTGACAATTCCGTTGCCAAACATGAATACCAGGCCAGAGGTCGACCGCCTGCTTTCGATGTCGCCTCACAGACTCAAATTGTTGTCGTGCTTAAATCGAATTCCAACATCCATTGTGCTCTTTAAGCATTTCAAAATGCATTTTACCGCATTCACATGCACTGCAGCCGGTTTGACCCAGTGTCAACTTGCATTAGCTACAAACTGATTCTGGTCTCATTGCCACGTCCAAATACATCAAGGTACCGATCGCTTTACCTTCAAGTCAACCACTATGTCGCATACGCCTGCTGATTCACATTAATCGATCTGTTTCATCGCTGTTTGATTTCAAGCTTCAAGAAACATTTGAGCTGGAATACGGTGATCTCGAATTTCATGCGCATTTGTCCAATGATCGGAGGAATTGCTTCCTCGTTCTCCGTTGCAACAAAACCATCGTTGACGAAGATCGGAAGTATAATCATTCCATTCTTCTCATTGTATACGAAGACACTACATGAATCCGATTCACTGGCCATAAAAGCGAATTTTCCAATGAACGTCGTAAAGTTTTTGTTCCAGTAATACGGCGCTTGTTTCAGTCTGCACAAGCTCTTAAATAGCTTGCACACTCGCCTGTTGCTATCGTCTTATCCGATCGGTTGACTCATGTAAACGTCCTCCTCCGACACACCGTTCAGAAAAGCCGTCTTTATGTCGAACTGCTGGAATCACATTCTTTTCTATAAATTAATGTAAACTTATCCCCAGGCCTGAACTTTTCGTGTTTTGTATCATTCAATACTTCCATCTGCTTCTTGGTTTAGTTTGTAGATCCATTGACTATCAATCATCTTTTGATCCTTGGTTGTTGTTTGTTTGTTGTTGGATGTGATGTCCTTGGATCGTTGTTGATTGCTCACATGGCATCGTGTTCTGGCGATGCATATCACGTTACCCGCTGTGCCGCTGTAAGTCATCGTCTGTCGTGTTCGCGGTTTCATCGGTCTTCTTATCAGTGTCCAATGCGGCTATTGATGCTTCTAGAAGAAAAATCACATCACGCGCAACCTCAATTTTGCTCGTCTTGGGGGATTCCACTCTAAATACGATTGCGAAAGATTATCGTAGTCAACGAACACACACTTGGCTGCATTTGGCCCCAGCGTTTTGTCTTTTTTCCTTTGGAATGTGCAAAGACACCTCTGACACGAAAATCCGCAAATGAACGATTTTCCTTTTTACCACACCGTAATTTACAGGATGATTCGATTCAGAACATACACTACTAAATTAATAACCTCCACCCAAAATTTTAGTCCATCTGCTTCGTATGAATCATTGTTGGTGCCGATTCCACAATTGTGTGATTGTCACGCCCCACACAGCCTGTCTGCTCCGGCCTAAATGACACAATTTACTGCTGCTCAATGCCAATTTCATTGAAAAAATTTCCAATTCCCTAATCGAATCCGCCTTCGAATAATTTCACCACATTCTGTTGATTTCTCTTCACGAAGTGTATAACTTCCTCGATGATACTTCCAGCAGATGCACGCTGTGTACGTTATATCCTCGTCCACGAAATCGATTTCGTTTTTTCGTAGAAATTTCCTCATGTATGCGACCTTCTGATGTTCGAGTCGTTTATACCATGCATCGACGAAGTGAAATTTTCATGATTGCCACATTGTCAGTGGCATCATGGACCTCCGTTGATTCCTCAACGATCCATGGCTGTTTCCAACGAAACTAAGAGCAAGAATGTTGATATCAGTTTTTCCGCAAGCCATGATCTAATCACCATTTTCCACCGTTATGTCTGACGATGTCCCCACTAACTTCTCGAACCATTCACGTTGATGGCACATATCGCGTTTCCAATGACTACTCTTGCGACAACGAAAACAATTTCCTTCTAGTTTGCTACAGCCGCCCTTGTGTTTTCCTTAGTTGTTCTGTACCGACGAGTCACAAAGACGTTTGCTCATACCTACTTGCCCACATGAAAGCTGCCAAGCCACAATTTATGATTTGCAGTAATGGCTGCCTTTTGCACGCTTTCGAAATGCACGTCTTGCCTTAGAATTAATATGTTTCCATGTCACGATGTTCATCGCATAGTCTGCATTCGCAATCGTTGGTTTTTGATCGGAGCCAGCCACTACGTCGAGCAATTCACTGGCTTCTATGTCTTTCCTGGTCCTTGTCTTTCATTATGTTCAGGTTATTATTAATTTGATTTTGGTTAGGCTAAACACGGTGCAAACTGCTGCATACAGTGCTGATAATCGGCCAAGCTGAGGGCCCAATATAAAAAAGTTAGTCTCTAACAGAGTATCCGAATATCTGACACTCACTGGATCAAACTGATTTATCTGTGTGTTGCTGACAACTTCACAGAGAAGGATGTTCCTTTCTGCGCTACTCGTGGGACAACACACGGTTGAAATTAATAATACAAAAGAAGAAGAGTCCTTTGATCTTAAAAAAAATCTGGTGGGATTTTAAGCTTTAGGTTTGATCTCCAAGGCATAAGCATATAACGTGGGATTTTGGCCATTAGACCTGGTTCGCAGAAGCAAGTATCATGCAAGAAATTCTAACTAGGCCTTTCAATGAAGTGCTGAAAAAGCACTTAGTAGTGGCTGTCATTGAAAGAGCCTATGAGGACAAATATACAGGGTGGGTCATTTAACTTTTTTTAACTAGCGGTTATTTTGAGTATGGTAAGGGTTATGTCACTTCTGATTTGACAGAAAATTGTTTTATCTTTCCGCTAAACAAAAATGATTGTGTATTCGCTTGAACAACGCTGGGAAATATTCAAACATTACTTCGAAAATCATGGTAATGTTGCACAATGTGTACGAAAATTGGGAGCTCCATATGTGCGTTATTTTGTGAATAAAGTTAAAGAAAGAGGCTTGCTAATTAATAAACCAACACGAACCAAGCAGCCAACCAAGCGTACACCCGAAAATGTTGATGCTGTAGCCGAGAATGTGCGTGAGTCGCCGGGAACGTCAACTCGCCATCGTGCTCAAGAATTGAACATTTTGTAACGGAATTTTATTCAGTTCCGTTATCAACCCAAACATCAAATTTTAACATACGGCATAACCTTCGAGGTGATACCTCAAATTCTACCAAAAGAAATTACCATGCCGTATTTCGCATTGTTATTGGTTGCTTATGTTACTCAGATTACTGTATATATCCATGCAGTAGGTGAATAAACGTAAACCATAATAATATATAATGCAACATTATCAATTTATTTTTGCATCGATATGTCTTGAGGTAAATGGCATGAAAAAAAACTCTGCTATTGAAAATACCTACAATTGCACCTTTCGATCGATTGATTTTTTGTTGATGTAAATAAATTTTTGCGCGTGCATTGAGTAAGCGAAAATCAATGTCACGTTGTTGTACGTTTTTGCGTTCGTACATTTTGATGAATGTACAATAATTTGTTTTCAATTTTTGGTATAAAATGTACAACGGAAAGAAAGAAGAGAGTTGCGTGCTAGACAGTCAGCCGTGCAGCTGTGTTTAGAAGAGGTAGAAAGTTCAGTTTCTTTTTGGGTAATTTCCTGATATCTAAAATAAAATGCGTTTGTTAACATGTGTAAAATTTAGTGAAATACAATAATAATTTTAAAAAAAAGTATAAATTAATCTGAAATAAATTTAATTAAGAAAATTGGATGTGTTTATTATCTCGTGATACTATACAGTGTTCATTAAGTTACATAAATAAATTGATGTAATCGGGGAATGTAATCAAATCAAGTGCCAATAAATGTGAAATATCCGAAAAATTCGTTTTGTGGGAGTGTTGCAAGTTTGATTTATGTTTGACACCAAAGAAAATTTTTGTTCATTAATTTAAAAATAAAAATAAACGTTAGTGAAATACATACATTGAAAGACTGATCCGGGAGGTAAATTAACAGTGCGAGTTTTTTAGTCTAGTGCTTTGCAGACTAAATTTTCTTTTTTTTTTTTGGTAAGTATGATTTTAGTGCAGTAGAGATACTAACCATTCTAATCGTGGCGAGGTTCCTTAGTTGCTTCTAGCAAAGCTGAGTCTTGCTAGGAGCGAGGGCATCGAAAGTAACCCTGCCCATAGGCGGGACACCCTCTTTCTGCTGAGGACCTCCTCCACGCCATTAAACCACTAATCGTTAAGCTTCTCTATTAATATTTTTTTTTGGTGCGTATTTCTTAGGGTAATTATGTTACCCTAAGAAACCAGAATTAACAACCATGGGTAAAACATCCGCTTGAAATATGTAGGACCCGCCAGTTTTGGGTCCGAGGACCCCACTTTTCATTTTTTTTCAACCTTTAGATGGTAAATATTAGGCCATCTTTCTCTTTCTCTTTTGTTATTGTGCGGTAATCTAGGTCCCGCATTTCGTCTAACCCCAAAAACCCACGACCACATCCCCTACAAGACTGAGCTGCGGGAATCAAAGCCGCACATGGGGTTAGTGCATGAAATGGGGACAAATTTCTTTAGCGTTAGGGTATACGGTCGTAAGACGGTAAACTTGTAGCGTTACAGTGGCGCCCAAACGGGGCCATAATTCGGCCCAAAAATTCTGGTAACAAATACCACAATAAGTCTAAGAAATTCAATTGAGGATCCCCTCACACTCTCGTCTAAATTAATATTCGACATTACTTTTTGGTTAATGTTCAAAAATTGTTAAATACTTCTAAATAAAATTTAAATCGGTTTAAAGAACAGTGTGCTTGGTTTTTATCATTGTTAGATGTAAATTTCTATCGATACGAGTATGGCAGCGGCAAGCCTGACCTAATACGTGGTGGGTCATACGCGTACCGACAGAGATTGATGATAGTTGAGCTTCTATGCTAGATCCCCGAATGGATGGTTTATCCGTGGCATGTCCCAACCCGCACTCCGGGGGATAAACCAACATTCGTGGTAGTTATAGGAGTTTAAGAATTCATCTAATGTGGTGGGAAGGCTGGAGCATGCGTTGATAACCGAACTCAAACAATAATCCAGTTGTACGGTTTTCTGTACCGTGTACAACAACCAGTGGTGCAACGGATGTTAGTAAGGGTGAAAAGGGTTTTTCCTTGAAACAATGTGCATCATCTCTTTCCTTGCCGAGTGATAAGACCGGGGGTATTAAGAGCTGCACATTTCTCAGATACTAAAACTACTTTTCCGCATCCTAAAGTAAGTTGCACGACTGTCACTAAATTTTCCTACGGTTTGATTCCACAATGGTTATAAGAAATTATTACGAGTTGTGGCAAATTTTATTATTCAAAATATGGATTTCCAACAAGCAGTGTATAGTTAGGTTATTGCGCAAATTCCACTTTGTCGTTTCATTTAAAATTTATCATCCTCCGGGATGGGGTTGCCAGTCCTCCCATTGCTAGTTGTAGGCGCGTTCAGGGTATAAATGTGTTTAGCTGTCCAATCCGGTTTTCTATCAGTGAACGGATATTGATGAGGTTTCGGACATAAGCTAAACACTATTATACCACACACTGTTGAAATCCTTGGTGATAACCGGCGTGTTATCATCCCCAATAGACAGCAATAGCAGCTGTTGTTAGAGGCCTGCAAAGGTCTCATCAACATCAGTTGACTTACATGGTAACGTTTTTGTCACCCATGTAGCTGAGCTCCTCTGCTGAGTTCAGGGTAAGACTGCCAGCTGCAGAAAAGGGGACAACAAACCTGCCATGGTCTATTGGGTACCATAAATGTCATCTGTTTCCAAGTTCACCATAGCAGCGAGGATCACCTTGTATGTCAGGTTAAGACTACCGCTGCATCATTGGGAACAAGGAAATAATTTCATCAAAATTTCAATTTCAAAGCCTTTATCTTATCCTTATTTTTATCCCCGTTGGCGGAATTTATTCATTGAAGGGGGATATTACCCATGGTTGTTTTATTTTTGAATACGTTTTTTTTTAGTTAGGTTTTTTTTATTTGAGGCCAATTGTCGGGGTAAATCCAAATTCGTTACTACCTCACCATTAGACTGAATATGAACCGGTGGGCTCGGTAGTCACATAGTCAGTGTAGTAGTGAGTTGAAGGCTGGCATGCCGCGCGCGAGAAAGCATGTCAGCATAGGTTAAGTCAAATAGTACTTAAGTCAGTAAGGTTAAGGAAAGGATGAGGTTGACCCAATCACATTCCATGCACATGGTTCAGCAAAGTGGGATTGGGTTAGCGCCATTCATCAGCACAACGGTCTTATGCTTGTTGTCTCATTCCTAGAAATGGGTTTCTTCAACTGGTGTTTGATGCTAACGACGATACTGGTGGCAGCAGCGAGTTTGAGTAATCAGGGTTTGCAGTTCCAAGAGTTTCAGACTGAGCCAGGTATATACTTTGCGGAGGAAGGTAGGGCCAAACTATCCACCAACATTTGGACCATAGTGGGGTACTATAACTTATCGAGCTACTGGAGGGAGTGGGAGCACATGAGACTAACGCAAGAACATCTCCGAGCGACATGTGCAGAAAACGCCAATGCGACCAGGTACGTTAGACATTGCGAGGCGTTGTTAAGTCCGATAGCTTACTTGATGGACCAAATCGAGGACAGTAATAGGCTTCTCCAAGCACAACACGGACGGGAAAAGAGGGCTCCTTTGGATTTCCTCGGAGATTTAGCAGGGGACATAATCGGAGTGTTGGGCCAACGAGATGCTCAGAGGTATCAGGAGCAAATCAAACACCTGAACACCGGTGTACTAAAAACACAAACCATGCTCCAACAGCAAATGCATGTATTAGATTTGACCGGAAACATTATCCGTAAGGAGCATGAGGAAATGGAAAAGCATTATCGGGTAATCCAGGAGGAAATCGAGTCTGTGATGGTGCATGAAGAGTATATGGACGTGTTATTCCAGCTATCTGCGGCCATTTGGATGTATAAGGATGTCCAAGGAGACCTGATAGATATACTCTCGGATGTACATCATGGGAGAGCAAGTGTGCGATTGTTACCTCCTTCGCAGTTTGCAAAACAACTATGGGAAATAAGTAAGCAGATCCCCACGAACCTGCAAGTTCCTAGTTCAAGAGCACACTGGATCAATGTATATCGGTTACTGGAGACCAAGGCAGCAATCATCGAGGATCAGATTATTTTCGAAGTTCAGGTACCTCTTATCCAGGGGGAAGAGTACCAGATATTTCACCCCATCCCGGTTCCAACAAGATACCAAAGGGGGTATGCTTACCTCGAGCCACAATACCAGTATGTTTTGGTTAGCCGCTCTAGAGTGTGGTACCAACCAATCTCTGCAAAAAGGTTGGACGAGTGTAGACGCTGGGAAGAAGGAACGGTAATTTGCAAAGCAGGAGGACCAACGTACAAGATTGAAAGTCAAGATGAGCATTGTGAAATGGCGTTGCTCTCACATGCCAATGAGCAACCGAGCCGATGCCCCATACGAACAGCACTACCTTCGATTTACATTCACCCATTAAAGGATAACCGGTGGATCATGGTACTACCCCGCGAAGTAGTCTTTGATCTGGAATGCCAGCAACAATCTCAGGCAGTGGCTATGAACGGGAGCGGAATTCTATCACTAGACCCTGGCTGTAGTTTGAGGGGGGCCTCGGTGGTCATTAAGGCCACGACTACTTACAAAACAGTAATCCGTGCTGATGTTGTTCCAAGATTCAACCTCACGCAGAAAACAGAGAGGCGTACATTAACATTCCCCGCCAATGCGTTAGAGGTCGAGGTGTCCGAACTACAGCAAACCATCCAAGAACTAAAAAGAGAGGAACCGTGGTCCCAAGTCAATTGGCATCACATTGGGAACTATACGGGCACTGGGGCAGCTTTGGTACTAACCTTAATTCTGTTACTCTTGGGATGCAAACTCTGGAATAGACCGTGGAGACAACGGGGACCAATAAGGCAACGGCCAACACCACGGGAAGGCGGAAACCAGGCTGAGGGGGCGCAGGGAAACCTGATCTGATAACAAGGATAGGACGTAGGGTTAGACATTTAATGCTTATTGGTAGTAATAATTAGTAGCCCATAGTTATAATTTAGATATTTAGATATAGGTTAGGTGTTTAATTTAGACAGCCCGGCACTGAGACTAGCTCAGGGTGTGGGAGTTCCCCACGTGGGATGTAAGGAAACTGAATTTCTACTCCTGTCCTCCTTTCATTAGGGCATGAGATCCCTTTTCATCTCAGGGTTTGGGTTTTCCCCACGCTGTAACGGAATTTTATTCAGTTCCGTTATCAACCCAAACATCAAATTTTAACATACGGCATAACCTTCGAGGTGATACCTCAAATTCTACCAAAAGAAATTACCATGCCGTATTTCGCATTGTTATTGGTTGCTTATGTTACTCAGATTACTGTATATATCCATGCAGTAGGTGAATAAACGTAAACCATAATAATATATAATGCAACATTATCAATTTATTTTTGCATCGATATGTCTTGAGGTAAATGGCATGAAAAAAAACTCTGCTATTGAAAATACCTACAATTGCACCTTTCGATCGATTGATTTTTTGTTGATGTAAATAAATTTTTGCGCGTGCATTGAGTAAGCGAAAATCAATGTCACGTTGTTGTACGTTTTTGCGTTCGTACATTTTGATGAATGTACAATAATTTGTTTTCAATTTTTGGTATAAAATGTACAACGGAAAGAAAGAAGAGAGTTGCGTGCTAGACAGTCAGCCGTGCAGCTGTGTTTAGAAGAGGTAGAAAGTTCAGTTTCTTTTTGGGTAATTTCCTGATATCTAAAATAAAATGCGTTTGTTAACATGTGTAAAATTTAGTGAAATACAATAATAATTTTAAAAAAAAGTATAAATTAATCTGAAATAAATTTAATTAAGAAAATTGGATGTGTTTATTATCTCGTGATACTATACAGTGTTCATTAAGTTACATAAATAAATTGATGTAATCGGGGAATGTAATCAAATCAAGTGCCAATAAATGTGAAATATCCGAAAAATTCGTTTTGTGGGAGTGTTGCAAGTTTGATTTATGTTTGACACCAAAGAAAATTTTTGTTCATTAATTTAAAAATAAAAATAAACGTTAGTGAAATACATACATTGAAAGACTGATCCGGGAGGTAAATTAACAGTGCGAGTTTTTTAGTCTAGTGCTTTGCAGACTAAATTTTCTTTTTTTTTTTTGGTAAGTATGATTTTAGTGCAGTAGAGATACTAACCATTCTAATCGTGGCGAGGTTCCTTAGTTGCTTCTAGCAAAGCTGAGTCTTGCTAGGAGCGAGGGCATCGAAAGTAACCCTGCCCATAGGCGGGACACCCTCTTTCTGCTGAGGACCTCCTCCACGCCATTAAACCACTAATCGTTAAGCTTCTCTATTAATATTTTTTTTTGGTGCGTATTTCTTAGGGTAATTATGTTACCCTAAGAAACCAGAATTAACAACCATGGGTAAAACATCCGCTTGAAATATGTAGGACCCGCCAGTTTTGGGTCCGAGGACCCCACTTTTCATTTTTTTTCAACCTTTAGATGGTAAATATTAGGCCATCTTTCTCTTTCTCTTTTGTTATTGTGCGGTAATCTAGGTCCCGCATTTCGTCTAACCCCAAAAACCCACGACCACATCCCCTACAAGACTGAGCTGCGGGAATCAAAGCCGCACATGGGGTTAGTGCATGAAATGGGGACAAATTTCTTTAGCGTTAGGGTATACGGTCGTAAGACGGTAAACTTGTAGCGTTACAATTTCACGCACAACATTGCGACGAATTCTGCATAAAGACCTTGGTATGACACCGTATAAAGTTCAATTGGTTCAGGAATTGAAGCAAAGAGACCACCTATTGCGTTTTTGGTTCGCTGAGTGGGTTTGCGATCGACTTGAAGAAGTTGCCGATTTTGGCAAAAAAATTATCTTTTAGGATGAGGCGCATTTCCATCTTGGCGGCTATGTAAACAAGCAAAATTGTCACATTTGGGGCACGGAGAACCCGCACGTGATCGTAAAGAAGCCGATGCATCATCAACGAGTGACTGTTTGGTGCGGATTTTGGTCCGATGGCATCATTGGGCCATTTTTCTTTGAAAATGAGCAAGGAGCCGCCGTTACTGTCAATGGTTTGCGCTACCGCGCCATGGTAAACGATTTTTTGTTCCCGGCACTTGAAGAGGAGGACATAGGCAACATTTGGTTTCAACAAGACAGCGCTCCGAACCACACAGCACACGTTTCAATTGTTCTTTGGCGCACTGTCTTCGAAGATCGAATTATCAGCCGAAACGCTGATGTGATTTGGCCGCCTCAGAGCTGTGATTTGATACCGTTGGACTATTATCTTTGGAGTGCCTTCAAAGATAAGTGTTACGCCGATAAACCAGCAACGATTGATGCTCTCAAGAACAATATTCGCATTGCCATTGAAGACATAATGCCGTATACCATCGAAATGTGCTCAAAAATTGGACCGACCGTATGGGGTACGTCAAGGCCAGTCGGGGCAGTCATATGAATGAAATAGTATTCCATAATTAATCGGAAGGATTGTTCTTTACAATGAAAAAATAAATTTGAAAAAATATTAAGAACTTTTTGTTTTATTGCATTTTTTTACAAACAACATTTATTTGGCCCACCCTATATATCGTCCACTAATTGGAGGATGGTGAAGAAGGCCTTGGCCGGTCCTTTTCTAAAAAGTAAGAGAGAAAATCCGGGACTCGTTCTGGCTTGACGTGTCGAAGGATAGCACTGGAGTTGTGCCAAGTTAACATCTTGTGCCGACCAATGGTTATTGACCCTATACAAAACAGCTGTAACGAGCCTAGGTGAAGTCTCGCCTGGTGCAAGACTAGAAGTTTTCGCTAGAGAAGATATCTCCTGCAGACATAGAGTGAGAGTTTGGATCGCAGCAGAACCCAGTGGCCCTAAAGAAATTTTGGAAATGTTATAAATTAGCAATCCTGAACTGCCAAACGCCGACTGGGGACTGGCCAGGTTGGACGAATCCAAGGCTTATTATAGGTCAGCTATGATCATATCAAATAGAAATTCGCTGGCCGCAATGTCGAGAACTAATGGTTTAATTAGCTATGGTTTCAGTGCAGTAACACTCAAAATTTATAAGAAAGATGAGGATAACAACTTGAGATCGATCGAATGATCTATCTACAGATGTAGAACTGTGTATGTAACTGTGGTAGATGTTGAAGTAAAGGAGCAACCCTAATGTTGTTGGTACCTAAAAGCGACGTCAGGCCGAAGGCGATCAAGCACACTCTCCTCTATGTGCGTGGACGAGTCACTCTAGGCCCTGATAGAGGTAGATTTGGTAGATCAAATGCTTAAAAGCTGGGTCTTGTCGCCCCACCTGGGTGGGTTCTCCAATAGCAGATTTGTGAGGTACTGTGCGAGGCGAAGTATCTGAGTTTCATTCTGGGCAGAAAACTAACCTTGAAACCTAACATATTAGAAAGGGCAAAAAAGCTACAATAGAGCTTTGCCCCTGTAAAAATGTCATTAGAAAAATATCAGGTTTGAAGGCCCACATTGTACATTGTCTCTATATTTCTACTATTGCATCCAATCCTCCATACTGGAGATTTTCTGACATCTAACACCCCTGAATACCCTAGGTAAACAAATGTAGTAGCTACCTTAACTATAAGGCGCATATCCACCTTCTATCCTGAGGAACACGAACATAACAAATACTACCGGCTCTATATATCATCTCTTACCATCTTTTGATCAGAGGTTTAGGACTGATATTCACACCAGATAGGAACGGTTGAAAAAAACATTTCTGAATACGGGAGGTGTTAATTTCGTCACTGATTGTTTGCAGGTGGATGGCAAGATTGGGGTGGGGTTTTTTGTAAAGAATTAAATGCAAACCTCTTTGGATATTCGCGATTTTTTACATAATCAAGCTTCAATTAAAATGCTCAAATTATTTTTCCTTACGTAGTAAGTAGTTCCACATCAACCTGATGTGGGTGCCTCATTTCACCAAGCAGTTCCATAAACGACGGACGGTCCAATAGTAATTCATGCGTATTAACTAGGCAGATCTGGCCATAATTTGACCTGTCAAGATCGAGACAGCTGGTGTCGCTGCGGCAGCTGCTTGTCATTATAATGGAAGAGGAGGAAGAAACTGTTCTCCGTGTGCGTTGTATTTGTTCCCGTCTAGCGCTTAGTACACCGAAGTTCCTGGGAGCACCCTCCCAAATGACTTGATGGACTTCAGTAAAATGAACGTCAGTGATATTTTACGTCGTTTAAGAGTAGATGAGGAGAGAAAACAATGTGACACGGCTGCATACCTGATTGTGTATATGTCAGTCTATGAAGGAAGAATAACTAAGAGGATATCAAGGTCTTCAGAATTAACCCAAAACCGCCAACCACTAAAATTATCAAGCTGTGTACTGTGATTGAAACTTGATTTGCTCTAAATAAGTGTCCATTACTCATGATGCGAGACTAAATGCTGTACATTCCAATTAATATCACGTCATTGCGGTTTAGGTAAACATTTAAACCGAAAACTATATTTTAACTAAATACCCGATAATTTTTCATTTATATATCTATATACATCTTAATCAACGCGGTCTGCACGATTTGGCACAATAAAACACTTTAAATGTGGAGTAAAATTACTAAGCTACCGCAAATAATTAATCAAACCAATAACTTTTTGTTGGTCGATTAGTCTGTCTGCAAGCAAATCAATTTAACGACCTGACGAAACAAAAAAATAATATTAAGAAACGATGGAGAAATACTCAGCTCCAATTCATTTAGAATTCAATGTCGTGTGCGGCATCCAAAGAAAACATTTCGACATCTACGAGTATATTTCAAATCTTTTTTTGTAAGTGAATGACTCGCGCTACAACATTTTCGCGTTAATCCAAATAGTTTATCGTTCAACTATGATATTTTGAGGCGATATACCGAGCATAAAATATTTGTTGATTTATTAATATGCGAAAGGTCCATTTTGTTGTTTGAAACTATAACTAATGATCATCGAATGATAAGTGGATTAAAAGCGTATAACGAGTCGAGTCAAGGAAAGCAAGATAAGGTGATCTTGATTTATATTTAAATTAAATAAAGTTTGTCGCAGTCTACGAGTTTCGTTATTTAATGCATGACGACAAGATTTGATCCGATTTTCTGAATTTGAAAAGATGTTAGGAGTCGAAAACAACAAAATTGCGACCATAAATAGAAAGAACCGTAAATAAGCAGAGACGATGAGACGATAGGTGGTTTAAATTAATTTCTGTCTGGCAATGGTATGTCGACGTTTATACGTGGTACTAGTTCTGGTTAGATTAGGATGGTTGTTCAATGAACTTTCTTAGACCTATTGAAGCTAGGTTGCGAAGCCGTTAGAGGGTGGCACGAACAGAGGCCACTTTCAAATAATGGACTTAACCGTAAGTAGTGATTGGGTTGCACAAATATGTTACCAAGGTATCTCAAAATGATGGCCCTATATGAATTTCATACAGAAGAGTTTTATAACTGAGTGGGGAGTTGCATATCCAAAGTTGGCATAATGGAGAAAGCAAATCGGCTCCCAGCTATTGATTAATGGTTGTAGTAGTTATTTCCATAAGCAGTTCAACTCTGGGAGTTTGTTAAGCCTAGAAGCAATTGCACATAACAAAATCAAGAGGATGGTTAACATCATTTGTACTGCAATTCCATACCTCACCGATTAGTAAAGAATCGAAAACAAACTCGGTTCGCAATATAAATAATTTGCAACAAACATGAAGCGCAGAAGAAAACTACTTCATTAAGGATCGGTTATTTCAAATCAATGTAAAATTTATCAATATACACTGATCCTAGCTGTTTTGAGAGAAAAGTTAAACACATCTGCAAAACAATAAAGGGAGATCATTTTTAAAGCTGCAATACAATCAAGTACCAAACTAATATTGAGACCATCAATTGGCCTTATAATTTAATCTAGAAATCTCATGAAGACGGTATCTAAAGCAAGGACATCGATGAAGCCAACAAAGGCGAAATAAGTGCGGATGCTATGTTTGCCAGTAAGAAAGTATCAGTTGCTATGTTTGATATTAAGAAGCCCAAGTGATCACTCTTCCCATCAGACTGTTGAAAGTTACTTCAGAAGTCCAAATTCTGGTTAAACTGGTTTCAATTACAATACAGAAGAGAATAGTCCCCACCAAATATTTTAAATGTCAGAACTAAACGAACATCCCGGGTAACGTTGGTTTTGTTCCAACAGCCTGTTTAATATAAGAAGAGGGAAGGACGGGAAAAGTTTTTTGTTCCACACATTTTCATTCTACACATTTTTATATCTTCCTCTTTACCGAGCGTTCTCTTCAATATTTTAGTGATTTGAATGATTTGAATCACAGATTTCAAAATCTCGAAAATCAAAACCCCTAAAATAGAAACCTCGACAATCAAAATCCCGGAATTAAAAATCTAGGAACAAAATCCCGGAAATCAAAATCCCGGAAATAAAAATTCCGGAAAATAAAAATTGTTATAAACGAACGAAATGGGATGATAAAATGGTTTTTGGAAGAAGTTTTGGAATAAGGCCACCTGTGAAAATATTCGGATCATGATGGGACTGGATATGTTGGTTTAAAATAAGATTCCAAAATATTTTAGGAAGCAGTTCTGAAGTATGGTCATTATGGACGGAACTCGGCCATTTCTCAGAAGTGCTCGTGAATGTTTTATTTGCAGAGTCATTTCTCTTGCTGAAAATTTCATCGGTGACTAAAAACGTCTTTTTTACCCCAACCGACCAACCACTGACCAATGTTTCACCTTGAGGATGATCTTGGAAAAATGTTGGGAGTAGAACATAACCGTCCAGCAAATCTATATAGGCTTTCAACAGGCTTACATCAGCATTCACCGCGAAAACCTCTGAACCGCGCTTATATGATTCGAATTTCCATACAAGCTCTGTAAGTAAACAACATCTGGCTCGCTGTGTAGAAATATAGTGGAACGGGGTCTGTCGAATACCTTCAAGATATAACAAGTGGACGTCAGAAAAATGAGCTCGCACTTGTTTTGTTTAATCTGGCGCTCGAGTACATGGTAAGAAAAAGTTTTATGAAATCTTCGCGCAGCATAATCAATAATTCAGGCCAAATTCTGAGAAACGCAGTTGATATTATACTTGCCGGCCGTAGACCTAATATAAATCAAATCAAGGAAATTTATTACCGCTTATCCTCCAGACAGAACAACTAGGTTTGAAAGTGAACAGTAAGAAAACTGAATGTTTATCAACACCAAAGAGCTTCCATAAAGTATTATCAACAAAATACCGACGTACGTAACATAGAAAGACCTAGACTACGCTGGCGAGACGACGTCGAAAACAATCTGCAAATAATAGAATATGGGGGCTGGTGGGAGCGTGCGATGAACAGAGATAGTTGGACGGCCACTGTGTATACGGCAAAATCATTTCATGGACTGTGAAAAGTAGAGAGAGAGAGAGAGAGAGAGAGAAATATGCACCAAAATTGCTCAAGTTCATTTCCGCAACATTAAAACGGAAGTAACGATTATAACCAAAAAATGTTTTTTATTGTTAAATTGGTTCACCAGGTTTAAATTTCTCACTTAAGCCGTTTCCAAAAATAAGACCCACAGTAATTTTGCGATTTCCGTACCGCACGTAGTAAGTTTCAAGGGGCCTTTAAATTTTTTTAAATATTTAAAAAATCGATGAACTACAAATGGTTTATAAGTTAAATTTACAACAAAATGAATTCACTTAATTTTTTTAAATTTTAATGAAAAACACGATTGTAGGGAAGATCCGCCAAAACCGGATACAATCGATTAACCGAAAGATGCTAGATTGGTTCCTTTTCATTATTCCACAAATTAACTAAGTACAAATTGATTGATTGATTGATTGATTGATTTTGAATGTACGACCAAGTTCTTAGGCTTGAGTTCCCGGATGACGCCGGGTCCACCGTACACCCTTTTTTACACATAACAAAACCGAAGGATTGGATAGGTTAGTTAAGTGGGACAGAATCGGCCCGGTTACAGACACCTAGGTATAGCCGATAGTTAGTAACACAAAGACAACACAATTCTAATCTACTAGATGAAGGATAAAGGCTTAATAGGTTAATGGATAACGATGGTATTGGTCTTCAACAATTGCTTCTTTAAAACGGCAACCTAAGAAAAAATATTATTATTTCACATGCATCTGGAATTTTCCTGAAATTTAATTCTATTAATACTTTTCGGCTTCCTAACCAAAATTGGTTGACTCGACCCGTTACAGACACCTATGTAAAGTCGTTAGTAATAAAATGACAACACAATTCTAAACTACACAATCAACAATTACAATGAAGCATTAATTCACAAGCATCTGTAAATTTCCTGAAATTTAATACTAAATTCATATTTTCCGACTTCCTAAATAATTGAAACATTTATTAATTAAATCATTCTGCAACTCCGCAACTTACAGTCGAATTTCCTGAAACCAAAGTTATTTGAACTATATTCAAAATAACTCTAAAATTCATTAGTATATTTAGGACAATATATATACAATATAATAAAATTATACTTGAATAAAATAAATGTAAAGTAACGATTAATATTAACTAAATTAATTTGGTTCTCTTAAAACAAATAAAATAAATCGAATCCAGGGAAGGCACGCACGGCCTTCCTAACTTCTAAGTCTGTTGATTTGATGGATTTATTTATAAAAAAATATTTATGAAAGTCACTTGTCCTTGTCATCCCTAATCTAATACAAATATGTTTATTTATAAAAATAGAAAATGACCAAACGAAAACTGGTTCCAAAAACAGCTAATCTGGAATCTGTAAGGTAATGTATTAATAATGCATGTTTTTCACAGCTTTAGAATCCCCAATACCTAAACAAATTCAACCAAAATTAAATAAAACTATTAAAGTAATCAGGAATCTGTAAGATAACAGAATTAATAATCAGTAGCTAGCACATCTGTAGGATCCATGATAATCAAATAACCAAATTATATGGTTCAATGCTTTAATTATAAAATAAATAAATCAGAAAATATTAAAATAACATATTAAAAATTAATCTATGATTAATCTAATATATATATATATACACATATACACACACACATACATACATATATATACATATATACACATACGCATACATATATATATATATATATATATATATATATATATATATATATATATATATATACATATATATATACACATATATACACATATATACATATACACATACATACACATACATACACATACATACACACATACATACATATATACACATACATACACACACACATAAACACACACACATACATACACACATATATATACATATCTACAACAGCATTAAATAAATTATAAATCATATAATCGACATACGTCGATAATTATTTATCCAACCTAGAACAAGTTAACCAAAACCTTTACCAATTTACAGTCTTCCAAATAATCTAGAAAAAATTTAATTAAAAAGTGCATGATCCCGAAAAACTATCTACATATAGCAAATTTGACTGCATTTCAAATGTACTCCGTAGCTTCCATGTAATTCCAAATATTCAGATATTCGCGGAAATAGCAAAGTTATAAAGTTAAGCCAACAATTCCAATTCGATCACAGCCGCCTACCTCTACATGTCCTAAACTAGAGTTCCAAAATTCGTTAAATTATTATTTTCATGTTCAAAACAAGAATAATAAGAAATTTAAGAAATTTAATTTAATTTTACACTAAAACCTAAAATTCAAATTAATAAATTATTAATTTATATTTCTACAAGGAACTGTATATATGAATGCGATAATACGTTTTCCGCGGAAAAAATCTACCGTGTAAATCGGAGGATGGGTGTATATGAATGAATGAATTCATCTGTCAAGGAGAAAACGAATAGTACAGAATAAACCACGATCATGCTTGTTTATTTTCTATCCAATTTCGTCATATATTTATCCCCTCAAAATTTTGTTTTATTTTATTTGTCTATTTCCTGTTTATTCTTTTTTTAGTTGAAACTTGGAAGGGATAAATTATAAAACACTAAGCATGATCATAATAATCTATTCTCAGTTCTCACTCACGCAACAAGCGCAAAAACAAAAAATAGAAATGTATGTATATATTTAATATACTAAACCAAAACATATAAATGAAATGGTATTTTATTTTACGCTCCTCTCTTAACACGTTTACGCAAATAAAAACAGTTAAATACATATTTTATATAATTAAAATTTATTTCAGAAAAATATGAATTAAAATAATGAAAAACACTTATCTTAGGCATCCATTGGAATCAAAAAAGTCATACATATTGAAGATTTACATACACTGCGTACGTTGCGTTCAAGCAACGGTATCAAAATACATATAAACGAAAATTGTTATGTACATATTCTATACCATCACAAGCGCATCGTACACAGATTAAAATAAATATACAATATGTACAACTATTCACTTCACTTATTAAATTCACGCAAATTATTATTGAAATTATTATTTATTAAAATTATCAACTATACCAATATTATACTTTTTATTAGTTAATTAAAATACATTTAAAATAAATTATTTATTTATTTAAAGGAGAGACAAAAACACGTCCTTCCTCTACGACGATCAATCGCCGACCCACAAATTAACTAAGTACAAATGATAAGAAATTTAATATGAAATCATTGTAGTGTTGAATTTTGACAAGTGAGCTTGCAGATTTGAGTACTCACCAATGTTGCTAATCACACATTCATGGTGAAATAAAATCAGGTGTTTCCCACAACATCTCACCTGTATGATCTTCTATGAATTAAGATTCTTTATCATTAATTGATTTATTTTGTATCTAATATCATTATTATGTGTGGGAATCGGCTAAGAAATGACAGAGTTCTGTCCCAGACAATTTCATCATAGTTGGTTAAGAATTGACCTAGGTTAATCCCAGGTGACCATATTATAGGAATTCTTCGAAAAAACCTTTTTAAAGGTTCTTTCAATAGGGATGCTAGAAGTTTGTTAGGTTTTAGCAGCCATGTTGTTAAGGCTACATCTGTCATGTATGGCAGTGTGTATGACAAATCACCATTTCTCGCCATTCACAAGAACTTGGCGTTTCTGCGACTTCAACTTGGCGAGTTTTACATCGGGACTTAGATCTGCACCCCTATAAAATACAACTGACCCAGGAACTTAAGGTAAACGATTAAAGACAACGCCGAGTATTCGCTGATTGAGCTCAGAAGCAGATTCGCAAAAAAAAATTATTTTTAGCGACGAGGCCCAATTTTGGATGAATTGGATATGTGAACAAGCAAAATTATCTGATTTGGGGCGATGGCACCACCGCAGATACACCAGCACCAAATTAATACCAAGAAAGTTTCTGTTCCGTGCGGATTTTGGTCTGGCAGAATCATCGGTCCGTGCCGCTTCTAAACCGAAACTGGCATTGCCCTAACCGATTTGCCCTCAAACAATTTCTTGCGGCCTAAACTGAATGATATGGATATCGACGACATGTATTACCAACAGGGAGGCGTTGCGCGCCACACAGCGCATGTCACGATGGACTTTCTGCACGAGCGATTTGGGCTCTCCTCATATTTTAAAAATATGGAGGCAGGAAGGTGGAAAATCAAAAAGAATACCTGAGATAATATTTATTCTCGGTGTGTTTTTATGACAGTAACATGCTTGCAGGAGGTGATTTTAATTTTGCGTTCATCTGTCATCCAATTCTTCACGTTATACTGATCGGAGGTAAATTTTTGGTGCTATTTCTGCATTCCGACTTTAGTATGAAAGTCGTCTAGATAAATTTTTTAAATTTAATTATTGCAATGAATGCTATGTGACGTAATCCGAAGCCTTGTTTGAGGTGATATTGATTTTATTACGCTAATGAATCAGAATATAGTGAGGCTGTCAAATTTTTCCTAGTAATTAACAAATATGTTGGGCTATAATAACTATGTAATGCTAGTGCCTAAATTCTCTCGTAGCAAGTATAGTATAGCAAATCATAAATGGCATGCTAAAGCGTTGCAACGGCACTGGCTTTCAAATAAATTTCGATTATGTTACCACAAAATGAGAATCGCGTTTGTGCGCGCCCTTTAGTTTTAAAATTTTTAATTAAGAATAATTATACACTTCATTGTATGTACGAGTACTTTCGATTTCTACCTTCAAATGTGACTTTTTCGTTTTTTGTTTTACATAATCTTGTACAAATACCTCATCATCATCTTGACAACAAAAATCATTTTCCTTACAAAACACAAAACAAACCAACAAACAAAAAATCTAACAAATTTATTTATATTTTATTAATTTTGTCATCTTCATGCCTTCAGATGCTATATAAGATGATGATCTTAATATTTTGATGCGGATGGTGGTACACGATGATGTACTAAGCTTTAATTAATGATGTAAAGTGTTTTTGTTGTTTTAGAGATACAACAATAACAAGTTGTTCTTTGTCGAACCTTTATTGATGATGTCAAGATTGTTAAAGTTTTACTTATCAGATACATCTCTTGTACTTGTATTCTAGAATACAAATTACTTACAGTGTGAACACCTCGTAATGTGGTTAGATAAACTGTGAAGATTATTAATTAGACGTTGCAAAATGATTAAATTGGTATGGTGCCGATTTACATGTAAACTAATTTTTTTACGATACTTGCACTTAATTATGTTGCATTACAATTGCAATTATGCTGCAGCAAGATATCTCGATATGCCCTTGAATTTTGTATATGAAGAGTTTACATACGGGGCGTTATCATTATTGCAGTATAATTATGTAGTATTCTGCAATAATGCTGTCAAGGTTCTTGGTGATGATTATCAAGAATTATGTTTAGTGCATTGGCCCTTATAACTATATACATATAGATGTAGTTATATGAACCGTGAAACATTCTTCAATTGTATGCGCGTGAACTTTTTCCTAAACCATTCCTAGAAAATAAAAACAAAAATTAGGAATAGTTTAGGAAAAAATTCACAGGCCTATATACGGTAATGAAGAATTTCCTAAAACTTTCCTAAATTTAAAATCGTTTGATAGTATTAGTGAATCTTTCAATTATTGCTTATAATAGCATTCAACAAAATAATTGAAAATAACAATTAAAAAATTACTAGTTACAATTATTAACAAGCGAGAGCTTTAATAAAGCAAATCATTGCTACAAAATCTTAAACAACCAAACAATAAAAATAATAATAAAAAATTAACTTAATCAATTTTATTCTAAAATTATTTTTTAAACTAAAACGTCACCGAAGAACTTAAATAAAACGTAGTTCAATTGAATCGTTTTCCGTTCATAATTTTGCTTTCCTAAACTACTTTAGAATTCGAAGGCATCAATAAGCGAACATTTGTAGATAGATATTGGTCAGTTTAAGCTCCGAATAAAGTTTCAGAAAAATCCCTTGGGGATTTGGGGGTAAAACTTGAGTAAAACCTCAAGAGTTGAATTGTAGATCAATTGAATCGTTTTCAGTGTTATGCAACGCTTAAACTGACCAATATCTATCTACAAATATTCGCTTATTGATGCCTTCGAATTCTAAAGTAGTTTAGGAAAGCAAAATTATGAACGGAAAACGATTCAATTGATCTACAATTCAACTCTTGAGGTTTTAGTCAAGTTTTACCCCCAAATCCCCAAGGGATTTGTCAGAAACTTTATACGGAGCTTAAACTGACCAATATCTATCTACAAATATTCGCTTATTGATGCCTTCGAATTCTAAAGTAGTGTAGGAAAGCAAAATTATGAACGGAAAACGATTCAATTGATCTACAATTCAACTCTTGAGGTTTTAGTCAAGTTTTACCCCCAAATCCCCAAGGGATTTTTCTGAAACTTTATACGGAGCTTAAACTGACCAATATCTATCTAAAAATATTCGCTTATTGATGCCTTCGAATTCTAAAGTAGTTTAGGAAAGCAAAATTATGAACGGAAAACGATTCAATTGATCTACAATTCAACTCTTGAGGTTTTAGTCAAGTTTTACCCCCAAATCCCCAAGGGATTTGTCAGAAACTTTATACGGAGCTTAAACTGACCAATATCTATCTACAAATATTCGCTTATTGATGCCTTCGAATTCTAAAGTAGTGTAGGAAAGCAAAATTATGAACGGAAAACGATTCAATTGATCTACAATTCAACTCTTGAGGTTTTAGTCAAGTTTTACCCCCAAATCCCCAAGGGATTTTTCTGAAACTTTATACGGAGCTTAAACTGACCAATATCTATCTAAAAATATTCGCTTATTGATGCCTTCGAATTCTAAAGTAGTTTAGGAAAGCAAAATTATGAACGGAAAACGATTCAATTGAACTACGTTTTATTTAAGTTCTTCGGTGACGTTTTAGTTTAAAAAATAATTTTAGAATAAAATTGATTAAGTTAATTTTTTATTATTATTTTTATTGTTTGGTTGTTTAAGATTTTGTAGCAATGATTTGCTTTATTAAAGCTCTCGCTTGTTAATAATTGTAACTAGTAATTTTTTAATTGTTATTTTCAATTATTTTGTGGAATGCTATTATAAGCAATAATTGAAAGATTCACTAATACTATCAAACGATTTTAAATTTAGGAAAGTTTTAGGAAATTCTTCACTACCGTTTCAATTGTGTCTTCATTCGACCTAATTGGTTTAAAGAACGAGAACAAGTCATCTCTTTATAAAGTTATGTCAGGGTTTTAAACTATAGATCATCGGTAACTCTAAACGAAACCGTTTCTCTGCGTTAGTATATATTGGTTTGTATATTGGAAGTAGGTTAGAGAAGTATATAGGTAACTACAGCAGCGAAACATTCGAAATTCGATTAAACTCAATTTGTGATAATTAATGTTCGCGGGAAATAATTGGGGCTAAAAAAATGGAAAATAAAATTTCAAATTTCGCCTTAAAGACGTTAAAATTAAACCCCGTTTTCTAGAAAAAACAGAAATCATTTAAGCCTAATTTTAACATTTTGAAAAGGCGGGTAAACTGACAAAAAAATTTGTTATCATAGAAATATAATTTTCATAAATTTTCATTCATAAATTGAGGAAAACAAACTAACCCCTAAAAGATACTACAGGGTGACTGACACAAAGTGTTACCAAGTTCAGACTGTCATTACTGTCAAACCAGTGATGACAGGGCGCTCAAATTTACACTAATGACAGTTTATTCCATTGTTTACAAGCATTCCCACAAAAGCATTTTAGTGGGGAATATTCAGAAAAAGGTATCCGCAATGGAATTCAAGCGTAATAGTGTGATTGCTCTATAGTTGGCCGGACAACCACAGCCGCAGATTGTTAACCAGTTAAAACATCTGCATGTGAATAAAATGTTTGTGTATCGCACCATAAATCGTTATAACGATCGATACGGGCAGCATTGCAAAACGCCATGGTGGTGGACCGAAACGCACTGCAACATTGCCGGATATCATTCGGAAGTTGAAGGCCAAATTGGCTCGGAATCCGCGCCGTCGCGGCAGAAAAATGGCTCGTGAGGCGAACATTTCGCTCGCACGGATGCATCACATATTGAAAGATCATCTTAGACTAAATGCATTGAAATTCCATAAAACGTGAGCGAGACCATCTCACCGATGCTCAAAAAAAGTAAGAGTGGAAAGAACAAAGGAGTTGTTACGCTTGCACGAAAGTGGCGATTTGCCTAATTTGGTTTTCTCCAATGAGTCACCGTTCGTTAGTGAGCAATATGTGAACAAGTAAAACGAACGGATTTACTTGCCCGGCCGTTCTACTGAAAATTTGAACCAACGGATTGCCACTCGAAACCAAGCGCCGCCGATGGTGATGGTTTGGACCGCCGTAACGGCCGAAAGCCGTTCACCGCTCGTTTTTTTGGACCGTGGCATCAAGATAAATGCTCAAATTTATCGGGACTATGTGATGGAGGGAGCGTTGAAGCCTTGGGCACAAAAACATTTCGGCCGCAGAGCCTGGACATTTCAACAGGACTCGGCGCGGAGTCATAAAGCGCGCGTCAATCAAGATTGGCTGAGAAACAACGCTCCACGGTTCATTTCCACTGCCTGCATGCAATAGCTTTGTCGGCCGTTTGAAGGCCATAATCGCGGATAGGGGTGGCCAAATCGAAAACTGGTAATGCAATTCGAAAATTTAAATATTTGTGCACATTTTTTACTTTGAATTTTATTGAATTCATCAAAAAATAAAAATTCTGTGGCGTTTTGTTTTGGTAACACTTCGTGTCAGCCACTCTGTATATTAACAAAAAAATGCAGAGGTGTACCGTTCAATAGTATTTGCGTGTTGAACAACAAATTAAACAATAGCAATCAAATGGTCTAGAATCCAAGAAACAAGCAATTCAAATTGCATATTCCTATCAGGCAAGTTGATTGCCATCCAAAAAATTTAGTAGCTGAATTTGAGCTAATCTAGGATTGGCCCAATTCCATTGAGCAACAAAGACCGTTGGATGAACCACTTTCTGTCATAAAATGTTCTAGAAACCATTGAAATTGGCACCTCTGATTGCATATTACTATCAGATATGTTCATTAACACACATATGTTGAGAACATTTTTTGTCAGAAAATCGATCATTCAACAGTTTTGTTGTTCATTGGAATTGGGCCAATTCTGGATCATCACAAATTCCGCCACTATGTTTTTCGGATGGCAATGAATATACTCGTACCTAATAAAAAGAGGCAATCTGAATTGCTTGTTTCTTCGATTCTAGAACATTTTACAGAATCGGAATTTAGATTTTGCTTACAAGCTGTAACTGTTGTTGAAATTTTATCCAACGGTCTTCCAGGTGAATTTTTCGTCCCAACCAATGTTTGCTTCCCATAGCTTTTGCATCAATATTTTCGCGGTTATAATTATGGGAGCTATCCAGCCTAGTGCATCAAATATCCTTGCGATGTTTGATAGAACATTTCGCTTGGTATTAACCTTTTGTGCAGTTAGGATGGCTGGCACCTTAAAGCTAAATTCGTCTCTTTGAGGATCCCAATATATACCTAATGTTTTTCCATTTTGATCTTCTGTGATTTCGTAAATTCTCGATTCTCCTCCGGAATTGTTTGTAGTACCTCCCTAGAATTGCTGCACCATTTTCTAAGGTTGAAACATTTCGTCTAGCGCCCCAGTCAAGACATCATCGACATCAAAATCTCTTTTTAAGATTTCTGCTGCTTCGGGATATACAATTTCTTTGTCATGTGTCAGCTGATGTAATGTTCTTATGGCCAGGTATTGTTACTGTTGTTAATTTGTACTCCTGCAATCTCTTTTTTGGATCATCCCGCCAGACTATTGTTTGCAGATCCTGATGGTCTTTGGGAAGCCTTTATTTGCCGATACACTTTCTTGATATCGCCAGTGAAGGCATATATGTCCTAAGCTCAGGTATTCGTCCATAAATGTTTTGGAATTTGTTCTCTATTTGAAGAAATCTTGCAATTACTTGTTTTTTAGAGTCACCTAGCTCTACGTTTTCCTTTAATGGAAGCTTAACTTCATAAGAGCCATTGGAAAAACGTCTATAGCCTTCTTGGTAATGTTTTTCACATTTAACTTGCTCAGTCGTTATATGTTTCGGTGACTGAATTTCTTCTTCGATTTCCCAAAACCGTTGTAGATCATCATCTATAGATGAAATCATAGTTTGTATCTCATGATATTTATTGGAGGCTGAATTTATAGCTCCAAACATAATCCAACCCAATTTCGTACGTTGAGCGTGGGCCCCGTTTCACTTTTTATTATTTCTGGCATTTAAATATCAGAAATGTAATCCATTCCTAATAGAATATTTATGACTCCTGGAACATTAATCTTCGAATCGGCCCAAACTAAATCGCCTATGTGCCTCCAAGTTTCTGTGCTTAGATACTCATTTGGCATTCTTCTTGTCAATTTGGGTAAAACGTTTGCATTGACATGAAGTTCAAAATCAGAAGCGAATCGGGGTTTTATTGCCAATTCCGGATATTTCCACATTCGTCTTTTGTTTGTTGAATCTTAACCTCTGAGTTGTCGATTCATCGATGTGTGTTACCTGAGAACCACTATCAATGAAAACTCTTGCAAATTCTTCCTATCCATTATTTAACTTTACTTTCACTAGTGCAGTTGTTAGAAGTACGAAAGTCGTGTGTGCTCCATGTGCCACTGCCGTTATGGCGGTATGTTGATGTAGTAAGGGATGATGGGCTCCCTGCCAGGTATTACATTGTGTTTTTGAATCACATCGTTAGTGGATGAAGTGTATTACACACCTTTACACAATTCCGCTTTTATTGCAAAATCAAGTCTTGGATTGTACTGTGGTGAGTATACGACGAATTCCTTTGTGAAGTGTCTCATCAGCTCCTTCTCTCTTCGCTTTAGTCTCCTTGCTCTCGATCGTTTCTAATGACTGGAATCGAGTGTCTAGAAACTCAAAGAAATTATCCAGTGATTATCCAGTGAAGATTGATCTTTTCTAATAGAACAGGAGAGTCGATACAACCGGTTAGCAACGGATGAATGAAAAGTTTGGTACGATCTTGGTATCGAGGCAGTTTGAACCGGTCCACCCATGGTAGCCCGCGTAAAGCAAAGCGGAGAAATCTACGTTGAACTGCTTCAATCCTTCTTATGTGAACTTCATGATAAGGCGACCACACTTGGCTAGCATACTCGAGCAGAGGACGAACGAATGTTGAATAAAGAGCGTTCGTAACATAAGGAGTGTCGAATTCTTTCGAGCAACGCTTAAATCCTGTCAAACTCCGTCATGTTCAATGTTTGTGAAGTGGTTTGTGGTCGTGAACCGTGCTTTGAGGAAACCATGCTGGTTGTCAGGAAACAACGGTTTACAATAAAAGTACAGTGAATCATATACAATACTTTCGAACAGCTTGGGAATACAAGATAATTTTGCAAATGGTCTGTAATGACAGTTGTCCGATTTGCAACAGTTCTGATGGATCGGAACTATAAAGCAACTTTTCCAAATAGATGGAAAAATTCCAAGCGAAAGTGACTTTTGGAAAAGTGCCACCAACGGTTGAACAAGAATTTCACTGCAGTTTTTTAGGGCGATAGATGGTAGACCGTCAGGACCGCATGAAAAATCATCTTTAAGTTTGGAAATCTTTTGTACGGATTCATAATCGATTGGATTGGAAGTTAAGGTTGTTTTAACACAGTTTTTCATGTATGTAAAGTAATCTTCATCGGGTTGAAAATCGCTGTTTGTAAAAGCCAGACTGAAAAAGTTAACAAAATGATTTGTTATGACTTTAGGACCATTAGAGGAATGATCTTTATAGTTCAGAGTGGACGGTTATCGATGGTATTTTTCTTCAAATTAATAAAGCGCCGGAAACTCTTAGGATCAGCGATTAGATTGGATTGCATAAGTCTGATATAATTCACTATTATACCAAGGAGATGATGGCGATACATTTTTTTGGTGAGTATAAAGAATGGGTTGTTGAAAACATTCAAAAACTGAAGAGTAAAAATTAACAGTTTGTGTTTCTATGTCATTATTATCATTTAAAATAGTATCAAAGTCGATGTTTGCCAATAAATCACTAAGCTTCACAAGGTCGGCTTTACGAAAATTTAATCGTGGTAGAGTTTCAGAGTCGACATTAAGACTACCTTGTTCCAGACAAAATGTGATTAAAATGGGGATGGTATACATATATGGCACAGAGGCGACGCTATTGTTGATAACACAGGAAAACACCAAATCGAGCTGTCTGTTCAGACTGTTCTTAACGTTGCTGATCTGAAATAGTCGAGAGTTCAACATACTAACAGTGAATAAAGTTTATTTGGCGGTTAGCGCATTCGAAGCAACATAATGAGTGTTATTATCTGATTAATCTCAATTAAGGCCGGGGAGATTGAAATCACCCACAACAAAGCTGTCCTCTTGAGTATCCACCAGGTAAAAGACGAAACCAAGTAATCGCAACTTAATTAGTATTAGTAAGAAGCTGATAGCTTATGATCTATCAGCTCGAAATTATCAGTGTGGAATGGTAAAAATTTGACTATCAAAATTAATGTATACTGCAATAAGAACCCCTCCACCGGTTAGATTTGTGTCTGAACAGTACAAACCATCTTACCGGAAGACATTGAAATCCGAGGTAAAAAAACTCGTTACTGTTGGAATCACAATTCAAATTAGTCTCAGTGAGTGCAAAAACATCAAATGGAAGTCTTTGAATTCCTTAGAGTTCTTAGTCCCCTTACGTTCTGGTAGTAGAGGGACAAGCGTTGAAGTTTTTGGTACTGCAATGTTATTGTAATTTTTATTTTTCGGAAATCGACAAATTCTTTAAGATAAGTTGTTTCAACTAAAGCAATTCACACCGAGCCAATAAGTGATCTCATAATAAACGGATTTATTGCAGTTTACCACCGCTTCATACGCAGACAAGGTAAGCTTTCCCGCATCTATAGTGATAATGGCACGTATTCTGGCCAACATAATTTTAAAGGATTGTCGAGAGTAATATAGGTCTTTACCGCACTTTGGGGGACTGTGAGAGGCAGTTGCAAAATCAATCAAAAACACCTTAAATGGACGGTCGGTGATTCCAAATTATCCTTTGAAGAATTGTCAATGTTGCTTGTCGAGATTGAAGTATGTTTAAATTCCAGGCCTTTGTGCCCTTTTACTGATGGCATAGAAGCTCTAGAGCTCTAACGTCGGGAAACTGAAAGGTAGAAGTTAGTAGCAAAGCTAGGCGAAGCAATTTGGAGAAATTGGATACCGGAATATCTTCCTACGAGAGTTAGTGTTGATAAAAGAGACGAAACTCCCGCCTACGCCATGGACATTAGGCAGGGTAACGGATACTTCCTTAGAGGAGGATTATTTTGTCACGGTTGTAAAATTATAGGTGGAAAATGGCAAGGAAGTGAAACGGCCTATTAAAAAAATCAGCGTGCTACCCATTAAAAATCAAGAGAAATTATCGCTGATGAGGGTGCTGGTACTAGATCATTAGAACAACAAATCCCGAGAAGGTCTTTACAGTAGTCAGTTCAGTATTTAGGGTGATACTATTTAGCATCATAACATCGACAAATAGTAATACAGAAGAAGGAGTGAAGCTGACCCTATTAGCAGACAGCACAGAAATTTATTTCGAAGAGATATCGAAGGTACGTACAGCTTACTCTATCCGAATAGAACTTATAATCCATTATGATTTGAAATCTCATTGGGGAGAGTTATTGGAGTTTCAGCAATCAGTCGACATAAGTTAAAAATAATCTGCAATTAATAAAGCTGCACCCACTATGTCAACGAATTGGGGTTTTAGCCGAACCATATTCAAAGATCAATCGTCAAAATGAAGCAATCTTGTCATCAGCGGAGTTCGAAAAGAGGTTATATTGATGTATATGATTGTTGGCCCTTGATCTCTTTTGCGTTTTAGATATTCGATCTGCGGCTGCCTATGATGAACAAATAGAGCAAGTTCAAAATAATGCAGAGTATGAGCTTAACAAAAACGTGAGAAACGTGAGAAAGTAAACGTGCAACTCAGTCAAGTATAGCACTTAATTTAGTCAGTGACACTAAATTATGGCTAACCGCGAATGGAAATATAAATCGACATATTTAGAATTTGGCCCTCTAATACTATAAAATTTAGATAGTTTTATCATCTACCTACATCCAGGACCTTGAAAAATTATATTTACATTTTATAGCATTGTTAATGTTTTATAAATTGTTAAGTATGCAAGACGTACGCGGTAGTTATGATTAGCGTATCATCTTTGTTTAGCGGTAATTCCAAAACTAAATAATTGATCATGACTAAAGTTAATGTTTCAAAATGAATGATTGATTATTGATTGTCGTATATGGTATATACCTATAGTCAAATGATTTGTATTAATATGCATACAACCTGGTAGATGATGTGATACCTGGCTGCAGATGTGGTGATTATGTTTTGTTTGATGTGCGCTCGATTGTGGATTATGTAACCCTTAATTAAATTAATTAAATAAATTATAATATTTTAGATTTTGATCGAATGCATTTCAATCCGATGTTTGTTGCATATATATGTAGGTAAATTATTTTGCCCTAGAAACAAAAAATGATAATCGCACATTTTTATAAACTCAGAATTAATGTGTGGCAAAAGATGAATAGTAATTTACTTAAACACAAAACAAAAAATAATTCTACATTTTAATTAAAAGGTAAAAATTATTTTAATTTTGTGATCGTGAATTTAATTAACAATTTAATTTTTACTGTGCTGTGTGGTTGAGGAGATTTACTCAGTGTACCCATTATACCGCGACATGGTGGGAGTAATTTGATTAAAATTGGTTTTTTGTTTGATTTGTAGGTGTTTGGTAATGTGTGTTCTTGAGAAATAAGGAATATTCAATTGAAGAGACAATTAAGCTCGTGGTCATTACTATACGAATTCACTTATGTATAATTAAACGTATAAAGAAGGTGTAGTTGAAAGGTTGAATGTTGAATCTTAATATGTATGTTTACGAAAAAAATCATTACATTTTATGCTAAATACCTTAACTTGATGATCGTTTGTCCTCATTTCTCACGGACTATCTTGATCGTGTGCGCTAAACGACTTAATTTACAAATATAAATTGTCTTATGGATTTTAAAGACACGTTCGATTTTATCGTTTATACGGTAATAGAAATTCATTTCACTTTGTTACTTGTTTTCAGCAGCAGAAGAAATGAAAAATGTGCTATTTAAAATTTATGATTTTCATTTCAACATTTCATTCTATGGCGTCACGATCAAAACTGCAACATATAAAACATAAAACTTAATACATCAATTTCCTAATGTATAAATAACAGAAAACTGCGCTTGCAACAAATCTTCCTAAATGAGACACGACGGAAAGCTACTTTTCCGCGTTTTAGCAGTAGAACAATGTGTAATAAACCATATCTTAGATCAGTTACATAAAATTTATAGGTAAAATCATGAGTGATTACCTCTCAAGTATGTGTATACACTCAAGAACTTAAATTTATCATGACAACAACGAATACATACACATTAATTAGTAACCGCATCACATAACAAACGGCATTACTTCCGCATACAAATTAAGAATAAGATTAGCAACCGAGTACCGTATTCGTGGAGTGTTTCAAAGCTTCCGCAAATATTTAACCAAAATTCACATCAAATTACATTCAATTTGTCTAACAAACAATCATTTTAAGATAAATAAATATTTGCTTAAGCTTAAATATTTGTGCTGGGCAAACACTTGAGAAAAATTAAGAAATTTAAGCAATTTGCAAATAATACTGTGGGCAAGAAATAGTAAGACTTTGTTCATAATTTTAAGATTCTTTCATTATTTCTCCAAATCTATTTCGTCCCTCTCAAAGTAATCCCCCGGCCTCAATACACTTGTGCCAACGTTTTTTCCAATCCTCGAAACAGTTGTTAAAGTCAATTTCCGGAATAGCGTAGCGATTTACGTTTAATGTCTTCAATTGACTCAAAACGATTTCCTCGGAGCGGTCGTTTGAGCTTGCTGAACAGCCAGAAGTCACACGGAGCTAAATCAGGCGAATACGGTGGTTGCGGAACGATATGGGTGGAATTTTTGGCGAAAAAATCACGTAAAACCAATGCAGTACGAGAAGGTGCATTATCGTGGTGCAAAAACCAAGAGTTGTCGACCCATAATTCCGGCCTCTTTTTACGAATAGCTTCGCGCAAACGACGCATAACACTCTAATAGTATTCATTGTTGACAGTTTGGCCGGTCGGAAGGAATTCGAAGTGCACCACACCTCGATAATCGAAGAAAACTGTTAACATCACATTGATTTTCGACTTGCTTTGATGTGGTTTTTGCAGCTTCGGCTCATCTTTGGCACGATATTCGGCCGATTGATCGTCTGTTTCCGGGTCGTAAGCATAGATCCAAAACTCCTCGCCAGTTATAATACGTTTCATGACATCCTGGTAGTCGGAAAGCATTGTTTCACAGACGTCAGGATCAAACTCCGTAACTGTCATACTTTGAAAATTATCAAAAAAATTTGAGATAACTGATGAGCAGAAAGACAAAGAATGGCAATGTTCAAATTGCTGGGTAAAGCGTTTAAACATTTACTTAAAATTGACTCGATTACGATTTTACACAGAGCGGAAGTTCCATTTTCACATAATAGGTGCACAACTCAATTTCCGGGTTTTTTTTGACAAATGAAAAATTTCAATAGGAATATAATAAATGGTTTATTCAAAGTATTGTCCTTTGCTATCTACACATTTTTGAAATCTCTCTGATACATGAATGCCACGACGATAAAACGACGTGTCTTCGAACCGAAGCCATTCATCCAACCAATTTTGCACTTCTTCGAAACTGGTCAAGTGTAGCCCTGCCAAGCCATGCGCCATCGACTGGAACAAGTAATAATTCGAGGGGACCAGAGATCTCAGTGTTTTTATGCTGTCCTGGATGCGATGGCATGGAGTATTGTCGTGCTGCAATATCACTCGTTCGTGTCTCGTGTCCCATTCTGGCCGTTTCTCGAGCAATACATGGTTTATATTGATGAGTTGTTGTCGGTAGCATTGCTCTTTGACAGTTTTGCCCTGTTTCAGCAGCTCCTAGTACACGATTTCTTTATAGTCTCACTAAACGCAGAGCATTGTCTTCTTTCCGAAGCGATTTGGCCGTGCCGTAGATGTTGATGCTTCGCCAGGTGAAAGCTGCGACGTTTTGCGTTTGGAATTCTGAAAAAAGATCCTCTTCTCATCTTACGTAACAATTTGATGCAGGAAGCTCTTTCTTTCATGCCGCGTGAAAGTAAAATTTCGCAAGTGGCTCTTCGATTTTCCAACTGTCTCTCAGTCAATTCATGCGGCACCCATTTTCCCTCCTTTTGAATTTTTCCGATAGTATGTAAACGTTTGGAAATACCTTGAAAGCGAAAACGTGTTTAATTCCTCCGCCAGTTGATCTTGAGTTTGCGTATCATCTTCATCCAATAACGCTTGCAGCTCCTCAATGTCGAAATCGGCACTTCTGGAGTGTTTAAACCAATCTTCACAGGTAGTTTTCGGTGGTGCATGTTCGCCACAGACCTCCTCAAGCAAATGACGTGTTTCAGCTGCATTTTTTTTTTTTCAAGTTGAAGCAGAAAAGCAGAACTTCCCGCAAATGCTGTTTGTTTGTCACAAAACTCGACATTTTCGTTCTAAGAAAATATATTTTTGCGTTTCTGTATGTGCTGGTATTATAACTGGTTCTCGTTAACAACTGTCCACGCTATGAACAATACACAACTTCTGACATAAATGACAACTTGATGTGTCGCTATCACCATCTATGTGTGAAACCCGGAAATTTAGTGCGCACCTGATACATTTGATGGAAATACGATTCTGATTTTTTTACGAAATTCGTAAATGTTTCAAACTGCAGGATTACTGGTAGTTGTACTGTGTTAGGAAATAGGGCATTGTTGCAAATGTTATAATTGATCAAAATTGATCTTTGGATGAGAACCAAAAGTCGAGTAAAAGTCAATTTTAGGAGAAAAATTCGGTAAATTCAAATGTTTTTCAAAAATTATAAGGAAACTGTTCAACGGTTCGCAGCTTTAGTAATAATACAATTTTGTCATTGTCATGTCATGTCATTTATGTGATTCAAAACTTGCAAGAATATCAGAACTGTATGATAATTATTTCAGAATTTTCGAGCTACCACTTAAAAATCAAACAGTTTTGCCACTGTTAGTCAGAGTTTGCCACTGTTAATATAACGCTCTTCCGCCCCCACTATTTATCCCCGGTAATTTATCAATCAGGCTACCCCCAGCTTATTAAAAGATAAAGGGAGTTAATAACTGGCGGTAATGAACCGAGAAGATAAATGAGGGGTGAGAAGAAGTGCAATTGCCGGGAGATAATGTCCTGTTTTGGGGCCCATAGCAGAGAGAGAGAGAGAGAATGCGACCACTATTTCAAAATCTCTGTCAAGCAACCTTTACTTGGGCTAGAAGAAATGCGGGTGGCCGCATGAGTACAGTATACAATTCATTGTAAAATTGAAGAAAACGAGATCATCGCTCCTTATGCCAGTGTCCATCTTCACCCAACAGCAGTACGCTCCTCCTAATCTGAACATAACCGATTATGTAACCTCAAAATTTAGGCTGCCAAATATGTCTCCATCGGGGTAGGGCCAGCAAAATTTTTGAAATCAAAGCGAATAGAAATACACAAATCGTATTATCATAACAACACTGATAAAAACTGATGTTACTTGCGTAAAACTGGAAATATGAGCATAATCAACCAACATAATCAATTATTGGGCTCGTTATAGTTTATAAAGGGTGTTTTTTTAGAGATTCACAATTTAAATAATTTTTTTTGCCTGGAATTTTATGCGGAAGTAATTTTCGCTAATAACTCTCCGAATGTTGTGTTTCAAGTGTTCAATCGTCTCTAGTTTATTGGCGTAGACAAGTGACTTAACATATCCTCAAAAAAATAGTCTAATGGAGTTAGATCACACGATCTCGGTGGCCAATTCACAGGACCATTACGTGAAATTAGTCTTTCATCAAATATTTCTTTGAGTAAATTAATTGTATTCCGCGTTGTGTGGCATGTGGCGTCGTTCTGTTGGAACCACATATCAGCAAGATTTATGCCAGCCAATTGGGGTACAAAACAGTTAGAAATCATTCTATCTATTCTGTCCAGCAATTTTCTCTGGATGTAACGGTGTTTCGGCAAAGGCTTGCGGGTTATCTTCACTCCAAATTCGACAATTCTGTTTATTAACCTACCCATTCAACCAAAAGTGAGCTTCATCGCTGAACAAAATTTAATTCCTGCACAAGTTGAATTTTGTAAGCACGTAAACAAGATTCTTAGATAAAATCTTCCATAAAGTGGATGGTCACATCTCCAGTTGCTGAGAACGACATCGAATTGATTGATTTGGGTCTTTCTCAATGCTACACCACTTGTTCGATACGCACTGTTTGACGTCTTACTGGTTGCGCATTATTATTTAGAGTATTCGTGGTGCGAAATCGAGCCATAGTTAACTGAATTACCCGCTCTGATGGACGATTATGACGGCCGTTTGGCGAACAGAACCATTATTTTGATAAAAAGTTTCAACAATTTGCAAGAGTTGCTCTGGCATGAGTCTATTCATTGTGAAATGGCAACTCAAACTAATAACAACGCAAATGTCAGATGTCAAATCGGTTAACAGTGTTGCCAACTTAAAGATGTGAACCTCTAAAAAAAGATCCTTTACGACTACAACAAATCTAATATATATCATGTCATGTCAATCGTTAATATTTGTTCATAATTCAATAAATTAATCAATAACTGATAAATCAATCAACGTAGCTTAAAACTCAATCAATATATTTTCATGTCGTGTGTCTGTATATGACGATTTTGTGAATAAGAAAATTACCATTCATCTCCAATAAGAAAAACTATTGCAATAAAACATTTTTACGATCACTTAACTCCAACATACAATCTTCCAATATTAATAGCCGTGTATCTTATATAACCATCGTCTTTTAAAGAGATTGTTGTACATAGTTTGTATCTTAATTTGTGTTTGATATTAAAGTAAAAAAAAATGTCAATCAATTCATTAATATTCGCGCGATTTGCATAAACCGAACAAAAGTCGTGTATCATCCATATACTCGTATATGGTCATCACATATGAAGATGCCTAATTAAAATCTATACTCGTCATTTTGTGCGATTTACATAAAAATTTTGTAAGCTCTCAAAAGATAAAACGGAAAATTAATTAAATTTTTTGGCTAAACTAATTAATTCTGCACGATTGGCAATCGATTTTGTGGTGCTGTTGCTAAATCGTTGGAACTGGTTTTTTCTCCAAATTATCAGAATAATTCTTATGCCAAAATTTTTGTATGTATTAAACAGCATATTTTATGCGGTTTTTTATTACATTCGCAATACCAGTTACTGCACACACTTGACATACTTATGTACTTGGGTAATTAACATCAAAGATTTATTTATAGCTCGAACGGTTTAATACCGTCGATGGAAGTTGCAGCGAGCAAATCTTCTTTTTCCAAACCCGCTGAGCGTTATTTATTGATGTATGATGTCTCTCACACAAGGTTCTAACTTTGGTGTTTTGATAGTTCGGACCGGCTTAATGATTTAATTTTGTAATTTTATAACAGAACGTTACGTTTAGCATAAAAACTTCCTATACTCCATTTTTATGGTCAAATTTATCCAATTCTTGGTTCACAAACACACGGTTATGAGAATCAGGACCCTGCGCGCATGCTTACGATATTTGAAGCAAGTTCCACGATCTTTTATAAAGAAAGTAAATTAAATAGCTAATGGGTGATACGGAATATAGATCGGCATTGAATTACATCAACACCGTCCAATTCAAATTCTAAATCAATTGCTTCACTTTTCATAAAATTTAGCTCAATTATGGGAGGCAAAATTTGCCAACCTATACTAGAAAATTGGAGGATAGAGGTAAAATCGATACACACGGAGGTAAAAACCGTAGATCAAATATTAGCTTCAACGTTTCCGCGAGATTTAATTTGAAGCATAAACGTTTGGGAAATATTTCAAATCAGACCCGAATTCAATATGAATGAAATTGCTGAATGTTTCTTTATTGAGAAAGCTGAAATCAGACACCGTACCTTGAACAAATCAAATCTCGATTTAGGGCTACACAAACAACCAAATTTGGAAGCACTAATTTGAACAAACGTAAAATAAACACCGGTGAAGCAACGAGAATAAAGACAAGAGAACGTCCAGTCTCTCCATACGTACAAGACGAGATGGACGCCGAAATTGGTAGAATGCTGACTCTTAGAGTAGGCAGGCTCAACCGAGTGGGCGCACCTCGTGGTATATGTGAAAAACCCCTCTGGGAAGCTGAGGTTTTGCCTAGACGCAAGAAAACTAAACATGGTAACAATTAAAGATACTTACCCTTTGCCATATATAAATCGCATACTTGGCTGACTCAACGGGACGAAATACTTCTCGAGTATCGACTTAAACGACGCCTTTTGGGAAAAATGAACTAGAAACGGCCTCGACATCCAAAACTACTTTTATTGTTCCCGGACGAGGCTTGTACCAACACCGTAGATTGAAATTCGGTTTATGTAATGCGTCTCAAACACTTGCTAGATTAATGGACAAAGTGCTTGATTACGACTTGGAACTCAAAGTGTTTGTGTATTTGGATGATATCATAGTCATGTCACAAACCGTTGAGGATCATTTAAGTCTACTAGAAGTAGTGGCTCGTCGATTATGTAAGGCTGACTTTACGGTTAGTATTATTAAATCGCACTTCTGTCTGAAACAAATCAGGTACCTTGGCTATATTCTGGATGAGTACGGTTTGAGAGTAGACCTCGAAAAGACCAGTGGCATTCTAAACTTGAAGACAACACGAACGATAATGAACATCAGACGAGTCATCGGACTTTCAGGATGGTATAGGCGATTTATACCGGACTTTTAGACAATTTCTGCGCCTATAACGACTCTTTTGTAGAAGAAAGGATAGAAAAAAATTATCTGGACAGCGGAGGCTCAGGCTGTATTTATTTTATTGAAATCTAGATTGGTAGCAGTCCCAATTTTAGCGAACCCCTCATTTAGCAAAGAATTCACTTCATTGTAGCAGTCTTTTCTCAAGGGGAAGGTCATGAGGAGCGTGTAATCACTTTCATGAGTGATAAATTGACATTTAATTGGGTGTCTTGCTGTAGTCCTTGCGATAGAGAAGTTTAGGCCATATGGAGGAATTCCTTACGAATGTGAAGAAAATGCTAATCTTTTACCTGATATTACCTGAGTAAGACGGAACATTATCGAAGATTAGAGTTTTCTTGGATGTATTTATTAAATCCTATTAAAATTAATTGAAAATAATAATTAACCGCTTTATATCGACTAGTTACTTAAATTTTTGATTTGATTCAAAGATATATGTATTTAAAATTCTCAAGATGCTCATATTTAGACATCGAAAACAAATAGTGTTCATAATTCTAACCAACAAGTTATACAATATAGTAGATAAAACAATCTTTACGGAATTCACGAAAAAAAGTTATCACTAGAGATCTTAACAAAACCTCAGATATATAAGGTGTAAGCTAGAATCCATATCAGTTAGGTAAAATAATCTGAAGATAGACATTTAGCGGTGGGGACAATTTATACAATTTTATATTATGACCAAATATAATAAAAAATGATAGGACAACTAAGATATCCCCACAGATCTCAACACAACCTCAGGTATATGGGGTATTAGATGGGAACCTTATCAGTTAGAAAAATTTATCAGGAGCTTCCCATCCAGGGGTGGGAACAGTTTAGAGGTTTTTGTATTATGACCAAATATAACAAAAATTCTTAAACCACATGAGATATCCCTAGAGATCTTAACACAACTTCAGGTATATGGGGTGTTAGTTGGAGGCCTTGTCAGTTAAAAAATATATTCAGTTGCGCCCCATCCAGGGGAGGGGACATTTAATAAAAGTTTGTATTATGACCAAATATAATAAAAATGATTAGGCGAACTGAGATATCCCTAGAGATCTTAACACAACTTCAGGTATATGGGGTGTTAGTCGGAGGCCTTGTCGGTTAAAAAATATATTCAGTTGCTCCCCATCCAGGGGAGGGGACATTTAATAAAAGTTTGTATTATGACCAAATATAATAAAAATGATTAGGCGAACTGTGATATCCCTAGAGATCTTAACACAACCTCATGTGTGTGAGGTGTTAGAAGAGGACTATGATTATCAGAAGAAATATTCAAGAGCTCCCCATCCAGGGGTGGAAACAATTCATACAATTTAGTATTATGACCAAATATAATAAAAATTGATAGGCCAACTGAGATATCCCCAGAGATCTTAACACAACCTCAGGTATATGGGGTATTAGATGGGAACCATGTCAGTTATAAAAAATTATCAGAAGCCTCCCATCCAGGGGTTGGAACAGTTTAGAGGTTTTGTATTATGTCCAAATATAACAAAAATTCTTAAACCAACTGAGATATCCTTAGAGTTCTTAACACAACCTCAGGTATATGAAGACCATGTCAGTTAAAAAATATATTCAGTTGCTCTACATCCAGGGAAATGTCCCCTCTCCTGGATGAGGAGCAACAGCATATATATTGAATCTGACATCGTCTCCAACTAATACTCCATATACCTGATGTTGTGTTAAGATCTCTGGGGATATCTCAGTTGGCCTATCAATTTTTATTATATTTGGTCATAATACTAAATTGTATGAAATGTTTCCACCCCTGGATGGGGAGCTCCTGAATATTTTTTCTAATAACTATGGTCCCCTTCTAACACCTCATATGCATGAGGTTGTGTTAAGATCTCTAAGGATATCTCAGTTGGCCTAAACATTTTTATTATATTTGGTCATAATACAAAATTTTATTGAATGTCCCCTCCCCATATACCTGAGGTTGTGTTAAAATCTATAGGGATATCTCATGTGGTTTAAAAAATTTTGTTATATTTGGTCGTACTACAAAATCCTCTAAACTGTTCCCACCCCTGGATGGGAGGCTCCTGATAATTTTTTATAGCTGACATGGTTCCCAACTAACACCCCATATACCTGAAGTTGTGTTAAGATCTCTGGGGATATCTCAGTTGGCCTATCAATTTTTATTATATTTGGTCATAATGCTAAAATGTATGAATTGTTTCCACCCCTGGATGGGGAGCTCCTGAATATGTCTTCTAATAACTATGATCCCCTGGATGATAAGTAACTGAATATATTTTTTAACTAACATGGTCTCCAACTAACACGCCAAATACCTGAGGTAGCGTTAAGAACTCTAGGGTTACCTCAGTATACCATTTCTAAAATAGGATTTAAAAAATAGGAGTTCCCTGGCTTTGGAGCTTGATATTATTTTTCTAATTTTTTTACTCTTGGGTGCTAAAATTTTCCACAGTTGCATTTTTTTTCTTCATCCGGAACAAGAAAATGAGTGCCACACCAGAGGTAGCTGCTCAAGTGGTTGCACTAACTGATGCGGAGTAGAACCAAAACGAAGTGGCTCAACAACTAAATTTGAGCCGATTCTCCGTTCGTCGAGTGTAGCAGAGATACGAGATTGATATTAAGAATACGAAATTGATCCCAGACCACCGGCTAGGCTGCCTTCAGTTTGCTCGAGAGCATTTGGATTTTACAGAAGAACAATGGAGAAAAGTCCTGTTCTCTGACGAGTGCAGGATGTGTTTACATGGCAACGATGGACGAAGAAGTACAGAAGATCAGGAGAGCAATTTTCATAATGTTGTATTGAAGAACGTGTCTCGTATGGTGGTGGATCATGCACGTTCTGAGCAGGTATGTCACTGGATGCGAAGACAGATCTTGTGTTCATCTCTGGAGCGAATACTGGCCGCCGATCAAGTAAAGTGACTTCTCAACGGTACATTGAGGAAATACTCGAGGACTACGTCGTACCTTTTGCCGGGTTTGTTGGTGAAAACTTCCTGTTCATGCAGCTCGAAGCCTGGACCTCAATCCCGATTGAACATTTATGAGACGAACTGAAAAATTGAGTTCGAGCCAAAGTTATTGCTCCAATGAGTCTCCAGGACCTGCAACAGGCGATCACAGACGAACGGGAGGCGATACTTCAAGATTTGGTTAAAACTTTGGTGAAATCATAGAAACATTGAATGTAAGCTGTTATTCGGGCTGGGGAAGCGAATGCACCTTATTAATAAAAATATTGTTTTTATCGATTTCCTTGTTTTAATTCGATTTTTACTAATAATGTTCATGCTGACAAATTCACAAAAAAAACGTGTACTTCAGATGTTGACCTCAAAACTCACTTTGTTCGCACGGTATAAGTACAAAAAAAGTACCACTGGATAGGTGCTGAAACAGACTTTGAATCTGCATTCTGGATAATTAAACAAACATTGGATTTTTGAACTTTTGCTGAAAATTGATCAATGTGCGTATTTTTTGCCCCCAAGTGTATTGCCACACATAGTTTACCCGAGTATGAATTAAAATTTCTCCGGTTATCTCATTTGATTTCAATAATTCTTCCTTATGTAGTTCAGTGTGTAGTGTTTGTTACTAATCTGCCTCGGATACTTATTTTATAGTTATTTTTGTAAAACTTTTATTAACCGCAATATTCGTGTTAGTGAATATTGATTAATGAAATGGTAATGATATTTTAATTTCGTTCGGTTTTTTTTAAAGATAACTGCAAAATAGTTAAAATAATGTAAGTTATGTCATTTCCGCTTTGTACAGGTGTCATTTTGATATGCACCAACACATATAAACGTTTAGCATAGACTTAGTAAAAACTTCACACTGCTGTATAAACATGTGAAGTTTCTGCTAATTTTTTTACTAGTAAAACTTTAGCAGTAACTTCACATGCATGAATTCCTTACCAAATTGAAGGAATGCGGCTTCTAGTTTGGCCAGATGGGCCATGAGTTTTCAACAATACGACTTTAAATTGAGCCAGCGAAAGGGACAGTTAAACGTTGTTCCTGATACCCTTTCGCGAGCAGTGGAGGAATTGGAGGTTAAAAATGAGAATAATAATGATGAGACCTACGAAAACGTAATGAAGGGTATTCAGGAATCTCCACATAAATTTTCAAACTTTCAGATCAGAGGGTAATCTGTATAAATATGTGTAGGTCAAAAGTGGGTTCTGGCCTGTAGGCTCACCTCTGGAAATGATTAAAAAATGGCATCATGATGAACTGCTTGCTTCGCACATAGGATTTGCGAAAAAATTGCAACGGGCCAAAGGGTATTGTTGTTAGCCCAGACCATCCTGGCCATACAACGTTAGAAAATAAAAAACTTCCAAACGTGGGAGAGCTGTCAACTCAACAAATACCGGAGCGAGATATCACGTGTGCCAATGGGTTTACCGACCATGGCAGATGATTGCAATGGGTTATATGGGCGCTCTAAACGAGGAAACCAATATCATTTAGTTGTTACTGATATTTTCTCAAAATTCACCATGCTTAAACCAATGCGTAGCGCAGAGACGAGATCATCCCCAAACTAATCCGGCTGAGCGGATAAATCGATGTACACTCTCCGCCATCAGGTATTATTTGATGGATGACCAAAGGGAATGGGAAGAACTTGTTGAGAAAATAGAATGCGCGCTCAGAATTGGGGTATATTGTACTTCATGTTCACTGTACTTCGTCCACTTCGGTCGGAACATGGATCTAAGTACTTCACCAGCACAAGACGAGGTGGAAAAAGATCCAAGTGAGGCTATCGATGGCCAGCATAAACGGATGGAAATGATTTTCAATAACGTGCAGGAGAACCTTGAGAAGGTACACGATAGGTATTCACACAAGTAGTACCAACTATCAACATCTACGAGCTGAAAAATATGGATGGGAAATACCAATGAGGTTCTTAGGAGTTTGTTTCGACGATAGTAGTTGGTGCAAACGTTGATTATTATTTTTCTTCCATTTATTACGGATGTTATGGGACAAAAGGACAAAACAAAAATTAATCAATATAGAAACCCGCTGACTTTTGCTAATTCTTATTCATTTATTTGACGAAGCGTTTTCATCGGCTAATGCAAGAGGTAAAAGTTTAGTATTCTATGATATAGTAAGTCAATTAGTTATATTGAACTTAAGTCATCATTAAGATTTAGATTAAGGATAAATTTCCTCGCGATACTCACGAAAAATAGAAGAACAGGAACAAGAACAAGGCTGATAAATGTAGAGATGAGCAGTTCACAACGCTGCATTGGGTAATAAATTTGCCAAGCTCCCCAAACCCTATTCGTTCAATTTTCCGAACCATGCCTAATTTTCTCCACCACAATCATACGGCTTGCCGGCTGTTGTAAGGTTCTACAATTAATAAATCGGGCAACACAAATAACACCAAGCGATGGTGAGGCATTCTCCCACAATGACCCAAAATAATGTTATTGGGGCTAGATGATTGGTGCTCGGTCTCTTTCCTGCCACATGGAAGCGACGTAAGTGCAAAGAACAAGATAGTTTAAAAGGAATACCGAGTGGAATTATATGGCAAACAAAACATGCTGGTATGTCCTTTTTTATGGTAATATTTTGTTTCTGAGAAAGCCTCAAACCGTTATATTATCAAGGTAAGTGAGTGTGCAATGAAACAAGTGTACCTTATTCGGATGTGCTAAATCCATGTGGTGGCAGCTATTTTCACAGAGCCTACATATACAGAAAATTCTGCACGATAAACGCAACGATATCGGCCATAAAAACAAAGAGGGTTTCTGCAGTAGTGCACTCAATGTAGAGAGCTCCAACAACCAAGACGGAAAGAATCGCGCCGACAAAAACTTCGAAATTACTGACTTAACTAAACTGCCGTTAATTTGTACTAGTGATTTGATAGTTGTCGCTGTATTCCTAAAACGTACTGTGCCATTATTTAATCTTAAATTGCGTACAAAATTGTTCATTCACCAGCATAGATATTAAACATTCCGACAATTGATAAACTTCAAATTAAATTTGCGGATTAGAATAAAACTACCTAACTTTATATTAGTGTAGTCAGTAATTTAGTCGATAAAATTTTTATCACGCATTCAGTATTACAGTTTTAATGCCTGCCAGTTTTAATGCCGTGTGCCTGACGTTTAATATTTTGTCTAAATTTCCGACTATATTAATGGTTAGTTCATACCAGTTATTAATAGATGTCGCTAATATCTATATACCACCATGACCATACCGTGCATGACATTTAGTCCTAAACTGAAAACTTAGATCAGATTTAACAATCGCTGATTATAAAAGATTGTGGAGTTTGAAATTTTTTAATTTATTTATCAATTTTTAATTATACAACGGACGAAATTTTCATTCTGCCATCTATGAACGAATGGAGTAAACTAATCAAACTAACCAATTCAGTTAGTCGAAAATTTAGACAATCAAATCTGTGCAGGCATAAACAGTATAAAAACAAATATTTTCTGTACAAGTCGTATAACAAAAATAGAATATTTGATTGAAAACCATAATTAAGAATTTACAGTGCCATCTCTATAAACATTCGAACCATTTATATTTTGCTGACATCTTTTGAAAATTGGTCAAACTAAAAAAATATGAAGTTGGATTGGATTATAAACATTTTGTTCATTGAACTGAACTATTTCATATATAAATTAATTTAACAGTTCAGTCAAATGATAGAACTCGACGCTAAATAAAATCGGGCCAGTTGGAAAGTAAAGGGTGTTTTTTTAAGAGGTTGCCGATTTTTTTTGAATAAAACACATATAAAATTATGAAATGACCAAAATTTTTTTTTATTTGGTAGATAATTTTTTGGCATTTAACATTTAAACACAATTTCTGGCATATGGCTACCACGACTATTTTTCACAAATGTCATTCTGGAGGTCCAATTTTCCAGCACTTTTTCAAGCATTTGAGGGCGTATGTCAGCAATGACACGTTGAATATTGGTTTCCAAAGCGTCAATCGATTGAGGTTTATCCACATAAACCAATGACTTCACGTATCCCCACAAAAAGTAATCGAGTGGCGTCAAATCGCACGAACGCGGAGGCCAATTCACCGGACCATTTCTCGAAATAATGTTGTCGTTGAAAGTTTCTTTCAATAAGTCGATTGTTTCACGTGCTGTATGGCAAGTGGCACCATCTTGTTGAAACCACATTTCATTCATATCCATATCTTCAAGATTTGACAACAAAAACTCATTTAACATGGTTCTGTATCGATTTCCATTCACGGTAACGCGTCGTCCTTCCTCATTTTTAAAGAAATATGGACCGATGATCCCACCAGCCCATAGACCGCACCAAACAGTACATTTATCAGGATGCATTGGTAATTCTAGAACGGCGTGTGGATTATCTTTGCTCCAAATGCGACAATTTTGTTTGTTGACGTATCCATTTAACCAAAAATGCGCCTCATCACTGAAGAGAATTTTACGGTAAAAAAATGGATCTTCGTTCAATTGATTTAACGACCAATCGCTGAATTCACGGCGCAAACGATGGTCGTGTGGCTTTAATTCTTGCACCAATTGAATTTTGTATGGCACCAAACCCAAATCTTTACGTAAAATTTTCCATAAAGTCGATGGACAAAGTCCAATTTGCTGAGCACGACGACGAATCGATAAATTGTCGTTTTCTTTGACACTGGCCTCAACGACAGCAATATTTTCTTCTGTACGAACTCTTCTCATTCTTGTCGGTGGCTTGGCATCCAAAAGAGTGAATGTAGACCGAAATTTGGTAATTACGTTCTTTATGGTGGTCTCTGACGGACGATTATGTGCACCATAAAATTCACGAAGTGCTCTATAAACATTTTTAATTGAACACTGATTTTGAAAATAAATTTCCACGATTTGAAAACGTTGTTCTGGAGTTAACCTATTCATAATGATTTGCCAAACAATACTGAGTAGAAATGCCACTTTGAGCTGTCAAAACAACTGTCATAAAATAAAACGACATCTATCGGAAAAACAAACCTCCTAAAAAAACACCCGTTATATACAATATGAATTCATTATCATAGTCGCTCAAAGTTGTGATTGATTTTTAATTGTGGTGGAACTGTATGTGTGTTAACTTGCTAACCGTTTGCTCGATATTGTCCAGTGGCATTTTTCTGGCTTTCCCTGGGAATAGCGAATTGGGAAAAATATTTCCATAGCATTTTTGTTTAAATTGTATTTTTATTGCCTACCGAAGGAATAAATTTGGTGTAAGTGTGGTGTAACTTTGATGTAACTTACGAAACAAAGTAAATTGGGAAACTTTTATTCCACAAAATTTATATAGGGAAAAATATTTCCCCATTTAATTATCTTTCGATAGTACATTGTATAATTAGGAGGAAAAGTACTGCATTCCCGGACGATAGTGGAAATTGGCGGACGAGGCGATAACCGAGCCGTTATAAGTTTTAGTCATTTACAAGCTGCCGTTCCGGTTGCATTAATTTTAAGAGATGGATGTCGATAAGCAGCATCTACGTAAGCTAAGGAATTGATTAATTCGTCTTTGAGAAGAAGAAATTAAAGTTTTACTGAATGAAAATCCGTGTCAAACTCAAAAAGCTTGCCAGAACAATTACGAGTTACTCAGAAAGTAATATTACTTTGATGGCATGCAATGGGAAAAATACAGAAGGAAAAAAATGGGTTCCTCATAAACTGTCGGAAGAAAATAAAACCGAAGAGTTGACATCTGCATGAATTTGCTTTCTCGCTACAAAAGATATAATTTTTTGCACAAAATCATTGCGGGCACAAAATTTTTACGATAATCCTAAGCGCAGAAAACCATGGTTGAATAAATGAATATTCATGCCAATAAAGTGTTACGGTGAGTCTGGTGCTTCTGGAACCTGGTTCAAACTGTTACAGCTGAACGTAATTTAGTCAGCGTTGGAGTTGATCCATTTACTAACGAATAAGTTATGTGATTTAGTATCTAAATATAAATTCTTTAGCCCCTAGAATAATTAGACAATTATCTAATATAGTAGCCAAACAGCAACTTTATCAGACCGGCTAACATAAAGAGATAATAATAAAAAAATTGGGGTTTCAATGTCATTTCCTTGGTTGTTGACGTTGTCTACATTGTTGACGTTTTATACATAGTTGACGTTTTATACATTGTTTACGTCATGGACGCAAAAAATCGCTACGTAATCTAGATTATATTGCGTTATCTTCCTCACCCATCCCTGGCTCTGATTCTACGAGAAATATTTTGGCAATTATCCTACCTCAATTATCTAAGGCGGTTACAGGTTTTTCGACTTTACCTAAATTTGTAGGAGTTAATCAACTGTTCCCCTGACCCCAATGATAGCTTCCGCCAGATTGACAAACGGCTGAAGCTAAGTTTTTAAAGACCAGCATTATTGATGCCTTTGCTCGGTTTTTAGTGTCGCCTTAGAGAATAGATCTATTATCACCGCAGTAGGTCTCAGAATTGCAAGAGAACCGAACTCTCCCTTTTTATTTGATAACAGATTATGCCTCGCGTAATATAGACAAATACGGCTACATGGTCCATGCGCCTGGTATTTGGATACACAGTTAGGGACTGAGCTAGTTTTATTATGAGCCCCTAGCCTAGCCGATCATCAGCGGAGCACCAACGCGGAGATGTGAATTAAAGCAATCATATTCAGTTATTCGGATTCAGATGAAATAACTCGCATACGAACTATTTTCAAATACATATGTCTGTTCCAAAGCCCGGATGGTATCTAGGAAAGTTATGTACTACTGCGAGAAGCGAGAGAGATCAAGTGATTCTCTTGAGAATGCAACATCATCGGATTCATTAATACGAACCGGATTGAGGTTTATAGTCAATCCAGTTCGTTAAGAACATTTCCAACAACCACCAGCTGAAAGAAAATACACTGCGGAATCGTAAAGGATACACAATTCCCAGAATAGAGGATACAAATAAGCATCACACCAAACCATGACCACAACATTTAATAAATTGTTACCCACAATACGCGGATTTAAAACATACAAATTTGCTCAAACTATCATCAAACAATATTACTAATCACCGCTGAATTCTAATCAATTATGCATCGTGCTTTATAATTAAATTTAACATCAGGCATGTTTATCAATCACTCGAAACCACAAAATAATTAATTAACGTCTTTTGATGTACACCATACCAGGGCACGCCTCCCCACATATTATGTTTATGTTGTATACAGGAAATCAATTAAACACTTCTACTTGATGCCAATCAAATCTAACGTCATCGCGCAAGATTATCGTGCTTGTAAACGAATCGTGTAACTGCCAAAACAAATTGCTCCGGATTTTTTCCTATCGAAATTTCAATGTCAAGTACGAAATAGACTGCGCTGTATCATCATCATCATCATCATCATCATCTTCATCATAATTAGAGATGTTTAACAGGTGTTTGACTTGATCGGTTCAATTTTTTAATTAAGATGAAGCAGCAATGTTTTCCGTTTTAATTGATTTCAACAACTTCTTGTCAAAATATTTGATCGACTAATTGAAATTGCGTGAGCTTATGTAACATAACATCGTATCCCAGAACTATTCCTAATGATGAGGTAATCATTTATATTACCAATTCTTTCTTCACACAAAACACATTAACGAAAGACGATAAATCTCAATATTCATTAAGGTAGATTCTATGATTAGAACTACCGTTTCCATTGAATATAAACCTGTGGCGAAACTATTAAGAAATATTATTAGGTAATTTGAATTAATCATGTTGCGGATCCGTTTGTTCTTGCCTGCCTATATATCGCCGAAAGTTCTTTAAACTCTTTGGAGTCTGGACGCAATAAATGTGTTGCCCACCTCATCTTCTTAAAATAGTAAGAGATTAGTGTGGCTTACGAGTCTCTAATTTTTATTCCAAAACAAAAGAGATTGATGTCATTCAATTGGATGAAGAGAATGCCAATGCAGTATCAAATCATGACAGCACACCATTTGTTAGGTCATGTTGCAGGCTGACCTACGCTTGTAATAAATTTATATATATAGCGGTTTACTTATATGGCGGTCCGGTTTGGGTTTTAGTTCAAATGTCACATTTTTGCTTATGATTGATTTCGAAAGTGAAAGTGGGAAGTAAATTTATTTATTAAGACGTCTAATAGCCAAAATCTTATAGTTGAGTGATAGCCCACATTTATATATAAACTGTTGTTTGTTGCTGTTCGGGGTCGTCCAAACACAGCGACCTTCGCTTGGTCTTTAAAACAACCAAAATATTAATAAATGCCGCTGTCTAACCAGTTATTGCAATTTATAAATATGAGAGCGCGATGTTGAGAACTAGATTAAGTGTTAATATACAAAAAATCCTGTTATCTAAATTTGAACAAATTATTAACTCTAATCTGACATGTTTATATTAAGTCCTACTATAACTAATTACTTCAAGATAAAAACACATTAATAAATTTAAGGCAATAGCTTATGTACTTCACAATCACCAAAAAACCGGTGAATATTTGAGATGAGAAATATTATGTTAAATTTGACATAACCTTAAAAGTGAACGCTGAATCAGACCATGCAGTTGCAAGAATTAGAGTATTTGTATTTATTATTAAAGTTGCTGGAACCCAAGCAGGTTCCGCACTCAATACGACACTGAGTTCATGGTTCAAAACCGAGAATGAGCTACCTTGAAAATTGGACAATCACCAACGAAATGAATGCTGTCATCATCCTCTCCAATGCAGTTGTCACACAATGAAACTTGAATAAGCCCAATTCGTTTTAAATGAAGTTTAAAATGTCCGTGACCGGTCAAAATAGCGATCTAAACTTTTAGCTATTTCTTCAAAAATAAAGCGTTTTATGTAAACCTAAAATTATGAAGTGCTTTGCCACTCGGCAGATAGTGTAAACAAGCAGGTAGTTAATGGTAATTAATGTAGTTCTTATTAGTTTTAGCTTTCTTACCATAACTAAAGGTCAAGGTGCCGTCGGTTCAGGCTCTACGAATTCCATAAATGAGACTGCGTTAGCTAAAGTTTGAGCTATCTCATTTCCTTCAATATCACAATGAACCGGAAACCCACATAACCAAAACACTATTGCTAGAGCAAAGAAGGTTAATAAAATGGACAGTCTTTGCCCAGTTTGGAAATGGTCAAAGGATTCCATAAGGAATGAACACAGATTTACAATATGTACACAGAATAATATCTTCGTCTGAAATAGTGAGATTAGCTGCGTCAATCGCACAAAATGTGAGTGCAATCATCTCGGCTTGGAATATCATGCAGTTTAGGCCTAGACTCCCCTGTGATCGTAGATCACGTGAAGGACAAAAGATTCCAAAACCCGTTCCAAATTCAGAATGAGATCTATCAGCGAAAAACACTAGCGAACCAAACACCCAGTTATTGAAGTTATGAGACATCCATGAGCCCTCTCGATGGATAAAACACCGAGAAAGAATTATCGAACGAGAATTCTGATAACAATTTGTTTTTAGCCATAATGATTTCTTGTATAGATTAACTATATAAATATTGAAGATTTGTCTATGCCGTGCAATCAAACCGGGGGTATTCCACGCGGAGCAAGCCGTGCAGTGCGGGCAGAAAAAAAATTGTCTTCAACTCAAGTGTAGGATTCGAAGGCATAGCACATATAATAGCGAGGCCCGCCATATCTTGTAAACTGTTAGGTCAGTACCACAGCTTAGACTTTCATTACCATTTTCCTGTATGTGACTTTATCAAAAACTGGCTACCATAGATCCAGTGTGTCAGCTACGGTATTAAACTCAATTTTACCAATTAACGTTTCTGTATGAGTACCTATCTATCTTTAACAACTTTGTTTGCTCTTTCTAAAACCGTGAAGAAGCTTATTATTCAAGATGCCCACAAATTTCATGTTTTCAGTAAAGTCTAATGAAATTAATGGACGTGGGAAATGTCATAATTTTATATTTTAAATAAAGTGGATCATTTCTGTCTTAGGCAGATCAGCTTCTAATCTACATCCATTTGTCTGTTCATTTTGAAACAATTGAGAGGACATTCTGCATTATCTCCTTATATGTGCCTTGGTATTTTCCGAAGACAGGAATAATTACTTTTTTCCATCTCTCTACACTTATAACAGTAAGCCGTTAATTATCTTGTTCCAGAGAAAGGGATATAAATCTCCTCCTTGCGATGTTCATCTGACTTGTTTTATTAGGTGTGCAAGTAGAATCTCTATAATTGTTACAAAGATTAATTATCGAAATATTCGCCATTACTATATATGGTCTTCTGCCATTTAACAGGTAGACGATGAATGCCTTCGCGATAGAAACTTGGTGGTTTGGTCATCGAGCCATTTTTGTACAACTTAAACTTTCGTGAACCGCTGGTCTTTCAAATATGATGACATCGATCTGAATAAGTGGTAATGAGAGGGAGCCAAGTCTGGAGAATATACCGCATGCTGTACAACTTTCCATCCTAAGAAGAAGATAAGTTCTTGGGTTGAGTTTGCTGTATGTGGACGAGCGTTGATTAACAGTTTGACCAGATTCCAGAAGCTGGTGGTAAATGACTCCTTTCCAATCTCACCAGACACATTTTTGCAACTGATGTTGATGGCGGGCCTGAATCCAGCCATGGTTTTCTACGTTTAGGATTATCGTACAAAATCCACTTTTCATCACCCGTAATGTTTTTGTGGAAAAAATTATTTCTTTCGTACCGAGCAAACAAATTCACGCAGATGTCATCTCTTCGGTTTTTGTTTTCTTCGGTGAGTTTATGAGGAACCCATTTTCTTTCGTTCTGTATTTTTCCCATTGCATATGCAATCGAAGTGATATTGCTTGGTGAGAAACTCTTAACTGTTCTGCAACCTCTTTTTGAGTTTGACATGGATTTGCATCCGCAGTAAAACTTTAAGTTCTTCGACTTCAAATTGTTTTACTGCACCTGGACATGGATCGTTCTCAAGACTAAAATTGCCATTACGAAATCTTGCAAACCACTAATGATTCACAAAATGTTCACTCAAAGTCGAATTAATCAATTCCATAGCTTGAGCAGGGTTTTTTTCAATTGAGAACAGAACAGCTTGTAAATGACTGAAACTTATGTCATAAAAACAGCAATGACTTAGCTACATATATCCAAAATGACGGGCGATTTGGATGCGTTCAAATATATTTTAATGCAACCATCTTCAGAGCCGAGTTTTTTCTTGCACACCTAATATAATTTGAACCCAGAAACTCAATGTTGACAATCCTGCTCACTAGCGTCTGACTGTTTACTCAGGGGCCATATCATGTTTTCCGCAGTCAATGTCGTGACTTTTGGATCACAAAACACGATACCTTTCCGCCACTATTTGATATCTAGAAAACTACCGCCAATAAAATGAAAGCGGGCAATATCTAGATCGAGTTTTAAATTTTGTGTACGCAATCGAATCTATAACCTTCAAGTAATGACATGTACACCCAACAAATCTATAGTCAGGTGACATTAAATGAGTAACCGACAAACGTTGCATACCAGCGAACATTACAACGTCCATGGAGCGGTAATTGATTTAAAAATTTGATTTCCCGAACCACTAATACCTGATACAACTGTACGATTATGTTGTCTAGATACCTTTAACCTGCTACAAAATTTCTCTACCACCCAAATTGGCATTGAGTCCCAATCCAATAAAATAAAGCATTCGTGTTCAAACCCATTTACAGTTACAGTATACAGTTGAATAATGTGTTAACATGGGCAATTGTTGCTGTTGATTTCTCCAAGTACTGAGTTAGATGGTTGGATCATCTTGGTGGAGTAACGTGTGGAGTTTTTCCCACAATGTTAGCATCTCGTAAACAATTAAAGTAACGCTAATCTGACTTGGTATTGCCGGCGCAAGGTTACCGTGAAATTCTAGAACTTGTCACATTCCAACAAAAGGTGTTCGACATGACATGTTGGACAGCTAATCGGTTCTGTGGTAACGTGAACCTTTGTTACTTTGGGATTTGATGAAAGTTTAGTTGTAACTGATCTCAATTAGTTTAAAGCATCTAAATGATTTAACAAAAATTTAAAGAATCGCGTCCTAAATTGGGAAGTCATTTTCACATAATGCTTGCACTCATATTGCCCGAGATTCTCCCTCTAATTGTTCTATTAAAATATAAATCAACCATACGTCTCTGGATTCAGCAGCTATTTCCAGTGTCTTTAATCTCCTTAGTGGTGTTGGCCCGCTAAATAGTTGGTTGCCCAATACTATAACTTTATTGTGTGTTTTTTCAGTCATATCACGCGCACAGCTTGCGGAACACTTGTTCGGAATATCAAAAATATTTTGATTCAGTGATGGAAATCTGTTTCAAAAGATTGGGTACATCGTTCTTCAAGAACCGGTTTAGGTATTGGAAGTTTCGCGCCGGTGACAAATTATTATTCTCATAAAATGTTTACACATCTAAGCCATAAAATGATTGCCACTCCGAATAGTCACCGATATCTATTTGCGGCAATCGAACATCAATTTTATGCGTCAGCATTTTTCCCATTCAAGAACAGCAAAACAAAACTAAGTTGACAACGATTCCAACCACTTCTAGTATTGCAAAATATACAATTCCGTTTATGATCAACTTCCAATCGACGATCCCCACAAACTCCATAATGGAGCACTAAAGCTTTCAACAACCGCACGTTATCCGAACAAATAACGTGGAGGATCAACGAAAAATTATAAAAACTGCTGATGGACGCTCCAAATTCATTACAAAACATATAACGAATACATGACTGCGAATAGAATCTATTCAGCTCTGCTGATAAACATTGAAAATACGAGGTTTAAGATAGGTATCGCAACATCAAATACATAACTAAATATAAGTTTTCATTAATGCAGCAACGCTACTCGCAAGGAATCTGGAGAGTTAAAAATGGGAACCAACAATTATCTTCAGCTCTTACGAAATTATTTTTACGTGCTCGCATAGGACGTGGCGCCAAAAGCTTTACTACTACACTTCTATGTACAACTGGATAAGCATTGAAATTTTGTTTTACAATTTTCAGTTTAACGTACACCAGTTGCGGTCAAACTTTCGCGATTTCCGCGTCATTTCTATCATGTATAAAGCTATGGATATTGAAATTTGAACAGCTTCTAGCTTGGAGTTTTCAGAATAAAACAGCATAGAGTTGTAGATCATAATTTTATGTAGATCTCTTTGAGACACACCTTTTCCTTTTTGGAACCTCCAAGAATTCCGCACTAAGAACTAACCATGACCTAAAATAAGATGTTATCCAGATTATTGCCCAGAGATGAATGTGTGTTGTTAAAGATCCGAATGCAATGACTTTCAGACTTATGTCAATAAGTGCATATGTCAATAAATTAATAAACAAGCCTTGTGCAAGGTGAATTTATCATGAAGATAAATTTAAAGAACTTAAGCTATGGAACGAAAATTCTATCCTATAGTAATACTTGCTCAAAATCCACAAATCTAACAAAAATAAAAAATTGGGTTTCTTAACAAAATTTGATGTAATAATCTTAGAGCAGCGTAGTTGGGATAAACGGAAATGAGAGAAGAATCAGGCGTTAGTTTCTAGTTTTACTTCACTTGGTGATGATACTGAATGAAGGTAACAAACCAACTTTTCTGACTAAGGGTGTCAGAAGCAGAAAGAAATTGAAATTATTCTTGTGGTTTAATTGAGAAGGTCATCAACTCTCTCTGATCAGTGTTAGTTTTAGAGTAATGCAAGAACCACAGTCACCAGTCATTTCTTTAAAAAGGAATAATATACTCTTATGGGAAAATCTGCCGTCTTATAAAACCGAAAATAATTGAGATACCCTGATCGACTAACGAGCCAGGTAAAATACCTAACTACCTAAATTTTGCTGTAAAAAAATATTTCAAAAAATTTATAAAATTCAAATACATATATGTTTGGAAGTAGCCTTTGGCGACTGGTAAGCTCAAAAGAGCTTTCAATGGCGATTGTATAATCACTATAGGAACTCTATAGAAGTTATATGAAACTTTTAGAATAAGAATCAGGCAGGAAGCTTTATAGAGAATTTATTAGCTTAGAATTTCTCAAGAAATTGGGGTCTAAAAATAGTAGAAGAAAATGTTTCCATCGACCACAATTCAAATCCTAGAGACCGGCAACTGGCCACTAAGGTGGTGACTGGAGAAATATTACGACGGAGATATTTTTCAAGAATTGAAATTTTCCCTAGAGTGAGGAGATTTTATAATTAACATCGGTTAGCAAGGGTTCTCAACAGACTAAAATTCTGTTTTCGCCCAAAATTATTGTTCTACTTGAAATTATCTAGCCAGCGCAACAGAAAAATTACCGCAAAGAAACCAAATTTAAAATACGAAAAACAAATTGACAAGTTCCTGTCGAAGGCTTTTTGAAGGCAGAATAAGTAGAAACCGAGCTCTATTTCTATCACTTGGTTCTCTTGACAGCCATGACTAATGAGAATCTAGAACAGATTGCACAGTTGATTTTTCCTCAGTGACAGTGTGTATCGGGTCTCACCTAGAACCGACCCTGTGAGATATTATAATATTTCTCCTCACGATAGATACATAGTACATAAGTCACAGTTGCTCTGCTTGGTTACAAACAAAGTTTTAAACAGCTTCGTGCCCTTTCTAGAGGTCTACAGAGCTACTAGTTGGCATCCAATTTGTTCTAATAAAGCTTGCTAAGAAGTCAACAGACTCATTGATCTCAATGTTATAATGAGAAACAACCAACAGCCAAACCTCTACTACTGAAAAAAAGGTTAATAAAATGAAAATTTTTATAATCCTTGGTCAATTTGGGAACATTATCCAATGATTTGAGCTAGGCCTTACTACCCATAATGTGTGAGAGCTATCAATTCAGCCTAAAAAAACAGTATACAAAATATCCAGACTACCAGAGCCCCTTAGGAGCAACGATAAGTCCCTACCTAAAATTTCAGTTCAGAAAGGTCGAAGTGTTGAAGTGTTAGTGGTTGACCCATGAGTTCTGCGAGCCGACATGCGGCCATAATAATGTTAATTTACATCACCGATTGTAAGTAATCAGATGATGAATTGGCGCATTATATAACTTCTGTTCTGTGTTTTTATTGGTTTAAGTAGAAAGATCCGGTTCAATAATAGAAATACATAATTTACCTGAACTAATGTGATTATTTGCAATTGGGCCTCGATCCAATTAGCATAAACCAATGACTGACATCATTTATTAGTTATAAATCGCTGGCATAGTGCCATCACCAAGATATTATTGCATTTACATATTTAACACGATAACACCATACACTGCATATCATTAACTATTGCTACCTATACGTAAATATTTTGACGTGGTAATCATAAAAATCATAATTACACATATTTTGTGATATTTAGCGAAAGGTTAAAGTGCGCTATAAACAATGGTAAATCTCGTGGCCTCGCTCAAATATAAGCAATATTACTAATTTATGTTTTATACAGCGGCATTCAATCAACTGCACTTTAGATAAATATTTGATCTCTGATACTATATTAGTGTTAAACACTTAACGTCACATACAATGAAAAAGGGCATACCAAAGTATTACCACGGTTCTTAATATCCTGTTGATTTCGTAGAATTACCATAGAATGATTAATAGCGTATATTGATCTTTAGTCGTTTAGGGTAAATCCAAAATATGATTTATTTTAAAATGAAATTGAAGAAACGGCCGCCCACCAATCTTCTCTTATTGTTTTATATTAAATATAATTTATATCCAACATTGGTAATTAAATCAATCAATTTCCCACTTCATTGTGTCTATATTTAGCAGGGTATTAATCTAATATCGACCATCAAACATATTTGAAATAGTTCCAAATCATCGTTGCCCTTGAATTAGCTGATCGTTTACCAACTATATGTAAAATTTGGTGTAGATTTCATAACCCACACTTGACCAGGATGATTCCTTAGTTGGTGATATCACTTTCATTTTTTTGCAGGAATGAGAATCGACAAGCCAAACAAGTTGAAAGTAAACTACTTTTGCAATAAATATGCGAACCGGAAGTTAAACCGAGTTCAATAATTTTATGATCATAAGTGTATACGTTACCAGAGACCTAAATACATTCTTCGAGAAGACTTGTTTAATAGTTAAAGTGGAAATGGATAACCATCTTAAAACATTGACGTCATTGATACATCGAATAACATAAACCATCGTATATGATTGTCATATAGGTTTATGCAAATTTAAAGTTAATCATATTATCTGCAAACAAGCTCTGAAATAAATTAACTCCATTCCTGTTCTTCTGACAATTTTATATACGACAACCCGTTTCTTGACAAAATTTTGAAACCAGAAAAATAAATTTGTGAAAGATTTGTATGCAAATTAAAATATACTAAAGAAACATAACCAGCACAGGGTGTCCCACTACTCGGTATGTAAGGGTCAAAATAATTATTGCAAGTTGCTAGCCAACAGTTGTGCACGGCATCATTAAATTATTGTAGCATAACAATTTACATAAGCCTAACATAATCCTCAAAAGTGTTTTGTAAACCACTTATAGAAGTTCTGGGAAAATTTACTCGAATATTAAAAATTTAACAGTGTAACAATGCAGGTGTGTGCCATATAACATCAACTATTTATCCTCCTCTTAAAGCGAATGAACGACAGAAATTTGCCGTGAAACGGAAATATACGTTTACTGTTATATTTCCTGGTAATTTAAAGTGAACGAATCTGGTTGCGTATAAAAACTCAACAATACAATGAGAAACTTAAATAAAAATATTACCTGTGGATGCGAATACTGCACCAACACACTTTAGTTGTAAGTGCGGCAGCACAAAAATTCACCGAAAAGCAATTGACTGAAAATTACAGTTAGCAAACTTATAATTCGCCGAAAACGACAACGCGCTGGAAGCTTTCGACTCCAAATTGGAACTTTGAACAACTTTGTAAAAATTTTGGGTTAAGAATATTTCAAAGGCATAAACTGTTGGAGCTCGGCAGTTCAAATAAGAAAAAAGAAATTTTTGTAACAACGGTAACCAATCCATGATTAGTCTTTGTTAACCGAAAAGCTTAATTAAGATGGACGAAACATTATACTCTAGGTTAATCGATTTTACGAGTAATAATTTATTATTCAATTCAAAGAATCTGATCAGTTCATTATTCGATTCGACGTTTATTATTCGAAGTAATGTCGAACATTGCTTAAAACAAGAAAATAAGAGTTTGTTCTCAAACTTCTCTCTCATCTTCTGCTATTTCTAAATATTTTTTTCCTGCTATCTGTTCTGGGGCCAAGGCTCTTCCAACTCTTTCGCGGTTTACTTATTTACGTCCTTACCTTTACGCCTGCATTGGCCAATTCGAGGACGTACGGATATAGATTCGATTTCATTACCATCTGCACATTGCATAGCTCCAAACGCCAAAGCTTTAACCACTATGCCAGTTGGTCGGTATTTCTAAATCAAGTACAAAATTTTTTTTTAATTTTCTAATCGAAAATTTCTAAAATCGAAAAAAAAAATATTTTACGTTTTTGAGTAGGTTTAGTATTAAATGATACAGTGCAGTGGTTGTTCTCAGGTGGCTTTCATTGAAAATTAGTACTATGTGTTGATGCGTATGTTGGAGAAATCATGCAATACTTACCTGGAATACTTACCGCTTCAAATAAAACTCTCAACCTAAACACATAAAACATCATAACATATAAACCTAGAAATAAGAATTATAAATTAATTAATCAAATTCATACTACCTTTTACCATTATAATTTTAAAGATTAATTACGTCCATTACCTGAAATATATAGTTTATTAGAATATTATTTGTTAAAATTAATATTACATAGTTCTTACCTTTAGAGATTTGTCCACTTCTTGTAACACTGTTTATCTATACAACAGCAAAACCAATATCCAAATAATTTGTAAACAACCAATTCATGTAATTTATCCTTGAACTTGAACTTGATACAAATTTTTGGTTGCTGTTATGTTTATACCTAAACAAACAAATTTTATATTATATAAAGGTTTAACTATAAAACACAAATATATTTTAATTGTATATTGATAATTATAGTTACCTATTTGTTAATCACTTGTTAATCACTTTTAATATCACTATCATATTATATTTAAATAACTAATTTAATTTTTTCTTGTTTACAATAAAATGTAAACAAAATATTGACAACTAGATTTAATCGCCATTTAAATATTGTAAAGGTAACAAAAAATTGTACTAGACTTTGGTAGCTCAAATAGAATAAGCATGAGTACGTTCCATGCAGAAATCATTTTACAACAACTATCGGCGGTTAGATGAACTGCACACAACATAAAAATTTATTTTACGAAATACTTTTTTTTCAATTGAGACCACCAAAGCAGCTACACCAATCGAATAAAATAAAAAAAATTGTGAATTATAAACCAAAGGGACTTGTGTTTTAATATCACAATCGATATTCTGTACCAACACCCAATTTGGTACACTATGTCTCTTACAATCAAATGAACACTGTATCATGAACTGAGAATAATTTCCGGAAAACAACCTTACGTGAAATCACCGAAATACAAAAGTCTTTACAAAAGTCCTCCCAAAAGTACGTAGTAATACGGAGCTTTGTGGATACGCTCAAATAAAACATTCCAACCAGTTTAGCTACTGGCCAAACATTTAATTATAAAATTTTTAGAAGAGACAAAAACAAAAACAAAACAATTTTGAGAAAGAGACCAATCTGTAACCTCCATGAAGCTGGCACCTCATCACGCAACCTTTTTAAAAACAAAAGTTAGCCTAATTAGCCACTATTTAGTCTCAATTGGTCCGGTAAGTTGTCAGCGACAATAATTGTTTAAAATCCTTAAAAAAAATTCAGTTTAGCGCCCATGAAATTCTGATAATTGGTTAACTAATCCCATAATAATTAGCAATAGATACCGATAATTATGTTCAGTTAATACGAATAAAAGCTTTGTCACGTGCATATGTTTGTTAAAATGTTACAAAACTTCTGTTATAGAGTTCAACATGCAACAAAACATATTGCTAGCGAACTTATTTTTCAACGTCCTCGCTATTATTTCGAAAATTTTGATACGACGGCCAAGTGAGAAGTCTGGTAAAAATGAAACAAGGAATAATATTTGGCCAAAAAAAAATGAATTTTTCAACGTAGTCGCCTTTTAGCTCAATACACTTAGTCCAACGTTTTTCCAATTTTTCGATCCCTTGATTTTGGGAAAGGCTATGGAAAGTGCACCCGTGCACCAGTTTTTCTTCGCCAGATGTGGCTGTTTTTCTTTCAAAACGTCGTTGAAACGGTCCAATAAGTTGCAGTAATATTCGCCGTTGACTGTTCTCCCATGAAGGTAATCGATGTGGATTATACCGCATGCATCCCAAAAAACTGTGGCCATGACCTTGTTGGCCGATAAAACCGTCTTAGCCTTCTTCGGCGCAGATTCGCCAGTAGGAATCCACTGTTTAGACTATTCTTTGGTCTCCGGTGTATAGTGATGGATCCATGTTTCATCCACAGTTATGAAACGACGCAAAAACTAATTTTTATTTCGCTTGTATGTCGCCAAACCTACCTCTGAAGTTGTTACACGTATGCGTTTTTGGTCGATCGTAAGCAAACGCGGCACCCAAGGCGCGGATAGCTTTTTTATATTCAAATGTTCGTGTAATATATTGCGCACACGTTCATCTGAGATGCCTACTATCTCAGCTATCTCGCGCACTTTCACTTAATCATCATTCTAATCGATGGTGAAGAGTCCCCATAACATTTATCAAGCTTTGGTATTGGTTTGCGTAATGGTTTTTCCACACAGATGGTATTGACACTTGACATCTGGGATTTGCGATTGTGGTGCCCTCTGTTGCAATTTTACCAGACTTCTCACTACGCCCTCGTACTAACACGGCTTTTACATCAAGTAAACTTATCCAACTTTCTTATTAAAAAATCATTTTTTTTAATTTTTATCTTATTTATAAATTGCAATTGAATGTAATGCGATTAAGGAACTTATTAGTTAATTTAATATTCGTTAAAAACGTCAATAAAAAATTTACTTCGAACAAAAAAATTTATTAAACAAGCGCCAAATCAGTAAAAATAAGGTGACTGTTGAAAAAACTAAAAGATACTTTCAGCTTTTCCCCTATTAATGTGAGTAAATCGGGTAGTCCGTAATTTTTTACAGATTTGACCTTATTGACATGACAATTGAATGATATTGAAATTTCTCCTAAACCATACTAATGTCATTTACATTCTGCTACTCAATTGCATAGTTTAGGGGGCAATATTAATTATATTCTTTATTCTCTAATAATTAATCTAAATTTAATAAATATAAAAATTGTAAATATTTATTAAGTTTCTCACACCATTTTTAGGAACGTTAGTGATCATAACCAAAGCTTTCTCGTCAACGAAATGATGAGTACTAAAGATGGTTCGGTAAAATTACCAACGACCTAATATTAATTTTGCGTTAGTGTTCAACTTTGAACGTAAAAATTACCAAAAAATCCTTTTATTGTTTCTTCGTCGAAACAATGAAGAATACTAAAGACAGTTCCGCAAAATTACCATCGGTCTCATATCATTTTTAAGTTAGCTCAAGTTCAAGACAATCCCTTGGCTTTTACTACCACTACGGCCCAAATAACTGAAAATAGCAAATATTTAAGTTCATCGTCGATATAATTAAGAATACTAAAAGCAGTAAACTCCAAGGGGCTGTCTTAAAATTTTTTATATTAACAGTTCTACTAATTAGCTAACAGAAAAATTCTGTTCCCTTAATACAACTAGATTTGTTAATAAATAAATTGAATTCAAATAATTGTAAATTCTAATTAAGTTAACTTAAATAATTAAATTTTATTAATGCAATCCTTTAAAATAATTAAATAATTATTTATTATATTTGGGAATCATTTTGTAATAATGATTAATGATATAAATTAAAATGTATCTGATATTTTAAAAGAATTAAAGATTTTCCCCTATGAAAAAAGTATAAATTTAGACCGCCTTGAAGTTATCCCATACTCTCATCCCACGATTTTAAGAAAAACTACCACTAGCAGCACAAGTGTTATAAACTCATCCCAGACGTTTATAAAATGACGTAATACGTATTTCTCAACCCACGATTTTTTTCATCTCATCCTTCTTTCTTTTACCTTTTTTCATCTGTACCAGTTTATAACACTTGTGCTGTTAGTGGTATTTTAAAAAAAACCGTGGGATGAAAGTATGTGATAACTTAAGGCGGTATATTTAGTACAATTTGGTGGTCTAAATTTGGGAAATATTATTCCTATTCGAATAGGAACGAAATTTGGGTCTAAAGCAATAGAAAAACGATATACTTTTACTTTTATCGGTTGGTACAGAATTTCAATAAAAGCAAACTAAGCATGCGATTAATTTTATGTTGATAGCCCTTACTTGTGTTGCTTAATTTATTTAATTTGTATCTATTTGCGATAAAAATAAAAAACGTCATACTTTGGCAATTTTACAACAATAATGCCATATATATCGCATTCCAGACAGAATAGTTTAATTCCAAGTTTTTGTAGGAATTGGAATAATACTATTCTGCGTAAAATTATCCTATTGACCACTAGAGCAACTTTCTCGAAAATTATAATTTTATGGGTTGGCATCTTGACAAGAAAAGTCAATTTTGAATTTGTCAACAATGCAAATTATTAAGATATAAAGTCGCAAAAATGAAATATTTACGCCGAAAACGGAATTTTATATCTTTCAAAGTGATTTGTTATGACATAAAAATAAATCGCAAACTTAGTTTGTTTTTATTTAATTGTTGTACCAACCGATTAAAGCAACAAAAATCACTTGGCTCTTACAAGTCTTTTGACCTATTCAAATAGGAATAATATTTTCCAAAGCAAGACCGCAAATAAATCTATTAATTGCAGTGTTGACAAATGCAAAATTGAATTTTCTTTACAAAAAGCCTACTCATAAAATTATAATTTTCGAAAAGTACTCAAGCGGCCAATAGAATAACTTTACGGAGAATAATTGTATTCCCTCCCATCCCTACAAAAACTTGGAATAAAACTATTCTGGTTAGAATGTAAAGCATAAACGCTTTTCGGGTAATCCCAATGCGTAATAGACGTCGCAAGCATCGTAAACAAAGATTATAATACATGTTCATTTGATGTAAAAGCCGCGTAAACTTGAGTATTTGAATAAACCAAAGTTCAGAGTTAATTAGGAACAGTTTGTTGGGCTGCTAACAATAATCGATGTACTCGTAGCTGAGTTTAACTGGGCAAATATCAAAATTTCGAGCTAAATCGATGGCATTCATTCTTTTTTGATTTTCCTTACTTGGAGTGCTAAAATTTTTAGTTGACATTCAAAATTTTTAAAACGGTTTTAAAAGAATTCCTCTCGCTGGAGATAACTGACCCAATTGTGACCAAAGAGTGACCAACTTGACCCAACTTTTTTCTTTACATAATTAGCTTGATGAGATGCTAGCTTCAGCTTCAGCCCCGTTGCACACTTGAGCTGTGTTTTTTGACTGAGGCGAGCTATGTTTTAATTTTATAACTTCACGTGTTGGTTTCCAAATCGCAAATAAGAGAAACATTGTTGCTAAATTTCGGGACCAACCTCATCTGTGCAGCAATATATTTAAATGTTTTATTTTGATCTTGGAGATAAATAATTAGGTAACATCGGACCGGTGTGGAGTTTCTGACAAACTCAAAAAGTGTTGCTACAGAATGAATAGCTTATGTTGTGTGTTTAAACATTTTTTACATTTTAAACATTTTTAATTTCTATCTATTTTCCTGTTCTTGCCTAATCGGTTCCAAATTTTTCATAAATTTTAGAATGTATTTTAGGATAGCAAATTCAAAGTTCTGACATTGAAAAGAACATGGTTTAGTTATGATGATATTTATTCTGCCATACATGCTTAGAGGTTCCTTTTTCTTTATTTTAATTTTACTGGCATTACAGTACAGCCCATTGAAGGATTTGGCCAACTCATTTCTGAGTTTACATCAAGTTACCTTCGGATTAATGATTCATAAATTCCATTGAATCCTAGCCAGGCCCCGGGCAACATGGAAGGTGCAAACGGCGAATGAGGCATACTGGTATGCTTCCATTTTACTATTACTTCGCACAAATTTGTACTAACCCAAGCAATGGTTGCTTGACGTCGATGGTACAGTTCTTGTCACATTATCTAATTCTGCTACGTGCTCTTCTAACAGAAGATCCATGGATTACCGATCCTAGACATGTTCACGGAGTCTCGCCTAAATGATCAGATAGTTACACCGCCTTCACCGGCACCTATTAGCAACTAACTGTACAACAACAGCGAACCTCACAGAAGGAGTTAGGAATACATGCGAAGAAGAAGAAGAGCAGTATTCCGGTAGAAAGCAGAGATTGCAGAAATCCATAGACGATCCATCGATAATAGACGCAACCATGGTCAAGCGTATTACTCTTTCGCTCAACACTTAGGACAAGCGAAGATAATCCGACGCCGTGCTCGAACTGGCGTGGAAAAGATTAAATTGAACAAGAGTGAAGGCGGCAGGATTGCAGCAGAAGTACATCCAGAAACGATTTCGAAGTGTTTAACAGGGCTATGAGAAGTGAAGATCCAGAACGGACGTCATGAGGCTCGTCTATTAAGCGGCGAAGGGAACTAGGTATAATAGACGGATTCCGGTTGTGCTCACAAGAGACGTGCGAAATGCATTGAAAAGCGAGTCCTTATTCAGCGAAGGCTGAAGGGACTACAACTGTGCTCATATCTTTGCTGAATGATCCAAAGTTATCTTGCAGATCGGCAGATTATTATAGAATCGGGTGACTCTGTTCCTATAAGACGGGGTCCAGTACTATGGAACATGCTACATGATGGAGTGTACCGGTTTAACTTTCCCGAGCGCACTTCCCGAGTTCGTGTTGTACGCGGCACCAGCCTGGGTGGTGCGATCCACCTGACCCCTCAAATTAGGGAATGGGTAGAGAGAAAACATGATGACATCAATTTTTTCCTTTAACAATTTCTAACGGGTCAAACAAATAAACACAGCAGAACATAATACCACAAATGCTGGCTGACGCGCGGTGCTGTAATGAAGGAAACAAAATGGTAATGGCACACCGGACCGATGAGCTGCTGAAGTGAAGTGATGTGCGAAGTGTGATTCCGGATGAATTGGGGGGAGTGAGTCGGTTTTTAGGCGGTAAGAGTCCGGCACCGCTGGTAAAACTATCCATTAGGATTCCCATCCCCTCCGCCCTTCAACAAAATAAAAAAACATATGGAAGAAGAAAATAAGAACTAACAACTCTGGTATAATTTGAATGATACTAAGAAATTCACGACAGCTCGATTTATTAGATATTTCCAAAATTCGCAAAAATCTTAGAGTTTTCTGTACAACAAACACTAGTATAAATGAAAGGCCTTTTCTAATTTGTGCTTGTGATTACCGTAAAAATGGTTGGGCTTCTTAAACGTGCTAGGATGCTAGGAGATCTAGGTCTACCCGAATTGGTGCATGTCATTACCATAAAGGGGTTAGAGTCTTTTGTACAGTTTGAAACCTATTAAGAAAAGCACACAACAGCAGAACCAATCAAACAAGTAAGTTTTAACACAGATAATAATACAGAGATCATTCATTGCGAACAATTTGTTGACCGAAAATCAGTGTCATAGACTTTTACCAAAAACCCATAAAAATACAAAAATTCATATTCTGCTGATAAATTTTCGTTTAATCCAATTTCGTTTTAATTAATTCGTTTCAGCAGATTACAAATTTGTAACACTGACTAGTTTTCTAGTGGTAAAAATTTTTGTAAATCCAGAAGGGCGAGAAAGAGATAGCAATTGTAGTTGACATTATTATCTACTCATAAACCAATTTGTATAAGAAACGGCGGGGAACCAAAAACTTCCTATATCAAAACAAATAATTAAATTTGAATTATTTTGATAGATTTGTCCAATTTGAATTAGGTGAGTGTCATATCACGATTAGCGAGCGTTTCTCACTGGAGTTGCTCGATTTTATTTTGGACACAAAATATATTCTCAATGAAACATCCGTGTATTCTTATCTATGGTTTCAATTTCTTTCTAACTTTTCCAGAGATGTCGAACTCCTTTTATATGAACGTACCAATTTAGAAACGCCCAAGTCTCCCCTATCCATATATCTGCCTCTACATATGGAAAACTCTAAAGATTTTTGTGTCTTGAGTGCAATCAGCTTTAATATTAGTAGAAGTCTTAAGCTCGATCCGCCCCGGGTTTTCAAATTTTGAGTAATTTGAAATCACTGCTCAAGATTTAGTTATTAGGTTTCCCTATTTGCAGATCAGAAATAACACTTGGCTCAATTAAGTGTAGAAACAAACAGTAAACAATTTTTAACACAATATTAAAACTACTTGTTCTCCAAATGAGAAATACCAAATGATTTGATTGGAAAACGAACAAGCTCTGTGAATTTTGGTACAGCTGAAGACTACAACTAATTTAACTAGTTTAATTCGACAGAAGTTCCCCGGTCGCCACATAGAAGCAATATTTGCCATTAACAGACATAAGGGCATCATTTTCATAAAGAGGTGTACTTGATCAGCATCTTAGATTTTTATTATTTCTAAAACTGTTTGATTTGCAGTTGTCCAAGCAAAAATATTTCTAAACTATAGCATTTACATGGTCTTATTTGACCCGGATGTAATGTGAGAGCTACCAATCAAGAAAATTATGTTCAATTATATTAATTTTGTCTTTTCAGCATTCATACAAAACGAAATGTTCACCTTTCAAACAGTGCATCATCCATAATAAACCGTGGCTAAGTGAAAATAATAAGATGCAAAAACGTAAGTTATAGACGTTACAAATAGGTTAATCCTCATTCAATACTAAACCACAGCAATGCATGCAGATTTTATACAAATTTATCGAATTACATTAAATAGCTTCTGTGTCGAAACCGTAAACCACAAAATGAAATCTAACATTTCTCTATCTATCACTATTTACAAACGTAACATTCATTATTCAACAAAATACACCACACTATGAAGCACTCAACAACTACCGAAAAAAGCCTAGATTATATGTATCGACCTCATTCAAGTATAGAGTCTAGTCCCTATAAATGTGATCTCACAATTTATTGTCACAGTAAAATCCCGACATCCGTGATCAGCCGGAACCAATAAAACAAATTAATTCTAAATGCATCAATATCGCATCACCACAATCAATAACCAATATACACACATCACTTTAATAATTAATAAATGTTTTTAAATCAACAAAACTTTTAATTTAATCAACCACACAACGTTATTGTTTTATTTTGTCACAAAAATTCCCTAAACCGCAACACAAATAACACACTCATGTCACATTCGCGTATTATGATGCCCGCAATCAGCCAGATCAACACCGCGCATGCTACCGCATCGCAGGAATTAGGCCCCACATGTCCAATTTAGACAAACTAAGATGTAAGGAAAGCTCGCCTAATCGTGATGTTATAATTTTATAAGTTTAACCGGTTACCTATTGTTTAACCATTTAGCCACATCAAATAGCAAAATTATAATAACAACAAAATGTTATTATTATTGTTAGACGACGTGCGATTTGAGAGAGAATAAATTATCTACACAATAAACAAACACGAAGAAATATAAAAAAGACAAAAAAAATTAAGAAACTAAAACTTACAACAACAACATCAATGCGACACCACCAAAAGAGACTGGGAGTTTATGTTATTGGTAATGATGATGATGATGATGATGATGATGATGATGACGACGATAATGATATTAGCTTTTATATGAATGATTATGAAAACTAATAACTTTTTTTTTCGTTCGTAAAGAAGTTAACGAAAATAAAAAGAGTTAGGACGACGTTTCATGAATTCGATGATCATCATATAAATAAAAGTGAGATTTTCATCAAGCCATCATTCCAAAGCTGCAACAGCTTTAGTTAACATTAAATACTAAAACAAAATTAATTAATTGTTATTAGAATGGTGAGAAATTAAATTTTTTTAAGTGGAAATTATTTAACATCAAAGAAAAATTTATTTTGTGTTTACGGTTCAAAATCATATACATACCCAAGGATTATATAAAAATGATGAGTTGGTGAATAAAAAATGCATAAAAGTTTACAAAAAATTAAAGTTAAAGTGAAATAAATCGAAAAATTGAGAATTTAAGTGATTTAGTTTGTGCTTGTGATTTTTTGTGCAATATTTTTTTGTTGTACTACTACACACCCAATGGATACTAAGCCTGTCTATAAAAAAATTTGGATTAACTAAATTTTTATTCACCCTGTGTGCACATCGAACCGCCGAGTGTTTTATCCTTGACCGAATAATTAATCGATCTCATTAGTACCCGATGCACACGCGCGTTAAAACGCGATTGAATTTATTTTTAACAATCACAGTGAATTTTATCGATGTTTTGGCACAGTTTGCTAGTCAAATTAGTTATTTAGACAAATTTGTGCGCGCACGCGTTATGTAATCGATTTTATAAGTGAACCACTTTTTAAAACACAAAATAAAATTAAAAAAAACCTTATGCAAAAATCGTTTATGCAAATGATAAAAAATAATTTTTTTGTCTTTATTTTTCAGAAATTGTTTTTAGTTGGACTCGCCATCATAGCTTTGGCTAGTGGTGATGTATCTCACTTAGGCACAAAACAAAATCCAGATGGTTCATATGAGTATCCTAAACCAAATCGACCATTTGAAACGGGATCATTCCCAAGCCAAACGCCCGGCGGTGGATTCATCTCATCGAATGTGCCATCATTCCCTAGCCAGCAACCAGGTGGTGGATTCGTTTCATCGAACGTGCCATCATTCCCTAGCCAGCAACCAGGTGGTGGATTCGTCTCATCAAACGTGCCATCATTCCCTAGCCAGCAACCAGGTGGTGGATTCGTTTCATCGAACGTGCCATCATTCCCTAGCCAGCAACCAGGTGGTGGATTCGTCTCATCGAATGTTCCATCGGGCCCCAGCCAACCAGGTGGTTTCACAACAGGGCCATCATACCCTAGCCAACAACCAAGTGGACCCGGTGGTTTTGTGTCATCAAATGTCCCTTCACGCCCAAGCCAACCAGGTGGATTCACTTCAGTTCCATCATTCCCAAGCCAGCAACCAGGTGGATTTGTTTCATCAAACGTTCCATCACGCCCAAGCCAACCAGGTGGATCCACTTCAGTTCCATCATACCCAAGCCAACAACCAGGTGGATTTGTCTCATCAAACGTACCATCACGCCCAAGCCAACCAGGTGGATCTACTTCAGTTCCATCATTCCCAAGCCAACAACCAGGAAGTCCAGGTGGTTTCGTTTCAACAAACGTTCCTTCATTCCCAAGCCAACAAACAGGAGGTTCAGTCCCAAGCCAACGCGTCCCACAACCAAGTGGATCAACATTCCAAACTACAGGATTCCCATCGACTCCATCATCTCAAGGCAACCAACCAGGAGGTTTCCCATCAGGCAATGTTCCATCATTCCCAGGCCAGCCTGGTGTTGAAAACGAATATCTACCACCGGTAACACAAAACGTAGCAAAACCTACACCTGCACCATTTGTGCCACAACAACCGTCATTCCCAGGACAACAAGGAGGATTCCCTTCAACTAATTCGCCATCTTTCCAAACCTTCCCATCCCAATCAACTGGTGGTGGATTCCAAACACCAAGCAAACCAGTCCAATCCGGAGGATTCCCTACAATCGGAGCTCCGTCATTCCCATCACAATCAACAGGTAGCGGATTCCCAGCGCCAAGCAAGCCTGTTCAACAAGGAGGTTTCCAAACTGGAGTTCCATCATTCCCTCAACAAACAACAACCGGTGGATTCCAAACCCCAAGCAAACCAGTACAACCCGGAGTATTCCAAACGACACCATCATTCCCAGCTCAAACAACAGGATTCCAAATACCAAGTAAGCCATCTGTACCACAAGGCAACTCATTTAATGTTCAAACGACACCCAGACCAGTAGAAAATGAATACTTGCCACCCACTTCACCAGTGCCTTTCAGACCGGCACCATCATCCCCACAACCCAGCACATCAAGACCATACCAACCAAGTACTCCATTCGTGCCACAACAACCAAGCACACCTTTCGTACCACAAAGACCAAGTACTCCATCATTCGTACCACAACAACCATTCGTGCCACAACAACCAAGTGTACCATCATTTGTGCCACAACAACCTAGTACACCTAAACCATACCAACCAAGCACACCATTTGTGCCACAACAACCAAGTACATCGTACGTGCCACAACAACCGAGCTCACCAAAACCATACCAACCAAGCACACCATTTGTGCCACAACAACCAAGTACAACGTACGTACCACAACAACCAAGCACACCATTTGTACCACAAAGGCCAAGTACACCATCGTTCGTACCACAACAACCAAATGTTCCATCATTTGTGCCACAACAACCAAGCACACCAAGACCATACCAACCAAGCACACCATTTGTGCCACAACAACCAAGTGGACCATCATTCGTGCCACAACAACCCAGCACACCAAGACCATACCAACCAAGCACACCATTTGTGCCCCAACAACCAAGCACACCATTTGTACCACAACGACCAAGTGGACCATCATTTGTGCCACAACAACCAAGTGGTCCATCGTTTGTGCCACAACAACCTAGCTCTCCCAGACCATACCAACCAAGCACACCATTCGTGCCACAACAACCAAGTGGACCATCATTTGTGCCACAACAACCAAGTGGTCCATCGTTTGTGCCACAACAACCTAGCTCTCCCAGACCATACCAACCAAGCACACCATTCGTGCCACAACAACCAAGTGGACCATCATTCGTGCCACAACAACCAAGTGGGCCATCATTCGTGCCACAACAACCAAGTGGGCCATCATTCGTGCCACAACAACCCAGCACACCATTTGTGCCCCAGCAGCCAAGCCAACCAATTCAACCATCCCACACATTCGGTGAAGATGGTTACAAATACAAAGTTCCATCGGTTGGATTTAATTTTAAAAAGTAAACTTTAAAATTATAAACAACAAACTATAATTTAAAAATATTATTATAAAGTAAACAAAAGAAAAAATGTCTTAAGTGATATATGAAGAAACAAAAAGGACGAGCTACACTGTAAATATTATATAGAGAAGAACAACAACATAAAAACTGTGTACAGTAAAATTTGCGATAATACTCACGATTTGTAAAATCGACCCAAAATTTTTTTTAATGAATCATAAAAAGTAAAATAAAAAAAATTTATTTAATTAAACAAAAAGACTGCGTTTCAATATTTACACTCCTGCAAAATGTTGCGCCTGTTCCCAACAATATTATTTATCTCAACTGTTCGAATGTGCGTTTGATTCTCTAGACTTAGCTTGATAACCATTTATTGAATAAATCTTCAGTGAACAAGAATTAAATCCACCAATTTTGAAGCAGTTCATTCTCTTTTCCCCAAAGTGTATTCTGGCTTTTGGGAAAAAATGTTCCTTGTGAAAAAATTATTCCCCATTATAGCAGTTTTCACGTTTATTATCCTATAACTATTTTACGAAAGAATTAACTGGGAATAGAATTTAACCAAAATTATATTAAAATATCAACAAAAAAACCAATCAAACGCAGTAATTTCTAAACATTTTTATTCCTGTTTTAGAGAAGAGGTATTGAAATAAATTCAGTTACACTGTAAATACAATTCTATAGATATAAGTATGGGTTGACCTCCTTCGACATATTTTATATTTTAACACAAATCTACACTAAATTTCTAATGAGATAAGTAGTGTCGAGTTTCCAGAAAAAGACCAAAGCCACGTGTTTCCAAACGAACACCAATTGGTTCCATTATCACCGCTATTTTCGATTAAGATGCCGCTGAATCTGAGTAATCAACTTTATGGATTTGTTTTTTTCCTTTATCACGAAATAAGGAGCATACTGCATAAGGGCGTCTACTAGGCCTGACCATCTAACTCTGTTGAGTGTTACAGCTTTCATTTGTTGGACACATTCACAAACACATGTAGCTTATTATTGATCTTATGTTTATGCTTCCTGATTTCACAACCGAAAAGCAACACTAATCACTCACGAATTGAACACACTTAGCTTGGTTTAGCGGGATAGGACAGATGTGTTCCAGACTTTCTGTGACATGTCGAATGGTGTTCTAGCTTTGTTGATTCGTTTATTTAAGTCCCCATCTGTTCTATCCGTTTTTGCTTGTGTACAACCAAGGTATATAAATTTATTGACCCCTTCCATTTCTTCTTGATTTATTTATTTATCGGGTGATTTTTTGCTTTTTACTTTTTGGTGTATATATTTTCGGCACATCACGCATGATTAGCGACATCTATCAAAGTCAAACGTTTAATTACTTTTTTTTATTATCAAAATTCGTGATTAGTGAAAAAAGTGTTTCGCACACTTCGTCCATTTTATGGACCATTCTATGCCGTTGGTGGACGCCCTGTCTAATTTCTTACTCCTTGGCTGTTATACAATATGATTTACTTTGTTGGTGTTTGAATTGGAGTCGATTACCTGTCTGCATCCCTGTACATATCTTGTACAAGTCCGATTAATTTTGGGATGCCTATTCACAAAATGTCTTCCATATTGCGTTCCTCTGTATTGTTTCAAAGTTCACGAAGAGTAGGTATAGTGGTCAATCCCATTCGTTAAACTGCTCAATGATGACGGGTGTTGTGTTGATATGATTGGTGCAACTCCGTCCTAGTATGCAGCCAGCTTCTTTCTTAATTTCGAGTTGGTTCGAATTGAAATTTCTTATAGTCAAGCCTTCGCGCTATTATACCAGAATTCCATACTTCTGTTATTAGTGGTATTACAGCTCTTCCAGTTATTCTCTCTCTCTTTAATTATGCTTCATCTGTTGTAAAGATTTTACCAGATGAATCTCCTGCTGCCTTGAGAATGTTTTCAGTCTATTGCCATTTTCTTGATTTCTCGTGCCGAATCTTCGTATTGACGTTTCAGCTCCTAGTAAAGTATTATCAGTGATCCAGCGCATGTGTCTTTATTCTTGGTACCCGAGTATGTTGATATCTATTTTTATATGTGCTTCTTCGATTTGCTTTGTTGGCCTACACTGAAGGCTTCTTCATTGGTTTGGAGCTAGATATTACTAGTTGACATCTTACCTTGTTGGCAGGATTTTGGCATAAAATGCTCAAATTACGACGCGTGCATTTACTATCTCACTGATGGTAATAAGATGTTGATTGTGGCACTATTTGTTATGACTTGCTCATTTTTTTCAACGATAAGACTTTGAAATCGTGTCTACAGAAACAGTTTAAAATGAAGGAGATTGGCGAGACCAAATGTGTGTTGGGTATGCAGATTACGATAGCAATAGTGTGAGGGTACCAGCGAATCCAAATCAAAAGCTTACTTCAGAAATGTAGCTGAAGCAGCAATCAGATTCTGAACCAATGAAAAATGAGGCTTATAAAATAGTAATTTGGAGCTTGTTGTTTGCTGCCAGGTGTTGCGACCAGATATACAGTTCGCGGTAGGAGCTGCCAGCAGACTCAATAATAAACCAGGCGCTGCCCATTGGTTAACAGTGAAGCGGATCATACGATAATTCAAGGGTACAATCGATATGAAATTATTAAAGCAAACGAAGGCAGATAGGGTTATTGCTATTCAGATTGGACAAGCGATTCAGTGATCAACGTCAACGGGATGTTTTCCAGCTGAAGGTAGAGCAATTTTTTTTTTGTTAAAAAAATTATTAATTGTCCAGTGGATTTAATGTCCTTTGAAGGTCAATTAATACCCCCCTTTTCATTGACGCACACACCACCCATTCACACCATTACAGTATACCACCTGCGCATTACAAGCTCCATGTTAACCTGTACATTGACATGAACGGTGGGTCGGCGCTGAGTTCTGCACTCCAACAGAGGGTCTTACTTGTGTTTATTAATATCACCGAGCGTAATCGATGACGAAAATTTGCTTTGCATCCAGCCTCTGGTGAGATTCAAATCCAGTACCTCCCGGCCCAAGTGTCGAAGCTTTAACCACTGCACCACTTGTCCTGTAAATTTCATGGGCGTGAAAGAAACAACCGACTATAACAACCGTTCCCTTGTCTACAACAGTCTGAAAATATGGCTATGTCTTTGGCAACGAAAGAGGCAATTTGGTGGTGAGGTATATATGTCAGGAGTTGCTAACAAGTTTTGTGCAACAACAAAGGAGCAATCCGTAGGTGTCAGAGAAGATAATTTTTTCACTCACAACAAAGCACATACGTACGAGTAGATGTTCATCAACATTTTCTGCTTTAGAAGGTTAATGACAAGGTAGTTTAATTCGTTTAAGTCAATACAAATGTTAACACATAGGCTTCCAAACCAGTCACAGCGGAGAAGCACAAGTTCTGTTCGATGGGAGTCAATCTTGTGAAGAATTTAGTTCTAGAAAGTAAGACTCTATAGTGGAGTGTTGAATTTTTAAAATGAGAGGGTCTTAATGTAACTTTATTCATTAGCTGCTTGTTGCAACATAACAATTTTGCAGGTTAGCATTTGTATCATAGTGTGGTCGTAACTTTAAGAGCGCTTACTCCAATTTTCGGTCGTAATAATCGAGCGTGCTATAGTGGATAAATTCGATTCAAAATATTCACTATTGTATGTTTCTGTGCCAGTGAGACAACGCACAGGTCGAAATACCAAAAATATCGCAACTGTAAGTGCTTCAGTTCAAAATAAGCCAAAACAGTTGATTCCACGCCGCTCACAGGAATTGGAAATCTCTGAAACCATGTAGTGAATTTTGAGTAAATATCTTGGCAACAAATTAACTCAAAAGCTAACTTCGCCTCTTGATCATTTGAAGAGCCGAAACTTCTGCGATTAGGCTCTGCGAAAGTTTGATGAAAATTTTGAATTTCATTGAAAAATCATCTTCAGCAATGAAGCTCATTTTTGGATTAATGGCTTTGTCAAATAAAAAATATTGCAACAAACCCACATTTGCTTCAAGAGACTCCATTATAACCACAAAAAATGACCGTGTGGTGTGGATTTCATGCCAGAGCTGTTTTATTATGTTTGTCGATTCAAATGCTCGCCATGTTACGGTTAATGGAGTTCGTTATCGTGCCATGTTGGAAGATTAGTTTTGGCCAGAATTGGATGGACTTGACATCAGTAATATGTGGTCCAGCAATATGGTGCCATATATCGCATAGCTGGTCAAACAATTGATATGATGATGGGGAAGTTCGGTAGCCGTGTATGGCCACCTCGCTCATGCGATTTAACGCCGGTGGTTTTATTTTTATGGAGTTATATTAAGTCGTTGGTTTATGCCAACAAGCCAACAACGTTAGAGGAGCTCAGGGACCATATCGGCCAGAAAGAGAAAGAGAAGAGAAAGTGTAAGTGATGGAAAATTGGCTTCAAAGAATCGATCGCTGCAAACGTGCTCGTGGTGGTCGTGGATCGAATTCCATAGTTAAATGTTACATGTTTATTGCACCTGGAATAAATTTCAGCCCAATATCTCAATTACTCTGTATTTTATTCAAATACAAAATTTGTATATTCTTATCGAAAATCCCTTTATAAAGACACTATCTCAAGTCTCATATTTTGTTCTTATTTAAACCAGTTTAACACCAAACGTACTTTCATGAAATTGAGTTTCTCAATCGGGAGAAAATCGACAATACCTGTAATTTTTCAAAAAAATCATAATTTTACAAGGTGTTCGCAGTGTTTATTCCACATCCAAACTGGAAATAAGCCAATACACAATAATTCACTCTATTCTAGGACATGTTGGTGTACTATAAAATGTATACATTGTTTCTAAGTGTGTTAAATGATTATGTTCCCCGACTGTGCATATCCACACTAGGGTAACTTGTATCCGGTAACTTCTTCGTTTTACCTCCTTTACCAACAAAAGGTTTTATAGGTATAAGAAATAGAAACGAAGTAGTTACCGAATACAAGTTACCCTAGTGTGGATTTGCACATTGAACATATTCAAAAATAACCGAAATAAACAACATTTAAGAAACACCGCAAAAACTTGAAAATATTAAAATTTTAATTAAAAAATTTGTTACATCAATATCAGCAAAAATATATGCAAATAATTACCAAAAGTATAATTTAACATAATCTTCCAAACCAAATTTGTTTAATTAAAATAAAATAACCGTACGCAATGAACAAAAAAACCACCATAAAATAAATGAATTGACAGTCGAATGAACGCAAGTTCAATGCTAGTTCAAATTGAATCATAATTTTTCGTTTAAATTTAAATTTCGAATTATTCAAGGTTTAATGAATAATTTTATTACACTGTTATAAATACCACAAACTTATTAAACAAATTCGCCTTGTGCAGGTTTTTGCCATCGTCCGTACCAAGAATAAGAATTTCCTTTTCTAATCAAATAATCGAGTTCGATTATATTTAAGATAACCTTGAGCAATATGTTTAGACAAATTTAAACTGTCGTAAGATATTCGTGTGAATTTTTTTTCGATACAAAAGCAATCTTCCACTTAACATATATGTGCTAATAAATTTTTAAGTTTTTGAAGCTATTAGATTATGAAATCGTCTGACACAAAACAATTATAATTGTATAATTTAAAATTAATTAAGTTTTTAACAATTTTGTTTTAAAATAATAATGTATGAAAAATTGTTAAATTATGTATGAGTTGGGTTATTTCTTGATATTAGGCAAACCATACCGAAAAGCAGCACATTTAAATTTTTTATTGAATTTTGCTCCGAATTTGACGGCGCGAGAGGTTTTTGAACTTTTTACTGACGTCCACTAGTAACTTATTTAGATCTTTATTAACATGTTTTATTAGCACTGTGATGTCAATTAATTTCTTGAAAACTTAACTCTCCTTAAATCCTATATTACTTATTAGGTGTTGGTTGTTGCCATAATGTAGTGCTACAATCAAATCCAATTTCGAAAGTAATTACAATTGTATTTCAACAGAACCTAAAATTTTTCGCATAATCATCGTTAAATTAACCATTATTATTAAACACCCATTAGATCATTAACACATTTTAATTTAATTAAAGGCTCATTATCAGCTCAATACCTATCAACACAAGCAATTCTGAAACCGGAAAGGGTTAAAAAAAATATGTTTTTGTTCAAATCATTTTGTATAAAATAAATTAATCGATTTGAGTTGTATATTTTACATTTTGATAATACTTAATTAATTTTTTTTTTTTTTCGTTTAAGAAGATTATAAATCAAAGAAACTTAAGTTTAAAATATTCATAATTTATTTATATAAAAAAAGCAAAAATATCATCAAATATCAATCAATCTGGTATGCGGATATAATTTAATTTGCTTTTAAACGTGAATGAGTCGGTGGCTTTACCGCTTATTGCTTGATGCTGATTATACAGAGACCGTGCGCGCTTTTCATAATCATTATTTATTTATTTATTTTATCGGTGTGCTCAATTAAGGACAGAAGTTATTAATGAAAATAATTGGAAAACGATTTTTCTATTAATCAACTTATCAAGGATGGATCGTTTATAGATAATATTGATGTAATCCTTTTATGTAGGCGCCTGTTTATCACTGAGATTGATTTTATAAATGAATGCTACTGACTGAATATTAATTGATTGCTAAATTGTTGTGCATAAGTTATAGACTTCTTTCATAACCATGACATTAAACTAAAAAATTAAATTATAATTTATTTTCAAATTTATACGATTTGCTTAAACGCTTTTTTATAAATTTTGATAACCTGAGAATGACCATGAATTCCATGCGAAATTTTGAAAACGGCATATTTTAGCAATTCTAATTGCAAAATAAACTTTTAACGCTGAGGCATAAAGTGAAAGGTTTTAAATGAATAATGTTTGTCACAAAATTTATTGTTTGTCACTTAATTTATCGTAGGAGTGCATCGAACGTACCCTGTAAATGTAGCTATTATGGCATAAATATTTTGTAACAATATAATAATTAAACAATTAAAGACCAGTGATGGCTAATACATGTCAACAATCGTTGTCGATATATCAAACTACCCATTCCACCACAAGTACAGTAGAAAATCGTATCCGTTCTAATAGTGCATCTGAAACTTAAGATGATTTACTACATGTTAATAAGAAAATCGTGACAATATTTTTTTTGTGGTACCAAGTACCTTCCTACATACGGAGTGGGTTTATAACATAACACGTATTTGAATGCGTTTGACAAGCTAATTAAAATTGAAAGATGTAATGCATCACGTTACTATCTCGTAATATAATAACATCCTTGAGACGATGTCGGAACTTTGTATGTTTCGTTTCCATTTTTATTTTTAATTAAACGATTTAGTAAATTTTTTCTTCTTAAGTCGCACCTTTTCTCAAAATGTAAGTATTTAACGCGTTATAATTGGGTTCGTATTATTAAATATGTAAAATGATTCATCAAAATGATTAAGTATGTACTTTTACTTATTTATAATAGTTCCGTCTTGTATAATTTAGAGCTGCACTTCATGAACTTCAGCGAATAAAGTGTCATAAACCAAGGAAAACCATCACTAGGTAAAAAAAATCTTTATAAATATAACTTCAAAATATGTCTATTCACTGGCGCAGCTCACCCCTTTATACTTAAAACGTAAAATTGTAATTAATTTTGTTATAATTTTTTTATTGTATAACTCTAATAAGCAAAATTATTTAATATACGTGCTTCATAAATCGGAAATAATATTTTACTATTTAACTAGAATTTGTCTGCCTTTAAATATTGTAAAACACACTAAAAACCTTTCTGCAGTCATATTCAATTTTAATGAACAAGTGAAAAAACGGTTAGAGCTGTAGAGTTTAGATTGGGCGGTACTTCTTGGGTTTTTGGCCTTTGACTTTTACGTCCAACAGACGTGTTTGTAATTTTCTTGTTTTTTCCGAAAAATATTTTTCAAATTATTTTTAAGCTGGAGTAATAATTTAGCAATCAATAATGATTAAGAATTACCAAGAAGCATCCCTGTTTTACGAAAGAACATAAACTTCAAAAGTCATCATTTTTACAAAGAAGACTATACGAGTATTTGGAGAAATTTGAACTATGCGTCAAATTACAAACGAGCGCTCGTGCTCACAATGCGATGTGTAGTTCACAAAATTTTCCAATTTTTATGTTATTGAACTACGTCAGTAATAAATAAATAAATAAATACTGAGATCTCATCTTACTGCTAATTCATGCAAGAATTATTGGCATACATACTGCACAACTACGACCTACTTATACAGAGCCCACCACCGATTCGACTTCCTTTTACTTTACTAAATAGTATTTGTTTTATGGATGCCTACCATAAATAACGTTAGAAATTCACGTTAATTTTAAACCGAAAACCGAGTTCCATTTCATAACTCACCATCCAAATACTGATTCATTGGACATTAAATCCAATTACAAAATGCCTTTTTATGAAAAAGCAAAGAATTTATTCTTCTTGCCTTTAAGAAGGCAAATTCGCGTTACTTACTACGAGAGACACACAGTACGAGAAAGTGAAAGAGTTTAAATTTTTTAGATCGGTGGTAGCGGAGCGAAATTCAGTTTCCGTAGATATAATATCAAGGATCATCGCAAGTTTTCGCGTCAATCAAAAGTTAAGGTCTACAAGGTTCTATCAGTGGTTACCATTAGTTGTCAGTCATGGATAGTAACAGCAAGAGATATGAAGAAACTGGCTGAATTAAATTGATATGATAAAATGTTATTATGACTAAAACCAAACTACATATAAAATAATATTAAAACATAAATCCTAGCTACATGTGAGTGGACGTCAGCATCATAAATGTTCAACCGTTTCAAGAGGAAACATTTATTTTGATACGCACCATCGTAAAACTGACAAATAGAATGCGCATACACAACAAAGGAAAAACAATATAAATATGAAATCGTATACTAGATGCGCAACTAAATTTCCGAGTTTTTTTGAATAATGTAAATATAAAAAATGGTTTATTCAAAGTATTATCCTTCGCTATCAACACTTTTTTGCTATTTCTCTGGTAATACATGAATACCACGACGATAAAACGACGAGTCTTTGGACCGAAACCATTCATCCAATCAAATTTGCACTTCTTTGAAACTGGCCAAGTGAAGCCGTGCCAAGCCATGCGTCATCGACCAGGGTGATAATCCGAGGAAAAAAGCTCTTGTGTTAGCAGATCCCATCTCAGCGGTTTGATGGTGCCCTAGACAATGGGAGTGCGATGGCATGGAGCAGTCTCGTGCTGCAATATCACCCGTTCGTACCTCATGTCCCATTCTGGCTATTTTTTGATCAATGCATGATTCAGATTGATCAATTGTTGCCGGTAACATTGCCCATTGACAGTTTTGCCCTGTTTCAGTAGCTCATAGTACTCGATTCCTTACTGGTCCCACCAAACGCAGAGCATTGCCTTTTGCATTGTCTGCGATTTGGCCGTGCCGTCGATGTTGATGCTTCGCCAGGCAAAAACCATTTTTTGCGTTTATGATTCTTAAAATAAATCCACTTCTCATCTCCCGCAACAATTCGATGCAGGAAGTGCTTTTGTTTCATGCCGTGGAAGCAAAATTTCGCAAGCGGCTCTTCGATTTTCCATTGGAAATTTTCTAAATAAAACTAAATACAAAGATTAGTTTAATTTATAAACTCTGTCAGTATTATAACCATGTGACTGTTTTACATAAACCTCAGACAATACTTTGCCATTTAAAAATCTGATTAATTTCCAAACTATTTTGACAACAATATGATAATAACAATTTGATACTTTGCATTATGGCGACAGATGAATAAGTATGATCAATTTTAGCTGTTTGTTGAAAACTTCTAACCACTAACTTCTCATTAAACTCGAGATCAGATTTTTTCTTGAATACCATCGTACATCTTGTATACCACCGACATTCTGTTGCGGTTCGTTTTATTTTCCTTAACCCTCTAATGCGTTCTGTAGCAAATATGCATCTAGTCGTTGAAGGTTGAGCTGTATCATTATTTAACAATATTTTTCCGTTTTTGGTTTGAATAACGTTTCTTTGTTTTTCTCAGTTATTCCATTATAATTTTTGTTTTTTTTTGTACATTTGTCAAAAAATCGCCATTTAGAATCAGTTGCTCGGTAATCTTCATACATTTAGTAGTGCGTGTGCTTCAATAATAAAAAAAATAATTAATACAGGGGTTTGGCATGTAAGTATTTATTTTAATTAATAATTTAGTCTTAATATTAGACTCAAAATCATAAAAAAGTAATTTTCGACAACAAACATAAGAATTTTACAGTTTTAAACATGATGCATATTTGCATATGATGCATACTCGTATTTGCGACCAAAAATGATTCCAAACTCATATAGTTTTCTTTTCGATTTAAGGCCTAAAAAATATTTATCTCTCAAGGAAATTGAGGAAATTATTGAAAGTTGAACCGACAGCGAAGACGATTTTGACCAAAATGATGTTGAGGAAGGTGAAGTTTTACAGGAATGGTCGATTTTTATTGACGACATTGAAATTGAAGATATACAGTGTAGAAATTTTAAAGCTGCGTTACACAGGCTAAAAGTAAAATTGAAAAATATTAGGTGCAAAAAAAATTTGAAATTTGACGAAAATGAAACCAAATTCAACGAAAAACTAAGCTTGTCAGAATGCATTTCAGAGTTATCAACGCCGCTAAGTTATTTCAACTAATTTTTTTTCTGGTTGGTTGAAAAAATAGTTACCCACTGAGACATTTCCTGAACTATCTCGGAATATGCATTTTAATATCAGTGGTTCATGTTACAAATTTACGTCGATATTGGAACCCAATTGTTGGCAATAACACTATCATAAATACAATGACAGTCAACGAATTTTAAAAGATTCGTATATTTCTACATTTTAATTCAAATAGTAGCATGCTACCAAGAACGGATCTAAACCATGACAGACTTCATAAAATCAGGCCAGTATTAAATCACTTGGTGAAAAAGTTTATGTCGGTCCGCGAGAAAAATGCCTGTCATTGGATGGGCAAATATGTTCCGCTAAGACACGGAACTACAGAAATTTGAGAGATGAGCCTTTTTGGGATCCTGTGCCAATGTTGTAATGAGATTAACACGCCCAGTGGAACAAAACGTTGTCACAAAATATATTTTGAATTGGCAAAAAAGGGATATAATTTGTGGGCACTTTTGGACGAAATAGTTTTACTAATATCGGAAATGTAAACTTTTGTATGTTAGGTTGGAAAATCAACAAATTGGTCACTTTGTTAAAGGTTTTTCAAACTCAAAGGACAATCTATACAATTCGACTGTCCAAATATTATACAGCAATACAATAAACACATGGGTGGTGTTGATCTCACCGATAGCCTAATTGGAAGATACAGGATAAAAATGAAATCGCGTAAGTGGTGCATTCGCATTTTCTACCATTTGATCGATATCACAGTGGTAAATACATGGATTCTAGTCAGAAGAGTGTGTGCGCTTCAAAATGAATCTCCAAAGAGTTTGTGCGATTTCCGCATTAATGTTGCCGACTCTGTAGAAGTGGACTTCAACTTCAAACTCCCAGAGGCAGACCGAGCAATGCAGCGAGTGTTGCGCTACAAGAATGAAAGTGGAAATTCCATTCTCATATGTACCATCTAATGATGTTCGAAAAGATGAAATTTGTCATTGGTCCAGTATTTACATCGAAAATAGAGTAAGATGTAAATTTCCAAATTGTAAGGGTTTTTCATACATTAAATGTGAAAAACGTTCTACTGCTTTGTACTTTAACGAAGCTAAAGATTGCTTAAAAGCAGAGGTGTCCATAAGATCGGTCGCGATCGACTGATTTTGACCATTCAAAATCGAGAATAAAATGATCAGCATACATAAGGGCACCTTTATAATACTTCGCAAATCAAAAAGTAAAATAACATTGTTTGGAAAAGGACATCTGTCAAAAAAATTAGAGGACACGCCTGCTTTAAAGCTTTACATAACTAAAATAATGTTTTTAAAATTAATTGGATTTTGGGATATGTAGTAAAGATATGTGATATGTTTTTTAATTTCAATTAATTATGTAAGAATTATTTTTGAAAATACTTTTATTTTAATTTTTAATGAATGCCTTGCCTTATGTATGTTCTAAATTAAAAATAAATTTATAAAATCTAATTTTTGTGGGCTTCAAGAAACAATTTGCATTAAATGCACAATGATGCAAATATGCATCATGTCTTAAAACCAATTGTTAGAGAAAACTATCTGCATCCAACCCTTTTAGCTTTGAAATTCATGTTATCGAAAATAATTTTAATAAAGAAAAATAATTTCAAATGTGTTGACCCACAAATTACCGTGAAGTTGGAAACGGAATCGATCTATACACACCTAACCAGCGAGAGAACAATAAAAAAAATTTGAAGGTCAGAATTTCTTTTGTTTTGTATGAAATTGATTTTTGCATTTTTTGATTTTGATTTTTTGATTTTAGTAAATATGGGAAATTTTGTTTCCGTTTCAAAAGCTACTGGATTATTTAAATTAAATTGTTTGTTTTTCATTTGTTCATTCCGCTCAGACGTCCAACATTAAATTAAAATAATTTTACTCATAACTAGTCAAAGCAGCATATCAGTTTTGCGGGGAGAAGCAAGTGATGCTATTAATTGCACAGTTGCATCTTCACACCTACAATAAAACAAATTAATTGACTTTATATGTGCGTTTATTTAACTAATGTCAAAAGGGAAATAACAGTTGCTATTTTGTTTTAAACAAGCAAAGTTACTACGTCTACCTTAATAAGTAATTGAATTACGTAAAAAGTTATATTAAAAGCTGTCTTGCATTGAGAAATTAAATAATCGAGGCTTGTTTTCAATTTAGCTTCTTTGTTTATGAATTTAACACAGCAAAAAGAAATTATTTGTCATAGTAAGCTGTTTTATCAGTAGTAATTGTAAAGGCGATGATACAGGTACAATAATAATATATCATCTGTTAACTTGAATTCGATATATGTAAATTTCCAAATTTTTTTATATTTATAGAAATTCAACTCAACTTTAGTTACTTCTGATAAATAGGCTGACTAAGATGAATAATTATTTTTTACTATGAAAAACAAACACAGTTAAAGTCAAAAATGGCCTCGACTATTTTATTTTTCAAAGCAATACAGCTAAAGTGTTTTACCAAAAAATGTAAGTTATTACTAAATTTATTCAATAATGAAAAAATTAATCAACATAAGTGATTAGCACTTCAACAATATTATGGCGGAATTTCCGCTCAATTAATCGAATGTAAACAAAATTTTAAAGTCATTTTAGCTTTTCCACAATTCTTAACAGAAGTTGTTGAAGTTGACAGGTTACATTTAACCTGGATATAATCGATTAAAATTGACGTCCTTGACAAGGCGAGAACCGTTTCTTCGAGCTTTCGACGTCATTGCCAAAAGCTTACATTATTTTGTTAATAATAAAAAACCGGGCTGAATAAAAAAACTGAAAACACTAAAAATTATTAACTTCTATATCCGCAACGATGCTCGCTAAAGATAAATTTTGTATTCGTAATAATTTAATTATTTTTCTATTTATACAGTATATAGTGATAGTGAAGCATCTGTTGTCGACATTCTAGACATCAGTGTACACGACTAGATATGAAGGCTCTACTGGTAACCTGCAAGAGGTAGTTGTTGAAGGAGAAAGAAAATAAATGAATACGCTTTTCGGTTCACCGCATGGATTCACGGTCATAAACGAAAGACCTTACATTTTGTCTTTTAAATTAACAACTTAGTTTGCACTACAACATTGGACAAGAACCGACATCTAATACTAAAAACAGACGGGGAGTTCTAGATGTACTCGCCTACTCTGATACCCGGATAAGCGTTAGGAATCACGCGAGAACGTATATGTTGCTTAAATAGGGAAATGCTAGATCAAACCACAACCATTGAGCTGCATGGTAGAAATTCACAAGCACCCACAAATTCTCTCTTGATACTGCTTGCTTTGAAATAAAGCAAGGAAAAGCAAAATGGTAGTCTAATCACCCAACAAAAATAAAACGACTAGAGAAATTCAAGACTATGGAACTCTCTTTTTTTTAATGTTTTAATCTATGCAATCTGTTCTGGGGCCGAAGCACTTCCAACTCTTTCGCGGTTCGCTTTTGATGTCCTACTTTACGCATTTCTCGCCAAATCGAGGACGTACGGCTATCGGTGCGATTTTCGTAGAACCATCTGCAAATTGCATTGCCAGTCTATAATACTGACATGGAAGATGGGTCGGCTCATAAGTTGTGCACTCTGACAATGTAAATTTCAGAATGCACAAAGTTAACTAAACAAAACAGAAAGAAATGTCTATGATAAAATCTCAGAGACCGTTATTGATAGATTCACTATAAAACTAACTACTCCCAGTTACTTGAATAAAAAACCAGACGAGGTATGGGTACTTTGGAATCCTTGAAATTTCTATCAAAATTTACGAGACACTCACTCTATATACGCGGGGAGGTTGCAAGCATTATATACAATAGATTATAAAATATTCCTCGGTGGTTGAAGGTAATCTTGAAGCATGATTACTGCTGATATATATTCCTAGACGGATTTTAAAAAAATTCGAATTTCATTATCCTAATCTGAATCAAAGCCTTTATTCAATAAAACATTAAGGTTTACAGCATCACCGTTATTTAAGAAAAATGGCCAAATGTCATTTAATTTACACACTTTTTATGTGAATTGTCCTTTTGGTGTTGTGAACGTCGATTGCTCCTAAATGCTTGAAATTTGTTCTAATTACCACATCCCCTCCCTTAAAGTTTATTTGCTTAAACCGCAAGTTATAACCGTTAGAATATATTCTATTCAGAATCAATAGATTATCATCCCTTTGGTTGTTATCATCCCTTTGGTTGTAATCATTCGCAAGACATTCTTCTTTGCTTGATGCATAGATTTTCTAGGTTTTCGAAAGTAACTGCAATTACAAATTGTTTGTCACCATCTCTCTGCAACCGAACAACTCCTAAGCCCACTGTTAAATAAAACCGGGATTTAACAAATCGGAACTGATACTCTCTTGGATTTTACCAAGGTATCTGGCACCTCTATTGTTCAATTGAATGGCTTCTATCCGACTATTTCATTAAATGTGACATGTAAGCTCATCAAGTTAAAAGAGGATTGGATTTATATTAGGAACAACTTTTCTCGAGACTGATCGTTAGGTTCGCATTTTTCTGTGTTTGTACCACTTCGCCTAGTAGATTCCAGTAAGATTGAGGTTTGAACAAATGATGACTTGAACTGCTTAGGGCTATTAGTGGTATCATTCTTCAACTTAAAGATAACTTTCAGATCTTGCAATTTGATTGTATCATTGATATTCCTCGTCGACCTGTAAATTTTAAGATCATGCACGCGCATTAAACCCTTAAAATATTGTATGACTTCAGTAATCCAGATTATGACTAAAATAAAATAAGAGAATCTCGTGGGACTCCATGAAACCGGGTTTGGCGAAATGTAGTTAAACCTCGGTAACAAATACATAATTTTGCTCGCCTGCTTTGAAGAACGGTGTTATTTTAGAAATTTTATATTTTTGAGAAACTCCCCCATTCTCAACGATATGTATATCATGCAGAACTGATTTGCCTAGATGTCATGGTTTTTAATGTTCAAGTAGAGATCTGCAATTTATGTCAGCTTAAAAGATTTTTAGATTTAAACAAACATGAAAAACGATATTTCCGGAGGTAATGGCTGTGGCAATTGGCCGGGGGTAATGGCGGGGAGGTATTGCCCTGGGGTCCGGAAAGATCTGTCATTTATTTTGGATAGTTATTTTATTTTGGTCTTTATTTAATTGTTAGTACTTTTCTTTCCTTGATATTTGATGACTTTCATAAAAATGATAGATATATTTTTTATTACAAAATACAGAGAAATCGCTTAGGTAAGGGTTTTCTTCGCCCACTACGTTAGAGATTTCCTGTTGAAAGGACTTTACAATTGTTTTATATAACAACATTCACTTAACCGCCTCACCTCTTCCAGGTAACTCACTCCGTAAAAAGAGGGCACCTTACACAATCACCTAGTTTGTAAGGGCCTGTTCTACGTCGTTCTGCGCCCATCTATCGAATAGGCACCTCCCGTGAGGTCCCATCTACATTGGTGCCACCTAAAGTAATTTTATTGTATGGTTTTGGGAGAAAAAACTAGTATAGAACTTCTTCAAGCCACCAAGCAAGCTACGTCTATATGAGAATTGCTCAAATTATGTCGCTGTCAAATTTACACTTGAGAACGGCAAGTTTCAGGCTTTCCCGTGAGGTTAGTGACCAAGACTCGCTACTAAAAGTGACTTCTGGTCTTATTTTGTTGTTTTCCTTTAGTTGTGGATACTCTTGATCCCATTTACTACTCTTTGCATTGAGGTTGCCACCTATTATGACCCATAAGAACCCCAAAAAATTACCAAAACGCTGAGTAGTGACAGTATAAGCCAGCCTTTCAATCAAATTTTGTTGATTACGTTGTTTTTGAGGTTTCCTGATAATAACTTAATTCTATCTGTATTACATGTATGGTGCAGAATTCGCGCCATGGCTATAGTAAGACTCTCTTCTTTTTACTCATATGTGAAATATAAAAATCACGTGAAAAACAATTTCATGATTTGAAGCTTTTGAGCGAGTGTATTGCTATAAGTTGATGACGCTAATATATCTTTTTGTTGTTTCGACTTTATACTAGCGATGTGATACTCTGAAGGGGCCTGTTGACTTTTCAGCAACAATAGAATGGATTCAGGTTCAGTTTTGCTTTTTGTCTATATACCTTCACCATGCAATTTTAACTTAAACGGAAAGGTTGTGTTGTTGGCTGATGATGCAGTATTTGAACATGATGATGATTGAACAATAAAAATGTTCTATCAATTTTTAAAAATTGTCACATAAGGTGTATTCTACCTGATTTATTTATCAAAACTTTGTTGAAATCGATTTATTTTGCTTTAGTTAATTCTTATACTCGAATGCTATTGTTAGGCTCTTTCAGGTGATACTACCTATGAGACGGTAAGAGATTGTCGTTGAAATGGAATGAGTCCGTGAGGATATTTTCCACTGCTTGCTAATTCACACTGTTTTCTAATTTACATGTTTATACACGGTTCTAAAAGGTTTACATAAAAGAGGCAGCATTATGAATGATGAATTTATTTTATACAGAAAATCCTGCAAATTTTTTTTTAAAAGATAGTGTTAATTGTCTAGTGGTTTTAATGTCCTTTGAAGGTCAATTAATACCCATCTTTTCATTCACGCACACACCACCCATTCTCACAATTACAGTATACCACCTGCACATTGCTAGGCTCGATGTCACCCTGTACACTGACATGGACGGTGGGTCGGTGCTGAATTCTTCTTCCCAGATGGTCTTAGTTGTGTTTATTAATATCACCGATCGTAATCGATGGCAAAAATTCGCTTTACATCCAGCCTCTGATGAGATTCGAAGGCTGTAGAGAGCCTGGGTAACGTCTGGTCTAGTGCTAGACTAGAAGTAGTTACTAGAGAGGATATCCCTTGTGGGCAAATTAGCAATCCTGAACTACTGCCTGAACCGCCGACTGGAGAGTGGCAAGTTAAAAGAACCAAAGGCTTATTATAGGTCAGCTATTATCATATTAAATATAGAGTAGCTGGCTTCACAGGGTATGATTTCACACTCAAGAATGATAAGAAATAAGACATCGATAGTACGCCGATACCGGTAGAGGCCCTGGATGACAACCTGAACTTCAAGGAAATGGGTGAGAGGGTAGAAACACTCTCTATAGACATGGAGGTATCTACTTTGACGGGATTACTTCGTGGATCCCTTAAGGGATCACCGACAGACCAGGACTCTGATGCAACTGTATTGGATGTTGAAGTAAAGTTCATCACTCCAAGACAGCCTCAGCTGCGCTCAGGCTTAACCTTGGTGCAGAGGAGATAGACGTTGTCCTAGCCCAAGAACTCTTGGTCAATAGTGAACGAGTACTTGAACTTATGGCTCCTAAATATAAACTGCTTTACGCGAAGCAGGTAGGTAAAATTCGTTCTTGCATCCTTGCTAGAAACAATCTAAATATCTTTCTGTTTTCAAATTTCAGTAATTCAGATGTATGGTTACAACAAGCATTGAAATGGATGGTCAACATTTCTGGCTAATATCAGCGTATATTTCACATGATGGGGAAGATACCTCACCTGTAAATTTATGAATCTCATTATAGCAAGCCCAATATAAATAAATTGGAGTCATCCTACACCAAGAAATATTTAAAACATGCAAATACGAATTAGAAAATGTTAAAAGAAATGCCTGGAAGCTATACTGTACTAAAATACAATATTTCTCTGAGGCATCTAGGCTGCGTAAAGTACCATATTTAATCTCCCACCACTTCGAGTTTTCTCCAATGGCCGGATGGTTTTGGACCGTAACTAGTGCAGAATCCTTGGAGCTACTACTGGAAACTTACTTTAGGCATTGTAGGCATTGTAAGCCAGGTTATAAGCAGGAGAAAAATCTTGTGGCGAATACCTTTAACCCTTATAAGTCGGCAGAACTACATGGCATTATACCGATAGTTGTCCAACAAACAACTCACTTAACCTCTACCTTAACCTAATATTTATACCTAGGGCGAGAAAAACCTATCATTGCAGTCACTAGGAACTTAGACCTAAAAGTTTAGTCTTCAGGACAGCAAACTAAGCTAGAAGCCTAACATATTAGAAAGAGTAAAGAAAGCTGCAATAGTGCTTTACTCCTGTAAAAATGTCATTATAAAAAGATGGGGTTTGGAGCCCCACATCGTACATTGGCTGGAGGTTACTGTTTGGTGGCCACCAGCTTTAACAATTCTGACCAACCTAAAATCCTTGGTGAAAGTAAAGCGACCAGAGCCCAGCTATAATGCTCAACTCCATCTTCTGGACACTCATATATTCTAAGAAATAGGAACATTCCAAATATTTACCGATTATACAATCCCGTCGCGATCTTTTGATCACAGGTTTAGGACTGATATTCCCACCAGAGAGGTCTCATTAAGAGAAACATTTCTGAATACTGAAGGTGTTAATTTCTTCACTGATGGTTCAAAGATGGATGGGATACTTGGGGATGGGGTTTTCTTGGAAGAATTAAATGTTAACCTCTCTTTTGTCTCCCAGATTACTGCAGCGTTTTTCAAACTGAACTGAGCTGAGCTGAGACCAGTGAAATGAAAAGACGGATGAACTCGCTCGATAAGGCACAACCTGCTCCATTTCACCAAGCAGGATGGATGCTGATATACCGCTCGCTATGTGCAAATTACTGCTTCAACAGGAACTAGAAGAACAACGAAAGACCTGTCAGATCAAAGCAGCTAGTAATTGCTGCAGTGGCAGCATGTACATATGCGAGCTGAATGGAAGTTTCGTTACATGATTACTGTCGTTGCGAAGATGAAGTCGAGGAAGAAACTGTTCTCCATTTGCTTTGCATTTGTCCCCGAAATGGACGTCTAGGATATTCTACGCTTCGTTCAGATCTCAAGATGGTTCAATGAAATGAGAGAATGATGAGGAAAGAAAACAATGTGACACGGTAAACGGACCTGATTGGGGCTACGTCAGTTCTATCTTTCATTTTTTTTTAGCAAAATGGTAGGTCGCAGTGCTCCTAAAATTTGAGATGAGTTATAGAACTTACCTTGTAAACCAGGATACGATATCATAATTTTCTTTTATCAAAACATGATCATAAATAAATCTCAGTGTCACAACACCTGATGTAAGATGATAAAATTACAATAAAAAATCGGAAATTCCAACAAATACATACATATGTATGTATATACTCGTACAAGGCTACTTACATAGTGCCAAAATAAAAATTTCATTCATTATAAATCAAAGAAACGTTTAATTGTAATACCCAGAAATATCACGAATGAATTTGAAACGAAATCTTATATTTGCCACACCTTTTGCAACAAGTTCATTGACACCGTGAGCAACCAGTTATCATCATTATATTTAATTATACGAATGGATCGTGTTTCGATTTATTAACAATATTATATAGACCACAGCAGATTAAAAATCAATTTGTCCAAATCCGGAACGGTCTTCTTCTTAAGAGTGAGCTTCGTGTGACGTAATGGGTAAGGCGTGCAAATCTCATTATACAGCTGAACCAAAAGGAAGTAAGCAGATAACTGTGTAGTGTGTCTAAAGTTCTATGTTCTGGACCATCTGACTTTAATATCATGAAACTTTATATTTTTTTATTAACCACAAGAGCAAGATTATATTTAGAAAATGACCATTTGACAACCATAAAATTTACATTTTTATCTGATCATGCAAAATCGTATACATATATAATTTGTGAACTTTTCGACCGTTTCTTTGCAAAGCAATATTATAATTAGGTATAACAACAGATCTTTAAGAAATATATATAATATTTTTGGATACATTAATACTCTATAAGATAGATACGCATCCTTCACTTGTCTAACCTCAATTTATTAACTAACTAACGCAATTATATCACAACAACAACAAAAAAATTGTGACTGATGAGATGACCATCATCATGATCATGTCGGTGCTATGGGAATTTATCCATCCGTTTCAAAGCAAGAAACTATTAACACAGCAGGTAAAAATTTATATAGTGAACCAGCTCGTCAATTTGCATAAAATTCTCTATACTTGATATGTAATTGATTTTACTTTTTATTCCAACAAAAAAAAAACCGAAAATAATTTTGTTGGAAGAGGTCATGTTCATGGTAAGTTCAATCACTTAATTGTGATGTATTTCGCGATTTTTTTTCATTCCTCGTCTTAATTGCAAATTGAAACAACAACAATTATGTCTTATGTTAAATTATTTATAATAAAAAAATTAAGTATATTTACCACCGTGTGATATGATGTAAGAAGGCGTTTTTGGCTATAAATGGTATATGCGGCATTTTGTATGTGTCTAAGAGTTGTTAACTATTATGTGAGGTGTAACACTAATTTCTTACCTTGAGATTGAAATTTATTTTTAATTTACATATTTATTAGTACCAAACGTGATTTTCTTAAACGGCGTTAGAGGGTTATTACTTGAAATTGGAGTCATTATTATTTGAAATCCGTCTAGCTGACATCATCGCATCAGTATACTAGTATTTTGTAGCTACTCCACATTTGCCATTACCTATCCCAACGTTTGATGTACGATTGCAAATATTATTATGATATTCCTTTGTTTGAATTACAGGAATACCTGTTTCAAATTCTATAATCCTTCCTTATTTCTTTAGACAAAGGCGATACGGCTCGATAAGCGCTTTACTGGGAAACGGAAAAATTATTCATGAAAGAAATCTCTGCAACTCTTTAAAATTTACCAAGTGGATAGACGTACGACGAATAGGGGAGAATCAGAGGATACTTTACTTATTTGACGCTAATTTAAATTTGTTTACAATACCAAAAAACTAAAAGATGTTTAGAAATATAATATTTTTAACAAGAATAACAACTAATCCAGTTTTCCAATTCGAATTCATAATCTAAGCGACAAATATTTTTGAATGATAATCTTATAATAAAATTCGGGGCTTTACAAAATATTTTTAAACCTAAACTGTTTAATGGTAGAATTAAAGCTATTTCTATACAATAACAACGTTTGGAAAATATTACAAATTGTGTCATTCAACTGCTATACACAACAATAATAAATTACAGGGACGGCGGGGTAAGGGCCTCGTATTTTAGAATATAGTTACGACTTCCTCATTACACATTAGCAAGAAACACCTTGAGCTATATATAAAGGGTGGCCCATCTAATGTTTGCAACTTAATTTGGCTCCATTTCAAAGACGAATGAATATTTCTCAAAGCGATTTGATCTTTCAAATCTTGGATAGTCTCTGAATGGTTAGCGTAACGCGTATCCTTAGCGGATCCGCACAAAAAAAATCCAACGGAGTCAAATCGCAGCTATGTGGTGGCCAATTGACATCTCCGCTACGGCTGATTATTCATGCTGTATAAAATAGCGGAAATTGCTCAGCGGAAAATAAGAGATTTCGCTATCCGCCGCAAGTGGCAGCACAATCACAAAAGAGAAATTATTTTGTTATATAATTACCAGCGGAAATTTTTTATTCATTTTGTATCTCTCTCTAAATAAGACATCCCGGCGGAATAAAATATTAAAAGTGATCCTTAAAATGACAAATTGATTGATATCCGAAGTAAAGGAACTCGGTAAATTAAATCTTGAAATTTAACAATATTCTGTCTTTCCGCCATTCTAAAAGAATGACGATGATATTTGGATAAAAGTATTGATCAGGGGTCCAAAACTTAGGACAAAATTCTAGGATCTGTTTATGCTGGACTAAACTAGGCCATTTCATAACCAATACTTTTGAAAATTTAAATTTTTTTATTAGTTTATTTTCAGTTTTTGGCCAATATCTCAAAAACTTCCACTAGTAACCAATACTTTCGATTGTTTTTCTAATAACTTAGGTCATACGGAGACTACGAGGAAAATTTGGGGAAGCCTTGTTGGCTTTCATTTCTACTGAATTTTGAATTGAAAATCAATTTTATATTGAACCGGATTAAAAGACCAAGCAAGAAAAGGAAAGCGCAACACTCACCAGAAATGGCAGTAACTTTACCATCAACTTCAATAGAGGTTTCTAGAAACCAGTTAGTCATCATGAAACAAGTAGCTCTAGAACAACAACCAGCTAAACCAACAGAAAAATCGCCTCCACCAATAAATGTCGTCGGGATATCAAATTTCTCCACTATACAATCGATTATGAAATCGATTACGGTAGCCGAGTACAAACTCGTATCTCTAAATAACGGCGTCTGGAAAATTAATGTTGTAGACTCTGAAACGTATAGAGCTTTGGCTACAAAGCTTAATTCCGAGGGGCATCAGTGGTTTACCTATGAGGGTAAGAATGATCGCCCAATCAAAGTTATGGCTAGAGGTCTTCACCAACTTGCGCAAATGAGGAAATTATTGAGGATAGAAAGTGCCGAGAGCAAGAAATAAAATGCCACCAAAGAGGGACCTAAACCATATGCTAGTAAAACGGGAGAACCAAAACCAAAATTGTACTCGCAAGTATAGTCATGATAAAACCAGTTATTTCGGAGGGCACTACTGAAGGTACAGCAGTGCTCCAAAAGATACTAATAAGAATGGAAGCTCTTAACATTCGTCTAGTTACAAGAAAAATGCCTTCAAGCTTTAAGCAACAGGTTAGATAAGGAAGACTCTCTAAATGAAATAAAATCCATGCTCTATTAAAATGATGCAAACAACAACAAATAAAACATTAAGAATAGTAACCTGGAATGCATATGGGCTAATGCAACATATTCCAGAATTAGAAATTTTCCTAAATACTGAAAAAATAGATATATGCCTACTAGTATCGGAAACCCATTTTACTTCAACTTCATATCTTAAAATATATGGATGCAATTGTTACCACGCCATTCATCCAGCAGTAAGGGCAAAGGGAGGATCGTCGATGGTTATAAAAGAAAACATCAAACACTTTATAGATCTTGAAAATGAAGAGGAATTTATGCAAGTAGTCACCTTAAAAGTATTTATAAATAATAACAAAGAATATAGTGAATCGCCAATATATTGCCCCCCAAGATATAATTTAATTAAAGAAGACTATTGCACGTTATTTAAATCACTTGGATCAAGTTTCATAATCGGAGGTGATTTTAGGGCAAAAAACACCTACTGGGGATCAAGAGTAACCTCTAAAAAAAGGAAGACAGCTGTTTGCAGCAGGAAGTCTATGCAATTACGATTTTCATTCTGGAGATCAACCAACTTATTGGCCTACGGATAGAAACAAAATACCCCATATCATTGACTTCTTTATCGCAAAAGGTACAGACGAAAATTATACATACCTAGAAAGCAGCGAGGGGATTATGTCGGATCACACGCCTGTTATTATGACAATCGGTGCAACGATTGTTAAAAAAACTAGTCCATCTTCGCTAACGAACAAAAAAACCTGCTGGGAGATATTCCAGAAACTTGTTGAGGATAATATTGATCTTCATGTGCCAATTAAAAACCCGATACAGCTAGAAGAAGAACTAGAACAACTCAACAACAGTATACAAGAAACGGCGTGGAGTAGTACCCCCTCAAGTTAAAAGGAAATGCGCCGAAAAAGCAAGAAAGGCCTGGCAAGGAAGTCGAGCGCTAGAATATAAAACAACTCTAAATTTTTTATCCAATAAACTAAAGTTGCTAATTAAAGAAATCAAAACCGAATCCATTAATAAATACTTGAGTGGCCTTACTGGGGAAAAATATACCGAGTACTCAATTCCACCAGTAAAAAATGAAGATGACACATGGGCTATAAGTGCAAAGTAAAAAGCTTTGTTGTTTGCAACCCACCTAGAGGATACGTTCCAGCGTCTACCTAGACAAACTCCAGAGGAAAACATACCACCAGTACATAAAATGGATAATTGCAATATATCTCCTGTCACATTACAAGAATTAAAAGAGGAAATCAATCTTGAAAAAGGACTACGTAAACTACTCCAAATAATTAACGCAGTGTTGAGACTTAAACACGTTCCAAGTGAATGGAAAGTCGCAGAAGTAGTTATGATACTTAAACCAAACAAACCACTTAATGACAAAAATTCGTATAGGCCGATATCCTTACTTCCAATAATTTCAAAATTATTCGAGAAACTACTCCTAAAGAGACTCAAACCAATAATAGCAGAAAGAAATCTTATTTCTTCATCAATTTGGCTTCAGAGAAAACCATTTAACAATAGAACAATTACACCGAATTACAAACATAATTGAAGACGTACTTTGTCAGAGTATGGCATAAAGGTTTGGAATATAAGTAACAAAGAGACTTACCAAAGCACTTTTATAAAGTTTTAAAATCTTGCATATCTAACCGACACTTTCGAGTTAAATTAGATGGCGAATACTCAGAAATAAAGAAAATATCAGCAGGGGTACCACAAGGTAGCGTTCTGGGACCAACTTTATATGTTCTATACACCTCGAACCTGCCAACGATAGAGGAGAATAAAATAGCGACGTTTGCGGATGATACGGCCATCTTAGCAGTTGCTAATTGCATAGAAGAATCTACAAGCAAATTGCAAAAAGCTACTAATATTGTCAGACCTAGGCCAAGAGATGGCGCATAAAACTTAATGAAACAAAATCTGTTCACGTAAACTTTACGAACGAGAAGGTCAACTGGATACCAGTAGAACTGAACTCCCAGCAAATTCCCTATGCAATCACAGCAAAATATCTAGGCATGACTCTAAACGCGAAACTAAAATGGAAAAAGCATGTGAAAAAGATAAAAGAAGAGTTAAACAGCAAATACAGAAAGATGGATTGGTTCTTAGGAAGAAATTCCTAAAATCTGTGTGGACTTGCGGTATTCAGCTCTGGGGCTGTACAAAAAAACCAATGTCAATATCATCCAGTCATTCCAAAGCAAAGTCCTTCGTGGAATAGCTATTGCACCGTGGTACATAAGAAATGACAACCTCCATAGAGATCTGAAGATGGATTTCGTTAGTGAAGAAATAAAAAAACATGCGAGAAAACACATGCAACGTATTAGTCTACACCAAAATGCTGAGATACGTCGTATGTTGGATGATTCAAACCCAGTAAAACGGCTGCGAAGGAAGAAACCGCATGATCTTCAGGATCGACTAAAAATATAATAAAATTGTAAATCAGTTGTAATAAATAAATATAAAAAACAATCCTTCTTATAAATATTTTTAATTAAATTTATTTATTTTTGTTAAAATTTAGTAGAAAAATAGAAAATCGACCTTCTGACACCAAGCTCACAGCTCACAAGAAGATCTTTCCATTTCATCTCAAGATGTTAAATCTCAGACTGCAACTTCTGCCAACCTCTGCAACATTCTATTCTACTGAAGTTTTTTTATTTTCCCCCACTTCGATGAATATCTCCAGACTGCAGAAAGTAAATATTGAGCTTATGGAAGGCGTTCTAAAGTTCAACCGCACGTAAGGCAAATTGTCAATATTGAAATACTTTTTGTTTGTTCGTTTGAACACCGTAAATCATATAAATTATATGCCCAAAGACAACCGCCAAAATTATTCAACTAGTTTTAATTAATTAAAAGTATTTTTAAATTTGTAAATCAAAAATCTCAGGTTTAAGTGCATAGTTCTGATGTTCTATATGGTGGCTTCAAATAAACTTTTTCATAATTATTGCCAAATCAACTTCAGGATGTGAAATTCAAGCCTCAACAGAGAACATGCAAGTAGTCTTGCAAGATTTCCTCAATAGTTAGGTTCTCTGTTAGATTCTAGAAATTGGAATATCCAAATACTTGCAGGCTAAACTTGAGTGTTACAGTTGTTAGCAAAGGAACTTGTTCAAAAGGGCATTATTTCGATTGCAGTTTGTCAAATATTTCCGAAAAACGTTTTTCAGGGTGCGCGATTAATAATCAGATAATTGGTTGTTTTGCTAAACGCAATCATACACCGTCATGTATTAACCGTGCGATTCTTTTCTGTTATAAAAACAATGCTAGCGTACATGTAGGTGACGCGATTATGTAACAACCCCTGTAGTCGTATTAAAACACAATCAAATTTAAAATTTTATTTACCAAATGGTAGCATTGTTTGCAATGTTACTGTGTGCGACGACCTATAATTGCAGCAAAATATGTACGTGCGATAAAATACATGCATTTCTCACATATCGCGCACATATGACGATGACGATACGAAGATGATGATGATAATGATTACAATGACATAAGAAGATATTTATTTAATTATTGTATTTCTGTATTTTTTCTCAAATCGAAAATGAGAAAGAAATTAGTGGTACGAGTATAATAAAAATCGTAATAAAATTTTAATGGAATCTGAAAAACTGCAGATTATGAAAACTACACATAATATTCAAGTTTTGTATTTCTAACCTTGATCGACAACAAACGAGATGCTGATGCAACCGAGCGTCCCCCAATTGACCGAGTGCCAAGCTTAGCAATTTATGTACACAATTAAGCGAATCCGGATTGTCTGTAAGAAGTTACTCGCGGTTTCTCGTTTGTATGCATTCATCTCTTTAGTTTATTAATCATCTGCTGGGATGCTGGGAAATACAAAAGATGTAAATAACTTTTAAATTTTATATAAGCGAAAGTAATTAATTTTCGATGCAGTTTTATTATAATTGTACATGTCTCGAGCATTATTCTTTCTCGTTTTAAATGTCGACTCGAATTTATATGCGTTTCGTTCGATGAATGAAAATTTTATCGTTTGACATGGATGACGTAACATATGGTAATAAAATTGTTAAATATAAAGGTGGACTCGATATGTGATATTGCACTTTTGAGCACTATCTTTTTAGTGGATGTCGTAAACGACCTGGAAATTATGATCCTAAATTTGTAATTTATACGAGTTTTATTATTTAGTCGTTAACGTTTGGTTACCCGGTAAACCAGTAAGTCGAAAATGTTCAAAATGTTAGTCGTATGACTGTGCTTGCTTCTGAAGTTATTAATAGAACTTCTGTGCCTTTTCATTGTATATCTATAAGAAACGTAAATGTACAGTTTGTGTCTTAGTTTTTAATGTTAGAAATATAACTAAAACGGAAGTCATTTTATGAAATTCTGACTTGGGAGTCAACCTTACCATAAGAGTAAATAACTTTGACATTCTAGTTACAGAACGTTGGCTTGGGCGTTCATTAAATGTCAATGTTTGGTACTGGATTACAGAATACCAACATAATCGATGAACTCAATCAGTTTTGAGAACTACAAGAATTTGATTTTAATGTTCAATGCTAAAGATGAATATTGAAGGCAAATACAAGTATTGTCCTATGACAAAAATCAAAGTAACTGAAATAGCCACTCTATCGTTCGGCGAACGCCGAAGTTACGATTGAACATTGAAGTCAAATTCAGAAAACGTAAAAATGTGCTGAACTTTGATTTTAGGGCCGATTATACATTTTTCCCCCTTTATTAGTTACAACTGAGACTGTGCTCATTGCTCATCTAGCAATTTCAAATTTTTACAAATTTTACATTTCTTAAACAATTCTGGTTTGTTGGGGTGAAACCCAATGGTTAGTCCCAAAATTAGTTAAACCTATTTAAAATACTATAATTTGGTATGTTTACTAGATCAAGTGGCCTCGTTCTTTGAAGTCCTCTTTCAACGATAGAATTATCGATCATATGGCGAATATAGGGGTTTCCATGTTCCTGGAGCCTTATTTCGTGTTTGGCGGCATGCTTTTTTATTTCATCTTTGATGTATTCCATTTGTAAGTCCCTGTGAAGGTACTAACCTTAATATTAAGTTCTTCTTTTTTCTTGTTGACGTGCTCTCTCTACTTGAGCTTCGCATCGAGGGCCGTGCCAAGATATTTAGCTTTGTTTGCATAAGACACCGATCTTGAGTTAATTCCTATCGGTAGATGGGAATCCTTTTGATATGTAAAGTTAATATGCGTGGATTTCGTCTCATTAAGCTTGATTCTCCTCTAAGTCCGGTTACAAACCGCATCGGTAATCTTCTGGAGTTTGCTCGTTGCATCAGCGACATTAGTTCCGATCGCCATGATTGCTGTGTCATCTGCAAAGGTGACTATGGTTCCTTCATCTGTTGTTGAAATATTCCTTGTATTTAATAAATACAGGAATGGTCCTAAGACACTCCCCTACGGGACATCGACAGAGATTTTCTTTAGTTCGGAGTATTCATCCTCATATTTCACACGAAAATGTCTATTGCGGCAGATCTATATCTATATGCAGCTTGAATTCCATTCCACTGTGCCAGACGTCCAGAAATATGCTGGAGCATACTTTTTTGCGTTCTAACGTAGTGATTCTATGCATCTGTTCAATTGTGCAGTGCTTTTATCTGAAACCAAATTGATGTGGAGGAATTAGTTGTCGTTCCGCAATTATTGGTTTAAGTCTTCTTAGTAAGAATTTTTCAAAGTGTTTTTTTATCATTGTGGTTTATCAGGTTTTGTTATCATGATTACTTCTGCTACTTTCCATTGCCACGGAACATATTTTAACCAAAAGCTTGCATTGATTATGTGTAGTAGCTTACGAAATGCTTTACCTGATAAAGCCTTGATTATTTGGCAAGTAATCAAGACATACCCTGGGGCTTTTTAAGATTCATGTTGCTTTTTACTTCTTCTTTTAATTCTTTGAGAGTTACGTATATCAAGATCATCTAGCTTGTTGATTAACATTATATTCTCATTGGCCGTTTTTCTTGGTAGTGGTTAGAAGGTATGTATGATACTCCGCAAACAGATCAGCCTTCTCTTTAGGATCTCTTGCTCAGGTTCCATGCTCCTTTTTAAGTGGAAGCACTTGCATTTTGGGACTTTTGACTCGCTTCGTCGCCTTCCACAGTGAATAATCAGAAATTTTTTCTTCGGTTAGGCTAACTGGATATCTGCTGATTGATGCATTTTTAACTATTTTAAGAAGAGATTTGAGATTGTTAAGAATTGTTTTGTTCTCCGGTGTTCTAGTTATTTACCAGGTTTCACGTGCCCATCAATTTTCTCTTACCAACTCTCTAACTTCCATTGGGTAGGATATGTTAAGATTCTTTTTATTTTGTATAATGGGAGTACTTGCCAAAGCAGCAAAGTGAATTGTTTCAGTGAGTTGTTCTAATTCATCTTCCAACTGGTGAAAATTTCTTATCGGTACCTGAAGATTGATTTTTTCCTCCATTTCTTCCCAGTTTGGGATCCGACGACGGAGTGACGAGTGATGTCAAGTCCGGACATTTAATTATCTTTGAAGTTAGGAGTTAGTATACTATTAACTTTGTCTAAAGTCAGACTTTGGTGTCAGAAGTACGAGTATAAAACGTTTAAATTTGGTTAAGCAGTTAATTGACATCAAATTGACATCTTGCACTAGCAAAAGTCTGTTATACGAATGGAGCTGGCCTACTTTTAATATATCCTTCTATATGGCGTGCCTAAATTATTTTCCGACTTGGTTCGTCGACATTTGATGTTTTAGTTTTCGAATATCTCGCCGTTGTTTACCACCAGTTTTTAGTAACAGAAATATTGCGAAAAAAAACGTCATTAATTCGTTAAAATCAGGTTCGTCGCTTATTTGAGAATTTCAATTGAAAATATCTTCGATTTTATAGTTGTAGAATTTTTTATATTGGTATCCCAGTTAGTTCAAGTTCGATTTCCAATTTATTCTTTAACAAAATCCTTACATCATCCGTAATTGAGGATTAGACACTATTGGCATGTTTATTAATTGCAGCCGAGCAACAGACAGATAATAAAAAAGCCTTTTGTGTTTTTTAATTTTTTCAGAACGGTCAGAAATTAGATTTTTTATTTTAGTATTGTTTTTGAATGCCTGGATTTCGCAATTTTCCTATCTGTAATTATTTTCATATTTTAAAGAACGAATCACGCAAACAAATCTTTTCTGGAAAAGGCTTATCTCTCTGTTCGCTCCGATATAATAAAGTGTTTTATTTTTAACATTCTGCTTGACTCTGGAATGATCTATATAACGAATGTTATCTCTAAATAAACTATCGGAAATGTTTGGTTATAATTGGTAATTGTCAAGATCCTACTATGGCAGTTTTCCTTTCGTCCTCACTGATTTGATGAAAAGATCGGATATGTACAACTTTGCACTGTGTGGCCAGTCGGAACCAAATATTTTGACAATTGAAATTTTCTAACCACAGACTAGTTGAACTTTCGAAAATACTGTTTGAAGGACATTCCAGAGACAAATTTAAATATCATAAATTAATAACCAAACGGAAATAATGTGTCTCCAATTGTCTAGTGCAGAAGTCCGAAAATTAGATTTGCTGGGCAGAAAATCAGAGAAAACATAAACGCTAACATTGCTAAATTGTGCAATAAAGGGAAACAATACACAGATCATGGATCCAGGAACTAACCAGACCTGAAAGTTAACGACAATGTAAAAATGCAAGTAGCTATTCGAGAGAATGGATTAGTGACTATGTTTTCGTAAATGTTACTTTGAAGCGCTAATTGCTCTGTTTCCATTTACTCTGCGAAGCTAGGTTAATGTTTCTTACAGCAGACATCTAAGTAGTTGGCTCGATAAACCGATGCAAATAATGTATGTGCAATTACTTTTTATGCGACGTGTTATAAGAACATATTTTTATAGATTTCCCCTCAATGTATGCATTATTATAACACAAACACTCTTTTGAAAACAAATAAGTCATGATGAGTAGCTATGTAAGATGATTACAGGCCATTCAGGCGAATTATCCTGTATAATTTATAAATGGTTTTTCTAATATAATGTAAATTAATTATTTTTTATTTTTATTAAATTAATCACCACCTCATGTTTAGGCCCAGTTTGATAATATTATCAATGATGCTTCGAAACAAAGGCAATCATGCTTTTAAAATGGTGTAACACCTGGAACACTATTTGGCCGCTATTTAGCCAGATTGACTAACATCCCGTAACCTATAGTTCACCTGGAATAGTGCCTGGTAAACTCGAAATTAAACGACCGCTCAACAAGTATGTGTACTTCTTAGTGTTGGCTCTGGAGAAACAATGAAATATTCCCCATACTAACAAATTACACTCGTTTCAAATCGGCTGTAAAACATCAACCTTACCTTATTCATTTAATTACTGAATTTATTTTCAAAGGCATAAACAATTATTCATTTGCCTTGTAACTACCCGTTCACCATAACTATTTTTTGTTGATATTTTGGTTTAACATTTTGTAGAATAATAATATTTATTACCTTATCTTGCTTTTAAACATTAAACACGGTAAATTCTTCTTGCTTTAAATCTATAACTAATCTACGTGTTCAAATGATGCCTGTAGTGCGCCTTAAACTGAAATGAAAATTTCAACCAATAGCCGCCACTGGCAAAAAAAATATTTATTAACTATCTACGAATGTATAAATGTTTTGTAATGATGAAAATATAATAATTCTAATTGTTCCAATTAAATTATAAATTAGTTCATTATGTTAAAATCGTAATAGTGTAAAGGAATATTAATTATCTATTAAGTCTGAGATTAATTATCTTAGTAGTGAAAGTGTAACCTGCATATATTTGTTGAAAACTCTTCCATAAGCATTTATATGTAGGTACCACTAAAACGCTCTAGAGGCAGTAGAATATCGTAAAGTTTGATTACTTTATAACAGGCAAATCTAATTCGATAAAGGAACGTTAAAGTATTAAATTAAGTTAATACTTGGATGACCAAAAAGTTGCACAGTGTAATTTACCGGAAGTTGAAACCTAGTATGTTAAAACCACTACTTGTATGTTGTCTAAAGAAAGAAATTATATTTTGCAATCTGCATTACCATTTACCAATGCTTAATTTCCATGTTAACTTACATATTATGTAATCACGTTACCACTCAAAACGAATGTAACGACATGTTTGATACCATTACTCAATACGCCTTCGAGATGTTTGTAAAAATCATCATAAGCTAATATTGATGAGGAATTGCTACACTATTGGTTTGACAACGGGTGGCTCCGTGTAACGATGCTGAATAATACGGTCGCGTTTCTCGATGATTGCGCAAACTTCGAATTTCTTAAATACATCTATAAGTGAAAAGTGTCGAATGTACAATTTCTAGCAATTATTGGTAGATCTAGAAGCTTTTCCGTGGAAATAAATCAACCAGAGGAGGCAGTTTAATAAGGTGGCTAACAATCATTACTATTAGGTGTGCAAGTAAAAACTCTGCTTTTTTTGGTCTAATTCAACTTTATTGAAAATATAATTGTTTCAAAGACTAATTATCGAAATATTCGCCATTACTACGAGTATCTATGGTATTTTGCCATTTATCATAAACTTGGTAGTTTCGAAGCAAAATAGTCGTCGAGCCAGTTTTGCACATCTTCAACTTTCGTGAACCGGTAGTCTTTCAAATATGATGTCATCAATCTTAATAAGTGGGAGAGGGAGCCAAGTCTGGAGAGTACGCCGCATGCTGTAAAACTTCCCAGCCTAAGGAGAGGATGAATTCCTAGGTTAATTTTGCTGTATGTGGACGGGCGTTTTCAGGTAGCAATATCACATTCCGCCTTCCTTGGCCCGTAAATGGTCTTTTTTCCTCCAGAGCATTACTTAATTTGATCAATTGGGCCTGGCCACGTTCAGATGTAGCAGTTTGGCTAGGTTCCAGAAGCTCATAGCAAATGACTCCTTCCCAATCCCACCAGATAGACAGTAACAATTTCTTTGCATGAATATTCATTTTTGCGCAAAACATTCTTTCTTTTGTACCGAGAAAGCAAATTCATGCAGATGTCAACTCTTTGGTTTTTGTTTTCTTCGGTCAGTTTGTAACGAACCCATTTTCCTTCCTTCTGTATTTGTCCCATTGCATGCAATCGAAGATATATTGCTTGGTGAGTAACTCCTAACTATTCTGCAAGCTCGTTTTGAGTTTGACACGGACTTCCATCCAGTAAAACTTTAAGTTCTTCGTCTTCAAATTGTTTTACTGCACCTGGACGTGGTTCGTCCTCAAGACTTTTTTACTGTTGAATGACTCATAGAATGTTCGCTCAAAGTCGAATTATTTACTTTAATAACTTGATTGATGCACCCGGAATGACAGCTTGTAAATGACTGCAGCTACATATATTCAAAATGGCGGGCGATTTGGATGCGTTCAACTATATTTTAATGCAACCAACTTCAGAGCCGAGTTTCTACTTGCACACCTAATAATATATGTACTCGTATAGATCAATTGGTGGATAGCAAAATTTACAGTTAAGCTTTTCCCGAGAATTCAAAAATTCAACTTGTCGGAAGAAAGGTGGCTACGGGAAGTAGTTTTCTTACTTAAGGTATTATCAAATATTAAGTTTAGTACTCAGTTCAACGTGAAATGAAAATTTTACACGGTCTTCAAAAATCTATTTATTTTCACATGAACATCAACTCGCCTGATGGAAATTTGGAATGACAAAGAGAGCAGTTTTTGTAGAAAAATAAATTTTAATTAATTTTATTAAAATAAAACACATTGTTTGAATTTAATTTGTTTTCTTTATATTGATTTACTTTTCTTCTCCATAATCTGGAGACTAAATTGAACGAAGAGCATATCGACATCTAGATCCGGCAAATGGCAACCCATAAAACTTGATTTTTCAACTGCAATCATGCTTTCTCGGCCGTATTCTGCATACTTCTTCCGAGCTTTTCGCGATCTGGGCTTGACTCACTAACTATTGTACTCAACTGGTCGTGTTGCGCTACCGATCTTTTTCTACTGCAGATCGATAGATCTTTGTTTACGTTATTTTTGCGGCCTCTTACTTGCTTTCACAAATCGGTCGTTTCTCGGCTTTCTGGACGCTTTCCGCTATTGAATCATCATCATGATCCTGATGATTCTTTCTCTAACCTCGTCGTATTCCAGCATACCTCCTTCTCAACTCCAATGTGTACCTTCCTTGCACGACTCTCCGTCGTGACCTTCTGGATCGCTCTCTCTTCAGCAATCAACTCATCTGCGGACTCACCCTCAATAATTGTACGTACTGTAATCTTCTGCTGAGCCGCTCCCAAGGACCTTTGCTTCATTTGATAAGCTAATTAGTCCCTCCTTTGCTCTGACCATAAACTCTCTTCAAGAAGACCAGTATTGGAGCAAGACTTGATCTGACAACATCGATGATATTAGGAATAATAATCGCCTCAATAAAATTATGAACTCTTCTGACAAGATTCGAACTGATAAAACTTTATGGTATATGTCTTATAACCATTCCACCAACGAGTACTATACATGTGTAGAGTAGAATTCGTACAATATCGAAACTTCCAAGCGATGTTCATTCGGGCAAAGATGAAGATCAATGAGATGCTTTACTAAAGAGAGATAGCTACCAGAAGCTTATCGAGTGTTTGCTATATATTTCAGTAAAGGCATGTTGGTAAGCATGTCGGTCTCTCAGAAAATAGTACAATCGGTAAAATCTAAAGATATGGATTTTCTTAGGAGCGTAATACTGAGATTTTCCAAGAACAAAATTTAATATGTTTTACGACTTTGTGGTTATTTAACTAGGTACTTTTAAAAATTTAATTTGATGCTATCTTATTTGCGAAGTGTGTTGTTGTTCTTAGAATAAGCTGGTAAAAATTCATTAGATTCAACGGTCGCCTAAATGTATGCTTTTATACAAATACAAGGACAACTCGGTTGATGTCGTTGGTGTAAAAAACAACAGCTTAGTCTTTTTTGATTTGAGTTTTGTTTTATCTGCAAAATTAAAAATCGAATGCTTTATCAAGAACGAGTGAGGCCAAAAATTTGCTATTGGCAGCATTTATTTAGATTAACAAGCTTTTAAATATTTGCCTTGTTGGAAATTAGAGTCACGCTTAGCCCTCTGATGGGGAATAAATAAAACTACGGGGATATAGAGAGGGAACCGATTAACCGATTTCGGACTTTAACCGTAACATAAATATTTATACTTCATTTGAAAATCTAGTGCCATTTAAATAAAACAATAATATTTTTGAGTATGACTTTTCCAAAACCGAATCATTGCAAACGAGTCTGATACCAAATCTATAAACAAAATATGTAATAGGCAAAAACACAAGAAGCAGGTTTATTAATAAACACAATACCAGAAATACGAATAAAATTTTAGACTGTAAATAAATAATGTAAATCTGTTTTTATTAGATAAACAATTTTTTGTATAATCCGCATACTAAATAAATATTACGACTGCCGAATTTAAAAAAATGCAAGAGACTTTTATATCAAACTAACACTCGGCTCGCGACAAATCTCCATTGTGTCTTTTATCCGATTACAATTACCACATCGATTGATTTATTATCACTTCCTATAAATTTAATTACTACCAATTCAATTAATAAATCAAATAAATAATCATTTTAAACTTTCTCATCCATCCATTCATAACGAACGTCTCAATGGCTTTGACCGCGAGTGTGTTTTTGTATTCGCTCGATCTCTATCCAAGGAATTTCACTGAACTTGAAATTGAGTTGCTGAGAGCGTGTAACCAAAAATGGTGTCGATACGCAGCTTGAAAATTGGCACGCCAATTATATAACGCGCAAAATGTATAATTTTAAACTAATTTCTAACAAATCATCATTTTATATATAGAAATACGCATGTCCTCCACATTTTATATAATTAAATTTAAATTGATCCGAGCGACCGCGCTCCAACCCTGATACACAACATAATTTTGTTATGACAAACAAATTATCCAAAAAATAATACAACAAATTTCTTCTGTGTGTGTCAAGGGTGACTTAGCGTAGCGAGAGCCTCACTTCATTTTTATTTTCTCATGTTGTGATTAATTAATGGCAAAATCATGTTATATGTATTGATAAATAATTTAAAAACAACATGAAAATTATTCACACATAATTATCAACACATTAATGTGGTTCGGTTTGTTAATGGATTTTGAATTGATGTCGATTTTATTTGAAATTATTCAATGTAAGCGGTTTGCGTATCAATAACACGCCGATATTTCGTTAATTGCATACTAAAGAGAGTTTATAGATGCGGCGCGATATCTGATTAAAAAACGCACCCACCCCCTTTAGCATTTTGAAGCATGTTCATGTTTACATCTCGAATAGGATTTTACAACTTATTTTATCAATTTCAAATTTCTAATCAAAATTTCAATAATGTGTGACTGTTGTGTTTGCACATCGGAACACACTAATTATTCATCCGCTTCTCTCATTTGCAAAAACAATACATTTTCTCAGTTTTCGCACCATCGATTGTTCTCGAACCTTGATTGTTATGTCATCCAGTTCGAGTTCACGTTTATTTCTCGTCATAACATGTTAGCCGGGCAATTAAAATAGCAATAATATAATTTAATGAATTAATAAATAGTGTTATTGCTTGAATTATTTTAGAAAGGATTTTTGTTGAAGAAAAATTGAAGAATTGCAAAATTAGTGCCATGTAAAAAAAATTTGTTTTCCTTTTTTGTCAAAATGGGTGAAAATTGGCTTGACAATCAAGCAGGTTTGATGGACCAGATGAACAATTTGTTGATCAATGAAAGAACTCAAAATTTTTCAGGGCCTGCGCCGTTCCATGGTACGACCACAACAAAGGAAATTTTGATGACTACGTACATGGCTCAGTTAAAACAGGATTTTATCGTAAGTAACATCGTGTCGGATGAAAAGAAAAATCATGTTTTTTAGCCTGGGCCGGAATCGATCCGTATATTATACCATCAAGAAATTGTAGGGCGAGAAAAGTTTCGACAACAAACCATTAGACGAAATCGAAAAAAGATTGATATTGAGGGTACAAATAAGTTTTGAGGGATTTACAAAAGATGGCGTAACTAGTATTAAATGTAATTCATATCAAAGCTTCATAATTTCTCTCTAAAAATCAGTTTGTGTCATTTCGCTGAAGCATAAACAACATATTTTGTGTGCTCTAACCATGTCAACCTTTGTGCGCGCTAAAGAAAATCGCAGCTGATGGACTTCGATTTCTGCGTCAAGCATGTGGGGAACATTCTTCATCAATAAAAACATGTTAGTACTGGTTCCGCCATTTTAAAATTGGCAATTTTGACATCAGTGAAAGGAACGCGAAGAGAGACTAGTACGAAAGTATGAAGACGCTGAGTTGGAGGCGTTATTGGACCAAGATTCATGACAAACTCAAAAGGAGCTCACTGAAACTTTAGGAGTGAGTCAACAAGCGATACAAAACCGCCTCAAGCCCATGGGTATGGTGCAAAAACAAGGAAATTGGGTTCCTTATGAACTCGGGGGACGAAAAGTAAATCCATCTACTACAGCAACCCAAAGCGCAGAAAATCGTGGGGTAAACCCGGTCATGCATAAATTTTAACCGTCAAACTGAATATTCATGACCAGAAGCTAATGTTGTGCATCTGGTGGAATCAGTTCGGAGTGATCTACCATAAGCTATTCCAGCCTAACGAAACCATTACTGGAGAACGTTATCAACAACAATTGATGCGCCGAGCATTGAAACTCAAACGCCCACAATATGCCAAAAGACATTATAAAGTGATCTTTCAGCACGACAACGCTCGGCCACATATTGCAAGAGACGTCACGGAAACTATGAACGAGCTTCAATGAGATGTCCTACCCCACCCGCCGTATTCACTAGACATTGTTCCTGTCGACTACCACTTATTTCGGTCTATGACTCATGTTCTGGCCGAGCAGCACTTCACTGCTTACGAAGAAGCCATAAATTGGATCGATTCTTGGATCGCCTCAAAACACGAGGAATATTTTCGATACGGAATCCGTATGCTGCCTGAAAGATGGGAAGAAGTCGTAGCTAAGGACAATACTTTGAATGAAATTGAGTTGTGCAGATACGTGAGCAAGCTGGATGACTAATTTAAAGGAAGTGGCTGCAAAATGTGAGTTCAAATGCACAGGATGTAAAAAATCCTGATGATAGGCTAACATACCCTTCAAGAGCCAGTACGCACAGCGATCTTATAAAAAGGTAACCCCAGCTTGGATGACGTCATTTCAGTTGTCCAAACTCACGAAAGTACGCAAACTGCGATGAGTATTTTGAAGAACGAAAGCAAAATTCTTTCGAATCGAAGTGTGACGAGCAAGCGTAATCAGATTGTGCCAAATAAAAATGCTTACACTCATGCCTGGGCTAGGGATCACAGCATGATCGCAGCAAATGACGATTTTTGAATGCCGAATGTCGGAAATATTTTAAAGTTAGTCATATTACATCGGCCGAGAAATAGTGATCAGTCAAGTCGATCTCAAAAGAGTGGTGATCAAAGTCAATCCAACAAACCAATAGGAAGTGAAAGTTTGTGCCAACAGAAAATCTTCGTTTGAGGAAATCGAGTGACAATGTGGTCGAGTCTGAACAGAAACTATTAGTGTTGTACTAAGTTGCAAGTTTGTAATCCAAACTAAAACAAGAATTTGGTTATCGTCAAATGGTTATCGTGAATTAAACCAGCCGAAAGTTACAATCGTGAACGCAAGCTTGAGCACCTATGAAATATTCGGGTGCCAAGAGCAGTTGTCAGTACTTGTGACTGCAGTGAACGCAGCAAATGTTTTGGGAGTGTACTGGTTCGATTTATTCGGTCTTCAAATTCAGCGTTTTAAAGCGGAGAAAGAGTATTTGTCCTTTACTTCGAAACCAAAGTCGATGATCTGTAATCAATTCAATGCCCATTTAACATTGAAACCTGATGCTACACCGAAATTGCCTTAGCCTTTGAACAAATGAACAGAGTTAAAAGATAGATGAGCAGATTGGTGCCATTTGGTGTTCTTCATCCGATCCAATCCAGTGGGCGGGCCACACCCATCGTTGCTGTCCGTAAAAATGACAAAAAGGCACTGAGAAATTGCGAAGATTTTAAAGTTACGGTAAACTCTCAACTCTGCGTCGACCAGTATCCAATTCCGAGAGTTGAGGAATTATTTCAGTGCCTACAAGGAGGGAATCGAGTTTCGAAGATTGACCTCAGCGAAACATATTTGCAAATGGAACTTGACAATGAATCGAAAGATCTGGTGGTAGTTTCCACTAGATTTGAACTATTCTAGTACCAAAGATTGTGTTTGGAATAGCTATCACGCCCGCAATATTTCATATTTTAATATGAAATTAGAGAGTAACAGAGATTCCTTTTCTCAGTCGAACTCGTTTCTTCATCACTAACGAAAATTAAAGACTGTTAATAAAAAAACTTTAGTGTTATTATCTTAAATGTTTAAAAAATCGCTATTGATCCTGAAAAATAAAGTTAGAAGAACAAATGTACGTGCTGATTTGGACAGTTTCCTAGTCGCTCAAAAGAATTATAAAAGAACGTAACAGCTTTTCTGCGGTTGCTAGAATAAAGCTTTGTCAAAAAATCTTTTCTTATTTTGTCGATGGTACTTTTACTTCTGAAGAAATTTGGCAAGATCCTTGAAGAAGTTGATTGTTGTTTTCTCATTTGAGCTATTCAAATCTGGAGATTCTGATGACATTTTTCTTCCACAAGATATTCTGCATTTATTCCTGGTTTGCATTGCATTTAGTACTGTTCCGCTTTCTTGATAATTTTTATTTCAATGACCGGGAAGACAAATTATAGTACTAGTGTAAGTGTTGCCCAATTCGTATATTCTCTACTTCTCTAAAAACAATAGGCAAGATATTTGATAGATTCCTTACAGAGGTTGTAAATCTAACAAAAAATCATACACCAACTTAATATTCATATTGAACGAGTTCTCAATAATAAGGAGTTTCTTATAAAAAGCCGAAAGGTTTCTGGCAATTGAAAAACTCCTTGCCGTACTGCAGATGTCTAAACAGTTTTACTGTTCATTGTTACGCTCATTTTAATTTCGAATCAGTAAGAAATCAGGTAAGTTTGAATAAAAAACTGGAACATGGTAACAAAACTAGGTCCCGTAAACGTAGGTCGTTTCGGAATCTCCAATTATTTGGAAAATGGTCAAAAGTTTAAAGATCTAAGACAAAAAAGTTTACATTTTTAAAATCAGTAAGGCCCACCCATCTGGTAAATTTGAATAAAAACCTTGAACTATATTGGTAACAAAATTAGGCCTAATAGGTTTTACGACTCTCTCGTCGACGTGTTGGCTTATGACAGAAATATTGAGCGAATTACGTATTGGAAGATCGGCATTCCAACTGGCAGTTTGAACATGCTTCAAATTCGGATGTAGCTTAAAGCCGAATGAAGCAATATCATAGCCAAATTTAAACGCAGGTCGTTTCAGGATCTCCTAGTAAGGCTAACATCAGGTAAATTTGAATAAAAACCTTGAACAATATTCTTAACAAAATTAGGTCTGGTTTGTTTTGCGAAGAACATTGAAAATTACGTATTGGAAGCGCGGTATTCCAACTGGAAGTTGGAACATGCTTCAAATTCATATGTGGATTAAAGCAGAGCGACACAATATCAGAGTTACTCATCATAGGTTTTGTTATGTTCCTTTGCATTTCAAAAAGGCAATGAAACGAGGAATATCGGAAATCGACAAGGATACTAACGTTCTGTTATCTTTCGATAAAGGTGGAAAAACTATTACGATCTTTGTCAACGATTGATATCGTCCAGATACGTATTTTGATCATACTCTTGAAAAATGCTATGAAAAAGCTCTGTGTGAAAATTGTCTTGAAGGTTTCGATAACAGGAGTTATTTAGTATGCTACGCTTTCGATAGAATTAGGTCCGAGATGTTTAATACTCGGCAATTTAATGTAGATCAACTTCCTGGGTTCCCCGGATTAGTCTATTGCAATCTATCATGCGACATTCCTAAAGTGATTCCTAAAACGTTAAGGTCATTGATGTCGTTAAATCCTCAAAAATTGTCTCCAAGGTGAAGTTGTTATTGTCCATTCAAAAAATATGATCGCGATTTGTGAATTTCAGTATATACAATCTGCGCATATCAGTTCGGTAGGCAGCTTTTGTTAAAGGGTTTAGTTAAACAAAAGTTTTTGTTTGATCTCAATTAAATTCCAGGTTCTATCACGTATTCATTGCTTTAGTATTGCGTTTTACAGGCAGAGACCACGTGATCCCATGACACTGTAGATTTGGGCACTTCCTTCCATGCGATATGTATCCTGTGTGGCTATAGATTTTACAGCTTTGTAGTATCATAAGTTTCTGTCCGTGTCTGTTATGAATGTACGTAATAAGTTGGTCACAATCTAATTTAGACAATCAATAGATGATGGTTACTATAAATATCAGATATGCGTCTGGTTCTGATTTCTAGTACTAACTGAAGAACGCAATCTGAAACAAGCCTGAACTAAATAAAAAATTCCGTCGAGCAATTCCAGATTTGAATGTAGGTGGTTCAAACATTTTCAAAATTTGGACAATTTAAGCAGAATCGCACGCAGTGCGGAGTCCTTTAAGTCTCTCAACCCATATGGTGCTATGTTCCCGAATGATATTCCATAACATTTATCATTTATTCTTGTGGTATTGGATTAGTTTACCTTAGTCGCCTTATAATCTCTTTGATGGTGTAAGGCTCCTACACATTGATGCTTTTAGCAAATATTAATCACTTACCAGCGTATATAGGAACTACCTACTTAACATATACCTTTGGCTTGAATTATCCCGTTAGGTTTGTGTAATAAAATCAGTTGGTTTAATCATTAAATGGTGTTAGCGACGATCTCGGTTCGGTTATAAAGCGAACACAAAAAATTAAAATATTTCAAATTTTTTTTAATTATTTTCTATTTTGTTCTTATAATCATCATAACCAGTATAAAATTTACTTAAGCCTACTAAACACCCGCAACCTTTAACATTTCGCTAATTGAAACTATTTTCTCTCGTGGCTTACCCAATTTTCTGCCCGCTTCAACCTCAGCCTGATCAATCTTTTTCCAATGATCCCATGTGACCACCCGAAGATTTTTTATATCTTCATCAAGTCCCGGTTTTTGTTTGTCCATGTTCTCGATTTTATTATCCAAAAAATCCTTACATATATTGTCCGCAACTTTGAAGGAATTGTTCATCGTCGAAATTATAACACCGGTCGGCCCGGTACCCAACCATCCAGACACATAAAGTCCATTCTCAGTTTCAGTATCACTTTCCGATTTTAGGATACGACCATCATGATTATTAACCAAACCGGCACGTTTATTAAAATTAATTGTCTCATCGACCGAAATCGATTTATATCCAATGCTACGTAAAATTAAATCGGCGTGCAAAATTTCCACATCATCGGTTAATATCGCTTGATCATCCACCAATTTCGTAGTGCACAATTCAATTCCATTACTTACAATTGCTTTTGGGGCCCGATAAAATACCGGTGCGAATTGTTTTTGATTTATATCCGATTTCATTTCGGCCAAACTCTTTAACATTAACTCGGTGATCCGTTTGCGAGGTCGTTGTAAATTACCGAGAACCGCAGCCACATTTTGAAAATCATGTAGACGCCACACCGTATTGCATTCGTGCATTTTGAGCACTTCACGTAATTCTTTGATGGTGAAAGCGGCTTGTAGTGGTCCGCGGCGTCCTACTAGGTAGATATTTTTAATTTTATTTTTCGTCAATTTTTCGAGAGCGTATTGCGTTATGTCCGTTTTACGGAGATGGTCCAAGGGTGATAATAAAATTCGGGCAACATCGATTGCGACATTTCCCTGGCCGATAATGGCAGCTGTATCTCCCGTTTCAAGGGATGGATTAAAATTGTCAAAACCGGGCAGACCATTATACCAAGCGACAAATTCCCGCGCTGATAGTACGGTAGATTTGGTCTCATTCGGAATTCCTAATAGACGCTCGTTATTTGCACCATAGGTCTGGTTATAATGATAAATTCTAAATGAGAGAATATTAGAAATTGAAGCGCAAGCAACGTACCAGAAGGACGGCATGATATTTCTGTCGAAGATCATTTAACGATACATCGGTACCCAGTGATATATTACCGAAAAACCGTACATTGGGATGTTCCGCAGTTTTTGTGAAAGTCGATATAACATTTTTTACCTCTTGGTGGTCTGGTGCTACACCATACCTAAAATCAAATATTATTTACATAGATACGCTGAGCCCCCCATTAAAATACTCACCTTACCAAACCGAAAGGAACTGGTAATTTTTCCACAATATCTACATAACAATCAGATAAACGTTTCAGTATGTATTGAGCTGCATAGAATCCCGCGGGTCCAGCGCCCACAACACATATCCGTTTTTTTACCGCTTTTGTTGAATAATTTCGTGCACAACTTTTAAACAAAAACATTGCAATTATTGTACTCATATATAAATTTATATAAAATACAAATGACAACACATATTTTATCTAATTACAAGATAAACATAAAAAATTGACATAACTGTTTGATCAAATTCCAATCATAATACCAAACACCAATAGCAATATTTTGACAGATAATTATGACATGGTTTACAGACCGTGTGTGATGAATAATTCCCCGAATGTTGATTAAACAAATAAATTTTTGTTTCTGTTAAGTTGGCAGTGATAAGTTTGAATATAATCGCGTTTCAGTTATTTTTGTGTTGTATGAAAATTTTCGATTTTCTCTAAATTTTCTCTTTTCGATATAGTTTAATAAAATTAAAATAATGTCAATAGATTTAGTTGAAACACCTCAACCTCATTACATACCCGGATATACGGGATATTGCCCACAATACATTTTCAGGGTAGGTGACACGTATGGCACGTTAACACACAAATTGATCGTTGATCCATGTGTTCATCACGCCGAAAATTTGGTACTTTCCGACCGGATCGCAGATGACTATAAAATATATAGGCCATCGCTGCGCGAGATCGATTTAGTAAGATCACATGAGTACGATGGTGCTCCAGTTTATAAGCATCCGGTTATACCGGGATACGAGGGGTTTGTACCTCGGATACATGGTAAATTTGGGCAACGATTTTCGGTGGCCGCCACAGAAGGTCTAGCCGATTTTGAAGCAACGAAACAAAAAAATCGATGCGAGGCAAAAAAATTAAAGCATCGCAGTGCATTACAATCGAGTGGAGCGGGAGGTCGTAGTTTGGGTGAACGATCATTACAGTCGAATGATTATAAACTACCATTGAAAGCAGTTCGACCCGATTGCCAAGGCGTAATACGAGAAATTCCTGAAAATGAAAAACCATCACCACCACCATTACCATACTCGAAAGAAACCCCACCTCATTTCATGGATGACGACGACGAGAACAAATACTTGACATACGGTAAGTTAAACGTATTCTCTTTGGATACCACCAGAATCGCGTATTACATTTTAATCAACCGAAAAAATCGCGTGCTCATATATCAAAAATAGACGCCGCTTGGTATGATATCGTGGAGGTGGAAAACCTTCATGAATTTTCCATTATAGGATGATGATAGTTTTTCTCTGTTTTCATTCTACGCCGTATTGGTATTTTTCATGTTTTTTATCGGAAAAACGATTTCGGAGTACATAAAACAATAAAATCGAAAACTACATTCCCGGTTAAATTGCAATTTTAAAACCGGGGGAGAAAAGGGTTTACAAAGGAAAATTTATTTATTATCGAGTTAGTTGTCCGTACCGACTAGTGAGTTGTAGTCACGAGGCTGAAATTTGTTTTTCTATTTTTATTTTTTTTTGTATTTAATAATAAATTGAAAAATGTCCTACGCAACTCGTAAATTATATAGAATTTTCCAGTGAAGTGATAAAAATTAATTACTAACCAATTTTCTCTGTTTTTGCTTTAATCTATTATATAGGATACGCAGGCACTAAACCATTTACGTTCCCGAGATTCGGCCAGGGTAATAAACCATTGACGAATAGTGCCTTGTGTGACTTCACCAATAATTATCAACATCGAAGGTCCACGGAATGGGCTCCCGTAACAAATGCAGGCGTGGGCACATCTAAACCGAGTGGTTCGATTTATGAAATTTATCATAGGAATGTCGGGTTAATACCAAATTATGCGGGTCACGTACCAGGGGCAATGTTCCGATTTGGTAAAACGTATGGGCATGATAGCCGAGATGCAAAACGTTGGTTGAGGGGTGATACCTCATGATTGTAGTAAATATTTTTAAATAGAACAATAAAAATTATGTTTGGGGAAAGTTAATTGGATTAGTTTTAATCATCAAACATAAATAAATTTAAGCTATTGTTCGCAGTTTAGTTTTGGGTCAGCTGGAAATTTAAATAATCGAATCCCGAATGCTTTCATATATAGTCATCAACCAATCTAGCATATTTCCTCAATTCAGCATGCGGTTAGCGGGATGCAAACTTTATTGTTATCAATACTCATATCGATTTCTGGATTAGATGAATTTTAAAATTTTTGGCCTAGCCGAACAAGCCGCGCCTCGAATGAAGGACTGCAACGAAGGAATTGATAACACAATAAAAACTACAAACCCATTAGAATAGAAATAAAAGATACCTAGTTAGAACCAGCGACTTTCAATTAAATTACTGCATTTTGTAGACTAATTTAATTGACTTGTTAAAAGTTCGTTATCATTACTAAAAATTTGGCAGAATAGCTTTTTTGAGTTTGCTTCAAGATAAAGCTTCCAAGACAATTTACCTGCTAAAGTGACCATAACATATTTGATAAAATTTGACCAAGTAATTGTCTGTCTAACAAAAAAAGGAAAACCAACATATTTACCTGAACCGCAGTTTTTTTACTCTGAAACCCCGATTGCAGCAGTTGGACAAGAAAGGTGCTTTATAAACAATTATCTATCTCAAATAACTGATGATGAACTGGTTGGACGAGCCCACTTCCTTATTTGAACTGGATAACCGCCTTTAGGGTGACAAGTTGACATGTGTTGGCTTTGGCCAAAGTTTCATTAAATCTAGAGAAACCGGATATGCAATTAATTTTATAAGATGATCGATAATCTAGAAGGGAGATTAGGCATTTTATCCTCATTCTCGAGTGTCCTAGTACTCGAAGGTAATAACTGGTACTCGAAGCGTAATAAGAATTTGTTTTAACGTATTTGACATTAATTCAAATAAAGGTATGATTGCAGTGCATTATTGCTACTTGCGCATTTTGTCTGCCAGACAAAATTAACGTATAAGTTAGCAGCCAGCTTATAATATGCAAGTTCTAAGGAGCTCAGATAATTAACCTTAATACATCAAAGAGCTCCTGTTACTAATATCCGAACTACCCCTTAATGTTACAATCAGTGATTCGTGGGATTGGATTCATAAATGAGAGACGCATTGGTATTTTTGAAAATATAATTGCAAGCTCTGGTGTTGCCATCAGAAACTTTAAATTTGCGTTCTTCTATTAGCGGAATTCAATCCAAAATCAGCATCACTAAGAAGACACAGTTCCTACATTACACACATCTATACTGTTAATTTGAAACTATATAGCATCCTTCAGAGATACATATACCAGTCTTTTTAATCATAAAGGCCAAACTTAAATTACAACCAAGTCACGGGCAACCAAAGACTATGCGACAGTCAAGTTAACAATTCCACTATATAACACCTGGTTTTGCCAAACTTATTCAGTGATATCCTATTTATTCAAGTAGTTAATGAAAGACAGATATCTCTAATGAAATCTGTTGAATTGATCGCTGATTGATCTTCACAATGGGCATTCTACGTATTTAGCAGCTAAAGACTATGCGACTTATTATGCGATATTTTGATAATACACACAGCAACCACGAAAGCGATTCAACTAGGAATGGTAATTTAACACAAGCATAATTTTCAATCACGTCAAATAAAATTTCAATAAGTTACAATCAATGGATAAAGCTTTATGCACCAGATAATACAAAAAGGACAAATGTCAGAATCATTTTTTTATTCCGAATTGAACAAGCACAATAAATGGAATCAGGAATAATAAAGTAGGATCCAGAATGTATCTTAAGACTTGGCGAGGCTTCTGACATAATCGAGAGGAGTAAATCAAACTGAAATTTCTCCAGAATTAAAGGAAATAAAGATAATAAAAGTTAGTTTTTATAAGAAAAATGAGCTGCTAACAACTTCAGGGGTCAGGATCATAACTTATCAGCTACAAAGCAACGGATAGAACCGACCATCCAGGACAACTGTTCTACAATAACCAGTTGTTTGTGTACGACAACCACAGGACAGATTATTCGAAACAACCAGTGGCAAATACTGCTCGCCGCTCCCCAAAATGTCCAGTACGATAGTGCTAACATTCGTCAAAAAATACAACAACTTAATGTTAATATTTTGTATGTAAAACAGAAACCGTTATCTAATAAACCAGGCTTTCTCATTTTTTAATATGTAATACTCTGATACAAGCGTTCACCTGTGGTAAACTTAGAATAAAAAATAATAATTTTAGGTTTAACCTAGCTTCTGTCCTCTGGTTCATAGTCATTAGTTTATCGCTCTCAATATCGCTCGATATGACACAAACTGTGTCGAGCCCAAATTCTTTCACTTACGCCGGCAGTAACAACTATAGTGCAGTCACAAAACGTAACAATGCTGTTGCAATCAATCCTGATGTCCTACTTACTATTATACATTAAACTAAGTCTGGCCTTAAAAAAAATCTGTTATATGAATCTAAACATCTACCTAAAAACAATAACAAATGTACGACTCCAATCCAAGCAAGTTGGGCATGGCCACTACAAGCTCTTCGTCAACTATAGGGCGTTAGGTAAAGGAAACTTTGAAAGAATAAACTCAAAATAACAGCATTACCAACTGATTTTACAACATCCATCCAAAAAATACACCACTTGACTTGAAACGATGAAAATTGTTATCTTCAATCATCGGTGCAATAGTATTTCAGAACATCATACTATACCAGCTCTTAATACAAAATGAAAAAAATACTTGATCTCAAGCCAGATCAAGATGTACTATTCCAGTAAAGAATTGTTGGAAGAACGTATATTTTAATTTTCCACGCCTTACAAGGTCCAACAACGTAACAATACGTTTAAAATTATAATTTTACAATTTTCCTAATATCCACTAATCACTAAACTACAACAACAATAATTTCTTCAATTATTTATTTATCCATTTTCAACCATTTTTAATTGCATTCTATAAATTACACCACTAGTTTCACGTTAAACACCATTAATAAGTTTTGCGCTATTCACTTTTGCTTTTAAACTATCGCGTACCGTCCTAACTAAGATTCTCCTTTCGTTCATCACATCCGAAATTTTATACCACGCCGAATATAAAACTCCTTCTAATGCTTATATCTAGATGTCACACTTTCATAAATGAAATTATTCCATATTCCTAGAATGTTGAATTGACATCCAGCCCTAGTGACCAATCCACGCTAATTTGACGTCCAAAAGACCAGAATACCAATATAAATTTGACGGTTTACAACACAATCTCATAACTTACACCACATCGGAATATTCCTGAAAATACTTAAAGTACTCTTAGAATAATTTTCTAAATACTTAAAACACAACAATAAAAAATATCACTTTACAATAAATCTTTACTATCAGTTTACAATAAATCACACAATTTATTTCACTAACAATTAATATTTTTTTTGATATTATTCTCTTCCGCTTTTAAACTATCGTGTACGGAATCTCCTGAAGGGCAACTCATTGCATTCATCGGAATCGTATTTTGGTGTATTTTCTTGACACGATTACAACAACTACACCACGGCTAAAGCAAAAACTAAATCAATCAAAAATTTTGCTTGCTGAATATAAAGGAGAAATGACCGACCAAATGGCACAGTGGTTAAAGCTTTGGCGTTTGGATCGGGAGGTACCGGGTTTGAATCCCGATAGGGACAGGATGCAAAGGGAGTTTTCATCAACAGATTACGATCTGTGATGAAATGGAACATATCTATGACCCCCAGTTGGAGTGCAAAAACTCATGGGCCAGAAAAATCTGGCATGGAGCTATGCAATGTACAGATGGTGATAAAATCGGACCTATACGTCCTCGAATTGGCTAACACTGGCGTAAAAGTCCTTCTGGCATAAACAGATTGCAGGGATAATAAAAAAACAAACAGAAATGTTTTAGCTGAATATCCACTAGATGTCAAAATATATTTTCTTCACGATGAATAAGTGCTTAATATAATTATTTTTACAATATACAATATAATTATGAGTGTAGATGAATACACAAAAATATAATTTTATAAAATTATTCAATAGATTTTTTAATGATTTTGCAGCGCTAAATACAGCTAAAGTAAAACAGATTTATTGCTCAACAAAATACGCCATTATCGCCATATATCGCTGAATATTCCAAACGACACACAAATATTCCCAGCGGTTCTATTCTAGACTAATGCGCTACAAAACTACTTCTAATGCTTAAATCTAGATGCTACTATTTAATAAATGTCATTAAATCAACCCTTGATTGACCAACTCGTGTTGAACCGACATCGAACCCAACCGACCACTCCAAGACCAATTGCTGCCCAATAGGAAAACTCTCAACAATATTGGTGCGACTCTCATCCAAGAATACAGTTCAGCAGGCGTTGCAGCTGTGCTCACTACTTCTGAAGGTTGGTATCATGTATGATTTGGTGCTGATTATTAACCTAGGTTCGTGGAGCGAGAAATACTCAGCACACGTTATGAGGTAGTTTAAATATAAACAATAGGGATTCTTCTTTCCTTGACTATTTCGTCCGCGTTAATCTGTTCCATATGAATTGGTTAATAGAATTGCAAGAACGCTTAATATTAAGGAATTTCTCGTAAGCACTTTCATGGATATTTCAGGAGCTTTTCACAATACATCTTTCTATGTATATCATCGCTGAGGCAGCCCTACACAAATTGTAGCATTGACCAACTCAATATTACACGGAGAGGATCCATGCTCAGGTCTCCCGGTAAAGTTTCAAAAGATTGCTCACTAGAAGTTGTTTCCTCAACTGTCTTGTGAATCTGATTGGTTATTGATGAATTACTTCCTTAATGTAGTTCACATCTAAAATTTATTGGGCCCGAACCAGCAGCTCCTTTGACAATTAAAAATGGTAAGAAAGCTATTAAGAACATTCATTGCCAAGCTAAGCGCAAATTTCATGTTTCATCTACCTGAAGACGAAGAACTTTATCTGTGAACCAAACCTGAGGTTAACGAAGTACGTTTTTCTTTGGACTGTGTACTAGTTTTCGACCATTATAGTTTCATTACAAACCATTATTTTCTGAAAACCAGCATGGCTTTCTCAGGGGCCGATCGATTTCCACCGATTTAATGGAACTACCTCAAACACGTTCAATATCATGAAAATGAAGTAGATTGTATCACCACGGACTCTAGTAAAGCATTTGACAGTTAAGTTGTTTTGTTGAAGTTCGATGCCCTTGGTTTTCCACCTCAGTTTCTACTGTGGATTAAGTTGTATCTACATGAATGCACATATCATATCATCCTGCTCTTCAGGTCATGCACGTCAACATCATTTACTGCTACATCAGAAGTACCCTAGAGTAGTCATTTGGAACTAATACTTTTCATTCTGTCGATAAATGACGTTGTGAATGGTGAGTAACCACTCAGGTATTTCTGTATACGCCGATGACATGAAAATCTTCAACTTCAAGTGACAGTTGTCTGCTACAGTCAGACTTAAACAACTTTGCCATGTGGTGTTCAAAAAATAACCTTAATTTAAATATAAACAAATGCTAAACAATAACGTATTCTCCTAAGCACGTAAGTTCATCACGAAATTCACATTCAGAAAATTCAACGCAAACTTCTCCGATCCTTACTTGGAGCGCTTGCAGTTGACCAACTTACAACCACTCAGTAAACCCCGAACAGTTGCAGACATAATCTTTGTGCACTAGCTACTGTCTGGTGGTATTGAGGCTCAGGTCTTACTCGGAAAAGTAAAATTTTAACGTAAACTCTCGTGATTCGCATTTAATCCCTGAGTTTATTTATTTATAAGGAAATCTATTCTGTGAGTTACTTGTATGATTTCAGAATAAAACCGAACATTCAGTTTAAAACAAAAAAACATTAAACAAAAACAAGAAATCAAATTTTGATTTAACATTTAAAAAATAATTCTTCAGGATTTTTTTGAGGCTATCCTTTGATAAATTAAAGTCAAATAGGTCATCGAAGAAATTGAAAGATTTAGTTAGACAACCTATTAGTGGGGTTGTTTCCTCGAAATGTTCTGCAGCATGGCACATGAATTGGTATGCTTTCCAAGATATAACGTGACCAAGCAAAACGTTATCTATAAAAGCCGCGCGTTCAAGAAGTCGTCCATTTTCAATATCGTCGTGCATATTTTGTAATCTGTACATCTTGTTGAGTATGGAAGTAACCGAGTAATGGAGCATAATCCCAGTCATTTTTCTTTAACAAAAAAATCAGAAACTTCTTTTGTACGGTTTCAATTCTTTTTATGTGCACAGCATAGTATGGATTCCAGATCGTTACAGCATATTCCATTTTGAAATCGAACGTAATATCTTTAAATTCACCTGTCCATCGTTTAACAAATCCAAACATGGCATTCGCTTTCGCAATACAATTTTCAATTTATTTGAAGTGATTAACGGATTCCTTTTACGATGAAAATACATGATGTTGCATTTCTTAATATTTAAGTATAGTGAGTTTCACTCATTTAATCTATCTAAGTCGTCTTGAAGTTTCTCCGTATCTAGCATTCCATTAACAGTACGAAAAATTTTCAAGCTACCAGCAAATATCAGCACGTTTGTGTTGTTGATTATCTCGGTTATTCGGTCTGTGAAAACAATAAAATTCTAGTGTCCGATGCGTGTTCCTTGGAGAACACCAGACGTAACTGTAATAACGTTTGATTTCTCATTTCCCATTATTACTAATTGTCATCGGTTTGATAGATGTGACTTAAACCAATTTATGTAATCGAGAGAAAATCGAAAAGCAAATAACCTTTGGAGTGCTTTTTTGATGAAGATAGCATGTAACGAAGCACAAAACGGGCCGATACTTAAGGAGTGATTGAATAGGTAACATAATGGAGATGATAAAATGTTAACGTATTCCTTCAGAATAGAAGAGGGTATTTAGTCAAGACTACAACCGTGTCCAAACTCTATACAATTCACTAGAACGCTTGGTCTATAGACTAATTGAAAAAAACGACGCAAACATGTTAGGTATATTTTTGGCGTTTGAAGAGCTAGTACTGTTGTAGGTCATAGTAGCAGGGTATCCTTCAACTTCGCGTTTATTCCTAAAGTATTTCCAAAATTGTTTTGCATTTATTTTGATTTTTTCTTGAATTTGATTTGAAATAAATTTGAAATTCATTACTATGTTGTAGAAACGTAGTTTTGTCCGCTTCTAACCCGACCCCGATCAGCATTTTGTGGTTTACAGCACATAGATATATAAAGTTCGAAGCCTTGCAGCATAATGTCATTAAATTTGCTAACGTTTTCGTGATGATTGATATAAATTGTTAACAAAAGGTAACACGGAATCAGGAATTTTAAAACTGTCAATGTCGTTGCCGAAGACAAGGTAATCTATAAACGATTATTAGCAATGGTGTTTATTTGGTTCAAATTATAACCTAGCATGGCGTCCACAAATATAGATTCTGCATCTGTTGTTATATTGCATTAGAAAGATTAAAATCACCAATCACAAGAATCTGACGAGTTTATTGTATTAATAACTTCATCAAAGCGTAATGATCACTATTTGATTGAGATGGTATATATGCTGTGTAGATGATTAGATTTGTTTGGTTGATTTTTATTTTTGCCCCAATTTGTTCGAATCTCGATGGGGCTAAAGTTACTGGAGTGTTCCAGAGTTTAGAATGTATATACTGTTACCAGTACGCCACCACCCGATCATGGCCAAAAAATTCACTGCTCCGTATGTCGGGTTTTAATGAAATTTCACAAATTACGTATATAAGGCAATTTGATTATAAGACGAAGTTATAAAACTGTGATGCTTTTGACATTTCATCATATATCATTGTTTTCTTGGAGTTTTTAGGTTGATTTATCATTTGAGCAGTAACATAGGTTCGAGCCTCCATTAAAATAAGAGTAGTCTATCATTAGCCACTAGTTAAAAATATCTAAATGATAGTATGCATCTTGAAATTGCAACTATGGCATGCGGTACACTATCGAACAGCTGGTTGATAATTAATTCTTATACATATCACATTTGGTGAGGTTAATCCTTGTGCTTCATGGATCGTCATGACTTTACTGCTTTCTGTATCTTAAGCTGTGAGATTAATTGATAATCAGCTTTGGTAAAAGTTAGATAGAATGCGTCATCTAACACAGGTAACGATGACAATGTTGGTGGCAGATTTATAAATTTGGCTGAAGTTTCTACGGTATTCATATACTACTGATATTAGGTAGGGTAGTATTCGTTGAGAGCAGAAGAACATCAGCTGGGCATCTATACATCACATTCAAGTATTCAGTCTTTGTTATGAAGGCGCTTGCATCGAAAAACTGCATATTGACATGAAGTAACCTGTCAATATATGGTCTTTGGTTTTTATCACCCAGAAAATATATTTTAGAACATTTACTTATGATAACCACAAGTCCTGTATATCCAGCATGCATCATCATATATTCATCAATAACAACCGTATCGTAGGCCCGATTACCACTTATGAGATACGAGGTAATCGTTTTGTAGTTTAATTTAATTTTATAAAAATCAATGTTTTCGTGCTCACAACGAGATGCTACGTTTAATTTAATATCAGCAAATCCTTCTTTTGTAACACATAGAACGAGATCACTGCCTAGTTTATAGTTGTTTATAATCCAGCTACACCTTCAATATTTGTGATGTCCGGCATCTTTATGTTTTCCTTAAGATAGTTATTGTTTATCGAGTTGTAAGTCTGATGATCTAACATGATTTCCGTGCTCGGAAATCTGTGCTTCACACAGATTATTCCCATCAAAGCCAAACTGATGTTTTGTGGTTGGGTCTTCAAGATATTGTTTGGTGGCATAATTAGTCGAACAATTTCATATTATAAAATAAAAGGCGGGTTGTTGCGAAAACACAACTCGCAACATAAATTGTTTGAATTGATTGATTGGACTGTAGGACCAAGTACTGGACAAGTGTCCCGGATAACGCCGGGTCTATTCCTACAGCCTGTTTACACATAACAATAGGAAGGATAGGAAAGGTTTTTTTTTTGGGACCGAACGACCCGGCTTCAGACACCTAGCAATCGTCCGGCACAACACAATTCTAATCTACTAGAGGAAGGAAAAAGGCTTAATAGGTTTAATGGATAACGATGGTATTGGTCTTCAACAATTGCATCCCTAAATCAGCAAGCTGAGAAAAAAATATTATTATTTCACGTACATCTGGAAATTTCCTGAAATTTAATTCTAAATTAATAATTTACTGCTTCCTAAACAAAATTGATCGATTGAATCGGCCCGATTACAGACACTTAGATAAAGTTGATAGTTAATAACACAATGACAACACAATTCTAATCTACCCCTATCTATCTACCTGCATTCAACCCCTTAATAAAATCCTAAGTAAAATCCTTAAATGTTATCTAAAAAGTCAATTGTTAATTCGCCTAAATGTCATTGTTTGCCATTCACCAATCCGTCTACACTTTTTTTTATGTTTGTTGCTTTAGGATTAAGTTAGTTCCAACTTCACACAAGCGTGTGAAATTTGTGCTAAACTAGTCCTAAAGTTAGTTTTCCTAGTTAAGTCTACTTCACATGCATAATAAAAGTTGCTACGAAATTGATTGATTGATTGATTCTGAATGTACGACCAAGTTCTGACACAGGAGCTCCTGGGTGACGCCGAGCCCACCGTACACTCTTTTTTGCATATAACAAAACCGGAGGATTGGATAGGTTAATTAAGTGGGACAGAATCGGCCCGGTTACAGGCACCTTGGTATAGTCGATAGTTAGTAAAACAAAGATAACACAATACTTAACTACTAGGGGAAGGATTAAGGTTTAATAGGTTAAATGATTAATGAAATAAATTGTTAAACCCCACTATTGTATATAAATTTAATTATTATAAGAAGTGAAAAGTTATAATAACAAAATTGATAAACTACCATATCACATCGTATGATCATCCATATCATACGGAAGAAATATCACAGATACGACGGAAGACGAACAGATGACTAAAATGGAGAAAACTGTCCGGTTATTACGAATATCAGACGCAATAAAAGACATACCTCCATACGACGATAAACGAACGGACTTAAATAAATTCATAATTCATGCGGCGATATTAAAGCCCGCGTTCGACAGACAAGTGCATGGTCACTGCTTCGAGCAATTCGGAATAAAATAATTGGAAATGCTGATAAGAATGCCTTATGAAATGTATAACACTATAAATGACTGAATGGAAATTAGGGGAAATCTAATCTCACATTTTGCAGACAGAGATGAGACATGTCTCATCAGAGATCTGCACAATATACATCAAAGAAGTGATCCGCTAGAAATATACTTTTCTCGAAAATTGGAAATTATTAATGCTCTGAAAAACTGGGCATCGTTAAATACAAGCGATCAAGAAGAAGCAAACGTCAAATCAAAATGGTATGACGAAATGGGCCTGGCCGTATTCGTTTCAAACCTAAAAGATCCACTCGGATCAATGGTTAGAGCCATGAAACCTTCCGATCTACCGACAGTCAGAATTTACTGCTTAAAAGAGCAGAATACGGTTTATATGAGAAGTACCAAGTAGTCGGTATAGGACAAAATCTACAAAATTACACAAAACCAATAGTACCACGTCGTGTACAGATGTATAAACCTAGTTACGAGACAAACTTCTCCAGACACACAAATAACAATCAATTCTCTAATCAAATTAATAATTTTTATCCACCGCGTAATAATCATCGATATTTTAATCACCGACCATTTACTAACAATAATCAATGTGCTAATGTTCGTGGGTTACCACCAAAATCCAGTCGAAGGAAATTCGAACCCATGGATATAAACTCAATTACTAGCAATTCTAAGCAACCTACATTCGTTCAACCAAATCCTCCAAATTTCAACAATCCACATCAATACAGGTTTAACTCAAATGGACCACCTAGGTTCCAATTATAAGAATTATATAAGATTTCCACTAATTCCTACGATCATGAAAGCGACTATTATTACGAACCTTACGATGAGAACGTACAAATTGAAAATTATGAGCAAACGAATGATCAGTATATAGAAAATACACTAGAAGAATCATCTCCCATAATCGGGATCGAAGATGAAGATTTTTACCAAACCCCTTCGGAGGATACGGTTTCCTGAGCTTACTAACCAACCAACATCAATCAGGGTATCAATTACCGTACATAAACCTAACATTCAACAAAGCAACTTACAAATTTTTAATAGATACAGGATCCACTAAATGATTCATAGCTAATAAAAAATTCATTCTAAAAAGCAAACCTTTGACCACTTTGTTCAACAGCACCACTGTCGACCAAATAGTAGTGCTAAAAGGCTTAAAAGAATTTGAAACAACCGAACCATTACAATTTATTCTGTTCAAATTCCACGATTATTTTTAAAGCCTAATTGGAATGGAGATCATGCAAAAACTAAAAACCACTTTGGATTTAGAAACTTCTAGGATAATAGAAGATAGAACTATAGAAATCCCAATACAATACAAATTTAATTATATGTATATCCAAGCAACCTACAATATAACACCAAGGAGCAAGGTAGTATTGAGTTTCCGCAACTATAGCCAACAAAGAAATCTACCTTAAACCACAGGTGCTGAGAAATGGCCTCGTAATACCAGGGGTGTATAAAAGTATTGATAATTTCGCTTATGTAGAAGTAATAAACTATGTACCTCAACAGAAACAGTTTGCTATAGACAAATCTATCGAATACGAAAAATAGTGGTCGAATTTGTTTTAATCCAGAATAGGCCCAATTCATATTCAAACAACTCGCAACTTAAAACTTTTGAATGGCAATAAATAAAAAATTAACACCGTATTATATTTTAAGAATTTATATAGCCCCTGGAGGAGTTACGTTCAACAAAACGTTTTTCATAAATTGCGCCTTGGATTTAAGTATGAGCAAATCAATTAGTCTTTATAACTCCAATGACCACACCAAATCTTTTATTTGGCCTTTTCAGGTCTGCGTTCATCTGCCATCAATTGACGGAGAGTCAATTTTAACATTTAAAACGAAGGGAGAAGAACTTCTGCCTAAGCTACTAAACAATTCGAAGCGAATCATTCATTAAAGGCCATTATTACAGTGCCCGGTGACATTGACCGCTAGACAATGCAGATCTGAAAAAAATAATAAAATTCAACTTTATAATTAATAAACAAAACTTTTTTTATTTCATTTTTTTTTTTACTTTTGTAATTTTTGTATAATTTATGTATATATTTTTATTGATATATAATAATAATATATAATTTTAATTAAGATTTATATTTTTTTATTTTATTTCATTTAATTTTTAAAGATATAATATTTATTTAATATTTATATAAACTTTCATATTTTATTATTAAATTTAAGTTTAATTATATTGCAAATTAATTTGTTTTTAACTTAATATAATTTTGTTTTATATTTTTTGCTTAAAATCTATCAATTTTATCATTTTATTTTATTTATTAATTTATATAATAATATAGATTTGATTTGTTTTTATTTTAAAATAATTTCTTATTTAATAGAATTTTTTTGTTTTTTATTTTAGAAATAAAAAGTTTAATTAAAAAAAAATTAACATAAAATAAAAATATTTTATTTTTTAATTCTTGCTTTTAAAATTAATAAATAATAATAATATTTTATTAATAGTATATGTATTTAAAAATATATTTATATAATATAGATAACTTTTTTAAATTTTTGTTTTTAATATTTACTTATACATGTTTGTTTGTGCCATTTCAAACTCAAAAAATTAATAAATTTAACAAAAAAAAATTTATATTTCTAATATACAACAAATACAAATAACAATCAAAAATAGTTGAATTTATTTATATACTTTAATTAAAAATTTCATTTTTTATTTACTTTTTTTTATAAAATTATTTAATGTATGGTGTTTTGTATTGTTAATTAATTAATTAATTTATATTTTGCTTTTATAATTCATTTTGTAATTTTGTTCAACTATAGGCACAAATTTGTTTGTTATTTCTTTTTATTTTTTAAATTTAATTTACGGTTTAAATATTGTAATATTTATTAATTTTTTATTTATATTTAATTTAATTAAACTTACAAGTATTTACACAATAATTGTACAGTAATTTAAAATGTATGTTATATAATCCAAATAAACATAAAATTTAATTAATTAATTTGAAACAAAAAAATATATATATTGCTCAATTTTATATTTCATTTAATTTAATCATATTGATGTCCTTAAAATATAAAACTAAAAATTATTAATAAAATTAAATGCACAAAACTTTTCTTAAAGTACGGGGGGAGGAAAAACTAGTTAAGGTAAATAGCGCGTGGGCAAAATAATTATTAGCCAACTTGTCGGGGAGTTTATGTTTGTGTTGTATTTTTAGGGGGTCTGGGAAGACTTAATTCGTAATTAATTCTTTATTTGGCAAATTAAAATCCAGGCAGCTGTATTCGGAAATTAAATTAAAATTGGCACATGAAGATGGATTGTACAAAATATGAGAAATTGAACATCTGAATTTTGTACAGTTCGAGTTTTTAGAAAATTTTAATGTGAGCCTTGAGTCGAGCCTAGTTCTGTACAATGTAACGTTTAGACATAACTCAAATATTGTTAAGCGTAATGGAAGCATTTCAAAATGAAAATCGGCAATGAAGCATTCGGATTAGACGATAACTAGTGCTTAACACAATTATAATTTGAATGCACACGGTGGAAGCCAGTACAATTAAACTGAGATACAAAAAAAATATACGTTTAATTTTGTTCTGGCACCCAAGCTAGGGCTTCAAAAACCTCAGTATCCATCCAAAATTTACAACTTATCCAAACCATCATGGTGGACCACGTTTACCATATTAAGGGTCTCTATAGGTTTCTCAAGCCATGCTTTTGTTCTATTAAATTAGCTAATTGCGTAATAAGGGTTTCCAAATATTCCCAAATATAAAAACTTCGAATGACTTTTATACCCCTTATTATGGATCGCCTTAGAACCGTGGATCCATTATATTGTCGATTACTGGGTTAATCAACGATTACAGACCAAGGGTCTTGGCGACCGAGAGTCCGGATGTCAAAATACGGCCCACTTAAATCAAAACATAATTTTTGCATGAAGTCAAATTAGAAGATGTACGTGTTCCAGGGATTTTAGGATAGAAAAGAATGCAGGTACGGTAAATTGGCAGTGTTGGCGAATGACATGTTTAAAATCAGTCTTGTGAAGTTAACCGCAATGACAGTCATCTTTAAAAATCAAAGTGAACATTTATTATGATAACCGCGGTTTGGCCATATTGGATATAACAATTTGAATAATTCATTTTCTGAATATTAGAAATTTGACAGTGCGAAATCTGCCTAGAAGGCAAACACTCGAAATAACTGTAAAAGCCGTAGTTTTAGTTTATCGCAAGTTTCAGGACATTGATTCATTTGTTCTCGTTACTTTGTAATTTCTTTTGTGAATGGAATATTCGAGTTTCTTAATAAAATGTGAAATTGCGCATCAGTCTAGTGCTCTGCATGTAGCCAAGCAAAATGGTATTTCCGAAAGCATGAACAGGACCTTAGTGGACAAAAGCGCGATGTATGCTTACCAACCAAATTAGCCGGATAGCACAGAAACATGTAATATAAATATAACGAGGCGCCTACGTCGTCTAGAGTAGCTGCCTTTTTGGACGTTTGAGTGTAGGGTTATGATGCACGTGTCAAAGACAAAAGAAAAAAATCCGATACGTTGTCTGCTCCTTGAAAATATTAGGGTGTTGTTGTTTTCACTGTGCAAATATTGGAATTAAATATCGATTAGAAAATATGGATATTGTGTAGAAAATGGGAAATTGAAGTTGAAAAGGACTAAAGCAAACATTCCTAGATCCGATCATTTTTAAAATTAAATGAATACGGATTTACAGGATGAATAATTCAGTCTATAACATCTCAGCAAAAAATTATATTTATTTATATTTACCACCTTTAAAGTAAGTAAAGTAAAGTTAGTTTTCAGAGCCCCTCTGCAAAATTTAAAAGAGTCCTAATGAAATGCGACTTTTCTTCTAGACAACTGATAGACGATATTATTTTTTCTAATAAGTGACATACACGTACTCGAAAAAGTCTCCGTACAGTAAGTAATTATGTATTCATATTGAAGAAAATCTAAAAATACCGTTACTTTTTCAAATTTTTCTATTTTATTATTATCCATTAGAATGTTATCAACTATTTTTTATACATCTAAATGGTTGTAAAACAAAAACAAAAATAATAACAGAACAAAATATAAAATTCGATTAAAATTTCATCAGAAAAAGTATCCGTACAGTTTTTAAATAGGGAATCCACCTAGTTTAATAAAGTAAAAACGCAATAATTTTTTACTATAGTAGAGTAATAAAATCTGTGAATAGTTTTGCTATACCTTTGCGAGTTAATAGTAACAATTATTGTGAGTGCTTTATATTAGTTATAACAATGTCATCGGCTAAAAAAGAAATAAGCATTGGCGAGCGTAAAATTATAATAAAATTGCGGAAAGAAGGCAAAAGTTATGGAGAAATTGCCGAACTGGTTGGAAGACAGCGTTCATCAATCCAATATGTAGTACAAAGTTTTAATAAAAGTGGTATTTTAGAATCAAAGCCACGTTCTGGCCGGCCGTCAAAGATAACTGAACGAGAAACCCGTTTTATAATAAACTGCATTAAAAAAACACCACAAGTGACAGCTTTTAAAATTGCACAGACCATTAAGGAACAGTTTGGTAAAGAGATTTGCGAAGATACGATAAGAAGAATCATCAAAAAACATGGGTATCGTAGTCGTGTTGCAAGGAGAAAACCATTCATTACCAAAATAAATAGAAAGAAGCGTCTTAATTTTGCAAAAGAGCACATAAATAAACCACAGTCGTTTTGGAACAACGTTATATTCTCGGATGAGAGTAAATTCTGCATTTTTGGAATTAAAGGCCGCATTTGGAAAAAACCGTGTACAGCTCTCAGTAAAGAAAATTTATTACCTACAGTTAAGCATGGTGGTGGTGGCGTTATGGTTTGGGGGTGTATGGCAAGCAGTGGAGTAGGAAATCTGGTTTTTATCGATTCAACTATGGATCAATATCAATACCTAAACATTTTGAAGGGCAATTTAAAAGACAGTGCGGTAAAATTGGGCTTAAATAATAGTTTTTGGTTTCAACAAGACAACGACCCTAAGCATACCGCCAAGAACGTTAAATTATGGTTGCTCTATAATGTGTCAAAACAACTTAATTCATCTCCGCAATCACCTGACCTAAATCCCATCGAGCACTTGTGGAGTTTATTGGAAAAAAAAATTCGTAGTCACGTGATAACTTCGAAACATATGCTGAAAAGGGTACTTCTAGAAGAGTGGAGTAAAATCAGCCCGGAAGAAACGGCAAACTTAGTGAGATCGATGAATAGGAGGTTGAATGAAGTGGTGGAGCAAAAAGGATATCCAACATCTTACTAATCGAATTGTTAAACTAGGTGGATTCCCTATTTAAAAACTGTACGGAGACTTTTTCTGATGAAATTTTAATCGAATTTTATATTTTGTTCCGTTATTATTTTTGTTTTTGTTTTACAACCATTTAGATGTATAAAAAATAGTTGATAACATTCTAATGGATAATAATAAAATAGAAAAATTTGAAAAAGTAACGGTATTTTTAGATTTTCTTCAATATGAATACATAATTACTTACTGTACGGAGACTTTTTCGAGTATGTGTATGTAACGAAATACCTGAAATGTTAATGAAACCACGTTTGAGTTTGGATGAAAGAGAGTGTAAGTATTATCGAATACTGTACTCCCAGTTTGTTTGAAGCTAACCCTTCTGGCTCATTGAAATAGGAATGGCCAACCCGCTTAATTTATCATTCAATTCGATGAAACATTTACATTAAAATTTAGCAATCTAGGATTGGACACGAAGGGTCTGTTCTTGTAAAGAACGTTAAAAATTTTCTCGACGGGGATAGAAACCTCCGTTATAAAAAATGTGATGTGGTTTAGGTAATGAGATTTCATTACCTAAAAAGGTATTACCACATTCAGTACTCACTATGCAAACTACCAAAATTTCTAATATTTCTTGAATCTTACGTTAAAAGCAGCTGATAAATTTCATTTTTTCGTCAAATAAAGAAGATGGCAAGGAATGATCGAAGAAAATATGCAGAAGCATCCTCAAGGCTGCTGAAGAGGCAACAGCAATCGAAAACATGCGAGCACTACACCAGTGTGTAAGGAAAGTCACCGGCAAAATTACAAACATACCACCTATAAGGGATGGTACTGGTCAAGTATTAACAACGGATAAAGCACAGTTAGATGGAAAGAATATTTCGAGGAAGATGTTATCAACAGCACCGAAAATCGCTGGTCATCAATTGACACCAATAACGAAACTAGAAACACCGATCCACTAACGTGCATATAAACAGTCAAACGATTACAAAATTCACATTTTAAATTTTTATAAAATGACGCGTTAATCTAAGCCCGAACCAATGAGCGAATTGGGATAGCGGCACGCGATGATGAGGTACCTCAGTTTAAGCTCAATGAGGTAATGAGGTAATGAGGACTGTTAATAGGATGGTTGACCATGATCTGTATATCCTGCCAAAAATAAAACTGAAATGAAGAAGATGAGAAATAGTTGCAAAGTACGCAGACTATACTTGGAATATTCAGGTCCTATTTGACAATCATTTCGATCGGAGCCCTATTCGCCAATAAAATCGATTGAAACATGATTTGGTATTTGTGAATTCGAACGAAAATAACAATGTACAATGTAAAAAAATCAGCAAGGAAATTTTGATGTATTGTTATACCTGTACGAAAACTACAAGCGAATTGGATGACCAAAACCAAAAAGTTGTCCTAACCTACTAAAATAATTTTTACACCAATTAAATAACATTACTTGTTAATTTATTAATGAGAATTGTAATTATTCTTTGGATTTGTCAATAAAATTATCAACGAAGAAAATTTCGTTCAATAATGGATAATTCTTGGTCGAAAACGGATTGCGTCGATAAGGGTAATTTTCGTTCGTTTCATGGTTATTAGTTTTCATTTATTCGGATTCCCAAATAGAGGCTCTGCTCGAACTACAAACTAAATTTTTGGTAGCATAACCAGCGCATACGATTAATAAAGCAGCCAAACGTGTTTCTTGCAGACTGGTGGCAAACACCGTGGGACCAAGAGCAAGTATATTCTTTCTTTTTTAACATAACTATCATTCAAAGAGAAGTGACTTAACGAAATCATAGCCGTGGTCATCGCATCGTATCAATTTGTTTGTTCCATCTTCAAGTTTTATAATTTAAAATTAAGGAAAGTGAAACAACCAACATTAAAATTCGTATATGCGGTAAAACGAATGATCAAGAGCCAGTAAGATAATTTTATAGAAAATCAGAAAATTTTGGATAATTTGATGGTAAATTGAGTTTCTTAGTAAATAAACATACCAGAAATTTTAAGCAACATTTCTAATTAAATTTTTCGCACTGTACAGTGAGATAAGAATGCGAGGAAGACAATTTAAAAATTAGTTTTTGGGTTTCATTTAAAATTATTTACTAGATAGTGGGTATTTGATAGAAATCGAATAAATCTGCGTTTCAAGAAGCCAACGAAACCTTTTTAACTTATTTATTTGCAATAAAGAAAGCGCAATGAAAGCTACACTATTATCGCCAAAAACCGAAACTTTATGATATTGGCGAGAAATTAATACTTTTTTGGAATTTATTTAGTACATAAATATTATATAATATTACTTAAAGGGGGAATGGAAAAATAATTGGTTCGAACAACCAATTGGGTTTAGAAGTGTTACGATAAAATCATTATCATCTAAAATTTATCAGTCTCGTGAATTGCTGAACAATGGGTTTTAGTAAGCGATGAGAAAATTTTCTAAATGAATTGAAAACTGTGCCTTAAGCAAATTCTATACCCAAAACATTAGATCGATGGCCAATACACTTTAATTAATAAAATAAATGGCAATTTGGCTTTTCTACAAATACATTATTGTATGTAAAATATTATAAAAAAAATAAACTTACCCCCAACAAAAAATATTTGTTTATAAAAATAAATAACAAAAAACGTTTCCCATAATATGTATGCACTTACATAAAATTTTAAAAACTAGCTTACGAAACAATATTCAGAATTTTTTTCATCACTCGGGGCGTCGGAATCTCGTGCACCAATTTTCACATTCTTATTTTAAAAATTAACAATAAAAACTATAAACCTCTTATCCAGAAGCCTTTCACATCTTAACGATAAACGTTCGTCGTCCTAATTACCTTCATCTTCATTGTAATATCACAACCTAAAAACTAAAACATTAAAAAAATAAACTTCAAATAATATAAACGTACTAAACAACAACTAGAAATTGTCTTTTCCCGCGTTATTTTTGCCGATGCCGGCATTACGATATTAATTTTCTTACGTGACTTCCATTTTCATTTCGTTTGTTATCAGATTTAAATTATCCGCGGGCTCATTGTAATGATGATGTGATTGAGGTGATTGCAATGATAGTGGGGATAATATTGCTGATGATGGGGACGAGATATTTGACGATGGAGATTGCATTTCTTGTGGTGGCACTGAAGATGGTGTAGCTGGTGCTGTACCTGCCGTAGTTGGTGATGGTTTCGGTTGTTTTTCTATAACACCCAAATTTTCTTTCAACTCAGTAATTTCGGTTGTACCTTGTAACATTCGTTTTACACCACGTGGTAAACCACGACACGATGCTAGATTAATTGAACTTATTGACGGACATTTCTTGAGCACTTCTTTGACCGCCTCCAGTGAAACTGACGAACCGCATAAATTGATGTGACTGGAAGAGATTAAACAATTAAAATCCATAAAACACTAAATACAATTTTAATTTACCTTAACGGTGATTCGGCACCTTTCTCGGCTAATGCTCGAAGGCAATTGTCCAACGAGGTTTGCATATTTGCCCACGCCAGATCAATTTCGGTTAAACTATGTGCCCATTTTGAAGCGATCAGCTCGAGACCGGATCTGTACACAAAAAAAACATAAACATTATCTTATTGAGTTGTGGCCCGGCTAAAAAAAAACTTACCCAAGATCTCGGGTTATTGAACACCCCGATAAAAATAAATGTTTAAGATCCCATGCCGGTAACCGAATTAAGCTATCATGTGTCAATCGAGCACAACCACGAACATCGAGCAATTTAAGATTTTTACTTGTCTTTAAAATTCTCTGTATATATTCGTCATTGATTAGACGAGATTCATCGGCCAGCGACGCAACCGATAATTCTTCCAAATCGGGAAATCCAGGGGACTCCATCTACATAAAGAACAATATGTTTGTATTTCTTATAAAATGAACAAGATCAAATTGTTTTACCTGTTCCTGTAGGGTCACTGTACGAAGTGTAATCGGTGAATTAGTTATCAGTAATACTTTCAGCTTCGGACAACCAAGCTGCAATTTCTCGATATGAAGAAGACCATGCGACGTGGCAATTGTGGAAACATTCGATAAATCTAGTGATAATAAATTTGGACAGTGCGTCGCAAGAGTATTGATAATCTGTGGTATACCCGCCAAACGATTGTGAGCTAAATTCAGATGGGTTAATCGTTCATTCATCTCTTGCATTAGATTACTCAAGGGTATTATACCAACAGCACTTTTACTCGTATTCATTTCAACGTTAACTGAACTTAAATCGATACGTTTTAATTCACGAAATTGGTCAACCAAGAATTTTAGATGATCGGGTGATAAATGCTTCCATCCGGATAACGATAGTCCATGTAAATTTGGCGATGATTCCGCTAAACGCTCGAGTACACATAAAGTATTTGTTATTTTCCAATTGGCTAAATTTATATCTTTACAATCACTGAGCCGATTCTCAATCAACCATTTCAGTTTTAGCTCAGTCCTGTGCTTATCTTTTGTCCAGACGCTTAGATCCAAGTTACGCCATAGTGATGGCGTTAGAGATACTTTTTGCCACAGACGACACACCCGTCCTAATCGGATTACCGCGGGTAGGGAACCATCATCGGAAACGACTCTATGAAATATCTGTTAAAGAAATAATTTTGGTGAGCGAATAATCTTGTACACAAAGCATGTAATTTACTTACATTGTATAAAATTTCCTGTGGAATAGTTTCACCCCACGGGCTCTGTTCACTCGGGCCCCCATCATCGGTCGGTTGTCCTCTATTTCTATCTGTATTATTACTTGTACGTGTTCGCAGTGATTCAGTACGCCGCTTTCGTCGCTCATAATCAGAATCTTCACTGTCTGTGGGTGGTTTGGTTTTCGGCCGCCGTGATCGTTTTCGGCTTGGTTTCGGCTGTGGGATGATAGTCTTTGGTATTGTTGTCACTGAATGCACTGAATCTGATGATTTTTTTATACATAATTTAATGCCAATTTTATTTTCACTAATCTGAAATTAAAAAAAAATAATTTTATATTATTAATTAGCAATGCAAGGATTATAATGTCAAAGGAAAGGTTATAAGTGAATTATACTATAATTGAAATTAGATTTAAGTAATTAATTAATAATAATAACTGTGATATGGAGACGATTATAAGCTAATTAATTAGCTTATAATCGTCTCCATATCACAGTTAAGAATTAAGAGTCAAGTCAAATACTATATCGAGTTAAAGAAAAAAAATCTATACCCATTGTTGGTTAATTAGCATTTTCAAATGACAGGGAGTACGCAAAATTGCTGAACATTTTAGATTGAGGAGCATATCCCATTAAATCATTAAGAAAAAGATCTAATAATAATTTTTTAGAAATTTTTGAGTGGGTTCTTCAACTTTTTAAATGATCGATCACAGTAAACAAGGCCTATCTTATGCTAGTAAATTTAGAAATATAGAATATCTCACCCTGCCCTCGCCTAGAAAAGGAGAAACGTGTAGAAATGAAGAATGTCAATCAACAAAACAATTAAGCAAGAAAATTGAGTCTACGGCAATAGTTCCTTCTAAAACCCTTACCAGATTCGATTTGCCAAAAACAGTGCCAATACGGCCTAAATTACAATATGATTTAAGGTTCGAACCAAGATGAGAAGAATTTTAGACACTGAAATGACTGATTAACTCCAAAAATATGTTTCTAGTTTAGAAAGATTTCAAAAGTTCTAAATAAGCTTAGGCTGAGTAATGTGATTTCGTGTTTGTTATGCATTGATGCATAATCCATTGATAAAAGTATTTTCTTCTTGCAGATATATTTTCGTGCCCGGTTTGTTAAAATTCCATTAATGCAATGTATATTAGAAAAATCTGGAAAAATGAACTGGAGGCCGGACTAAACACATGAGGTGGCTTGCAAAAATTTTATTATAAGATGACTAATTTTGAATATTTTATTTAAAATTTCCCTTGTAACGAGATAATAAAATTTTACAAGTGCTTATAAATATTTAATCCACTTGCTATGTTAAAAAACATGCTCAATTTCATTTCTAGTCACGCTATTTGGTTATCGTAAATATTAATTGCCACTTCAAACGAGAAAGAATACGACAATTGGAATTAGGGTGTTGCACACTATAAAATGATAGTTGCGTGTTGCCTCTGCTAGAAATAAGAGTCCAAAATCGAATCGGTTGTGATGTTACTTTTTTTTCTCAAAGCTTAAATAAGTCGCTTGTGAAAACTCTAGCTTTATATTTTTGATTTTTTTTACTAGAATAACTCCGTAACAAATTAGCATCCCAAACCGGCACACACGGGCTTTTAACAAAATATTTATTTTATTACTATCTGTCCAACTTATTTCTTATCCGTTCTCAAGTAATAAGGACCATCTCGAAAATCCTATGTGTTTGTAACTCGTTGTAAAATGTTGTTCATAGCGGTAGTTCTCGGATTCATTTTTCTAGGCTAAATCCGGATATATCTTTGAAAATAATATTACTTAATGATAGCTCAATCAGGTCTGTTTACCCATCTCTAATATACCTGTCAGTTCGGCACATTTGAACTAATTGTTTGGTGCCACTTGCTACTAGCTTTGAATCAACGAAAAAAGAATGCTACTGTTGAGTAACAAAATTTACCGGTAAGCTCAATTAAATATTCCTTAGGTGATATCATCAGGTTTAATTAACCATATACCAGGTATGTAAATATGAAACCGGAATTTTTTAGTAAAAAGTGTACACGTTCATCGTATGATAATGATTAAGAGTATTTTATTCAAAGTATTGCCCATTATTAGTTATACATTTTTCCTATCTTTCTGGCAATGGGATGCCAAGCCAAATAACTGTTCTTATTTTGAGGCAAACCAGTTATCGAGCCATTTATCAAGCCCACATAGGAAGTCGAGTGCTCCACAACAAGCCCGTGTCCCATTGATGCAAATAAGTGACACTCGGACGGAGCCAAATCTGGCGAGTAAGCCGGATGTGAAAGTATTTCCCAATTAAGTGTTTCCAATGTTTCCATGACCGGTTTTGCTTTGTGTGATGGTGCATTATCATGAAGAAAAATCACTATGTGTTATGCCTTTTATCATATTCTGGTCGTTTTTCACACAAAACTCGATTCAAATTGAGTATTTGTTGTTGGTACGGTTCAGGTTTTAGCAGCTCAAAATAAATCACACTCTTCTGATCCCACTAAATACAGAGCATTGTCTTCCGTCTGAAGCGTATGGCCTTGCAGTCGTTGTCGATGGTTTTCCTGGATCAATTGTTCATCGCCAGTCACAATTCGATGGATAAATGACTTTCTTTTGTATCTTTTGTATTTCCTGTTGTCTTTCATTCAGTTAATGCGGAACCCATTTTCCCAGCTTTTATATCTTTCCCATGGCTTTTAAACGTACGGAAACAGCTTCGCGACACATTCAATTGATCCGCGAGTTGTTTTGCGTTTGAGCGTCATTGTCGTCCAACAATACTTGAAATTCACTGTCTTCAAACTTTTTTGGTGGTCTTCCACGTTCATCATTTCTCACGTCAAAATCACCACTTTTAAATTTATTAAACCAATCATAGCATTTGATTTACCAAGAGCATGTTCACCGTAAGCTTTGACAAGCATTCGATATGATTCTGTAGCAGTTTTCTTCACATGATAACAAAAAATCAATGATGTCCGCAAATCGTAATATGTAGGCACAAAGCTCGACATTTTTAACACGTAAAAGACATGCGTTATTGTATGAAACTTGTATGGTTATGAATTGGATGTTGTTGACAAATGTCAAAAGAATAAATGGCACCGATGACGTGGTTTGTCGAAAGGCATATTGACAGGTGGTGCCATTTATTGGTAAATTCCGGTTTCATATTTACACATCTGGTATACAAATCGCTCGGACAAATACTTCAAAATATCTCTCCCAGCATTGCAAGCCGGGGAAAGTTTGCAGTCGAGGCTTTATCACCTCTGAGTGTTAATATAATATGATTTAACAAGTCAACGGAATTATGATCGGATCTATTGGGGATACAAAAAACTTTTGAAGGATTTACAAAAGATGCCGTATATCTAGTATTATATCGTTAAAGCGTCAGTCATCATTTCTCTCTAAAAACCAGGTATGTGTCATTTCGCTTACAAAAACATATTTTTTGTGTTCTAACAATGTTAACCTTCGTGCCAACGAAACACAATTTGCGGGAAGTGCTGCTTTTTCGTTTTAATTTGAAGAAAATTGCAGCTGATTGAGATCAATTGCTGTGTAAAGCATATGGGGACCATGATCCATCATGTGGTGGATGGAGGTACTCTACTGGTTCCGCCGTTTAAAAAGTGGGGATTTAGACACCAATGACAAAGAACGCGAAGAGAGACCAGTAAAGTTTGAAGACGCTGAGTTAGAGGCGTTATTTGACCATGGTTGAAACTGGGTTCCGTATGAACCTTTTTTTTGTACAACTCAAACCAAGAGACTTCGAACGCCGCTTTTCACGTGCGAAGGGAAGGGTTTTTGCATCGAATCGTGATGGAAGACGAAAAGTGGATCCACTACGACAACCACGACAAAGCGCAGAAAATCGTGGGGTAAGCCCGGTCATGCATCAACTTCAACGAGCAAACCGAATATTCATGGCAAGAAACTAATGCTGTGCATCTGTTGCGATCAGTTCGGTGTGATCTACTATATGCTACTCCAGCCTAACGAAACCATCACTGGAGAACGCTATCAACAACAATTGATGCAATTAAGCCGATCAATGAAGCACAAACGCCCACAATATGCCAAAAGACATGACAAAGTGATATTTCAGCACGACAACGCTCGACCACATGTTGCAAGACTCGTCACGGAAACTTTGGAGGCACTGCAGCACTTCACTGCTTACGCGATTCTTGGATCGCCTCAAAACACGAGAAATTTTTTCGAAGCGGAATCCGTATGCTGCTTGAAAGATGGGAAAAAATCGTAGGTAACGATGGACAATACTTTGAATAAGATATTTTTGATTGTGTGCAACTATTTACAGAAATATATACGCAGTTTAGATTTTTACATTTACATAGGTTGACATATCTCGTTTAGTTTGTCTCGGCTTGAACGAAATTAAGAAAATGGATATTGTTCAAAATTATTCAATTTGGTTGCGAAAGCAATAGAAAAGAAATAATGGCGAAAGACAATTGCATTCTAGTAAAAAGATTCATGAACTTCGATAAATATCTAACTACATAAATATCTAACGCAAAGGCGCTTAAGAGATTTCAATTCAAAATTGGTGATCTAAATCAAAATTTGGATCAGGTTTTCCAAATAAAATTTGAACTGATCCGTATCAATGAGTGTCATGAAACACGGCAAATGTATACAATAAGCCACAAGTGTAACTATAGTCCTAACTAACCACCGTGTCGATGTATATGAAAAACCTGTAGTAAATATTTTCAAAACATAGTTAATTGTGAAACGTTGGTTCCCCAAATTATTTATATGGGAATTAAGGGCTGTTTAGCGGTTTCTTTTTAAAAATGCAACAAAATAAACACAAACCAATATTTTTCCAAACGTTATTGCTTTATTGGAAAGAGCAAACCTTCCGATTATTGATGGAATATAACTTCATTCAAGTGGCTGCTCCGGCTAGCTTGAGAATAGCCTGTTTGAATGAACTCAATTGTTCAGTACATTTTCAATGGTTTCGGGCTCTATTTCGCGAATAACTTCAGCAAAGAAGTCTAACGGTGTGAAATCGCAGCTGCGCGGATGCCAATTGACATCACCAAATCAGTTGATTACATGATTGCCGAATTTAGTTTAGTCCACAAAAGATCGATTGTTTGATGGCTGGTGCGACATGTCGTGCCATACTGATGAAACCAAAAATTGTACAAATTCATGTTTTAAATTTGTGGCCACAACTAAACGGTTAACATCGCTCTATAGCGCTGTCTGTGGCGAGTTGATGTTCCTGGATTGAGTAGCGCTGAAAGTGCTAGATCAAAAATATCTCAATTGTACGCATTGTGCGAGCACAGGAACCATTTATGTTGTCCACTAGCGTGCCCGGAAAGTACTTTCTTCACAAATTTGCGCATAGAAGGCGCGGATGGTGCTTATTTAATTTATTTTCAAAATTCTCACTGGTTCGGCAACACACCACTCATTTTGGAAATAAATTTTCAATACTTCTCAACGCAAAATAACAGATGATTTAAAAAGAAACCGCTAGATAGTCCACCCTGAATAATTCCCAATTTACCATCGATTCGAAGATATTTGCAACAAACCAACCTTATCAGTAAGCTAGAAAAATATAATTTAGACATAAATGTCATAAAAATATTTTTGACAATTCCCTATTCCCAGGGGAAGTCAGAATAGGATCACTGGCCGTTTGACTAGTTACTCTGTAAAAATACTTAAGGAAATATAGGAAGCTACCACATTTTGACCTCCAGATGCTCGTGACTGCTATTTAAAACTACAAATAGTTATTTATATATACAGAAAGGATAAATTAAGAATATAATCTTGAAAACAAAACAACATAGAAGAAGTAACATATTTGGTGTTCATGTAGAAACTCGGCTCTGAAGTAGGTTGCATTAAAATAAACTTGAACGCATCCAAATCTTTTTAAATATATGTAGCTTAGTCATTGCTGTTTTTATGACATAAGTTTCAGTCATCTCAGTTGTGTTCCGTGCGCATCAATTTCAAGAGATGGATGTCGATAAGCAACATTTACGTCATTGCATTCTATTCTGTTTTCAAATGCAAAAAATGCTGCTCAAGCTATGGAATTGATTAATTCGACTTTGAGTGAACATTCTGTGAGTCATTCAACAGTAAAAAAGTGATTTGCTAGATTTTGTGATGGCAATTTTAGTGTTGAGGATGTCTTGACTTCCAGGAGCAATAAAACAATTTGAAGACGAAGAACTTAAAGTTTTACTGGATGAAAATCCGTGTCAAACTCAAAAAAGCTTGCAGAACAGTTAGGAGTTACTCACCAAACAATGTCACTTCGGTTGAATGCAATTAGAAAAATACAGAAGGAAGGAAAATGGGTTCTTCATATAAACTGACCGAAGAAAACAAAAACCGAAGAGTTGCATGAATTTGCTTTCTCGGTACAAAAGAAAGAATTGTTTGCACAAAATCATTACGGATGGGGTGATGAAAATTTGATTTTGTACGATAATTCTAAACGCAGAAAACTATGGGTTGATCCAGGCCAGCCATCAGCATCAGTTGCAAAAATGAATATTCATGCCAAGAAAGTGTTACTGTGTGTATGGTGGGATTGGAAAAGAGTCATTTACTACCGAGTTTCTGGAACCTGGTCAAACTGTTACAGCTGAAAGTGACTAGGTCCAATTGATCAAATTAAGTGATGCTCTAGAGGAAAAAAGACCATTTACGAGCCAAGGTGTAGTAATGGTGAACATTTCGATAATTAATCTTTGTAACAATTATATTTTCAATAAAGTTGAATTTGACCCAAAAAAGCAGAGTTTCTGCTTGCACACCTAATACATTGATCTATATGGTACTCTCAACAATTTATATTGCGATCATCATTTAGACATTAAACTGAAATTAATTTTCTTTATGAAACCCTTTGAACGAAAAGAAGGTGAAATTTTAAATTTTTAATTAAAACATTTAAAGGTATTGGATGGAGTTTAGTCTCAAATACCGCGACTAGTTACTCTAACCTTTTTAAATTATTATTTCCGATTCGTATGAAAATGGAGTAATAAATGAAATTTAAAAAGTAAATTGCTAATATTCCCACACGAAACAATAATCTATTCGAACGGAAATAGATTTTTAAGTAATACTACAGGACTGCCAATAAGTATAGAGTCAAGTATACGCCCAGTCTCATGATTGCTTAATTTTTGTCATACATCGGTACGTAGGTGTGGATTAGATTCTATAAAAGTACTCAACGTATTAGCATGATACTGCATGTAATGTCAATAATTGGAATTTTTGCGCGATGCTGATTAACTTAAATTTTCGATTTTTTAACACCAAAAATTTGTAGGTTATTGATCTTTCAATATATCGGAGCTTACTATATTCAATTCATTCATTTCGATTAAAAATAACCAAAATAAAAATAAACAGTCAGGTGAAAGTATCTACATAAATAACAACAACACAAAAATTCTACTATACTACACGATACTTTCAAAGCAAATAATTTGTATTGCCGACTCCAGCTCAAATTTCTGTTCTATTTGTAGGTTTTTTAGATGGCTATCTTTGGACTATCTCAAGTTGTATTGTTAAGCAGAATCAATATATAAATATTAAACCATATTTTAAGTAGTTTAAATTTTAAATTAAGAAATCTTCTTATTGCCAATGTAAGTATAGCAAAATGATTTCGGTGATCTAAGAAAATTTATTCAGCACTCGGCATATATCTATCTATATATTTAAGATTATAATAAGAGCAATAGTTAGGCAATAGTTATTGAACTTTCAGCACTCTAATTAAGTAAAATATGCCGCTCATTTAGCAAATATTTCAACAAGAGGAAACAACCCAGACTTCTAATATTTCAATTTTTAATTCTGTTAAGCTAAGCTCTAAACGATAAAATCGTAATCAAAGATGATAAACAAAATGACAAGCCGAAATCTTAAGTCAAATTATTAGCCACTCTATAGATTTCAGAGAATGGGCGGTCTGGAAGCCATACTATGCTGCATACATTAAACGAACTGAAATCATTCAAAAGAAGTTTCTGATTTTCTTGTTAAAGAAAAGTGACTGGGATTACGACCACAATTTACCATTCCATGAAAATGTGGCTCGGTCACCTCCGTATTTAACAAGATGCACGGATTACAAAATATGCACGGTTGAAAATATACGACTTATCTTAGGTGCGGTAACGGCTTTTATTGGTAACGTTTTGCTTGGTCACATTGATTCAGCTTTGATATGTTTTGGAAAACATATCAATTCATGTGGCTTGCAGAACATTTCGAAAGCATGAGTTTTTCGCACTAGAACACCATTCCACAAACTATGGAGAAAATAACCCCATTAATAGGTTGTCTAAATCTTTCAACGTCGTCGACGACCTAGTTGATTTTAATTTATCAAAGGACAACTTCAAAAATATCCTTAAGATTTTTTTTTTAATTTTTAATCACAATTTGATTTATATTTTTGTGTTTTAAAGTTTTGTATTTGAATTTTTAATATTTTTGTTTTAAATTAAATTCTGAAATCATAATCATACACGTAAATCACAGAATAGATTTCCTTAAATAAATAAATAGAATTATTAATTTTTGAATTAAGCATTTTCTTTAAATTACTTAGTACGGTGGGCCACATTCAAATGAACCAATATATCAAATCATTACATGTACGATTGGTCTTCAATATTTATTATCAGATCAGAACGTTCAACCTTTGATTGCCAAAAAAGATTTTTCATTCGAACTAAAAAATGAAAACAAAATTATTTCTGATAATTCCAATGTCACCATTGTATTTGTGATTTTCGGTAAACTGCGTATACGTATACGCAAGAAAAGACATTTGTTGATTGCGGCTTTTTATTGGCAATAGGTAGGTCTTATTCGACGTCGTCACGCCAGCGCAATCGGAGTCTTCCTCTACGACGATTGTTGGTGTAATACTTTATTGATCATCCGTTGTTGTGGATATCTTGAAACGTGGCCGACCCTTCTAACTCGATTGGATTTGATGAACTCGATGGTATCGCTACCTCCCAGAAGTTGCTTTATTTCGTGGCTCATACGAATCCGATATTCGTGGTTCGCAACTTTAATTGGACCAAAGATTGAACGAATGGACCTTCCTTTCGAAAATAGATGAAAATCTACAATCGTTAAAAGTCATGGTTCAGCCCTCGCTTCCTAAAGTTAGCACAAGCCTTATGAATGCTTTATAAAGTGCGACCTTACACGACTGCGATAGATGTTTAGATCGCCATAATTTTGATTGGGCGTAGAAAACTTCTTGTCCGACAGCGATTCGAGCGTTTATTTCTGCCTGCATATCATTCAACGATGTTACTGACCCGAGGTATTTAAAGTTTTCGACGCTATCAAGATTATGGTGGCCAATTCCGAGATTTGTCATGGAAATGTTCCTGGGTGTTGCTAAAAATTTGGTCTTACTAATGTTCACCTAAAAACCAAAAGTGACGACGAAGTATATCGCTAGGTAAATTCGAAGGAGTAGGGCAAAAATACAGCAACATAGCAAAATTAACTTTTAAAATTTCTACACCTCACTTTACAAATGATAATAAAAGAAATGCTGTTGACATATAATATAAGGTTGAGGAAAACGAAATCCATTATTTTTACGTTTATATCGGGATTTTATTTAACATGGCTGCAATCATTTATCTTGGCTCAAATATGCGCCGTTTTTTTCGATAACTGGTTACCATTTAGAAGGCAATTCCATTATACCGCTTCTCTACTAAAACGCCTTGTCCCTGTTAGCAAAAAACTAGATAGCCAGTTTTCACAAGCCTCTCTTGAGTCCATTTTTACACCACCAACCTCCCAACCAACCTCCGGGGCTTCTGGCGAGTCATCATGGACGTGTGAAGCCTTGCGTTACCCTGATGGACCACGACGCATTTTGTATTGGTTAATTCTGGCAGCTTTCGGTCGATTGCAGCCTTCAGTCGGGCCAATTGCTGGCAGTAGAGGTCCGAATTGAGCGAATGCTGGCCATTGGGCAGCAGCTCATAGTAGATGATATCCATCTAATCCCACCAAACACAAAGCAAAACCTTCTTGGTCGTCAATCCTGGTTTGGTCATCGTTTTGGCCGCTTCACTGGCCTTCGACCATGATCGTTTCCGCTTGAGATTGTCGTATGTAACCCATTTCTCGTTGCCAGTTATCATCCGCTTCAGAAATGGCTCGATTTCGCTCCGTTTGGCCAAGGATTCACAGATGGAAACACAGTTCATAAGTGTTTTTGTGTGAACTCGTGCAGCACCCAAAGATCGAGGTTCTTTTTGAAGCCAACTTTAAGTAAATGGTTTTAAACTATTTTGTGGTCGATCTACTTCGATAATTTCCAGGAATTAAAACTAAATGAAACTAAAATTGCGCATGATTGGCTGTGACAGTATCAGCCATCTGACTTGCGTTTTCGCCTTTATCGAAGCAAATTTGTAAAATATAGCGAATTCTCTCTTTGTTTACCTTCATTCATGGCAGTATGGCCCACTGCGACAAATATATCCCGAGATATACGTCACTAAAGTCATCTAACGAAAAAATAATGGATTTCTTTTTCTCCAAATCATTATTTCAAGGATTAAAATGCGAAAATGGCATTTCTTATTTTGTCAAAAAAAGGAGATGAACATAATCTGATCTACTTCATCATCTACTCCACAGTGGCACTAGTCTTTTCGGCTGTTTTTCGGTTGGTTTTGGTACGCACATAAAAGAACAGTACAATTTCCAACTGTCAGTCTCAATTTTCGAGAAAATCCATTAAATGGCTTTCCCCTGAAAATAGGGAATTACATTTTATCTGGCATACTGAGAGAGGCAGTTAGTGGATTTTTTTTGGAAACCAAATAAATTACGAAATTAATTTTACAACCACCCTATTTCTTAAAATTAGTACATGACAAAAATCTGTTTACAAACAAATATTTTGTGTGAAACACACTCTTACAAAACTAGTTTGGTTTCCATAGTCGACTTTTAAACCCGTTGGATTTATTAATTACTCATTTTGTTAAATTCTGTCCAACTCCACATAGGCGCCGCTAATTTTTTTTATGGGGATATTTGTTTTCAGCTGCTGTTGATTTGTCAAATTTTTACTTCACTACTGAGATGATAATTGTCAGTCATCGCTTAAAAAATAGAAACATTTTCATGTTGATGATAATCATTGCGGTTTCTAATTTGCGAATGCAAGTGTTCTAGTTTCGCGCCACTATTGACGGCGTATATGTGTTTGAGGAGAAGTAAAGTTGTAAGTGAATCTGTTAAAAATTAGAAATCGATTTCTACCATTTCTGATAACTTTCGTCATTTTATAAAATTGGTTTAATGAAAACACTTGTAAATTTCCTTAGAATGACAATATTTATTTATTATTGGAATATCGATTTCGAAATTAATTTCTTCTTCAGTTCCTTTTTACAACTGATACATTTTAGGTCTAATTTATTATGTTCCTCCTACTGTGGTTAGTGTTGCCTATAATACCAGAACCAACAGGATCTATGACTTAATTATAGACAACATTAACCACAGTAGGAGGAACATAACAACTTAGACCTTGAATTAGTAAGCAGCATAATTTTAAGAAAAATGTATCAGTTGCAAAAAGGAACTGAAGAAGAAATTAATTTAGAAATCGATATTCCAATAATAAATAAATATTGTCACTCTAAGGAAATTTACAAGTGTTTTCATTAAACCAATTTAATTCAATTGATCCAAAAATTTGTGTGTTCTGTCATTTAATTTTTAACATTTTTTTAACTGATTCATTAATGGCGTGAGGAGTGCTTATTTATACCGTATGTCTCGAGCCGAAAAAATCAGTGTGAGACGATGATATCTTTAATGAGACACAGTCGATACATAAAGCTAATGATAAAACGTCCAACTTTACATTTTTCGTTTAAATTTTCAATATTTAAATAAAACGATAAAAAATTAATCCTAAAAATACGCAAATTTCGAAAGTATGGACAAGTGGTGTACTTAGAATTAAATTCGGCTAATTGGTCAAAATTCATGATTAAATGACCAACCCCTCAAAGTCCTGCTTTCTTAATTTTTACGATATTTTTAATTTAAGTAACATTTGAATATTGATTACTGAAAAATTAAAACTTCAAAGTTATTTTCTTCATGTTAATCGCATATTTTCGAAGACCTAAATACCCCTAAAACAATTCTTTGCAATCAGTTTGTGTTGTGGTATACTAGGCTGTAGCCGTTCCCCGAGAAGATGAGGCCATTAGAGCCGGATAGAGCTAGATACCAGTTATATTTGATATTAACTTTTGATGGAGATTTTCGATAAATTTAAAACTGATACAATTATTTTATTCGATTCACTACCGATATCTGTAAGTTTCTGAATGCGACAACTATAAATTTTAATAATAAATAAATAGGGATTTTCGGAAATAGAATCCGGATAACTTTAGGCTAACTTTGAATTTTTATTATGTTGGTAAAAAGTTGGCAAGTTATTCCTCTTACTTATCCGGAAGCTGTTCTCTTCGTTCATAAATAGATGGATAACTTTGACGTGCGAAAGTTAGCCTGAAGTTATCGTGGATCTATTTCCGCAAATGCCTAATTAACAAACAAATTTTCAGATGGCTTTAGTGGCCACATAAATTGTAGTGAATGACTCAATATTAAAATGAAAACAGTTTCTATTCATTTATTTTTCAGCGATGGGCATCCTCCAAGTTGCACACCTGAGAATGGAAAATATTCAATTTGTTCAAGGTAGAGGTAGACTTGAGCCTTGGCGACAATACTACATTCGAATACCAATCAAATGTTGTCAGGAAAATCATTTTGCAGTCAGAAAGTTCAAAGCATTGATTTAAACTATTCTTTATAATTTAGTAAATCAAAATGGCCGCAAACAGGTTAGTACATGTAAAACATTGTCATATAAAATACTAGTAACGTTACTAAATAAATGTTCATGAAAAATTTAAATAAAGCAGAACCGGCACAGCCATGCCAACCAATCCTGCCACATATTTGATTTCTATTCCACACGTTTCTATTCCGTAAATATTCAGTTATTTATCAGTAGAGCCACTAAAGAAGCCAGCTTGGAATCAAAAACTATTCCCATATCAGATGACTCACCATTGGTACCATTAAACATTCAATGGCCAAGAAAAAATTTAAGAACTTAAGCAAGACGATTTGCTCATCAGAACTCGACAATTACAACAATTTAATATTTAATAAGCATTCCTTTTGAAGTACCCAGTGGTAAAATATTCTTAGGTATTTACAAACAAACAAATCTCTATACGTCAAACAATATGTACATTTATCATGACGACATTAACGAATGTTTTATTGGGGTAGGATCCTTAATTCCGACCAATTTTCACATAACAAGGAAATTGTGTTTCTAACCAAACGCTACAACAAAAACCTAACTTTAAAAAATGGAAGGAAGGTTTTGCCAAAAAAAATTTTTTTGTCTCAAAATCAATAATTGAAAAATTAATCTAATGAGAAAAACTGAAAATGAAAATACAATCAATGAAACAAAATTCTAGTGATAAAGTTTGTGTTAACATATTGCACCCACCTGGCTTTGATAAACAGGTAGCTGTTCCTTGCGTTTCGGTCGCCCTCGCGGTTTATTTAACTTTCGATTCAGTGACGACATCATGGGTTTTCCTGATTTCGGTAATGTTCCATTAGATATACTGCGAAATGCCTGGGGGTTAATAGGTTTCTGAATTGCGCTTGAATCATCACTAGGTGATCGAGATGAATCCTCTTTCGGTACACACTGATTTGTCACGATATTATTATTCTCGTTATGATGTTGCCCCACTTCCTGTTCACCTTGACGATGATGGGATATATTTAAAAATGTTGGTGTAGTATCATCATCTTCAGTTTTATCCCCATCTTCTTCATCATCTTCGTCTTCGTCATCATTTTCTTCATCGTCCTCTTCCTCCTGTGCTGCCTGATGATGATGGAGTGGAGTTGAACCCGAATTATCTATATCCGATGGTGATGACGATTGAGTTTGTGGCGATACCAATGGTATAGATTGCATTTGATGATAGGGTGATAATTCGGGATAGTTATTATTTACTGACGGTGTCGCTGTTGGATTAACCATTGAGTTTAGTGACGTCACAGATAAACTTTCTTCACTTATTCCACTAATTGTCTCCATTTTCGTTTAAAAAATACAATTTTTTTGCCACTGAAGTAGTTTAGAGTTCTAACAAATCATCAATTTTTTCCATACACAATTTAATTTTTTGCACTACACATTACACACACCAAGAATTCCTACATTTTAAAGCAAAACAATTTTTTAATGGCAACAAAAAAATGAAGTCTTCTTGATTTTCTTCCACTTCTGCAATTTCAAAATAAAAACAAAAAAAAAAAAAAAAAATCACACAAAACACCACATACACACACTAGTTTTTGTTGTTGGAATTTAGTGTATTCCGAACAGGTACACCAAACAATAAAAACAAAAATTAAAGATTTAATTTTTTTACTAATATTTAACAGTGTACTTTGTTATTATTTATTTTTTATATAAATAAAACATTACACATACTATCGCACCAAATTAAATAACTCTGCACAATTTCTAATTTTTATTCATCCATTTTGTATTTGTGTTGCTGTAAATTTTGTATATGTATGCACATGCAACTTACACTACAAAACTAATGTCATAAATTGTAAACAAGATTTTTTTGTTGTAATTATTTCTCCATTTTGGAAAATTATATTTCCCAATTTTGCAAAATCAACATTTTTTATTATCACTTGAATTTAAAAAAATATATTTTAAGAAAATTATTGTAGATTATTATGAATAGTTATTGAGATTACACTTGAATCATTTGTAATAAAAAAATTTTAATTGTTTTACAGTTAGAATAATTTTCGTTCTTGAATCTGTGATATGCTTGCTGAAAGCGTAAGCGAGATGCTCGATATCTACCACATCGATTAGAATGAGACAAATTAAATTTTTTTGTGGGTCAAAAAAATTTTGATTAAACTTTTATCAACACTTTTCACTCGTACAAAACAAAAGATATTTTTTAGCACAATACCACAAACGCCAATAAACGAATTGAAATATTCTTATAATAATTAGGTTTTCCCAAATTTTCTTTTCTTTTCAACGAAAATCACACAACACAACTTTTGGAATTGGCCTTGCGCTTCTAAAGTAATTTACAAACTGAACTGTGTGCGTGTGTGTACAATAAAACCAACAAATAATACTGTTTTGTTTGTGAATGCCATCTACCAATTGAGCAAGTAACTAAATTTCGTCAGATTACTTATGCACAATAACTTAAACAGCCAAATTTTTGAGAATATTGAATTTATTAATACAGATAACCCATAAATTATAAACGGATCAATCATCTGAATCACTTTCTTGTGTTACATCCATACTGCTTTCACCACCACTATTTTCGTAAGCCTTACCATACTGTTCCATAAAACATTCGGTTGGTTTATTAAGCAAACTGGCCACTTTATTTAATAATACTTTTTTATCGAATTCCAGTTCGCTGCGTTCTCCCCACGAATACTCAATTACCTCTTCCGCAATGGATTCCACCTTAGTAACCGTTTTCTTTAAATACAACTGCTTTGTGAACTCTTCTATCAATTTTTTTACATTTCCGAACGTACTATGTTCCGAATCTATTTGTATATCAAACGAATTCAGATATTCCTTTAAACTAGACTGATTTATCTTGCCGCCCTTCATGAACACATACGAGATAATCATGAACAGAAGGCTAAACCGTTTCTGACCTTCGGCATTTACAAAAGTAATGGACTGGGTCGGGAATGTTTTAATGCAAATATACATATTCGATTTATCCGTCTCAACTACTCTTATCCCATATATCTGAAAATAATATAAATTTAGTACGGAATTAACTACAAACCATTAAGTTACCGTTCTCAATTTAGTTCGGGCGTATTGGAACAACTCACTGAACAAACTGGTTTGGCCGTTTAGTACATGTTTTAGAATATCCGCCCGTTTTATGGGTGTCTTAGCCGTTGAATTTTGTAGTATGTAGATTACCAATTTCTTAACCAAATCTTGTTTTTGCTCTGTATCGAGAAATCTATTATCGCTCCCACCAGCAATTTCTTCCAGATCGAATGGTACCTCTGGATTTGGCTGTGTTCGGGTAACGCGTGATGTATTTTTTGTAGATGTTTGAGATCGATTTCTTTGAGATCGACTCATTTTTAATTACTAATTAACCTTTTAATAATGCGCTTTGTGAGAGTAAAAATTAAAACAATCGGTAAATTTTGCGTTTAAATTTTGACAGGCAGTAGATAACGAAAACGTAAGTGGGGCTCCCCAACAAGCAAAATATTTATAGCAAAAACCTGACAAATTATTTAATTGTAAAAGAACTTCAAATTTTACATATGTAAACATATTTTGCATCAGTGCCTATGTATGTATAGGCCAAATCACAATATAAGGAATTTGCATGCAGAATTTGTACGTTTGAAACGAGTATGCAGACCCAAAAAACGTAACCACGAAAATAAAACTTTCATACAAATGCTATGAAAATCCTATTTTGTTCAATTTTTTGACTTTATTTATTTATATCTCGTAAACGTGAGAGAAAAAATAATTTTCATTCCCTCTCATTCTTTCATTGTAATAAATTGTTTTTCACTTCTTTTCACTTTAGTTTCATACAAAGTTTTACCATTTTCCGTTTTAATTTGACTAAGTCGTATAACATACAGCGCATTACGTGTATGAAGAGTAGTTATTGTTTTCGTATTTCTTCTCTGTCAGTTATACATACTAACTTTGATACGACGATAATCAAATTAAAGAGATCAAAGCGGAAAATGGTGAAACTCTGAATGAAAACCATGTAATATTTTTTAGATGTCAGCTATCTCAAGCAACTTCACTTTACGGTCTGTCAAAACGATTTGGTGCATTTTTCAGGAATAACTGTCGGATTTAGGCGACGAAAACGTTCGATGGTTGCTTTCGAAGGGGCAGAGTCCCTATAACACGTATCGAGCCATTACTTTTCTTGAACGGTATATTTTCCCATTGTTCTCAAAAAACAAAAGTGGCGTTACTAAAATAACTGTAACTTGTGAAGTAATGGTTGGATTATCATAAAATTGTAAAACAAATGGTTTGAAGGTTGGTACTTCTCAAAAATCATATGCTTTTCATTACATAAGCCATCTATGTGTTAGCCTCGGGACTCGACAGATTAACTTCAATATTTTCGACTTTGGGAATAACAATACTATAAAAATTACCCTGCATCACAATAAACACACCTCTTCTAGTTGACTCCGTACTCGAACTAAAAAATCCGGGAAGAATCCCTTGTTATTCAATGCGTCAATAAGGTTAGTCTCTGTAAGTGTTAAAGCATCAAGTATATATCACGGGTCTTTGTACGTAGTCCCCTTACATTTTGTTTTTAAAGGGACAAACTTTTTTAGTTAACTAATATTATTGTTTCCAATACTACGCCCCAAATCAATAAATTCCTGAAATAAGTTTCTTCAGGCCAAGATGTTGGAGACATTAAAAAGCTGAATATGGCATCCAATACTGTGATTTTGAACGAAGCGACTTGGCCATTATAATGTCAAATGTTTCTGCACTATCAGGTTTATTCCACATTGATATTGTACCGGCAACCGAATAGAATGAACATGGGCGAGAATGTCTGAAGGTGAAGTAGTTCTAATACATTTTGAGTGTATGCATTCGGTTTATTGTGTCGTTTATAATTAATTAATGCAGTTTAGCAGATATTGACATCCGAAGATTTCCGAACCGATGAAATATCGATATATATGTGAACTGCTGATTATACTACGCTCTAATACTTAAATATAGATTATTATCCTCGGCATTCACAAGAAAAACATTCGTCAGATTAGATTTACGATATTTTAATAATTTTTTTTATTAATTATTTTTTAACAAAAATTATTTACCAACATTATTTATTATTACAAATCGTTTAAAAAAATAATTTAAAAAAGAAAATATATTTTTGTTGTATTTATTTTATTTTATATAAATTTCAATTTACATAATAATTATGTACGTTTTATGTATAATATAATTATGTATATGGTTATAGACGAAAGTTTAAGGCAACAATTAAATTTAAATTAATCAACAAAAAAAAACAAACAATAATTATAATTACTTGTATGTAGATGTAGTAGTCACCAAATTCCAAAAATATAAAAAAATGGATACTAACATGTTCATTGGCAGTGTTTAATTTTATTTAGTTATAATCGGCCGCTAGTATCATTTAAATCACATCCACAAACCAGGATATTGTTTAGACACTGGCAAAGAACATGTTAATTGGAATTATAATATTTTCAAGCGAACAAAATCGCAATAGTTGTTTAATTTTACAATATTTATATCTTAATTTATTGTTGTTGCTTGCTTGCTCTCACAGCTATATCTGTCTAACTGAATAGGTATCGATAGATGATTGTTGCAAGGATACATAGGGCTAATGGTATCAGCCATGATGTAAGCGAACTGAAAATAAACGAATAAAATTATTGTAATTAGTTAAAATACGGAAAACTAAGGCTGTCAAAGTGTTAAATTTAGTGATTTCACACACAATGTTTAGTATAACTGTGTAGTTGTATACTAAACTTGTTTACTATAGACACAGTGCATTAAACAATGAGCTGTTTGTATTGCACTAATTGAAAATATTTGAGGTCGCATTTTACGTTCCCCTAGACAAAGCACATCATCCATTTACGAATACGACCTACATTACATTTATGCTATTGACGAACGAACGTATTCAATTCTATTAGGAGAAATGGTTTTTAATCCTGACTATTCTTCAAATCTTAGCCACTATATAAGAAACACAGGTATTTTGTCGGACGATGCAAACATTTTTTGCTCGCCGCACACGGGTATATTCAGAGGACTATATATGATCTGCAAAGGCGGAGACCATAGCGTGATATGGAAAAATAAACCACTTTTTTAAACACTGCCTAGTTGAAAATGAAACCGACCGGGCTCATAAAAACTACTTCTAGTGGATTCGCCTCCTGTTTGGAAAATTAACCGCCACTTTTTACAAACCAATAGAATCCAAGAAATCTCTAGAATGTAACAACACTCAAGGGTTGAAAATGGGCGAGTTATATTTAGCATCACCAAATTCCAGAAATTCGAAAACAATTTTTGTAAGAATAGCGGAGTTAAAGGTTAAAAAATTCCAAAATCATGGTAAAACACGAACTACGAAATGGCTGTTCCATGCAGCATGGCAATTTCTAAACCACTTCTAATGCGGAGTCCATAGCATGACCTGGGAAAAGAAACCACTCCCTTACACACTACCTAGTTGAAACTGAAACCGACCGGCTCATAAATCATAATTCTAATATAGATTCATTAATCATACTAACCGTAACAGTCGATATTCATCAAGAATTTCGCACGGAGTTGGGAGAGTTGTTCTTAATGGTCAAAATATGGAAGCACACAATCCCAACTATCAATGGAATAAAACACCTAGCAGTCACAGTGGAATTTGTAAGGAATATAACAAACAACTGGAACCATTATGGCGATTCTCGATAATTTATTCTGTTGTTGATTACCCTCTTTCAATCAACAAACAGAAAAATTTCTGTTACAAATAATTTAAAAAAGAAAGACATAATATTTAACAACTGAACTATTTATAGCTATAACAACTGGCTCCGGGTGTGGTTCTGGAAAATAACCAGTTTGATGTCGCTAAACCTTCAAATGAAACATAATTTGTTCAACTAGTCAACATGAATTGAACAATGGATTGTTTCTAGAGAATGACAAATTTAAATTAACTTAACCTATTTCGAGCAATACTCCTTTTGTAAATAAGAGTTCCACATGTGGTTCAAGAAAATTGGAGATAAAGTTGAATGTTTATTATTGTTAACGGATTCGATTTATAAATTCGATGGGTGTTTCTGGAAAATTGACTATTGTTACCGGATTTTAATAACTAAAGCCCTTAGTTCTCTTCAGGCTGTAATAAGAAGCGTTAACCGGCTCTCAACCCTCTTGCTTTTATGATTACACTGCATCTATCCATGTATAGCTCACATCTGTGTCCAAGGTGGGCATTCTGCTTCAGTTCCCCAAATGACTTTTGTTCCTGCAGAAAAAAAAAAATGTTGCACAGACCTCTCTTAATAGAAATAGAAAAATTACCCGCCGGAAGTAAATAGAATTAGTTGATGCTATTTTGAAATTTTCAGCAAACATACACAATTTCAAGATGTTTATTCCTGTTTGGACCCATAGCTATTTTGTATTGAGACTTTTTCAGTAAAACGATGCAGACTTATTTCAGACGATGTAGTTGGCACGTAATCCGAGAAAACTTCTCACGTCCTTGAAATTTGTTGCTCTGCCAATTTTTCTTGACTACATTTACGTTGGAAAGAAATTCCACAATAACGCGCTTCATATGTAAACTCGTTGCTTAGAAGACTTTCATTATCCAAGTTTCCCCTCTCTAAGAAATGTATTCCAATTCTGAAATATTTGATTATACTATTTAGTCCACATTGTAGAATAACATTAAACTTTTGGTGGGTAACACGCTGTTTCGTTTTACCAGTCGACCATCAATTAACCAACCAGTGTGATACAGGTATTAAGGTTTGTGAAATCTAAACGCGGAGTTACTATGTTTGCACACTTCCTTTACGAATTATACGAATGCCAGAAAATCATTATATTGATGTCAGAAGAGGTATTTGGCAAAAATATTTTGCCATAGTAATTAACATAAACTTCTTTTCGTCCCAGGAAATGAGAGATAAGTTTTTGAGTAGCTTTCTACAGAATGGAATAAAAATGAGTTGATGAAATGGCACAACCATATGAAGAAAGACGCTCAAGCGACCATCACAACAAGTAAGAGGCTAAGATCATCAGAGGTACCATTGGTCGTACCGACTGAGAGAAAAAAGGCCAGCCAGGACCAAGTAACAGATGGAGGAGTCGTGATGGCTTCAAATCGAAGTAAACGCTGTTTTGCAAACCAAATCGCCAAATTCGACAGCTCCGATGCTACCAAAATCTCGCATCTGTCACAGAAAGGAGTTTCGAACGTGTGTGAACGAACGAATGGACGAACGATATTGACACTCACAGAGGATTGAAATTGAATTCAACAATACCAACTGAGTTGGCACCTTGTTTAGTAGGGAAATAGAACTAGTGATAAAGGTTATTTAATAAAATTTGGAAAATTGAAAAGTTGCGATTTTCGAAACGAAATTTTATTGACGCAAAAAATTCTAAATTTCGGGATTCCCTAATTATACTATTTTGTTTTGTGCAAACTGATGGACAAAATACGTTTTTCACACACATGGTTTCTTTGCCATGAGCACGAGAAACAGGTGACCAGCGGTATTATGAAGTATCCCGAAGATCCTAAATTGATTTCTGATCATCAGTAAATATTTAGACGTGTTAGATCGGTTGTCTAATTAATTTCATTACTGAACATTACTGTTACTGAATACTAATTTAGGTGAACCGATCCCTAAATTAGGATTTCTCCTCATTTTTTAAAATTTTGTTTAGGGATCTTTTGTAGTCGACTCGCAATTCATTCCTTCCATTGATTCAGCGCGAACAACGGTTTCGTTCGTTGAAAGAGTTGCTATGAGTAGTCAGCTTTCGCAAAACCGCATTGGAATTCTCAGATGGTTATTGATATCAGTAGACATGCTCGGTATTACTTTACTACTTTACTTTATTAATTGCCGCGAGCGGATCGAATAAACAGAGCAGCTGTAACAACCGTTAACATTCAAATGAGATACTAACTGTTGCTAACAGATTTATTACTTGTAGCGTACCTTGGTGCGGTCGACATATTTCCGGCTATGACTCGTCGGTACGGCGTGGGTGGTCCAAGGCTACAAGCAATCGAGAATTAACCGCTTTTCTTATTGACTGTCGTTGCACAGCGACAAGCGCGACTAAGTGCCTTTCCTACTTCTGGCGTTGCAGATTTTACCTTATTCCACAGATTTTACTTTAATCGGACTGTATGTTTTCTTGTACCCTTAGTCTCTCTCCCACAGACAAAATGTGGTCCTATGTGTGTCTAAAATTTTTTTGAAATTTGTCGAAAGGAACTTGAAGGCCTTATGCCTGGCCTGTGAAGGCCGTCATCTGTTTTGAGGCACCTTCTGCACATGTATTATGAAATTAAAATTTGCAAGTACTAATAAGTTTTAAAGCCCATTTTTTGTTCAGTGTACGCAGTTGCGGAACGGGCTGGACGATGGTATCTCCTGTTCGTCTAGGCAATGTAGAAGTTCAAACTAAACATCAAAAATAGGATTCTCAGAAATCTCAGTTTCCACCCATCAATCCTCTGAAATTAATAATTCCTAAAACGGAAATTCGTATATTGGCAAATTTATCTATATTTTGAGAGGAAATCATTTAACGGAGTTAATACTACGATTATTAAATGTGCTAACGACGTTTTGGCTAATTTCGTATGTATCCGCTTATCGACAGATGAGTTTCCAAGCCAGTATGTGTGTTTCAGTCACATCATAAGAGCCTCAAATCAAAAAAAGGATGCACGATTTGAATAATAGTCGGATACACGATTAGATGAAAATAGCATCTTTACAGAAGCTTTTAATAATTAAAAGTTGGTTAAGTGAAATGATGTCTAAAAGAATTTACTCTTTATTGAAAAGTTTCAATTGAAACTGGTTCTACTCGATTCACTGTTCCTTATGGAAAATTTACCGACAACAGCCACACGAAATTTATACTTTATTACGTTGGCATAATACAGACATAAGGGATCCAAATTAGCAATTGTTTAATCAGCAACAAATAAATTCGATTATAATTCGATGACCGAACATAATTTTATCGGGAACTAGTATCAAAATCCCTGATGATAATCACATATAAACTTATCAAACTTCTGCAAAAATAAATTTTAACATTAATCTAGCGATTAAAACAAATAATACGGTTATCTTTAGCAACAAAAAATTACCATACCATTTGATTTAGTTTAGTCAAAAATAGCATAACCATCAGACTCATTTAATATTCCGATCATGCTGATTATTCAGATTTATACTAATAAATAATCATCATGGCATTGATACGCCACACGATTAAATCGTAATCATAAATTTGCAATACAAAAGTTTTTGGTGCGAGCAATTTGAGAACACAAAATATTGAAATGTAATGCTAAACAAGTACCATGACACAACGTATTTCATGTGACACATTATTTTTATCGCGCAGAGATAACAACAGCCAACATGATTTGGCAGAAATTTTAATTTTTTTTAGCACCGATTATATAAACAGCATTAAATTGCTGTACATGTACTTACTTTTTCTCTTCCTTGTTCTCGCTCCAGTCTGGTTGATTTTTTTCCTGTACAACACTTCGTTCTGATTCAATTAATTCACCTATTTTGAATTTTTTCATCAATTCACGGGCTTCTGTGCTATGGCCAACATCTTCGAATGCTTCCGTACCATTTTTACCAGATTGATCTAATAGAACTTCTTCACCGCCAGGGTGCTACAAAATATAAAAAAATATCGTAAAACATTAGTTATACGCAGGTTATTAGTATTTGATTTTATATTTTTATAAATTGCATCATTTGTACTTGGTAATCACGTATGATTACGAGATATTAACACAACTGTTTGACACCTTTCGTGTTTTAAAGAATAAACATGAATTCTTATTACTAAATAAACTATCAGACAGATGAAGTTGATAATCTCAGTAATTTGATTTTTTTGGCTTCACAACTGACCAAAAGGTGGAATTGCAAGCAATGTTGGACGAAGATGATTCGCAAACACAAAAACAACTCGCCGAGCAAATGGGCGTTAGTCAAGGAGCTTTTTTCGACAGACAAATGGAAGACTGCAAAACATATGTGACATTTTTCTCGCTCGGTATAAAAGGAAGCACCCCTTTTGCATCGTATAATTATAGGGAATGAAAAGTGGATTTATTTTGAGAATCTATCATGTCTATTATGAGCTGCAAAAACCTGGGGAAACGGTTAATACGAAACATTATCAACAACAATTGACCGATTTGAATCGTTCGCTGCTTCAAAACCGGCCAGAATACCGAAAGAGGCACAAAGTCATTTTTCTTCATGGCAATGCTCCATCACATACGGCAAAACCGGTTCGCGACACCTTGGAATCATTCAGCCGGGAAGTTTTACATCATGCGACTTACTCACCAGACTTGGCTCCTTCCGATTACCACTTATTTGCATCGATGGGTCACGCACTTGCTGAACAGCGCTTTGGTTCATCCGAAGATGTGAAAAATGGCTCGAGGAATGGTTCGCAGCAAAAGGGGAAGATTTTATAAATAAAACTTATTCTTATCATTCTTCCGAATTTAACATGTTTTTTTAGCAAAAAAAAATCCGCATTTCATACTTGTACAGTTGGTAAACCATCAAGAATGATGTTATTACCACCGGAAGTGATAAAACCAAACCACACGAGCGTAAGTAAAAGTACAAATATATAGTACCTGGAATTTCACTTTATAAGCCAGTAGTCTAGCCACTGTTAGCCTTCGGCAAAACACGGAATTAACTTAAAGAAACGCAATAATTACAACCTAAATTTCTTATCTAATCGCATGCGCAAGATAACCTGCAGTGGCTTACAAATTACTTTATTATCGTGGTCAACAATAAGCTTTGCTTCAATGCATTTGCATTTCTTGCCAAATCACGGCACGTGTCTATATACTTTCTAGCAGACCGATCCCTATTACTGAAATAGTTCTCAGCATGACTCAGCAAGAGGTTTTGCAATTCATCATTGTTTTAGAATTAAAACTTGAAACACTTAAACAACCAACTCAATAAATATTTCCAATTTCGAAAATATACGGTGATAAAAAATATTTCATATCAACCGATAAGTCACAGTGTACGATGGAGAACAAATTTATTGTATTTGTTGTATAACGTGTGATAAGCCTAATTTCTAAAAATTTAGATTTTGTAATTGCGAGGATAAGGTACAACATACACGTCTACACTTAATTTATTCTGCTCGGTAATGAAATTTAAATTTCAAGGTGATTTCCAACACATACATATATGAGTAGTGTATGAGTGATGTTTATATATTAATAAAGCGAAAGTAAAATAAATTATTTAAAATCTTGATCACTCATTCAAAAGAGCTGTACGAGTAGTTATGTGACGAGATACTAACCTTTGAACGACACAGTTTTGAAAAGCGATATGTAAATAAACTTAAACCGAGAGAAATGTGAAACTTTCTCCTTAAATCAATTAAACAGCTGAGCATTCGATGTCATCGTATGCAATGTAAATAAACACTTGAATTTTGCGTATTAGAATAATGAATTTGAATTAAATAGCGTCACATCCGGAATTTGAATGTTCGCAACTTAATTATTGTGACCTCTGCCCTATTAACCGCTCTACCTAATGATTCAAGTAAAAAAAGTAATTTATTATTCAATTCGTAAATAGCGATTGTGGCTTTTATATAACTGTGTAGGCAATTTAATTTATTGATTCAATTAACCGATATTTACAAATTTTTTCAAAATAATACAAATCGAACGAAACGTCAAATGGGTGAGAATAAAATCGTCTAATTCAAATGCTGTGACTTAGCAAAATAATGAATTGCACACAAAACAATTGCGCATTTCGTACTAGATTTGTCTTATCTTAGACAAGGAAATATATTGAAGGTTATCAGAGGCAACAACTTACAGTCGATGCATTAGCTAGTGAGCAGCACAGGGTGGTTATAAAAAAAACTGTTTACTTTCAAAATGTAATGAATATATCATTTTTAAGGCTCAAGGTCTCTTAGTTCGGAAATAACTAACGGTGTAAATAACGTTTTGTCTAGTTTCGGTTTAACAACATTTGTAAGGTTTTATCATTTTAAAAGTGTACAAAGCTCGATTAACAGTCGCCAGTCCATCTTTACAGTTTCCACGTACGCTTGGTCATGAGTGATGAGAGTTAACAACCCATCAAGCGTATGGTATCCAGTACTAAAACCCATAGCGTCGTGATCACTTAAACCAGACCATTTTACTTAATGATTGATTTAGAAACCGAAAACTGTACTAGCGAATTAAATATTTCTTTGTTCGGTCAGAACGACATTTTTCAAAAAGGGATAAAATATATGATTTGATGAAATTCAGTGTCCAAGATTACATAGGACTTTGATCTGTTTTCGTGGTGAAGTTCTGGAATATGGCCAACTGAGACCGTGCTAGTAATTGGGGTCGTAATGGGTTTCTGAAGTGTTTTTTTATAAAATTCTTGAACAACCCAACAAAACGGAGAGCCGTACTAAGATGACACGCGTTGGAGTTGCGATGAAGGAGTGCTGAAATGTGACAACCCAGATAAACGATCAAGGACAATCAGTACTAAATAGCGTCGACGACGGCGGGTCCAACTAAACGATAAATCACATAGTAAGATGCCGTAAATACAATGTAGCCGATCTACGCTAAGAAACAAAACGACCAGTATCGGATATATGAGGATTTCTGACGAGATGATGTGGCTGTACAATCCCGCAAAGCAAAATAGAAGTTCGGGACGACCAGACTTAAGGTGGGCTAGTGTGACAAATTTCAGTAAACAATGATTGCTGGTCGAATGGTAATAGTGTGCACAACCAACTGTTATCATTCCAAGGGTCGCAGGCTCTGGAGACCAGTGAGTGGCTCTTATTTTATTTAGCCATTCGTGTTCTAAATATCTTCACTCTGAATAGATTTATTTCCACAGCACAAAAAGTATGTAAGAATAATTTAAGAGCAACTCATAGAACTACGAGTACATGGATTAGATTTTGTGAGAAATTGACAGTCAACCCGCCTGACATCGCTAGTCTAAACAAAACCTAGCGAAAAACAATGTGAGTCGAATTAACATTTCCGATATCCGGGATGGCAGATAAACTAACTACTCCAAACAACGAAGTGAGTAAACTCTTTCGTTTTGCCCTCTCTCCCAATCCCAATATATTAATGTTTGGTTTTCCGATTTGGATTTAGCTCACAGGTTAATTATTCTCAATCTTATACAGGGTGGCTGACACGAAGTGTTACCAAAACAAAAACGCCACAGAATTTTTATTTTTCGATGAATTTTATTGAATCAAAGTAAAAAATGTTCACAAATATTTAAATTTTCGAATTGCATTAGCAGTTTTCGATTTGGCCGCGATTATGGCCTTCAAACGGCCGACAAATCTATTGCATGCAGCACTGCAGTATTTTGGCCCATTCCCGGCGAAGCGCTTGGTTGAGATGATCGACACTTTGGTATTTTTTTCAAAACCTTGCTCTTCAAAATACCCCAAACCGAGAAATCTAGCGGATTTGCATCCGGTGAATTTGGTGGCCATTGGGCAGTGTAAATGAACCGCGGAACGTTGTTTCTCAGCCAATCTTGATTGACGCGCGCTTTATAACTCGGCGCCGAGTCCTGTTGAAATGTTCAGGCTCTGAACTGATGAAATCTTCCTGTTGAAATCTTCGGCCGTTACGGCGACCACCATCACCATCGGCGGCGCTTGGTTTCGAGTGGCAATCCGTTGGTCCAAATTTTCAGTAGAACGCCGGGCAAGTAAATCCGGTCGTTTTGCTTGTTAACATATTACTCAGTAACGAACGGTTTCTCATCGGAGAAAAACAAATTCGGCAAATCGCCACTTTCATCCAAGCGTAACAACTCCTTTGCTCTTTCCACTCTAACTTTTTTTTGAGCATCGATGAGACCATGCGTTTTGTGGAATTTCAAGGCCTTTACTCCAAGATGATCTTTCAATATGTGCTGCATCCGTCCGAGCGAAATGTTCGCCTCACGAGTCATTTTTCTGCCGCTATGGGGCGGATTCCGAGCCAATTTGGCCTTCACCTTCCGAATGATATCCGGCGATGTTGCAGTGCGTTTCGGTCCACCATCATGGCGTTTTGCAATGCTGCCAGTATCGTTATAACGATTTATGTTGCGATACACAAATATTTTATTCACATGCAGATGTTTTAACTGGTTAACAATCTGCGGCTGTGGTTTTCCAGCCAAATATAGAGCAATCACACTATTACGCTTGAATTCCATTGCGGATAATTTTTTTTCTGAATATTTCCCACTAAAATGCTTTTGTACGCTTGTAAACAATTGGTCATTAGCGTAAATTTGAGCGCTCTGTCATCACTGGTTTGACAGCAATGACAGTCTGAAGTTGGTAACACTTCGTGTCAGTCACCCGGTAAAGCTGGTGGTTAGGATGCAATTTTTCAGGCTTGCTTTTCAAACCATTGTACTTGGATCGGGTTTCTTGTCGAGGTTGAGCTGGATGATCTTTCCGTTAAAGTTTCCAAAGGGTGTGGATGGGATGAGTGCTTCTCCCTCTCTTATGCCTCATGGTTATTGATGAGGTACTTGTTACACTACAGCGATCTAGTTTTGTTGTGCAAACCTTAACCGATTGTAGTTATAACAATTTGAGGCAGCTACACTCGCCCGTTTATTGTGGAGTTATGGCATTTCGAGAAAGGTTTGCACATTAATCCATCTAAGACCAGTTTATTGGTTTTTAGTGGACGGACAAATATATCCGAACTATCGATCTCTTCTCTTTTTGGTCAGACGATTACTAGATAGCCGCCTAAAACATCTTGGTGTTACTTTAGAGAGTAACCTATCTTGAAAGTATCATCTTGAAGAAAAACTATAAATAGGTACCACCTGCTTGGCAATGTAGAAGGGCATTAGAATAATCGTGGGGTTTAATTTATCGCTTCTGTTGTTGATGGCTTCTAACTTGACTTGCTATTACAAAACTTAACAGCCTATAGGGGATTACATGCACTGAGACTTGTATCAATTCCAGTTTAATACCATTAATCAGTATGATTAATGACAAAATGTTACCTACACTCTTTTTTGGTGGTTTATCCATCGAGACACCTTTGCTTCTCCGATGGCTTCGCTAACCAGGTATCAATCTTCTATTACCCGTATGATCAAAGATCATCTGGTAGTTGTATATTGTACTGTGTTTCAGGTTGAAGTGATAGCGTTCAGTTTTTGTGTGATGGATGCATTTAGGCTTGGTAATTCAAGTATTAACATTATTCTGTGTACAGAGAATAAAGCTGTGCTTAATTCGTTGTATATAATCAGATCACTTTCAAGTTAATCAACGATTGTAACCATCTTGATACTCTAATAGAGTAACGATCATTTGGATCCCAGCTTCTTGTGGCTATGGTCTCTTGTCCGGATATACTCGTGTTGATATCACCGAATATTTTATTTAAAAATTTGTGGAATACGATTTAGAATTGTGTCACGAATGCATGTCCTTGTATGTTTGGAGTAGTTTAAATATCCGATATATTGACAATTTAGGAAAGGATAACCCTTGGAGAAAAACGGCCAAATGTGCTAAATTACTCTCTCGTTCTTAAAGCAAATCTCAAATTTGCTGGAAATCACCATGAAAGGTTGTAGCGTTGAACAACATCTACATCAGCATATTTTATTTCAAAAAACCGGGGCTCCGTTCGAAAAACTTTCGCCACAACCTTCCTGCCGAATCGACTATTCGACGTTTGGTGGCCAAATTCGAGTCAACCGGTTCGATAAACAAACAGCCAACACTCGTATGCCACCGAAACACAAGTTCTGCTGAAAACATCGCTGCTGTACATGAGAGTGTGCGAGAAAACCCAAGGCAGTCAATTTTTCGTAATTCAAAAAGACTTCTCCTTTCTTTGAGTCTACACTCGTATACAATAAAAATGATCCATGAACTTAAAATGAACGGCCATATATAACGCGGTGTGTTCGCTGATTGGGTCCTGGAGCAGTTGGAAGTTTACCCAAATTTCGCCAAAAACAATCATCTTTAGCGACGAGACCTATTTTTTGATAAACGCTTATGTGAACAAGCAAAATTGTCGGATTTTTAGGCGATACCAATCAACACGAGCTACACCAGCACGAAATACATTCATAACCGTCGACGGCGAGCGCTATAGATCGATGGTAAGCAAATTCTTGTTGCCTAAAATGGATGATATGGATACCGAGGACATGTGATTGTAACAAGTCGGCGCTATGTGGCAGACAACACATGTCACGATGGACATTATGCACGATCAATTTGAGGGCATGGTTATATCGGGCGGCAATGCCGTGAACTGGCCACCGAGATCGTCTGATTTAACGCTTTTAACGAATAAACCACAAACAATTGATGTCCTCAAAGTCAATTGATCAATTGATTGATCCTCATAACGAACGCTATCCTTCAAATTCAGACAGATTTATGCGACAGTCATCGAAAATTGGACCTCCCGAATATACCAAGCAAAGCTGTGGCGGACATTTGAACTCCGTTATATTCCATACTTAATAACATAACTTATGCATTGAAATTAAAAAAAAATGGAGTGGATATCTCACACAACTTGTTCTATTTGCATTTAAAAATTGAGCGTCTTTATTGAAAGATCCTTTATAAGAAAACTCCCAAGTTGCACAAGAGAAGCAAGAGTTCATCACGATAATTTTAATGTTTTACTTAGAGACTTCAATATGTTTGAGGGAATGGAACAGCTAACCGACACCAGCAGAAATGTGTATAACTGTTTTTTCCTACACGGTAAGATAAATGTTTTACAGGTACTCTGGTATTTTGCCTTAAATTACCTGATTGGTATCGTAGTTCAACTCTGGATTTCTAGCAGCAGACCGGTTTGCGGATTGGGATAGAATCCTTGATTTGTATCATGGCTTCGTGTGGCACTGAGTGTCGGAGTTTTTAGGGACCCTATTTTAAATAAATAATTCCAAATATGCAATGAAGTCACGCGACCAAGTATTCTTCCAGTACTGAGTGGCAATTGGATTTATCAATTGTATTTTATATGGAGCCGAATACTGGAATAACGACTGCTATTGGTCAACAGTGACATTAGTCCTCAAGAGGAATTTAAATTCGAATTGTCGATTAATCATCACGACCGAAGTAGTAAGGATTAATGATTTGGAATGTTCGCGAATACAATATCGATGGATGCAATAAGTGGAATAGCCTCGAACAGCGATAAACAAGTATAAAAGCGCGAGCAATTTGTAATGCAGACACGGTTTAAAGTCGTTCTCAGTTTAAAATCAACAGAGCACAGTGAGTGATACAGTAATGAAACAAAGTGAAATAGTGACCTTGTTCAAGAACTATAAATGATGTTAATAAATAAAATTTGGAAGTTCACGCCTAGTGCGTATATTTCAAGAATCCAATACGAATACTTATCGAACGCTCAAAATCCGTAACAATAAAAATGTCGAGATCTATAGTCTCTATCTATAGTCTAACCAACAGCGCCACTAAAAAGTAAGCGATACTGGTTAGCTGAATTAGGTAACATAAACGTACTATTATTAAAGATTTCATTAATATCATCCAATTTAATATCGCGTAAGTAAAAAATAATAAAATTACCAACACTCATTCTTGTAAAATATTTTCCCATACAATACAATGATATGCGTGCGCAACCGAAACCAAATTACGATCGCATGCAATAAACTACCCGAAATTAAGTTCAAACTATACAATTCATGGTCAAGCTGAAATGTTGTTTAACACAAGTTTCTTATATTTATGTTTTATGTTGAATGAATTATTGACCTACATATCTTTATTGATGCAAAAACATTTTTCCCGTTCAGCTGACTATAAAAGTTCATGCGTTTAGCAAAAATAAAAGAAACAAAGTCACCCTGTTTCGCACACAAAAATTGACTGGCCTTCAAAATTGAACACTTCCCCATTTACTATTTACACAAGCGACTATTAAAATTCATAACGACCGTATTGCGCGGTAAATTTCGACTATGCATCTATTAACATTAGACAAAATACTTACCAAACGATTTAGATGATAATCAGATACGACGCGACCCGAAGTAATTAGTATCGATTTAGAATATAAATTAGCATATAACAAAATTTTAGTTTGCCGCATATAATTTATGAACTCGTATACAAAAACTGCATACTTAACGACTTTGTATATAATTTTATTAATTTAGATATAAATTATAAAATTGTTAACTGTGCTATTGAGTGTACAAATAATTTATTTCTCCTGCTTTTAATTATTTGTAACTAATAAAATTAATTAGCACGAAATGCGTCTAAACTATTTGGTAATTGCTACACTTCTTCATTCTTTGTTCAATATTCATTAGTCGCTTTAAAGGTTTAAACAAATGTGATAAGGTTTTGTATTCTAATTATTTCCGTCAGCTTTAAATTTAATTAACTGATATTTTTTGAGTTGCCATTATGTAGTTGTTATCAATAAGTAAATAGTGTAATTGCTGTTCGTTCTCGAAGAGTGGGATATTGGTTAATTAAAGATAAAATGTTTTACAGAAGAGTGGACCAATTAAAATTCACATGAGGGCGCAACGGAGGTGCCCACATTCCATATTTAAGGTTTGATTGAATTACTGAAATCTGATTTCAGGGAAAAACTTGCATCAATTCTTATACCTAGGTTTAACTTTAAACTAAGAATTATTTAAATTTATATCAATTTACGTAGCCAATTATGTATCGTTATATAAAATAGTATTGTTAACCTATATCAGTGCATTGTGCATTTAGCCGTCTACAATTAAAAAATTGTGGCGTTTCCATCTCTAGTCGCGTGGAGACAACCCGGGTTTTCGGTTTACTATAACGCACCATTCCTTTCGCTTAAGATAATGATCTCTTCAACACAAAACTGCCGGAACTTTGGAAAAACTTCGTCGCTTAGTAATGATGGCAGTGGTAATTCGTGTGTGTTCGTATTACCCAGCCACTTTTGTTTTGGTGATACAACGGTCAGCTCGTTACATTCGAAAAGTAGGTGCTTAACGTCTTCTACATCCGTTATTTTTAATCTCTGTAGGTTATCTTTGAACTTACCATTTCCAGAGATTACTTGGCTCATCGTGTTCGTTAGTGGTATTTTTAGTTTGAGTCTTGCTTTAATGTCTGGAATGAAGTCAAATGTATGCCTACCGTTGACCGATTCACTCCACCTTCTTTACTATAGGCCAACCCCCATTGTCCCTATTTTAGATTTGTTTCTATACTGATTATGCCTACTATCTGCAACATGTACAGAGTCATCTATTTCGTTTGGATCATTTATTATTTGGTGGTACAAGTGCTCTCGCTTTTTGATTATAATATTTACCGGCAGTACGCCGGCCAGAACCACAACGACATCTTTAGGCACTGTTCGGTAGGCCTTTGTTACTCGAACCATGATATTCCTTTGAGCACTTTCTAATGATTTGAAGTGGTGACCGCCTAATCAACACTGTCAAAACCCAGAGTTTTCCCTAAAATGGAACTTCTCAAGTACTTGCTTAAGAGCTGATCCGGACCAAGTGTAATTTTGATACAATTGATTTTGTTAGGCTCGGTATAACACAATGTGTACGTCTCATCATTTCCGCACTTACAAGACGATAACATCATTAACTGGGTAAAATCATAGCATTTGCGGCACGAACTGGAACAATCTAGCCAATTCTAGACTACGGCAATTTCCGATTGGAACGGCTGCTTTTTTCATTAGTAAGGAAAAGTCTGGATTGTTTGCACGAACATAGATCTTTTGACTTTCGAATTTGCCACCGTTTGAGTGAAAGTATGAGGTCATTTTGCAGCCATTTCGGAATAGTACCTAATACAGCACGTACTTAAGGGCATTAATGTGTGCTTCATAAAGGAGTGAAGCCTAACCTCACAATAATGAATCATTACGCGATCAGTAGTCATTAAGATAGAGTTGAGATGGTGACGAACAAGGAAATGGGATAACGCGATAGCCTGAATTTGGAAAGGATTAATGATGAGTTAATTATCAGTTGCTCTTCCATTTTAGAAGGATAGGTGTTTCCGAAAATCATATATAACCGTAGTGGCTAAAAATGGCGAATGGGACGGCCAAAAGAGGGATTACTGGTCACCGGCGATCATATCGAACTGAGATTTGACAAAAAGATATGAAGATCCTTATTTGCCTTTCACATTCTTGTTGATTGGTTGTATTTAGTTTTTATGTTATCTCTTTATCATACATACATTACATTTAAAAAGGTTTTGATTGGCTTAATGTTCATGGAAACAGCTCAACTGAGGCCACATTCAATAATTTGAAGTTTCATGGAAACCATTCGAAAACAGCGAATAATAATTGTCTATTAGCTGCAGTCACAAAAAATAATGTTACATATATGAAGTTGGAATAAGGCGCTGGTTTTCAACTAAATACCTCTGTGAATCTATAACCATATCCAATTGTATTGGATATCGCAAAATAAATTGAAGGGAAAAAGAAAGAAAACGAAAATTTGGTAAAAAGAAAAACCGCATGTTTATTATAAATTAGATTTTAGGCTCACACCGGATGTGAGGTTTGAAAAATCGTTGTCGGAGCTCTATCTTGGCAAGTCCCAATCCAACGTACACTGCTCGTCAAAACATTCCGGACAGTTGAATTATTAATGCATGACGTCAAACCCCACGGTGCAAACGTTGTCGGATATGCTAGAGCGTCGTTTAAGGCAAAAGGAAGTCGTTCCAGAAACCTTAGATAATCTTCAATCAGCTCTGCAGGAAGAATGAAAATGATCTCAGGGAGTACATTGCAAACCTGGTGCACAATATGTCAAAAAGAATGCTAGATGTGATCAGAGCTCTTGGAGGAAATACTCGATATTAGAGTATCGACCGCTTAGATTGATTGTTGATTTTTTTTTAAATAAAGATGAAGATATGTGTGTCATTAGTTACTTTCCAATCGACCACAGCAAGTACTTGTAAGTGCTTGCTATGATCGATTGAAAAGTAAATGTGTACATTGAGTAAAGTGTCGATTGGAAAGCATAAAAAATTACAAAAGCAAAACACAATCTAGAAATGTGTAATTTATTTGTTCCATTGTATTTTATTAGCGCTTCACATATGACATTAAATTATATTTTTGGCAGAAAAATACTACACACAATCACCTAGCGGACAAATTTAACGTAACTACTTTCAACTACTCATAATAAAAAGGTAGAACGGTTGTGAGTAGTTAATTTAAGTGCTTATAAGTACTTGCGGTGATCGATTAAAAGCAGCTAATATCCTATTTTCGGTAATTTTGTTATTTCATTTATTTTGATCTTGTAGTTACTTTTATTAAATAAAAACTTGTTCCGTTGTATTATATTATTTCATACAATCATAAAAAATCAAATTATTCAATAAAACTGTTCTGGCGGTGAACATTAAAACTACAGATAAAATAGAATTAATTTATACCAGCAAAAAAAGTTGGTTCAAAACTATTCCAATTTCGAATAAAATATATGGGATGGTTGTTGTAAATTTACTAAAGTAAGACGCTAAATGTAGTGTCCTGAATTTGTTAACAGTTCGTATAGTTTTAATTTTAGGTGATTATGTTATTTTTTTCCGCTCTATTCAAATATATCATTACTACTCTATCTACTATTCATTTTGAGTTACGCAATGGCCATTTTAGTGTAAATCTATCTTTCAATTGTAGGTTTTATTGTAAATACCATTTTCCGTACTTGCATGGCGTGATATGTTTTATTACTGATATTTAACAAAGTGATTACAGCCAAATATTACTGAACGGTACTTAAAATTATTATTTTATTTTACGTTTACAAAACATCCGTTTTAACAATTGAGGGCGCTAAGACCATTGCAATAATAAGTGTGCATTGGTCAATTTGTTTTTTAGCGAATTTAAGATTTTTACCAAACCAACTGCAAAATTGTTTCGTTGTCAATCGAAGATTGAAACAATTTACAGCTATAATTGTGTTTGATAAATAATTTTTTAAAGCAAATATTTAAAAAAGATAAAAAATCGGATCCTAGTGGCAAGCACCTTAACTAAAAATTCAATTTAATTTACGTAAATTATGTTCTCAATTTATACAATGCAATTGTTGTTGTAAATTTAAAAATTTACCAATGCAATGCACATATTTCTGAAGGGCACATTATGTGATCCACACTGATTACAAAACAAACAAAACCATAAAAATAAATGTTGGTGAGTGCAAGCAAATTCATATAAGAATATTCTTCAGTGCAGTGCCAGTGATAGCAAAACAGTATTTTAAGATTGCGATTATTTACAATTCGCTATGCTAATATTGCGTACACGACAATAATGATATTGCGAGGGCAGAGGGTGAAACTAAAAAATCGCTACATCATTTTACGTTGACAAAAAAAAATCGTAATCTTCTTTAATCACACATCACTATACAAACCACAATCGAAAATTATGTGGTCACTGTTTGATTTAGATGATAAATCGAACTTTTGATACTTCAAGTCAATACCAAACCGCACACACAATGGAAATACCTACATATTTTGTAGTTAGCAAACACTTACGATTCACCCTTTTTGATATCACAATGTGAGCAGACGACGACAACTTATCATTTAATTTTCTTCCAAAAGTATGAACGTCGTACTTACGTAATTTTTTGTAATTAATAATCACTGGAGTATTAAAAAAATCTTATATAATTGGCCAAAAACTGCGGTTCGATTAACCGGAAAGATTCAACATTTTATTGTTACACCGGGAGGGTTCATAGTACAAAAATAATAACAAATAGGCAACCTTGAATAAACTACGATATTTTATAAGACTTATACATATTTTTATAAGTGAATAAAATCGGTTTAGTATATAAATATGGTACAAAAGTAATTCACAAACCTCATTCAAAAATTCAGTAACATCATAAACATTATTGTGAATCGAAATCCATGTTGTTTTATTTGTATTATGTTTAGCAACTTCGGCCAACGAGTATAATTTTGTTTCAGACATTATTATTTTCAAATGGAACAAACTTTTTTACTTATATATGTGTTTTTTTGTTGTTTATAAAAAATCAAGACTGAACCAACGACACGTCAACTCTTAAACTGTTTTAGACACGAACTAAACAACACTAAACAGAAAAAAGTCAAAATGACAAATCGAAATGGAGTGGAGATGAAAAAATTATGGTTGTTTTTTACATAGCGGTGAAGTTTAATGCAATTCATGATTTTTCTGATAATTTAAAAATTTTTACAGAAGGAATATAAAATCTTGAGTCCATTAATATGATACGTTATTATGTATATAGGCGTGATAATTCATCATGACTCTCATTAATAATTGCGATAATCGAAATTGTTTGATTTTATAGCAAAGTTTATAGTGAAGGCTGCTGTCATACTTACCGAAAAGCTTGCGCGCAGAAAAGTAATATGATTTTTGTATATAAATTGTATAGTATCCGATGGCCTTTGTGAAATGGCATCGAACTGAAAAGCTTCCTCGGAGAAAGACTATGAAACATCTCGCCTATAAACTGATTTTCGATCAAATGTACTTCGACTGTATTTAATCGTCCCAACCATGACATCTCCCCCTCCATTTTATAGCACAGCTATCAAAAGCAAAACAAATCATACCGAAATATCGCGATTCCATATGTCCATGGAATATTTTTTGTATTTTTTCGATATTTTTATGACACTTCCTTCATTAGAAAATTTTTGTTTTCGTTTTTGAAGATTTTGCGACAAACACTCAAATTTATCAATATGCAGAATCAAAAATGAATTTTATTAAATAAATCGATCTCACTTAAAAATTTTGTTAATACGACCGTAAAATTGTACTGTAATATTTACTACTGAAATAATTGAATTGTGAAAATCGTGAAAATGTTGAAATTGAATCCGGAAAACCAAATCAAACCGATGGTTTCTTCGGTGAATGGAAATTTGAAATTTGATCCTCCCGTTTATGAGCAACGATATGCCAAAGTTATTCAAATTTTGGAGCACGAATTATGGAAAGGAACATTGAAAAAAGTAGGCGACATATAGAATTGTGTGAAATATGAGTGTTACCGAAGTTTTTGCATTTTTAGGTTATCGATTTTGGATGCGGTGAAATGAAGTTATTTCAGGTGCTAAAGAATGTACCGGGCGTTGAGCATGTCGTAGCAGTAAGTATTATTTATTTCATGACTAAAATTTGATTAAATTTGCTATGAAATTAGTGAAATTTTAAATCTGCATTAAAAATAGTTATCATTCACAATATGTAATCTATCAAACTGTCAAAATAAAAATTCGCGAATGCTATTGTGAACTATCTCGAATTTTACCGCATTAAATTCGACATTATATTTTGAGGTTAGGTTATGTTATGTTGAGAAAAACGTATAGAAAGACGCAGACATCGAACTTTAATAAATTGTTATTTTAAAAAATAATTGTAATATAATGAATATAAAATAAAGATTTATAAAGTGTTAATTTATATAAATTGACTAAAGTTAATTGTAAAATGTGCGCGATATCGACCCAAGATGATGATATATCGACATTGCTGTCCGATCTGGATTTTACGGCACCTGAATTTTCTGTAACAAATCCCGATGAGATCCGATTGATTGCGGGTAAGATTTCGAATACGGACAACCTATGTGGAAAGATAAGGTTGCTGCATGATGAGAACGTTGAGCTTAAACAGAAGCTGTTATCCATTGAACGGACGTCCAGTGAAATTCGAGTATTGTACGAGCGTGAAAAGAGTGTCAACGATAAATTGGTGCGTGAGCTTAACAAAGCAAAGGAACTGAATATTACACTGAACAATGATAAAATCGAACTACAAAACGAACTAGTCAATTCGGATTATATAAAAAACCAGACCGTTGAAATGGATTTGCAACGGATTACCCAAATCGATGAACATTTCTGGGCATTGTGCCAAACGCTAAAAAGGGCCTCCTTGATCACGGGAGATGTTCGAAAGCACATAAACACAGTTGTGAACTCCTTCAGTGCAACACAGCATGATTACAAGCAAATTACGAGCTTAGAGAAAAAAACGCGGAGCGTTGGAACTTGCACAGATATTAAACCGCGGACCGCGGTAAATCGAGGCACAACGACGTCCTGTTTTATTCAAATGCACGATGTTGGCACATGCTTTCCCGAGGAAAGTGATCGACTAGTGGATGATGTCTTGAAAAGAATGACGATACCGAAAATTTTATCGCCCATACTTGATGTGAAAATATTCAAGAATCATCGAACTCTTGGAACTCAGACACCAATCCAAAATATTACAAAGGATATTGATTACATTGCTAAATTCGAAAATCTACCAGTCCCAAGTTTGAAACGAGAACCACTCTCACTGGGTAACTCGCTGACCGATCTATCGCACGATTTGCTTAGTCCATCGATAAATCCTAATTTATCAGCACTTTGGCAAGTAATTGGACAAATGATATTCTCTACGGTTGGCAGTGGTCAAATATTTGAAAATAGTTCAAATTTGCGAGATCTGACTAGCCACGTGGCTAGAATTGCCGAACGTATCAAAGAAGAGAATACGATGTTCCAGACGACGAATACGGGTACTAACGCAACAACCAGGAAAAGAAGATCGATTGACTCAGATTTTGAAGAGGTTAGCAGAAAACAACAGAAGAATGAAATTATCCATCAAGATGATGAATTTAATGAGTTTGAGTTACTTTCGGCTTCGATGCGAGACGAAAATTATGATATTCGGCCTGATCCTCTAATTGATGAGATAGACACGATTAATCGAAGTTGTAAAACTCCGAGTATCAAAACTGGTGCAGATCTACAATTCAACTTGCCCGACGATAAATTTCTTGAGGATCAGTTATTACCGTTACCAGACACAAATGATTTGGAATACGAAATTGTTTCGAGTGAAGTGCCAAACCCCATTAGTCGAGGATTTGAATCTCAGAGTATCGACACTGATGGTGATCTGCGATTTAACTTACCCGAGGATAAAATTGTAATTAATGGTCGAGTATTACCGTTACCAGACACGACCAATCTAGAAGACCAGATTGTTTCGTACGAAATGACTGATTCGAATAAAGGCGACAATTGTCCGATGCCAAGTATTACAAATATCTCTCCAGAACCAACTGAAATCGTTAAAACATCTTCGACCATTTCACAGAATTCACAACTCAAACTCATTGCTACTGAAGTAATATCGCCGGCACGAAAGATAGCAATAGGGACAAAAAGATGTTCCAGACCAAAACTTAGTCGTAAACAGCTTCTTAATCAATTATTTGATTGTGATAATAGTGGCACGCCTTTACAGGCTACAAATTTGCCAATAACTGATAATTCGTCGAATATTACTACTAAACTAACTTCAATTGAACTTAGTACGTTGGCAGCATCAGAACAATCAGTTACACCAACTGAAACTTCATTCCGGAGAACAAAATCTAAAAGTAAGCCAGAGGCCAAGGGTCCTAGTGAAAAAAAACCAAAGAATTATTCAAAACTCGCAGAGAAGAGCAGTGCAAATCCAATTAACCGCCATTTCGGTTCTCCTAGAAAATGTATAACAGATTCAATTAAATTTGGTTTAAGTGAAAGTAAAGACTGTATTGTCGTAAAAATCCACGAGAATAATGAAAGCGAATCACGATGTATTAGTCCCGATTTTTTGGGATTTGCCGACGAAAATTCTGATCACTATGAAAAACTACTGGAAGTATTGGAAACTTTCAGAATATCAGAAAAATATGACCCACCTGAAGTTAAAAACGTTTCAACCTACAGCATCAATAACAATACTGTTGTGCTAGATGTTTCTACATTAGAATTGAGCCAGCCTGAAGAAACCTACGAATCGGCTACTTCTGATTTAATTATCGATTCACCATGCCTGAGTCCCGATTTTATTGGATTCTTCGAAGAAGATGAAAATCCTGAAAATGATAATGAAATATTAAAAATCTTGGAGTCTTACAAGTCGCTTGATTTGATCCAACCAATTCTCGAGGACCTTGTTATTAATATCGATTCACCGGCCGAGCCAGACGAATTCCCGATTCCTTGTATTCAACCGAAAATTATACCGAGCGAACGGAAAACGTCTCGAAACATGAGTTTCCGACAGGTATCATCTCCACTCGAATCGGCCATAAAAGATTATAGTCCAAAGCATCGTGATATAATAATGAAGCGGGTAATGCCGCCACCATCCACACCAGCAGAAGATTTTGTTCGACGGAAAATCAAAGATATGCTAACGAATTTGGTGACGAACATCGAAGATTCGTCTTGGACTGTCCAGTTTCTCGGTAGAATGAAAGAAAACATTAATGGGCTGGCAAATCTAAGCCATCGCTTGCTAATCAACATTATTTTGGAATACATCGGAACGTTGAACTTTAAATCGGAAGATTTAAATTACCAGTTTACGCCTCCTGCACCAGCCCTTCCACGTTCTTATCAAAAAATTATATCTCTAGTCGAGGTCCTGATGCTAAATAAGCCGCTTATGATCGAACAATTAGAACGAAAAGTATTCTCATTTAATTCTAATCTAGATGTGACCGAATTATCTAATCTGGCGTACTTTTATGTCGGCTTAGTCGACTACCAACCAGAATACGTAGCTAAGTTACGTTTTTTTATTTATAAATGTTTGTACTACTACCGATACAAAGCAATTCCAATGGTTTATATAGTACTATCCTCGTATGCGTATTATAATATCATCCCGAAAAATAATGATCCTGTGTACGCGAAAAATGATCCACTTGTAAACACGTTGATTGCACTTCTTTTAAATATAAACGAAGGAGGTGATGGTACCACATATAAACAACAATCACTCCAGAAAAAAGTAATGTACAAAAAAGATTTGCTGCTAACTTTCCTAACAAAAAAATTACAATATCGACTAGGGCAATGTCGAATGGAAGAATTTGTTGTGCAGCAATTTGAACATCTGCGGAAAAACGAGCATCTTGGTATAATTCCATATTGTTTCATCGTTATAGCAAAGCGATACGGTTATCAATGGTCGGTGAAGAATATTCTACAAGGACTTCTTTGGCCGTATCTAAACGATCTACTAAAAACGGTTAATAATACGAATGAGCACGATGGCCAAATCATCGCGTGCCTGTACACAATATCATGCATATTAAAAACCGGTGACAACGCTGATAATATTGTAGCTCCATTAAACCAGTTGTTTTGTATATTATCGCTAACTAATAAATCAAATATTCAGCGAAGTGTACTGGAAGCCATCCTCCGACTGTCCCGATATAGTTACATGGACATTTATAATCGGGTGGTACAATGGAAAACGAGTAGTCAAATCAATAGGCGACTGCTATTAATGATGAAAACTTTTGTGCACCGGAAATCATTAAGTTTTTGGAAAAACGTACAAAAGACTTGTTAAACAGTATGATGACGTCAGGGAATACCTAAATTATTATTAGAATTTTGTGATTTATAATTTTATTAAAAATTTGTTTTAAAATGTAAATTTTGTAATTACAACAAATTTTGTAATTTTAGGAATTTGAAAGCTTTGTGTTTTATTAAATCGGGGTAGAATATTTTGCGTCAGATCAACTAGGTTATCATAGTGCAAGCCATGCGATTTCCTTAGGGCCGATTATTTTGAACCGATGATCAAATTCTGTAAAATCCGCCCTTTTGTCTACATTAGTATAAGAATATTTCTACCGTTGGCAGATTCCGGTTTAATAATAATTCTCAACTACCAAATACCTCTCCCTCATCGCACACCTGGGCACACTATCTGTATGATATGTAATATTTTACTGAATCTGAGGTTGGTCTATCATATTTCGGCAGCGGTCGAAAGTTAGTCATATAAAAACTTTCGTAATAGCCAGATCAAGAAATTCGTTTGGCCAGTGTTTAAAGAAACCAAACAGATATTTGCTCTATTGATAACATTATCGATATGGTGTCTAAAGTTAAACTCAGTATCACAAATAATATTCGAATTTCGAACGGAAGTTCTGTGACTGCGTTTACGAGCGTCTATTGATTTTAGTCACACTTTCAATGTCATTGATAGTTAAGATGAAAACTAAAAATTAACCGGCACCGATCAAATTAGCCCGTGATTTTCTCTATGGGTAAATTTCACACCAAAACGATTAACGAAATAGCTGAGATGATGTAGCTTAGGTGTAAGATGAACAATGTGTGCTGATCGGTTAATTCTTGGAGGTGGGCTATTTTTGGAATGCCGTTTTGTTAACGTAACAGTTCTTTCTTTGAAACCCGCAAAAGATGATGTCCGAAAATTTATCAATATTTACAATTTCGATATTGTCCGATGTTATTTCTTCTTGCTGTATTAGCTCCTGAATGTTGTATAGAATTTCTTCTGGTTTATGGTGAATATCATTTAAGACAAAAGTCGCTAAGATTGAGGTATACTACGAGTAAAGGTATTTAGTTTATTATTAAAGATTAAAACCAAAAACTGTCCTCGTTTGCAATGTTTAAAACCGAGTTTATGGTTTCTAGAGTAACATGGCATGGTAGAGTAATACAATTGCCTTCATATGGTAGAACGAAATCTCCAAGAGCAACAATGATATCCGATGGTTTGTTTCGGATCGTTATAAAATTTTTCAACCGCATCGTAATATTTTGCATATATGTAGTTCACTTGCAGAATAAGGGGGAATGTAAGCAGAGACGTATTTTTCCCGTAAATTCAACGTAAATTTTGCACATAATTGATGGAGTTAGTTCAAGTTCAGCGATGAATGAATGGCTAAACGAACTTCTCTTCCGCATTTCTTTGTTCTGGTTGTGAGTGAGTGATCATATATACTATATATACTACATAGTCGCTTGGAAAAACCTCAGACTTTTTATTCCTAGATTGCAAGATGTTGGCTATTAAGACAAAGTTGTGGAATACTGAAAATGCTTTGGACATAGATCTATTCACCTGTCGAGCTTCTGATGAATTTTATTTAATGTCTCGTGTTAGACTAGAAATGGCCATATCATCGTATAAATACTTAATCGTAAGACTAAGTAGTCAATAGTTAGATCATTTAACTGTAGGATAGTTAATCAAGTTTCATCATATGGACATATAATCGTAAACAATATGATCGTATGCTATTTAAAAATCTCTCTGAATTAAAGATCAGCGAGTAACACGTGATGTCATCAAACGTCATGAGATGAAAGAAAAAAATTTAAGTGTAGTTTCGAGACAACTAATATTGAAGTGAAAACATAAAATACGATGTTACTAACTTCTATAATAAACATGAAAGAAATTCGGCCGACTAGGACGGAATTAATCCATTTTTTAACCGATCGTTTGTTAAAAATGGAGTATGTTTGATGAAAATTTGATCAAATTTCCATCCTATACCAGATTTCATCATAATCGCTAAGAAATGGCCCAGTTCTCGTGTACTTCGTCATTTTGCGACTTTTCTCCCAAAAATCATTTTGGATCTCCATTTGCATTCATTGTACCAACCAAGTCCCGGCGGCCTATTATGGTATTTTCGATAACGTTTTTTATTCGATACTATCGAAAATGCGCTGTTATGAAATTTTCGACAGCGTTTATTTTTGATATTATCGAAAAATTTACGACACCTCTTAAGGTACTAATACATAAAATATTTATAAAAATCTTAAAATATTAAATTTTGGATTAAATAATTTTAATTATTAAAATTTAATGAATTTCATTATAAAAAATTTTCGTAATTCAAATTTATTGAGATTTTTTTATTTTCGAAACAATCGAAAATTTCATAATAGCTATTTTCGATGTTAACGAAACGTTCGATATTCTCGGAAATAAACTCTATCGAAAATACCATAATAGGCCGCCCGAGTAAGCTTATTCCACAATTTTCTATTTTTTTGTCACTTACGAGTTAATGGTTAGGATTGGAATTCATGTAGATCGTATGTATTAATTAAGACACAATAAATAAAATTATAAAAATAGCTTTTGTTCAAAATAAATATAACTCGATTTACAAAATTAGCGATTAGAATAAAAATATTTTATCGTCGATATGGAATCTTCTAACGTATTAACAGATTATATCAAACGTGGAAAAATTCAAATGGCAGTAATTTTCAAATATGAAAATTCCAACTTACGATTATATTAAAAGCTCTAGGATTTTTAGAGTATACGAATAGTAAAAGCATTAAGCCAAAAGAAGAAGATAAAACCAAAATCGAACAATAAATTAAATCGGATGCCAAACGGACAATGAGCAACAAAAGCAGAATTTTTATAACTATGTTTTCAATAAAAACAGTGATCTTGCAGCTAACATAACCCAGCTCGAAAATTTGGCGTTTCTGTTAAATTCTTTAAACACTGAGATCGATGACCCAATGCCTATGACCAAAATACTTACAACGTTGTCGGATATATATAAGCATTTTGTCACAGCGTGGGAGTCGACACAAACTATTGAGCGAACAATGACAAATCTCACCGCACGATTGTTAGCAGAGAAGCTCGGGAACGTGGTACTAATGGGTTCAAATTAGCAGAGAAATAGTGTTCCGTCTGTAAAGGCAATCGTCTTCCTGCCCGAATAAGAGTACTGCATATAGTCAACGTGCACCATGTAAATTTTGTAGAAAGTCAAACCATACTGAAGAGGATTCTTATTTTCGTAAAAATAAATATCAAGTGCAAATTAGATCGTCGAACGAGAAAACATTTTGATTTTTCACGCAAAATTCTGTTAGCCAAAAAATTCAAGAAATATTGTATAGTGGACTCTAGATGTTCGTCACACATGATAAATCAAAAGATAGGTACAGAAAATCAGTCGGGTCTATGCAAGCCGAAGCAGTTGGACGAGTTACAATGAAGAAAGGCACATTACATAAAGTGCTTTATGTTCCTGATATGACTAAACATTTGTTTGGTGTGAATGCAATCGAATAGAGAAGTTTCATAAAAGACAAAAAACAAAATTGTGCTGTTGGGTACGAAAACTGAAGCCGGGTTATATAAGGTAAAGCTGAAAACCGAAGCTTATGAAGAAGCTTTAACTGGTAATGAAAAGTTTGCTGAAATCTCGCATAAGAAACTTGGTCATCTTAGTTACTCAAATTTAAAAAAACTTGGTGAATAATGCGAATTATTTAGATACTATTTGTGAAGTGTGTGCAAAATCTAAACACACAAGATTACCATTTAGTGGAGAAAGTACTTGAGCCTCAAGGCCGCTAGAATTAGTTCGCACTGATCTTTGCGGACCAAAAGTTGAGTCAAAGCAGAACCTTAACGTGTCTAAATTAAGATGTGACTCAGGAGGAGAATACGTTAGTAACCTTAAGAAAAAATAAATTTTCTGGATTACACAATACGGAGAGGCAAAGAGATAGTAGATCTCTCTTGGAAAAATCGAGCAGCTCTATAGAAGCAACTTTCATAGTAATTTGGTTTTCCTTCAGTAATATTATCGTTAAATGTTTTTGGCTTGGGCTGAAACATTAATAATAAATATCTTTAATTTAAAAATTACCACGAATCGATGCCGAAGCATCAGAACCATTAACACTCGGGCATCTTATTACGCCAGTGTCATAACACCCAATTTCATTCTTACTAGTTTCTTAACATATTTGTTTGGTCATTGGAAAATGTTATACTTGTCTATAGGCAGGCCTATGGCTTTTCCTCATAATTTCAACCACTCAAGGTTGTCGTTGAATGATGTTTGGGTTTTCTATTCAAATCAACTTTTAGGTCGAGTGTTACTGCTACTTTTCCTGAGAATTGTAACGCTATGGTTAGTTGGATTATTACTTGTTGAGCTAGAATTTGTGTATCTCCGTTAAAATAGAACAAAATTATTTTCATATCTCATTAATCTCTGTTTGCGTTTACTGACTCACATTTTACTAGAGTGTTTCTCCTTTATGCCTATTTAAAGATTGCGCACCAAACGAACGAATTGAAAACTTGCAATAAAATATTGTTCATCAACATTCATTTAAATATACCTATATAAAAGTAGCATTGAATTTTAATGAACACTCGTTTAAAAAACATTAATATTTCATTTTGTTATATTTTTGTAGATCGATATCGACGAAGATCTTCTGCTACGCTATGGATTCCGGGTAACACCGCTACTAGCCGACTACTTGAAAAAGCGTGAAACCCCATTTCAGGTAGATGTGTATGCCGGAAGTATCGATGAAACGCACGAATGTTGGAAAAATGCGGACGCTATTATTGGAATTGAAGTGTAAATATAATATTACCAATTAAATCCGGTTAATGTACTTCTGATTTTTTGTTGTTGTTCTAATTGCAGAATCGAACATGTTTTTCCGAATGTGCTGGAAAAACTACCATTTAATATATTCGCGTATGCCAAACCAAAACTAGTCATACTTACCACACCCAACTATGAATTTAACGTTGTTTTCGGGAAAACACCGTATGCAAATGGATTTCGCCATGAGGATCATAAATTTGAATGGACCCGAGCACAATTTTACGATTGGTGTTATCACTTGTGTCGCCAATATCCGGACTATGCATTTGAAATTTTTGGTATTGGTCCAGGACCACACGGTACCGAACACTTGGGCTGTGTCACCCAAATGGCTGTATTCGTACGCAAGGATATACTATACGGTAATCCTGATTTTGCGCCAAATCCTAACGAGTATATGGCACCGATTGCTAAGGCTAATTATCGTCATCTATTCTCACACAAGTATCCAGTATTTTGTGATGATCGTGATCGAAATACAAAAATTTTAGACGAGGCAAAATATCATATTAGACGTTTTATAAATATGCAAGATGAGTTTTATGACCCGGTAATGGGTACGTATAAAATTCCCGTCAGTGAAATTCTTGAATTGATTGCAAAAGAGACGGACAACTTGGAGGAATTAAAAACGATTCTCAAACAACATAATTATCATATAACAAGCGAAAATGTTCTTATAATTAGCGATTACGATGACGGGATTGATGATGAAGTGTCGAATAATGAGGAATCAGATTATGAAACGCCAAAATCGGTGCCAAGGTCAAATAAAGCAATAAAGATCGAATCGGAAGACGAATGGACCTAAGTCGTTTTCTAACTTTGGATAATGAATTTGCTCACTCTATTCGACGACACCTGTTCAAATTTGGCCAAAGTTTGTAATTTTTATTTGTTCAATGTTTTATTGTAATGTATACTCAAAATGGAAAAAAATCCTTCTGAATTTTGCACAATAATTAGTAGCTCAAAAAATATTAAATTGAATTCATGAGCTGTAGCTCAATTATTGCTTCTCAACTAAACACAAACACACACACTACGTATGGGATAGAAATTTCTATTCATCAGTTTCTTTTTATTTTATTTTATTTTCTCGAAATTAATTAATGTAATAATAAAAAATTTAATTATTGTATTGGAATTATAAACAAAATATATTATTAAAAAATTAAATTATAAATGTTATAAATTGTTGGTATTATTTAGCCAAGACACGATTTGGCTCATTATGAAGATAACATTTTAGTTGTGCTATTCGACGATATGCGTGAATTCTAACCATTTGAATAATGTTAATGACGTTATAATCAGCCAGAGGCCAAATGTGAGATAACCTTTTTGTCGGGACGCCGATAATAAACATTCTTAATTTATACTTTTTTATCAAGCGAATAGTTTTTATATTATGAATAAATACATAAATAGAATGTAAGTAATTTTTCCCTACAAATAAACGCAGTCCCACAAAAAAGTTGTCGTTTCAACAACGAGGCTCTTAGAAAACATCCCATTGACGTCTTACTCATCTGGAACCGCCATACCCTATGTAAACAATAATAAAAAAACACAAAAATAAACAAAATATATATTTTTATTCATTTTGTTATCAACGTATAATTCTCAAGCTCAACTCCAAGCAACTGGATGATGACCTCGCCCCTATCACAAACAGTATTTTCTTAAATTCTTTTATTATTGTTAAACTCGATTGCAAATTGCTAGTACAAATTTAAACTTCAAACCGCATTGACGCAATACTATGTTAAAAGTAAAACGATTTTATTGCAATCGAATTTACAGAAATGTAAAGAATTCGTTGCGACTGCTATCGTCGAGTGCGACCACTACAAGTAATGAGAATACATCGACCACCGTTAAGTTACCTGAAAGTGCTGATGTTGTGATTATTGGCGGTGGTTCAGCAGGATGTAATGCTTTCTATCATCTAACGAAACGAGGTGTTCGAGCTGTGTTATTAGAACGTGCAAAATTGACCGCAGGCACAACTTGGCATACGGCTGGATTAGTGTGGCGCTTACGACCGAGCGATGTCGAAATCCAGTAAGTAATTTTTGTTTATTTCCGCATATTCGAATTGTTATCAATCATTGTACTTTGTGCTTTGCTGTAATTTTTTTGTGTACTGTTTACAGATTATTGGCCAGTACGCGAAATTTGTTAATGGGCCTCGAACAAGAGACGGGCCTTGATCCTGGTTGGATTATGAACGGGGGGCTTTTTATTTCACATTCTAATGAGCGCTTGGATGAATATAAACGTTTGGCTACGCTGGGTAAATGTTTCGGTATTGAAAGTCACGTATTAAGTCCCGAAGAAACTCAGAGCGTGTTTCCACTACTTGATCCTAGCTCATTTACGGGTGCACTATATTCGCCTGGAGATGGTGTAGTAGATCCGGCAATGTTCTGCGCGGCGTTAACTAAAGCAGCTACACACAATGGCGGCAAATATTTTGAAGAATGCCCAGTTAACGACTTAATCGTCGGTGAAAACGTGTTCGGCGTTAAAGATGTGCGCGGTGTGATTACACCGCATGGCACGATTCGGACGAATACCGTACTAAATGCAACTGGTGTTTGGGGGCGGGATATTGTACAAAAATATGGACTACATCTACCCTTAATCCCGATGCGACATGCTTATATTGTAAGCGAAACCATCGACGGTGTCCGCGGTATGCCTAACGTACGAGATCATGACTACTCTTTATATTTCCGTATTCAAGGCTCTTCGATTTGCATGGGTGGTTACGAGAATAATCCTGTCCTCTTAGAAACCGTCCCAAAAGATTTCAACTTCGGATTATATGAACTCGATTGGTCGGTATTTGACGGTCATGTTGCCGGTTCCGTTAAATTATGCCCGGCGTTTGGACAAGCCGGAATTAAAAGTACTGTATGCGGCCCAGAATCTTTTACACCAGACCATAAGCCATTGATGGGTCCAGATCCTCGGTTGGATGGATTATTCCATTCGTGTGGTTACAATTCGGCAGGTATGATGTTAGGCGGCGGTTGTGGTGAACAAATTGCACAATGGATCATAAACGGGCGTCCCGATCGACATATGTTCGGTTATGATATTCGACGATTTAGTAAACGCCAAACTAAAGATACAAAATGGGCCACAGAACGTAGCCACGAAAGCTACGCCAAAAACTACAGTATTGTATTTCCACATGATCAACCGTTAGCTGGCCGAAATTTTACCCAAGATCCGTTACATCAACAAATGGTTCAATACGGAGCGGTTATGGAAGAAAAACATGGGTGGGAGCGACCAGGATATTTTATCCGCAAAGAAGGAGAAGAAGAGGAGGTGGAAGTAGTTAACGTCCAGCCATATGATTGGTATGGTTTTTACGGGAACTCGAAAAATATCGACAATAGTTACGAAGAAAAGTTAAAAGGTGATTATAAATTTGGATTCTCCGACCATCATGGTTTAATTGGGGAAGAAGCGCACGTATGCCGTACAAACGCCGTCATATTTAACTTAAGTTATTTCTGCAAACTTTTCTTAACTGGAAAACAAGCAAAGGATGCTATGCAGTGGATTTTCACAAATGATTTTAACAAACCGATCAATAAGTATGCTTACTTCTACTAAATTTTCACCTCGCACTAATATAACCACTTTTATTACAGAACAATTTACACTTGTGCATTAAATCATAGAGGCGGCGTCGAGGCAGATGTTACTGTAACCGAAATAGTGTCGGGAAGTGGTGAACAACACGATCCTATATTTAAAGGGCAAGGATATTACATCGTAGCTGGGGGTGCTTCAGCCGCACATACTGTGGCTCATATTAATCAAATGGTGCGAGAACGTGGAATCGTGGCAAAATTAACTGATGCAACCGAAGAACTTGGTGTAGTTTCAATTCAAGGACCAAATAGTCGCCAAATTTTACAAAAAGTTACCGACTTCCAATTAACCGATGAAGCGCTACCATTTAATTCGTCCACCTTAGCTGATATTAATGTAGATGGCATAAAGAAAAATGTTCGTATTTTACGGGTCAGTTTCGTCGGTGAACTTGGTTATGAAATACACGTACCCAAAGCATCTTGTGTGGATGTATACAACGCGGTAATGGAAGCGGGGCAATCGTCTGGTCTACGGAACGCTGGATATCGTTCACTATATGCTTTAAGTAGTGAAAAGGGATATCATTTATGGGGTTTCGATTTAAGATCTGATGATACCCCGATTGAAGCCAATTTAGGGTTTGTGTGTCGTAAAAAGGGCGATTACGTCGGTAAGTCTATAGTGGAAAAGCAACGACATGAAGGAGTTTACCGGAAATTAGCATACTTCACGTTAGACGAGCAAATTCCATTATTTGGATTGGAAACAATTTATCGCAACGGTGAAGTGGTCGGACATTTGAGACGTGGCGAATATGGATACTATTTACAAAAACCAATCGGACAGGGTTATTTGTCACGGCCAGATGGAAAACTAATAGATAAGGAATTTATCGAGGGCGGAAAATATCAAATTGAATCGTTGGGCCGAATGTTTAATGCCACGTGCCATTTGACAAGCCCATTCGATCCAGAGGGTAAACGTGTGCTAGGTGTTTATTGAGTTGTATGTTTAAGATTGAATAAAGTTAATTTTTGGATAAAATTTGTAAGTTTTTTTAAAAGTGTCTCGTTAGCGTGAATTCTATAATAGCAACTCATCTGTGATCTTTTATAGAATTTTAAATGCCGGTTGCAGCACGTCTTGTATAAACGGCAGCAAAACAAAAAAAAATGAAATATACGTAATGATAAATTCTTAAATTTCCAATACGATGCGGTTAAAAGTTAGCAGCCTCCGTTTGTGTACCTAAATGCGTTTTACTTAAAATAATTTGAATCAATCACAAGCTCCAGTGGCGCAATTGGTTAGCGCGCGGTACTTATAGAGCAGTATTCGAGCAATGCCGAGGTTGACAGTTCGATCCTGTCCTGGAGCACTTTTATTGTACGGTTCGTTCTACTGGTGCTCTTCTTCAACTCATTATTTCAGAACTTTGACGGACATATTCCTCTTAGCATTTAATCTTCGTGCTGAAAGTGTAAGTCAAAGCAAAAGTATTTTGTTTGAAATTGAAAAAATTAACTCATAACAATTAAAAATTTGGAAGAAGCTATTCTCCGAGGTTCGATTTTTTTCAAGAAAATCGGGATTCCGGAAATGGTTCATAAATTAACTACAAGATATGGTTGCCACAAAGAAACACACACACACACCTGACGAGTTATCAAACGGTGTCGTTTGCTCCGGAAAAATATTTAAATGACACAGTGGCTGGCAACGAAACCCGTACGTAACTAAATATATTAGAAACTTGGAATAAATTGCGGTCATGTTTGAGAGTAAAGGTCTTTCCCACCGTACGGTCTACTAGGAAAATTAATATCAAATAATCTCCAACTAACCGTAAGATGGACAACTATATATCAAGACATTTCAGTACAGCATATAAGGTTAATGCAATAGGGTTCCAAATTTTAGAAGAAATTTTAGAATTAACGTATGTTTCTTGCAGATTACGAAACTAGAAAATAAAACTATTTACGGGTACAAAAGCGGGATGTGTGTACCCTAAACAAATTTGGAAATAGTTGATTTATTTAACAGAGAGCCTTGCGGATAATTTACCAAGTCTACAACCAGTGGAAATTAAACAACCAAAAAATCAATCTATTGCTGAGGAGAGCCCAACAGGCAATGTTGACGAAAATAAATAAAGAAGAGTCTTAAGATGATAACCTCAAATCAATGCCTTATATGGGATACATCTGAAGTCTATATGAATACCAGTAAGAGTAATTGCAAGGAAGTGGTTTTCAATTGCAGAAAATAATGGCTTCCTTTAATTGAACATGAGAATGGTTTCTATACTCACTCGCGTGCAATATCATAAGCTAGTTTTTTTTTTTGATGTAATCTTTACAATCTGTTTTGGGGCCGTTGCATGCCAAATCGAGGACGTACGGCTATAGGTCCGATTTACGTAGAACCATCTGCACATTGCATACCTCCATACCAGCCTATAGTACTGGTCGGCCCTTGAGTTATACCACGATAGTAATCAAACTCGTATTTTTGCCGTTTTAAAAAATGGATGAATAAAAGAAAGTTTCCTTGGCTCTGGAACCACTAAACTCACAGTATATTTGTTGATAAGGGCAGGAGGAATACCAGGTCCAGTTTCTTTATTAATATCAAGATCAGACAAGTAATCAAAAACTTCTTTGTCCTGAAAGGCCAAATAATTAAAGTGGCAAAGGGACTGAAAAAATAGGCAAACCATGCATTTGCAAATATCTGCATGTAGAATTGCGATAGAAGACGATGCCATTCTATCGTGAAACAGATTCACGCTTTAAACTCCTTTCTAGCAGGGCAATACTGACATGCATGTAACCGATATAAATAATAAAAGTCATTACGGAGTTTCTCGAATTGCAACAGTTCTAAGTTGTACAAAGGTTCACGAAATCACGACAGTTGTTTCTAACTAATGGTGCATATCTTGAAATGCCAGTCGGACAGGTCCACTTAAGATGAAACCTCTGCATACATATTGTCACTCGGAAAAATGAAATCCAAAACTTTCCATGACGGCTGGATGTTCGGTTGGTTTGAGTAATGGCGATGCTGGTAAAATAACCCAAAATGACCAAAAACTCTTCCTTGGAAGAAAAAATCCAAGTAACAACCATTAGTCCTTCCAACAGACACCTTTAAGCATGACATTAAATCTGTGCCTGTCTTTCCGATGTGCAACGTAGTTCCGGCTGGAAAATATTTTTGTATTTTAACCACGTTTCGCTGATGATGACGACTTCCTGAACGTTGTCAAGAACTCCAGGTCCGTGTTGCTTGCGAAATCCAAAACGTTGTTCGCTTTCGGCGCTCATGTATGTTCAATAAATTAATTGAGAAGCTTTTTTGTTGGCATAATAATTCAGGAACTTTGTTTCTAAATATCTTCATTAGCAACGCAACGACGCACAAGTTTATCAAAATTAAAAAATATAACCTCGGTGATTACCACGTCCTGTCGATTTCGATTAAAGGAGCTTCTAGTTGGATTAGTAAAAAGAAATCAAATCTGTTAAGAAGAAATAAAATGTTTAACCCGGCTACTGTTTACTGGATTCAATCTAATGTCGAATATGGAAAACATTGCTCAAATCTAGAAAAGCTTTAAACCTTTAAGCAACATTCAGAATAAGTAAGTTTTAGGATACGTTTTGGGGATTATCATAGTGTTGAAATTCTAATAAAATCCTGATTGATTGTTCTACAGTTTTGAAAGAGAATTGTCAGTTTAGTATTAGAACCATGGCTTATTTACGAACTATTTATCCGGGCCATTTTCACTGATGGCATCTTCGATATGTATTACTTCCGATAATTTGGAAAGCTCTCGTCAGTAGAATGTGTCGTTGTAATTTCAACACTTAACAATTTATTTGCTCTGACTTTTGAACTGAAAACGAGTAACCCAATCACGAACATGTAAAAGGTGGGAGCCCAGTATGGTAAGAGATCAGTAAAATTAGAAGAATGCGTCTTAATTTTTTGAGATTTTGGTAAAATAATTTAGTTGGCCGCGCAAACTCGAAAAATTATGGAGCGAATACTAAACGAAATCGGTCCAAAACTTCTTATAATAAATGTCGGAATCCCAATTCAATTTCAAAACAATCAATTTCTACACATGATCTGATTTCTTCAGGCTTTTCGGTCGATTTTGTCAGATCAGATGTAAAATCAGGTCGTGTTAATGCTTTTCATGAAACAATGTTCTTCTCGAGTGATGGTAAAACTATCCAACCGAGATTTTATATGTTTTTCTAAACGGGCCGCATGCACAAACATCAAAACTGCCACACCATTTCCACAGAAATGGCGGAGTTTGGTACAGTAAACAGACATTGCTAATCATCGGTTACCAGTCATCTATATTTGCGTAGTAGTACTCGTAAGGCTACAAGGCCGATCAAAACCATTATTTCTGAACAAATCCAGCTGAAATATTCCCTGTGTATATAAATAGTAGAAAGATACACTAAAGCCGCAGCTATTCGGCGGAACATAAAAGTTCGTTCAGGATTTTCAAATTTCAATTTAAAACGTCAACCAACTGAATTGCCAGGAACGAAGTCGCGTCGCGTAGTTAATAGTGCCCATTAAAGGTGAAACTGCTAAGATATTACAAACAATTTCCATGGATTAGAAGGTGCTGAATCTAAGGTGCCGTAGTGACCTCAAGCGAGAAGACTCTTTAGGAATATGCATATTGAGAGCATGTAGCACAGTTAGTGTTTTCAAAGGTGTTGCGGAATAGAGGGAAAGAGTCAAGGTGGATTTATTTATCAAAGGAACGAAGATAATTATGAAGCTAGGTTTCTATTCGCTAAAGAAAGGTTTAATTTGAGGAGCTGAATTTCATCTCCTAAATGATGTGCTACACAATTTTTGATAGTTACTTCCCTGCCCATTTATATTCTATAGCAGGGATTTTAAATTTTTGGACTGCAGTGTTTATAATGTTTACTAAGTAATTTTGTGGAGGAGAGCAACGAGTTTTTCCAGATCGATTTTATCCGGAATCGTTACGTCATGAAAAAATCTCTGCGGTAATATGTGGATCCGACTACAAGTGTTCCAGAATAGATTGCAATTTCTGGAAGTCGATGATGGTTTTAGTTAATGTCGTGACTCGCAACACAAGATCAGAAAATTTAATTGCCAACAAATATTTTCGCATTTGCAATCCAGTGATCCAGTGGCCTAAAATTTTATGTCAGCTTTCTCCAACTACGCATCTTCCTTCTATCTATATCGGAGGCGCTACTCTTGCATCAACTCTGTACTATCTCAGCGTCCCTATTTGGGACCAAGAAGGTCTGCCGAAGAATTGGAAATCCGCGCTCATATGTCCACTGCACAATAAATCCGATCGCCTTAAATGTGAAAACTTCCGTGGCATAGCTCTATTGAATACCGCCTCCAAAGTAGTACTTGCCAGACTCATTCCTCTCTCCGAAAACATCATTGGCAAAATGGCAACTATCAGTGTGGTTTTCGTCCCGACACGTTCCGTGTAAATAAACAATTTCTTGGTCTGTATGTAGAATTGTAGTCGTAGGAACTGTATCAGACTCCTTGAAATAACATCAGGCGTTCGACAGGGAGATGCGCTCGCGCCTCTGCTGTTAAATTTGGCAACATTGAAACTTCGCCCTCTATATTTAATAAATTAGGCCAAATACTTCGATATATATATGAAATCGTACTTCTTGGCCGAAGGCCTAGCGATATCAAGGACCGGTTCATACCGCTCTATCGCTACGCATGAATATTTGGTTTGGAAGTGAACAGCAGCAAAACTAAATTCTTATCCACACTCAGAAGCATTTCAAGGCAAATCTGAGAACCGGCCCCTATAATTTTGATAGTGTATATAAAACTTTAAATACCTCGGGTCAGTAATGACATCGTCAAATGATATGCAGGCAGAAATAAAAGCCGGAATCGCTCCCGGACACCGATTTTTCTACGTCCAGTCTAGGTTATTGCGATCTAAACAGCTATCGCAGTCGTGCAAGCTGTAAAGCACTCCTAAGACCTGTGTTGGCTCGCTAACAACTGTAGAGTGTTATCTACTTTCGAATTCGGATTCGTATGAACCACGAGTTAAAGTAACTTCTCGGAGGCAGTGATATCATTGGATTCATCAAATCTAATCGATTTACTTGGCTGGGACACGTTGCAAGGTCGCCACAATAACGTATGATGAATAAAATGTTCCAACAACAACCAGCCAGTATGCGTCCTAGAGGATGACCTCGACTGTTCTAGAGTGATGTGCTTGAAGAGCACCAGCGATGGATCGAGACGGATGGAGGATATCAGGGCAGGCGGCAAAATCCCTTTATAGCAAGAACTCAGTTAATTAAGAGAGCAACTCTTGCGAATTGCATGTAAATTTGTGCAATGGAAAGCCCGCGATGTCGAGAGTATGCATTATGTTACAATCCTGTATAACATTAGTCACCGATGAGCAGCCGACATGCCATACGTGACCGTTTGCAGACAAAAGTATCTCAATTGTTCTGGGGGTCAACCCGAATCCGGCGGTTTATGCGTTCGATGTCGGTAGTGTCGATATTGAGTGTAAGCGAAATCTCTGCAGAATGCTTATTAATTCATTTTGTAGTTTAGTGGGATTGAAGATGTTGAACCACAGAAACCACATGGACTTTTGTGGATATACTTTTTGCATGAGTACTGCATGGTGTGGCAGGTAAAAGTACTCTCTGGCAAAGGAAAGTTTTATAACAAATCGATCTGAAGAATTCATAGTGTGTGCAGCTACAAATAAGTCCTCGCATAGTATTTTTGCTCAAGAATCGATATTCTTTTGGTTGGGATTTTTCCTATTCCCAAAACTTGAATACTGTTGGTAAGATCTTGAACTCAATTTGCTACGCAAGGTTTTTTTAACTTCCATCTCACTTCCTTAAATAATCCATATTTTCGCCACCAAGCCGTTGTGTTCTATTATTTGCCCTTATCGTAGAATTTTGAAGAAGTGGTTTATCCCCAGAAGAATATCGACCTTGTGCCTGATTTCATTATCTAGATTTCATGAATACGTCGACTTTTGAGACAAATTCGGTGTCTAATAGTTACGTGAGGTTAATCGCTATTCGAACTTTTGTCGATGTATTTGAGGCTATCCTTGTGATTGGATTATGGCAGTTGTCTTGTGATAATTGCAATTTTTCCATGCAAGATATACGGCGGGCGGTATTGGTATCCCAGCAAGTAACTTTCGTTGACACCATTACTCGAGGGATTGGATTGGATAACAACAAGAATATAAAGCGAACCACTTCGGCATTTATATTCATGGGACAGTCATAGTAGTGCTCATGCATTTTTTGAGACCGAAGGTCCATTGAAGAAAGTCTACATATATTCGGAAAATGAGAACAATGGCAACAGGAGCCGAAGGAAAATCCATTAACTTTCGACGTGTATAAGTACTACCTGATGATTTATCGGTGATAATGCTTTACAAAGAACAGAGTCATCGCTCAACATGGAATAAGGTCGCAAATAAAACGCGCAGCGTGAATGCTTATTGGCATTAGTGGAAGAGCGCCAAAAGTGAAACAATCATTAGAATCATCAACCTTCTCAGATACTTAAGAAATTTCTGGTAAGTGCACTTGGGAATTAAGAAAAGACTTGTCAATGGGAGTAATGTTGTGGTTCCGTTGATTGGGAGGAATGGTCGAAATTGGTTACTTGCTCTCTAATGTTAATTGAATGCTAATTGGCCACTTGGAGCAATCTGCCATCTATGTTTCGTTCTTAGTACTCGTAAGCTTTCTAGATGGATTCGGAGCATCCCCTACTGTATAAGGCGAATCTGAAATGCTCCGTCTATACATAAATAGTAGAATGATGGTCGAAGTTGTTAGTCGTATTGGAGATTCGGCATGCAATATATAAAGTCATTTTATTTAAAGTAATATTAAAATAACAATATAAAACTACGAACCAAATTTCATCATAATTGAATAAGGAATGGTTGAGTTTCCTCTACTAATTCCGAGAATAAGTTTCTTGACCTTGGAAATCGACCAGTTTCACAATTTAAAAGAAATTTGATAATTATTTGCAGTAAATTTTCTAATTTACGATAGTGTTGCCTCCTGTGGTGAGTAGCTATATTTTTATTTTCCGCTCCAGCATTATCGCTATCTTCTCTGAACTGATTGACCAGAAAATTTCATTTTCAAATAATGTTTACAAATTATTCACAATGAAATTACGAAAATTGCTGATAACAGAAGGTGAATGTATGCAGTATGCAATTATTGATAACAGATAGCTTATCTCAAAATACATGGAATACAATGTCAACTAAATTTAGAAGGCGTAAGAGCTTTACTAATTATATTTAATGGGTTTTCGTAATAGAACCCTGAGATTCCTTGCTGTTCTATAATATTTGTATTACTAAGACGTTTGAACATCTGACATCACGATAAAGTAAGAATTAGGTGTACTTATAAAAAAAATTTATTTTATTAGCTAATGGAAAATTGAGCCACAATTTCATTTAAATTCTCTCATTGGTAGTTGCCCAGAACTCGTTTATGCTCCGAATCAAATGGACTCTTTACATAGCAATCAGCATCGTATAGCCGACCGCACGATTCAATTTGGTATTTTCCACTCTCGAGAAAAGCTCGATCGATAATTTCACCATCTTTCCGCTTCACATACCCCAATCCGATAGATTTTTGGAAGTAGTAACCAAAATCACCACGTCGCAAAAAGCCAACATTTTCACCGTCACGATAAATCGCTTCCAAACCAAATAGCGGCACGCGCTGCTGCAGTGTGAAAAATGCTAAACGTTTTTGCACCCCATCTCGTAGTTGCTGATCAATTACCGATTTGCCGAGATAATTGCCCGTTTGGCGGCACGTCGATTCGATATTAGCCTCGATTGGTGTATCATCCGGTCGTAGATCGGTACTCCATAAATGATACCCTTTTTCGGCACCTAGAGAGTATAGAGCACGATAACCAGCGTTTATTAAACCTTGACTACGCCCGGTATACATCAGTGCATTGTATACGTCGACACACGATGATTTCGGTATGTGTAAAACGTAGCCTAGTTCCCCGACTAGAGTTGCACGTAATATTCGTACATTTCGTTTTACATTCCGGACATTTATGTCGGCAATGGTTGTACCACCATATGGAAGTGCGGCATTACTAAGATCGCAATTCGTTATTTGTTGTAATATTGCGCGACTTTTTGGTCCCTGGATTGTGATTAGTCCTAATTCTTCGGTTGTGTCCGTCAAGTGGACGTTAAATTTTTTATTTTTTATTATTTGCTTAATGTGCTGTTTTGTATGCTGGGCGGATAATCCCTCGGCCACTAAATAGTAACCGTCTCCTTCGAAATTTAGTATATGAGGATCGGCTGGTGGAATTCGCATTATGCGAACGTTTGCCTCTACCCCTCCGTTTTGATTTAGCGCGCACGTGTAGACTGACCTAAAAGTAGAAAATATTTAATCTGATTTTACGTATTATTGGAGTTGAATAGTCACCTGTTTACTGGTATATCTGGATTCTCTGTAAATATCCAGGCTACTGCCTCCTTGGCCTCGGCCCCCGATAAGTATAGTTTACAAAAGTTACTCAAATTAAATAAGACGGCACCAGAACGACATGCCATTGCCTCGCGTCCAATTAAATCGTGATGATCCGAAAATCCGAAACTGTATTCGCCATTCAATTCGTTTTCATATTCATTATTTGAATGTTTAGGGTTTCCATAGGCGCCATACCAATCGTATGTTGGTATTTTTACTGTTCTTTCGGTTAAGAAATATCCGGGACGTTCCCAGCCTTGTTTCTGTTCCATGACTGCACCACTCTCCACCATTAAGCTATGCAATGGATCCATTTGTAAATTTCGTCCAGCCATTGGTTGATCATGTAAGAACACTGTATTGTAATTTGTCACGTATGCTTCATGACTGCGCTCCAGAGCCCATTGGCGATTACTACTTTGCTTATCAGTAAATCGTCGTATATCATACGCAAACATATTCAATTCAGGCCGCCCATGAATCATCCATTCGGCAATTTGTTCGCCACATCCCCCACCCAACATAATGCCAGCCGAATTATACCCACAAGAATGGAATAGTCCATCGACTCGTGGATCAGGTCCTAAAATTGGTTTGTGGTCCGGTGTAAACGACTCATTTCCACAAACCGTACTCTTGATTCCAGCTTTGGCGAACGCTGGACATAATTTTCCGGCTCCAGCCACATGATCATCGAATAGTGCCCAATCCATGTCATATAGTTTGAAATTAAAATCCGTTGCAACATGGTCCAAGATCACAGGATTTTTTTCATAGCCGCCCATTGATATGGCGGAGCCTTGAATTCGGAAGTAAATACCAAAATCGTGGTCACGAACATTAGGACTACCCTGAATTCCCTCAATTGGTTCGCTTACAATATAGGCATGTTTCATTGGGATTAGTGGAAGACGTAGACCATGTTTCTCGATTAAGTCGCCGCCCCAAACTCCGGTTGCATTTAGTACAACATTCGTTTTAATCGATCCATATGGTGTCACGACCCCATTTATTTTACGCCCTCCAAATGTGTTTGGTCCAATGAGTAAATCGTTGACCGGACAATTTTCGACTATAGTGCCACCCTTAGCAATGGCACCTTTGCGTAAAGCGGTGCACAGCATTGTTGGGTCAACAAATCCGTCACCGGGTGAATATAAAGCGCCAGTAAACGAATTTTTATCGAGTAGAGGAAATAATTTTGTTGCTTCATCGGCATCCAACATTTCACTTGGTATTCCAAAACATTTCCCAATTGTAACCAATCGTTGATATTCCTGTAGGCGAACATCATTGTGTGCTATAAATAAGCCTCCAATCATATTCCATCCGGGATCATGGCCAGTTTCTTTTTCTAAATTCATAAACAGATCTCGAGTACTGGCCAAAACCCTATAAAATCACGACAAATAAAAAATTATCAATTTAATTAAAATCACTTAACGCAACACTATACTAGGTCACTGTACGAGTTCACTTTAATCAAAACAAAATAATTGAAAGTCATATTTACTGAATGTCAACGTCACTAGGTCGCAACCGCCATAGTCCACCAGTTGAATGCCATGTTGTACCGGCCGTTAATTTAGATCGTTCGAGTAGCACAGCATTCGCACCACGTTTCGTCAAATGGTACAGTGCATAACAGCCTGCAGCTCCACCACCTTGAAAATTATAAATTGCACACTCAATACACTTAGTACATACGCTAAGCAGTAATCTTATCACTAATCCAAAAAAAAATTTTATTTACCGATAATCACAACATCCGCACTCGTTGGCACTTTTGGTTCAGCATCACTAAGACTCGTCGAACTAGATGAAAATAATCGCAAAGATTTTTTCAAATGAAAATTTAACCGTTGTACCCGCAACATTTCACGACACACAAATTAAATCACAGAAAATAATTTGTTGACTGAATTTTATTTATGTGGATTCTTATAATGTACTGTGCGTTTAAGAATAGAATGAAGGTCAATAAGTATAATGCTAACCCTATCCGGCCCATAATATTTAAGAATTAGATAGCCGAGAAAAATGTTCGCTTTTGAAAAGTTTTGCTGATAAATAAAGTTTAGAATTTGTTCTGCTATTTTGATAAGAATTTCAAGACGACGGCGGGCACAAAAGGGTTCGAGTTCGAGTGGTGTGTTTATTAAATAAAAACATATTTATGATAAGACATATATAGAGCACAATGAGAATACGCTCTCATACGAGTATATTAACTCAAATTACTTTCGCTATCTATCGCTCGCGGAAACAGTCAATCTAAAAAGCAAATTGGTTGGTGGTGCTGTGCTCATCGCGCACTTGTTATTGTTTTGATTTTGTGTGCGCGTTCGACAATGCGGGGAAATTTGTTTTGGTTTCGACCGGTGCTTGTGTTCTCTGAGTGTGGTGGCAATTTTACGTCATATAATTGTACATATCTTAAATATTTTATATAGAGATCAAGTGAGACGCGAGAGAAATGTTTATTGGAGATCAAAATATTTGCGTTAGTTATATAGTTATTGATCGCCGGGTAAAAATAGTATCTAAGTGATTTTGCTGAGTTGAGAGAGAAAGTACAACGTATCGGATTTGTTTATCTTAAGATAAGCGGTGACTTTACGAGAATGTGGTTTAATTTGTTTGCCTAAATATTTAAATAGATCTTATTTTTAAATGTTGCTAAGCCGATTAATATCCAAATGGTTTGAATACACAGTATATCTGGGGATGAATAAACGTTATGGCTTGTTCGTTTTCTGTTCGTATCACTGGATTGTGATCCGGTTCTTTCCGGTTCGCATTACTGGATTGTGAATATCGCTATAGACTTTGATGGTTAGAACAACAATTTTAGTAATTCACACCGCTTCCGGAATATTCCTGAAAATACTGAAAATAATCTTAGAATAATTCTCCAAATATTTTCTTAACACTTAAACACACAACAATAAATAATTTTCAATATTTTTTTTATTATTAATTCACTTTCCACAATTTAGAACAAATCACACAATTTTATTTCACTAAAACACCACTAATTTATTTCGCACTGTTTACATTCACTTTTAATCTTTCGCGTACCGTATCTCCAAAATGATTTCTCTATAATCTAGAATCGCCTGGATTTATTCTAAAGGTTATGTTCTAGACTACTATAATACACTATACAACAATACTGGTACAAAACCAACTTTAGTGCAGCTACTCAACCCCAGATGTCACTAACCTCAAAAAAATATTTGTAATGTTCTAAACCCTAAATGAGCAATTTTTGTTGAATAAATTTCTTGCCAATGCCGAATTAATTCAACCCAATAGGCGAGATCGTAACATTACCCCCCAACTAAGCCTGTTCGTCCCGAACAGGATCCAAACTTCCACCTCTGTTTAGTGCCAATCGTTCAAAATGCACTGCCTTGTCTTTCCCTCGCTGCCCTTTTTTTATTCTATAAACTACTTGGTTTATCTTTGTGATGACAGTATATGGCTTTTCTTCGTTGCGGATTGTGGAGCCAAATTAGTCCTTCTTCGAAAGTTTTATTATTTGCATGTCATACCGAGCCTTGATTCAATCACTTGCTAATCGAATTTTTTCTCATACAAATTTGTGTATTTCATCAAAATGTTCTTGCATTTTATCGACGTAATCTTGACCATATAACGCTGATGATGAAACAGCACCAAATCTGCTGGTATAGATTATTCCCAACAATTATTTTGGCTGGTGTAACCCTGGTCGAGTAATGTACTGCTGATCGATAAATATTTATACCTTTGCAAATATTTCTACAGTGATACAAATGCGTTGTTCTTGTCTTATTTATGCCAAACAACTAACAAATTTCCTGGAACATCCCGATGGAAAATTTCTTCCTTCGTCTGAGTGAATTTCCATCGAAGCACCATAGCGGCTAATCCAGTTGCTAATTATGACATCAATGACAGTCGTGGTTTCCTGATTGGGTATAGAGTACACATCCGGCCATTTGTTGAAATCCATTATCACTACGAATACATATTATCACTTTCATTTATATGAAAGGTCCTGTCATCGCCATGGCAATTCTCTCGAATGGTGCGACGTTATGCTGTTGCTTTGATCCTCGAATTTTTCGTGCCCTTTCACTGCTGCACATTGATCACATTTTTTTACACCATTCTACTACCGACTGTCTCCATATTTTCCGACACTACGTTTAAAAATCATAAAACCTTGCCACCCGAGCTCTCCGGGGTTCGGAGAGCTCGGGGGACAAAGTTTGTTTTAAACAGCCATTGTCTAAAAGAACGCTATCCCTCTGTGCCCAATATACCTTCACTAAGGGTGGGTTATCTAAAATCTCAGTCCAAGCTGGTCGACGACCCTCTTCCTTATATCGCAATATAATTAATAAATCCGCGTCTAGTAATTGCTCCTTCCGAATTGATTCACTCGTTCAGTCCTCATCGAGAAGCATTTTCATAAACCGTACATCGATTACATCCTTCTCTCCTTCCAGAAGGATTTCCTCCTGAATTCCCATGTGTGCTTTCTTTTCGATGCTCGATGTCAAAGTCATTGCTTTGCAAATGCTTGATCCAGCGTGCCACTTGTCCCTCCGGATTCTTAGATTGTAGTAACCATCGTAACGCCCCATGGTCTATTCGAAAAGGGAATTTTTGTTCATAGAGGTATTTATGAAAATGTTTTACGTATTCCACTATAGCCAATAACTCTTTTCGCGTTACACGATAGTCACGCTCCGGTTTCGAGATAGGATTTTTGAGTAATGTGCGATGACTCGCTCGTGACTATCGATTTCTAGTGACAACACTCCGCCTATGGCGGTATCCAAAATGTAAAGGGTTAGGGGAAAAGTTCGTGGCCTTTTTGGGTGAAATTGAAACAAAGAATTTTCTTATTTCAAATGAACTTTCTTAAACCAAATATGTGCCATTTTGATCGATGACTTTTTGCCATTTTTCTGGTAGAGCCATAATCCCATCACTGTATAACTTCTGTAGTTGAGAGGCGAAAAATCGAGACAACTCATTTTCGCAGAATTTAATGTAAAACCATTAAGATGGTTCTACATGGACCGGAACAAATGGTAGTCCGATGGTACAAGGTCAGGATAATATGGTGGGTGCATCAAAACTTCCCAGCCAAGCTCTCTCAGTTTCTGCTGGGTCATCAATGATGTGTGTGGTCAGCGTTATCATGAAGGAGCACCACGCCCTGTCTGCTGATAGAATCAATCGTTTGGCCCGGTGGCAGCATTTCACCACGATTCCTTTCCAATCCCACCAAACACACATCATTACCTTTCTTGGTGTCATCCTGGCTTTGATACCGTTTGGGAAGCTTCACTTCGTTTGATCTTTTTCGCATAACGTTGTCGGATCTTATCCACTTTTCATCACCAGTAATCATATACGCTTTAAAAATGGCTCGATTTCATTCCGTTTCAGCAGCGTTTCGCAGATAGAAATCCGGTTCATTAAATGGTTAACTATTAATTCATGTAGTACCCCAACTATTTAATTACCAACATTTAGTTCTTTACCAATTGCATCGCTGCTTTTATGGCGGTCTTTTTCAATTTTCTGCATGATTTCATCGACTTTTCCAGTGGTTGGTCGACCAGAGCGAGGTGCATCTTTGACATCCATATTTCCAGAAGGAAAGCGCTTGAAAAATTTCTTTGCTGCTGATTTTGATAAAACACCTTCTCCATAAACAGCACACATTTTTTCGCAAGCCTGAGACGCGTTTTTACCTTTGTCGTAATAAAATTGTAAAATATATCGAATTTTTTCATTATTTATCTCCATGTTTAAAATGTTGTAACTTTTTATTCACTTCACCGTGTTTAATGTTTTGTATGTCAAAGTACAAGTTAAAATGTCACCTTTCAACACGCAATTGCGCGATACGATCAATGGTTACTAAAATATATGAATGTAAAGCCATGTACCGAGAAAAAGGCCACGAACTTTTTGTCCTACCTATTATTTGACGTTGAAAGATTCTTCTTGTTTTTCCTTCCATTCAAACGGCTTGTTCTTCGTCGTTAATTCATGTAAACTTCTTACAACATTGGCGAATCCTGTCACGAATCGAACCCAACACCAAGGAAGCTTCATAATTTATGTAAATTTTTGGGTCTTAGCCATTTCTTTACCTTTGATGTTTTTGCTTGACTGTATGAACTCTATTGGCGGCTACTTTGTAACCCAAATACTTATCTCTGCTCTGAAAAGCTAACATTTCTTCGGACTTAGCTTTAACCTTGCGGACTGTATTCGTTCGAAGACTTCAGCTAGATTTTCCACGAGCTCAACGAGAGTGTTTTCCATGACGTTTTCTTTTACAGCATTACATAATCCAAATGGCATTACATTAAAGTGCCATAACTCGTTGCCTAAAAACCATTTCTCACCACCCTCTTCTTGAACTTCCACCTGCTAATGGAATGAAATTCCAAAGTGGAAAAGCTAATTTTTCGATCATTTCACAAAAACTCATACTGCCGTCCTTCAATGCGACCAACACCACCAGTGAGTTCCACGGACTGCTCGATGACTCGACAACTTCGGCCTCTTACATGTCCTTAATATTTCGATCCACTGCGTCTTGTTCCGCCAAAGGCAAATTTCTATGTCCTTAGCGAATCGGCATCACTGTTGTGGTTCTTTGTTTTACCATAGTGGTCCTTCCATTACTTTCTAGAGTACCACATAAAATGAACTTGTCTCGTTCTAAAAATCGCTGCGCTTCGTTTGCTACTCCTTAGTCAGATCTTCTATCCAGTTCTACATAAGTTGTCCTATTATTTCATTTTGTTTGTCGCATTTCACTACTAACCTCTTCATATTTCCCGATGATTGTCCCTTTCTTGATTTATTTTGACTTATTCGAGAGATTTAGTGCTATAATTGGAACTCTATCGCCGTTATTTGGTATTACTATGACTTTTTCGATCGTAACTTCTCCAATCCCTTTTCCGGTTCATTAGACTCAGCAGTCTGAGTGACCCAGAACCTCCCTCCAATCGTCCCCAAATAATTGTTTCTGTATTAGGTGACAAATTTTCAAGGTGGTCATTTATTACTCGCCTGATGGTTGTTACATTTGAACCGCTGAGTTGAAGTTGCAACTCGACATTACCGTACCTCAGGACTCCTCGTCCAACATCCAACATGAAGCCATTCGTTCTCACAAAGTCCATACCTAGACTGATCTCACCGATAATATCGGTGACCGGTGCTTTGTGTCGAAAACTAGCATCCCGGCTTCTTATTTTTGCTACTTTCTTACCTAAGATGAATGTACTGTATCCAGTCGCTGTATGAAATGTCAACCCGTTAGTTGGTTGTGTGCTTCCATTGATGAGATCCTTGATGATGTACGATCGTGTGTATTGTTCATATGTCTAAAGTAATCAAACAACTTTTTCCATCAACATTACCTCTTACTGTTAAGTTGTCACCACTTCGTGCTAATCTGGAAATAGAGATAGAGCTTATGAGGCAATCACTTGTGGGAGTCAGTTCCTGACACTTTAAGCAGACTTGATGGAGTTTAACGACCAATTTACTTGTGTCCTCGTCCTTTTTGTCAATGCTTTGTCTTCCTTTGATTTCCGCTGAATTGAAGATGGTGATTTTGGAAGCTTTCATCGGTTTTCACAGCAGTCTCGCAAGATTTAACCCTTCTTGTCACATGTCCAATAAATAATGCTACTGTCACAAAATTTGGAGGTCGTTCGCTCGATATTCCTCTGGGTGTTTATTTCAACCCGCCGAACTTTAAGTGGCGCTTTGATAATAGATTATGCAGTATTCGCTCTGCGTGTCTCTGGATCCCGAATGCCGTCAACGAAAGCATCCATTTAGGCTGTGTCTGAAAAAGCAGACATATTTGAGTATGCTAAATGTGCTAGTCACTCGATCTCTAAGATTCGATATCGTTCTCGCTTGTGGTCACTTCCGTATCCGGCCGTTCTGCTCCACCTTTAGGAGCTACTATTAATTCTGCAAATTGAAATTTGAAACTCCCAAACGAAGTTGTGGGTGGTTGAAGTTTATGGAGTGTTTCGCCGGGACTAGATGGTCACTCACTTAGATGATCAAAGTTTTAGTCCAATTTAATTAAACTTTTGAGTTATAATAGACATTAATTGCTCCATATCGAACGTTCCAAGTAGCCCGGGAACTGTCTTCACCATCTCACGTTTATCTTTACCACCCATCTTCTAATATTCACAATCCCATCGCTTTCATCAATTGCTACGAATTTAAAAGGTCAAAACCGATTCGTGTCACCGGATTGTGAATAACGTTATATAGTTTGGCGATTTACGGCAATACTCGTAATTTAAATCGTTTCCGGAGTATTCTTGGATCTGTACAGGAGTAATATTCTCGACTGTTGTATACTAGTTGACTACTATAATCCGCTTTACACCAAACTGTTATACAACCACTTTTAGTGCCACTACTCAACCCCAGATGTCACCAATCTTACAAAAAATAATTTTAATGTTCTAAGCCTTATGTCTTTTGAATTTTTTTAAAAATATCAATTTTCTTGTGTCAATAGAACATGGAAAAGATATTTGATGTATTTTGCTTGGAGTAATTTAGTTTTGTTTTGTTCAATCAGATTACTGTGATGTCGAAAATGACATACTCGTACGTCTATTTCTACAAAGAAAAAACATAAACGCCAAATTGTCCGTTTTCATTGGTCGGTATATAACAAAATAGGCGAAATCATAACAATAAATCACGATTAAAGCACGAACTAGACTATACTATACGACAATTCTTAACCGATCGTGATGAAATTGGGTTTGTAAGATGGATCTGAGATATGAAAATGAATTTTGTTTGAAGTTCTGAGTTGGGGTAACTGTAGCAGGGAATTTTTGCTTAATCATGTCGTGGAAGCTTTAGTGCTAATTAGTCATCACGGTGAACGAACTGCGGTATGAGACAGCGAAAATTTGTCAGCGGAAAATAAGAGATTATGGTACTCGCCACAAGTGGCAGCACTATCACAAAAGAGAATTTTTGTTGCCGATTTTTTTATTCATTTTGTACCTCTTTTTTCACAAACTAAAACACTCCAGCGGAATAAAATCCTGAAACTGTTTCATAAATGACAAATTGGAACTCGGTATATGAAATTTTACAATGGGTAGGATTAAGCGAGTTTAGGACAAAATTCTAGGATCTGTTTAGGCTGGACTAAACTTGGCTAAGTCATAACCAATCCTTATGAAATTTCGTTTCTATGACTAAAATTTTGATTGTAACATAACTTTTAAATAGAAGTTCTGGTATCTGCCATTCTGCACGATTTAGATAACTCGGCTAATTCTTAGTAGTATTGGAAGTGAATTTTGAACATAATTCTGGAATCTGTTCAAGCTGGACCAAACTTCGCCATTTCAATCAACAGCTGTCGGTCTCGTACCAGGTGAATTTCCATATGCGCGCTTGAAGCCTCGAGTTGATCTTTTATCTAAGAATGCTTCCTAATCGTTTTCATCGCGAAATGGTTAATATTGGGTAGGGAGGCTGCAGAAGTAGTTCTTGGGGTCGTTAGCTACTCTGAAGAAACTGCAAACGGGAATTTTGAGGAGCATCTGGTGCATCGTACGTATCTAGAGCTCCACCGTCTACATCAACAATCACCTTGGTGTAATGAGGTTCAAACAGCGTAGCGGACTCCATTATCGACATTTGTTTTTTATAAGCCGGGTGCGGATCGAGTGGACGCTGCTTATACCGTCCAGATGGCAGACTCAATAAATACACTCGCACGCGGAAACTTATCGTTCATGCAGAATCTTCATGCAGATCTTGAAAAGCGTTGCTCAGGTGTTACTTTTGCCAAATCTTTCGAATCGCTTCTCACCAATCGGAAGACATCTTAGTCGGCTTGTTTTTCAGCGGTACTTGGCAATGTCCGTTGGAATCTCGTGTCGTTGCCCATGATTCGCTGTTGAAAGTAGTCCAGCGGTGAGATGATGACTGTTCGCGTTCCCTTCTATCCATAGATGCCATGCGGAAAGAGATGATACCACGCAAACTCCCCCGCTTTCAGCTCACACCGATCGTTCTCAATGTTGTTAGTTGTCTTTCTCAAGATTTGAAGCAATTCAGATTGTTCACCATAGCGTGGAAGTCCAGCCAACTCTAATTGTTCGTGGGCTAATGCGCATCTTTTGGAGCCATAACCGAAGTTGTACTGGGATTAAATCGTGTCGTGACACACGCTCGACCATTTATGTTTAATGCAGATGCGCCCTTTGGTCCACATGAGTAAAAATCGGCGAAGAAGAAGAGGTGGCGATCCTCATAGCTGTTAAAAAGTTTCTGCAAGACAACCGAAAGGTGAACTTTCGGAACATCTGCTGGATTCTTGCGTTCATCAATGCTGTCATAGATCAGAGTATCTGGTATACGTAGCCAAACGACATGTTCGTTGTTTAACCATGTTATTCACAAGAAGATAGCCGCTCGGTGGAATCTCGATGCCGCATTGCTCTGACAACAAACGAACCGAGTCGTAAAGTCGATCTGATTCGATCAAGTTACCATTGATAGTGTTGGAATCCCACTGTGAAGATGGCAGAATGGTTATTGAACGATTGTTCCGATCGCAATAGCGCAACACTGTCAGCCTGCATTGCCATCAAACAATGCACTTCCCCAATTCCATTGACCGCGGATGATCGGTGACATCAAACTGAATCATTGCCGTGACATTCTGCATGTCGTGATGCGGCGGGTTGTTTTGTTTAACCATTTGATAGCAGCTCACATTATAGCGTGACATTGTGAACCCGCGTGTGATGCCAAGATTCTTCAGCGCTTCGGTAAGTGTAGGTGAAGCTATCCCAGTTTTTCATTCCAGGAAAAATAAAAATATTCATCGGGCAGTACTAATTCCATCTCATCTTAAGATTTTTTAAATTGTCCAATTAATTAGGACCGTTTTCTAAAATACTTGTAAAAGGTTGCGATAATTTTAGTAAAAACCCACTAGTCAGACGTCTGAAATTGATATACGAGTATAACAAAAAATTAATCAGTGCATACTCAATTACAAATATGACCTACCGTATAAAAACTCAAGAAGAACCAACTCTGATAAAGATTTGGATATCAGCCGTATGCTAGGGTTTGAGCTATTAGGCTCATTTGCATATGGCCCAATACCATAGGAAATTTAAAAAAACATTTAATGAAAAAATTAACAGTTCTCTGAAACCTAAACAGTGCCTAATGATTTGACTTTTGATTTTGACTCGTCTTGATGTCCACCACCTTTGGTAAACATTCTGGAACCTATCGAGTGCCTAAAGATATCGACTAAAGCGCAAATCAAAACATAACGCTGATATCCAAATTTTTATCAGAGCTGGTGGACATCATGACGAGTCAAAATCAAAAATCAGCACTCTATAGGTTGTAGAATATGCTTTTATATTTTTCCATGCGAGTCCATTACAATTGTTAGTTCGAATTAAACAACGTTTTCAACTCATCAGCGCCAAGAAACTTGTCAAAAAGTAGTTAATCATTGTTTGAGATGATTTAGGTACAAAATTTGGCAACAAACGCAGCTCATGGATCGACTACCATATCCATATCACATTCTTGAAGGAGAAGAACTAATACTCTTTGATTCGAACGGCATAACTGCTTGCGAAAAAAAATCTTTGCCATGTTATTCTAAAAGCTGAGAATAATAAAGCCGTTTGTCTAATTTCCTATAAAACTTTCTTACTTTACCAATTCTTTTGATAGGTTGTTACGATAAAGTAATGTCCAATGTCATCACCGCTCACCTAACTGTGGGCAAAAAGTAGTAAGACTTTTTAATTTAAATTTCTCGCGGAAAACCATTCGTCGAAATTTCTTTTTCTATGTTGGTATGACTGTCAGTGACATCAGTGCCAAATGTCACATCAAAATAATCATTAGTGTTTAGTATACGCTTGTCTTTCTGAAGTACAAAAAGTGCAAATTGTTCAAAGAGGGTCAAGAAGGTGTTTCATTTGGGCCAAAATCTCTCAATTTTTTGGAAAAACAGCGTCGCGTTGACGTCTGTGAGACAATGCATTCCGACTACCAGGATGTCATGGAACGCATTATAACTGGCGATGAGTCTTGGGCTTGCTTACGATCCGGAAACAGACGATCAATCGACCGAATATCGTGCCAAAGGTGAGCCGAAGCCGAAAAAACCACGTCAAAGCAAGTCAAAAATCAAGGTAATGTTGACAGTTTTCTTCGATCATCGAATTCGTAAAAAGAGGCCGGCATTATGGGTCGACAACTCTTGGTTTTTGCACCACGGTAATGCACCTTCTCATACTGCATTGGTCTTACGTGATTTTATCGCCAAAAATTCCACCCATATCGTTCCGCAACCACCGTATTCGCCTGACTTAGCTCCGTGTGACTTCTGGCTGTTCAGCAAACTCAAACGACCGCTCCGGGAAACCGTTTTGAGTCAATTGAAGACATTAAACGTGAATCACTACGCGCATTGGAGGCTATTCCGGAAATTGACTTTAACAACTGTTTCTTTGGCACAAGTGTATTGAGGCCGAGGGGATTACTTTGAGGGGGATGAAATAGATTTGGAATAATAAATAAAGAATTTTTAGTACAGTATTAAGTCCTCGAAAATATTGTCGTATATTTATCATTACAACGAATTATCTGCTTTATCAGGCAAGCGCACACACACCAAGTTACAAGCAACGCAGATTTTAAATTGAAATTTATGAAATGATAAATAAACACAGAAACCGCATTCTGTTTGATAAATAACGCGTATGCCAACATAAACCTGGAATACAACACATACGAGAACGAACAAATTAGTACGGAAAACTAAATTACAGTGAAATGTACTCGTATGTACCCCATTGGCAACAAAACATTATTTGATTAAATTTGCAGCAATGATACATACGAATATATATATATGTGACTTGTCTATATATAACACACATATGCCATAATATATTAAATTAAGTTTATACGATCTGGTAACGTAAATAACATTTCGCAATCTAATTGAAAATGTTGTAAAGCACTTCGAGCGAGAGTAACGAAAATATCGAACGTTACAAAATTCGTCGCATGTATTCAATATTGATTTGATATCAACATATTTAATAAATTTTATGAAAAATATGTTTATCATGATTTCTGAAATAAACAACCTTAGCAAAATTTTGTTGTGCTCAAACAAACGTAGCATCAGTGGCATGCGAGGTACGAGTGTGTTATAGAAAGGTAAATGTAATCAAATTGTTTGAAACTAATTAGGTAAATCATCCTCGATACGTCTATCGAACTATCGCATATATTTTTGTTTGTCCACGGCTTGCAGGTGCAAGATTTGTGATTGAAAGAAGTATTGAAGAGCATGTTACACACGAAATTATACAGTATGTCAAGAAATTAACGGAAATTGGTAATTTAAAAAGTCCGCTTAAAGGGATTGTAAACATTTTTTTGTCGCTAAGCTGGCACAACTGTCCTCTATTTTGTTTACAATGCTCTATTTTGTCGGTTCATCAAGAGAAAAAAGTCAGCCGGAGCCATATCAGGTGAATATGAAGGTTGTTCGATGATATTTGATGAGTTTTTGGCCAGAAATTCGTTCACAATGATAGCCTTGTGCGATGGCGCATCTTGGTGCAAAATCCATGAGTTTTCTTTCCACAAACCTGGCTTTTTTCGATGAATTGTAAGAAGCCATGAATCGCTATGAATGAAAGCATTTGTAATGTGATGCAAGTAAGGGGTATCGGTCTAGAAGATCTATATACCAGCCCAAATGTCAATCTCATCTGTACGTTCTCTCCATTGACCCACTACCAATTTCACTGGTTAAGATGGTAGCTGCTTCAATAACCAGTTCTTAAAACAATGAGTTCCCAACAAAAAATAATGCCTTTTAATAAAAGGAATATATAATAGCCCAGGAGGTGCCCTAAGCTCAACTGCACAGTTGGCTAGTTCACCTTCTAACCGCTTAGTGGATTCAAACCACCAATTGGTACCCATTTATACGAAATTCAAATATGTCTAGTCTTTACCACCTAAAGATACAAACTCCGCGATTCTGCAGCAAAACGAAAATGCTGAATTACGTGGAAGAATATGTTGTGGCTTTTGACCCACACCAGAATTTCTTTTACCACAGATGTACACATAGATCTCGAATACGAAAAATCAAACTTACCGGACTTTTGGCAAAACTATCTTGTATATATTCTATTCGACACGGGGTCGTATTAATTAGCTCCAGTTTTAATTTCATACTAATTAGCATGTTGTGAACAGAACTATGAATAGGGTAGGGTTAGTGTGGTATAAAGTTTCTATAATATCCAAATGGCCTGACATTCCCTCTAGTAGAGCTAGCTAATGCCATTTTGCTTGGAACATAATAAATTCCGTTTCTGGTGCAGCAAGACATACCAGGCCCGACCCTTTCGGAAAATATAGAAACTCGATACCATACATTGACTGAAACCATCGAAACTCTATTCACAACTGAATGGTCGGTTTGAGATTCACCAAGACACACCGCAGGCCGAATAGCTTTGGATATCATAAAAACTAAATGCTATAACCCATCATAGCTCTGTTAACAACATGCAAACAGGATTGAAATTAAATTGTGGTGCTAGATAATACGACCCCGCGTGAAGTTAACTGCGTGCTCGGACCAGAGATCGGTCGACCTCTATAAGAGGGAAGTGACCGAAGTAGGCCAAGTGTAGCAGTACGCGGGGCTTGAGGCAGTCTGCAAAGGAGAAATCCCGAGAAGGCCGAGGGCACGCGTTTGGTTCCAAACGGTTGGTCTTCCAACGGAAGATTGGAGGATTGTAAAGGAGGAGGAAGCTAAGAGGGGCTTTAGATGGGCAATCATGCTAATCAATAAAGAATCCCGGGCCTCCCTTGCAAAATCAAAGGGAGTGATCAACTTCGGGTTCGGGTCGATCACTCTTAAATTATATAAAAAAGATGAGGTCGATAAGGGCGTGAAAGACCAGCCTGGAGGCGACGGCGAACGGACCCAGCGGGAGACGGTCAAGCGGGTAGGAACGACCGGGGGCGCGATGTTACGGACGCGGAGAGTTTGGTGCGAACAGGACTCTCTCTTGAGTCTGATGAGGACATCCGAAGCAACGAGCCAGATCGCACCATCCCGATGCAGGGAGTGCAGGAAGAGGTGAGTAAGGCAGATCTTAATGATTAATATTTTACAAATAAACAAGCTCTCGTTCTCAGACTGACTAAGTCAGATGAGGACTTGATGTTAATCCAAGAACCTTGGATTAACAACAACAGGATCTGTGGCCTTAGAACGAGGTATGAATTATTATACTCAAGTAACTCTAAGAAGATCAGATCGTGTATTTTAGTGAAAAGTAATTTGAATATTTTTCTTCTTCCTCAATTGAAGTGAGCGTTAAGGTTGGCTGTGAAAAATTATGGCTAGCCTCAGCCTATATGGATAGCGAGAAGGTTTCCGGACCATCTGTCCTTCGAGGGAACCTTGGAGGAACGGATCAATACTGGAAAACGAGGCAGTGTATTTTTTCACGGACGGCTCCAAGGTAGACGGCAAGGTAGAAGCCGGAGTCTTCTGTGAGAAGCTTATAATGTTAATATATCTGTTTGTCTCCCTGACTACTGCATGTAACAGGCTAATACCGTGTACCGCGCGTACCACGTGGTGGCGATCGGAGAAGTCCAGACATGGTTGAAGCATAACGTGGTATCTGTGAGGGATATCGCAATTTATGTGGACAGTCGGGCGACGGTCAGGTCACTAGAATCGATTTGTCTGAAGTCATGGGTGGCGCTGGATTGCCGATCATCTCTTAATGAGATGAGTGAGTATTTCAGGAGAAGTGGACCAACACTCTCTCGTGCAGGGTGGCAAAACAGGTTTGGCCAAAACTGGACTTGTGGCGCTCCAAGGCACTAGTATCCCTGGGAAAACGAGAGGTAGGATTGGTCGTAGGGATATTGATAGGACACTGCCTTTTTGGGAAACATGCGAGAAGGCTGGGTCTACAGACCAATGACTTTTCTAGTAGTTGTATGGACGAAGAGGAGGAAGAGACTTTAAATCACTTCCTATGCTCGTGTCCGACGCTATCAGACAGAAGGCATAAGTACTTAGATGTGTACGGTATGGACAACCTATTGGAACTCGCGGACTGTAGAGTGCGAGATATTTTACGCTACATAAGTAGCTCTGGATGGTTTCAACAGGAGTAAAGGGGAGATAGGATCCTGTGGTATCACAATAACCTAACCTAGCCTAGTGCAATCTTGTTTTCAATAGAATACATACCGTTATGGGCCTCCAATATAACTGGGTCGCATAGAATACATTCTGTCTTTGCCGTTTTATTGAAAATGTTTTTAGAGCAGGACGAATAGCTTTTCGTTATGTTAAGTAGAATTATTTTAGTTATTATTGAGAATCAACGAGCTTACCCACTTTGCTACACAGTGCTAAACCCGTTCAGTTCTTTTAATTTAAACTTTTATTATTTTTATATAATTTTTAATTTTCATTTTAATATTTAAAATTTGAATTCAATTCAAATTCTGGGCTGGGATATCATTGCAGTTTTAGTGTTAGCCGATGATATTTCATCTGGGTTGAAATTCTGGGCTAACTTAACATACATGAAGTTTCGTCTCCGTTAGTCAATCCGGATGGCCTGTAGAGAAGCTACGTACATGTAGTCTACACGGCACCACACACAGACACACAGAGATTTAAAGAAAATACTTTTTTGACTTCGGTGCTATAGCGAGCGAATGGTAGATCTTTAATTCGATTACTTTAATTTTACTACGTAAAATAAAATAAAATGTTTGATGAAATACACTACATGTACATGGAAAAGCTAACATCAACAACAACCACATTTCCAAATTATATTATGGCAATCAACAAAAAAAAAATATAAAAATTAAAAAATTCATCATCGCATAAAATCTCATTGGCAATGTTGAAGCGCGGGGAACGTAAATAAAACTCAATTAGCGCGAATGTCAGTTTCATATAACATGTAAACGATGCGACGACACGAGCACTTTGTGGAATGCTAATTTTTCATTTTTTTTATTTACAGTCAAAAAAATATTTTGATTTCATTATGCTGCGATGATCAATCATATGCTACATGCCGTTTGATGACACAAGATGTTATGTAGCTTCATAGTATAACGGAATTTATCACTCGGATCAAATTATTTGATGAAACCATAAAATTGTTAATTGTTCCAAAACTATTAAAAAGCTGTTGACCATCTGTCGTTGGCTACGACGACGATGACAAAACGATAATCAAGCTGTGTGTGTACAGCACCAGCAACAACATTAAAATCCTACATATACACACACAACATATAACACTTTAATTTTATTACAATTTCCGCCCGAGTTTTCCCGTCTTATTTTCTTTTTTTATATTGATTTTCATCTCTCGTGCTTGTAGATATGGGTGTGTGTGTGCTTATATAGAAAAGCTAATTAGAAAAACGTAATCTTTTAGACGCCTTTCAAAAAGAAAAATGACTAAAATGAGGAAAACAGGAAAAATAATGATGATGATGGTCGGTCGAATATAAGAAGGTAAACACCGAAGAAGATTAAATACATTCCATTTTGTCCTTCTCGTCGCCGTTTTCATTTTTCATTTTCATAAGTACCATGTATCGTGCAACAAATTATCCATCATTTTTGTTATTGCCGGTCGCTGTGTTTGTGTATTTGTATGCGATTATGTACTGGTATTGTTGCTCTTATTTACATTTTTGTTGTTGTTGATGAAGATTAATAATTTTCTTTCCAAGATTTTCCACTTTATCCGTTTAACAATGATTGTAACCAAAATTGATCCTTATCTTGAACTTGGGTGTTCCCCCCATTCACTTGTGATTTCGTTTTAATGGTGGGGATCGTTCGATCATACCAAAAAATTTACGTAGGCTGTTTTCCAAACACCGATTTATTTGTGGACACCGACTAATTCAAATAAGTCACCGCGTGAGAAGACTTATTTGAATGTGTACGTATACACAGAAATGTCTCCAAAATTGTGTCTTGACTAAATGTAATCATCGAGGAATAAATATATAAGAGAAATCAAGACGTGGATAACTGCAGCAGTGAAACTTTCGAATTTTAAAATGAAACTTTGCGTACCGATTAAGCCCAGTTTGAGCTAATTAGTGTACACCGGAAACAATTAGTGCTAGTCCAGGAGCCGAAAAAACGGGAAAAGATTATTTCAAATTTCGCCTAAAAGACGGAATAAATAATACCCGATTTCTAGAAAAAAACAGAAATAATTTAAGCCTAATTTTAAAACTTTCTAAAGGCCGCTAAACTGATGAAATTTGCGCTTATCATAGAAATATAATTTTCATAAATTTTCATTCATAAATCGTGGAAAACCAAACCACCCCTGAAAGATACTATAATAAAAAAAACTGAGATATATCGTTCAATAATATTTGTGTTGAACAACAAATAAAACAATAGAACTAAAATGTTCTAAAATCCAAGTTATAAGCAGTTCAGATAGTATATTCCTGTCAGGTATGTTCATTGCCATCCCAAAAATATAGTGGCTGAATTTGTGCTAATCCAGAATTGGCCCAATTCCATTGAACAACAACGACCGTTGAATGAACAATTTTCTGACCAAAAGTGTTCTAGAAACCAATGGAGTTGGCACTTCTGATTACATATTCCAATCAGATATTGTTGTTGCCATCCGAAAAATATAGTTCATTCAACGGTGGTTGTTGTTCAATGGAATTAGGCCAATTCTGGATTAGCACAAATTCAGCCACTATATTTTTGGGATGGCAATGAACGTACCTGACAGGAATATACTATCTGAACTGCTTATGACTTGGATTTTAGAACATTTTACAATTTCCCTTGTTTTATTTGTTGTTCAATACAAATATTATTGAACGATATATCTCAGTTTTTTTTTATTATAGTATCTTTCAGGGGCTGGTTTGGTTTTCCGCGGTTTATGAATGAAAATTTATGAAAATTATATTTCTATGATAAGCACAAATTTCATCAGTTTAGCAACATTCAGAAAGTTTTAAAATTAGGCTTAAATTATTTCTGTTTTTTTTTCTAGAAATCGGGTTTTATTTATTCCGTCTTTTAGGCGAAATTTGAAATTTTCTTTTCCCTTTTTTTCGGCTCCTAATCGGTATGCAAAGTTTCATTTTGAAATTCGAAAGTTTCCTTGCTGCAGTTACCCACGTGAAATCAAGTAGTGCAAATTTTATAAGCCAATTTTTTCGAGGTTAATCTTATTTTATAGTTTTAATATATTTATATACACATATTTAATTTTTTGTTATATTTAACCCACATATACGTATCTTATAAACATATCGGCATATTTATTTTATAGTTCATTGTTCTTGTTAGGCTTATACAGATTGCCATAGTAGAATAGATTAACCTCGGAATGTCTACATGAGTCCTCTTATTTATATTTTGCTTTATGATGTAATAGATGCAGTTTTAATTTTTAAATCTAGTGGCAACGACCAACATGTCAAGATTCTTTTTCTTCCATATAATAGAAATTGCGTTTTGTTTTTTGTTATTACGTCACAAATAAGTCGGTACAATGAATTGGAATGACTGGACCGACTTATTCAAGATGGCGTCAAATAAGTCAATAAGTCTGTATTAAGTCATTGGTGTTAGTAGTTAACCATTCTGTGATTACTACGATTCAACGTACGGTAGAATAAGTGACTTGCCTATCATCGGAACATCCACTCTCTTGATCGTTTCATTTTATTTTATTTATTTATTTAAAGAAATTGATTTAGTAAAATTATAGTGAAGACTGAAAAATTTAAAATATAAAAACAAAACGTTTAAAAATAAAAGTAAAATAAAACTATAAAAAGTTTTGTTTAAATAACAAATGAACGGAAACACAAAAATATAAAAGGTGTTCCATCTGTTGGTTTTTTTTCAAGTTACGCATTCGTTTACTACACAGCAACGCGTTTTGGTTATCCAAACTAATTTCGAAAATGGTCGTTCTGTAAAAAACATTTCGTAAATTACGTGATGGTTTTGGTGAACATGGACATCCGGTTGCAAGTCGTAAAGTATATGAACACCATCGTCCAGTTCGTACTCGTGAAACAGTAACAGTTATAAGTGAAAATGTTCATGAAGAGCCAAGCATCTCTTTGAAGCGTCCGTCGTTCACAATAATTAAACGTGTCGTTAACCACTTTACATTGGATGAAATTGATTTAGATGAACTTTGGTTTCAACAAGACGGTGCCACATTCACAAAAATCGTAAAACACTCGACTTATTGGCAACCCAGTTGACCATCAACAATTTTATGTTCGGATGCAGGTCTGTAATGGGAGCGGTGGTGGCTGGCATAGAACCAACTTTCATTTTCAATAAAAAAATTTGAATTTCCAACATATTGGGGGTACAAATAAGTTTTGAGCCTTTTTATAACTTCGAAGATTTATTCAGAGAAATGGGTACAATGTATTTTATTCAAAGTATTGCCCATCGTTAGCTTATTAGCTACGACTTTTCCCATCTATCAGGCAGCATACGGTGTCCGCGCCGAAAAATTCCTCGTATTTTGAGACGATCCAACAATCGACCCATTTTATGGCTTCTTTGTAAGTAGTGAAGTGCTGCTCGGTCAGGCCATGAGTCGTCGACCGGAACAAGTGGTAGTCGGAAGGAGAAATGTCTGGTGAATACGGCGCCTCCATGTAGCCGAGCATTGTCATGCTGAAACTTCACTTTGTTATGTCTTTTGACATATTCTGGGCATTTGAGCTTCAATACTCGGCTTAATTACATCAATTGTTGTTGATAACATTCTCCAGTGATAGTATCGTTCGGCTGGAGTAGCTCATAGTAGATCACCCCGAACTGATCCCACCAGATGTGCAGCATTAGCTTCTTGCCTGAAACTGTTATCTAAAGGCATTATCAAATTTGGTGTTTAAACAACAGGCAGTTGATGTCGATTTTTCAAAACAAATCTTAAATAGCTTTAATACAAAACCCCACCGAAACAAATATGTTGACAAGCGCAACTTCTGCATTAGGAATACTAAATATCCACATCCATACCTATATCATTCAAGCAAAACCTATGCATCCACAACCAGTTACTGATTAGAGTCGCTTTTAAGCTGATGATGCCAGTAACGCTGTTAACGGCCACTCGCCAAGCGCATTCTACAGTATAGATCTAAGCTGACTATTGCCGTGTTTTTTATTAGCACCCGATAGGTGTGTCCGGAGCAGTGATTTCTCTTTAAAAAACTTGAATACAACTTACTACTTACTGGTGCATTCAGTGTTTTTAAGACAAAACTGTTTTTGTAATTCTTCTCTTGTACTGTGCATCCAAAACAAAGAAAAGGAAAGGTAGAAATTTATTCAGCGCCACATATTTATACGGAGACCTTATCATGAGCTCGTTTCTACTTGCTGGGAAATGTCAAAAAGGAAAATTTTTCTTAATTTAAAAATTGAAAAATGCAGTAAGCTGAATTGTTGTTTATAACGGTATGTCAAATTAAATGTCAAATGATATATTTCAGATCATTAAACAAAAAAGTGGTTTGCAAGATTTCGTGAGGGCAATTTTAGGCAATTTTGAGGACGATCCACATCCAGGTGCAGTAAAACACTTTGAAGACGAATAACTTCAAGTTTCACTGGATGAAAATCCGTGACGCAGTTACAGGATCGTGTTAAATAACTGAAATTAGAGTTAGGGAGCTATCGTTGTTCACTTATAATCAGTACCTTACCCCTCGCCAAAAAAACATCTGTCCAAGTCCTCCGTGGTATAATAAAGAACAAGAAGATTGCGCAATCTTAGAAATAAACATTGGCAACAATTTATAAAATCCAGAAATTTGATGGATTTTTTCTAACCTTAAAGTACAATAGTTATTCTTCAAGTGATCCACGAGCTTATTAGCAACCAGTTCACTAAATTCTTTAGTTTGGCTTTCTTGAACAACGGTTCGGGTCCCGACGTTGACTATTTCAAGTATATGAATAACAGCGTGCAATCTTCTCTGGTTTTCGTCCAGAATGATTACGGCACTGTGGTTTGAAAAATTACAAACTTAAAAGATGATTTTTCATGCGGCCGTGATGGCTTGCAGTTCATAATCTTTAAAAAATTCAGTGGTAGTCTGACTAAGCCACTTACGGTCATTTTGCAAGAACCACTCACGGTAAAAATCTTTCCGTTTATCTTAAAAGACTTTTTATTATTCCTCTTATTATTTATAGGCCTCACGGTCGTTCCACGATCACAAACCTTACCTAGTTTACTTCAACTATATTGAATGTTGTGGAAGCAAGGAATGAAGTAGATGTAGTTACCACAGATTTTACTAAGGCATTCGACAAGGCTGCTCACAAAATTATTATATTTAAGGTCAAAGCCTTGGGGTTCCCATCGCAATTTCTGTTGTGGCTGGACTCATATCTGAGTGCCCCAGGGTAGTCATTAAGAGCACAATTTCTTCATGCTATATATAAACGACGCTGTTGTTGTTAATAAGAATACGTCCATCTCCGTATACGCTGACGATATTGAGATTTATAGATATATCTGTACCCCGACCGATTCGAATTTATTACAAGCCGACTTGAACAGCTTTGCTTCAACCCACTACGTATACTCTGGTACGTGTATATGTTCCTAATTACGTATTTGTTAGGGGGGACCTGTATAGAGTATCAAATTGTTTTTTACTTTCCACAATCTTCTTACACTATGCCATTTATTTCAGAGTAAAATTTGAAGGGCCGACTATACACGGTGTAAGCACAGTTCACAAAGAAAAATGAAGTATGCAGCGTAAAATTGCCTAGGTTGAATAAAAAAATACAGAGGAATTCAACACAGATTAAATTATAAAACAGACCCTATATCAACTACAACGCTTGATATCGTGAAGCGCTGGGTTAAAGAATTTTTTGTAACGAAGGCTTTGTACACAACAATTGTTCGGATGAATTTTCGGATGCTTTGTACACAACAATTGTCCCTGCTGGGACATACGAGGGCGGATTGAAAATGAAGCTACCTAAGTAGGAAAACAAAATTTCTTTTTGCCAAAAACCATTTATTTCTCAACATAGTCTCCATTTAGTTCGACACACTTAGTAAGACGATATTCCAACTTTTTTATACCATCTGAATAATACGATTTCGGGAACCCCTCAAAATACGCGTTAGTTTCGATAATCACTTCTTCGTCTGAGATGAATCTTTGTCCTGCGAGCCATTTTTTCAAGTTTGAAAACAGGAAAAAGTCACTAGGAGCTAAATCTGGACTAGAAGGTGGATGATCAACCAATTCGAAGTGTATTTCACGTAATTTTAGCATCGTATCTAATGCTGTGTGAAGTGGTCTGTCGAACTCGTCTGTGTTCGACACTGAGCAAACGCGGGATCCATCTTGCCGATAGCTTTTTCATATGCAAATGTTCATGCAAAATGTTGAACACACGTTCATATGATATGTTAACCATTTCAACAATCTCACGCAACTTGGCTCGGCGATCATTCATAACGATATCGAGGGTTTTCTTGATATTTTCTTCAGTAACCACCTCTTTTGGCCTACCTGTTGATGGTATTGTTGCAGTGCTTCTTCGGCCGCGTTTAAATTCAGCAATCCAATGTTTTACCATGTAATCTGACGGAGCAGACTCACCGTAATGTTTATCGAGCTTTTCTTTTGTCTCTTTCGCCGTTTTCCCTTTCAAATAATAGTGTTTAATCACTGCATGAAATTCGTTTTTTTCCATTTTTCAAGAAACACAAAAGTTGCATACTTCAAACGACTACAACAAATAAACTAATTGATGATGAATTTGGGTGAAATTTTAACAGCTGACGTTTGACAGATCGCAATTTCTAAAAAACAAAAAATTTTTGTGTTTGTGCTGCCATCTAGCGCTAGGTAGTTTCATTTTCAATCCGCCCTCATAAAACGAATAATAGCGAATAAACCAATGCGTGTAGCGGCTAAGCTAATCAATATACAAACACTCGACCAGTGCCGAATTATTGCTGACATTGTTTTTGTTCATCAACTGTTATCTGATTGTATCGAATCGTCTGTTCTGCTTTTATCTTACAAATTTAAACATCAATACTCGTCTGCTAAGAACATTATTTGCCTTCAGAATCACACATCATAGATCGCAACGCGAAACTAAGCAACACTTTTAGTTGACTTTAATATTAGTAAATTGTCTTTAAAAAGACTTCTTTACACTACTTAAGCAATGTATGTAAAGTTAGCCCAGAAAGTGATCCCAGAAAAATAATTAGGTTTTAATATTACCTCGTAATAAAAGATATTGCATGGAAAGAAAAAGTTTATTCAGAATCCAGACATATTTGAACGCAAAATTTTCCAATAATTACATTAAACTAAATACATGTGAGTGGAAAACAATTCATGTATTGGGTCAAACACGTGTACGCCTTTAGCACCATGACAATCGTTATTAGGTTTGGTTTCTGGAATTCTTTGTTTCCTGGAGTTATTAAAGCAAACCCCGGTTAAATGTATTGGCTCATTCAAATTTGATCCTATAGCGCCTTTAGCGTATTTTTTCCATTGTTTTTATGTACGAAGTCGTCATCTTATATAGTTCTCAAGTTTAAATTGGGGTTTACCTGTATTTAAGTAGTTAAAATTCAATTTTTATAAAACAAATAAACAAACAAATGTCTTCAATATTGGGACAACCAGAAGCGATTAAAATAGTGACATTTCTTTAGCGTTCACCGGTAGCTGCAGTAACTTTTGTACCAGGCATTTACACGAATCTGTAATACTTGCTGATTTGTAGTGTCAATTCTATATTGGCGTTGATGTAATCCTTTGACAAGGAATCCGTAAAATGGGAGAATCTTCTAGGATTTGATTCTGTATCCAGCGGGCTTTATAGAAATTAATAATTTTCATTCAAGGCTGAAATCGCGTTAATTTTGTAATGAGATCACATAAAATGTCGATATGGAATGAATACTCGTAGTTTCCTGAGCTTAATCAATTATCACAATGCTGTACGAGGCTAGGGTTAGGTTAGGTTAGGTTAGAGTGGCTGCTTCCGCATACTTAGGCCAATAGCGGCCCATTGTGATACCACAGGATCCTATTTCCCTTTACCCCCGTTAACACCATCCAGAGCTTCTTATGTAGCGTAAAATACCTCGCACTCCACAGTTCGCGAGTTCCGAAAGGCTGTTCATCCCGTACACACCTAAGTATTTATGCCTTCTGTATGATAGAGCTGGACACGAGCATAGGAAGTGATCTAAAGACTCTTATTTCTCTTCGTCCATACAACTTCTACAAAAGTCATTCGTCTGTAGACTCAGCCTTCTCGCATGTTCCCCAAAAAGGCAGTGTCCTGTCAGTATCCCTACGACCAAACTTAAGTCCCGTTTCCCCAGGGATGTGAGTGCCTTGGAGCGCTTCAAGTCCAGTTTTGGCCAAACCTGCTTTGCTACCCTGCACGTGAGAGTGTTGGTCCACCTCTCATTTGTCAAGGCGATTGCCTTTCTCCCGAGCGCTAATTTGAGCGCTGCTATAGGTCTCCCCAGAACTGCCTTTTCCGGCTGCATCTGGAGAGTCGTACCGTACCTAGCTAGTTCGTCTGCCCTGCAGTTTCCCGTGACGTCCGAGTGACCAGGGACCCAGATTATCTGGATGCTGAAATACTCGCTCATCTCATTAAGAGATGATCGGCAATCCAGCGCCACCCGTGGCTTCAGACAAACCGCCTCTAGTGACTTGATCGCCGCCTGACTGACCACATAGATTGCGATATCCCTCCCGGATACCACATTATGCTTCAACCATGTCATGACTTCCCCGATCGCCACCACTTCAGCCTGGTACACGCTGCAGTAGTCAGAGAGACGAACAGAAATATTAACGTTTAGCTTCTCACAGAAGACTCCGGCTCCTACCTTACCGTCTAGCTTAGAGCCGTCAGTGAAAAATTGCAGTGCCTCATTTTCCAGTATTGATCCGTTCCTCCAGGATTCTCTCGAGGAACAGATGGTCCCGAAACCTTTATTGAAGCACAACGTTGGTTTACTATAATCTAGATTCGCCAGTTCTTCCCTTTGCAATCTAACTATCGTCGAGTGTCCCGTCTGAAGACACTTCCACTGCAAGACCGCCGAGAGTCTCGTGGCCACATTGGCTGCAATTTGTTTACCAAAAAGTTCGATTGGAATAAGGTGGAACATAACCTCTAAAGCGCGTGTAGGAGTTGACCTAAGCGCCCCGCTTATAAGCATACAGGCCGTTCTTTGTACCTTTTCCATCATCCTTACATATGTTACCTTAATCAGAGCTGGCCACCACACGCCCACCCCATACATCAGCACAGGTCTTACCACTGCGGTATAGATCCAGTGCACCAGCGCTGGTTTCAAATCCCAACTCTTACCTATGGCGTTCCTACACGAGTAAATGGCTACATTAGCCTTCTTCACCCTTTCTATAATGTTGGGCTTCCAGCTGAGCTTACTGTCCAAGATATGCCCAAAAATCTCGCTCTATCAGCAAAAGCCAGCCTAATGCCGTTCACGGTAGGAGGGCTAACTCCCGGAATTTTATATTTCCTAGTAAATAGTACCAGCTCTGTCTTGGAAGGGTTGATCCCTAATCCACATTTGCTGGCCCATCTAGTAACGATCAGGAGTGCATTTTGCATAACATCCCTAATCGTATCCACATGTTTGCCTGAGATAACTATCGCTAAATCATCTGCATACGCTACAACTCCTGTCCCCTCCCTCTCCAGTTCCAACAGCAATCCATTCATCACTGCACTCCAAAGAAAGGGGGACATTACACCTCCCTGCGGGGTTCCTCTAGGTCCGGGGACCTCCAGTGGCAATACTTGCGCCAACATCTCCCTATATTTATTCCATTTAGTCCTTCTGGGATTCCCGAAGGGTTTCCGGGTAACAGGTTTAATGTCGAGGTTGTATGTTACATATCGGTGATCAGAGAATGAGTGCTCCTTCGCCACTCTCCATCCTCTGATCATATGAAAGATCGTTTCCGACGCAAAGGTCACATCTAAAACCTCCTGCCGATTTTTAACAATGAATGTTGGCTCTCGTCCAATATTGCAAACTACAAGGTTGGTATTTAATAAGTAATCAAAAAATAACTCACCCCTGAGTTATGTACGAGGCTAAATTAGGTTTCGGTTTAAAAGATATTCGCTGTGCCAAATGTGTCGTCTGTCATGAACATTTTCAAAATGAATACTTTATTTCTGATTTTAAAGTTCGTTTCTGGAGCAATGAATGTAGTTGGGGTTACTACAAAACTTGCTGTTTTAAGTTGTGTCTCGATCAAAATTAAACAAAAGAAAAAAAAATGGCGTACAGATACGGCCACCACACGACGAGTTTGTGCACAACGATTGTTTTATGTGGTTTTTCCAGAGTAAAATTGTCTGATAACTGTGATTAATCTTGCGTTGAATAAGAATACAGGTAGGGATTTTTTAAAACAAGCGATATTCATTTTATTCAGGTTAGCTCAGAGTTACATTTGTCCGAGAGATTCACCGATAGATTATCAATCGACGTTTGTTTTTTCCGGCCCTTTTCCACTGGATTTATCTTGCTTGAAATGAGGGGCGAATGGTAGAGATATAGGACAAGACAACAACAACGTCATGCAATGATTGGTTGGGTTAGTACAAATTTTGGTAAACTTTCTTTGGAAGTTGGCTAGGATTCAATGGACCATTCATTAATCCAAAATTTAAATGATTACATTTAACACGAATAGGAAATTGACACATCAGAACTCAAACAGAAGCATCAAAGCTAAAGCACAACATAGAAAAAAATAAAACGTTACAAAATCGAAATTCTCGGCCCCAGTGAAGTGAAAATTATAGTGAAATAAACATAATTGAAGGTAATCACCTGTATTTCGTCTGTGATAACCAAGGCGTTGTCAAGTTATAACAACAGCTAAAGCTAAAGAAGAAGGCACACTAAGTGGAATAGAAACCAGTTAATAGCAAAACAATCGTAGAATCTTATCAGATTCCATTCACTAATACGGGAAACAAAATTCAGTGGACATCTCCCAACAAAATCAGCTGATACGCAGCATCATTATGACCAAACAACATGCCTCACAGATAAGGGGGATGCATACACATAATATTATCAAGATAAAATTCTTAGAACACCGACCTGACTTTACCATCAATGAGTAATAAACAAACATTTTTATAGTGTGTAATGTGCGTAATAATTAATAATAACGACTCATCGACTTCTGCGTTACAAACCAAGCTTATTTATAGGAAGCAGTAAATTTCCATAGGGATCTACATATCACCATAATGGCAAGCAGAACAAAGAAACAAATATATCGCGTAATGAACAACAAGAAATTTCTCACGTCATTACAAGCTGTCAGGGCAAATGTGTGGTGCGGACATTCACAGAGACCACCAACTGGTAAGGTAACCTCACATTTCAGAATTAAGCCGGTTGTAAAACGCATGAAGACAACTCGGAAGAAATTTAACACTGACAGGATTATTAAAACATGCCAACACAAGAAACACATTCTGCGAAGCGCTCAAGCTCAGCCTCTAAACCAATGCCAGCAAACAGTCACCATAGCCAGCAAACAGCTATCAACACACTCTCGAGTACCAGGAATTCAGACGCAAATTCAGGATCAGTGATAAAACTTGGAAGAAAATTGAAGAACTCCTGCAACTCAAGTTGCAAATGTGTCAACAACAACAGGACCTGAAACATTCTCAAAAGAGCAGAAAAGGTTGCAGCAACCCGAAACATGCACGATGCATCTGGTCAAGTCTGGACATCACAGATGAAGCACGATCGAAAAGATGCAAGGAATATATCGGTACCTAAGATATAACCCAAGAGAATGTAAATCTTGGCAGGATATATATCTCCTCAACAAAACCATAAAGATAATCGCCAAGTTGCTGCACCTCATTTATACCAAGGGAAGAAATCAGCAAGGAAGATAGGTAAAGTGACATCAACAACAGCGAATATGTCGGTAGTTATAGGCCGGTCCTATTTAAAATCGATTGCGGTCAAATTTTTAAATGTGAAGAAAGAATAAATTTAATTTTGACATTATTCCATTTATAAAGAAATTATAGAATTTGACATTGTCAACGTTCCTTCTACATTATCGACGGCAGTTTTTTAATTTTCTAGATACATTGTCTTCACGTGTAGAATATTTATTATCTACCCGGTGTAGATAATACGGCAAAACACTGGCAATGTTATGCATTTCTCTATTGTCTATCCGGGCGGGCTATTGCGAGTTAAATGGGAAATTATCTGTTCGACCTTTATGTAATGTCGCTTTACTAATGAGTTTATAAGCAACTGCACCTAGATAAACTCGATTATGTAACATTTCGAGTTGTCAAATAGATTTTTGTGTCTGTCAACCTAACGTTTTGAATCGACAACGAGGGTTTTTGGCAATAAGAGATGTGAGAACTTTTTCATAAGTTAAATCTCAACGAAACAATTTTATGTGATCGACACATTTTCTATAGATTGGGGAAAGTCATAAAAAGTTTCAATTTAATGTGTGAGTTGACATTTAATTTAACATGACGTTATAAACAACAATTCAGCTTCAAACAATTTCCTTTCTGAAATTTCGCAGCAAGTAGAAACAAGTTAGTGAAGTTAGCCCAAAAAATCATCCCGAATTTTTTGGTATGTTTCTTGGCTAAAGTGTAGTCAACCCGAAAAAAGTGTAGTCGTTATAAAAATGTAGTGCTATCCCGAAACCCCGAACTTTTGTTACATAAAAATGCTACATAAAAATGTAGGATTATCCCGAAATTAAAATCTAATTTAATTTCAATTTACACATTTTTAATAAAATTTTTTTTGAAAACTGTCAAAAATTGTGGCAACCTCTTATTGTGGACTAACCGTGCAATTTTATAATTTTATAAAAAACATTCTTAAAATATTAAAAAGCTCGAGGCCTATTGGAATAAAACATACAAAAAAATTAAAATTAGAAAATTAAGCTAAACCGATAAGTGCATTGGCAGTTCATGACAATAAAATAAGCAAACCATAATGCCAGAGATAAATTGCACTAGCGGTATATACGACTATTTAGGTCTTGGCTGTGCTTATAAACCCTGCGAATTTCATTTGCATATCAGGTGGAAAAATGATGTAAATGTTGATGTGAATTTGTGTGGATAAAGACTTCTCGAGTGAGAATTTCTAGCAAACTTTAAAATTCTGCGGAACAAATACCAGAAATAAATTGAACTAGCGGTATATACGGCTATTTAGGCCTTGGCTATGCTAATAAACCCTGCGAATTTCATTTGCATATCAGGTGGAAAACTGATGTAAATGTTGATGTGAATTTGTGTGGATAAAGACTTCTCGATTGAGAATTTCTAGCAAACTTTAAAATTCTGCGGAACAAATACCAGAAATAAATTGAACTAGCGGTATATACGGCTATTTAGGCCTTGGCTATGCTAATAAACCCTGCGAATTTCATTTGCATATCAGGTGGAAAACTGATGTAAATGTTGATGTGAATTTGTGTGGATAAAGACTTCTCGATTGAGAATTTCTAGCAAACTTTAAAATTCTGCGGAACAAATACCAGAGATAAATTGAACTAGCGGTATATACGGCTATTTAGGTCTTGGCTGTGCTAATAAACCTCCAATAAAAATGTGTAAATTGAAATTAAATTAGATTTTAATTTCGGGATAATCCTACATTTTTATGTAACATGTTTTTATGGGTTTCGGGATAGCACTACACTTTTGTAACGACTACACTTTTTTTGGGTTGACTACACTTTAGCCAAGAAACATACCAAAAAATTCGGGATGGATTTTCGGGATAACTTCACTGACTTGTAGAAACGAGCTCCAGATAAACACTCCTTATAAATATGTGGCGCCAAATAAATGTATACTTTTCCTTTTCTTTGTTTGTGTGTCCACAGTTGAATTAAACAATGCAGTTTAGTCTTAAACACACTGATTGCACCAGTAAGTAGCAAGTTGCATTCAAATTTTGTTAAAAAGAAATCACTGCTCCGGATATAAATATCGGTCGCTAATAAAAACACGGCATAGATCACTTTACTTATAAAAACCCTTATTGAAGGTGTTCGAGGGTTTGCCTTAGTTACGTGTACCCTACTTCTGAAATTACTAAGTACAAAGAACCCGATAGATTTATTTATTTGTTTCCCTGAAATACTAAGACCTATCAGTAAACTATTTTACACCTCTTTCTTGTAAATTGCCCATATCAATCGATACAAAATAAATAAAATCCCACAACTCATAATTCACACCCACTTACAGAATACAACCATTCATCAATTTCACGGTCCGCCTGCACTTTTAAATATACATACATTACAACTCCTTAAACATCTCAGATAGCATATTTCTAATAAGAGTACATATATCACACTTACATACTCGTACATAAGTATATGGAATACAAAAACCATTTATCAAATCGTTAAAATACCTAATCCTGTTAACACAATAATCTCACAGTCACGTGTCTTTCATCTCATTAATTTATTTGAACCGCATTTCATTTGTCTCGTGTTTTCCTCTCTGTAATTTACGAACACACAAATTTCTAATCCGCAAACGAACTTTTTTTTTGTTTAGTTTTTCAAGAGGAATTCTACAAAACAGTCTGACAAATTATTAATTACAAGTCATTTAACGCGTTGGCAGTCAAATTGTTTCCATTACACAACCAAAGTATTTCAAGGGCGATTATCTTGTTAAAATTAAGACTTATAAATAATATCGTAAGATTTATGAAAATGCGAATTAAATGAAATTACGCATTTATAGGATTCACGGATGTCGCACACGCACGCACGTATCTAAAGTCACACGCAAACGAACTACCTTCGTACCATTTCCTTATAGTGAAAGTAACAAAAAAATTGTTGTGGCAGGGAAATTAATTTTACCCAAACTCCAGGATAAAGTCGTAACCAAATATGTAATAGAAAGTATAAGATAAGAGGGATATCGTCTCGAAAAAAGTCTCAAATTACAAAAATATATTCAAAATAACAAATAATGTGGTTTGGCGTGTCAAAATCACTTAACGATGAGTAAGATTCCTTCTATGTAGTCAAAAGGGATCGTTAATTTTATTTCATCGTTTACGATATTATCCTTTTCTATGGTTTTCAAATGTAAATTTTCTTTTTTGGTAAACACCCCCTTCTTGACCTAAATTTCAAGTAAAAGTAATTAAATTTTATTTTATTTGAAGACATTACATAATTTTTGGAGAGAGGAATATTTATGACTGCGGAATTTGATTCTTCCAATGAAATTTATTTGGAATAAAAATATTAAGACATAATACGGTCACTTGGAAAGTATTGATTCTAGGAAATCACGGGACTTCACGTTGAAAATCGATTTATATTTTGGTGAGGGAACAAAATTTACAATTTTTGACGCTGGCAATACTATCATCGATTGTGATAACAAACATGACAGATAACTATAAAAAAAATTAATTCCACATATAATTGAATATTAAAAATTATTTTATATTGAAATATTATGTTGGATTATTAAAATTTTATGTGTTATAATCTTAATTCTAGCAGATTTTTGTTATACATATTAATGTGTATCGTTAAATAACGCCATTAAAATCATTATCAGAAAGAGAACGAACCGCTTCGTTCTAAAAGGTATAAATATATCGGCCCAAATGGTAAACCTCGCCTTTAAAGCAATGAATATACAACTCAATCATTCACTCCCTCTCTCTCGCTCTCTCTCTAGCTTTCACATCTCATGAAGGGATTCTGACGATGCGTTTGAAGTTAGGCCTAACTTAATCGTAACCAACAAAAACAAACGAAAATTTTTATGTATCGGTTAATAGGTAAAACAAGAATGTCATTTAGGCGAAATATTGAATTTGTGAACTTTTGTAATTCCAATTACAATTTATAATAAATAATTAGAAGTTCAACATTTATTAGGATTTTTATGATATGTCTGGTAGGCGTCAACATTATTATTTTCAAATAGTTTGGTATATAGATAGTCCTAATCTAGACCTATTAGAAAAACATAATAACATTCTTGATAAACAAGTTAGGTCTCGAGATATTCGATTTCTTAAGAAAATCCTAAATAAAATCCTTAAATATTACCTAAAATGTCTATTGTTAATTCGCCTAAATGTGATTGTTTGCTATATTTACCAATCCATCAACACTTTTCTTATTTTTGTTAGTTTCTGTTTAATTTAGTACTAATTTCAAACGCGTATACAAGCGTGTGAAATTTGTGCTAAACTAGTCCTAAAACTAGTTCTTTCCTAGTTAGGCCTAACTTCACATGCATATTTTGACGTCTACATATAGTAGTTATGCAACTATCATCACTCGCTCTCTCCAGTTTCGATATTCTAGGACCTCGCTTACCTCGTACGCCGATCGAGTATTATTGGAATACTTTATCATACGTTTTGATACTAAATTTATCCTAACAGAAAAAAAATACAAAATTAGGATTAACTTAGGAAAGACTACACCCACCTATAAAGTGATGGGAACTTTATTCTAATTAATTTTTTTTTTAACAACTTTATTGATATGGCTACTACAATCTTAAACATGATTAATTCATTAGTAAGGTTGACATTAGTATGTACTTATGAGATAAGCATAAACTTGTGTGGGTCTGCTGGACCAGTGTCCAGTTCTCTTGGTTTATAATTTTCATACGGTTAGCTCATGTGGTTTGATTCGTTTGAGCCGCCTTACTTCGTTTGTACTGTCCAGTAGTTGTACGGCCTCAAGATTGGTGCGGGTAAGAAGTCTCTTCTCATGTTTTATGGCACGTTTGCGGATAACGTCGTCTATCAATTGTATTTCTAAATCATTGTGGATTTCCTTGTTAGTCACAAATCGGTAGGCGTTGGTGACCATTCGAAGAAATTTATTTTAGCTTCGTTGTATAATGTCTCTATTGGATTTATGTGTACAACCCCATAGCTGCGCACCATACATCCATATTGGTTTGAAGGTAGTCTGGTATACCAGTCTCTTGCAATACAGGTTCATTTTGGAATGATGTCCAATTACCCAGTACATTTGACGTTGTTTCAGTCGTATCTGTTCAGCTTTTTGTCTCACGTGATGTTTCCAGTGTATTGTTCCATAATAATCTAAATGTAGACCAAGGTATTTTGCCGATTCAGCCTGCGGCACTTGCACTCCATTGAGGTGTATATGAAGAGTGTTATTTTTATGTCGGAGCGTAAATGTCACATATGTTGATTTGATTTGATTTGATTCAGTGCGATTTTCCAGTAAATTGTCCATTTAGTAAAGTTGTCCATTGCTCGTTGAAGATTTTCCACTGCTCTTGGTTGAGATTCGTCTACTGACATAATTACAGTGTCGTCAGCGAACGTGCCGATGAATGTTTTATTCGTTGTAGGTATGTCCGCAGTATAAAGAAGGTAGAGGAGGGGACCCAATATGCTTCCCTGCGGAACTCCCGCAATCGCTGGATAAAAGTCAGAACATGTTTCTTCATGAATGACTCTGAATTGGCGATCAGAGAGGTATGATTCAGGCAGCTGGCAATAGTTTTGTGGTAGAATTTTGCTCATTTTGAATGTCAATCCCTCATGCCAAACCCTATCGAAGGCCTGGGATACATCCAGAAATACGGCGGGGCAATATTTCTTTTCTTCTAACGCTTGCTCTATTACCGCAGTTATTCGATGGACTTGATCTATGGTGGAGTGGTTATTCCTGAATCCAAATTGGAAATCAGGAACGTTTACCATTGGCTTTAGACGTTTTAGTAGCAGTTGCTCGAACAGCTTTGATAAGGTCGGAAGCAGTGAGATTGGTCTGTATGATGTTACTTCTTCATCTGGTTTACCTGGTTTCTTTAGCATAATTATTTGGGCCATTTTGAAGCAGTTGGGCACATACTTCAATCTCATACAGGCATTAAATAAGTATGTGATCAAGATAATTGCTTTACGTGGAAGTTCCGTGAATAGACCCGGTGATATTTCATCAATTCCTGGTGCTTTTTTATGATTAAGATTTTTGTCGATTTCTTTAGCAATTTCCATTGGCGTGACCCTTTTAAAGTCCTGATTTGGTTGATAAACAGGTGTTAAATCAATGTTGGATTGAATGCCATGGGGTTGGAACACTGCTGCTAGGTGTTGGGCAAAGAGTTCCGCTTTTTCATTGTCTTGTCGAACACAACTGCCTTGAGCATTCCTTAAAGGTGGTACTCGAACTACAGGTCGTTTAAATCTTTTGGTTGCTTTCCATAAGGAGTAGTCTTTATCCATTTCTGGTAGTTATCGAGGCAATTCTGTTTGAAATTTTTGATTAGTCTATTGACTTTGTTACTTATTCGATTAAAAGTTGTCTTGTCAGCGGGATTTCGGGTGAGGTGCCATATTCTCCTCGCCCTTCTTCTTGCCTTGATTTGTTCCCTGATTTCAGCCGGGTATTTGACTTCAATCTCCGCTTTGTCCTTTGATTCAGGAGTAGCTAGTCTGGCAGCCATTCGAGTGTATTCAATAAAATTGTTTGTTTGTTGTTCCAATTCTTCATTGCTTTTAATACCAACTTTTAATTCAACCAGCTCTTCCAATTTTTCTCTGAAGATGTCCCAATCCGTGAATCTATTAGTAAGGTTTTGCTTTTTCTGTTTCTTTATTACTGTAGCGCTTACTGACAACAGTACAGGAATGTGGTCAGATGTTAGGTCGTTAATACTTTCGACTCTAGTGTAACTTAGAGGAATACCTTTTATGATGAAGAAATCCAGTAGATCTGGTATTTTTCCTGCATCCGTTGGCCAATACGTTGGCCCCCCTGGGGACAGATATTCGCATTTGTTTTCATGAATGGCATTGAACAAGGTGTTACCTTTCCCAGGAGAAATAAGCCTGGAACCCCAAGCTGTATGTTTTATATTGTAGTCCCCTCCAATAATAAATCTTGGACCGAGCTTATTGAAGACGTTATTAAATTGTAACTTCGTTGGTGTATGCCGTGGAGGACAGTACGCTGCTGCAATATTTAGATCTGCGCCATTATATTGGATTGAGATAACAGTTGCTTGCAAATAGTTTTCACGAATATCCTCTGGTCGATTGTGTTTGATATTATTTTTGATTAGTACAGCTGAACCACCTCTAGCTCTTTCACTAGGATGGGTTGTCCAGTAGGAATTAAAACCCCTTATTCTGATAATGCTTTTGTTGGAGAAGTGCGTCTCAGAAATCAGCGCAATATCAATGTTGTTTGTATGGAGAAATATTTCCAGTTCGTGGGCTCGTTGGTTGAGCCCATTAGCGTTCCAAGCTACAATGCGTAGGAACGAGTTAACCATTTGTGAGTATGCTGACTTTTTTGCTTGGTGGATAGATATATGTTTCCAGTTTTGCCACCCTCTCTGCTAGATGACCAAGTGACTGTTTAATTTGGCTAAGCATTTTAATAATTTCAGTGTTATTTGACTCGTTGGCGATTTGCGCATATAGGATAATCCAACTGTGGATGGTGTGATTGTTGTTTGTGGTTTAGCAACTTTGGTTTGTAATCGCTGCACTGCGCTTGTTCTACTATTCTGTTGACTTTTAATTTTATTCTGATATACACGGCATCCTTTATAATTTGCAGTATGCCCTTGTTGTTGACAAAGAGCACAAGAAGTCGCGATATCTGGTGTTTTCTTGCATTTTGTCGTGTGGTGATTTTCCGCGCATTTAACGCATTTGGTTTGACGATAGCAAAAGCTCTTGGTATGTCCAAGTTGTTGACAATTCGTACATTGTGGAATTCCCCTTGTCTTGTTAGGTGGCTCAATTTTAACTATACAGTACGCAACTTTCTTGATATTGTATACTTCTTTATTGTTGTCTTTTTGTTTTAAGTCGATGTAAAACAATGGAAAGTGTTTCCTGACTTTTACACCATCAATTGTGACCATTTTGTATATGTTGGTAATACCTGCAACTTCATGTCCCATTTTTTCATCGTGACTAATAGAAGAAGGTAAGCCTCTGATAACCACTCTATAGGCCGTTTCACTCTTCAGCTGGTAGATGTGATATTGAATATTTTCTAGTTGGTTGCTAGATTCATTTTTTAATTCTTCCAGTAATTTTTTGACATTTTTGTAATCATTTTCATTTTGAAAGGTAATTCTAGTGTCAGTATTTGAAAGCGCCTTAAAATTAGTTGATTCACTAGTGGTTTTTATTATTTTCATTTTTGGGTTTTTCTGTTCAGTGTTACTGTTCACACTTTGTGTATTATTTTTTGGGGGAGTTTTCGTTTTCGTGCCCCTCGTTTCTTAGGATCTCTGTTATTAGCTCTGGAGAGTTCTTCTTCAAGTTCTTCCTCATCTGTGAAAAAATCCTCTATACTCAGAGTGTTCAGAGTCTCTCTGTTGAGAGACTGGAAATTGCTGCAGCAACCAGTTGGAATTATTTGAATGATGTTGACTTGTTGATGGCTGAATATGGTTGACAGGCAGGTTGTTAGCTCGTGCTGAATTCTCAGCTTTACTATTTTTAGCCTTTTCTTTTAGTGTAGAGTTTTCTCTCTTAAGTTCAGCAACTTCATTGCTCAGCTGCGCGATTAGTTTCTCCATTTTCTGAAACTTGGATAACAGATCCTCGCTGTTTATAATGTTTGCACTTTTCAGTAGAGACCGCGTCTTTTGCGTCTACTTACATATGGAGGTGGTGATCTCAACATTTTCATGCTCTTAGGAAAGTTGTTCCCCTTATTTTCCAAGGGTTGGTTCCCCAAGGAATCTATGGTACTAGAATCCGAAGAGTATATGGAGCGGCCCGGTTGATTTGATGCTTCTATAGACGCATCCGTCTCGTTTCCTAATATTATTAGGCTATTATTTTCATCATTATTTTTCATCATAAATTTTTATTTTATTCCCACGAGTAGCACGAGAAATTAACGGTCGCCTATGACAGAGCTCTGCGTTATAAGCAGGCTATGAGTTTAAACCGAATGACGCCAAATTCGGAGTTCACATAATAACGACTAAGCACCCTCTTAGCCACGCAGCCATCGGCGTATGTAGTACCACCTTAGCTTTGGTGTGCTATTTTTTGGTCCGCCCCGAGTATTTAATTTCCCCGGTACCTACCATATCTGTCAAGCATTCCCCTATCCGCCACCCGGGGAGGCGCCTGATAGGGGTAATAGCAAACCCCACACAGTATATTCTAATTAATTGATAAACCAACAAAACAATAAAATATTTGAGTGTGTGGAGTGGATTGCCATCATTTAGGTAAATAAGTTAGAAAAAGCCATTTAAAGTAAAATACGTACGTAAATCCGAAATTTCTGTTTCTTTTAGCGGAATAAAGTCGAATTTAGGCCCAATCTAGTTCTATTGCATTCTGCATTCCGTAATATTAAACAATAGAGATATAGAGGCAGATACTAATAGATGATAGAGGCAGATACCGGTCTAATATGCAATGTCAGCAAGAATCACGAAGTTGTAATAAATTCTACGTAACCTAATGATACTCGGAATGTATACCACCCCATAATTGTTGTAGCCGTACAGTTAGTACGTAATACTAAACTGGGATTGCAGGATTTTTGCATCGGTAGATGCAGAAGTAGATACAGGTCTAATCAATTTACCCACCAAATTTAATAAAATTCAAATGAATTCTACCTACCCGATAATGATGTTCGGAGTTTGAACTACTCCATAATTTATTAAGCCGTTCGCTTAGCGCGTAATACCAAATGGAATTCTACCTACCCTAATTGAGCTTAGAGCGTGTACCACCCCATAATTCTTTACGCCGTTTACGCTACTGTATGGTCACTACCCATGTAGTATGGACAATTTTCTTCCCGAATTGGTACAATATCTTCGATTTTAGTTGATTCAGTTGGTTTCTGCCATTTATTCCTTTTATGTAATGAAGTCGAGTACTCCATTTTCCATCGGTTCCTAAATTTTGTGTCATTTTCTGCATAAGTTGCCAGCGAGAGAAATGTGACATTTTGACTTCGGTTAATTGCGGTTATGGTATTTTATTAATTAATCTTCCAAATAATAAATGTCCGGGTGTCAGTGCATCCATATGATAATCCGATAGCACACATAATGGACGTGATGCCGAGTTCTTCAAACGTAAACACCGTATTGACCATTACAAGTTTAAGGTGGTATTTGAATAACTTGACGGCTGCTTCCCATAACCAGTCAAATGTAGGTGCCACACTAGGAATGAAATGCCAATTTACGGTTTCTGAACCGGGAACTGAACTGTTAGAATTAGTTTTTAAAAATTCATCGATCTGGCGTAGTCGTTATTTGTGCCAAGTTTGTACCGTAACCGGAATATATGTTACTATACACTCCGTGATGTGACACAAATTTCTTTAAGGCTGCTATGAAACTTGCCGTTATCAGATTTGAAATAACTTCGATAGGAACGGCTTTGGGTGCCAAGCTGACAGACGAATATTGCAAGATACACCTTTCATCTTTGGTTTGACCTTCCGTAAATCTGTCTCAATTGCAATGGTCCTGCATAGTCGACACCAGTCTTTAAAAAAGGAATTTCGTAACGGACGCGATCGATAGGTAGATTTCCCGTCAACTAAGAAATGGCTGAGTTCCGTCCCAGGTGACCACATTCCAGAACTTCTTCCAAAAATCATTTAAGAATCCTATTTACATCCAACACATCCAATCCCATCATAATCGGTTTAGAAATGGCTGAGTTCCGTCCCAGGTGGCCATATTCCAGAACTTCTTCCCAAAATCAATTATGAATCCCATTTCCATCCAGTATAAACAATTCCAACATATTCGGTTAAGAAATGCCTGACTTTCCCAGATTAAATTCGATCGAATCGACTAAATTAAAAAAATTCGGTTTTAACGGACATTCAGATTTAACGGACACCCCCAATTAGTCTGTTAAATCGACCGTTTACTGTATTCTTATTTTTTATGTGTAACAAACTGCGCATAAGAAAACTCTGTAAACAAATATATTCCGCTCGGGGACGTCGCTACCAGTAAAACAAGTATAAACTACTACCAACGAAGTCAAAATAAACTTTTCCCGTGCAAAGCTCGGGTTCGTCAATACACAATCAAACTCCGCTAACTATCAAGAGGTTTGGTTAACCACGCAACAAACGTTGCCAGAATATTCCGCCTAAACGTATACTATTTGTATATTCGCACACACGGTCAAAAAAATTATTTAAATTTATATTTAGCATTCTGCTGCTACTCTTAGTCTTTATATAAATTTTTTGAGAAAAACGCTCTGTTATTGTTTGAGATAAAAGCACGCCGAAAATGACGTGCGTATTCTCAAGACCATCAGGTTATTTAAAATTTAATTTTTTTTTTGAGGTTTTTTGGTATAATAAACTATTCGGGTTTAGTCACAAAAGTATTGCTGTAGATGCAAGTTCTAAATTTGACACAAAATGTTACGTACCAGTTTAACGGTTTTTACGATACTATTCGTATTTATGTCTTCCGTTGTGAAAGCAATCGATCGTGATGATGTGACAATCGAAAAATACAGCAACAATCAATCGCTGAACAATGGTTTTATATACAAGTGAGTTTAGTTTAATTTAACCCAAAAATGCGAATTTTGAATTTTATATTATCGTACACTTCTTGTTCTAATCAAGTGATGGCCGAAAGGAACACAAACACAATTTTCAGATTGACGCCCACCACCATCAATTTCTGTATGTGCCTCGATCGTATCGACCCAGCGAAAAAATTAGTGAACGTTTACCCGTGACTTGCACTTTCCAGTATCAAAATGGTGAATATTCATTCAAGTAAGTTTTGCACAAATGCAAATTTAATTTATTGATAAGCTAATCGTTTAAAAATCTCTGTGTACAGCGCAACCGATGGTGATGCAATCGGGAAAATATTTTTACGGAACGATCAGAATCAAAGAATGCTTTATATGTATCAGTATAATTTCGTATATCGTTACGCTTTTAATATTGATTACATGGTTGATGGCAAAGGTGACTGTACCGTCACGAACGTTGTAACAGCACAAGCATATAAGAATTCCGAGCAATCGGCATTTGGATGAAAGCTTGAATATTGTGATTGTGATAATAAAATAAATAAAAATGGATAAAATTACCTAATCTTGATTTCGTGTTGCGTAGCCATAGAAATAATTTTAGAAACGTGCGAAAAATCTAATTTGAAGCAAGTTAATGAACATTATGATAATCAATAAATAAGATGAAATAGCACGTGCATTACGAAGGCCATCCAGTTTTTTGTATATGATGAATAGAGATTTAGAAGGTGTTACACGCATCTTTGGATTTGCGATGAGTACGGCAAGCATTTTTGTAAACAGCTCGAACAATTTTAATTGAAAAGTGATTTATTTTATCGTTTTATCGTTTAATTAGCTACGTACAAAAGCAAGTTAAAAGAGACTATAAATCTTTTTAAACCTGAATTCCAAGTGCAAATTTATTTCCATATACGTGCTGACTAAGATAATTCTGCTATCGCCAAATTTAAAATGTCATAATTAATCCGCTGCACCTTCAAAGAACTCATAAATTAGCATAACTTTGCTTTATGTAAAATAAACATAGAATCTAATCCATTTATAAAGTTAAAATTTTTAATTAATATTCAAGGTTGGTAATAACTTCTTTGATTATAGCCTCTAAGTCTGTGAAATTAAATGAAGCAAAACAAAAAACGAAAACGCATTACCATTGACATTTAACTGCTGAAACTTGAACGATAGATAGGTTTGGTTGGGTTAGGTTTCAGTGGTTGCTATCGCATACTTGAGCTAATTATGGCCCATTGTGGTACCACAGGATCCGACATCATTAAACTCCCTTTAAAACCATTTAGTGCTATTAATATAGCATACAAGATCTCGCACATTACAGCTCTCGAAATAAGAGAGGCTCTCCATAGTTTATTTTCCCAAGTGATCATGCCTTCTGTCAACAAGCGCAGGGCATGAGTATAGGAAATGAACAAGAGTCTCCTCCTCTTCCTCGTCCTTGTGGCTTTTGCAGAACTCATTTGCTGGGTCTAGATCCCAGCCTTCTCTCATGATCTCCAAAGAAGCAGTGTCCCGCAAGTACCCTTACAATTCTACCTAAATCACGCTTCCTTAGTTCAGGCTATACTTGTTTCGCTACCCTACCAGTCGGACCGGCAAGCCACCTAGCATTTGCCAAGGCAACTGCTTTCCTATGGCTTACTACTTTCAGCACAGACATAGGCCTTCCCACCCATTCTCTCAATGGTTCTAGTTGGAGAGTCGTACCGTACCTTGCTAATTCGTCTGTTTGCAATTTAACTGGATATTGAAGAGTTCACTTATCTCGTTATGAGATGTGTGACAATCTAACGCCATCCTTGACGCCATGGAAACTGAATCCAGTGAAAGAATGGTCAACTAGTTTATCACCTCTTCAATCTCTATAACTTCAGCCTGGTACACACTGCAGCAATCAGGGAGACGAAAGAATAGACCCGCATTTGATTCCCCATAAAAGACACCAGCTCCCACTTTACCATCGAGCTTGGAGCCGTTGGTGCAGAATTTAACTATGTCGGTCTCCACAAAGAGACCACTCTTCCAATCCTCCTTAGAGGGGAGAATCACCTTAGAAAGCTTGCAAAAGCCCAACAGGGGTGTTATATAATCCAAATTCACCAGGTCATGCCTCACAGAATTGACTATAGTTGAGTGCCCTTGTTGCAGGCACTTCCACCCCGAAACTCCTGATAGCCGGGCAGCCGTATTGATCGCCATTTGCTTACCAATAATATCCATCGGGAGAAGATACAGCATAAACTCTAAGGTACTAGTGGGTTTCGTTTCCAGCGCCCCACTAATGAAAAAAACAGGCTGCCTTCTTCACCTTCCCCATCATGTTCCTGTATAATAGTTTCTTCAGAGCTGGTCACCATACACTCACACCATACATCAGTACAGGCCTTACTACTGCCGTGTAAAGCCAGTGCACCAGCTCCGGTTTCAGGTGCAAGAGTAGAGTGCCACAGTGGCTTTCTTCACTCTTTTTATTGTATTTGGTTGCCAACTGAGCTTACTGTCCGGAAGAATCCCTAGAAATCTCGCCTTTATCAGTAAAGGTCAGCATAGTACCACTCAAACTTGGTCGAACCACTTCCGGAATTTTATATCTCCTAGTGAAAAGAACCAGCTCTGTTTTAGATGGGTTACCTCAACCAAACCACATTTGCTGGCCCAACCCGCAGTGATTGATAGCGCACATCCCTAATTGTACCAAGGTGCTTTCCCGAGACAACTCATGCTACGTCATCGGCATAAGCAACGACACCTATTCCTTCCTCCTCAACTTCCAATAGTAATCCGTTGATTACTACATTCCAAAGAAGTGGAGAGAGGACAACTCCCTAAGGTGCTCCCCGAATAACCCGTCTTCTCATAGAGATCACTCCCATCTCCACAATAACCCTTCTGCTTCCCAGCAAGTGATTAATTAGTCTGATTACTGGGTATTCAATCTCGAGTGGTAGCAACCTTCCATAATTGTCTCCACCTTTACGTTGTTGAAAAGCGCCCTAGATATCAAAAAACGCCACAGCAAGAGTTCTTGAAAATCTGGTGACTTCTCAATTTCTCCATATTGTGACTGTGCCAAGTTTCTGGGTACAATTCTCGAACGAATATAGATATTCAGCAACCTTTCCATGATTGTCATCAGAAAGGATGACAGAGATATTGGTCTTAAGTCCTTAGGGTTGCTGTGCAAGCTTCTACCTGCTTTCGGAATGAAGATCACCCTAGCCACCCATTTCTTCGAGATATACCACAGCTTTATGCACGCTTTGAAGATAACTTCCAGTCATGGAAGCAAGACTTCCGAGTTCTTCTGAATTTCTGCTGGTACAATCCCATCCGGATCAGCTGACTTAAAGCGCTTAAAACTTTTAATAGCCCATTTTATCTTCCGTGTATTCAGAATGTCCTCTGTACACAAAAGTTGAGCCCTGCAGTCATCCATAGACAGGCAGTCATCCACCTCCGCAAACGACACATCCCCATTTCCCGGGAAGTGAGTTTCCATCAGAAGATTAAGAGTCTCTTTACTAGAAACCGTTCATTCGCCATCCAGTTTAATCAGATAGCCTAGAACAGCTAGACTGGTAGAGAGAATCTTTATTAAGCGCAAGGTTTCCGAGACCACTTCCATTCTATCACAGAAGAGCCTCCACGAATTTTTTTGCACCTTCCTTGTCTCTCTTTTATTTTCTCTGAGGCATTCTTTATAGAAGTCCCAGCCTTGGCTTTCTCTCGATCTTTTCGCTCTATTGAAAGCAGACCCACAGACTTTTTGGCACTCCAAGTGCCGAGGTTCACCAAACAGGTTTCCGCTTTCCCCTCAGCATTGTTAATGGGCAGGCTTCTCTCATATAGGTATTAAAAGCCCTAGTAAGAGTATCCACTATTGAATCCAGATCACTTGCCGTGTCGAGGAGTTCTGCAACTCTAGATGGAATACTACCTACCCTCCAATATACATCTATATACATGCCATACTGTCCTCCTGGGATTTCTGAAAACGTATTGATTTGTAATTTGGAGATTACGCTTAAACGTTCTTCCTTTCTGCATCTGAAAAATCGATAGGCCGAACTGAAATATTCCGAAAGAACAATTCGAAATTACTTCGGTACTTTAAGACCATTTTAAACTATTCACTTTCAATTATAAGTTGTTAAAATGTTTCAACTTTAAAACTTATCCAAAATCTGAATGTCAGAGAATTCAAAAGTAGAGAAGAGTACAATGCGAGAAACGAAGCGTCCCAAGATGGACCAAACACGCCAAAAATCTTCGCTACAAAGTGTTCACTGTGGAATCACACTTTGAATAATAAAAATAATGCCGAAACATATAAATATTACTCGGCTTTTGATGACAGAGATTTTAGAGATGAGTACGGCAAGGAAAAAATTTTTTTTACTCTCCAAACAGCCAAAGTATTGAACGGTTGCGCTTGACTTTTGAAACTATAAATTCCGAAACTTCTATCGCTCGCACGAAATGATCTAATAAATGTGTACAAGTAATAATTATGTTTGGATTACCTGCAGCAGTTCTTGCACGAAAACTCAATGAAACATTTTGTTCTGCGGAAAACAGAATTTAATTTGATTTTCAATTTTTGATTACAGTGCCTATCGCGTGATTCTTCAAATGAGGGTTGATAGCTGCCTTAAATTTGTGCATTTTATAGTTCAATGGAAATTCGAAACCATTTAGCGAATTCCACTTTTTTGGATGTTCGATAAATAAATTTTCGTTTGGCTGGTTCAGTTCGAGGTTTTGGCAGCTTTGGTATAAACCTAAGTGCATTTACCGTTCCCCATATTACCCTTCCTGACGTAACGAGTGGTGGTATTTTATTCTTTAATAATATAGAACATTCATCATGCGTTAATCTAAAGAATATGCAGAGGTCGGCAACATCTCTTCGGTGTTGTAGGCTGTCTAGACCTTTTGTCTAGGGTTGTGTATTATTCGACTCGCCGCTGAATCCTAACCATTAACTGGAGAGCAATATCATATGTTCCACCCCAAATTTGTCTAATCAAAGTCTTATGTATCTGGAGAAGCTGATACGATTTAAAGAACTTTCTGCTTCTATTGAGGAACCTAAGTTTTCGTGAAGCTGACTTGGCCAAGGTATAATGTAATCAACAGTTGTGCTGTGCACACATGATTCATTATGCCGTAATTAATGTTCTTTATGATAAATCGAATGCCACTGGATTGGAGCATTTAAATAAAGTAAATATTAGTGTAGAAGAACCAGGGAGTGACTACGAGGAATCAGATGATGAGGAATACATTGACGACGGTGCGTTGGTTTGATTGAACAAATTGATAATGCGGTCTTGCCTTTTATACTTGAGAATTTCGGATCTAACGAACTCTCACAAAAATTGAAGCAAAATTTAGAAGAGCGCATAAGCACAAATATATGTGGAACTCTTCAGTATTTACACAATAGTGGAAAAAGTGAAATTCGCGAAGCTTTCACATTATTGAAAGCTTTGCACAAAGATTGTTATTGCACACAAATATGGAAACGTTACGATCTGAAAGAAGTGAGTTTGGAAGAACCAGCTAATCATAATGCCAAAATTCAATTGAATTTATCGTCTAATATACCATCCAGCTCAACTCAGCAAGCAACAAGTCGAAGCTTAATTTCAAAAATATAATCCGAAATGAAATTCTTTGAAGGGAACGTAGTGCAGAGAAAAATTTTAGAATCCGTATAATCGAGCGTTCTCAATCGCTACGAAATTTTAGGATTTTTGAATTTTTATTTTATTTTAAATTATCTATTTTCTTTACAATAAACAACCATGGAATTATTATCTTAAATAAGTTCTTTTTTATTATTAGTATTGGCCTAAAAAAATTTAAAAATATTTTGAAATTCGAACGGTAGACGACAAATTTCCAATTCCTCATATCGAAAAAATATTGGACAGATTAGGAAAGTCGGTATATTTTTCAACGTTGGGTTTAAAATCTGGCTTCCACCAGATTCCAATGCACGAAAACTCTAAGGAAAACCCCGCATTTTCAACCGGCAAGGGTCATTTTGATTCCTCAGAATGCCTTTCGGCTTAAAAAACAATGAATGGCAATGAATGGCGTACTGCAGGATTTTATCGGAAACATTTGTCACGCCTACCTGGATGACATCGTTATTGAAAAGACTATCACCTTTTAACATTAAAATCCAATTAACAAATATGAATCTCCATCTTAGACAAGACGGTATTCAACCTAATGCGGATAAAATCTTAAAAATATTAGACTGGCCATTACCAAAAATCCCGAAAGAAATAAGGAAATTAAACAATTTCTAGGACTTTCGCGAAACCCATGTCAAAATATCTAAAGAAGGATAGAAATCTCAAAATAGAAGATGCTGGCACCTTCTAGCAGCATTTGAGGCTCTTAAAATAATTATTTTAGGCTACGGACCAAATCCTAACTTACCCCGACTTCACAAAACAATTTATTCTGACAACAGATGCATCAGATGCATCAGGCCATAATATGGACTGTTAAGACGTATCAACCATACCTATACGGTAACAAATTCACGTTGGTAACCGACCACCGCCTCTAATCTTTATTAAATCTTCGGAGGCAAACTTGAAAATTTTACGATAGAAGCTCGAACTAAAAAATGACGATTGCTACTTAGTCTATCAATAAGGCGAAACAAACGTTGTGGCGGATGCACTTCATGCTTCACGGAACAGATAACACTTCACGTGAATCTAGAAGAAGGTCAGAAAACCACTCCTCTAACGATAAAATTGTCGAAACAGTTCATTCGGAGGACACACCTGACGATTATTTAATAAACTTTTCAGGCCGTCCTATAAACAATAACAGGAACCAACTAATTTTGACAGTCTCAAATCTGGATATGATAATCTTGAAAGATATATTTCCAAACTTTAAAAGAATTATAAGTCATTATATGTTCAAAGGAAACATTGTAAAAGGTGGAATCACGAATTTCATAGAAAATTCCACAGCGATAAACTAACCGCAATCCTGACACCAGAAAGTTTGTATCAAAAAATCCAGGAATCATTTCGGGAGAACTTCGCTCAAAACGGCCACTTCGTTTTCGGTAGGAAAATGGTCGAAAATATAACTAACGAAGAGCGTCAAGACGCGATTGATACCAAAGAACACGAGAGGGCTCATAGAGTCACACGAGAATTGTAAATTGTATCAACACATGCGGAATTTGCAACATGTAAAAATACGGTCAAAAGTCATACAGTATAAGATATCCCCTAATCAAGCACTGAAAGGCCACTAGAAAGAGTGCACGTTGATACATTTAAAATTAACAAAATCAACTTTTTGTATGTACTAGACTCCTTCTCTAAACATCTACAGATGAGAGACAACAAATCTTCCAGGCACAACAAGTGATTTCACAAAATATTTCACCCTATTGGGGATTCCAATGCCGTTTTCTCAGATCACGAAATAACGTTCCAATCATTATACTTTGAAGAGTACTTGAGCAAACTTAATCTTAAACTAGAAAACGTATCATTATCAGAGTTAAACGGCCTAGTCAAGAAAGCCCATACACAAACTTCCAGACTCAAGTACTTCAACGATAATAGAATTATTGGAGGCATTGTACAATAATTCTGTACACTGGCTTTTACTATGTTTTATATATATCGAGGCCCAATCTTAGTATAATATTTTGTGTTTCCGAATTCTTGAAGACACGGTTGAGTTGGACGACCTGTTCAATTTCGTTGAATTTTATTTTCATTCATTTTCTGTTATTGACTTTGAGACAAACTGGATTCATTACTCTTCCTGTTCTTATCCCCCTGTGTAGTCACCATAGGAAAGGAGTAACGAACCCAGTAAATGTATCGTCCATCCGGGGACGACCGTAAAAGCTACAGGGTCCGCAGGGTCTTACGTAGGTTTGCTTGCGTGGCATCATTTGATGGACAAGTTAGGGAAGCCTCTTCACTAGACATTGTACACTCAATTATTATTATGTTATTTAGTTATTTTCAAATTTTGTTCAATTAGTTTTCGTTTAATTTTTCGAATTTATGTGGTTTATGTCTGCAAACGCTACGCCTACGCCCCTGAGCTTTAGTCGGCTCGTTAACCGCGTAGACATCTGATGCCGCGTCTGTTAAGGGACCCTTACTCTTCAGACAATCCGTTACAAAGTATTCAATTTTAATTAAGTTTACGCCTTATACAGGTATAATAACACCAATACATGGACAATTAAAAATTCGGAAGCGATTCGTAAACAATTACAATACGTTTGAATAACTTGTTTAAAGTTTTGTTTATGCGCTGAAAAAGAGTCACCGACACATAAAGTGAGGTTATAAGTGTTTCTTTAAATTTTAAATGTATAGAATTGGCAACTGGAAAACAGTAAGTTATTGAAATTAGTGAACGCACTCTTGGGTGTAATTTACTTAAACTTGTGACAGGTCAATGCTGCTGTTTGGATTTAGACTCGGCCGGTGCACTCAATCGTAAGAGTCTTGTTGTATTTTTGACACCGATCAAGAAACCCGTTCAAATAATTTTTTTGTAAGAAATTTTGTAGTTTTGTAGTAGAACTGGATTATTTTAGAATCATGATGAGGTATAAATTATTGGTATTCCGCATTGGTATCTCCTGGAGTTTCCTTAGAGGCTCTGGCTTTTTATACTATTCCATGAAGTCCTTATAAAGCTCGTGGAATTACGAATATTACTGGGATCGTATCCGCGTAACGGCCGCTTGTCTTGATGAAACCCAATTTAATCATTTATCCTTAAATGGCAGTTTCACCACGAATTTTCCAACATGATTGCGAGTTGTGATGACAAAACAATCTTCTCATCGCTTTTCATCACGGGTTAGCTTTGAACTTGCAGGTAGTTCTTCGGTTTTCCAAAATCCATGATGAAGGAATTCCAAGCATACAAACATTGACCGGCCAGTACTCAAACAAACACTCAACCAGTGTCTTCTGCGATTAGACCATTTTTGGTTTTAATTCTATTTCCGAAGGTGACGCTAAAATAAATTTCGGTACCGGAAAAGTCGAATTTCGGTATCCAAGTTCTTGAGAAGACAAACCCAAGGGAGTTCGCAGCACTCTGCAATCATCATGTATATCGTTCATGTTTACCATCGCTATTGGAATAACAATATACGTTCGACTAACGCGACAGTAGATGTAAAAGCTTCCGGTCGTTTTTCTGCAGCATCGTTAGACCGATGCTACCGTAACAAATGTCTTGACTTTTTGGGGTACGTATACGTAGTCGTCTTCTTTATCAATGGTTTTAGCGCCTCTAGGACATCCTTACTATTTTCCAAAAACTTGAACAACTCATTTAGTTTTCGAAAATCCTTGGATCCAACGCTTTCAAATCCTTTATTACTTCATCGTAAGTGCCCCAAAGTATACGAATGGCCGCTGCACTAGTAGTAACCATATTGCCTTGCTAAATGAAAATTTTAATAAATGCATTAACCGTATGACGCTTCCAATATCACTGAGCGAAGTTTTGCAATGCCTTCTTATAATTGGCCTCGATAACGTTGAGGTGCCTTAGAAGAGTTTCAGCTTCACTCTGCAGATAACTCTTCAGATACTGACACTTTTGAGGAAAAGTCAATTAAACTTTGATAGGCACCGTCGTCATGAATAAATCATAAAATGACTGCCACTTCACTTCATAACAGCCTTGGATCTTAGTCACCTTGATCGTATTGAGAAGAGTTTCGTTAATTCATGAAGTATTTCTCCTCATCGACTTGCAATTATGAGGGTACGTGCGTCACAGTGGAATATTTGTCATTGGAGATCTTTAAATTTTTCAAACGCATCGTTAACTTAATACCACATAACATCAATATCACAAACGAGCGTAAATATTCTCGTAATGCGCTTCCTTTAATATTTGCCCCGAAACGCTTTAACGCCGCTAATTCATTCTGCGCCATTTTGTCCGTTATGAATTACTGCGCTACTTTAAAATCATAATCACTGTAATTCGCACCAGATCAATTTCACTATTTGATGCTTAATTGTTCACACCGAAAGGTTCGACAAAAGGTTGCGGAAATATCAAAATAGGCCAAACAGTCAATAACACTGGAGCAAAATGTTTGTATGGCGCGTGACAATCGTACAAGACGGACTACACATTCTGGCCGGAGGCTGTCAATTTGCCAGTACTTGCACTGAACTGCAGGGAAACTAGCACAGTACCTGAGAAATCACCGTAGGAACTATGAAACGGTAAAAAGACCAAAATCGATTATTTGCGGATTTTCGGAGCAGACTTGTTTAGGAAAAACGACAAAAACTAGATCTTAAGGCAGTCAAGTGTCAAACAATATGCGGATTCTATGACGTATTATGCATGGGCAGAACACGTTGCTAGAAATAAACTTGGTCAATCCACCAAATGATTAAAATATGATTAATAATCGTTGGGTCTACAAACTAAAGCAAAATCTAGGTGGAAGCATTGATCGATGAAGCACGATTGGCAGTACGGGGACGTTCTAAATGGCGCTGGCGGCATAAAAATGAAGGAGATTACTGCTAAAGAGGAGAGCAGGGAATTCGAGTTCAAAGTATTCGAGAACAAATGTTTCTTGGGGCTTGAAATTCAACAACGATCGAACATCGGACATTGTACGGAACCTTGGTAATTTTGAAGCGGATGGAGAAATCAATTTTTCGTATCGTGAGGTGAGCGGTTGTTTAGTGTCTTTGGCCGTGGCAACGCGACTAGACATCAGTTCTGTTGGCGGTATAAGTTGGGGCTCAGAACGTTTTCTGGGCATTTTCAAAACGTAACTTGTAAGTAAAACTGGGATTTTTGAAATTAGTGAACGTGTAACTTACTTAAACTTCTGACAGGTTGGACACATTGTGTTTATAACAGTGTACACCGTAGTTTTAGACTCAGCTGAAACACGTTGAAATAAATTTCGTTCTAAGAAAAACAAAATTTGTTTTATACACACCAGACAGGTTAATTCAACAAATATTATTCTGTCCGCGATAACGTGGGTACTTAAACCACAATTAATAATTGTAAACTTTCGTTATTGAAACGAGCTTAGTAATTGAAATTTTATTCAGAAAAATTGATATAATTAATTGGATGAGCACAAATTCAACAGCGCTGCATGATTCGACTGATTACACAATGGAAAAGGATTTGAAGTAGCGCACAAAACCTACCTCGCAAAATCTAAACGTTCCTCATCCATCAAATCCTCATATCCATCATATACCAATTTCATACTCATCAAAAATCATTAATTTTCGTTTTGATTGTCGGCAATCAAAATCTACACAACAAAAAAAAATCGAGAGAAAAAAATAAAAATTTTCCAAGTACTCCAACAACAAAACTACATAAAATTTTCTTTAACTCATCTTCTTCTTAGTGTTCATACTTTTTTAATATTTTTCATTCTTAAGTTATTTATAGCGATAAAAATACTTAAAAAATATTTTACTTCTTAAACAACAAAAAAAAATTAATTTTTTAATATAAAATTACATTAATTTTCACGGTTTTTCATTTGTTTGTATATAAATTAAAGCAAATTAAATTTTAATTAAAAAGTTTTTAAGGGGGCGGGCGCACGGCGGCACGGGGTGAAAAGCTTATCAATTATTTTACACATTACACAATTAATTCATTGTACGAGACTATAAAAAAACACTTTGGTATATATGTATTGTATGTAGCATATGTATATGTATAGCTTTGGAGCGGCGTGGCGAGCACTGCAGGAAAATTATCATAATGCGGTCGTTGATTTTCGAGTCGCCATCCTAAATGGACACACAATAAATGTGTATTGATGGAAATCGCCGCGGGGACTCTAAATTTCCGATTTATGTGATTTTGCTATACGCAGTAACCAAGGCGTCATTGAACTTCTTGAGTATTTTCGTAATGCTGCTATACTGCTGCACCGAACCATTAAATATTATAAAATAAATTAAAAAGAATTGTTAAATTTAACGCTATTGTCCATGCAGAATTGAATTATAGCATGAACTATTCGTCTCCCTAAAATTACAATCGTTCAGTATCGTTGATTGATGGTGTGACGAATGATGATTATGATTGTGATGATGATGGTGGTGATGTGCGTGATTATGAAGTGGGTGATGAGGATGATGGCTGCCACTAGTGTGATGTCCCAGCCATTGATTATCCAAATTTAGTCCAGCTAATTGTGTATTTGGTGATAGGGCTGTTGGGTTAGAGTCCATGCCAGTTGGTGAACCCGTCGTTAAAATCGATGATGATGAAGTGGTTGAGGTTGGTGATGGTAATGTTGTGGATGACGTATTTTTACTTCGCTCACTCGGATTTATTTTCGCTTGATCAGGTGGTTGTTGAAAATGGAACGGCCATGTCTGAAATGATACAAATAAATTTAATATTAAATTATGTTCAAGATTATCACATCAAGTTTGCTATTTATGTGTAAACAAGATGTAAAAAATGTATTGTGAAAGTTATAATTTTGTAAAAATTGTTATACTCCGAAGCCGCCATGGTTTCCAATTTAATCTATTAATTGAACCATGGGGGAATCCATTTAGTAACAAGAAAATATACTCGTAAGATATAATCCAGTTGCCTACTAATTAGCGTCGATTATTTTAGGAAACCCCCAATCTATCTCTTTAACACCTTCCATAACGATAGCCTATCAAACTGAAAGCTAACCGAGCAACGAATATAAGACAAAAACATGTCAGTGAAAAGAGAAGGAATTTCGTTCAGATTATACTTTACCTCTCTATAATTGCTCTTATAGACCCTGATTTAATAGTCGGATTTAATTTTTGATTCGACCAACCGAAAGGTAAAAAGAATATCGCTTTTAGGAGTGGTAGTCTAGTGAAAGAAGTTATTCTTTCTGTGACTTGTAGCTAATAGGTCAAACAGAATCGTTGCTTGGAGTACTTCTACATTAAGCTTTAGCGGTTAGAATATTGCAAACTAATATTCTAATCGTACATATCGCAAACTCTTCGCTAACTCATCATTCATCACTCTGTACGTGCAAACAGCGCAAGACGAAAGCAAGCAACACGACGAATACGAAACAAAGAAGGACGACATTTATTAAATTAAAACAAGTCGTTGCCGCGCAAACGATGCACACAAGCCAAGTTAAAATTTAGTTTAATAAAACATTAGCACATGGTAGCTGTAGTTACTTTCGGAAGTTGGAGTACAAAGAAACTCACGAGGGCGTAAGATGCATTGAGGGGCGTAAATATTAAAGAGTGAAAATATGTCAGAGCAATCAACTTTACCACAAATAATATCACGTGCAAAGGTAGCATTGGCACATGTACGCCTAGAAGTCAGTGACTGAAGGCCTAGCAAACGACAACGGTCAAGGTAAGGTGAGAGACTATAAACGTGGCGCTGTAAACAAGGTAATTTTTTGAGAACAAATAAGAGAAACTGCTTTTGTATACTCTCAATTCTCTTAGAGTGACAGTCATAGAACGGGGACCATATGACACTTGCGTATTCAAGTTGAGAACGAACGAAGTCGTGAAAATCATCGTGAAAGTGTGCGAGTTAAACGTTAAATCAGATCTAAAAGTAACCACCAAATCGTAAAAAGTAGGCAAAGACTATAGGAGACTTGGATCTACATTATGTGATTACTTGGCCTTTATCCACATTCAACAACATATAATTTGTAACACATCAATCGCAAAACATGTTCAAGTCCCGTTGGAATAGAACACGGTCCAATTCTCATGAAATGTTACCAAATATTTTCATGTCGTCTGTAAATAAAATACTATCAGCGAATGTGAAACAGTCCACAACGCCGTTGGTGTCAGGCACACAAGACGAAGGAATGAAATACTCTGAGTACGTAATATCAATCTTGAAACATTTTGTTTTAAATAAATGAAAGTATTAACTGTCCAATAGATTTAATGTCCTGTGAAGGCCACAGGATGGATGACCATTCACGCACACACCACCCATTCACACAATTACAGTATACCACCTTCACATTGCAAGATCCATGTCAATCTGTACACTGACATGGACGGTGGGTTGGCGCTGAATTGTGCACTCCAACAAAGGGTCTAAGTTGTGTTTATTAAAATCACCGATCGTAATCGATGACGAAAATTTGCTTTGCATCCAGCTCCTGGTGGGATTCGAACCCAGTACCTCCCGATTTAAGCGCCGAAGCTTTAAACACTTGTCCGGTAAATTTACGATTTGATAAGTAGGATATTAGCCAACCTAAAGGAATAAGATCGCAATTAAGATCGCTAAGCTTTTCCAACAATAACCAGTTATTGAGTTTATCGACAGCTTTAGCGAAATCGGTATAAACCACATACTGCCAAATTAGTGACCGTTGAGCGGCACGGAAAGAATCCATGCTGAGATCTGCTAATACATTGCTTAGAATAGAAGAAGATTATAAGTTGTTGACCATTGACTCGAAGGGTTTTGGAATGAAGGACAGAATAGCAATGCCACGATAGTTAGTCACGTCACTGCGGAATCCATTTTTATAGATTGGAATACATTTGATATTTTCCAAACATCACGGAAAACGCCTTGTCTGAGACTCATGTTAAACAACGCAACGCTTCAACAAAGACGCTGGTAAAAAATCAGGCTCCTGGCTCTTGGACGCGTCCATATTCATCAATGCCTGCAAAAACCATTTTTTGTTTATTAGAGATAGGTATCATTGGAGTTTGTGAGATATCCTTAACAAAAACGCTGCTGAAGTAATCGGCACAGAAATAGGAGATTTTTAATTGATTATAGGATTTTTCACCACAGAATTCCATAAAAGGCGGTAAGTCGTTATTATGGTTCTTCAGTGTCACAAACCTCCAAAAGTTCTTCGGGTTACAGCGTGAATCGTCCTCTACATCAATCATGTAATTATTGCACAGGAATCGGTTAAGACAGGAGAACTGCGCTGAAACTGAAATTGAATAAAATCGAAAGCTAGACCAATACGCCTATATCTCCTGTGAAATATATTACGCAGGACCTCCAGTTTCTTGAGTTCTTGAGTGAACCATGGGCAATGACGGGCGTGAGGGTTTTTATTACTTTTTTAGGGACAAACTTTCGTGCAGCAATATTTAACAACTCATTGAAGGTGTATACTGCCCTATTGAAATCCATGTTTGATAGAACAACTGTCCAATCAATTTCAGCTAGGAAATTATTTACAGAACCGTCGTCGGCATTCACATAATCAAATACAGAGCAATTCTTAATGAAATTTATGTTATTTAAAAATCTGCTGGAAACCTGTATTGAAACTAGAGTGTGATAAATACTCGAAGATGCGGCAACGTAATCGCAGGGCTCAAGTTTGTAAGATCGATTATTGTTGGTGTAAAAAATTAAGTTCAGATAAATTCCGCAACTGTTTGGTATATTGTTAATCTGAGAAGATAGGCCCTTCTGAGAAGATCGTTAGTATTAGCTGAAATGAAGACATTGTCCTCCATCATCCAGACTAAATTACTAGAAACACTGTCAAGAAAATTGTGACAAAAAGCCATAGTCGGTTTAAGTGGAAAGTAAACTGTGCTCATTATTAAATGAAATGTATTAAGTATTAGTTTCACCGCAATAAATTCTATGCTTGGGTCGGAATATAAAAATTCACAGCAATAAGACTTACGCAATAAGCACGCCGCCATCTTTACGATTTGTACTAAAGCATTAAAATATACTTGAACGCATCCAATTCGCCCACCATTTTGGATAATGAAGCTTAGTCATTTCTGTTTTTATGACGTAAGTTTCTTTACAAGCTGTCATTCCGTGTCCATCAATTTTAAGAGATGAATGTCGATAAGCAACATTTACGTCATTGAATTCTATTCTGTTTTCGAATGAAAAAAAAAAATGCTGCTCAAGCTATGGAATTAATTAATTCGACTTTGAGTGAACATTCTGTGAGTCATTCAAGAGTAAACAGTGGTTTGCAAGTTTTCGTGCACTTCCAGGTGCAATAAAACAATTTGAAGACGAATAATTTAAAGTTTTACTGGATGAAAATTCGTGGTAAACTCAAAAAGAGCTTGCAGAACAGTTAGGAGTTACTCACCAAACAATATCACTTCGATTGCATGCTATGGGAAAAATACAGAAGGAAGGAGCATGGATTCCTCATAAACTGACCAAAAAAAACAAAAACCGAAGAGTTAATATCGACATGAATTTGCTTCCTCATTAACAACAGTTGCAAAAATGAATATTCATGCCAAGAAAGTCTTACTACGAGTTTCTGGAACCTGGTTCCAGAAGCCTGGAAGAAGAAAGACCATTTACGAGCCAAGGAAGGCGAGAGGTGATATTGCTGCATGACAACGCCCGTCCACATACAGCAAAATCAACCCAGGAGCTCATCTTCTCCTTAGGCTGGGAAGTTTACTACTTATTCAGATCGATGTCATTATATTTGAAAGACCAGCGGTTCACGAAAGTGGAAGATGTGCAAAAATGGCTCGATGAGTATTTTGCTTCGAAACCACGAAATTTATGATAAATGGCAAAAATTCGCAGATAGTAATAGCGAATATTTTGATAATTAATTATATTTTCTAAAAAGTTGAATTTGACCAAAAAGCAGAGTTTCTACTTGCACACCTAATAATATGTACATATGAGCCTTTTATTTTAAAAGTGACATAAGTGACTTTTTTTAAATCGAGATATTTAAGGGTTTGCGTTTTAACACGCTTAAAAATATTGATGCCAACTTTCGAGAAGATTTACTTGTATTTGTTATCTAAGAAGATGAAGAGATACCGTTAAATTGTAACTACATTAATTTGATTTTTGGAAAAAGTGACTTATGCCACTTTCAAACTAAACGGCTCAGTCTCCGCCATTTGTATCAAACAGTGGACATTTATTGTGAAAGGGAGGTACGTCCATCGCTAGCTACTACTTTTTCCCACCTTTCTGGCAGCTTAAGAATATCACGTCGGAAGAACGCTTCATCTTTTATAGCTATCCATGATTCAACTCAATTTTGGTATCTTCATATGATGTGAAGATACCTCCTCAAAAATACCATATGCCAAGTAGGTTTTGACCGGCGCCGTAAATAATTTTGCCGTGTCTGGAGTAGTAGTGGGCACGTTTTTCCTTGAGTGCTCGGCTCAATCTCTTCAATTGAGTTCGGTAGACAGCCCCAGTATTGGTTTCGTTCGGATTTATCAACTCAAAATACAAGACACCAAGCCGATCGCACCAAATACACAACATGAGCTTTTTCCATAAATATTCGGCTGGATTTTTCGTTCTTGAAGCATGGATAGATGGTCTCCATTATTTCGTTTTTTTAAGATTATCGTTGTGGGTCCATTTTTCATCACCAGTGACTATGCGATGCAAAATACCCTTTCATTTATGCCTGGCAAGCAGCATTTCACATGAAAAAAATCGGCTTCAGTCCATATGGAACCGAATTTCGTTGCTTTTGAATCGTTCCCAATGATTTTAAACGACGTGAAATTGCTTGTTGAATCACTCCTAATGTAAGTGCATACCTTCTTGAGTTTGGCACGAATCTTCATCCAATAATGTTTCCAATTCCGCGACTTCGTACACTTTCGGCCTTCCACTACGCTCTTGACAACTTCGCTCGCTTAAGGCAGCCTCTGCAGATTTCTTTAAAGAAGAATATCAAAAGTTCCCGCATATCTATTTTGTGTCAACATCATACATACTTTTTCTTGTGAAACCGGCTCGGAACTCGATATTTTCACAAGAAAAAGTATGTATGATGTTGATACAAAATCGCTAATATTTTAGGGTTATGTTGTTGATAGATGTCCAACCTTAGGATATGGTGTTTTACATCGGGCAATTTTAACCATAACTTACTGATGGCACTTATATAATGTGTTATAGTGGCGACAAACGCTAAGATACCAATTTCTAATCAACTGGTGTTGACATCACTCAACCATGCACTTTTGTTACACAACAAAAGAGATCCGCAAATCGGTTCCTCCAACAAATAAGTCTTAGCGGCAGACCTAAGACAACCGCAGCACAGCCGCCTATTTCTACGGGATTCGGTGAATCAAATAACATTTCTGTTTGATACCGAGGCTGATCTAAGCATAATCCCGTTGCACAAATACTCTTGCTTCGGAACAAATCGCAATCTCGAATTAGTTAGGTACCACAATAAACACATATGGTGCGAAATTACTCAACGTTGTCATTGGATTAAGACGTTCTTTCAAACACGCATTCGTTCTTGCCAATGGCCAACCACCCCATCAGCGGTGCGGATTTCCTAACGAAATTCGGGTTGTTAGTGGATCTGAAAAATCACAAATTGATTGATCCTCCCACCAAACTTTCAATTAACGCAACACCAGCACGCATTGGTACACCATCACCCTTGCATTATGTAATTAACAATGGTTATGGAACACTGTTAAAGAAATTCTCTTCTTTAACAGCTCCACCAAACTACAATGCTCCTCTAATGCATATTGTAGTCTTACATCACATCGTGACTACAGGTCATTTACCATTTTCAAGACCACGGAGACTTGATCAAATTTGCCACAAAGCAGATTTCCTAGAATTTCAACACATAGTGGAAGGGCAACGACTATGGAGACCTTGTGGGGACTACAGAAGGCTTAATGCAGTCACAATTCCAGACCAATACCCTATTCCCCACATCCAAAATCTCTCCAATTTTCACAAAAATCGATCTCGCCAGATACCATTTCATTCCAATTGCTCCTGACGACATTAACAAAATCGTAATTAGAACATAATTTGGCATATTCGAATTCACCAAGATGTCGTTTGGTCTCACAAATGATGCACAAATATTCCAGTGTTTTATCAACGAAATTATGAGAGATCTCGATTTTGGTTTTGTATCTATTGACGACATTCTCATAGCCTCAAAAGCCGGGAAACAGCACTTACTACCTACATTTTCTTCCAAACGCTCTAAAATTATGGCATCATCGTCAATATTAACACATCAAATTCGTGTTTGGGACAAGCAATCTTTACTTTCGCAGTCACAAGATTACGTCTAATGGCATTCTGCCGTATAGGACGAATTAATGAAATTAGAGGACTCCAACCACCATTCCACCAATTCACACACATTTGGCAAGTCTTCTCAAAAAGCCTAAAATGCCTCAAAATTTTCTTTGCTCTAAAGAATGCTAAAAGGCATTCCTTCAGCTCAAGAACAGCTTAGAAAATATTGCTCTTTTAGCGCATCCGCTAAACGACACAATACACAGCATCACCACGGACGCATCTAACACAACAATAGGCGCAATCTTACAATTACAATCTTGCAATTTTCCAAGCAATTAAACATTACTTTGTCGAAGCTCGGGAATTCAACCGCTTACTAGAGAAATTTCCTCTAAAGCGAAACGCAACTCAAGGCAAGCATGGAACTTCAAGACAATGTGGTTACCATAGTGTGTTGACAATGTGGTTACGACATGGTCGACTTCCGACCACGAGCTTACCTCCTCAACAACTCTAGATATACAACACTCTGCTCCAAGTGTACGAGCAACTCCTAAACTCGTCACTTCAAGATATTTTTGGCTCAGTATGAACAAAGATGTAACCTTGTGGGCGAAATCTTGTTTATCCTGCCAAAAATGCAAAGTGCAACCTTACTCCAAATCACCTCACGGAAACTGCCAAATTCCATCTTACTAGATTTGAGCACATCGATTTAGATATTGTTAGACCACTTCCCATCTAATGGATTTACTAACATTTTAACCTGCGTAGAACCGACCAAATGGCATAGTGGTTAAAGCTTTGGCGTTTGGATCGGGAGGTACCGGGTTCGAATCCCGATAGGGGCTGGATGCAAAGGGAATTTTCATCGACAAATTACGATTTGGGATGAGATGGAATACATCTATGACCCCCTGTCGGAGTGCGGGGTTCACGGGCCGACCCATCTTCCATGCCAGTATAGGCTGGCATGGAGCTATGCAATGTGCAGATGGTAATAAAATCGGACCTATATCAGTTCGTCCTCGTTTTACGCGCTGGCCAGAAGCCTACTTCATAAAAGACATCTCCGCACCAACAATTGCAATCACTATCGATCGGCTAATTCTTATATTTATACTTCGATAACTACATTTCGCATTATCGCTCAACTTAACGACGGATTGGGCACACAATTCGAAGCTATTCACCTCACTGAGCTTATGCCCCACCATCTTAAGCTCACATTGAATAAGAACTACTGTCTAAAACACTAACAAGCTTACCAATCACTACCGAAAAGATAAATATCTTAGTTTTAGCATTGGTAGGATCGCGCTGTATGTTCCTTCAATATCCTATAGGATAAATACACATCCTGCTCTTCCTGTGTTTCCTTATGGCAAACTCTCTACTGTTTACGTGGTTCATTGTGATAAGAACTTTCTCTCTTGACTGGTGCGGTTGGCCTTGTTGAATTTGTTGGTTTCATTGGTTTATGTAGTCGCTGCTCAATGATGGATCAATCTCCATTTATTCTGGCGGTTTGGGATTTGTTGGCCTGAAAGGTTCTTCGATATTCTGGTGTTGAATATGCTATCTGGTAATGATTTGTCCGAGAGTCTGATGAATTGATATTTGATTGTGGGAAAATCTGGTTTATTGGAATTATTACTGTATTGTTGACATTCGTCTTATCTATCATGAAGTTTAAAGATTGGATTTCCAAGCAAGATGTGTAAGCCTATGGTAACGACTGTGGTTTCTGGATAATCAACATTCTGGACAAATTTCGGTTTAGTGCACTGATAAAAATGTTAAAAGCTCGGTTCCGATTTGTTTCTATGAGAACATTAATGGTAACAGTTAAGTATTCTTCCGCCAAAATTTTGTTGACGACCAATGAGAATGATGGCATAGAATTCATACAATATCATGTTTCTTTGAGACAAGTTACTGGGTTGATGTTCCAGTGTCCTCAAATCTCTCTTGAACGTGTAGTGGCATTTTTTATGACAGTCTGTTCTTCTGTTTCCATCGAATGGTTGAAACACTTTTACACAATCTGGCAATGACTTATTTCTCTTAGATCATCAGCGGGTTTAGGAGTCAGCGGGTTTAGGAGTCACTAGATTTCCGCTCATATCTGCTACTGCGTTCATTAGATTTTCCAATTTATGAAGTCTCCGTTCAATTATTTTGGATCCAGACATCTACCTGTGGTGTTATTAGTAGACTCTCTTTAACACAGATAAACATGCAAACAGAACAAGAACCTCCTTCTAGTTTACAAAATACTGCCGAACCCGCAAAGATGAAGAGGAGAAAGAAATTTATGGCTTTCCCCGACTTTCTAAATTTTAAAATTTTTTGAACTTTTTACGTAAATTGCTGATTAACGATATCGAACTCTAGAAGTAATCAAATGTTGTAAAAAAAACTTGTAAGATCCGGAAGTACTTTGTCGTTGTGTCTGAACTTTTTTCTTTCGAATTTCCTTTTTTTATTTTTTTGTTTTTGATGATCATAATGATCTAATACAATAATTATAGAAAGATAAGAGCGGTGTGGTGACGGCGTCGGCTAAGTCAAATGATGGTGGTTTTTGTTCACTTAAATAGTAAAATAAACATTTCATATTCCGATTTTTTTTTGTTTTATGATTTTTCGAAAGATTTCTTTATTTTATTTATGTGCAACAACAACAATAAAAGAAGAAAAGAAAATGATCCGTATATAACACAAGCAATATGGGTCCAGCTGTTTGTTTTCAAATCTACAAACGTACAATAATAATAATGTATATAGAAACAATAATAATGCTAGTAATAGTAAAAATAATAATAATAATGAGGATAGGAAAATAGATTCGTTGTTACTATTGCTACTATTACTACTGATCATCATGCTCTATTGTTAAGTACCTTGCGCGATCACATTACATTCTACTGCTTGGTATTTTTATGTAGGTTTATCTGGTGCCAAGCTAATTTTATTCGTGTCTCGTTTTGCAATAACATTTAGAGACTCATCAGTCATCACTTTCAGAGATTATGTCACATTGCGTGCTATGACCCAATCGCTTATTATATATTTGCCAAGGATCGAAATTTTTACCAGGTTATAAATCAGCTTGTTTGCCGCCACAAAAAATTGTTAATTGAGCGGGCTGTTTATGAATATGTATAAACCTACCTTTGCGTAACAAATGTAAAAACATTTAAAGGTAGAAACATTTAAAGCGTATTCTAACCTTTCATATGAACCAACAAACGTTTTGATAAAACAATATGTTGTGTGTTATTCCCTTTGACTCCCTGTGTACACGTTTGTGTACACTACCTGTAGCACGTAATATCGCTGTATTTGTTTTGCTCTGTTTTCTGGGTTTTTGATTAAAATAGCTGTGTTTTTTTATTGGAGCACTATCCGGCGCCGAAGGGAAATTTCTATTGAAACTGTAGCTATTTATTCACTGATGTCGCTATACCATAAAAATGAAAAAATAAATTCACCATAAAACAAACATTTAACGGTCGATTCTGGTTTTCCTATAGGAAAAAGGAATTAGGAAAGATTTTTCGTAGTATTTATGTCGTAAAAATTTTTTTTCTGGCATACTATGGTAAGCAGTTGGTGTAAATTTTTTCATAAACAATATTATTCCTATCCAATTTCGATACGGAAAACATATTTCCTAAATTATAAAAATTTAGATCAAACATGATTTCTCAGTAGGCCAAAAAATGATATTTTTGACAATAATGCTATGTAAATGTTTTTCCTATTTCCTTTTCCTATAGGAAAGCCAGAATCGACCTACTGAAATATATCAATTAACATTTATTTTGGCATGACGTTATAAAAAATAAATCATCTTGCTGCGTTTTAAATTTTTATTGTAAGATTAAATTTCTAATGGTTTAAGGGTTGTACAAAACAAAGGAAATTTAAAATTTCCCTTTGAAATGGGTGGTGCTCCCGATAAATAGGTAGAGCAAGATATTTTTTTATCGATTTTTAACTAAAAAGTTGAATGAAAAATCTTAGTTTAGAATTAAATAAATTAATTATATGCAAAAATAGGGCGCTAAATATATGTTTTGACATAGAAACTTGCGTGCTCCGGACACAGCTATCGGGCGCTAATAAAAAAACACGGCTAATATTAATTGAAATTTGTATATTGGGTTGAATGTCAACATCTCCCGCCAAAATTTAAAAAAGACGAAAAAATTGAGAGCGTGCTGAGTTGTTTGTCGCGGTTCATTTTGATTCTGGATAATTTGTGTTTAAATAATTTGGTTAGTTGATATATTTTGGTGTTTTACAATAGATTAGTGTGGTTGTTTGTAGTGAGATTTCATTTTTACACAATAGACGACTTGTCCACAAATGTGTATTCGTTTTCTTTAGAGTTAAATTTCTCACAGGTTATCGATGAATACAAAGGAAAAGGAAACGTACACGTTACAAGAAGCGGCAGATTTAATTATGGCCGATAATTCGGATATTGATTTATCCGTGTGAGTCATGCCAGAAATTGCCATTTTGAAAATCCCACGGTTTTCTTATTTTGTCGAGTAGTATTTGACGTGATTATCACACCAGAAATCCCATAGATCCGTTTAATCATTAGAGCATATGTTTTGCTTTCGTTTAATTGTGCAAAACTGTGTATGCTAAAACAATATAGTTCTCCTCCAGAATAGGTCAGGATTTTTCCTAGAACGGCTATATCTGTATAACGCACATATTATGCACAAAATCTGTTAAAGTAGATTAACTAAGTAAGAAAAAGTCGTAGTTTTCTAATCACAATATTTAGGCTAGATATATATAACCTGATAAGACCAGAATTGACTGGTGGCATACTCCATATCAGCCAGAATTGGGAATAGCAAACCCTTAATTTAACCCTGTATTTAAAACTTAAATTTTTGAAATACACTTAATTGATTGATTAGAATGTTCGGCCAAGACTACGCAGGGATCCCGGATACGCCGGGCCTACCGTACGCCCCTTTTATATATAACAAGAAGGAGGGATAGGGAAGGTTATTAGATATGATAGACATGACCCGATTACAGACACCTAAGTAGTCAATAGTTAATAAAGCACAAGACGGCACAATAATTTTTGTTTTCTGGATATAAATAATCAGCAATCAAGATCCTAAAAAATTTTAATTGGTAAATTTCCTGAAATAAAACTTCATTATTATGAGTAATTAACCATTTCCTCCACCCCTCCCGAACATCCTAGAAAATAATTTAATTAGAGAAGTCCCATGAACCCCAAAAATACAAAAACTATCTAAGTACAGCAATATTTGTCCGCATTCAAATTTTATTCTGTAGTCTCCAAGCGATCTATAATTTCAAAAATTCAAACATCCGCTGAAATATCAAATTCATTAGCAAACCATTGTGATTCCAACCTTGTCTGCTTCCAAAAGAAGCCATGCAAATTTGCAAGCTTCCTAAAAAAATATTAATTAGAATTAAAATTTAATTTAAACAGGAATCTGGTAGCACTGTTGTTACGTAACTTTATAAAATTTCCCTCCTCCGATACTTTGAATTTTAAATTTTTGAAATGCACTTAATGAATAATTTTTTAAAACCGCACATTTTATTATTGAAACCACTTAAACTGCTTGTACTGAACATACTGATCAAGTTTCATGACTGTGTCTACTCCCCATCAGTCAGAATCACCCGTAGGAAACCCCAATTTCAACCTTAATTTAAAAAGATCAATTTCGAAAAATTGTATATGGATGATTTCTTGAAATCCCACCATTAATAAAAATTAATGAAATCACTTAAACTAGTTATAATGAACATTCAGATCGATTTCATGATTGTACCCACTCCCCATCAGCCAGAATCACCAATGGAAAACCCCTATTTCAACCCCCCATCAGCCAAAATTGCACATACAAGACTCTGCCTTCAACCCTAATTTGAAAAAATCATTTTTGAAAAATTGTATAGGGGGGGGGGGGGGGGCACTAATGTCATTCTTTCTTTGACAGAAACTCAGCATATTATTCGTAGTTGACAAAATGAGTCGCTTAACGCTTCAACAAAAGTGGGAAATGTAGGAAATTTACTTCCCCAACAAAGACAATTGGTTCGAAATCGCAAGAAAATGTCGTATAAAATTTGGTCAAAACACGGGACTCACAACACAACCAACGGTATCAAGAAGTTTGTGCATAAAGTGCGTGATACGGACTACCTAGTCGAATCCAACGTGTACCCGTGCTCGTCGTGTTCGTTCAGCCGAAAATATCGCCGCGGTGGCCGAAAATGTGCGCCAACGGCCGCGAACATCAATTCGTCATCGTGCATCGGAAATGAACATCAGCCGGTCTTCCATGCAACAAATTCTGCGTAAATATCTTGCTTTGTGGCCTTATAAAGTTCAATTGGTCCAGTAGTGGGCCTGCGACTAACTCGAAATTGATGAGGATTTTGCTCTAAAAACATCGAGCATTGAAAATCCACAAGGATATGTGGAGAAGCCAATGCATCCATTGCGTGTAACTGTTTGGTGCGGCTTGTAGTGTGGCGGCATTATTGGGCCGTATTTCTTGGAAGATGTGGCCGGCGCGACCGTTACGGCCAACGGAATCAACTACCGCCACATGTTGACATGTTTTTTGTGGCCATATCTTTAAGATATTGGTTTGGACGACCTTTGGTTCCAACAAGATGGTGAGCCATGACACACATCAGGCGTTAAAATAGCGAAACTGCGTCAAAAATTCGATGGCCGCATTATCAGTCGAAATGGTGATGTGAATTGGCCGGCAAGGAGCTGTGATTTGAGGCCTTTCGATTTCTATTTGTGGGGTGCCGTGAAGGACAAGTGTTATGCGGGCAATCCACAAATAATTGAGCATTTGAAAGCCAAAATTGAAGCAACCATTGCTCAAATATATCTGCACACAATCCAAAATGTGCTCAGAAACTGAATCGACCGAATGGAGTACGCAATGTTGAATGAAATCATTTTCCAAATTTAATAGGAAATATATTTGCAGTTTTTGTTTTGTTAAATTTTTAAATCTGAACTTCTTATTGGGTCACCCTTTATATGGGTGATTTCTGGAAATCTCACCGTTTATTAATGAAATCACTTCAACTAGTTGAAATGAACATGCTGATCAGATTTCATGATTGTGCCTACTCCCCATTAGACAGAATCACCCATAGAAAACCGCCGTTTCAACCCTAGTTTTAAAAGAAGGCTTTTTTAGGTTTGAGTGGTCTCAATCATGAAATCTGATCATTTCAACTAGTTTGAGTGATTTCACTAATAAACGGTGGGCTTTTCAGAAATCACCCATATAAAATTTTTATAAATCGTGGGTTTCCTACGGGTGATTCTGTCTGATGGGGAGTAAGCACAATCACGAAGCTTGATCAGTATGTTTAGTACAAGCAGTTTAGGCGATTTCATTAATAAAATGTGCGGTTTTCAAAAATCATTCATTAAGTGTGACTTTTTCTTACATAGTTGAGCTACTATAACAGATTTTGTGCATAACGCATGTAGATGGGCAGATACAGCCGTTCTAGGAAAAATCTTGACCTATTCTGGAGGAGAACTAAATTGTTTTTGGCATGCACAGTTTTGCACAATTAAACTAAAGCAAAACACGTGCTTTAATGATTAAACGGGTCTATGCGATTTCTGGTGTGATAATCACGTCAGAAATCCCACATTATCTCCCAAAATACACTATGGACAAATTTTACCGTTAGACGCATAAAATTGCACAATCAAATACTACTCGACAAAATAAGAAAACTGTGGGAAACCGTGACTCACACATTTATTCGACATAGATAATATTGAACATTGCGAACGTGAAGTTCAGATAATTCCACAATATGTTGTCATGGATGAGGACGATGAGTACTCAATAGAGAAACCGACGTGATTACCGAGGATTTAATACAATTCCAGCACGGTTCATGCGTATTGATTTTGTCATTTCGCGACATTTCCTTTTCCAACCATCTAATCGAATTTTTAGTGCAACAGTGAGCCAAAAAGTTTTTTGTAAACTCTCATTTACATCTTAAATTTTGGAAAATTATCATAGTTGTTTTTCTCGTAAATGTTAATCTTTTCAAAATATTAAGGAGGCTGCTACTTTCTGTGCTCCGATTTCAATCAAAAATCATTGAGATCTCCCAATTTATAAGAAAAGTCTCAAGCTACATCTCGATCAGTAAAATGACTAAACAGTTGTTTTCCAAGTTTTATATAACAATTGATCTTACAAACCTAATTGACGACAGCCAAATCTAGAGACCTACCAAAATTCGAAATCATCTCATACGAACAGTTCATCCTAGAGTTTGCACTCACTACTGTTGAACGATTATCGTGACATTGGCTAATTTTGATATCCCTAGGGGTTTCAAAAAAATTCTAACTCTATTGGAACGAGCGTTTCACAACCTTATGTTGTGTATTCAATCATCGGTTATCGAGTGCGGCACACTCGAGGTAATTGGCCAACCGTGACTTGCCTACAATTTTTTATTCGAAAATCGAGGAACCACACTTCTACCAAAAATTCGGAAAAAATTATGAAAAATTATATACGAATTCGGCGGATTTTCAATGTGCCTCATCTGAAAAAATGATTTTCTTCGAAAAAACCGCATTAATTTGATGATGTTCCAACACTCAATCAGCAAATTCACGGCGCTACGCATGGTCCAAATGCAGATCTTTTACCAAAATTCGTTGCATAGTGCTTCTGGAAATGTTTAATTCTTGACCACGATGCCGAATGGAAGTTCCTAGATTCTCGGCCACAGATTCCCTTACTGTGGCTATATTTTCGAGTGACCGACAAGGACGACGACGAACAATGATCTTCTGATCCATCAGCGTAAATTTGGTCTCAAATTTTGCAATTAAACGTCTCACTGTCGATTCATTTGACGCATTATTCCGATCCAAAACTTATCAAATTTGCGCGTGGTCTGCACGTGAAAACTGTCAAAACAATCACCGTACAACTCGTATTAACAAAATGGCGGCAAATTTAAATCCGGCGCTCTTTCTGAGACACCCTTTATGAACCTCAGGCCTGCCAACGCTAGAGGAGAATAACATAGCAACGTTTGCGGATGATACGGCCATCTTAGCAGCCGCATGGAAGAATCCACAAGCAAATTTCAAAGAGCTACTAATATTGTCAGTACCTGGACTAAGAGATGGCGAATAATACTTGATGAAACAAAATCTGTTCACTAAACACTAGTAGAACTGAATTCCCAGCAAATTCCCTATGCAAATACGGCAAAATATCTAGGCATGACTCTAGATGCGAAACTAAAATGGAAAGAGCACATCAAAAAGAAGTAGAAGAGTTAAACATTAAATACAGAAAGATGGATTGGCTCTTAGGAAGAAATTCTGAGCTAACTCTACATAATAAATTGCTTCTATACCGGGAAATTCTAAAACCTATTGGCTTACGGTATTCAGCTCTCGGGCTGTATAAAGAAAACTCATGTCAATATCATCCAGTCATTCCAAAGCAAAGCCCTGCGTGGAACAGTTAATGCATCGTGGTACATAACAAATGATAACCTCCGTAGAGATCCGAAGATCGACTTTGTCAGTGAGGAAATAGACAAACATGCGAGAAAACACATTCAACGTATTAATCTACACCAAAATGTTGAGATACGTCGTATGATGGATGACTAAAACCGAGTAAGATGGCAACGAAGGAAGAAACCATTTGATCTACTACATCCAAACTAGATCGGCTAAAAATATTATAAAACTGTAAAGGGAACCAGCCAAAGGACTACAACCCTCCAAATGAGCATATATGAAATATAAATTACTAAACTTCCAAATTTCTCTGTTATCAAGAAAATCTCTGGTTTAATTCTATTTTTAAATCAGTCTTGTTTCGACACTGAAAATTCAAACGAGGAAGAAACAATTGAACCAAATTAACTCGTGATACCTTCAACACAAATGCAGCACGACAACTACTTGGGTGTTCTTCATTAAAAGAAGATATAACGTATCCAGTCGTCAACAGCAGCGCCCAGAAGCCTTACCAGTTATGTAAAACAGTTGTCATAGCTTGAATGATTCCGTTACGGTTTGTAAATTTAAAATGGGATTTTGTCACAAAAATTCACGTTGTTTTTCAGGCTTCAACGCGAGACATATGCTGATGTTTTGCAAACGGCGAAAAAATTGAGAGATAAACAACCGTACACAAAACCAAGAGCGATGGTGCAGCAACTAACCAGACACTTAAAATACAATCAGCCAATGACCAAGTGAAGCAGCAAGAAGATTCGAAACAGTCGGAGTAACGATGCCAAGACTCGAGCTACTAGCTGCTCTTTCATGTGCATGGTTGGCCCCATTTTTATGAATGCGATAGGTGTTACGTACCGACAGCCGATAATGCAGCTGATGACGCAACAACGAAACAAATTTCTGTACGGTTTTATAACGATATGGCCTAAACAAGGCAGGTCGGTGGTTATAATTAATCAAGACCCAATAATTTACGTAAAGGTATATTTCACGACAAAATGATTATTATCAATAAACACTCATTCAAATCAATAATCAAAACAAATCAACCAACAACTAACTCAAATCAATAAACTAAACGTCAATGTATCCAACTTTAATAATTTATTACACCAGATTGCCAGTAGATGTAGGGCAAAATGATACTCTAGGAGTCTTGTAGAAGGCACGCCAACGTTATCTTGGTGAGTAATAAATTACTTTTGTGCAAGGTTAGACGAAATTAGCTTCAGGCGATATTAGGCTTCTAAATGTAATATAAATTTCTATTTTACTCCTTGCAGGAGGAGACTTTAACTCCAAATACCACCATACATTAACATTACCAAAAGGCATCAGCTGTGGGAATGTAATCAGGAAGAAAAGCGAGATCACGTGTCTCGTGGCAGACCAAAATATTGACTAACCGAAATAAACGAAAAATTTCCGATTTAATCGAGTTCTGTGTAACAAAGAGTATTTTTAGAACTTAAGTTATGACCGAAACATGCTACAAGCTGTCTTCTGATCACTCGCCGGTTTTAATAACATTAAGCACGCGAGCCTTAAATTTGGTATCAAATATAATCTTAAGGAACCGACACACTAATTGGACTCAATTGAAATCTACAGTAACAAGAGAGTGCTCATTGAACATTCCAATTAAAACATAACCTGTAATTGATGAAGCAGTACAACATCTAACGAATACATTAGAGCAAGCAGCTAAGGATGATATATGCAGCAGCTTAACTTAGGTGAAAAATCACCAGCCGTCACGTTAGCTCGTAAGGAAAAAACGATGTGGAAAATTTCGCAGGTCATAATGATCCATTATCCTGGTAAAGATGAAACAAAAGTAGGATCGTATAGGATCTATAAAAATTCTTTGAAAAAATGTTTTTTAAAAAGCTTAAACCAATTCTGCAAGAGCAAAGTATTAAACCGGATGACCAGTTTCGATTTAGAGAAGATCATGGGACCAGAACAAGTGTACAAGATCGTATTAGAAATTAGAAATTCATTTGAGCAAAAGAAGCACTCCTCAGCAGCATTTTTAAGGGACACCTACAACAAACTATCATGAGATCATTAACAATTACCTGCTATACAGGGGTTTCTCAAGGCAGTGTACTGGGTCCAGTGTAATATTTAATTTATACAGCGGAAATTCCACTTCAAATAATGTAAATTTTTCAACATTTGCAGATGATACATCATTAACGGATGGCCCATCTAGCGTTTGCAATTTCCACTACCGGTTATTTCAAGTGTAGCAACACTTACGTCATTCGTGTTATGTCAGAAAATTAGTTTAAGGTTTGATATTTACTAACCCCGATTCCCAACTAAATTGGGAAATATTGAAAGCTTACTTTCAAAGTGGTGAGTATTCTACCCAAACTGTAAGAAATTTACGTGGAAAATTCTCTCAAGCTGATGCATCCACAAAGAGTGACGGTTTGGTGTGGATTTTGGACCGGCAGCATCATTGGTCCATTTTTTCGAAAATGAGCAAGGAGCTGCACTTACAGTCAATGGGAAGTGTTACCGAAAGAATTCAAGTGAGGGACACACACGACATTTGGTTTCAACAGGAAGGCGCAACTTGTCACACAGCAAAAGCAACAATCGGTCTTTTGCACTTTGCCTTCGGGGATCGAATAATCAGCCGTAACGGAGATGTCAATTAGCCACCACGCGGCTGCGATTTGACTCCATTGGACTTTTTTTGTTGAGATTAACGGATAAATGTAACGCTAACCATCCAGAGACTATCCAGGACTTGAAAGATCAGATCGAAGTTGTTATTGATGAGATAGACCATACAATATAGCCCATACAATCGAAAATGTTCTGAAAAATTGGGTTGAAAGAATACGGGTGTGAAGTATTCCAAGGATTGCAAGGCTGCGTGTATGTACTGTGGGCAAAAAGTAGTAAGACTTTTTAATTTAAATTTCGCGCGGAAAACCATTCGTCGAAATATTTGTTTTTCTATGTTGGTATGACTGTCAGTGACATCTGTGCCAAATGTCACATCAAAATAATCATTAGTGTTTAGTATACGCTTGTCTTTCTGAAGTACAAAAAGTGCATTCGGCGATTTTTACAATGCGTGAAATTATTCAACAAAGAAGTTCCATTAAATTTTGTGTGCGGACTCAATTTTATGGTGCCAAAACGTTCAGAATGTTGCAAAAGGCCTTCGGTGATAATTGTATGTCGCGAGCAAGTGTTTTTGATTGGTACAAATTGTTCAAAGAGGGTCGAGAACGTGTTGACGACGAACCACGTCTAGGACGGCCATCAACATCAACTGAGGATCAACACGTTAATAAAATCAAGGAATTGGTGCTCGATAATCGACGATTAATCGTCAGAGACCTTACTGGCATCGTTGAAATATCGGAAGGATCAATGAAAACCATTTTGAAAGATCATTTGGGCGATTGGTTCCAAAATCACTTAATTTTTTGAAAAAACAGCGTCGCGTTGACATCTGTGAAACAATGCTTTCCGACTACCAGGATGTCATGAAACGTATTATAACTGGCGATGAGTCTTGGATCTATGCTTACGATCCGGAAACAGACGATCAATCGGCCGAATATCGTACCAAAGGTGAGCCGAAGCCGAAAAAACCACGTCAAAGCAAGTCAAAAATCAAGATGATGTTGACCGTTTTCTTCGATTATCGAGGTGTGGTGCACTCCGAATTCCTTCCGACCAGCCAAACTGTCAACAAGGAATACTATTTGAGTGTTATGCATCGTTTGCGCGAAGCTATTCGTAAAAAGAGGCCGGAATTATGGGTCGACAACTCTTGGTTGTTGCACCACGATAATGCATCTTCTCATACTGCATTGGTTTTACGTGATGTTTTCGCCAAAAATTCCACCCATATCGTTCCGCCACCACCGTATTCGCCTGATTTAGCTCCGCGTGACTTCTGGCTGTTCAGCAAACTCAAACGACCGCTCCGGGGAAACCGTTTTGAGTTAATTGAAGACATTAAACGTGAATCGCTACGCGCATTGGAGGCTATTCCGGAAATTGACTTTAACAACTGTTTCGAGGATTGGAAAAAACGTTGGCACGAGTGTATTGAGGCCGGGGGGGGGGGGGATTATTTTGAGAGGGGCGAAATAGATTTGAAAAAATAAATAGAGAATTTTAAAATTATGAACAAAGTCTTACTAGTTTTTGCCCACAGTATTATTCCTGGGCGAGCTTTTGTTGTTTTGGCACTTGTTGTAATTGAGCTTCTCAACCCGATCTTCCTGGTATGACACCTGTTGAATCTCCAAAACCCCGTTTCACGCATTGTGTTTCTTTGTTGCTACTTAGTAGCAACTTATTATCAGTGACCAGGTTGCTAAATTGCCATTGCAGCTGATCTAGAATGTTACAGTTTAGTCCAGACAGCTCATGTTGTATTGAATCGCCAGAGTCCATTCCATAGCGACAATTTCTAGCTTACCTATCGTCTCTAAGTAAATGTTTGTAAACTGGTTGAAAGGTTTAATTTCGACGTTGGCGCTAACGAGTCCGCACAGACAGCATACTGAGAATACAGCAAACGCTAGGTGGTTCATACTTCCTATAGTTTTGGCGTGACGCGGTCGTTGTTGTGGCTTCTTATTCTCAGTAGTAGTTGTACTGGCATCATTGGTTGCTACGTCCTGCGGCGATGGGACTGGTTCCATAGGTATTGTCTCCTTTGAATCACCTTCAATAGGTAGCTTATATAGCTTTGTTATTGGTCGTTTATATGTCGCGTCCTTGCATTTAATTGTTGCAATTAGCACCAAATTATCCTTTCCGGCATGCGTGTCAAGAACCCGTCCCAACACCCATGGTGAGACCGGTAGTTGATCATTTTTTACTAGTACCAGGTCGATTACTGCTAGATTTGGTTGCACGGTTCTATATTTGGTCCGTTGTTGAAGTTGGTGAAGATGTTCTGCCGACCATCGCTTCCAGAAATCTTGTGCCATCTTTTCGACCATGTGCCATCTGGTTTTTAAACCCATGCTGCTGGTAGTCACCTCTGGTAGTTGAGCGAGTCGCCAATCAGAAAATGGCCTGATGTTGGTTAGTGGAGTTAGTGGTCGAGAATCGATAACTGCTTCGGTTTGAGTGGTGAGAAATAACTCTTCCAAATTAAGAGTTGATCCTCCTATCACTCGCTTAAGGTGGAACTTTACGGACTTTATCCCTGTTTCCCATATCCCACCAAAGTGTGGAGTGTGAGGAGGTGTAAAGTGCAAGTTTGCTCCATCAGTGGCCAGCATGGCTGCTATGTTGTTCTTTTCATTATGATATTTGCTCCAAAAAAATAGGTTCCATTGTCGGAAAATAAGTCCGTGCACAGTACACGCCTGGATATTTTAATTTTTTGTAGGTCGCTATGAATGCTTCTGCTGTTAAGCTGCTCACTATCTCGATGTGAATGGCCCTTGTTGCCATGCATATGAATAGGGCGATGTACCCCTTGTAGGATTTTTTGCCTCGACCTTTGGTAGTTCTTCGTTGGATGGGCCCCGCATAGTAAATTCCGGTTTTAACAAACGGTCTTCCCGGCCTCACTCTTGATGATGGTAAACTGCCCATTAGTTGTTTCATGTTTTTCTGGTTGTGGCGAAAGGCATTTTGGTATTCACCAATGATCCAATATTTTTGTCTCAGGATTGCCAGTGTCAGTTGTGTACCACCATGTAATGTGTTTTTATGGGTGTCCTCAATCATCCGTTGCGTAATTACATTGTTTTTCTTTAGGATGATAGGTTGTTTGCTGGCGATTGCCAGATTTGAGTGCTGAAGGCGTCCCATTACTGGTAGCAGGTTTTGGTCATTCTGGATTGGGTTTAGTGAGGCTAGCTTGCTGTTATTATCTAGCTTTCGATCCTTGCCTATGTATGCGATTTCTCTTCCGAATAGCTTCATCAGTATTCCATTGGAGTGGCATAGTTCTCAGGAAGGGTGGTCCATACCACCATAACTTGTTATAGATGAGTTTTCTGGGTGTTACGCCACGCAAGGCCGCGTTTCTGTATTTTCTCTTTGGTAATATTTTCTTGATTGTCGAAATTCTATTTGCCACAAATGTTTTTAAGCGGCTCGGGCCACCTTTGATCCAATATAGTGTTATGGTTGAGTCTGACCAAGCATTCGTATTGATGTCTCCAAGTTTCATGGTATCTTGTATGTGTTTCATCAATTTTGCCAATAATAAGGTCGCATTTTATTCGAGGCGAGGAATTGATATCTTTGTTTTGACTGGGGTAACTCGTGTTTTGGATATTAGTAGTTGGGTTGTTATTTCACAGCTGCCACTACTCTACAATATACCACTGCAGCATATGCATACTCTGATGCACTGGCAAACTCATGCCAATTTTGTATCTTGCATCTTGATCTCATGTTGACTCATCTCGGAACCCATATGTATGATATTTCATTTAGCTCATTCTTGTATTTCTGCCATTTGGTGCTTTATTTTCTGGTAGGTTTTCATCCCAGGGTCGAAGAGTTTTAATGACTCAAATAGCGGCGAGCGTTTGGTAGGCTGGTTGGTAGTTAGCTGTTGTCCGGTTATGTCGAATTCAAATAAGACTGCTGCTGGGTTGTATAGAATTCCCAACGTTTTAATGCACTCATTTACCTTTATTTGAATATGTGGTTTGGAAGAGTTTGATGTCCATTTTCTTAGATGAAATCTACCCTGTGCTGTGAGTTTTTGTAGTTCTTGTAGCGCCAGCAGAGCCTCTTCAATGTTGTCCGCTCCAGTGAGTAAGTCATCTACATAAAATTGTCATGAGGGCTCCTTTCTCCACAGCATACGGTGGTAGTCTTGATCTTCTGTGTTAAGCCAAACTTGACGAAACATTTTCTCAATGTCGGCTGTGAAGTACTCTTGTAGTTTGGGGCCATTCATCTTAATGTCGTTTAATGAGACTTCATAGTAGTTATTTTTGCTGATGCATCAAAAACCATTCGAAGCTGGGTTATTGCGCTGTCTGGTTTGATAACACCACGATGAGGTATGTAGTACATATTTTCGACATGTTCATCTTCTGGGTTTTCTTGTGTTAACTCCATGTGGTTTAGATCGATGTATTCTTGCGTGAATTCTTGATATAACTGCTTCTATGCTGGCTGAGTCCGGGATTCTCCAACCTTGGCGTGGTTGTCCTTAAATGGAATTTATACGGTATATCGTCCATCGGCATGCAGCCTTAATGTTGTTTGGAACGTGTTTTCTATCTGGTTTTATTCTTCCGTACGGGCTTCTCTCTTTAGGAATGTTGTCAATCTCCACATATAATTTCAGTTGTTTCTCGATTGACTTGGTTGTCACCATGGTTGTTCTTGCTTTGGTGTTTACGTTACTCAGGCTGCCAATTATGATCCACCCAAACTCCATGTTTTGTGCCATTGGTTCTCGCTGACTACCCTCGATAATGCTATTAATTCAATGAAATTCAAAAATCAATGCATAATCTGCTCCAATTATGAGGTCAATCGGCTGTGATTGATTGTAGTGTGGATCCGCTAGATTTATGTTATTAATATGGATGGGTCCTTGCTCTAGTATTAATATTAATACTAGGTCCTTGCTCTAGTATTAATATTAATATTATTATTAGGGTTATCCAATTCAAGCTTGATAAAGTAAACTTAAAAATAACACACAAAATATTCGGAATGTATTGTAATTTTTATTTCATTTTACAGATTGATCCTTGCCATTTTTAGTTAAATAAGATATCATTCAAATGTCCTCCACGGGACTTCTTACAGGCCTTGATTCTTTTGCGGTAATTTTCAATGACTTTTCGGCACATTTCGGGCGGTATCTCGGCCATTACCTTACGAATATTAGTTTTCAATTCGTCAAGAGTTTGAGGATTGTTTGCGTAAACACGATCTTTCGCGTAGCCCCACAAAAAGAAATCCAAAGGCGTTAAATCACAGGATCTTGGAGGCCAATTGACATCAGCCATCAGAAAAATGAGCTTCATCACTGAAGAAAATTTTGTTCGAAAAATCAGCATCGACGGCCAGTTTTTCCAACACCCAATTTGCGTATGTTAAATGCTCCATATTCTTAAATGGCAGAATGTCAACTAAATAAATGACAGCGTACTTGACGTTTATCTTTGACAGATGTCGGTATACAGATTTCTACTTTATCAACCTCGAATTGGATAACCTATCAGTTTCAGTTAGTTGCGTTGGGATTAGCTTGTGAAATACTAAAGCTTCTATGTCTAAGCTAAAGTCTCCATCGAATCTTGGCACCAGCTTTATGTTGATTGTGTGTCTACATATTCCAGCTTCGTTTCCATCTATGCCTGAAATGTTGACGTGTGTTTTCTTCTTCTGGATGTTCAGTATACTAGCAGTTTTCGACGATATTAGTGTTGCTTGTGACCCTGAATCAATTAGTGCCCTCTTTGTGATGAGTTGTCCAGTGCCGATAGCTACTATGACTACTCTAACTATGAAGTTTTGTGTCGCCCCTTTGTTCGTTGAAGCCATTTTACTACTATGCAGGAGAGTGTGATGATGAACTTGACATACAACACACCGTATTGTGGCCGTGGGTTAAGCAACATACACAAGTAGCTGCTTCGCTGATTAATTTGTTTCTGTTTAATGTAGACATCAGCTTGAATTGATCGCAGTCTTGTAGTTGATGCCTTAATTGTCATCCTTGTACTAGACACTGGCTGCTTACCGTTGTGGCATGTACCCGATTTAGTGGAGCCATTTGTTGTTGTGGTGTGCTTATCACTTTGGTGATACCTATGGCCTCTAGTGATTGAAATCTTCCTTCTAGAAAGTCAAAGAATTCCTCCATTTGTGGAATTTCTCATGGTTTTCCTAACCTTGTCGATTTAGGGTCTAGTTTTTTTGCCTAGAATGAACATTACTTCGAAGAGAGAGGTTTTTTTTAATTCGTTCTAATTCATTTTATTTAATTTTCTCGTTATATACACCAATTATACTCAACTATACAAACTTGGAAAAGTTGTGCAAGCTCGATCGAATTGTACAATTGATTGTTTGGTAAGCCAAGTTCAACAGGTATATGTATAGTAAGTTATAATTAGAATAAAATAATAATTAGTATACTAGTAGGTTAATGAACTTATACATGAGTAAAAACTTGATTTTTAATAAACATGTTTTGTACAATGCAATTATCAAGCTAGCTCAGCAACTAAGTATCTGTTGGCGACCTTATGTAACAAATTATTACAGGTTGTAAAATCGACCTTTAAATTACATATTTAAAGCCTATGTCTGAAGACAATTCAGTCTAATCTGACATAAAAATAATTTATTATAACCTGGATAGCATTGATTCGGCTTCTATAAGGCTCTTCATATTATGTTGGGTCGTTTGACCCAATATTTGGTCTTGGTCTGGGTGTAATAAATTATTTATTGTGGTCGATTGATGAGCATATATCGACTGAAGCCAACTCTGACTAATCTGATATAAAAATTATTTATTTATTTTTATTTACACTTGGATAAGACTGACCTGCCCTCTACAACATTCCTAGAGTTCCTTATTTGGCTCTTTATCTGGTGCCCTTCTAGTGTAATAAATTATTAAAGGTGATAATTTGAATTATTTTGTAAGAAATTTATTTTCTCAGTTTTCATCCCAAAAAATTGTTCACTCCCGATGGGACTGATTCTACTACATTAAATTTCCTAGAGTATGTTTTAGTTTTTAGGTTTTCAACGTTTCAACATTTCCAAAAATTTGGCAAGGAAAGTCTCTGTGATAGATCCTTAAAGTCCCCGGACCTGCTGGCCAAAGGTAATTGTAGTACAAATTTACCCCGCCAATGATGAACGAGTGCGGGTCGTAAATATGTATAAAGACAATGCAGGTATATTAAAGAGGCTAGTGAAGAAACTGGTTTCAAATGCATCTGCAGAGAGAGTACTCGTAGTTCGAATGAGTTGTGGTGTAGAAAATGTGTCATACAGTCAAAAAGAACCGACAGCTTTAAAACCGTACAGGACATAATATAACTTCTGGATAGAACAAACTGTGTCAAAACATTATTGCACTCTCCAAAACAGTACGTCTGGCTGCCTTATCTACAGTGATGTAGTTTAATTTTTTTATTCCAGGTGAAGAGCGGTTATCGGCAACAACACATTTAATTTTATGATAAGTATGTTGGGCTTACACGACTCACGTAAATAAATCTGTCCATTTTTACACCACAAAAATTTGTAGTTATTTGTCTTTAAAATTTTAGTTTCACGATATTATGACTGGTATGCTGTTAGACGCGGGGGTTTACTAATTTTATCAGGTGTTTAATTCTTCCTTCTTAGCAACCACCACGTTTAATTCCAGAGTACGTCCCTTTAAAGATGTTATTCAAAAAAATAAAGATTAACTTTTTGGATATTAATTTATTTTATTAGTTTTATTGGTCTTTACGGTCGTAGAATATATGGTTAAGATGATGTAAGAAATTTCAAATGTTCTATCCTACCAAAGACTATGTGGCGCTATAACATACTCGTATGTAGCTGTACATCAAGATTCATAAACAAACTCACCAATTTTGTATTAAGGCATCCTGAATCGTATAAATGTTGCCCACTATAAAAAACTCATAATACATTCCATGATGGTGGTCCATATAGCCTTTCATAAATTCACTCAACAATAAAGAAAATATTAAGAATTTTACATTTTTACAACCCTATGTAAGTCTCGTAATAAATTCGTATCCTTTACCATTTTCCAACCTAAATAAAAACTCATCATCCAAAGATTATTTTCTTTTGCTTATACGTTAAGTTGTTTACACTTCAAATTAAAACCTAAATTAAATTTTAATTATTGTTTACACCATATACAAAAGAAAAGTAATAGTTTTATTGCTTATCTTAAGACAAAATGTTGCATCTGTTGGATGATTATATTTTACGCCAAATAGCCTTAGTTCCGCAATGCACAGTACATTAATTAAAATTATAAATTACTAAGCTGCGCGACACATTTCACACACTAATTAATTATCGCGAAGAAAAAATTCCAAGCCGTCTATCATCCGCTCACCGAGACCATAAAGAAAAACAAAAAAACTCTTAAGACCTATCAATCCACTTTTACATCCGTTAATCATAATTTTTCTTAAAATTTTTCTTCCCCAATCACTTAAACATTTTTTTTTTCGTTACAAGACACAATCCACCTGGTTACATTTTAAAAACTATAAATATATCGTATACACAAAATACTATAAAATAGAGACAAATCGGCCGCTTACCAAATTCTGTGGCATTGAATTATCCACCATTTCGGTTTCGCCCGCCAGCAACGCGCCCAATTGTTGTATATACGTCGTGGCCAATTTTAATGTATCCAATTTTGATAGTTTTGTGTCCGGTGGCACCCACGGCAATTTAGTTTTTAGCCTACAAAATGCACTCGATAGTATACGCATACGGGCACGTTCACGTGCATTCGCCGCATTCCGTTGCCCCGGCAAATTACGATTCGAACCGCACTCATCATCAAAATCATCGTCGTCCAGGTCATATGGTACGGGTGAGACGGCCCGTTTACGTCGCGGCATTGCACAACAATCACTTACACACACACACAACACTAGAATCACAATTTTTTTTTATCACTTATCACGACACAGTACAAGATCACCAAATTATTATTTTTTATTTTTCCAATGATCACGGATCATTAGTGTTCAATTAACTGCACGAAAAACAAAACAAAAAAATCACTTAACCGAGAAGAAGTAGTCGTTTGTTTTATTTTAATGATCTTTACGTTGAAAATTTACTAATTTTAGAAAATCTTGAGATGTTCATACAAATTTGTTGGTGTATTTAAGGAGGCGGAGTAAAATATTCAAATTTGTCTGTTTTAAATGTGATTGGACGCATAATTAGAACCGTATTACGCCCACCGATCGCATTTTTATACAGCAAATATACTCGTTACGATCGTCTTTGATTTGTTTTGAAAGAAAACAAATCGTAAGTGGAACTAATTAGGCGAACGACAATGTGTAAACAATTAATAAGAGATTAAAATTTATGAGATTATGAGCGTGTGTGGATATGTTTATTGCCGTACCATTCGGGATTAGTGTATGCGGAGCGGTAGTAAATCGGGTGTGATTATGCTGCTTGTTTTTGTATCGTGTGTGATTTTGAGATTAACAGATGATTGATGGATGAAGGACAAAACACTTTACATTATAATTGTGCGGGATCGCTATTTGGGAATATTATTGGTCTCGATATGTCGTGTTTGTCAATAATGTGATTTGTGAGTGACATTAATTAGTGTATTCACAACCGTTATATTTGTTTTATAATAAATCTAAGTGAGAAAAGTACTAGTCTTATGTTGCAACCTTCAACGGCTGATACTCTATGATGAAATTAAGGTTACATGAATTAAAAAACTCCGACTTAAAAAAGTTTTTTTTTCTGAATTAAAATAAGTATTTTTAATTCATTTTTAAAATGAATTAATATAAATGTTTATAAAATGAAATAATATAAGCCTATTTTATTTCGTTTTCCAATAAGAGTGATATGATCCAAACTTTACTCGCAATAATTCAATTGTTGCACTTGCTGTGTGGCACGTAGCCCCGTCTTGTTGGAACCAAATATTGTCGAGATCAACTTCTTCCAATTTCGGCCATAAAAAGTTGGTTATCATCGATCTATACCCATCTCCATTGACAGTAACGGTTCTTCGCACCATAATTGACAATTTCGCTTATTTACCGCACCACTCAGATGAAAGTGAGCTTCATCGGAGAAGATGATTTTCTTAAAAAAATCGTTATCGTTTTCAAGTTGTTCCAAGGCAAAATCAGCAAATTCACGACGTTTACGGTGGTCCAATGGCTTCAGTTCTTGAGTGAGAACAATTTTTTATGGATGCAAACCCAAATCCTTTCTCAAAATCTGCCAGGTTGTGGTTTGAGACAGTCCCAATGCTTGAGAATCGACAAATTGCGTTCTTCAGCAACCCTTGTCTGAACGGCAGCAATATTTGCATTACTTCGAGCGAATCTTTGTCTTATTGGCACTTCAACATTATATAAAGAAAATGTACGCTCAAAATTTTCAACAATTCGACGAATAGCGAGCACACTTGGAGGATTATTACGACTATAAAATGGCAAAAGCGCACGAAAAGTTGCAATTGGAGAACGATTATTTTGATCATAAAACTGAATAGTTTGTAAACGTTGTTCTTGAGTATATCTCACCATGATGAAATTGTAAACATCACTGAATACAATGAAACAAAAAATGACAGATCATGGCATATTACAAATGGCCGAAACGTCACTTAAAAATCATATCATTCCTATCGGAAAACCCTATAAATTGCTTTTTTAATTCATAATTTTAAGTTAAAAATATGAATTAAAATAAGTTGCAGTTGTTCATACAAATCTCAACGTATGTGAAGCTGGCCCGAAAACCATCCCGAAAAACGCCTTTAAAATTTAGGTGTGTTTCTCCTCTAAATCCATTAAAAGGCTTTTCAGCCCGAAAAATTAAAAAAATATGGAGAAAATCAAATTCCATCCCGAGAAAATAAAACAAGCTCACGCACACACAACAAATTTTAAGTATAAAATTACCTTACAGTGGAGATAAGGGACCTCCCCATCTGATTTAATATTCGCTTCTGTTAGATTAGGTATCGGAGAAATTTTCATCGACATATGAGCATAATTCCGATACCTAATCTAACAGAAGCGAATATTAAATCAGCTGGGGAGGTCCCTTATCCCCACTGTAAGGTAATTTTATACTTAAAATTTGTTGTGTGTGCGTGAGCTTGTTTTATTTTCTCGGGATGGAATTTGATTTTCTCCATATTTTTTTAATTTTTCGGGCTGAAAAGCCTTTTAATGGATTTAGCGGAGAAACACACCTACATTTTAAAGGCGTTTTTCGAGAAGGTTTCCGGGGCTGCTTCACATACGTCAAATCTCAACTTATATAATTCATTTTTAAAGAGATTTTTTAATTCAGACTTTTTTAATTCGGTACCCCTGAAATTAATCCTAAAGTTTTTTCTCATTTCACAATCACTTCATTTGAGAAATCTAATGAAGACTGCATTAAAGTAGTTGCGATCTAATTCGAAAATGGGACAGTTTAAGCGAATGACAATATGCATTCAACAAGTCAGATTCCAAGCATAGAAAATTCTAATAAAATTGAAATATTATCAGTAAAGGTACACTGTGCTAGTTAAAAAAGTGACAAGCTGGGCACCCAGGGGGTAAACTTAATTCGAGTATGCTGAATTCGACGGTGCTAGTCCCATTTCAATGTTAGTCCCTATTTTTGAGATGCCGCTTTCGACATGTTTCGGCTTTGAGTCAAAATTTGTCAAAATATACACCCATTTTCACGTTGAGAGCTCTGAACCATTAAGATTATCGTTTTGCTTTTTCCAGCAAAGTTGTTGTGCAAGTACAAACAACTTTGCCGAACATATCAAGACCGAAAACCCGCATCCGCACCATATATGTGTGTTTTACTTAAGCCAAAGTTAGGTGAGGTTAGATTGGAGTGGCTGCTTCCGCTCGCTTGGACCAGTAGCGACCCGTTGTGATACCACCAGGATCCTATTTCCCCTTTACCGCAGTTCAAAACCATTCGGAGCTACGTACGTAGCGTAAAATATCTCGCCTTCCACAGTCCGAGAGACCTGAAAGGCTGGCCATACCGTATATACGCCCAAATACCTATGGTTTCTGTATGATAGTGCCAGACACGAGCATAAGAAGTTATTTAAATTCTCCTCCTCTTCTTCGTACATGCAACTTCTATAAAGTCATTCGTCTGTAGACTCAGCCTTGTCGCATGTTTCCCAAAAAACAGGGTCTTGTCAGTTTAGGCAAAAGCTTCTCACAGAAGACTTCGGCTCCTACCTTACCGTCTAGAGAAACATGGGTTCACCTGTGCAGAGATCCGTATACACTAGTAAGGCTAAATACAACTGGAGGTCGACATACTTGACAATGACATAACCAAATTTAAAAAGTACATAAAATTAAGTTTCGCACAACACATAAAAACTGAAAATCATAGGTACACTAATAAATTCAATAAAAATTTAACCATTTTTCACACGGATCAAAAAAGGGCCGAAATTAGACAGGAAAAAATATTAGTTCTTTGACATACACTGCAACGACAAATGATCAACTACCGCTGCCGCATTCAGATGAAATTCCTGTTCCGGAAAGGTCAAACCCAACTGAAGAATATTTACCACGAACATTTGAATCTGATGAAACCGGAGAAGCATCTGTATCAATATATCAACCATCAAATGTCACTGGATATTATGGTATGACGTCTGAAACTATCGCAGCGGCAAGCCATTCTTTTGTCAAAGGATTTAAAACAAGTGAACATTTTGGCTCCAAATGTTCGGATATATGGAGCAATAAATCGTCGTCATCATTTCACGAATTTTTTCAAATCAATTGAGAATGGTATTCACAATGCACAATGCGTATAATCCCGAAGATTGACGATTGTTTATCGATTCCTTCAAAAGCAGTTTGAAGGCAGTTCTCCTTCACGTTACCAACTCGAAAAATTCCATTCCAATTGCACTCAGCACAAACACAAAGGAAACTTATGCATCAATGAAAAAAATCATCGATTTGATTAAATACAATGATCATCAATTGAAAGTTTGTGCAGATTTAAAAGTGATAGCTCTTTTAAGAGGCTTGCAATTGGGTGACACTAAAAACATGTGTTTTATGTGCTTACGGAACACACGTTTTAAAGGCGACCAATACAACCAACGCTACCACCACTTCATATCAATCTTGGAGTAGTTAAAAATTGTATAAAAGAGCTCAATCCAGATGGAAATGCGTTCATTGGATTGCGTCGCATTTTTCCACGGTTAAGTGGAATGAAAATAAAAGAAGGTTGATGTTTGAATCTAAGTTTTGATCAAATGAAATTTAATTTCGCATCTTATTTTTTATTACAGGAATACGTAATGGACCAGATATTCGTCGTGTGATGAACATGATACATTTGAAAATGCTCTGCAGTGAACGAGAGCTTGTGGCATGGAAATGTGTAAAAGAAGTTAATAAGAATTTTCTCGGAATTAATCGATCCGATGTTCCGATGATTGGCGCAAATATATGGAAAATATGCTGACCGCTTTTCATAATATAAACGTTTGAATGTCATTGAAAATACATTTTTTGCATTGTCATGTGGAAAAATTCGCCGAACAATCACCAGCCGAATCCGATGAGCACGGCAAGCGTTTTCACCATGTGACGGCAAGGCTCGAACATTGGTACAGCGGCAAAAAGCTACATGTACTCTTGGGTGACATTTGTTGGAATTTGGGAAGAAGATCCCGAAGATGAGACGAACTTTTAATCAGAAAATTAAAATTAAAAAAGTTAAGAAAAATGTTAATTTTTTAGGAAAAAATCACCATAAAATCAACTGAATCGATTTAATTTTCTTTTAAATAGTTTCCATTGTATCTATGTTTGTCGATGCGATGTTTATTCGATCGATTGCAATCGATTTATGTAAATTCAATAAATGGACATTTAATTATAAATCAATTTATAATTAATGGACAATTAATGTTGGCTTGCGCAACAATTTTGCTGAAAGAAAGCAAAACGAAAATCTTAATGGTTCAAGAGCTATCAACGTGAAAATGAGTGTATATTTTGACAAATTTTTAACTCAGAGCCAAAACATGTCGAAAGCGATATCTCAAAAATAGGGATTAACTTAGAAATGGGCTAGCACCGTTGAATTCAGCATACTTGAATTAGGTTTACCCCTGGGTGCCCGCTTGTCACAAAAAAAAAAAAGTTTGCGATTCAAGCACAGTGTGGAAAAGAGTCACAATATTATTATTCAATTGGTAATGACTCCAGACAATGATTGTGAAATACATAACAAAATAATACCAAAATTGTACACTGTTAAATTTAAAAATATTATTAGATTTGTCTTGCATTGAAACATATTTAGATTATCTTTAAATCTTATATTAGAGAAGCCGATCAAACAATTTCCTTCCTACCGATTTGGGGCGACCACGAGTTTTTTAACTCTAAAATAGGCTACTTTAGACAAAGTTTCAACTTTTATATGTCCGATTCTAGAGATGTTCACGGGATTTCATCTATATGACTGCGTATTTTTAGCAATTGTGGTTTTTGATTTCAATCTATTTTCCAATTTTTCAAAAGGGTGTTCAAATTTGAGGTATCTTTTTAAATATTCCGCCATTTATATTTTTTGTACTAGAGTATCACATGTTATTTGACAGATGACAAGTACAAACATTCCGGTTAGATAAAATGGAGAGTTATATGATTGAACAACCTGTTTTCATTATTAAAACTTATTTTAAATGTGGTGAAAGTTATTCAGAAGTTGGAAGAAAGTTTCTTTCAAAATACGGTAGAGAAAATGCTCCGACAAACCGTGCTATTAAACTTATCATTGATAAATTTGAAGAAACTAGTTCAAAGTTCAAGATCAGAGCAGCAGAATTTATCATCGTATTGGTCGCCCAAGCGAAAATATTGTAGCTGTTAGCAAAAGTGTTGCTGAAGAGACAAAGACATCAACTCGTCGTCGTTCACAGCGATTACACCTAAAACCAACAACTTTGTTCAATATTTTACACAAAGATCTTCATGTAAAGGCTTGCAAAATACAGTTAACACAAGAATTAATACAAAATGGCCTCGCATTACGTCGGCAATTCGTATATTGGGCCGTAGAAAAGCAAGAAGAAAATGAAAATTTTTTCAAGCAAATTATCTTCACCGATGAAGCTCATTTTGAAGTTGGCGGCTGTGCCAACAAACAAAACTGCCGCAATTGGGCCGAAGAAAATCCAAGAGTTTAGTAAAACAATGAAACCAAAAAAAGTTCCGGTATGGTCCATATTTTTTCGAAAATCAAAATGGCTGCAATTACTAAGAATGGAGGTCGATATCGAGAGATATGATTAGAAACTTTTTGTGAAGTAAATTGGAAGAAAATGATGTGCAAAATATGCGACTTCAACAGTACGGTGCAACATGCCACACAGCAACGGAATCAATCGCTCCTTTGAAAGAGAAGTTTGATGCGATTTAATGTCATTGGACTTCTTCTTATAAGGTTTCTTGAAGAGTAATGTTTATCCGGATAATCCTCAATTGAACCATCATTATGTGAAAAAGTTCACAAAATCAAAAATTTAACGATCTAGTGAAAACGATCATCGTGAGGAATTATCATGTTAGCGCCGTGGAAACAAACGGGACATCTTAAAAGAAACGCTCCAAAGTACATTCAGAATGTTATGGAAGACCATAACAAAGACATTGATGTGAACTTTTATCAATGTACGATCACGTAGATGACTTTCTTAATTTAGTCGTCAAAGTTAAAAGACTCGATTACCTTCACGTCATGATTAATCCTTTTCGTTTGGAAGAAGCCAAATTCGATTACTTGTTGCAAATTAAATTTAAACTTAGGTGTTCATTTGGCCAAACTGGCTCTAGCGTTTTATTTGAAACGTGAAATGTTGATGAATTTACAAAGTTCATTAAGTATTAAAATGTTTTTAAATTTTTAGTTTTGGCATGGCCGCTATTTTCACATGTAGTTGCTGTGCAAAATTTGTTGCTTGGATTCCAAAGACATAGATTACAACATTGTTCAATTGAGAATTTAACTGAGAAAAAACATTTGAAAGAGATAAAGTGCGCATCCGAAATGTTTACAGATCAACCGCAAACATTATTACCTGATAAGATACTTCAATCAGCAGCGACGAGGCAGATTTATTCGAGAGATGTAAATTATAGATCTCAAGTCAAAAATTCAGCCACAGTTAGAAACGATGAAACACCGTAAAACAACATTTAAGTCACAAAATCAATTTTACAATCCGGAATTCACAATTGAAATTCTTAACTGTTTTATGTCTATTTTGCCACTGTGAACTCCAATAGTTGTAATAAAGGATTTTATACAAAAATTTGAAATGTCCAAAAAGGCTGTTGAAATTGGCAAGCCACCAACAAAAGCTATACGATTTTTAGTGTTTTCGATGCGCAGAATCGAAGCTCAACTCTGTGGAGTTATAAATAATTGTTCCAGAAAACGGTTTAATAATATTAAGTCTAAACCAAAAACACGAGAGGATGTAGACCCTTTAGTAAAATAGAATCATAAGAAAAAGAACGCTGGTAATAAATAATTTTCAAAAATGTATGTTCACCGAAATATAACCGAAAATAATAGTGAAAGTTAATATTTGGTTGATCCAAACTAAAAAATTTAAAAAAGTGGATGTCTGTACCACATGTACGGCCAATGACATGAATACTTACAATTTAAAGCATATATAGTTTTAAAGTTCCGCCCCGGGTGGCCATATTCCAGAACTTCTTCCACAAATCATTTAAGAATCCCATTTTCATACAAGATACCCAACCCCATCATAATCGGTTCAGAAATTACCGAGTTCCGCCCCAAAAATCAATTAAGAATTTCATTTCCGACCAACATATTCAATCCGGTATAATCGATTAACAAATTACTGAGTTCTTCCCCAGCAGACCAAATTCCAGAACTTCTTTCAAAAATCATTTAAGAATCCCATTTCAATCCCACATGTAAAATCCGATCATAATCGGTTATGAAATTACCGAGTTCCACCCCAGCAGACGATATTCCAGAACTTCTTCCAAAAATCATTTAAGAATCTCATTTTCATCCAACATAACCAATCCCATGATAATCGGTTAATAAATTACCGGGTTCCGCCCCAGATGGCCATATTCCAAAACTTTTTCCAAAAATCATTTAAGAATCCCGGCCAGGTGGCCATTTCCACAACTTCTACCAAAAATCATTTTTAAGAATCCCATTTCCGACCAACATATCCAATCCCATCATATTCGGTTAAGAAATTAACGAGCTCCGCTACAGCAGGCCTTATTAGAGAACTTATTCCAAAAATTATTTAAAAATCCCATTTCCATCCAAGATACTCAATCCCATCGTAATCGGTTAGGAAAGGCTGAGTTCCGCCCCAGATGGCCATATCCAGAAATTCTTTTAACATCATTTAAGAATCTCATTTCCGAACAACATATCCAACTCATCACAATCGGTTAAGAAAATACAAAGTGCAATACAAACGGTGAAAATTAAAATGGGGGTGCTTCCCCCTACACCGCAAGCGATGTATCACAGTCCCCACTCAACGTAACGAGTTCGTTGATCCTTTAGCTACCGAGTGTCCTAAATAAATTTTGAATGTAGATGATAGGTATATAGCTGCAGCATCAAACTGTATCCCCCGATTTGTTGTCATCAGTTTTTTGAATTGTCTCCCTACATGAAAGCAAGTTTGAAGATGTATTCACGTCAAAATTATTAAAAAGCAAAAAAATAACATCAAAAAAAATAGTTTAAACAACATCCTGGAAATATTAGCTGAAAGTTTCGAAAGACGTATTACTTGATAGTCGAGCATATTATTTCCATTAGATAGGTCATATTCCTAGGCAAGCCCGGCGGAATTTGAGGCAAGTCTGAAGGGGATAGGGGGTATAATATACCAGGACTTGCCCAGGAATGGAAATAGTATGATCGATTATCAAGTAATATATCTTTCGGCTATAAAATATTTTTTCGGGAGGAATAGCAAAGGCACTATCTGCATTACCATGGGTTCTAGAGATATCAGGCTAATATTCATCAGCGCATGACAAAACACTTCTTACCTTTATTTTAGTTTAGATTACAATTTCTGGTTTCATTTTATATTAAAGATTATACAGTGCAGTAAATTTCATAACCCTAACACCTTGAAAAATATTTTTATCAGCCTTTTACACTTATTTCAAAAATATCTCAGTTATTGGAACACCTCGGAACACGAAAAATTAAATAAATTTAAAAATGGAGGGTGTATGAAAAGGGGGACATAGTCCTAGATTAATACCTAGCAGTGCTTCCCAGATAACTCTATCATAAATGAATCAGGCGATGTAGTTGAGGCAGTGCAGAGGAAATTCTCTTTATATAGTCAAGGACACTACATCACGTTCCACACAACCATTCTGCAGTCGCTGGTGCCAATGTCTACCTCATTGAAAAACTTTTCCAATTCCGCTTTGACGAATTCCCGTTGTTTGATCGAAAACTGCGCACCGTCTGGTCTCTTGCTGTATTCGCAATACCACGAATTTGATCTTTGCTGCAACCCATAATATATAATTTTGAGTTGCTGGATTATAAACTTATAAAAAAAATATTTATTCCATTTATTCTTTACAATTTTACTTTACTTCATTTTTAATGTTACACATCTTAATTTCAAATTACAACTAACTATTCTATTAAATTTTTCTAAAAACTAAAGTTACAAATCTAACCACTCACCATTTTACATCGTAGCACGTTTTACGATATATGACTCCTTGAAAACGTGAAAAATCGTAGTTTAAAAAGCAAATAATACCTCGAACCTCGAATTCGTTTGTATTGGCCAACAACGTCCGATTGAATAATTTTGCCACGTTCCTTTGACTTCTCTTCACAAAGTTTATAACTTCCACGATGATGCTTTCCGTAGATGCACGCTTCGAAAGTAACATTCTCGTCCACAAAATCAATTTCATTATTTCGTAAAAATTTCTTCACGTGTGCGACGTTCTGATGTCTGAGTCATTCGTGCCATATGTGAAGTGAAATTCTAATGATTCTTCAGCTTTGAAAATCGAGCCACGATCTTTTCACCATTTTCCACCGTTATGTGTGACGATGGCTTCACAAAGTTCTCGAATTGTTCACGTCGATGATACATATGGTCACTAGAGCCTGAGTCCAACATGTCAGAGTCATGACACAGAAATATACCGTCTATAACATTTTTCGTTCCTTGTTATCTGAATTGTTCATTTTATTCTTCTTTGTACAGTACAGTCGTTTCCGATAACCTCTCCCGCCACAATGAAAACAATTAATTGCTTTTTGACTTGCTCCTTTGTTGTTCTGTTCCGATCCGATAAATAACAGGTTTTTGAATTGAAATTCTTTTTCGAAAAATTTAGTTTGGTCTGTAACGCTTCCGTTCTTTCAAACTGAACCTTTTCAATCAAAGCTGCATTGCCATTAATCGCGCACGTAAATTTATGATAGTTTGGTTGCCCGCACTCGTTGATTCTCACACATTATGAAAATAGTTATATCGGCACGACTTTCATGAGTTATGACATACACGTTGCAATATCATCTCCCAGCTCTTTTATGAAACTGTAGCACCGCTGTAGCAAATACATAATATTTACATTCGATGTTTGCTCATGCGTACTTTTGAGCAGCGTCCACATTGAAGCTGACGATTCACAATTTATTATTTGCAGCAATGTTTGCTTTTTGCACGTTGTCGAAATTGCACCTCTTGCCTTGGAATCCCCAGAAAAGTATAAATTCTATTTCCATGTCTTAATATTCATCGCATAGTCTGTATCCACAATCATTGGTTTTTGATCGGGGGGCCATTCACTACGACGAACAATACTGGCCTCTTTAATTTGGCGGACCTGAAATTTCCATATTAGCCAATTTTTCAATGTTCACCCGATCGCCTTCCATTTTGTTTCGCTTCGAAATTTGTACCGAAATCAAAATGAGAAAAAAATAAAGAAAAACGACGATACACGACGATGAAATTGTAATAAACACTATTCCTTCCGTGAAGCTTTTCAAACGTTTAACACCACTCGCACGAACTACCAAAATTTTAATTGTAAATTAAATTTATTCGTTGACATGGACTAGGCCCATAACTTGTTGAAATAACCTTAATCCTGTTAATTTTCTAACCTTCAGTGCAGTACGCAGTGGAAATGGAATTGAAAATTTTATTTTTGGGTTTTTAATTAATTGTGAATGTGTTTAGTTAATAACGGTTGGAAAACTTAAGCACTGAAAGTTTCTTCACCAATTCATTGAAAGCCCGAAATTCATAACCAGAAAAGTTAGTTAATTGACTTGATTAAAATAAGAGAAGTTGGTGCTTTAAATACAATTTGGAAATTTAACTTTTAACAAATTTCACCCCTTAGAATGGTTTGCTTTGAAAGTAGAATTATACGAGTATCACAACTCAAAAAAAAATAATTTAAAAAAGGCAAACGAATTTTTCATAATTAAAGATACATTTAAGCTGGGATTGGATTAAAAGCGAAAAATGAGATTTAAAAAGGGAGCCAATAATAATTTATTCATATCTACACAAAAAAAGGGACGAGGTACACGAACGTCGTTCCTATAATTAATTAAAGTCTCGCTTGACTGAAAGTCACATAAAATGTTTTTGTTCGCTAATTAATTAGATTTTAATTAATTTTGGGTCGCTCTTTACTTTCTACGTAATTTCGTTTATTAATATCAAATTTAATTAGACTGCTTTGAATTTATTTTCTATACGCCGGTTACACTTTACATTATCGGGTTATTTGGTCAATATTTTGGTTCAACTAGATATTGAAAAATAATACAATTACGCTAACCGTAAAAAATACCGCGGTTCAACACCCACAAACAGTGTCATTTGTTTGTTATTATTTTTTTATTCTCGCGGGTGCCGTATAAAAAATCAAATTTCCTACTTCAATAAATCTAATCATAAATAATGTGGGAGGAATGCCATTTGTACCTACTAATGAATTTTAAAGTACTAGGTGGGCATCTATTGGTTTGTTTTAAAATCATAGGCTATTTTTACAGCTCGTCAGTCTGATATTCCGCATCACGAAACAATCGTGTTTTTGCTTGAAGAGAGTTTCCAAATATTGAAAACTTATTTTCAAAGTAAGTGTTGTGTAGGCGAAACCGTGCGAATTTTGAAAAGAAGTATGGGTCGTGAAAGAGCGCCAAGGGGAATCGCTGTAGTGAAATTGGTGAATAAGGTTCGCGATAAAGGCTTGCTATTGGACGATCCATCGGCCTCAATTCAACGCCGATTGATAATACTGCACAAAGACCTTGGATTATTTGCTTACAAGGTCTAGATGACTCAGCAATTGAAAGCAAATGACCACCCGCTTCGTTATCAGTTCTTTGCGTGGGCCATATACCAGCTTCATAATGACGTCGATTTTGGCGGAAAAATCGTCTTTCAGACGAAGCGCATTCCCATCTCGGGGCGCTACGTAAACAAACAAAACTGCCGGATTTGGCATTCGGAACAGCCATATGTAATTGTAAAGAAGCCAATGCATTCACCAAGAGTGACTGTTTGTTGTGCATTTTGGAGTAGTGCCGGCTGGAAACACCGTCGCAATGGCGACCATTATAGAGCCATGTTGATTAATTTTTTATGACATCAAATCGACGCTATGTCAACAACCTTTGCTATCAACAAGATGGAGTCAAATGCCATACAAACCGACTGACAATCGATATCTTGCGAGGCAAATTTGACAACCGGAGTTTCATTAAGAATAGATATTATGCGGATAATCCAGACAATTCCAGCTTTAAAGCAAAATATTGCGACAGATATTCGCGAATAAGTGCCAAAAGCATCGAAAGAGTTCTTAAAGGTTGGACTGACAGGATGGCTTACTGTAAGGCCAGCAGAGGAAGCCACACGAACACAATGAAAAAAAGTTTCCACAAAATAAAAATGTATACTCATTTTACAGTTTAGTTTATAAAACAAACTTTTAAATGGCCTACCCTATGTAATAATTTTGCCTATGTAACCGGGTTACAAAATTATAATTCCTTAATGTAAGATTGCGATTTTATCATCCTGATCCTGCTACTACGGCTTAATGATTTTAGAATTTTTTGTTTTTCAATTCACTTAAAAATTGAACAGCCTCAATCCTGGATTCTTTTGACAGAGCGTAAATCAGCAGGGACTGTAATTGACAGTTAGAAGCCTGTCCGAAGAGTTAATGAAGGCCTCGGTCGGTTTAAGCGAAATCTGTTCTACAAGATACAGTAACTGAAGATTAAAAATCCTTTGCGGATTTTATTGAGGTTTAGTAACAGTTCAGTTTTAACGGTTGATTTGTGAACCAACCCCTCACACGTTATTTATGCAGTCCCTTCTACGTATTAAAATAAAGTATAGTGTTCAGAGAATCTGAAAAGAAAACAGAAATTAAACAGGGCTAAAAAATTATAAAGTAAATCAACACTTATCTTTGTGCCATCTGTAGTTGTTTGTATTCAAAAACATAACCTAAAATTAAGTTTGAAAATTGGTTAGCTTATTATATTTTGTATTATATTCAAATACTTATCTTGCAAAATTAACTTCTAGATATTGTACATTTTAACTTTTAATTAACGTAATTTATATCTACCATGGTGATCATTATGTGTGATACAAAATCTCTACACGTAAATCAATTTTGTATATAATAGTGACAGCAAGGCAAAACCTTACAAATGTCTGAAGGCTTTATGTTAAATTTGTTTTATATTGAGTGCGTTTGATGCCATTTAAACCGCGCAAGGATCTGTCAAAAATATATGTGAAAATATTTTTTTTCCCGATCAACGGTCGCGGTGGTTAAAACCACCATCGAGCGAATACCCAAACAACCATTTTGAGTTTTATGTGGAATTTTATTTTATAATACCGTGGCCTGTGTATTTGCAAAAGTTACATAAGATACATGTTGTCACGCTCAAAGCACTCTTCGATAAAAAATGATTTTGCAACTTTTTCCGGTGTGAGACATGAGTTATCACAAATTGGTCTCAGTAATGAAGTGAATTAATTGTTATACATAATAATTAATTTATTAATGAAAACGATAACGAAAACTTCTGCAAAACGTCGAGCAATGATAATTAGATTTCATCTGGATTCAGCAATTTTGATCTTCATTCCATATTATGCACAGCTTTAAGTTGTTGGATCGTTATATTTAACGACCAAACAAAATCGCAATTGTTTTTGTAAATGAGAATGAAGAGCTTCCGTTTAAACGTAATATTCGGATTTATCCTCGCAATCCAGATAATCCAAAGCAGCAGTTTGGGCAAATTAACATTCTCAGCTCAAACCTCGATCCAATGATCTATGTTCCCCAGTATCCCTACGAGTCACACGAATCATATCCTGCAATACAAAGTCGCCTAAATAACTATTTGCAATAAGTTCAACCCAATCATGCATACTGGTCGTTTACTTCAGCAATGGTTGGTTGGCTCTAATTTGAATGTTGAAGTCAACAACTTGAAGTATATTGGACAAACCAACAACGCATCAGGGACTCATCGATCACGTTGATAATATAGCAGCAAAACGAAACATTCCAGCAGGTATTCCTGCAATCTTATACCTTCATCCTTCAGTGGATCAAATCGGTACATGCACTGCTATTTGATGGCATGCGAGTTTAAAATCAAGCTGAACTCTCTTCTGAACGATCTCACAAAACAAGTTGTTTTGATCAATGCACAGCCTTCGTCTTCTCAATCAAGTTTCAGAAGCGCGGTCTCCCAAATGCTCATAGTTAATCACTCTTCGAGCGGGATACAAGTTCACAACGATTGAACGTATTAAACGATTCATCTCTACGGGGATCCCAGCTCGACAATGGATTACACGTTTTTTTCGACTTATCTACTCTCCAAGGAAATCCACTAGCAGATAATGATCTCTATGACGTGCTGAGAAAGAGCACTTGGCTCAAATTAACATCGAAAAGTCAATGTGGCGCAATGTGATGCGAACATCCGTCATGCTCTCGACGATGGCGATCTCGATGCTTCTACTTGGACGGCCCTGGTGGAACTGTCAAAACGTTCCTCAACAAAACTCTGATGTCTTTTGTGATAGAACAAGAACAAGTAGGTTTTCCCTTCGAAACAAAAGAAATTGCTGCAACGCTTTTAAAGAAGGAAGAATTGTTCACAGTGGTTTTAAGTTGCCAGCAGGATAGCTGATTGTCATGATGAGGTAACGATGTTAAAAAAGGATGGCCTGAGCTTAATTGATGTATGTAATTGATCAATGGATTTTTGCTCGAAATCTTGAAAAATTCAAGCCAATTTCGCGACAAAGTCTTCGTCATCGGTGGTAATTTCAGACAAACACTTCCTGTGGTACCTCGAGTTAATCGAGGGCTGCGTCAAATCAAGCTCTTTGTGGCAATCACTTCAAAAAATAACGCTAAAGGCTAACATTCAAAATGAAGGCCAGCAACTACACAATCAATGGCTCTTAAGTCTTGACGAGAGAAGACCACAACAATTTATATTGTTACGTGCTCCAGAAATCATTCAAATTCCTCCAGAAATGATTGAGTATGCAAACCTAAGTAATTCAATTTTTCGGTGAAAAGCCTGGCGATCAAAGCGATGACGAATTATCAAACCAAACTTACTTATCAAACTTACTCGTCGCTGCAACAAACGCTCATGCCTTAGAAGCGGATCGAGAAGATACCATCATTATGTTGCTACGTAATTTCAAGGGGAGAAGTGCTGATCATTAAGATCCGACTTAATCCTGCCATTCGTTTTATGCCGTCGACAATTTCCTGTCATTCCTGCATTCTTCATCACAATGAACAAGTCTCAATGAGAAACGGATGACACGGTAGAATTTAATCTGCAGCTACCTTTTTCGGTCATGGTCAGCAATACATAGCTATCCCAAGCGCGCGAGACAGCTCAAAAATCAAAGTGAAAATTGAGCAGTCACCAGAGTAAGTACGATCAATAATTTCCGCACAATCGTGTTCAACGAAATTTTCGACATGTAAATCAGATCTGGGATATAAAATGATTGTTGATAAACCTCCAGTTTGAATACTAGATCCTTCGTTGTACTAAGTTTCTATACAAGGGGCGAAAAATCTGACCGCTGCTCTGGTTTGGTTGAATACGGATTATTTAAATTATCACTGTCACCACCTTATTTTAAATTTCTGCTGTCGAACCCTTTGGAGTTCAGAACTAACGTAAGTTCAACCACAAATAACAAAGGTTATTATTTAATATATTGTTTGTGGTTCAACCCACACACATGTGTTGATAAATAACAAATTATGATGGAATTATTTTTTTAAATGTCGACACAACCAAAGCTCAAACCAAACAATTGTGTGGTGGATTGTGTATCGCATACAATTTGCCTCTTTCAATATTATAATTAGCGACTACCCGCATCATTTTTGTTGGCAAGAAATACCTACAAATTTTCAATGAATTATAGTTCCATCTATTGTAAAATAGATCTTTTGAATAATTTGTAAAATATTCCAGCTATTGTAAAATGGATTGACGGTTACTTCCTAACCTAAAAAGTAAATGTTTTACAATGAGCAACCCGTATAAGGTAAAAGTAGGCCAGATTCATACTTCCTTACATATTTTTTGCATTTGAGGTCGTCAAAAATATGTCCAGGTAGGTAATGGTTAGGACCAATGTTGCCGATTGAAATTTAACTCTTCTTGAGTAATCCACTATAGTGGTTTGATTTTTGATAAGAGCTATTTGTTGTTAATTTTCTCAAACTGTGACTCATATTTTTCATGCTCTTGTTGGATGAGGAATCTGAACAAACCCTCTACCATAAGGCCTAATGAGTATCTAAAACCTCGTTTTACTCGTTTGCGATCCTAATTAAAGAATGAGAGAGAATTAATAATGCTCCCTATAATTATTTCTTGGTTATGTGAAGATTGTCTCGGGCTAGGTTTGTTCCGACAAAATAAGTTTCATTATCGGGATAAATATCGATACTCAAGCCTTGCCTGGAACCGAATAGTTTAGTAGGCGGCAATGAAAGATTCCGTAGTAAGACAGCTTACTATTTCGATATAGATCGCCTTGGTTTATCATGTACATTCGAATAGAGCTTTATGTCCGGTACAGGCCTTGAGTCTCCTTCCTTTATTTGTCTTCAATTGGATTGGGTCGCCATAGTCGATTCCTGTTTCAGGAAATTCTCTTCCTGGTTGTACTCTGGCAGCTGGTAATATTCCCATTGTTTATAGTGAAAGCAGGTTAAATATTTTTGAATAATGTTTCGTACTGCTCGCTTACCAACAATAATATAGTAGTTGTTACTTCAATATGCTAAGGTGAATTGAATGCCACCGTGCAGCGTGCTAAAGTGGGCATTTTCAGTAGTTGGCACCGTTATTAGGTTGCGTTTGTCTAAGATGATTCGATTTCGGCTGGTAGGCGTGAGATTTGAATTTTATAGCCGACTATTCACTCCTAATATTCCATTGTTAGCTAAGCCCGGATGAGATATGAATCTGGTTTTTTGGCTAAAAGCCTTGAGGATTTGAGGCATTGAATTCTGTTATATAAATCTTGTTTCTGAACGATTTTGAGGATTGTAATTTCTGCATCTTAGCCTCCTCTATTCAACGGTACTCCTGTCTTGTTGGTTGTTAATGTTTTGTGGTATATAAATCGCACGCAATATGCAACAATGCGTTTTAATTTATTGAAACTAGAATGTCGCTCAAATGGGTTGACTTTCTTCGGCTTGGTTTCCTTTGACCCCGCATAGTAATGATTGAATCATACCAATGTCTTCTGGCATGGTTGCACCGGCCCTTCCATCATAAATTAGTTTTAGTGAGAGCTAACCGAGTTATTCTACGAGCCACTATGTTTGCAGGATTCTCATTATACTTTAAATTATGCCAGGTAGTTGTTGGCAGGATATATCACAGCGTCGCTGAAACCATATAATTCAGCCTTAGCACCGCAGATGCTGTTTATAAAACTAAGAATTTTATTCTTTTCTTGAGCTGGTGAATACACATCTGCTTGAAAGGTCCATCCTTTGTAAACTTCCTTTCGAGCTGTAATAGTCTAGCTACAACCAGTTTTCTTGATTCTCCAAGAGTGTTATGGTTCATTTTAAAAGGATTCCTCACCGTTTTTCTTCGATCTGGATTACGCCTCAAATTTTCTTGAAAGAATTCTCCAATTTTTATTTCCTCCTCACTGAGATTCCTTTCTTCTGGAATGTTGTCACTCTCAATGAATAATTGAAATTGTTTTAGAATTGCTTTTGTTGTCACCATGGCTTGATATGATATTCAAATGAACTGTAGGCATATCGAACGGTTGTTGTTTATCAGCAGCCTCGGTTTGTAGCATAGTTGTAATTGCTGATTCCTTATATTACCAATGTAAACACCTCATTTTAAATTTCAGAGGTTTATAAGAAATAGAAGTGATATAGAAAAATAAAGTTTATTGCATTGGTGTCGGATGTCCGTAAATATTTCGGGCTGATTATTCTTCATGTTGTATTCTCAACTTATGTTGTTAACCCTGTTGAGTTTATCTCAATACAAAGGTTGTTCACATCGTGGATAGAAGGCGTCAGGGCTACACTATCGTGAGAGTCTAATTTGCTAAATAATGCTGGAATTATTTTATTTAGCAGTTTATGATTGTTAACGAAACTAAGTATCAGGCAATAGGTGGCGCGCCACGTGACTTTTTGCGTACTTGGGTGCGTAAATACTGACTGGAAGACTGATTGTAACGTTTACAATTATTGTTCATAGATGCCGCAGGGCGACAATGACTTTCTGTGTAATATAGGAGTCAAAATTAAATCCTTTGCTTTATAAGGAACACGTGCACAAAATAAACAACCGGCAACGAAATATCTTTAACTTTATAATTATATATCACAATACCCAAAAATTTTAAGTGAACCATCAATCCCCTAGTTGTAATAATTTATACGAATCACTCAACCGAGATCTTTTATTTTACTCATCTACTTTTCCTCCCTCTCTTGTTGCCCTTACAAAAAAAAATCGCAATAACAATCAAAACCACTACGACATTTTTTGTTGTCGTTGTTGTTCCCCGAAAACCCCAAAAATCCAAAACCACAAAAATAAAATTATTACGAAACCATAGCCAAAAAAAAGACGAATTGTTCTTCCCAAAATCCCAACCTCAGACCTTGCCGCGCTTATACAGCATAAATAGCATTCGTCGCTCGTATACTCCACCACTGACACACAAATATTGTCTTTAATCAAAATCAATTCCGAAAATCACCCAACGAAGCGTTAAGGAACGAAACGAAAAGCAAATAAATTGCCTAACTCAATATTTGGGGTAAACGATATGAAAATGGAAAAATAAAATTGGAAAATCGTTCGATGGAATTGGGGTTGGTTATGCTTTTATATGGGGGAGCGTGCTATATAAAACCTTACAAATATTTTATGCTTGTGTCCCTAGTATATGTATGTATGTATCTCTGTATGTATGTACGTACAAAACGAGCCAAGTCACTCTCGCCACCCAAATAAACAACAACTCAATACTCATATACAACTTTATATGTATGTATATGTAAAAAAGCACAAACAGACACAAGCCAAAATATCTCAAGGTCATAAATAAATCATGGATATTTGAGTCTCTTTCCTCCCGCTACTCTGGATAGTCATAAACAACACGTATGCTAGGCGATAGTGAATGTATGGGGCCTTCATACACTCCGGCGGTCAGGCATCGTCACCAATGGTAGTTTAGGTACATCATATTAAGCACCTAGGTCATGTGATGCCCGAGGTTTTGCTTATGTTTTGTCTCGTATCTAAAACTTGATACACTATGAGATTGTGAAACTGGAAAATTTATTTGTATTTGTATGTGTGTGTATGTGTGAGTGAAAATAATAATTCGGTTCGATAAAATTATGAGTTTCCGCTGCCTGGGGAATGATACAGCAGCCGCCGCACACAAAAAAATATGAGAGAAAAATCTTTTTTGTTTACAACTTAAAGAGAGTGGAAAATGGGTGGAAAAATATGACTCGTCTCTCCGACTCTTGTGTACATATATAAATTAGGTTCGGCCATATACTGATCATATGTTGCCCGAGTGGTGGTATGAGATGGGATGATACAGTTTATTCGTACGTACTCACCACCAACAACAGTAAAGTGTTGAATTTCTTCTTTTAAAATTATGTTTGCCTGTTAATTTTTTGGCAGTACGATGCGAGATATTGCGGCACGTTAAAAATACATATTTATGTGTTTGTGGGGGGTGTGTTTGTGTGTGTATCCTTTTTCACGTACATATACATTATACATGAATAATTTATGGATACAAATTCGTCATGTAACGTATGAATGGGTTTCGCTTGCTATTTACTAAGTGAATACATCAATTAGCATATTAAATACATAAAGAAAATTGTAATCATCATTCGGAGCTTTTAGCTTCGCGTACATACATAAAGCATATAACATATTTCTATGCTTATGCTTTTATTCTACTGCCTGGCGCTGTCAATTTGATGCATCATCAATCAAATATGTAACAACAACAACAAAAATAAATTCTAAGCATAAAACACAATTTATTGTTGAGTCATCATCATCGTTGCCTGCCCTAATGAGATATTAAATACTATGGATTTTATTATAGGGGGGATTTTCATATTTTTTGGTCCCCATCTAGCTTTATGATTCAAATGGCGTTGTAAAAATATGTAGCCCTAGAACACTAAGCAAAATAAGAAATAATTCAATGATCTATAAAATTCCTGTGGGACGAAATTTTAATCATTAACGGAGCTTTAGAGTTTTATAGATGAAATGACAAGATGAGATCTGTGTACTTGATGACTAATATACCATCCATGATGATGGTTTTATCTGTATCATATTTCAAAAATATGCGGGGTCAATGTCAAAAATGCAGAACACCCGCGTAACCCGAGGACAAAAGTTCTCAATAAAAAGAGCTGAAATCGTGCATTGCTAGCAGTATATCGTTCTTGTTAGGCCATTCAATGATTTACTCAATACCGTCCAATTTAAATAGCCCCTGTAAATGGTGAATAATGGCAAACCAATTTTTAGTTAAAAAGAAGTGTAGGTAGACTGATGCCTGTAAATTTAAAAGGATACTGGGATTAGAAACTAGTACCTTACAAATAACAACTTCAGCTGTGTCCTCAATATCTTCGACAAGCGCGGTATCTGAGTTTGAATCGTTTAGATCCTTGTCTTATTTCACCTTTTTAGGTGCACGTTGATAATCAGTTTCTTCCTAAGGCTAACCAGGATTGCGTCTTGATCTCTTATCCATATCTCTAAGCTTGGGGTAGGACATCCCATTGCCTCCAAAGTTTCCTTGACGACTCTTGCAACATGTGGCCGAGCGTTGTCGTGCTGAAAGATCATCCGGCTTAATTGTATCAATTGTTATTGATAACGTTCTCCAGTGATGGTTTCGTTAGGCTGGAGTATAGCTCAAGTAGATCTCATTACTCCGAACTGATCCCACCAGATGCACAGCATTAGCATTATGCCATAAATATTCGGTTTGACGGTTGAAGTTCCTGCATGACCGGGCTTACCGCACGATTGTCTGCGCTTTGGAACCCAATTTCCTTATTTTTGCATCATACCAATGATCTTGAGACGGGTTTGAATCGCATGTTGCGTCACTCTCAAAGTTTCAGCGAGCTCCTCTTGAGTTTGGCACGAATTTTGATCCAGCGTCTTCAAACCATTAACTGGTTTTCCTTCGAGTTCTTTGTCATTGGTGTCAAAATCGCCACTTTTAAACCGGCGGAACCAGTACTCACATGTTTTTATTGATGCAGCATGTTCCCCATATGCTTCACACAGCAATCGATGTCCCTCAGCAACACAGATCAAAAATACTCTGATGTTATGAAACACAAAAATAACCTCAAATTATTTGATATAAAACTTTCTTTTTGTTTTCAACGTTACACAGTCAATTTTAATAATAAGTATTAAATTATCTAAGAGATAGCGCGCTTGTCATGAGAAAGTCAATGTTTATTCATTTTTTCATATTTTACTTTACATTATGTAAAAAATAAGTTTATGTAATAATGTAATTTACTTGAGAAAACTGTGTAAATTACATCGTGTAATTTACATGCCCAACGGTATTTCTGACACCGTTTTTTGTCTACTGTACCTATCTACATTGTCGAGACAATTTTTTTAATTATCGACTTCATTGTCTACACGAGTAGAATATTAATTACCTAAACAGTGTAGCCCATACGGCATAATATTGCTTGTGTGCGGAGTGTAGGTGATGATGATCGTGCTATTGTGCGGCGTCTTTGTTGAGCGGTTGGTTGAGACGAACTGGATGATTGAAAAATTTGTTTTTGTAAAAATTTGCTTTGCTTGTATTCGTCGTGTTTCTCTTTTTGGTTGCTATTTGAAAACAAGGCACATTTTATGTTGTTTACCAGTTACTCGTAGTAAAACAGCCGGGTAGCGATTTAGAGTTATGCGTTATGCCACTAACTGCGTTGAGATTGCGAGACGTTCGATTAGAATCGCAATCGGTTGCAATATTCTCACCGCTACAGTTTCTCAAACAAAATAACAACACATTTGTAATTTTTTGTTGACCGATGCAATTACTTTCAAATTTATCCCACCAAGCACATGCTCTTCCGGCGGAGCCACGGTAAACTGAGTCAAATATCACCTGAAGAGAGTTACCGGCCCAGCGATGATCAAAATGTTACATTATCGAAACTATCCAGACAACTTGTGCAAAAGATGAATCAGGATATCTGGAAGAGGTGACACCTAGAATACCTAACCAACCTGTAATATCAAAGAAGCGAATATTAAAATTGGTAATATTATTCTCGTTAAGGAAAATAACTTACCTATATAGTTCATCGGTAGAGCTATAGAAGTTCATCGCGCTGCAGATATCATCTTCAAAGTCGTTACCTTAAAAACACCAAATAAAGTAATAAAACGGCTAATCGAATCAACCGATTCAAGGCGGCCATTATGTTGGAGCTGTTTATCATCATCTCGATCTCAAAAGCAATTACACATCCTTTTGTAATGTAAAACGTTAAGATTAACTATCTTAAATGAACGGCAATCTCCGGTCCCAATACATCATACGCTTACTACTATTTTCTTCCGTTACATCAATAAAGTTCATTGATTTCACAGAAAGTCAACACAATGCCGGGTGTCACTCTTTTTCATATTCTATTGGCAAACAACTCAAAATATTTGAATGAAATATTTCTTAGGAGTATGTGTGAGTGGGTGTCCCAAATATAATCAAATCTAAACGTAGCGTAATACATCAAACTTAATTGTTTGACAACCCACACGGCAACTGTAAATTCAGCACGATTTCCAACAAAAAATGAAGAATTGAGTTATTTCTGTAAGTAAAACACCAAAAACATATTTATGGGGGGTGGGTAAGAAGTTTTTACAATTTATGGATGCTTTTTGTTTCGGAGGTGCGCGCTAGACGAAAATATTTTTAAAAATTGGAAAATTAAATTGAGATAACTGAATTTTGTTGCGAAACCTAATTTGTGTCTCTTTTTTGGTGGAGGTAATTGAGGGTGGTCTTGCAATGTAAACACGAGTTTAGCACAGCGTTTAATGTAATATTACTAGTAAGTATAAAACACCATTAAAGAATGATAAGAAATTTATTTCAAGCTATCATGAACAACATTTACAAGATTTACTGTAGTGTTCGAATCTCATGAGTTAGACCAAGTGGTTATCAGAAAGTGGTTTCTGTGCATATTAATTGTGAATATCTATCTGCACTCACACTGTCTGTATCACTTTAAATCAAGTCTTTATCAATGAAATTAAAATGTGTCTAGTATAAGGCCAAGCAATTTCCTTATACGGCTGATGCTTCTGGCCAAACAAGATAACACACGTGGAACGTCTGCGGCAAATAAAACAGATTGAACTTGAACGTGGCATTAAGAAACGAGGGGAGAGATGAATAGGACTTACACTGAGGTGGACATAAGAAGAATGCAGTTAGAATAGAACCCGCAAGAGAAGAGGAAAGTAGAACAACCAGAAATGATTTGGAAGAGAACGGGTGAAACAATGACCAGGCGGTCTGAATCGAAACAACTTGACTAAACCTGAGGAGAACTTCAAACAATACCCCTATAAGAGTGAGATTGTCCAGCCTTGTAGCCGCGCATACCGTTAAATCTCAATTTATGTTAATGAGGATGAAAATAAAACCCGAATTCTTGCAAGAGAAATCATTGAATTCCAATATTTTCGAGAGGCATAATTTTCATAAAATATGGAAAAACAATTTATCCTGAAAGGGGTTTTTTGAGTACTAATCGATTGCGGTGGGTCCTGATTTCGGAAAAATTAGTTTAGAAGGCCTTCCAGTGGAGCCCAGGTTTCGTTTTAAAAATTGTTTATGGCTCGCACTATTTTAATAAAAATTGGTGAAGGGTTTGAATTTTCAGGAATCGATTATGATTGATTCACATTTTGAGAAAATTATTTCGGCTCCGTGCCCCGATCTTTAATTTGATTTCAGCTCGCACGATTTTTGTATAAATTATAGTGAGGGAGGAGTTTCGAGTACCAGGAGTCGATTGTGATGAGTGATAATTTCGGAAAAAATCGTTCACAGAGTTATACGGTGGAGTCCCTTGATTCAATTTTTTTTCGGCTTGCACCGTTTTTATAAAAATGACTGAATGGAGCGTTTTCGAGCACCGATAACCGATTGTGTAGGGTTCTGATTTCGGGAAAGTGCATTTGTTTCGCATCGATTTTGATAAAAGTTGGTGAAGGGCGATTTCAAATGCCAGGAACCGAGTTCCATGAGTTCTAATTTCGGGAAAATTGGCTCGAACGATTTTAATGAACATTGATGAGGGAAGTTTTCGAGTGTCAGGAAACGATGACAAGGAGTTCTGGTGTCTGGATAATTCATTTAGAGGTATTTTGGATGAGTTGTCATGTTGCACAATATGGTGTGATGTTGCACCATGTTGCGTCATGTTTCACCTTGTTGCATTCTGTTGTTGCACGTTATTGCGCTATGTTGTGGGATGTTGTACTATGTTGAGGGTGCATCGTGGTACGGCATAGTGCACCTTGTTTCGTGACTTTGTGATATTGGATCTTGTTGAGAGATGTTGTGTTATGTTCCAGTATATTGCATCATGTTCGTTTGCGGCCATCTTTTACAATTTTATTGGGCTTGAACGTATTTGAAAGAAGTTGGCGGGACAGAGTTTTCGAATGCAAAGAAACGATTACAAGGAGTTTTGATTTCTGAATAATTCATTTAGTAGCCATGTGGCGTGGTATTGCATGATGTTGTACCATGTAGTTCCATCTTGTGTGATGTTGCACAATGTTGGTTCATGTTGTGGGATGCTGCAACATATCCCGCTGTGCGTACTATGCTGCCTGATGTTACACCAAAATCTCGTATTTGTTGTTTAAATATCTTATAGGTTATTTTCCATCATATGAATGTTGAGTTGATTGCGTTACGGTGACATTGAATGGTTGCATTAATAGCGTCTTTTTGAAAAAGTTGTTTGTTGTGTGTAACATAATTTGTAGCATTCGTATCTAATTAATGTTTCTACCTTGGTTTCCTTTTCACTTTTTCTTCCGCTTCAAACGATTTTGACCTCGTCTGGTGGGACCCGTGCGTGGCGATAGTTTTCTTTAATTTATTATTTCTCGGCGCGCAAGACTTTTATTAAAATTTACGGAGGGGGTATTTTAAGAGTATCAGAAACCGATTGCGATGAATCATGATTTCGGGGGGAGGGGGGGTTTGGAATCGGGTTTGCGCGATTTTCTCGTTTTTAAGAGCGTTTTCAATTCTCAGGAATCGATTGCGACGGCTTCTGCATTCTGACAAAACCAATTAGAGGTCCTACGGTGCAGCCCTGTCCCTTTATTTAATTATTCTTCGGTTTGCATGATTTTTATAAAACTCGCTGGATGGACTGTTTTCGAGTACCAAAAGCTAATTTTGATAGGTCGTGATTTCGGGCAAATTCATTTACATTTTTTCGACATGCTATTTTTTTCGACTCAAGCTTCGGGAAAATTTGTTTAAGAGGTCCCCCGGTGGGGCCTGGGTTCCAGTTTTTTGAAAAAACTTAAGCTCGAACGATTCAGGAGTACCATACCAAATTGATGGTTGAGATCCTTATTTATGAGGGTTCTTGGTGGGGCTTGAGTTTTCTTTTAACATTTTTTTTGGCTTCAACGATTTTGATAAAATTGGTCGAGGCAGGGTTTTCGAATGCAAGAAAATGATTACAAAGAGTTCTAATTTCGGGAGAATTCACTTAGGAGTCCTTCGAATTAGTCATCATGTTGCATTAACTTGCATGATTATGCCTTTAAGTCATATTACACCATGTTGTAAGATGTTGCTAGATGTTTATGTTGCGAATTAAAACTTTTTTTTAAATTGGTGAGAAGGGGTTTCATTTTCTCAAATACGATCCGGGTCCCTATTTAAAAAAATAAATCGAACGATTTTGATAAAAAATTTGAGTAATAATATATTCGAGTGTCAGGAAACGACTGCAATGGACTATGATTTTGGAAAATTTGCTGGCAGGTACTCCAGTTTGGCCGTTATGTTGAGTCTTGCTCCTAGAACTATGCCATTTCATAATCAAATGGGATAGAACTCAGATTAATGATGAAAATGGGAATCTAATATTAAAGGTTTAGTATGGAAATCGGTTGGTACTATGAAAATATCAAATTTGATTGAAACAAAACCGCGGTTCCCTAAATTGAATAGAACTAAGCCGTTGCTTAATCACCAAGTGTGCCATAAATATTATTTTCCTTTATAAAATAAAAGTAAGTATAGCAATCATACAATTTTCGACCACGAGATTTTTACAGATTTACCATTCGCTATACTGCCGAAGTTCGAAAAGAGTTTCTCGTAGTGGTGTCTATCTGTCTGTCTGTGTCCTCGCTACAGCACAGACGGATTGGCCGATTTATATGAAATTTCTTCTCGATAGATTTGACTTTGTATAATATATGTAGCCCGTATCACGATATTACAGTTAAAAATTAACGTACCAATTTTGAAATGTTTATAATTAATGGCAAAAAAATTCCAATTCAACTAACTTGTTCGAGCGACGCTCGGCGCTCCAGCGACTATTCTTCTCCGGGCAGAAAATGTACTCACCAGTCAATGGATAATCGCAAGTCAACAAAACTTCATGTTTATGAACGAAAGATAAAAGTAACTAGAAGGGGCGTTATCGTACCTTCGTGTTATCCAAATCTATCTAAATAACCTTTTCTGTTACATTGGACACTTTTTCATAGACGCATCGAAATTATTACATATCTCGAATCGTTCCTAATTCTATCGCATTGAAAAGTTATAATATAGTTTTTTAATTTATCGCCCTATTGATATTGTCTTTAGCCTGTTTTAGATATACAAGTAACAATTATTGTCTTATAACAGTTAACGGCATTGCGTTTGAATTTTAGGTTGAAAACTTGTAAATCTAAATAGAAAATTAAAGAAGATTGGCGGTTAAAAAATAACTGAGTTTCAGATTATGGCAAATATCTCAAAAACTCCCATAGGTAAACAATACGTACGGTTGTTTGTATTATAGCTAAGGTTATACTGAGATTGCATGAGAGATTTGGGAGAAATTTATAGTTTAGAATTTTCACTATAATGTCTCCCGTGTGGGAGTTTTTTTAGTTATTGGCCAGAAACTGAAAAGAACTTATATAGCCGCAGAAACACGACAAAGTTATAGAGCGTATTCTAAACGATAAATCTTCCCTACATTTTACATGTAGACTGAGTATGACGTTTGCTATTACAAAATACCGCGGTAAATTGATTACCTGTGGCAGTTTATTTGACAGTATCAAATCAAAATCTTACTTAGAGGATTCTAAACGATAATCTCCATTAATTCTCTAACTAAATTCACAAGTGTTCAATACAAAATTGAAATGCAACCGCACGCAATTATTTTCTCCTGCAGAATTAATTTTAATCGTGTAGAATTGCCAGCTGCCAGAACTTTATCTAAAACTTATGAATCAGCTGCTGCTACTTGGTGTATGTTTCCCCGATTTGGAATGCAATTTACTCACACAGAGTGTCGCCACACCACGACCACGAATTTAGTAGTATTCACAGCATTTGCTCTGAACATTACCAGCACACCAAAAGCAAACGCCTAGAAGAAAGGATTCCTTTTAAAAATTATTGCATACCACAACGCTCCCTACAACAATAAACACCGTAAGACTTAATAAATAACTTTGCTATCGTGACAGCAACTGAAACTTTTATCAAAACTATTTTTAAGTTTTATTTGGCACACAAAAGTGTCAAGGCTATGAAAATATTCAGTTCAATATCAACGTAAAATAGGTGAACACACAAGGCAGCATACTCCCAACCAGGGGTTAACCAATTAATTGTAAACCATATACATTTATAAAAAATTATAAAAACAACACATTGTAATTAATCACACACCACTATATGTATGTGCGATACGCGCGACATAGTGAGATTCAAAATTTCCCACCAACCACCATGGCATACCCTTATCTCGACTCGAAGTCGTAAGCACCACATACAAAAAAAAATTGTTTGTTCTCTAAACTCCGACTAACACATTAACATACATTGAAATCGAACTCAAAAACAAAACACAAATGTTGGTTCGTTATCGGCGAATATTTTTGTTTCGTTGTCGACTTGTCGTGTAACAGTACGGTAGCGAATCAGCACGCATATCGATTTTTGTTTCTTACTCTCTTCTGTTTCTTACTCGCCGATGAGTGGAAAAACCCGGAAAATTTAATATGAACCCATGTACGAGTACTTGGAGAAGAGGAAAAAGCAAAAAAATTATTATGCGATGTACGACTTTATCGAGCTTTTTCAAGTCTCAGTTATCCGTGCGACTTCAATCATAAAAGGGCGTAAAATTTACAAAAAACATTCGTGGATGAGTTTGATTTTGAAAGGAAAATTAATTTACATTTTTTTAGTTTTGTTTTTTTTCAAATTCTTTGGCGTTTAATATTTATATTTATAGTGTCAGTGAAAAATAATATGGGCATTTTCATTTGTGAAAATTATATTTTATATGAAAGTTAGTTGTTTTATGTGTACATATTGGATGCAACAGAAAAATGAGAAAATCGAATTAAAAAATTTTATGTTATTCTTATAAAAATAATAAAACAACAAAAAGAGTGCGTGTGGTGTGGGATCTGTTTGTGTGTGTGTTTGTGTTTAAAACATCCGGCTGAATACAAAAAAAATTATTTAAATTTAAATTGAAAGTAATCACATACCTAGTTTATGTGGTTAATTTACATAATCAGCATACATAAAAAATAATCATAAATGTTTTAATTTGTGCGTTGTGTATGTGTTTTCCACAAAACCAACGAGACCAGAAAAAACTAAATATCGTAATTAAAGCATTAAACGAACGAACTACTTTTGGAAAAATTCGTTAGGAAAAATAAATCGTGTAACAGAGAGAGGAGGGTATAGGAGCGACACAAAAATGTCCGGCGTAACAGGTTTGTGCTATATATATGTGATCAATGTTATATAAAAATCTGTTTTTCACGAAAAATTATTTTCTTTACACAGTACCGTAAAGATACATACCGTGTTTATGGGAGGTGGAAAATAATAGATGTTTTTCTTCCTGATTAAATTAAAAAATCAAAATATTCCACCCACATGTTGCATGTGTAAAAAAAATTTCCCCAACATTTTCTCAGTATATATATTTTTTTTTGGTACATAACGGACGGGTATATAATTTTCCCATGCAGCAACAACAGCAGATACTCTTAAATTTTTTATGAAGACGATTTTTACGTGTTTCGTTGTAGGTACATCATAATAATATAATATTGTAAGAAAATATAAATTGAAAATAATTTTTCTTTATGGCTTTTCCCTCTGCTATTCCGTTGTTTGTGTATATACATCTTTGTAAACATGTTGTATACCAAAATAATACTCAACAGACACACAAAATCAAAATGGAGACCAAATAAAAAAAAATTTGTAATTTTCCAGTTTTTCCAAATTATTTGTTTGTAAATTATTGATTTGGGACTGCCTAGTATATAGCTTTTCTCTCGAATGCTGCATTTAGTAGACATGATTTTTCCTACGGGAGAGAATTTTCCGTACACATATTTTTTACTTTTTATATTTTTAGACGATGATAACAAATTTCTGTTACCATACGGTATGATTTAGAAGGGTGATTTTATGCAATTTAGAGGTCAAACTGAAAATGGGGGATGGGTATTATCCGTCTATAATTCGATATGGTTTGACGTATTAAGTTTAACCTTGATTTTTACTTCGGTTGTGAGATTTTTTTTGTAATAATATTTAATTCATTTTAGATCTTTAAACTTTCTGCAATTTATAATCTGGTTTATCTTTACGACCCTAAAGATAAAAATAAAGATTAAAGGCTAATTAAACGATCCATTAAAAATCTTAAGCTTTATCCATTCTCATTTAAACGATGGGTTATCTTAGCTTTATAGAAAAAGTTAGAAGAACCCATATCAAACACGAATTAAAACCAAATAGATAATAAAGGATTATTATAGGCTAATTGTATGTTGAATTATTAACAAAACTTTCCTGTATGGGTAACTGCAGCAGAAAAACTTTCAAATTTCAAAATAAAACTTTGCATACCGATAAAGCTGAGCTAATAATTAATGCCGAGAGAATAAGAAATGAAACTTTCAAATTTTGTCTTAAACACAATAAAAATAAAACCGGATTTTTAGTCAAAACCATAAATCTTTTAATACAATTTTAACATTTTCCACCTTTTGAAAGGAGAAAAATTGTGCTTATCATTCAAATATATAATTCTCATAAATTTTCAATCATAAATTGCTAAAAAACAAATAAACCCCCAAATGATACTATAATAAAAATGAAATACACGTACCGTTCAATAATATTTGTGTTGAACAAAAAATTGAACGTTAAAAATAATATATTCAAAAAATCAACAAACTGAATTTGTGCTAATCCAGAATTGGTCCAACTTCTTTGAAAAAACAACCACGTATGTAACAACCGAATTAATTGTCATACCGAATTAGTCGGTTGCTATAAAGTTTTCTTTTAAATTTGCTGGAACTTCTTTAATTTGTTCATTTCGATTGATTAGGAGTATTATAGGATACAGCAGGCGATTAACGCTACATTTATTTCATGGGTGGCGCAGGTATATGCAGTGCAGTTATATTGCGAAGTAGTTCATTTTTTGGTAGTAGAGTTGAATCTAGAATGAAAGTACTTTTTGCAAAGTTTCAGAATTTTCTCCCGTTTGTGAGATTTTTCGAATTAAACGGCAATAATGTTTTAATTACTCCTAAAAATTTAATAATTTGTTCAATAATGTAGGAATTCTACATTATAAGGTCAAGAGTGGCACATTTGATGTTTTAAATTGAAAATTGGCGTTAATAACCATGGGGAACATGCGAGTGTGATTAGTATATCCTGGAGATATAAATATACCTCTAGAATTACCAAATGATAAAAAAGGTATGTCCTAGAGATTAGGTTATTGTCGAAAATAAAGGCATTTACTATTATTTTCCCAATTTGATCTAAAGCTACCAAATTTATTTCAACCAATAATTTTCAAAGCAGATTGAAACAAACTGATAGTTATTTGCGTAGAAAATTTAAATTCGTTTCAACTATAAGAAAAATTCTTAACGACATCTAATTTATATCAAATTATTCATTCGAAAATGGGCTTCAATTATGGCAGATAACCAACTCCACGTACCAGTAATTGAAGAAAACATTTGAAGCCAAATTCAAATTAGTTGGGTCGACCTCAAATCTAAAATATTATTTTGCTGCAACCAAATCTTGCAATTTTAATTAAAGAATACCTGCACAGCTATATAAATTTATCCGCAGGAGCTTGATTTGTATGATACGAGTAATATTAAACCATCTTAACGCCTCTCATCAAGAGTCTTACAATATTTTAATATTGTTACGAATTTGCTTTGTCAAATCCGGTCCTTGTCACTGGATTATGAATAACTTTATAAAATTTGACGGTTTACACCATCCATTCTTGTGATTTACACAACTTCCGGAATATTCGCGAAAATACCGGAAACAGTTCCTCAAGCCCTTACACCACTACTGAAATATTTCCGAAAATATAAGAACTTCCTCCGCTATTATTTTTAATCACACCACTAATTTCACTTTAACACCACTGATAAATTTCCTGCTACTAACATTCGTTTTTAGAGTATCACGTACCGCGTCTTATTTAAGACTCATCAAAGACTAATTCATTGTGTTCATCACACTCGTATTTAAATACCGCGCTGAAAATTCCAAATTGTATATTCGAACATTCGAAATGACATGGTTATATTCTAGATCAAACTACTATAATCTACTATAAACCTAAACTGTTATAAAACTACTTGTAATATTTAAATCCAGATGTCACTAAATTTCTATCACAATTGACTAAGTAATCTACACTGAATTAATGTCTCGCCAAGTGACCAATCCACGCGGAATGGATGTTCACCAATTCAGCGAGAGCGTAATATTATCCCCAGGCTCTTCGTTCGAAATAGCATTCAACCTACCATCTCTTCAGTTTGTACCGTATATTATTATGTTATTTTGCCCTCGATGCTTGACGCCATTCATCCCCACAGTTACTATCTTTGCTTCATCTATGCTGGCACGCCACGCGTCTCCTCCATATTCGGCACCACCTGCCCGCTTCATTCATACTGTCATCCTTGAAAACAGGAAACCAACAACGTTGGTTATCTTTTCCGCCATTGTCCCCTCTCGAATTTTAGCGATATAAAGTCTAGCCCGTTAAAATGTAATATCGCTATCATTCCACCAAATTCATGGTTTATGCATTTTTTCCATAGGCCGTCCTTCATGTCGCCCCGCCCTTCATAAGGCTCGCCATTGATCTCTGCCAGTTCGTCCCAACAACCTTGGCAGATATATTCCACATAGATTCTTCCTATTGGTAATGACTTCCTATATTAAAAACCATATTCGTCCGCGAAGAATGTGCAGGACATTATCACTTTCCTCAAGTTTTCTGTATTTTTCCGTTACATAACCAATGCTTGCATCAAAATTAGCGGAATGAATACCAACCCTCCAGGCTCCCGCGTACCAACAAATGGCTCAGTAATAGACTTCGATTCCGCATACGGCTGAGCATCCAACATCTTGCGTAGCTCGTTTCTTTATTCTTGAGCTGCGGTAATATTTCAGTTGAGTTATTTTTCATCGTCGAGCTAGCCCAGATGATTCTTCTTATCTGCTGCCTTTCATCATCCGGTTTACCTCATTACCGACAGTTATTTCCAACGTCTGCTTCCGACCTTCTACTCCGAATCGCCTATACATAATCATTTCGTCTCTCGATGGATGGGTCCAGTTTCAGCACAATGTTTTGAATTGGCTGCCTGAGCTCTTCTACACTTTGCTCTAATTTTTGATTAGTTTCTTGTTTCACTTTTCTTGCATCAAATCTTTATTTTCTTGATCAATTTTTTGTATAATTTCTTCTTGAACCTGATTCATTTCCAACGTCATTCGCTGCAGAACAATCAGTGCTTGTGTAGTTTCCAATTTTTCAGATAGTTCGAGAATTATTTCAACAACTTTTATTTTGTAAATAACTTCTAAATTTATCTTCGGACATTTCCACCCCTGGCACCAATTGTTACGAATGTGCATTGTCAAACCCGGTCCATCTCATAAATAACCATGGACGTCAAAAATTACTCCTGTTATAAAGTTTATAGAAGAATCAGACTGAGAACTTTTATGAGAATTTGAAATGACTGTTATAAAAATTTGCGAAGTATTCTTGAATATTTTTAAAAATAAATTTTAAACGTCATATTTTATTAGTTCCCGCATGTTTATGTTGTTATACCATTTTGATGATCATGAGAAAAACGTTTTATTACTTCAGATTACTTTACCACAGTAATCCCTATCATTTTTGGATTTTAGAAGAAGTTTTCGAAAAAAACAAAATGGCAGACAAATGCGGTGTAATCTGGCGTTAATAAAATATTAATTGTTGCTAGATTTAGATTTTCTGTCACAATTCATTGTCCCTTCTACCAAATTGTTTATTATTTTTTGACAGTCTTTCTGAGTATAATTGTTCTCATTCACCTCAAGCGGGAACCGCGACAGCTGAGTTTTTGTACCATATGAGTAATTTATCAGCTAACCGGAATTCAGCAGGTAAGTTGATCATCAATATGAAGTCAAGGTCGTTTACGACATGTAAAAACTTCAATAGGTTCAAAACCGTTTTCTAAGCTAAACTAAAATGTATTCTTATTCTTATTCTTCTTGCTGTGGACACTGGGAATCTACCATCTACTGTGAAAGCTTTACTAAAATCTAAATGACAATGTAACAAACTTATGAGAACCAAGTTCCGTAAGAATGTTATCTAAAATTTTAAGAACGTAATTACTTGAATTGTGGCACTTCCTGTAAGCTGATTTTTTTCATATATAAGATTGTTATGTACCAAGAACTTGTTGATTTGAAGTTGAAGAATTTTTTCAAATTTTTCAAGATCAAGAATTTTCAAGATCAAAATCGGACATAGCCTAGGATTTTGAAATTTATTTAGTGACAAAATTGTTGCGTATTTCCACCACTGTGGAAATGTAGAAGTACTAATAATGATATTGCAGTTGTGGTAAAGATGATTTTCAATTATTTGCAATAGAATTCTAATCATTCTAATTGGATAAATTTCGAGACCAACATTTGTAGATATGGGATCCCAACAATTGTAACAATTCGAGCCGATCTACACTAGTAAACGAAAAGTGTTTGGTTCGACAGTAGGCGTTCTGGTGAGTGTCTGTTCAGGAAATGTGTCTGTTACAGGACCCTCTTGTTTTCGCAAAAGTGAATTTAGTTCATAGACTGGAAACTATGGTTTATTTTAAGTTTCTTCCAAAATTGCCTATACATCTGACAGTCCAGCATATGCTTGTCGTAACCTTTATATAAATAGATATATACGTACCCGCTTGCACAGCTATTAAAGCTTCTCTTTTTACTTTGCAAATCCGAAATAAGTAAAGCCGGACTTGTGGGGGCTAGATTTGCTTGCTCATACATATAGATTTATTTAATTGCTCAATTTAAATCTGTGGGATAAAAATATGCTAATTATTGTTCTCCATAGTGAAAATAAAAAATTTTAATATCTGCATGGATTGGGCTGGTTCTGAGTTTTGGAAATCAAAACGCGAAACTGTCAGATGAAAACATAGCTCACATATGCCATAAAAACAGCTCAAGTGTGTAACAGCCTTACGCAGAGCTGTGTCATTTCCTATTCTACGAGCATATGCCATATATTTTAATTGAATATTGCAGTACATACTAAAGTCTACTTATTTTGGTAAAATGAATCCTTGTTGGCCCAATGAACTTTATATTTAGAGTTAATTGTCTTTCTCACAAAATATGTGTTAACACAGTTTTCTTATCGCGGACCAGTTAAAACTAGATTCGAACTTGCATTATTTCATCAAGTGGATTTATATAAAACGTTACTACTGAACGACACACATCGCTCTCCACTTTTTGATTACAAAATAATTTTTCTTTATGTCTAATCGTTTAATAATCTAACACCATCCTAAATAAACATAAAACAAAACATTTTCGATATATTTTTCTAAATGGATTATATATGATATTTCCCAGATGATAACAACGCAAGATAACGCCGAAACATCAACATTTCCCTTATCGTTTATAGCAATCTCGCGCGCACACATCGCGCCACCCTCCATATAACAATCACTTGAATGTTGTCGAAATTATCGGCAATCTATTCCCATCAAAATGAAAGTATTCTATCGATGCCATTCGATAGTTTATATATGTCTGTATTTGTATATTATATATGCTTGTACTACCCACCACAGTGGCATGGCATAAAATTGGAAGTTGTTGTGAGAAATTGAACCCGGCAATGATGCAAATGAATGTAGGCACTTTAAATAACTAAATTTCCTTTTTCATCATTTGTATGGGGGCAGCGCTCATGCAAAGTTATTTTTGGAAAATTAGTTTTGTAGCAAAAAAATGTTTGCAAGAACCTGCTACCTTTTTTCAATTTAAACCAAAAGATCATTGAAGTGCAGAGGTTATTGGAGTAACATCTGCACGTCTTATAAATAAATTCTCAGAAATATAATTTTGTTCACATGCCTTCTATAAATAATTCTTAACGTAAAACGTTGAATATTATTTTATATGAATTCAAATGGAGTTGTGGAATCCTTTAAATGTCAAAGGTGAACCATTTCATTGATAAGTGTATTTTGGATTCTGAGAATATTTTATGTTATAATAATTATAACATTTTTATTGTCTCTATCAATTTTATGATAAATCTTTTTTATTTGAAGAAGATTCGAAATTTATAAATAGCTTTTCAAATTGGCAGATGAGTTATTAATGTGACGTATACGTAATATGCTACGTTGTATTAATTGGAATTGATTTGCTAGGTTCAATGCGTGTGCTAATACATCAATTAGCCTCCAACTTCTGGCGATAATCCTGCTCTTCGTTTTTTTCTAGGTCTTTTAATCTATTTATGCATCCAAGCTGTTTCTCTTGCAAGTTTGTCTTCATCTGTATGAAACTCAGCGTTAATGCAGGCAATTGTGCTGTTTTCATGATAACTGGTAAGTGAAATTTCTTGAACTTCTATCGGTCTAGTTTCCTGGGCCATTTGGGCTGGTATGTAGGCCTTCTGGACCGATATCTTTTACCTCCACTTGTAGCTCTAGTTGACATACATAGATGACAGCAGCACTTATCCAACAACCGGTGGTATTCTAAAATCGGACCTTCGCGTTGATGATCTATTAAGTAGACGTGGCAGCTTAGATGATGCTTTTTTGGCCGTAAAAGAACTAAGGACCCTCATGGAGTAAGACGGTTTGAATCTTAGAAAGGGCTGCTCATTCCGCGAACATATTGGAACAAAACCGTTGGAACATATCCCAAACGAGTTATATCACACTGGTAACCTAAAACATGATTAAATGATTGCGTTTAAACGTTAGGAAACTTGTAGCATACTCCCGTGCATGCATTTGAGCTCGAATATCAAAATTGCCACTATCACGCCTATTGGTCAGTAGGACCAAACTATTGATATTCTGATAATAGATGGTCCAGGTCTAAAATCATTTTTCTCGAAGTTTTGAAGGTCTTTGATCATGCCTGAACAAGCTTTGACTTTTGTGGACTGTAAACCTAACTGTAAAGACTTGGTTTTATACCAGAAAAACTGTGGCTCTGAATACCACTGATTGGAATTTGAATATTCTACACATCATCTAATAAATAAGCTTGCTAATAGCTAAGCAACTATCATAGGTAACTATCACAGGCAATCAGCGAAAAAGGCATCCAACAATATGGCTTTACAGTCTTTTTACAATACCCAAATACTCATGTAGTATATCGTTTGAAAGTTTTTGAATGTAACAACAATTTTGACAGCACTACTTTAGTTCAAAAATCCACCGTTTCGGGCTGTTGGCAAATTGATCGTTTAATATAGAAATGCTTAGTGCATATCGTTTGAAAGTTCTTGAAAAAAGCAACAATTTTACTATCAGTACTTTAGTTCACAAATCCACTGTTTGTCTCTGGTAATTATTTTTTAATATTATAAAATTACGTCTTTTATTACATCGAAGCGAGCAGATAGCTCAGGTAAGCTTTTATCCAGGAAAAAATGTTTGCGATATTTGTTCTGTAAAATCTGGAAAAATCACAGAATGGAAAGTCGCAATATCCGAGCGTTCATAAGCAATAATAACACCAAAAATCTTCCATCCGATCGTTTACAAGACAAATATTTAAGAACGCAAAAGGCTGTTTTATTATCTGACTACTCGCTCCGATGTAGCATCTTGGTGCTGATGGTTCACTTTCTGTATACCAAAGAAGGTCGCCGCTAACACAATTATTAGACGAACATTATAATTATATTCCAAAAAGATTTTATGGGTGCATCCGAAATGCTAAATACGCGCTAATGAATGAAATCAACCTGAAAATCCATTCCGAAAAAATGCCTTTTCAAAATCTTTCCTTGCTAAATATAAAAATATAACACGCGTCTCAACTCTCAGCATGACAAAAAACTGTGTAACACAATTTGCCCTGTCAACGTGCCCTGTGAATATCGTTGTAGAATTTGACGATTACAACACCAATTCACGTAATTCACACACTTCCAGAATATTCGTGAAAATACCGGTAAACTTCTATGTATAATTTCCAAATATTTACTAACCAATTACGCCACTGCTGGAATATTCCCGAAATATTCCTACAATAATTGTCCCCACTATAATTTTACTAACACAAAATCACAACAACAAATAATCACAATTATTTATTAATTCAAATAATATGCCATTCAGTATTTTTAATTACACCACTTATTATTTTACCGCTATTCGCTTTCGCTTTTATTCTTTACCGTACCGTATCTCCCGAATGTCACACCACGCCTCACTCATTGTATTATTGCACTCGTATTTATACACCGATCGAAACATCTAGATTCGCCTAGATTTAATCTAGATTCTTTTCTAGACTACTATAATGCGCAACATAACTAAACTTTGCTAACCACTGCTCAACTGCAGATGTCACCAATCTCACAAAAAAAGTTAGTAATGTTCTAAACCTTAAATGAACAACTATGGTTGAATAAATGTTTCGCCAATGTCTAATGGGCAATTAGCCCATCAACCCAATAGGCGAGATCGTAAAAATCTTGTTACGATCTCGCCTACTGGGTTGATGGGCAATTAATTCGGCATTGCGCGACATTTATTAAAAAAATAATTGGTAATTTAAGGTTTAGAATTTTACTTATATCTTTTATGAGTTTGGTGGTATCTGGGTTTGAATAGTGGCTGAAAAGGTGATTTTATAACAGTTTTGTTGTATAGCAGATTATAACTAGTAGTCTATAACAGAATCTAGAATAAATCTAGGTGAATCTAGAATATTCGATCGGTATATAAATACGAGTGCAACAAACACAATGGGTCAGGTTTGATGTGTCAATTGCTCGGAGGTTCGGTATGCGAAAGATTAAAAGCGAAAGTGAATAGCGGGAAAAGATTACCGGAAACGGGGTATGGCTAGTTTTCCGGAGCTTCTGATGATTCGATGAATATTCGGTATTCGAATTCGAGTTGTGTAATAGCGTGTAGGATCTTTTGTTGTAAGCCCGGCACAAACTGAATTTGCAATTCGAACTGGTGTGACCTTTGCGCAGGCGGTTGAAGCACAGCCTCTTTTCTCGGACGAGATTTGACTTTTCCTCACATATTAGAGGTTTGAATTGATCACACTGGAATGGGTTGTGATTTCCGCGTGATAGGTTTGCGAGATGCTCGAGTGCGCGACGAATGCAATGATTGATATCGAGTGTTCAGGAAATCAAACAGATCTCGGTATTATCGGTATTGTGCTCGGGTTCGTGACATCTCCCATTGTTGGTTGATTTCTAGATCCAGCTTCTCTACGATGATTACAATTAAGATGCTATTCCATGTGTTAACCGGTACTCCTAAAACTTTCAGACTGCAAACGGTGTCGATCGTAGTATCAAGAATCTTGTGCAACCCCACGAACCGATTCAATTTGTAGCGCAGACATGGTTCCTCGTTATTGTCGTTAGTAATACTCATAGACTTGAGTCACGATGCTGCATCTCCAGTTAAGTTCCCTTCAAGTAGTGTGCGAATTGACTAGCTGTTTTTGGTTGAGAAAGAGGTTTACGAATAATTTCTCAAGTTTGGTCAAATTCGTGTAGTCGCCGTCGAAGACTGGAACCTTGATTCTAGGCAGCTTTGTATCGACCGACTGCTGTGCTATGTTGGCTTGGTACCACTATCCGCGCTAATAGCTGTCTTTGTATGGTTTTGTAATTTGATATTGCAACGAGGTAATAGTCTTCTCGAGTTCCTCTTCATCACACACAGTCTCAATCTCGTACTTACTGCTCGTTCAAGGACCCGCTATAACGATACTTGCTTGTTGCGAGTTGTCATTGCACCACCGGATTATGCACATTTTATGAATCATGCACACTGAACACCGAAATGTAGTATGAAATAAAATCACGAAAACCATTTTAAAGTTTAATTTATTTGCTTATTGTAATTCTTGCAGTGCTGCTCGATTCATGATTTGTAAAAGTAATAGAAAGATTTTTGTGCGAACATTTGTAGGGTGCCCATCGATAGGTGGTGACACCGATCAATGAGAAGACGTCAGTTGACATATTCATCAATAAATTATTGCCACTTTTACTTCTGTAAAATTGGCAATTTAAATAGACCGAATCCATTTCTTAACCGATTGGGATAAAACTCTGTTTTTATCTTATACATACGATTCGAAGTGAGTAAATTTGTCAGAAGGAAGCCCTTTCTCAAATGAATAGTATGGACAAAAAATACCCAACTGGATTGGAACAAAACTTCCGACTCTATTAATTGACTACTTTGAATAGAAGCCATTGCTTAAGTGTGGCGAAATTTTTTTATTGGCTGTCGGTAAGAAAAACGATTGAACAATACGGTAAACTACTAGTTCGAAAAGAAATGACGACTCCATAGCGAAGCACCAAATTTGTTTATAATTGTTTGGCTATTTGCTAAATTATCATAATATTGTTTAACTATTTTGTGTTTAGAATTAAAGAATCAACTGATATTTGTTTCGACGTTGCATATTTAAAATTGACGCACCAATTATAAAAATATACTTAATAGCATAAACACATCCAATTTAACCAGCTTTGGACCTCCGGTTATACTTATAATACACAAAAAAATATTCACCAGCTTATGGCACGATAAGGCTTGTATAGCCTTACCGTGGTATTGTGGATGATTTTCTAGGGCTGCCATCTCTACAGATACCATTTCGTAGATAATAGTAGAAAATAAAGGGACCAAACAAATCAAATCACTCAAGTAATTCTTGAAATATCTGGTACAAACAGACATTTAGACGAAGAAACGATTTTTCCGCTTCTAAGCTCAAGGACCTTCAAAAGGTCGAGAAAACTAATTTTGGACTTAGTCATTTTTGTCAGAAGTGCAAAGCTCGAAGTTAATCAAACCAGTAAACGGTTGTAACTATATCGCAAACTAAATGTTACATTTTCTAGATTTAAGCAAAATGAAATCACTTTCAAATTTACAGATTGCGAAGAATTATTCTAATTCCAGAATTATTAATAATTGTTTCTTCAAAAGAATCCGTCGAAACTAAACGTTTTTCAGTCACAAATTCCTAACGAAATGCCTGCCATAAAAATTGTTCCATCCAAATACAGTAAAAAAATTTCAGCTAAAATATTCTTTGAGATAGATGGCAGGACTAATTTCACAATTTTAAATTAAATATCACGCAAAATATCTTTTCTAGGGACTAGTGGCATATGTTAATAACTTATGCAGACCCACTCGTATTGAACACAAATAAAAAAAATTGGTTTTAATAACCTCCATACTAAAAAATTCACCACAATTTCTTTTGGAACAGATATGAAGTCAACCCAAAAATTTTTCTGGAAAGCCTTGAAGTGGGAAAGAAAGACGAAATTCTTAAAATAAAGTAGATAACTGCAGTTTGACTAAACCAAAACATGGATCAGATGAGAAAGAGTAGTAGGTATAAGACTAATTACCCCTCATATTTTACATAGAAACACGTCTAACAAAGGAAACACATTTTTGTATCTTGAAAATAAGCTTCAGTTTCGGCAATCACTTCTTCATTGGAGCCAAATCTCTTTCCATGGAGCTTTTTTTTAGGTCTGCAAACAAGTAATAATCGCTGGGGACCAAATCTGGCGAATATACGGTTAATGCGGAAGCAATGCAACGTGCAATTCATGCAATTTCGCCATTGTTGCGATCGACTTGTGACATGGTGCATGGTCTTGGTGAAAGAGCAATTTTTTTCATGGACAAATTTTCGTGCAAAATATGACGCTCCATTGATATATTATTTACAATATCAGCTCTCTCATGCAACTTCACTTTACGGTTTTCAAAACAATATCGAGGATTTTTTTTTATGTTTTCTGTGGCACTATTCTGGTAATTCCCCGGGAATAGGAAACAACATTTTTTTCTGACATACTGAGGTAAAAAGTTAGTGTCAAGTTTTTTGAAAACAAAATTAAATGGGGAATAATTTTCCCTGACAATTTAGATATGGAAAATGTTATTCCCAGTAGGCTGGAAAAAAATATTTGAATAGAAATTACAAATAAATTCTCTCCCCAGTTCCCTATTCCCGGTGAATTACCAGAATAGTGCCACAGAGCGTGGTGCATAATCGGCGATGGTACGACCACGTTTAAATTCAGGATACCAAAAAACAGTTCTATTGTTTTGAAATTAACAAAAGTAGCGTCACTAAAATAACTGTAACTTATAAACTAATACTCGGAATGAAATGCAATTTTGACGCATATCGTTTGAAGGTTGGTAGGATTTAAAAACCATACGGGATTTAAATTTTGTGGCACCATCTATGTGTCAGACCGGAAATTTTTCAGGCGATGTAATATTATCGAAAGATACACGGGTCATACTTTAAGAATTAAAGTAAACAGGTTACATTGTTTCAACCTATAATTGATTTTATCAATTCAAATTTAGTTTCATTTTTCCACGATTCCATCACCTTGTGATAGCGTACAGACTGTTAAAGGGGTAACGAGTATAGAAAATCGCATGTAAAAGTCGACATAATTTTTAATGTCTTACTTAAATCAGGCTCCACTTGCATCACGGGCCTTCCCCGTAATTTTAATATTTCAAAATTGAATGAAAATTAACTCAGCTCGCTTCCCTTAGTGAAAATCATTGTATCTTCTGTCAATTTTTGTGTAGACAAAGTGAATAAACCAAATGTTTGTTACGATTGGCATTTAAATATACAAGACGCGTACACATGCTTAAATTGTCTGGTGATGCTTGCATTTATATCTTTTGAAATAATAATAAAAGCTCTTGTACGATTATAAGGCAAAACCATTAAATCACTTAAACTAAAAAGTCACGTTCCTCTCGCAATGAATTTTATCGAGTTGGATACTTATATTTTGTACGATTTGTCTGCTGAGTGCTGTGCTGTATGTAAAATGTTCTTAACACATACTCGTACCATATATTCATATTCATCACACAGATGGCTTTAATATAATATGTGCGTATATGCCAAAATCGTTTAGTGGCTATCAAATGTTGTACCACTTAAGTGAAAAGTACTATAATCGACTTACAACCCTACATATAGATAAAAATCCTATTTTAAGAACATTCACGTGCTTCTTCATACTATATCTACCTCATGATACAACCATTTTCCATTTTCAATTCAATTACATATACCTACTCAGTACTCAGTCAACGACATTTTTGTCAATAGTGGATACAATTTATTTCAGCAGCAATCATGTGGGTGGCGGGAATATATAGCTTATAAACCCAACGTTATTTATGTAATATACATAATTGAAATCAATATACTGTAATAAAATATGATTAGGATCTAAATTCATTTTAGTTTTGTGTATTAACGAACAAAAATAGAATTAAATTAATCGAGTATATTTTTAAAATTCAATAATTTTACCTTCGTCACATTATATGCATGAATCTGAATCCATATACATACTCGTACGTATATCGCTTGATAGGTAGATTGAAAGGTTACAGAAGATTATTAACGTGCGATTACTCGCATGTAAGAATATACGATAAGTCTCATGTCTTCATTCAATATGTTCATAGGAAAAGGTTTTGGGTTCAAATGTCATATGTAAATTATTTCGGCTCACGAATTTGTACATGGTTAAGAAGTTATTTCGAATCGTTCTAAAAAAAATAATTCTATATTCAGTGTGTTGCCATGACCTCCCAATTATCCCTCCTTACTGCACACGAAAATTAAAGTAGTTAAGAAAATTTATAGCCAATGCCTTACTCAATGTTGAATTAATAAGTTTTAGACGGTCAACATCGGGGGGTAAATTATAAATGTTAACCCATTTCAGTTCTCATAACGGAAACTGATGATGGGAATCCATAAATGACCGCATACGCTAGCAAAAGTCGAACAAAAGTTATATAAAGAGCTTTTGCAACAAACGGGCCAAGAACCTGCAATTTCACGTAATTTTTCACTCATTTTTACACTCAATTTTAAATACTAATTTATATTCCATTTCATAATCAAATCTACACTCAACAGTATTTTATATTTAATTTACACTAAATTTTACACTTAATGAGTATACAAATTTACATTCAATCTTACACTCAGTTTAACACTCAATTGTAAAACTGATTTTACAAAAAATTTTAATATAACACTAAATGTTATGCTCAATCTTACGCATTTTTAACCTTCACTCTGTACATTGGGGTAAAAACTTCCCCACATCTTTTACGTGTTTTTTCAAAAGTTCCAAACTTTCACATTTTAAAAGAAAAGGGAGGATTATCATCAGCCTCATTGGCCGACAATCTAAATATACCACTTCCAGAAACATTATTAAATATTATTGTATGTGAGCCAAACAGAAAAGCGAAAGATTATTACTACAACATTAATTTACATCTACATCTGAAGCAAAATGCCCTTTGGTACGCTCCGGACTTCAATGAAATATTTGCGTTGATTGGAGTACTTATGTACGCCGGTTTACGTAAACACTGGGACGAAAGATTAGATGAACTCTGGCAAACTGATAATCGCCCGTTCTATCGAACCGTTATGTCTCTGGCGAGAACGCAACAACTTTTACGGTTCGTCCGATTTGATAATTATCGCACCAGTAAAGACCGACTGGACGAAGTCAAATTGGCAGCCTTTAGAGATATTTGGAATATGTTTCTAGATAGCAAGACAATCATATAAGCCATCAGCTAATCTCACAATTGACGAGCAGCTAGTTGCAACACGAGGTCGATGTAATTTCCGACAATATATTTCCAGTACATACCTGGGAAATACAGTATAAAAATATTCTGGGTATGTGACTCAGAAAACGCTTATCTTCTGAAAGGAGAAGTAGATGTTGGACGTCAACCGAATGGAGGGACAGTTTCAAACTTTTACTGTTAGCTTGGCGCATGGTTTGGCTTTGCCGTATCTAAACAAAAATAGAAATATCACAATGGATAACTTTTTTACAAGTTGCCAGCTAGCAGAAAAAATGATGGAGAAAAAAACATCGATTATTGGAACCATAAAATCAAATAAACCTGATCTGCCTGCCCAATTTCCAAAATCGATGAAATAAAAAAAGAGATATTGGATCATCACTTTTCTGTTTTGATGGAAACATGGCATTAGTAGCTGTATTCCCAAAGCGGCAACAACGTATTATTACTGTCTACGCCTACGTTACACAACAACACCATAATCGATAAAATCACTGGTAAACCGAACATTATAATCGATTATAACCAAACCAAAGGCGGTGTAAATGCTTTTGATAAATCGAAATCGATTAAAACATATACCTGCAAGCGAAAAATTAAAAAATGGCCAATTGTAATCTTCTTCAACATGTTAGATGCGGCGGGTTTTGCCGCGTATAATTTGCATAAATTAGTAAACCAGCATCTCTATGACTCATCGGTTTCTTCAGAACGAAAAGAATTTCTCAAGGAATTGATGTTGCAGCTGATGGACAATAAAATCAAGAAGCGGCTTGCCACTCGCAGGGCCTTGAAAAGAAGCGTAAAAATCGCAATGAGTCAAATAGGATACAATGTTGTAGAATTGAGATTAGCACCATCCGCTCAAAACCAACAAACAAAAGTCGTAAAACACAAAGATACATTTCATGTCCACGAAGTGCTGACGTGAAAACAAACGTAACTTGCCACTTCTGCGATAAACCATAGCATGCAAAAGGCATCATCAAACCGTGCGTCACGATTGCATTAATTTAGAAATAGTTGATGATGAAATTGAACAACATGAAGCAGTTGATGACTCTTCTTTTTAATCATTTTAATAATCAAAATTTAATGAATTAATTATAAATATCTTTTGATATCTTGCACATTGAGTTTTTGTATTTTTAATAAATTATTGGGTGTACAAATGTATTTCTGATCTTTTTTAGTGAAATAAAAGACATTAGTTTGTATAGAAAATGAAAGAATATTTTATTCAAAGTATGCTCCTTCGGAAGCTATAACTTTCGCCCATCGTTCAGGTAATAAACGGATTCCCCGAAGGAAGAAGTCTGGTTGTTTCGAGGCGATCCAGTCATCGAACCATTTTTTGACGTTTTCATGTGAAGTGAAGTGCTGCTGTGACAGGGCTGATTGTATCAACCAGAACAAGTGGTAATCAGAGGGAGCAATGTCCGGTGAATACGGCGGGTGGAGTAGATTTTCCCAGTTCTGCCTGTCCAAGTAGTTTTTGACAGGTATAACAACATGTAACCTAGCGTTGTCATGTTGCAAAATATTCTCATCGTGCCTTTTGTCCCATTCCGGTCGTTTTGCAGCTAGAGCTTGCTTTAAAGCCATCAGTTGTCATCGATAAACTTGTCCCGTAATGGTTTCACGCTCTTTCAGCAGCTCATAATAAACGACATTCTTCATATCCCACCAAATACAAAGCATCACCTTCGAACCATGGGTATTTGCTTTTAGCGTCGATGGTCATGGTTCACCTGGCTTGACCCACGCTGGTTTGCGCTTTGGATTGTCATAAAGGATCCACTTTTCATCCTCAGTGATGATTCGATGCAAAAACCCCTTCCTTTGTTATGGTTGAAGCAACAATTTCCAAATGATTTCCCGAAGTTCCATATCCCGTTCTTTCAATTTGTGTGGCACCCAATTTTCCAGCTTCTGAACCAATCCCATTGCATGTATACGTTGCGAAAAACATTGTTGGGTAATATTCAACTCTTCAACTCTGCCAATTGTTTTTCTGTCTGACAAGGGTCTACATCAAGCAACTCTTCATCTTCCAATTCTGTAACTTCAAATTTTCTTGGTTCGCCTTCACGTTCTTTGTCTCTTACGTCAAAATCACCAATTTTGAATCGTTGAAACCACTCTTTGCATGTTGTACTCGATGGAGCATATTCACCGTAAGCTTTCAGAAGCAAACGATTTGTTTCCGTTGCACTTTTCTTCAACTAAAAATAATGAATTAAAACTTCCCGCAGATGCTATTTTTTGGCACAAAATTCGACATTTGCAATTACATGAAAATAATTGTTGTTTACGCTTTGAACAAATGTCACTAGTAATTATTCAAGCTTGACATCTAACCTCCAAAACACATGTATTGCCCGATAGAATAATATGCAAGCAGTGATACTAACGACACCCCTATAAAAAGGTCGGAAATAAAGGGTGTTTTTTTAAGAGGTTGCCGATTTTTTTTTTGAATAAAACACATATAAAATTATGAAATGACCAAAATTTTTTTTTATTTGGTAGATAATTTTTTGGCATTTAACATTTAAACACAATTTCTGGCATATGGCTACCACGACTATTTTTCACAAATGTCATTCTGGAGGTCCAATTTTCCAGCACTTTTTCAAGCATTTGAGGGCGTATGTCAGCAATGACACGTTGAATATTGGTTTCCAAAGCGTCAATCGATTGAGGTTTATCCACATAAACCAATGACTTCACGTATCCCCACAAAAAGTAATCGAGTGGCGTCAAATCGCACGAACGCGGAGGCCAATTCACCGGACCATTTCTCGAAATAATGTTGTCGTTGAAAGTTTCTTTCAATAAGTCGATTGTTTCACGTGCTGTATGGCAAGTGGCACCATCTTGTTGAAACCACATTTCATTCATATCCATATCTTCAAGATTTGACAACAAAAACTCATTTAACATGGTTCTGTATCGATTTCCATTCACGGTAACGCGTCGTCCTTCCTCATTTTTAAAGAAATATGGACCGATGATCCCACCAGCCCATAGACCGCACCAAACAGTACATTTATCAGGATGCATTGGTAATTCTTGAACGGCGTGTGGATTATCTTTGCTCCAAATGCGACAATTTTGTTTGTTGACGTATCCATTTAACCAAAAATGCGCCTCACCACTGAAGAGAATTTTACGGTAAAAAAATGGATCTTCGTTCAATTGATTTAACGACCAATCACTGAATTCACGGCGCAAACGATGGTCGTGTGGCTTTAATTCTTGCACCAATTGAATTTTGTATGGCACCAAACCCAAATCTTTACGTAAAATTTTCCATAAAGTCGATGGACAAAGTCCAATTTGCTGAGCACGACGACGAATCGATAAATTGTCGTTTTCTTCGACACTGGCCTCAACGACAGCAATATTTTCTTCTGTACGAACTCTTCTCATTCTTGTCGGTGGCTTGGCATCCAAAAGAGTGAATGTAGACCGAAATTTGGTAATTACGTTCTTTATGGTGGTCTCTGACGGACGATTATGTGCACCATAAAATTCACGAAGTGCTCTATAAACATTTTTAATTGAACACTGATTTTGAAAATAAATTTCCACGATTTGAAAACGTTGTTCTGGAGTTAACCTATTCATAATGATTTGCCAAACAATACTGAGTAGAAATGCCACTTTGAGCTGTCAAAACAACTGTCATAAAATAAAACGACATCTATCGGAAAAACAAACCTCCTAAAAAAGCACCCGTTACATTTGTACACCCAATATAATAATTTTTGTTACAGAAAATAATTTTAAAGTACAAAATACATTGGGGTATTTTGTCCCCCATGCACAGATAATGTTTCATTTTACTATGCACAGAGAGAAGGTTAAACTCGGGTTTACACTCAAAATTTTAGAATATTTTACACTCAATTTTTTGCTCAATTTTCATTCCCTTTACACTCAATTTTATACTCAAAACTAATTTTATAACCATTTTTGCACTCAATGTTATTTGTTATTTTTAATTAATTGTATACCCAAATGTATAATCAATTTTTTTACAATTTACACTCAATTTTACTTTTCATCGTTTGGTCACACGATTAAACGATAAATAGAATATGAAAATTTGAAAGAAAAATTCCTGAGTAACACCCAGCCTGAAAATCATACTGTTTTCATTAAATTTTGTTAGTTGATCCTTAGGTCAGGATTGGTCAACACATTTCGACGTTTGGTCACCAATTTATAACTAATTAATTTTACAAAACTAACAACAAATTCAACTGGAATATACATTTGAAAAAATATACCTTTTATAAAGGAATTGGTATCTAAAGTAGAAGGGGTAAAGTTAAAATCAATTAAATTTTTTCGTTGTTCATAACTCGACAACAATTAAATCCAAAACGTTATTAAGAAGAATACGTGGTAACGTACTATGGCAAATATTTGGATAATCAAAATTATTTAAAATTTAACGATCGGGATCGTTTAGTCATGTATCATTGAGAAGTGATCATCTCTACGTAACGATTTATAGCGAAAATTCGTTAAAAACTTATTTTTCCAACACGATTTGAAAAATTTGATACTGAAAAGATGACCAATATAAAATTTTTTAGAAATGCACCGATCGAAATCGTTTGGTCAATTGTCATTGAGGTTTGGTCACTATAGCTGTTTTCGTTTGGACGTATCGATTTATTTCGAAAATTCGTTAAAAGTCATATTTCTTTGGGTCTGGAAAGTTTACCATCACTAAAAAATTTATAAATTCAACGATTAAAATCGTTTAATCAACTATCTTTGAGGATTGGTCAATATTTGTGTTCGATTTTTCAACCTTACATAAAGTCATTGCGAGAATTGGATTTATGACCAAACGAAATAACAAGTGATCAATCCTCTATGATAGTTGGTCAAACGATTTGGATCGTTGGATTTGTGATAATATTCCCATTGGTTATCTACCAAACGCCAAAATGTGTTGGCCAATCATGACCGAATGATTACGTCAGTGCTACTCGGAAAATTTTTTTTATAATTTTCATTATTTTTTTTTTATTCTTATATTGTTTTTGTACGTAGCGTAGTTTGTAAGTATTCATTTCTTGCAGTATCCTCCGTAACAAATGAGCTTGAGCTCAACATGGAGGGTATTAACATGGAGTGGATTTGTTTTTTGAAAAAATCTCAGGTTTTTATGCCTAATGGAAGTATTTTTTTGTTGTTGATGTTCATTTATTATGCTTCCATATGTGCTTTTCCTCTACTAAAATTGTTATGTCAATCTATCTATCACTATTTAGTTACCGTTTAATGGTAAGTGACCAAACGATGAAAACTAGTAAAAAAATCCTGACCAAACGATTCCAATTTTAATTTATATCGAATCCTTTGGATAGGGTGCTAAACAGGCGGACCTCAAATATATAATTAATATAACAGCCAATTTTATACTCAGGCTTTTATACTCAATTTTACACTCATTTTACCAATTTTATGCGCTATATTAAAACTATTTTAATATTCTTTTTTACACTCAATTTTATAGACTAATTTATACTCTATTTCATACTCAATTTGGCACCAAATTAATTTTACGTATACTATAATTTTACACTCAATTGTATACTCAAGTTTACACTAAATCTTACGCTCAGTTTAACACTCAATTTTAAAATTGATTTTACACTCAAAGTTTCAGTATATTTAAACTTTTAAACTCAGTTTCACATTCAAAACTTTAGAATATTTTACAATCAATTTTATACTCAAATTTACACTCAACTTTACCAATTTTCTGTGCTATAATAACCCTTTGCACTCTGTTGTCGACAATGTAAGGTAAATGTAAGGTAAATACACAGCTATGTCGCCACTGCGGCAGCATAGCAAGATAAGCCACTAATCCGTTGCCGCCGCAGCAGCGACATCTAGAAGAAACATTTTTTTTAAATGTTTATATTGTAAATTTAAATATTCGTTAGTTTTTCATAGAGGTCTATGCTGTTAGTTTGCATAATAATTGTGCTAATATTATACTCCGGAGTAGCTGGTAGCCCATAGTAATTGTAAATGTTTCGGAGTTGCTGATAGGTCATAATAAAAGTTGTTCGGAGTGCAAAGGCTTAGAACTAATTTTATACTTATTTTACACTCAATTTAATACACTTAGTTATACTCCATTTCATACTCCATTCTGCACTTAAATTAACAATAGATTTTATGTTTAATTTATACTGAATTTTACACTTAATTGTGTTCTCAATTTTATACTCCATTTTACACTCAATCTTACACTCAGTTTAACACTCAATTTTTAAATTGATTTTACACTCAAAGTTTCAGCATATTGAATTTTATAATCAATTTTACGCACTTTTAAGCTCAGTTTGACACTCAAAACTTTAGAACTTTACACTCAATTTTATACTCTACATCAAAACTAGTCAATATGACATTTTATTGTCATTTTTGTAATAAATTATATTTGATATTTTACTTAACTTTATACACATCACTAAATTTAACACTTAATGTTATACTCAATTTTACACTTAATTTGATATTCAATTTCACGTTCAATTTAACATTTTGTTTTATACTCAATTTTACTTATAATTTGAAACTCAATTTGCTAAATAAATAACACTTAATATTACACAAAATTTTATACTCAAATTTATACTCAACTTTATAATATACTAAATTTTTTACTCAATTTTACACTCAATTTTACAAATTTTATGTGGTGTATTAAAAGTAATTTTAATTCTCATTTTGATAATAAATTTTATACACTAATTTATATTCTATTTCACAACCAATTTTACACTCAAAATAATACATTTATTTTGATTTTATACTAAATTGTACACTCAACTTTATACTCAATTGTATACTCAATTTTATACTCAATTTTTAAATCAATTTTACACTCAATTTTACTCTCAAACGTTTAGTATTCAGTTTTACAGTCAAATTTTTACTATATTTATCTCAATTCTATATACGCAATTTTATACACGTAGTTTTACACTCAATTTTTTATTCTATTTTTATTCATTTTTACACTCAATTTTTTACTTTATATTAAAACTAATTGTATATCGTTTTTGCCTAAAATTGTTTTGTCTGTTTTAACTCAAATTTGCAGTATATTTTAGACTCAAGTTTTCATTTAATGTTACACTCAATTTTCTACTCTAATGCTAAGTTTTTATTTTTTTAATGAAATAATTCGCTAGAGAGAAATGTTTATCTACATTATATACATATATAAAAATTAATGTTTGTATGTGTGTTCCGTATGCGTTCCTGTACCATTCATCCAATTGATGAGTTCTATTGTGTATGCCCGCGAAGTTTTCTTTCTGAGTTGGTACAACTAGGGCAATAAATCTTTGAGGCCCGGTTCAAATTGTTTATAAAATTTCAATGATTTTTACATTTTTCCACAGGAATAAGTTTAAGAAATGGGTTATATGAAATTCATGACATGCTCGAATCTGATGGATCCGTCTCTTGGATCCCCTTCTTATAAGCTTCCACACCAATCATCCAATCGGATTCCAATTTTACAAAGGTATTTTATAGCAAAATGAGTCGGTTTTGTTATATTTTTGAAGGATTCGTTCCCTGGATCTAGGTGCTCACTTAAACTCAGGGAACCGACTCCTTCAAAATTATAACTAAAATATGCTCATATTGATATAGAATACCATACAATTTTTTCAACATAAATGTGTCTTTGTTCATCGGATCATTGGACTCTTCTTATAAGTTTTCACACCATTCATCCAATTGGATTAAAATTTTTCATTGGTAGTCATTTTATACCAAAATGAGTAGGTTTTCGTAATATTGTTAAAGGGGCACCTGGCTGTTGGTCCCATAAAATTTTTCCCAAAAATTTCTGCAATTGGGAATGGAATTGCCTCAGCGAACAGAAGGGAATACTGTTGACTCCGAAATATTGTACGAAACAAATTGCGTTATCAATCAATTGAATCAATCCGTCGGTTAGAACATCTTCTTCTAGAGCTGCTGAAATCAGAGAACAGAGGAGAAAGCAATGGCTTAAGATAGTCGGTCAAGAGAAACAATCAGAGTTGATTTAAGTTAGCAACATTCAATTTCTAATTTCTCCCGTTCAACGCCGGGGTGATTTAACTAGTCCTGTATGCAAATGCAAAATATATTCAACTTTATTTTTGTAGTTTGTTCCTTGCACTCTCATGAGATATGCCATTAGTACGACTTTAGAAATTTCATCTCGTGGGATGAGAGATAGATTTGATTTGTATGGATTAACTTTTTAAACGATTGATGCGTTTTTCCACCAAAACAATGTTTTACAAAATATATCTTAAAACTTTGTTTAGATTTAATTTTTTTATCTGGCTAGGGTGCTTTACCAGAGAGTGCGATTTTTATTTCTTAATTGTGGATATTTGTATCCGAACAAAGTGAACGATCAAAAAATTGTTGGGATATTATTTGACACCGATTCAGTGTCAGGAGAACACCTATTTGTAAGAAAAGGTGTGAGATGAAAGAGAACCACCAATACTTGAGTGGATCTACTCCTGAGTGCACTGCTGATGTATTGTACAATATATCAGTTTGGTGCACTTTCATTAAAGATTTTAGGGTCGACAGAAAGTTTAGAGCTAACCACCAGACAGTAATCCCCAATTGTGAAATGAGTCTAAAGGAAGGTAAAGTCAATGAATGATGTTAGTTTTTAAACCTCTTCGTTTTAGAGGGAGTTTCCACGGATTCTTCCTTGCATTATGCCACAAAAGAGGATCAGATTATAGGCCGATGGTTTTTGGAATAGCAGTGAAAGATTTTCCCGCCCTACATATAAATATTGCTACTACTTAAGTTCATTTACTTGGAATGTGACAAAGTTCAGAGAGTCCCGATTTCAAATTTGCAATCTGCTTATCGTAGAAATGGTGAATATTGAGAAGAATTGTCTGGATATGTCTTCTAAGACTGGTTTATTAGGCTTCGCGACATGGCACAATATTGATTGGTCAATGGTCGATAGCTCTTAATTCGGAAAGATAATTATTGACTCGGCCAACGGATATTCAGTTTTTCTTTCTTGGCAATATTCAACTGCGTTTAAACTGATATGCTTTAGGTTGTTGAATTATTTTCAATTTTGGTTTCCTCAATATACTCGAAATCAATAAGATTGATATGGTCCGACTTCGAGTTTATGACTCTTCTTAATGGTTTATCCAGTGAGAGGTCGGTGATTTTTCGAAAGAATCACGAAACAGGAGAGTTGCTGCTCAGTTAAGTTGGATAGAGTTGGAATCAATATAGGTACGAGTATATGTAAATTACGTTAACAATTTCCACCGAAATTAAAGTCGTTTGTTTCGATTATCCAAATACAATGGACCTAATGGATTACCTTCACTTCACGAACCATGAACTTTGACCGAAAATAAAAACATAACTGTAATCTGGTTAATCGGGTAATTCATTCAACCGAAATTTTTAAACAATACATAGTAAAATATTGACTGCGCACGACATATGGAGAAGGTGACGATCTTTCTATTTTGCTACAACCAAGTATATAGACATTCTCAATCTCTTCCATCTCATATAGTCACACAATATTTACATTCGATTTACCCGCAAAACAATATTCGAGAAAGAACAAATAAAATCAAAAATCGAGTTAGCAATTTTCCACTCCATTGGAAAAAATTGGCTTTTCATTGGTACCACGCAAAATACACAAGAAAGAGTAATATAATCTTAAAGACGATAAAAAGATGTTCCGGCAATTACCCAATATAATTTTGTATTTTATATACGACACGTTTATTAACCTCTGAATTAATTTTATTTTACAGATGGGGCCGATTTTAAAGAGAAACTTATTGCATCTGTCAAAAAGGAGGTGAAACAGGTGATGGAGGAGGCGGTCACAAAAAAATTTATACACGAGGAATCTGGTTCGGTGACTGCACTATGCGGTGCCGTCGAAGCCTGTTTAATTCAAGGATTGAGACGACGAGCACTTGGTTTATTCAAAACAAGTTCTACTACAGCACTTCTTCATAAAGTGGCTAAAGTAAGTTATAAATTATGATTTATTGATGAGGTGTTGACGTAATGCGCTATATTTACAATTTTAAGCAGCACTGTCCAGAGGCGGCATACATTAGTAAAAAAGTGATCGACATCGAGAATAGTGACCCAAATAAGCGTTCATCATCGTCTAGCGATAGCACAAATAAACCACCAATTTTGAAAAAGAATAGTAGTAATTCATTATCGACAACGACACCACCCAGTTCACCGCCAGTGATAAAATATCTCTGGATTAGGTTGGCACTATACGAGAAAAAATTATCTCGCATCATAGATCATTTAGTCACGAACGCGCATCGATATTACGAAAAAGATGCACTCGTATCGGATGCCGACTACGGTTCAATATTGAGTTCATTACTAGTTGGCCCCTGTGCTCTCGAATATTCGCGCGCTAAAACACCGGATCATTTTTGGACTGATCCACCAGCCGATGAACTACTTCAACGACATCGAATAAGTTCAGGACAACCAACACCACCCACGTGTCGTCGTCCAATAATAAATTTTAAACGTAGTTTACACACAAGTTCAGAGGACGGCAGCTCCGGATCGTTTAAATCAAATTCATCGGTGACCGCGGCCAAAGATTATGTCGAGAGTTTACATCAGAATTCAAAAGCAACTTTATTGTATGGCAAAAATAATGTGCTCGTTCTACCTAAAGATGTGAACGAACCAATGCCTGGATACCTGAGTCTGCATCAAAATGTGCAGAGTTTAACAATAAAATGGACGCCAAACCAGTTGATGAATGGCTATACAGAGACTGACACTTCGGATAAAAGCTCATATTGGGCATATTCATTAAACATAAATGTTGATGAAATTGTTTATGTGCACTGCCATCAGACACGCGGTGGAGATACGGGTGGGACAGTAATTTTGGTAGGACAGGATGGAGTACAGCGGCCGCCGATTCATTTTCCAGAAGGAGGGCATATGTCAGCGTTTTTAAGTTGCTTAGAAACTGGTTTGCTGCCTCATGGGCAATTGGATCCACCACTATGGTCACAACGTGGTATCGGTCGAATATTTCCATGGCCACTAAAAACGAGACGGAGACCATTGCCGTCGGTGCTGGAATCAAACGAAGAGACGCCAATTGATTATGTTTTTCGCGTTGTCAACAAAAGCAATCATGAAGAATTTCGTAAGTTGGGATTTTACAAAAAATAAATTTGACTGTAGACGGGTAGAAAACTCACATTTTGACGCTCCTAGTTTTAGTGGGCTGAGCATAACTAAACCAAAAATGATAAAATTCCCTAGTCTAATATATAATATCTAAGCATGACTACCTAGCTTACACCTTTTGCCGCCCCTCACCAGCATGATATTTTCCATATAAAATTTTCGTTACAGTTTGGGAAACATTTTTTGTGTTAACCATTTTTTCAACATTTTTTACTTATTATTTCTTATGATTTTCCTTTTTTTAATTTGAGTTTTTTTCTTTTTCTTCTTTTTCTTTGAAACACCTAAAATCAATTTTTCAAAATCACAAAAAAAATCAAATCTAAAAATAAAAAAAATTAGACAAAAAAATTATTTTAGTTGCAAGTCACCCACTAATGGAAATTGGGCGGACTAGTCCACGGTCCGGACCTAGAACTCAGCTTAGCAGTTGCTCGACCAACGATAGTAGCGATTGTTCAACAAAAAGTTTTTCAATCGATGGCACAAATCCACCGGACAGTCCTCAGGTGCAAACCAATAATCAAGAGGCAAGTATAGCGTTAGTGTGCACCACAATGCGAAGGCAAATTATTTCGCGTGCATTTTATGGATGGTTGGCCTACTGTCGCCATTTATCAACAGTTCGTACACATTTAAGCGGCTTGGTACTGGGACGAATCACGGCAGAAGGTGAAATATTTTATATGTACTAAAATTATAAAGCTAACTTAATCGTTTAATTTTATTTAGCTGGCGCTGAGAATGGTCTCACAATAGAAAAATGGGCTGAACTAAACGTTGATGGCGTTTGCACGGATGAAGATGAAGTATTCCGATTAGTATATTTCGGAGGGGTGCAACATGATTTGCGCAAAGAAATTTGGCCTTATCTGTTGGGCCACTATCGGTTCGGCACCACAATTGAAGAACGTCATGAACTGGACGAGGCAACTCGTCACTATTACGAAACTACGATGAGTGAATGGCTTGCGGTCGAGGCTATTGTAAGGCAACGCGACAAAGAAAAAACTGCGCACGCCGTTGCCAAACTAAGTTCAGAAAGTGCAAGCGGGGATAAAACAAAATCGCTCGATGTGGATGGTGAAATAGAGAATGATGTGTTCGAAGAGAATGACATATCCGATTTGTCAGAACCCGACGTTGGTGATGATGAAAATCAATCGAATTTGGGCCAAAATAAAGATGCTGGGAATGAAGAGGTTATCGAAAAACAGGACACTGACTTTGAGAACGATGAGAAAGCGAATAATGACAATGATAATACAGATCATCAAATATCCCGGGAGGATAGTTTGAAAACACCAACGAGTCCAAAAGACTTTGTTGATGATAACGGTATTGGGCTTGATGAGGCCACCACACCTGTCCCGCCAGAATTTAATAATTTAGAATTAAATTTGAAAGATAATTGTTTCGAAGAAAATCACGACTTTGATACATTAGCAAATGGCGATGGCGTCGACAAAACAAGTAATCGATCATCACCATCGACCTCGTCTTATGTAACCGTAGCAAATGATTTACAAGAGTTTGATGATGCACACGACGCTAGATTGAGCCCAATGGATGAACCACCATCGGAGAAAAATTCGCATCATGCGGTTATAATAACCAACCCGTCAATCGATGTGGTGAATTTAACTGGTGCAACAAATTCGGATAATTCAACCGAGGAAACTACAACAACAACAAAACACTCGTTGACCACAGTGCAGGAGGCGCAAGATAGTCAGCATGCATCGCTTGATGCATTGCAGGAACCTAGATCGGCGTGTGTATCACCGGCTAGTTCAAACGGAGGAATCTATAGTGTGAGTATTATAGCATTTATTAGTTACTAAATTTATTGTAGTACTTAAACCAATGCTCAGATTTTTGGAGTAAAACGATAATTGATAGTGCAACTCGGGTTTAATACGTACGGGATGTACTTGATCTCTTCAAAAAATAATGGGCAAAATCCTTTGCGAACAAGTTTCTGCCAGTCCGATTCAATAAACTATAATACTAAAGACCGAAAGAGAGACTCGAATTCAGAGCAGGTTTTGAGAGAAGTCACAATAGTGTACCTAAAGGGGAATATAAGCACAAATAAGTATATATAACATAACTTCTTGAAAGAAAATAAGAGAGTGCTACCTTCAGTTTGGCAAAGTTTCTAAATCTCTAGTATCCTTTAGTTTCATATTGGCCTAAATTTGTTCGAAGAGCTATTTCTTTTCGGTAGTACAATGTTCTCAAGCATCATTGCTCTCAGTAAGTTCTGCACAGTAAAGTAATTACATATCTGACTAGGATTTGGCTACGTTCAGGTTCAGCGTGACGGTTAAGCCACCTTAAACAAAGTTTTAATTCGCTGTTCCTTTGATCGATTCTGTCTAATGCTAGTGACTTAACCAACTAAACTAAATGTTGAGACTTTTTCTATTGTCCTATTGTTTTTATATTTTATGAACTTCTAGTCTGATTTTCTGATTTCTGAACTAAATTGATGGTTAGTTAGACGACACAAATTTAACTGTGCTAAATAAATTAAGATTTATTAATCTCCAAAGTATTTCTAATCAGCGGTTAAATCAGAACTAAGTTTGAAATTTTGAATTGAATATCGAGTAGATTTTGGATTACGAACCTTAGAGACATCTATCAATGACTAGCATGAAATAACAGTCAATTTAGTAATTCGGAAATTTAGACACAAAAATCGTCGTCAGTCACACAGTATTTGTTTAGCCAATTTAGTCGATTAAGGCACACAGCGTAAGTAATTATGTCTGATGCTAAATGCACTAAATCCATCCGTTTCAAAGGTGATTTTTTATTGTTCCACCTCATACCCACAATGCTGATGGGAAGTTGATTTAAACTAGAAGAACACTTCTCTACTTTCTAGCTTGTGAGATTGGTCGTGAACCCTTTGGTCGTTATTGCAATCTTCCTCAGTTATAATTGCTGTAATTGCATTGGATGATCCTATTTCTTTCTCTGATATTATGTAACGATGGCCGATCCGACGCAGAAAATACGTTATAATTAGACATAAATGCTTGGGGTTTAATCTTTTATTTGATTTAAAACTACTGTTAATGTGTCCCAAAGAGACTTAAAATGAAATGAAGATCTCCGGTTATTGCCCTATCTCTTTCACTGCTTTCATTTCTTGTTTATGTTATGTCGATAAAGATGATTCCGTTGAAACGCGCATGAATATTGGCTTTTAGCTATTTGGGTTGAAGGAGCATGTTTTTCATGTTCTAGATTTCACTATCAATAAATTAAATCATTCCTTGTACTTTATTTTTTAACCCTATTAGGAATCAGTTCCTCTTCCCTATTAGGAATCTTCGCAGCTACGACTGTAATCAGATTAGGAGATATGTTATTGAAATTTATACAAACTAAACTACCTAGAAATACAACAACAACAAACTGAGGTAAGAGTATTTGTAAAAGTAAACATTCAGGCGAATTTATGTTATGCAATTTTTAGGAGTGAGAAATATTTAAATTTTCCAAAAATTTCAATGTTCCCTGAAATTGAAGTGTTTGGTACATTTCAAAGTCATTCAAGCATTTTCTTAGCATTTAGCATGAACTTTAATGGTATTGGTGGACTGCTTAGACCCAATGGAGTGCCCCTTGTAAGTTATATGATTTTCTAATGGGTGTGACGTGATGTTCCATGAGATTTAAAAATGTGATTTTTTAATGAACGTTGGGTAAATTCCAAAGCCATTCTAAGTATATTTAAGAATTATGCATGGACTTCAGTAATACTGTTGCACTGCTTAGACCCAAAGAACATTTTTAAATTTCACCGAACACCCAGTCAGACCCATTGGAAAAACATATAACTTACAAGGGACACACCTTTAAGTCTTGTTAAATTCATGCTAAATGATTAGAAAATACTTAGAATGAATTTAAAATGTACCTAAGACCCCAATTTCCGAGATAATTGCTATTCTTGAAAAACATAATTATTTCTCACTCCTATAAATGACACAAGATAAATTCGCCTGAATGTTTACTGTTACCAATAATTACAATAAGTTTTTGTTGTTGTATTTTTGGATTAGTTTGGATAAATTTCACTGGGATTAGGAATTACCAAGTCTGGTCACGTGTTCCTGCTTACCAATGAGTCAGTGTCCTCCCTGCGTTGATATGACGCCTCCGTACTGGTTTCAGCCTTGAAATAAAATGAAATTTATGCGTTCTGGCCAATTCTATTTAGTTATTACGCATGAGGTTCCATAAGCCTAGCTGCCATTCCTTATTCTCATACATGGTCGCCAGTTAATTTTTCGGTTTGTTTAATTAGAGAATTTTAAATTTTTTTTTAAATTGATGCGAAATATTTAGTAATAAGCACATGGTACACACAGTTATAAAAATAAAATAATATTACATTGTAAACGATGAATACCTAAAAGTGGATCTGCTTCTGTGCGATGTACCCTCAATAAATTACCTACTATTAATGATGAACTAGATCTCATTTATGATGTGGCAACATAGCCGACTACATTACAGCATAATGACATAATCACATTACAACCACAAGCCACTAATTTCATTTGTGTGCTGTCGGCAACTGGTTCATTGCGGGATCGCATCTCAATTTGAATATCAAAATCTAGAGAACAAATTTATTTTATTGATCATCTAGAGAACAAATTTATGTGGCCAAAGAAAACCATACATCACATTCATGTATCTGCATGTTCTTGATGAACTTCACGCCTCCTAAAGTTGGTAGAAGTGCGGTGACGATGGTGGTATGGAGTGCCATAGCTTCGGTGGTCATACAAATAAAAATGCACCGAGCCTTGTATGAGTGAAATGGCGGTATTTGTTGACCCGCTGACCCGTTGTTAACGAATTGCTACTGTGTAATGTTTATCGGTGAACTCAGTCCAAGTGAATTGCTCCTTATAGGGTAAAACTATTGGTTGCTATATTCGACGGGTAACTGCACATTGTTTAATTGCCGCAACAAATGATAACCTTCATTCTTTCGAATGCAGAGTGTTCCTCGTTAAATTTCAAAACCTGTACGGTTCACTATCATTGATAATGCATTTTCTGTTCAGATATTAATAACTGTTTATTGATTAACGTGTGGATTACGGATTCTGCCTTACTTATCTAGGCAGGTAATATTTTAGAGTTTACCCTTTCCTCTGGTAGCTCGTCTAGTTCTCGTAAGAAGAAAGGCCAGTTCCACCAAATTATCATGAATGCGAGCTTTCTCGGCCACGAGAACCACAATCAAATTTTGTTACATTACCTTACAGCTGACCATTATCGATGACACCTACCTCAGCGGGTAAAAAATTCATCATGCGTTTCATGTTGAAATATTTGGTCACGAACTGGATATACCACTCTCGCAAATCCTGGTTGAATTCTAGTTTTTTCTCTAGCTGTAGAAAGCGTTAAAGTGCTTGTGGTATCAAACTTCGCAATTGGTTCATTTTCGGATATCCTGAACTTCTTAAAATTCTATGAAATGGTCCATATTTTTAATTTCTTCGTTTCACTATGTACCTTCATTACCGCATTATGTGGTTTTAATTTCGGTTTGATCGGCAATCTCCCAGCTAAAATCAGTTTTGATGGCGTTTGGATCATCCTTTATTATTTGATTATGCTTATCACCGTAAACATTAGCCCTCAATAAAATGTCAATAGGCACGGGCGTTCGACCCTTTGGTCAGCCAGACTATCTGACCCTATATGTGTCATTTATTGATTTTTGCTTGATTTGACGTCCCGGAACCTCTGTCGTAATTTTCAGCAACACGAATGCTTCAATTTCCAGTCGATATGACAACCTCTATGACGACGTTAAAGACATGGAAGTTTAGACGGCACTGGTTCATTGTCATCCGTGTATGACGGTTTCTCTTTCTGGAGGAATATTTTATATCTTTCCAACGTCTCAACGCCAACCTTTTTCATTATGATTTTAGATGTTATGCTTGGTTTTGCTAACCGTGTCACGCAAGTGTGTGAAGAATGTTAAAATAGACAGCTAGATAGATAATAACTGCTCTTCTCTCTCTCATCTCATTTGTAAGATACTCCGGGCTCTTTAGTAGGTCTCCCTTATGGCGAATAAGGGTGGCTGAACAGTTTTCAGCATCCTTCTGCACGTGTTTTCAAAACGAATCTTATATGCCTCAGAATTAAAGCACTAAATTGAAAAATGCTAACACTTTAAAATTTTTGTTTATATCCGTCTGCCGAACTTCCTTGTTACTTCCAACACTCCTATATTCGGCATACTCTCCCTGTCATTAAGCTCTGTACACACCATCCTGGCTTCAGGAAAATTCGTTTAGGAGTCCTCCAGTGGGGCCTGGGTTCCTTTTTCAAGTTCTTTTTCTCCTCTCTCTACTGAGGGTCGTTTTTCGACTACCAGGCATCGATTGTGATAAATCCTGAATTCGGAAAATTTCGTTTAGAAGGTTATGCGGTAGCACTCGAGTTCCGATATTTAATTTTTTGATTATTTGCACGATTTTGATAAAAATTGGTGGAAGGGGTTTTCAATTGCCAGCAATCGATTAAAATTGGTCAAAATTTCAGTAAAATTTGTTCAGAAGGTCTTCGGGTGAGCCACAGGACCCTTTCCTATTCTTTTTTGGTTCACACGATTTTTGTAAAAGTTGGTGAGGAAGGGTTTTTGAATGACAGGATTCGATTACGATGCATGCTAATTTGCGGAAAACCAGTTCATTGAAAGCCGGGTCGCCCGTCCGGATCCCTTGCTTTTGTTTTTTGGCTCGCACGATTTAATAAAAATTGCTAGGGGGCGTTTCCGAGTACCAAAACCGATTGCGATGAGTTCTGATTTCGGGAAAATTCATTTGGAGGTCATCCGGAAACCACCTAGTCCATTATTTAGTTTTTTTTGGTTCGCACCGATGGGTTCAAACTTCAGGAAAATTCGTTTAGCGAGTCCTTAGATGGGGTCCGGGCTAATTTGCTGATAACAATTGCGGTGATAAGGAGTTTCTAATGTCGCAGGAATGGATCGCGATGTATTGAAATTTCGGGCATATTCCTTTTGCAAGTTCTTTGATGGGATCCCATTTTAAATACAAAAGGTTGGCTCGAACAATTTTGATAAATATGGTACGGGGGAGCTCTCGAGTGCCAGAAATCGATTGCGGTGGGTCTTTATTCATGGAAGGTTTTGAGCTTGCGGCCTTGTTTTAATATTTTATTTGATTTGAACGGTTTTGATAAAATTTGGTGGGGCATGGGTTTCGAATGCTAGAAAACGATTACAAGGAGTTGTAATTTCTGGGTAATTAATTTAGGAGTCCTCCAGATTAGTTACGGCTGAAGATGTGCATAATTTATGCGTGTACCGCTGCGTGCGAATATGCGGATAATTCCTCCATTTTTGTAAATATTTTGACGGTTTTTTCGGGTAATACCCAAAACAGTGAATCAATTTCAATAATTTTTTTTGTCAAACTGCTGATGCGCATCAAATTTAGAAATAGGGATAACTTACATAATTATACATGGCACGCAGAATACAACTAATTCATTTCATAGATACTAGTCATTCTAATTTGGCTGCATACACAATTATTCACATCTGTTTTGAGCCTAAAATTTGGACTTGGGTCGTACAAAATGCTATTTTTTTGTGAGTCCCATCAAATTTAACTTCATTTACCTTGAAATTTGCTTGTAAAGTTGCTGAAATTTTGGTATTGTCGAAAAAGGTGCAGAAAGTACTTTTAAGCTTGATATAGTTCTGATCCTCATCGATACAGTACTTTTGATTTCTTGCCAATATCATGGCTGACGAGTATTCCAGTCCAAAATGAAAGAGCGACACGACGAATACACGCAAATCAAAACGAACAAATTTATTTAAAAATAAATTTGATATCATTCAGTTCGTCTCGACCATCCGGACGAGACGCTGCTCGTGAGCACCACTACACACCAGAATGCATCACAATGCGTGAATGCCACGCCAAAATAACTGTTCTTCTTTTGAGGCAAACCAGTTATCGAGCCATTTTCGTAGGAAGGGAAATGCTCCTTAGCAAGCCCGTGCCGCATCGATGCAAATAAGTGATAATCGGACGGAGCCAAGTCTGGCGGGTAAGCCGCTTGTGAAAGTATTTCCCAATTAAGTGCTTCCAACGTTTCCATGATAAGTTTTGCTTTGTGTGATGGTGCATTATCATGAAGCAAAATCACTTTGTGTTGCCTTTTACCATATTATGGACGTTTTTCACGCAAAGCTCCTTCAGTATTTACGGTTTCACTAGGTTTTAGCAGCTCAAAATAAATCACACTCTTCTGATCCCACCAAATACAGAGCATTGTCTTCCGTCCGAAGCGATTTAGTCTTGCAGTCGATGTCGATGATTGTTCTGGATCAACCCAAGACATTTTGCGCTTTGGATTCTCAAAATAGATCCATTTTTCATCGCCAGTCATAATTCCATGGGGTAATGACTTTCTTTTGTATTTGGCGAGCAACATTTTGCAAGTGTTTTTTCTATTTTCCTGTTGCCTTTCATTCAGTTTATTTGAAACCCATGTTCCCAGCAATGTGTCAATCGTGACACATTCAATTGATCCGCGAGTTGTTATTGCGTTTGAGGGTCGTCCTCATCCAACAATGCTTGCCATTCACACTCTTCAAACTTTTTTGGTGGTCTTCCACGTTCTTCATTTCTCTCGACATTTTTAACACGTAAAACACATGCGTTATTGTATGAACCTTGTATGGTTATGAATTGGATGTTGTTGACAGATGTCAAACGAAAACAATGGCGCCGATGACGTGGTTTGTCGAAAGGTACATTGACAGGTGGCGCCATTTATTGGTAAATTCTGGTTTCATATTTACACACCTGGTAATTGTTTTGTCTTGAGAATTAAAGAAGCACGTGAACGAAGAAGTGTACGTCGTTAAATTCATGGCATAAGCATTCATAAACCCCGAGTCTTTGATGAAGGTCTTATTATTGCATATTAAAATTACGTAAATCCTGACGTATATCTGCTTCACTATACCGTTATGGTTTTATAAAAAGCCCTCTAAACGTCATATTTTTTTTTTTATTCTACAGAGCGAATTACTGGAAACATTCGGATTAAACTTACATCGGATTGAAAAAGATGTGCAACGATGTGACAGAAATTACTGGTATTTTGCAAATGAGAATCTAGATAAATTACGAAATGTTATATGCACGTAAGTAAAATTCCATTGTTTGCGTAAAACGGTCATTACATGTAAATTATTCTGTTGATTTCAGGTATGTCTGGGAGCATTTAGACGTCGGGTACATGCAAGGCATGTGCGATTTAGTAGCACCGCTTCTCGTTATTTTCGATGACGAATCGCTTAGCTACGGTTGTTTCTGTCGCCTAATGGAGCGTATGATTGAAAATTTCCCAAATGGTGGCGCAATGGATATGCATTTTGCTAATATGCGCTCGTTAATACAAATTCTGGATTCAGAAATGTACGATCTAATGCATGCACACGGTGACTATACACACTTCTACTTTTGTTATCGGTGGTTTTTACTCGATTTTAAACGTGAACTCATTTATGCCGATATATTTGCGACGTGGGAAGTTATATGGGCGGCGAAACATGTCGCATCGAGTAATTTTGTATTATTTTTAGCATTAGCATTATTAGAAACCTACAGGGATATTATTTTATCAAATAGTATGGATTTTACTGATGTTATTAAATTTTTTAACGGTAAGTTAGAACATCCGATTCAGTTACTAATCCGCCACTACTATAACCTTGTATTGTTTCGCAATTTCAGAAATGGCAGAAAGACATAATACAGCAGCTATACTGAAATTAGCCCGAAGTCTGGTACTTCAGCTACAAACTCTTATAGAAAATAAGTAAACAAAGTTTAAGCTAACTTAATAAATATTAAACAGTTTGAAAGGCCAAAAAATTTTAATTTAACACTAGACATAAATCCTTTTTAAACTCCGTAAAATGTGTAGGCGAGCTATTTTGTGAAATGGATGGATTTGATTACGTATAGATTTTTGCAGTTTAAAAATAAAGAATACTCTGGAATCTAAAAAGGATGCGCTAGTGTTAAAATCCTTATCACGTGCATCATAATCATATATACCATATATTTACCTACAGATACGTACCAAATAAAAAATGTCAATCATATACAAGAATGCAGTACAAACGAAACTAAAACTTAACAAAACATGTATGTCCTGGAAATGGGAAAATCAAAACAAACACACACACACAAACCCTTAAAAAAATCGAAAAGTTTATTTTTTTTAGAAAATTTTCAAATCCTATCAAAACATATCAATCCTTTTCTCCCTTAATTTATGTTATATTATTTATATTTAGTTAAGGATGTACCTAAACTAGAGGTTCACTCCACATTTTCATCTTAATCCTTACTTTCACATGTATTATGATATATAGAACTACATATTCCGTTAATTTATTGTTGTTTTATATAGTAAACAAAATTCACCAAAAACTAAAATTAAATCATGCACTTTCGACATAAAAAAATGTATTAAATAACATCGAATCAGTATAATTCTGACATATTGTTGCTTTTTTAATTATAATTTTTTTACAATTTCAAGAGTTGATATAAGATCTCGATGGGAATATTCTTAAGGACGTTGTACGAGTGAACATGCCACCGTAGAATATTCTCATGCATAAAATTATTTTAATGAATTTATTTTAAATTTTTTATTTTTAGTTTATTTATACACAAAACACTTGTTTTAAAAAAAACTTAAAAAGGATGAATGTGATATTTAGAAGAAAAATCAAATCTTAATCTACATAAAAAAGGATACACTACTATATATTTGTACTTATATTTATATATATATAATATTTATTGTTTGTTATTTTATTATTACTATTGTTGTTGTTATTACTTTAATTATTATTATTACTATTATACTAAGAAAATATTTTATTAATTTTGTCGTTACAATTACTAGTAATTATGTATGTTTCATCGAAATTTTATTGAAATTATTTTATCGAATTCAAGTTTTAGCACATAATTAATTTTGTCGGGTTACAACAAATATTTTGGGTCCTTATTTCGAATTTCGAAAACTTATATAAACCAAACCATATATTGCATAGTATCTGTATACGCCACTAGGTGAACATAAAAAATTTGACAATACCCTAATTTTTCTAAGTTGTTTTTCGATGGCTTAATTAACAAAGGCCCTAATCCACACTTTCAAAATTGTTGGAAAATCGAGAAAAACGGTTAACAACCAAAATTTTAATAGAATTAATTTTTGTAGGAGATCGCATATTTTTGTGGCTTAGGGCTTCTCAAAATTTAAATTACAATAAAATAAGGTGCGTATAGGTCCGTTTTACTCAAAATAAAATTAGGGTTTTTATTAAATTAATCAGTCTTCATTGACTTTATCACATCAATTCATAATTTATCACAAAAATTATGTAAGTGAAACTTAGAATAAATAAACTAACCACAAAAATAAAATTTCTCGCTAATAACCGTTTCAAATGTAAAAACTTATTCTAAATGCGGTACATTATCATAAAAAGCGCGACAATCCGATGTAGTAGTTCCGGGTAGTTTGCAGGTATAGCTTCTTCGTATCCTTGTGACTCCAGCTTTGAGTAGTTTTTGAAAAATTCATGTACGTAAATTTTTTTTGCGTCCAAAGATTGGGCTCTAGTAGACAGTTTATAATTATTTTTACAACGGTGAGAAATTCCTTTATTATTTTATTGTAAACCGTGAACATCACTAGTTCCAATCCAAGTTCGCACCATTTTTTCATTTAAGCCAAGGGACCAGATGTTCAGAAACATCTCCCTACAAGCTTGAAGTCTTTGCTTGCGTCGTGATTGTGAAGGTTCTTTAGTATAGTTTCTTTTTGTGGCTTGACATTCAATCGTCCCAGCTACATACATTCGTTTTTGTTCCCAATCCATTTTCCATAAATTGTGAAATATAATTATGCGGTTGCTATCAGAGAATTTGTTGTAGTTTCTAGTGCTACTCTTAAGACAAAATTTAGAATGGCAAGATTCTTGTAGTATTTTTGGTTGCCTCTCTACCGCTTTAAATCCCTCAGACGTTTTTTGCCTGATCTCTCTGATATGCCTGCCCAAGCTGTCTTTTTTGTTTGTTTTGGATTTTTGTCCAAAATTCAGGCTGGGGAATGGCATCTCTTTTTTGTATTTTAATTCGATTAATGCCATCTATATCGCGTTCACTGGGGGTGGGCCGAAGGCCAATTCTACCATCAGTTTTGCGCGCGAACTCATTTTTAAACCTAAAACGAAAGATAGTTCTTATAGCTAAAAAAAAATTTATAAAATGCCCTATCATCAAAAGCAACAAGTTATTCGTAATGCCTGTAAAAATCTGGCCTCTGCCTAGATTTCTGTGTTTAGGTGAGTATTTGGATTATCACTGGTGAGCTCCAAATATTCACAGAATTAAACAAACTGTTGTTATTCATTAGAATTCAATTCTATTTTATTAGCTCGATGAACTGGGCTTTTTATACATAAAAATTGCTTACACTTAAAATCACAATATTACAACAAAAACACATAATGCAATATACAAAAAATTAAAAAATGTTGAGTTTGCTACAATATACAATAATCCACCCGTGTCGATACTGTTTCATCGACCGCTTGGAATATTGTATTATTGCGCATGTTGACATTGATTCAACATATTCCCAGGCTTTACTGGTATCGCACATCTGTTAAACTATGCTTTCGTTGGCTCTACGGTGAGGTTGTTGTCTGGATACCCTGGATACCGGCTTGTTGTTTTGAGTTGAATTTCTTTCTAGTATTGGATTGTAATGGAGGCAGTGCTTCCTTCACTGCATCTTCGATCGGTAGCTTGCATAATTTTGTAATTGGCCTTTTATATGTTGTGTTCTGACATTTTACTGTGGCGACTCGAACCAAGCCATCCTTCCCAGTATGAGTTTCAAGAACCCGTCCCAATTTCCACCGGGTAGCAAGCAGTTGATCATCATTTATTAGTAGTAAGTCGTTTATCAACAAGTTAGGCTGGGTCTTTGTCCACTTCGTTCGCTGTTGAAGTTGGTGAATATATTCAGAAGACCATCGTTTCCAGAAATGTTGTATTAATTGTTCAGTCAGGTGCCATCTTGTTTTCAACCCCATAGTTTCGACGTTTGCACATGGTGGCGCCTTCAGTGAATCACCAATTAAGAAATGCCCTGGAGTTATTACTACTAAGTCAGAGTCGTCATTTGTTAGTGGTTTTAAAGGTCGAGAGTTAAGACACGCTTCTATTTGAGTTGTTACCGTGCACAGTTCCTCGAACGTTAATGTTGATTCACCAATAATCCTCTTGAGATGAAATTTTAATGACTTTATACCTGCCTCCCAGATACCTCCAAAATGAGGAGTGTGAGGCGGAATGAAGTGCAATTGGTTCCATCAATAGCTAACATTGTTGCAATGTCGCTCGGTAATGTTGTCATAGCCGTGTGATAGTTATTTTTTAATACAGCGTTTGCTCCGACAAAATATGTTCCATTGTCGGAGAAGATATCGGTACACAATCCTCTCCTGGAAACGAAACGCTTGTAGGCAGCAATGATTGCGTTGTAAGACTGCTTACTATTTCAATATGGATCGCCTTTGTTACCATACATACGAAGAGAGCTATATATCCTTTGTAAGCCTTGTACCCCCTTCCTTTTGTTGATCTCAATTAGATGGGACCGGCATAATCGATTCCTGTTTTGGCAAATGCTCTTCCTGGTTGTAGTTTGGCAGCTGGCAAAGTTCCCATTAGTTGTTCTGATATATGCTGCTTGTGGCGGAAACATTTTAGACATTTTTGAATCACGCTTCGCACCGCCCACCGCGCAATCCAATATTTGTTCCTTAAATGTGACAAGGTTAATTGAATGTCACCGTGCAAAGTGCTGTGGTAATCCAGCATAATGTAATAGTTGAGTCAGTCCAGGCGTAAGTCTTGATGTCATTGAGTTTCAAGGCACCTTGAGTATGGCTTATGAGTTTCGCTAGTAGCAAGGCTGCGTTAAGCTCCAGACGTTTGGCGGGATCGTCTGTCCATAATATTCTCTGATAGTCTCGATCTGCCTCACGAATCCATACCTGTCTGTACATTTTCTCGATATCTGCAGTCAGTATGAATTTATGCCGTCGCCATCGGAGCAATATGTCCGCAAGATCTTGCTGCAATTTTGGACCAGTCATCATTAGATCATTTAATGACACTCCCGTGGTGGTCTTCGCTGAAGCATCGAACACAACTCGGAGTTTGGTCTTTGTACTGCCTTCCTTGAGCACACCATGATGTGGTATGTAATACATATTATCGACGCGCTCAACTTCTGGCTTTTCTTGTATTAACTCCATGTTGTTCAAATCTATATATTCTTGCATGAATTGTTTATATAATTGTTCGTAGTCCGGATCTTTGACAAATCTTCTTTCGATTTGCAGAAGTCTGGCTGCTGCTCTTTTCCTAGATTCTCCAAGTTTGACGTGATCGTCCTTAAATGGAATTTTTACTATGAATCGTCCATCTGTGTGTCGACTCGATGTTGATTGAAATGTCTCCTCAACTTGAATTTCTTCTGCTGTAAGGCTCCTTTCTTCAGGAATGCTATCAACCTCTATGAATAATTTTAGTTGATCTTCGATTGATTTTGTCGTCACCATGGCTCTTCTTACTCGGTTGTCCATGTTACTCAGTGTTCTGCGCCATTGGCTCTCGGTGGCTACCTTTGATAATGTTGTTAGCTATTATTAATGGATAGTAATCTGCGCCTAGTATGATATCATTCGGTTGAGATACATTGTAGTGTGGATCTGCTAGTTTTATGTTGTTGAGATGGCTCCATGTGCTATTGTCGATATCAGCTTCTGGTAGTTGTTGAGGTAATTTGTTTAATACCAAAGCTTCCACGTCCAAACTAAATTCTCCATTGAATCTTGGCACCAGCTTTATGCTGATTGTATGTTTGCAGATTCCTGCTTCAGTACCACCACTCTTTTTGATGTTGAGCAGATTGGCAGCTCTCGATGATATCAATGTAGCTTGAGACCCTGAATCAATTAATGCCCTCATTGTGGTGAGATGTCCAGTGTCCGTTGCATACTCTAACTATTGCTGTTGGTAGTAATACAGGTCCTTGTTGTTTAACTACTAGAGTTTGTTTTGTCCCCATGTTGGTCGATGCCTTGTTGTTACCATGCAGAAGAGTGTGGTGATGTCCTTGGCACAGAATGCTTCGTATTGCGGATCTGCGCGGGTTACTCCTTGGATGTCGCATTAAACAACGTACACAAGTAGTTGTTTCGTTGACCAACTTGCTGCTGTCTAAGTTGGCATTAACTTGAACTGATTGCAGTCTTGCAGCTGATGCTTTCCTTGGCATCCCTTTACTAAACACTGGCTGTTTACGGTTGTAGCGCGTACCCGTTTCAGTGGTACCATTGGTTGCGGTTGTGTGTATACCACCTTGGTGAACCCCATAGCCTCTAGCGATTGGAATCTTCTTTCTATGAAGCTGAAGAATTCATTGATTCGTTTAGTTTCTCTCGGATTCTCTAATGATGTTTCGTAGAGCCTAGTGGTTTCCGGGTCTAGTTTTTTGCCTAGAATGAACATCACTAGGGCTTCAAAAGGAGAGTGTAATTTTAACTTGTTGATGTTGTGTAATATTTCAACTGTAGTATCATGCAAATTACGAATTGCTGCTGCTGATGGTGCATGTGTTGTTTTAAAGTTAGTAGTGAGTTGAAATACTTATTTGCTAATAAACTGGGGTTGTTGTATCTTCCTTGCAGTATTTCCCAGGCCTTGTTGTAATTGTCACCAATTGTTGAGAGGTGACTGATCAACTGGGCTGCTCCCTTTTGTAGATTTACCTTCAAGTACGTCATTTTGTTTGTGTCCGATAGCTTATTGTTGTTGTGGATGAGCTCGGTGAAAATATCGTTGAAGGAGCTCCAATGCTCATAATCGCCATGAAATGTTGGTAGCTCTATCTTGGGTAATTGTACTTTGGCTTCTCCAGCCTGGTTCGAAGTCTCTTCTTTCCGGTTGCGCTGCCATCGCAATGTTGTTGAGTCTACTCTATCCTTGAGAGCCTCATAGTAGTTATTTTGGAAGTAGGGAGCTGTTTGCTCTTGCTCTTCCATTTCTACTAAGAGCTCTATGTGCAAATCATCAATTGCCCCCATTTCTTGGGATAATTGAGCCATTTTTAGCTTTATAAACTCCATTGGAATGTTGTTGTCGTCCAATGCTTCTTCAATCGATTCTAATTTTCTGGGCATCCTCCTCATCAGGACATCATGCTTCTTGAGCAGCTTCTGGTTGCTGTGTGCTACCCCTTTACTGGAATTTTCAGACTGTTGCTGGTGGTCCTTACTTGATGATTCAGATGATTGATTAGTTTTGTTGGTTGATGAAATTTCATCTCCTTGGTCGTTGTTATTTGACTCCTCGTCGGCAAATTTGAATTTGGAAGATGCCTCTGGGGCTGGCGTTGATGGCAAGGATGATGAGTTTAGGCGTTGACGCATATCTTCAACATATTTTGTAAAGCCTTCCCATACTATTTGCCTGTTTTTATAGTATGGATGTTTTGGATCTAGTTCAGGCTAGAACTCTCTTATTTGATTGTCCACATCGACGTATTCGTTGTATGTCTTTTTGAGAGTTGCTATTTTCGCCTCAAGATACTTTTAGTTTTCCGAGCTGCACCATCTTTTTTTGTAGTTCGAGATGATGTGCTCCAACTCTCCTGCCTTGTCATTTTGCTGCTGCAATAACCGCTCCATGTCTATGTTTTTATGGACAGGGGTGTTGGACTGTTGTTGTATGGCGTAGATTGATTTATTTGCCGGTTGTTGATTGGCCGTTGAATTTCGATACCTGTTGTTGTGAGTTCGATGCTTCGACGTATCTTGGCCTGTAGCAATACGTTTGTGGAACTGTTGGCTGCCGGTTGATGTGGTAGCTCGAATTCTCAATGTGAAATCCCTTTACAAGTAAGTTTTTTTGTCCGCCGGTTGTTCTGGAGGCTCGAAGGACCATGTAAAAATCTGGCCTCTGCCTAGATTTCTGTGTTAAGGTGAGTATTTGGTTTACCACTGGTGAGCTCCAAATATTCACAGAATTAAACAAACTGTTGTTACTCGTTATTTTATTAACTCGATGAACCGGGCTTTTTATACATAAAAATTGCTTACACTTAAAATCACAATATTACAACAAAAACACATAATGCAATATACAAAAAATTAAAAAATGTTGAGTTTGCTACAATATACAATATTCCACCTGAGTCGATACTGTTTCATCGACCGCTTGGAATATTGTATTATTGCGCATGTTGACATTGATTCAACAATGCCCTAACATCATAGAATCAGATGTCTAATATTAAAATGTAATAAAATGTCGAAAATTACTACTGTTGTTTAATAATTTGTTATAATACTAAACAACATATTTTAATTAAGCAATATTTACCGTTAAATAATAGCACCTACCGTTTTAACACGAATAATTAAACAAAAATGTACACCCTTTCTTCTTTACAATACTACATACTAGTTGCGCGTGGTTTAGGGCTTTTTAATTTTCACAGATACATCGCACGATCTTAGGACCGAACAAATCTGAATCTATAAACGAAATTAAGTTAATTTCAATTGAAAATTATATCATAGAATGATGTGGTTTTTTGTGATGCTCATTTTGGTATCAAAATGTGATTTTTGAAAAAAATGTGGATTAAGGCCTTTATTAATTAAGCCTGTATTCAATATACATTTTTGGAATGCCTTTTACTTTTATATTTTTAAGTCACTATATTCAACCCCAATTTTTAAATCAAGGCCACATAAACAAGACGAAATTTTTGCATACAAAAAATGATGTTTATGACATTTCACTAAAATAAACTGATAAAAAAATTTATTTGATTATAGATTTTAAACATTTTGTATTTAACTGATACATATCACGATTATCTTATTCGAGTCACCAAGCAACTTGAACTCAAATATATTAGAGTTTCGGGACGCATGACCTAATTGAATTCTTATTGTCTGTCTTAGTATGGTACACTGCTATAATTTTTAATTTATTTAGGCAAAATATTTTATGAAAATGTAAATTATATTATTTTGCTTTACAAGCAAAATTTGGAGCATAGAACATGTTTTATAAAATTGAGGTAGAAATATAAGACAGAAATAGATCGATTTTTTGACAGCAACAACAATCAAAATTGGCATAAATTTTGAGTGTTAAGGAAAACAAACTGCAGTTTGCATGAAATGTTAGATATTTGATTAGAAATTTGAATATATAAATATTTTTAACGGCCCGAAATTAATTTTTATTAGTTATTTGTATTATCCTGAGTTTATTTGGAGATTTGTAAGTGTCCCATATTGTAGTGTGGAAACCAAAATTTGTTTATGGAATTCAGCCCATTGCAGCGCATGGTAAATGGTCAGGTTAGGTCTCTCATAGTTAACAGTTTCTGATAAAACGCAAGGGTATGCTCGAATCTGCTTTTTTAGCAATGATAGCAATATTTCACTGGTAAATAAATGCGAACATTTGGCCGGTACTTCCAAACATAAAAAAACACATTTCAAATTAATTCACTACAATACACTCCGGAGCATTTGATTATAACCACTAAATTTTTTGTCTTGCTATAATTTTTTTTTATGTCTTTTCTCTTGTTGTGTACTAGCTGATGAGAGAGAAAATAAAATAAAACATAGGAACACGGTCAATTCAAATTTTATATTTTGCGAATATTTAAACATGAGCACTTGATTATAACCATTAATTGGTTTTAAACTTTGAAAGACTGAAATGCTTGAAAATTATTGCAATTGTTTTTTTTGCTGCGATTTATTTTCCGTCATTATTAATAAAAAAAAGTTCCATTTTTATAACAATGGGTCGAGGTAAAACGTTGACAAAGGAAGAAATTGGTAAAATTGTTGCATTTAAGCAAAAAAAATATTCTAATCGGCAAATAGCGACTAAAATTGGTCGAAATCATGTGACAATCAAGAAAATTATGGGAAAACCCGTAAAGGGCGCACAGCAAGAGCAACAACAGAACGAGAGCGTAGGTTAATTTTACGCGCTGCATCGAATTCTGCTGCCACTGCTCGCAAAATAAAAGATAAAGTTGGAACTTCAGCCAGTATCTGGACAGTATTCAGAGTAATTAAACAGTGTCTGCATCTTAAACGGAAAAAACTTATGAAAAAACCACATTTACTTCAGCGTCATAAAGATGCTAGATTAGAGTACTGCCGGACACATTTTAATTGAAAGGAAGAACGGCGTCAGGTGATATTTTCTGATGAAAAGAAATTTAATTTGGATGGACCTGATGGGTTTCAGTATTACTTCCATAATTTAAGGAAATCTGAGCAGTTGCTGTCTCGTCGTCATACCGCTGTTGATACCGTCATGGTATGGGCTGCAATTTCATTTCATGGCGCCATCGATTTGGTTGTTTTGGCAGGTCGGCAGACCTCAGCGAATTACATTGAACAGAAATACAGAAAATTAATTTCCAAGAAATGTTCAATGGCCAACGATGGATTTTTCAACAAGATAACGCGCCCATTCATACAGCAGGACGTATTAAACAATGGTTTGCACACAATAACGTGGAAGTTATGGACTGGCCGGGCAGCTCTATCTCCCGATCTCAACATAATCGAGAATTTGTGGAGATGGTTATAGTGCAAAATTTATGCAGAAGGAAGGCAATTTCAAACTAGCGATGGGCTGATTGCTGCAATTGTAGATGCTTTCGAGCAAATACTATTAAATTATGTACAGAGCCTGTTTAATTCCTTATCAGATAGAGTTTTTGAAGTGGGGGAACCTACACATTATTAACAATAACAAAAATAAAATCAATCTTTTTTTCTTTTTTTTTTATTTATTTTTACTATTTTATAACACAATCTATAATCCAATTAATGGTTATAATCAAGTGCTCATGTTTAAATATTCGCAAAATATAAAATTTGAATTGACCGTGTTCCTATGTTTTATTTTAACTTCTCTCTCATAAGCTAGTACACAACAAGAGAAAAGACATAAAAGAAAAATTATAGCAAAACAACAACCACATGAAGAATTAGGGCAAAATTTAAAGTGGTTATAATCAAATGCTCGGAAGTGTATTTATTCAAAAAATAGTTTTATTAAATAAACTAAAATTGTGTTCAATTAGTTTCGAACAAAATACACGAAATACTCTTCGACGTTTTGTTTGTTTTCCTTAGCACTAAAAAAACATGAAGTTAGCTTCGGAATCGATCTATATATAACATTCAAGAAAACTAGAATATAACATTCAAGAAGGTTCATTTGATCGGCGTCTTTTTAAAACACACCATAATTTCTCACAACTTAGTTATTATGATGTACCTAGAGCTAGCCAATTTTAAAGGTGGTCTAGCTAAACATAACGAGGTCGTTGAGTTGCTATCATTTTGTAACACACAAAAAAAAACAGACACCTGCGATCAAGCCACGTGTTAAAAATATTCAAAGCGTCAATGACAACCGTTAATCGTTGTCACTGTACAACCAGTAGGTTCATAACTAACCAGACAGAAAGCACCATTGCAATAAAGATCAGCGACATTCATAAAACAGGAGTGCTAATCGAAACTGCGGAAGTCAGAAGAAGTTGATTTGGTAGCATCGCTACAAGCTATGAAGCTGCCTCACATCACCACCTACGACGTAGATAGAGATGCCTCAATCGACGACCTTAAAGCGGCGATTGTCAACCTAGCCAGTGGAACAGTAAAAGATGAGGGTTTGAAATGTAGTTTTAAAGTAGCGTCTAAAGACATTGTGATTGTCAATTGAGCCTTTGAATTGACACCACCCATACGAAATATTCTAATAAAAACCCGTAGGATATATACTGGCTGGTCTTCATGTAGAGTGCAAGACCTTTTAGGATCACTTGGTGCTTCATATGTTATGCATTTGGGCACACCATGACCAAAATGTGTTCCCAAAAATCATATCTTTGACTTTTGCCTAAGCAAAGACAGTTCTAAACGTAAATTGAAACAATTTTATGAGTCGACTACTAAATTAATTAAAAAAAATATGTTTTATCTGTATTTAATTTTTAGCATGTTCTCAAAATAAATTTGAGGAATTTTCTAATAAATAATTAAATAAAAAAGTAAAGGCACCAAAGTGTGTCTACTGTAAAAATGCAAGAAAAGGATTTGACCGGTCACAAAGCCAAGTGTGTATCGCATTAAAAATGGCCTTTATGTCAATTAATTCATCAAGCATCTGCACACTAAGAATTATACAGCTAAATATGAAAAATGTATAAGTTGTTGGGCACGAGATCAGGCAATGTTCGGAACATCATAATATTGACCTCCTCCATATGCAAAAACCCTACGTGGTTAAAGATATAGTAGGTGGCATGATTTCGTCGGCACGTATTGTCACCGGAGATGATGATAATACACAAGCAGCAATTAGCATCCTCAAAGGTGATCCAGAGGTGCTCAAAATAGCAATGTACTGCACATCGCAATGGGTATGCGTTGAAGTAAGATCAAAAAAGGGTAAATTTTACCTACCTTATTTGTAAACAAATTACAAGACATTATGAATGGCCTAATCATAATCACGGATGATTTTAACACAGTCGTGTTAAATGGCACAATAGTGACACCAATGATAAGAACCGTCATTGAAGAATTTATTGCGAGAAATAATCTCTTCATCGTTAATTAAGCTAGTAAATCAAGTACATTTAGTCATAATGGAGAGTCGAATATTGACCTAACATTAATAGAATAAGAACAACAATTAACAGAGAAAGCTCTTGGTTCGGTCAAATGCTAGATCTGATTCAGTAGTCCCAACTAAATTTAGAATTGTTTTTAATAGATCGGATATAGGTGAGGTAACTTGGGGTAGTTAGGAATACATTTTCGATACCAGTCCGCCATGCCAAGGAAACGTCGTATTTGTTTAATCGTCTTTGGGGCCTGAATTTACAATCGCTTCAAATTTAGCAGGGTTGGTACGAAGCCCATCTTACCAACTACGCACCCAAGGCACCGAATTTCCTTCATACATAAATTACTTCTCAATGTTAATCTTAAAACCAGCATTAGATAAATTATTAGTAACCACTAAAAGCAGATTTAACTCAGAATGTTGAGTAGAAGATACGACCATCTAAACATTGTTTGAGCCGCATTACAGAGCCCAACGACATCACCCTAAATTAATAGAACGGCCGCCCGAAATCTGTTAATGTGGTATTCTCTATGGATGATTCTGCCAACGAAACTTTTTAAATCTAGGCTGGTTAAGTATCTGATTTCCCGTTTTGTTTCTCCATTAAAATAACTGGAGATGACCAAGGACTATTACAGGAATCAATTACTTTTAATAGCCGCTTTCCAGAAGAAACAGGGAAGTAGCATTGTTTTTTTGCTAGGGCAGTTCCTACATCAATTTTATGTTGGCGGAGACTTGCCGATAATTGTCTGCAAACGTTTTTAATCGTCTCGTGAATTTTTATCTTAATTATTTTCGTGCAATTCCGGCACGACACTAGAACTTCCTCAGAAATTAATTCCTAGATATAACATTCCTTCGAGAGATGGAACAACAAAATATCGTATGAATTTGGTTTTGTTTCTAAACTGTATTAGCAGTTTCACACAGCTAATTAAAGGATTGATGGTACCATCTGCCGTTTTAACTGAGGAATTAATTTTGAGAAAGTTGGTGTTAATATCTTTGAGAAATTCAATTGATTTTTTCTCAGAATGTTTATGCTTGCTCCACTCTCAAGGATACCAGTTAAAGTTCAACCGAGAGTATTTATATCTACGTGTGGTCTAATATTAAGGACGTCAAGTCATATTCGGTAGTAAAGTACAATTTAGGTTCGAAGCTAAAGTTATTATCTCACAATTTAGGGTTTCCGTTGTCTGGGGATGGTTTCTTGTTTCAAACTTTGCAGCAGTTAAGGACAAGTTAAATCAATTAAATTTTTTTATATTTTTTTTTCCACAACCGAAGCAGAATGCGTGGGACAGGTCATGCGAATAATTTTGGTAATAGTGTCATATGTCTCTACAACTCCAGCACATGATCAATTGTCCTTCATTAGATTTTGGGTTGTTTAGTACATCTAACGCATTATACTGACATCATCTTCTTATGTATAGTACAGCTGCGTGGTATAGGATTACAATTACTACCAGATTACAGTTCGTTAACGGACAAGTGACGTGTTAATGAGTGCGTACGAGGATCGTAACCATTCTGATTCCACAAATTCTCATTAGGCCTGTGTAAGCATTCGAAATTCATTTATTGATGTAATTGTTACATTCATAATTTCATAGTCACCGTACACAGGTAACAAGTTATTATATCTAGGAGTTCAGATTCGCTTAATCCGTTTCGCAACTATTGCTACAATTTTGGACTTGTGTACTTGGACTAGTGCTTCCTTTATTTGTTCCTAATTAGCGTGAGGATATCCTCTGACAAAGTTTCACAAAAATGTGTCCGCGTCTTCTACGACATAATCGAACATGAATCTATCCAGAGTAATATTCCTATATCCACAACTTCGAGTTAAAATCTCAAAACGGAAAATGAAATCACCAACATTACAATTTTTCGACCCACCAAATTTTAAATTATACCATTTTTATGAGAAGAGAAATTATTAGGTCGAGGTTCAGTCATAAAAACACAGAAGGGGACGAGAATTTATTTTGTCAGTATATGTCGTCAATTTCTTCCTCTTTTCAAATGACTAACAACACAAGTCGGTCAAAACCAAATTAATGGAAAATTTTAATATGAAAGATATTGGAGAAGCAAGGTATTGCCTTGGAATACAGATTACACGAGGACGTGCTGTAGTAAACTAAGATTCTGCTTGCTAATCAGAATTTGTTTAAATAATTATGTGTTAAGCTACCCGATAATTTCTAATTTACTTTAAGTACGAAGCAAAATTGTCCTAATTTCAAAGACTCTTCCGAGGTTAATTTCAGTTACTTGGGTATAGGTTTGTTGTTCGGCCACCCCAACCAAAAGAACAGAACAGAATTTCTACAGTACCTCTCTATCACACTATCAGTTTCAATTGCATAGGTGGCACTGCAATAAGGCTTGCTAATAGTACAAAATGCGATTAAATTATTTCTGTGCTAATTAATATACGATAAAATATAAATAAAAAAATCCTAAGATCCCCAAAAAAATCATAATAATATAAGTCATCCGAAGAAATCCTTTTTGACCAAAATCTAATTTGCATAAAACTTAGAAAAACATTAGTTTTTAATTTTTATTCAATTTGACAGCCAATAAATCATGCAAATTGGTTAAATTATCCATAAACAAAATTACGGATGGGATTAAATTAAAAAAAAAAGATCATCCTTCTTGTGAACAATATCGAAAAAAATTACAGGATCTATAGTTTTATCAAACAAAAAGGATAACAAATACTTTATTATATTCTAACTTATATATGTAATTATAGGATAATTTACAACAAAAAAGTAAAAAACAAATAAGGAACTGGCTTCTTTATGAATTAAATTATAAAAAAATTACTAAAAACTAAATTAAATTAATGTCAATTGAATAAAAAAAGGATTAATAAATAAAAAATAATTATATATTTATACACATACCTATACCTACATGCCCTTTCCCAAAAAATGTATATGGGCGTCCTAATTATGAGGTTGCAAAACCTACAGATTAGAGAAGCTAGGAGCAAGAAATCAAGTATTTCGCAGCTTTTGAGCCTTTCGCTCTTTCTGGGTACTAAAATAAGAGCTTGATTCTGATGTACCCATGTTAAACTTAACCATTCTTCCAAAATTCCAACCCCTCCTATTCCTAAATCGCTCCCCCCTAACTATCTAACCCGTTTATTTTAATTTATATAATATTTAAAAATCAAATTATTGACTAAACCTTAAACCAAAACATGAAAAAAATGAATAAATTATTATATTTAAAGATTATTATTAATAATTATAAATATATATTATTATTATTATTATTAAACAAAATAAATATGATTATTAAAAAAATATTTAATTTAAATAAATACAAATGAACAAAAACATGTTATAAAAAACAAATAAATTAAAAAAACATAATTCAAAATAATTTGTAATTGTGTTTATATTTATCTATTTCCCCGTGGGGGCAATAATAACTTGTTCATTTTACGCTACCCTACATCAGCGAATGGTTACTCTAAACTAAATCTGTGACTAAGAACTAGCCATCAAACATATCGTTACAATCTCACCTATTGGTTTGATGGGCAAATAATTCGGCATTGCGAGATATTTATTCAACAAAAATTGCTCATTTAAGGTTTAGAACTTTGCTAACATTTTTTTGTGCGATTGGTGACATCTGGGGCTTAGTAGTAGCATTAAAGAGGTTTTATAACTGGTTGTTGTGGAGCAGATTATAATAGTCAGGGACGGAATCTAGAATAAATCTAGACACATCATACAAAGATTTTCGTAAAGAGTATGGTTCACAGATGAGCAAAAAGAGATCTGCATTGCAGCGAAAAAATATCTAAATTCTACACTGCTTCATTGTAATACCAAATAAAAATAATAAATTCGTGTCCGTCACGCCAACCGGAACTATGTCAGTCGGAACCAAACCAATTATGACGATGCATTAAGGATCGTTGTGCATTATACGTTTTTCAGCCGGAACCTTATAAATCCAGCCGGAACCATAGAATCGGCAGCGAAACTCCCTATAGCACAAGAAGCAAAATGTGCACTTTATGATTTTTCAGCCGGAACCTTATAATTCTAGCCGAAACGTAAAAATGCCATCCAGAACCGTACTATAGCCAAACCAACTATATCACAATGTATTGTGCATCATTGTGCAGTATATGATTTTAAAGCCGGAACCTTATAATTTTAGCCGGAACCTTATAAAGCCGCAGCCGAAACCATACTACAGCCAAACCAACTATAGTACAAGAAGCACAATGTACTGTGAATCATTGTGTGTATACTACTATATGAATTTTCAGCCGGAACCTTATAACTCCAGTCGAAACCTAATAAAGTCAGCCTGAACACCATTCCCTCTACAGCCAAACTAACTATGGCATAAGAAGCACAATGAATTGTACATCATTGTGCACTATACGATTTTTAACCGGAAACTTAAAATTCCAGCCGAACCCTTATAAAGCCAGCCAGAACCACACTTCAGCCAAACCAACTAAGGCACTAGAAGTATACAATGTATCGTGGATCATTGTACACCATATGATTTTTCAAACGGAACAGTATAATTCCAGCCGAAACCCTATAAAGCCATCCAGAATAATACTACAGCCAAATTAACTATGGCACAAGAAGCATTATTATTTGGGTATGATTTCAACTGGCTTTATAAGGTTCTGGATGGAATTATAAGGTTCCGGCTGAAAAATCATATAATGCACAATTACACACAATACGTTGTGTTCTTGTACCATAGTTGGTTTTGCTGTACTATAAAGAAGGAAATGTAAGATTTCAACTGGTTTGGCTATAGTATGTTCCGGCTGGCTTTATTAGGTTTCGGCTGGAATTATAATGTTACTAAAAAATCATATAGTGCACAATGATGCACAATGCATTGTGCTTTATGTGCCATAGTTGGTTTGGCTGTAGATATGCTTTCGACCGGTTTTATAAGGTTCCGGTTGGAATTGTAAGGTTCCGGCCGAAAAATCGTATAGTACACAATGACGCACAATACTGCTTCTTATGCCATAGTTGGTTTTTGCTGTAGAGAGTATGGTTCCGGCTGGCTTTATAATGTTCCGTCTAGAATTATGCAGTTCCGGCCGAAAAATCTTAGCACGCTTTTTGAACCATAGTTGATTTGGCTGTAGTATATTTCCGGCAGATTTATTAGGTTTCGGCTGGAATTATAAGGTTTTGGCTGAAAAATCGCCGTTTGCCTGTACGAGGTGTGGTTCCAGCTGGCTTTATAAGGTTCCGACTGGAATTATAAAGTTCCGGAAGAAAAATCATATAGTATGCAAAATGCATCGTGCCACTAGTGTCATAGTTGGTTTGGTTCCGGCTTATATGACGGACACCAATTTACTGCTCTTTGCTGCTACGCGTAACCTCGATAAAACTGACAATTCGATGTTACTTCTAAATTAAAACAAACTGCCATGCTTCTTGGTGTACACTCCCATTCACAGCCAATAGTGTGGATCACTTGGAACACGCTGCGCTGCTCTCGATGTTTCATCCTTTATCCTGTGTTTGTACGTAAGATACGTTCCAAACTTCACCATGTAATTAAAACTCGTGCACTGAGACTCGTGCAGTTGAAAAAAAAACACTGAGTCTATGGATTAATAATATACGGGGTGTCCCAGAATTGGACGATCAAACGAAGCAGTGTGATAGGGGAGCTCATTTCCAACAAAAACAGCCAAGTAAAATTTTTTCGAATTCAAAAGTTATTCCACTTTTGGTGTTTTTTAGTGAAATCGCATGCGCATCCACCAAAAAATTAATTTTAAAAAAACCAAGAGTTTTGCTTAACTTTCTTTTTTAATACGAGACGTGCGTTCATCTTCTAGATCGTATTAAAAAAGAAAGTTAAACAAAAGAACTCTGGAGAACAATAACTTTTGCACCATCAACAATTCGAAAAAACTGATTCGTTAGATCTTTAATCTGTTCCAACACATATTTATTATTCAAGACTTGTGACCCTTGAAGCCGTGTTTGTCGCAACAAATTCCATCACTACTGTATAGTTTTGCTTCGAAGGTACCCAAACAAAAGATTATTTCTTAAAATCTGAAATAAAAATGAAAAATAAATACATAAAACGAAATGTGCTTGCACGCAATGAAATACAACTCTCGTGTATGTTACCTAGCTGTAAATCACCACTTGATGAAACTCAAACGTAATAATGTATAATATTACAGCAATCAAAATGATCGAATACAATAAATAACGAATTTCATAAATAAAATGTAAACAAACAAACACCTTCCGCCATCACCCCAGCACAATTTTAAATTAAAAACTAATTAATCATTAATGCTTTATTCTTTTGGTTTTTATTTATGTATTTTCAAATAATTTTTTGTTTTGTATTTTTCTCCAAATTTAAAATATTATGTTTGTCTTTTTTATTTCAATACAAATTAATTTTTAATGTTTTTCGCTGCCCAGCTTTACCATTTATATTTTATTTGTTTTAATAACTAAATAAATTTTATTCTTGTTTAATTATTATTATGGTATTATTTAAACATAAATTATGTAATTAAATTTGCTTTGTTTTTTGTATAAATAAAATTTTTTTTTGCTTTTTCTGTATTATAATCATTTTTTTTGTTTATTTATTTAAATTTATAATAATATAATATGTATATAATAGTAAATTAATTAATTAAATATAAAATAAAATTTACTTTCTGTTTTATAAATTAAAATTAATAAAATAAATTATATATTTTATTATGTTTTATATTATAATTATTTATGTAAATTTATTTACCATCCCAAAATTATGCGTTCCCTTAATACCTAAATGTATTAGGAATAGTTTTTTACAAGTTACGATCACATTTTAGAGGGTTTTCTACTACACTGGCGCAATGAGCTTTAGGCAACATTTTCGATTATAAAGTTTATCGTAACCGGCTAAAACGTCTTTTTACAAAAATTACTAGCTTTTATTAATTTATCACACGATGGATAAGTTTCTAAAATATTTTTTAATTTAACTTTACAACACAATAGACGCCAAGATTTCGAGTTTGTCGTGAGATGCCCTTGATATTCACCCTGCCTTTGAACGCGATGACAATACCAATTTTGTTGGAAAGTTAAATTGTAAATTAATTTAACATAAAATATAATAAGAATATAATTAAGACATATTTGTTTTTGTTTTATTATGTTTTTTATATCATATTGTAATTATAATTAAGTTACTAGATAAATTTTGGTTGATACTTTAAATTGGAATCTCCCCCTTCTTTACAACAAAAAAAAATATTACACAAAATTGAGAAATCCTAAGTCCACCACCCGGTGGCAGTTAGAAAAATTATACAAGACGAGGAAAATACAAACACAAGTAAGTTACGGAAACGAATTCAAAAAAGGATAACTTTTACATAAAAAAAAGGATTCTGTGTTTTTCATTATACATAACTGATATACACACATACGACATATCTGATTTGACTTATTTTTAACAGCAGCCACCTCCCGCTTGGCCACCTTGGTTACCGGACGCGCCCAGTGATGGATTTGTTGGCGAATGTTGTTGGCCAATTTTGATACCATTTGCCTGCAACCAAAATTATTTATATACATTTTGATAATAATTAATCGGATCACGTCTTGTACTCACCTCGTTGTTAATATCAAAGACACCTTCTTGTATTTTTTCATAAATTTCTTTAGCTGTATTTATAAAAGCCTCTTCGACATTTGCCGCTGTACGTGCTGATGTTTCCATAAATACAAGTCCATGCTCTCGTGCAAATGCTTCACCTTCCTCTTTTTTGACTTCTCGACGGGAATCTAAATCACTGCAAAGAGACAAGAACATTTTACGTTAACTAAATTTGCGATTAAGAGATTAAGATTTATTCATAATTAACAAACATTCAGGGCAACTATTTATATTCAAGATTACTGAAATAGAATCTTTGATACTTTACTTAAGAAATGCATCTCAAATTAGTTCAAATAGGAAAAATTATAGAAAATAACAACAAATAACAATATCTTAAAAATTTTGTTCACCAATTACTGATCAATCTGTATCGTACACAAAGATTATATATAGCCAATATATCGGGTTTCCATTAGGGACATAACAATTTTATATTTTAATACGAACGAATGTTTTTCATGATCTATCACCGTCAAAACGTCAGTCAAGGTTAACATTTTGATCATGGTGCAGTTCACGAACGAGAAACCTTTCGAAATTATTAAAAATTACTACCGCAATTTTGAGTCGGTGGTCGCAAACTTTTGGATGTACCTGTGCCAGTGAGACAACGCACCGGTCGAAGTTCCGAAAATATCACAGCCGTAAGTGCTTCAGTTAAAAATGAGTAAAATCAGTCGATTCCACGAAAGATTTTGGCTTACACCTATACAAGATCAAATTAGCTCAAGAACTGAAGCCTCTTGATCATGTGAAGCGCCGAAACTTCTCCTGATTGGGCTCTGCTAAAGCTTGAAGAAAATCCTGAAGTTCATTGAAAAATCATCTTCAGCGACCAAGCTGATTTTTGTCTTAACGGCTTTGTTAATAAACAAAATATGCGTTATTGGACAGCAACAAACCCACATGTGCTTCAAGAGACTCCATTACAATCACAAAAAGTGACCGGGTGGGCTGGATTTCATGCCTAACGTGTCATGTTGGAAGATTATTTTTGGCCAGAATTGGATGGACTTTACATCAATGATGTGTGGTTCCGACAAGATAGTGCCACTTCCACATATCTCTATTGAAGGGCAAGTTCGGTAACCGTATAAGAAATGATCCGGTCGGACCACCTCGCTCATGCGATTTAGTGCCGTTGGATTTCCTTTTATGGGGTTACGTTAAGTCATTGGTTTATGGCAACAAGCCAACAACGTTAGAAGAACTCAGGGACAATATCGAATGCGAAATTGCCGACGTTCCGACCGATATGTGTGAAATAGTGATGGAAAATTGGCTCCAAAGAATCGATCGCTGCAAACGGGCTCGCGGTGGCCATAAGAACGAGATGGAACTGATGGAATAAATTTCAGCCCACTATCTCAATTATTCTGTTTTATTTAAATACACAATTGTTACGTCCTTATTGAAAACCCCTTTAGAAGGTAAACTTTTAGACAACCCAGATGGTAGTGTTGATAAACCTCGATTGCGAATTAGGGAGCGAAGTCCTAGATTCATACCTCCTCGCAATGCTCTCGTGTAGTGGAGACGTGCAGAGGAAATTCTGTTTATATTTATGGACAATACATGTCACAGCGAGTCATTGGTGCCTTAAAATGAATATCAAATCAGCATTTGTTCTCCAGATTAGAGACGGCTGAACCGGACATCTGTCAAGCGGCTCGCTATATAAATGTGTTCAAGGTAGGATGCTTTAAGATTCACCACTAGTACGTGACCCACACTCGTAACAAGCGGGTTCAGAGGCAGGCTAACAACCTTCTCTCATAAAAGTTAGGAATTCTAAATAAATGCCTCGGATTACCATATCGGATTCATCACAAACACGACCTCGGAAATTGTACACGAACAACGCTTTAAAAATGGGAACATGGAACGTGCTTAGACTCGGTTATGCACAGTCAGACACCGCACTAAGAAATTTAACATTACAATCATTAATGTACATGCACCCACCGAAGATAAATCAGATAGCATTAAAGATCCATTCTTTGTTGAGTTTGAGGGTCGATGACTTCAATACAAAAATCGGTAGGGGTGCAGAAAATACATCGCACATCGGTCCAAACAGCTTGAACTAGTAACAACGGTCAACGCGAGGCACTTGTGTCATGTAAAAATGAAAATAAGCTGCTCATCAGAAATAATTGCAAGAGCACACTACTTCCTCAGTTAATTCAGAAAACAAAACTTTTACAAGGCTTTTATATTAGATTCGAATTAGCTCGTCCATTTATCTGAATTGTCCTGTTATGATTCAAATTAATTTAAATTCCTAAGGCCGCTGAAACCATGTTATAGGAAAATGTACAGCATTTAAGTACAGCAAAATAAACAGTCTCAGTTATGTCGTAGATAACTAGAAGAAATAGTCATTCCCTAGGTAAAGGCGTCATTTTTGTCGCCAGCGATCTTTGCACCTAGCATAGCATGTGCTGGCGGAGAAATCTTCATCAGTATCGTGATTTCGAAGTTAAAGAAATTAAATGTATTTTCTTCAATACGAAAACATAACTTTTCTCTCGAAAATAAGAAAATTCTCACACACAGTAGTACCCAACTCTCACATACGTAATACCTCTACAAGCGAACACTTAAGAGCTTAAGTTGCTCGCTTTTTGTACCATTTGGGTTAGTGCTACAATCACCAAAATTTTATAGGTTTCTCATAAAAAATAGACCTCTAAAATTCTGGAGATCGTGCCGCTCTCCTAAGTGATGAAACGGAACACAATTTAAGCTCTTAAGTTTTCGCTGGTTGAGGCTTAAGTCAGATCAAATGTTGAGGATCAGCTTGCTAACATTCGTAATGTATTTGAATTTTAGTAGTGCCCGGCCCCGTTTTTCCGTAGGCAAATGTGGCCAGGGCCTAGGACTAATTCTAAAATGGGGTCTAATCAAGGATCGAACTGAATCATGTAGTATCACAATTTGAGCCAACGAGGTTGTATATTGTGTCCACCTGATGATGTTGTCCGACCGGTATGGTTATTAAATTAACTATCGGATTCGGAATTGATCTCCACGATGTGAGTTAGTTTGAATTTTTTAAGCGGAAGTGTTCATTCGTTGTGACTTTAAATAATGTATCCGCTTGAAAATTTGCCATAAATGACACCTAAATATGGAATAGAACTTGATTATTTTGAAACCAAATTTCCCGTCCGAAATAAATTAATAGTTTATTATTATTTTTTCGTTGGCAGGAAATGGACCGCCGATCGTTGTAGCACACCCCTAAGAGACACAAACGCTTGTTAGAGTGCCTAGTGAAATACCCAGCAGTCAAGATATGCATCTTAGTTTAGAAGCCCCTTGAGATATTTCCCGATTTGAGTTTAAGAAAAATCTTAGATCAACGACAGAGAGGCGTCGCACAATATTTGAACTATGGGCGGTCCGGTCCCACGAGTGGCAATGCTAATTTATCAACCAATATCTAATTTATGCATCTATTTATTTTCGTAGGGGGCGCGTGGCAGAGAGGGAGCATGCGATAGTAGCTTCACCTTCAAAGTTCAGCAACCGTTGCTTGCGTTAATCCAAATTGGGGATGACCACATGATAACGGCATTGAAGTAATTGTGCGAGTTATGCCTCATCCAGCAGCCTTAGGATACGACGAACCAATCAATCATTAATCTGAAGGTAACTTGATTATGTAATCGCCAAAATAAGGCATCCAAAAATCCCAAGATGGAATGTAGTGCCAGTGAAATAAAAAAATAAAAATAAATTATTTCCCTAGATGCCTCTATGACCGGACACCCAAACAAGCATAACTACATTTTGAGCTCTGCCAAATGTGTTGGGATTTCAATACTCACCCAAACTAGTTGCGAGAATGTAAGATGAAGATCATTGTCCCACTCATACCTTTCAGTAATAAACACTAAATGATTTATCGAACGAGTGCCTTTTGGCCAAGTTCCCGCCAGATTCAATTAGTCTTCAATAGCCCTATCATCCAGAGAATGGCTGACTAAATGCCACAGGCATTTGTGAATGCTGCACACCTCTTAACCCATAGATCAAGAGACCAGAGTAAATTCAGAAAACATCGAGCAAAGAGTCGGTGTGGTATACATATCCCACTAAGGCAGCAAGCATGACAATGGGTCTAATTACCGTGGCGGACAACCAATTTAGACATATTTTGGTTTTAAGTTCCATAATTTACCAAGTGTTGCTTGCGTTCTTGTATTGTTCTACAATGTGTTTTTCTCAGATAAGCTATCCCAGGATAAATAATGCCCTAAAATAGGGGAAGGCCACGATCGCCATTAAGGTTCATTAGTAAAATCCAAATCAAAATTTGTTTAAGCCTCGTTTTCATTGTTGTGTATCTAACTAAGATTGCAGTTGATTATTGCGTCAACAAAAGAAACACTCAGTATCTAGAGTTACATTGTGTGATAGAATACAATTGTCTTTCTATAATTGTCAACCAGTCCAACGGGTGAACTAAACTTTTGATACAATTTTCAATTCAGCAAAACACTATTTGAGAATATGTATTTTAAGCAGGAGTCTAATTATAACTTGGACCCTTCCCTTCTAAACGGATCAATAAGACCTCCTTAAAAATCAACTTTCGGATATGAAATTTTACAAGCGAAATTCAACATCGTTTTCTTTAACACTTTGTTGTTTTAAGCGATAACACGAAACTACTTTTTCATTAACACGTGCTATAAAGACGACGGGCAGTTGAAATGGCCATGTAGTACGTAGAATTTAAAAGGTGGCTACAGGAAATTTAGTTATCAGAAGATTAAGAGCAGCATCAGATTAAACAGCCTCAGGCTCACATAATTTTCTTGTAGAACCAATTTATAGACTGCAGTCAATTTATAGACTGCAACAATGATCGATTGAAATAGCGACTATAGTTCAATAGCTATTGAAATAGCGACTAAATATCACATATCCACAAGAGCTCCGAATAAATGTAGTCCACCACAGATGAATGGTTTATTAGGCATGAAAGTAGAGTTGCTTCATCCATTAACCAGCGTCATATTCAGATTTGTTTACCTGTTTAGAAAATACAGCTTTATTTGTTCACGATTTTAAAACGTGTTGCACTTTATTATCGGCCAAAAGTGTGTGAATAGAATTATAGGTATCGTGGGCCATCATTAGCAATGAATGAAGAATCTGGTTTTGATTTCACCTACATAAAATAAAGCAACTGTCAGCTTATTAAATACCTGGCAGAACACAAAACTAACGTTTGACCCAAGAGCTATTCTCGAGTATAAATTTATAAATCGGTCTTCTGTTGCAACTGGCTAATTCATAACGGGCAGAGTGAATACTGGCCTTTAACCAATAGTTAGAAATTTAAGGCAGATCGACGTGATTTTTTTTAACCACGCTCGTGTATGTCGTATGTGTCGATATACAGTTTGAGATGGAGTTCTACTTCCATTTCTTATGACATTACAAGGTTTTTCATCATCCTTCACTGAAGACTCCAAATGTGAGACATCAAAGAGGTATATGATTCCTTAGCGGAATATTAAAGTGGAAACAATAGAAAATACTGTTCACACTTAGCTTCGAATTTTAACGTTTGCGTACTAGATTTTCTGAAGAATAACATACAAACGCCAGCCCACCCTTTGAACTACATTTACCTCCAGTAATTGAACTACTTTAGAAATGCGTGTCCTCGCTTCAAGGTAACGTAAAGTTATAAGTCGTATACATAAGCTAAACTACAAATTGAAATGTTAGTTACTTTGACGTCATCCGACGAAATAAATCTTCTATGGCACACAGTAACTGTTATAGATTAAAAATAAATTAAAAACAAAATATATTCCATCAAACTATTGTTAGGGTACATGAAAGCTACCAGTTTACACAAAACGTTCGATTTAATTGTATTTTCATATTCCCAAGAGGGTGAACCCCAAACATAAAAAACGCAACACATCATTATTCAATTTGACAAGAATAGTCTAGACTCATGTATGATACTAATAAAGGGCATTGCGTACATTTTTTGTAATTTACACTGAAATAATATAAAAAAAATGCGGTGACGTTGCTCATACGTATCACACACCCCACTACATAAAGCTACTTAATTTTGTTATGCATGACTCATTAATTAGTATGGTAACAGAATTAATAAGAAAGAGAGATTGTTTACGTAGATATTCTTGTCATACTAGATTGGCATTGTATATGTACATATACCAAGTTGTATGTGATTGATAGGTACAGAGAGGTTATTCACGTAACACAGATACACCACCTACAAAAGTTCGTCGAGATCTATACCTCCTGTTTCCCTTGGTATCTATGTTAAGTTCCAATAAAAATAAATTAAGTATTTTTTTCTTTTATGTTAGCAATACCAATTTAAGTGCAAACACACAACAAACATACCTTTTTATGTTTACCGTGGGACGTATACGTCACTCACAGGAAAAAAATGTTATTTAAGCGGAAAAATCTTCTACGAAATATAAAGAAAAATATCAAATTTTCTTTATTAGTTATTCACATAGTCGTTAACACACAAAAATTCCATTCATTCTTGTGTGTGCGGTTTAATCAAATTATGTTGCGGTGATAATGCTTGGTTTTATACAACACCACAAATATTTCGGACACGAACATGGGTTGAAAATTAAATTTGTTTTAAAAAGATATTTGAGTACAAAACCACCGTCTAATTATATTTAATTAATTGGTTTCGTATTTAGATTGTTCGAATCGAAGTTTATTTTGGGGATACTAAGACCGATTCTAGCCATTCCATATCTAATACCTCGACTCAGGAAAGATCGATTATTTTAGTTTTATGAGACAAATCAACTCGAACCGCATAATTATTCTGCAAAGCTAATTAGCAATTCAGTTAATCGCAATCAACTTTTATTTGAACAAAAACTGCGAATTTGGTTTGCGAATTTATGGTACTTGGCTCGAAAAAGATAAAATAAATCATTTTGCGACATATATTTTCGGTAGTCGTAGTGCATTTGCGACTTGCTCCACTACAATACTGGGAAAATTAGCTAATCAATATTGTCTGCGACGTAGGTAACTTCGTATACATCAGCATGCTTAGTCGCGGATTTAAATTGCAATTTACATTACTTTGCTGATTGGTGGAAATTTTTGATTTGATTTGTATTTCTTGAATTCTGATTTTATGTTTCACATGTTTGAACTTTACATTTGTCAGTCATCTTCTGTCTAAACTGGCAGTGTCACTGGCACAAGATAATTTTGAAAAATTATAAATTTAATTAGAATTGAAAAATTAAATAAATTTAGTGAGTAACAGCGAATGGTTGGATTATTCACCATCGCTTGATACAGTTTATTGCATTCTGAACCGGATGTATCCGTAACAAGTTCTGTGGAACGTTTTTTTAACATTATCCCATGTTCGACAATAGACTTATTAAATTTTCTGAAGATTTCATCATCTTCATTGTATGAACGACGACCGTTAATAATATAAAAACATCAAAGGAAACAAAACAAACATGTTCTAGAAAACTGGCAAGAGAACGTCAAACCTTTATTTAATGTACAAGACATTAACAGCCGCAAATCCACGACCACTGTTCATCAGAAAGAACATTGCGGGTTCCAAGAAATGTTTACACTAAAATTACATCCAGCCTTTCATACAGTTCGATAAATTACTTACTCGTAATGCATCCTTCTTTTGGAGTTGAATATTTTCAATAGTTCGATTTATAAATTACACAAGCATTGTGTAATTGTAGTTTGCGGTTACAAACTATTCCGGATAAGCAACCTTTTTCAAAGTGTATTCATTTATTGAAAAAAATGTGCATGAGTGAATTAAAGTAAACAAGAACAACCCAGACCATAGATAATTAATTCCAAATTTTAAAAAATAGTAGAAGCAGTAAAATTTGTAGGAGCGAAATTCGAATTAAATAGTAATTTATTAATGCTAGAGCCGGTCCACGGAACCGTGATACCATTTGAAGTGTCTCGAATATCATAGCTGGTGAATATCCATGAAACATTTGGCAAAACATCTTTCGTGAACATTCACAAGTAGTGCGGCCACTGACTTGTGCAATAATCGCTAATTAAGCGAATCTTTATAGTCACGCAAATATTTGCCACTCGCGTGCACGCGGCTTTAACCAACAATTTTTGATTACATTTCTTTCTTGAATTGTAACGATAACACTTTGAGCCCGTTGTACAGTATCGAAATATACTTCAGAAAGATTACAATAATCGTTAAATTCAAGTGCTCTTCTATATACTTTTATAACGCCAGTCTTATTTTTCCTTTTGTTTGACTGTGACAACCAGTTATTTCACGAGTAAGTGATGTATGTGATGCATGATCACCTAGGTGCTAATATTTGACTTGTTTGAGCAAAGATGCATCACATGATAAACTCGGGGTGCCCCTTGAGATGAACTAAAGACGAGTTTAAAGGAGAACATTTGTAGTAATATTTGCCATGATAATTATATCTTAAAAAGGACCTTAAGCTAAGACCAGATATATGGTTTTGCTTTCTGTAACAACTTGCAATTACACTTCAGTTGCCTCTCTCACTGATATTACAATTTTCAACTTTGTTAGACTAATAACACTCCTTGCGGTGCGCGTTGATCATTGTAGTGTGCCCAGTTTTATTTTGTTGCACAGCTCTTCGTTCACGCACTTTGTCCAGTGTATACGAGGGTTATCTGAAAAGTTATCGACCTCAACATGAAGATCGCAGCACGCATCATCAAAAGTGGGGGAGTGTGTTTGCACATGCGTTGAAAAGTAATCATCGAAATATCAGCCATTTTGAACGCGCACTTGTTGTTTAACAATCGTTTGAGTGAGTAGATATGAGTGTTTTTATGAAAATAGAAAATATCAAGAATCGAGCTGTCATTAAATATTTATTTTTGAAAAGTTCGACGCTGCGTACGGGGGCTCTGCACCATCATTTACCACCGTGAAATTTTGGGCAGCTGAATTTAAACCGTACCTGCTTGAGTGACGATGAACGATCATGACATCCAAAAACTGCCACCACTGACGATAACATCACTCAAGTGCACCAAATGGTGCTAGACAACCGTCGAATTAAAGTAAAAAATGAGATAGAAAAGGCTATGAATATGTCCAAAACCGTGTTTGTCACGTATTGAATCACGATTTAGGCATGAGAAAGCCGTCCGTGCGTTGGGAACCGCGTTTGCTCACTTTGGACCAGAAACGTGTTCGAATGAACATTTCCAACGCTCTGGTGGTGCAGATTAGGCGCAATAAATCAGAGTTTTGGCACCAGCTATTTACTGTTGATGAAACTTGGATACACCATTACACTCCAGAATCAAAAATACAATCAAAACAGTGGACTGCCGAAGGGGATTTGGTTCCAAAAAAGGCAATGGCTGTTCCTTATTATATTCAAAAATGTAAAACCATTTCAAGAGCATACTACACATCATTACTTGACAAGCTGAAGGTAGAAATTGCGGAAAAACGCAAGATAATGCGCCATCTCACACCTCAGTGGCTGTCATGGCGAAAATCCACGAATTACGGTTTGAAATGCTTGATCACTCTCCTTACGTACGAGATCTAGCCCCAAGACACTTTTTTTGTTCCATAAGCTAAAAGTTGCGCTCGGAAAACAGAGATTTTCGTCGAATGAGGAGGCCATCATCTTCGTAAACAACTATTTGGCAGAGAAAAACGCCAATTACTATTTGGACGGGTTGAAGAAATGGGAGCATCACTGAGAGAAGCTTATGTCTTGTATCTTTGTTAGATCGGAAACTTTTCAGACAACTCTCGTAATTATGGAATTTATTTAGTTTATGATATTTAACAGTAAATTAAAATTGGTTAAAAATGTGCACACTCGAGCAGGTTGTTGGAGTAAAGTGCGCTATGTTTAGAAGTTATAGTTCCTCGCGAAATAAGTGAAACCAATCTCACGGAGCGTAACTGAATCCACTCGTATCCGCTGATCTTCCTATAACATCGCTGATCGATATGAGCTAATTATTATTTTCCAAGGCGAAAATAAAATATTTAAATATATATATTGATATGCGCAGATTGATCCTGAGATTTATCAACAAAGCTTCGATTTTTTGAGTTTGGGAAACCAGTGTGTAGTTGTGAAATGAAAACTTACCTCAAATGAACAACGGACCTTATAGAGACAATGATGTAACTAGATCGAAGTGGAGCAACTGCCAAAACAAATTTGCAAAATTTTGCTCGGAAGAAGGGGACTCTCCGCACAGGAGGGTCGATCACAGTGACCGACACACGATGAAATAAAGATAATCGCACCACAGTCGCAAATTACAACTCGTTAGATTAGAGCAAAGCATTCACCTTTCAACTATACATATTTTACGAGATTGACAGACACTGGGAATAGTAGAAAAGTTCGACGTTTAATGCGGCCGCATTTATCAAAGACGTTTTTTGAAACGGATTAGTACCATAGATCAGCAATCCGGCAATGAATTCTGAATAATAATGTTAAGCGGAACATGCCACAATGCCTTTAAATATTATATGAATTGCATTTATGCGTCACCTCAAATCCACTATTTCAAATTTTAATGGTTTTAATCGAGTATGTTTGAAAAAAATGTTGAATACGTTTAAATTTTCCGGTCGTATTTCATGAAAAAATTAAAAATTGGTTTTGAAAGAATGTCAGCTGAAAAGGCCAATTTTGAGGTGTACAAAGAGAACATCCTTTTAAATCAAATAATAGTCTTAAAATACACGAAATAACCAAATATGATTAACCCTAATGTGAGTGACGAGGTACCCGGATACCTTTTGTACTTTTAGACGCCTATTTTTGTATGTTTCAGTTCAGTAAATGGCTCCGGAAAAATGAAAATCGCGTACTCCGAACGTATACAACACCATTTAATAAGTTCCTAATTCTTCGTAAAGCTTCAAATTCAGTGGCTAAAATGAAACGCAGAACCCAAGTAAATATTTGTTTTTTGTCCGATTAATTAACTCTGGGAAGGTAACTGATTTGTATGTTCTTTTTCAAACAAATTCATTCATGGAATGAGAAAAAACTTCTCTAACCGCAAGTAATTAATTAATTACATCGTGCGTAGCGGCGAAATCAAATTCTTAATTATAAAGACAATACCAAATTTCTGTACTTTTTATTTTGGTTGTACTAAATTGTCAAAAATTATAACTTATTCCGATCGTTGCCATTTAAGTTTTCCAAACGCGTTTTCTTACAATTATCCATTGAATATTGCTCCATTTTCACCAATCTTTTGTTTTACCAGGAATGTTTCTCTGAAAAAATCTATCAAATCGATTTTGCTCTACTCAACAATAACTATCAGATCAGAACATACCACAATTTCCGATAAATTCACCTTTAAACTGAAATAAACCTTACATATATTGATTAATCTATCGCCGTAATTATTTACACATTTTATGTTGCTTTTATCGCTATTTATGTATCTTATCGCACCAACAAACTTTTCTAAACCGATATATAGATAGCCGCAAGAGACAGCCCTCAATAATCATAAAATCTATGGTATATTATTTTTCACACGGCTATATGGTACTGGTGTAAATGTTGTTGCTCTATTTATCGGTGCGAATTTACACCACAATATAAATAAATATACCTTAAATAGCGTATATCACGTATTCACGTCAGTTACCATCCCCAAAGACCAACCACCACCAACTAGCTCAAAAAAATACTTTGGAAACTTTATTAATCTTTTGAGAGTTAAAAAGAATTTTATCCGTTTGTTTTCAATTTTTTTTTATATTTTTCAAAAAAGTATTTTCATTCCAGTCATGCAAAATAAAACCACCAGCCAACAGAATCTAAAAGTATATTATGGTGATGATTTCAGAAAATGGGAAAAACAATTCTACTAAAAATACATACATAAATCGAACGGCTTCATTGGGTGATGGTAAATCATTTGTTATCTTTGTTCGGTAATACAAATTCATGTGGAATTGATGGCTTAAATATTATTTTGTTTCGGAGAGTACATAGAGGATTTTGATCGATAAATAATAAATATTTATTACAGATTAGATCCATAATCGTAAATAAAGCAATTAGTTGTGAAACATGAATGTTTGTTCTAGTTCTAACTTCTAAATTTATAAAGTCGGTTTAAGACATTTTAAATGATATTGCTAGTTTTCCAATTCCAACATGTATAGTTGAAATATAGTTAAAACTAGCCCAATAGTTTTTTCCTAAAAATATTTCAAATTTGTGCTGGGCAGAGACTACAGTTAAGACAAAAAGGACAAAAATACAGAAGAAAAAAATGTAGCTATTGAATTACTCTAGTCAAAATATTGTAATTGCCACATGTGAAATACATAGTCATAACAAATCGTTCCCAATCCGGCCATCGACCTGAACAAAGTAAACATTTACATCACAAACAATATCACTGCATTGCGTGCGTGGAATTGACAAATACAGTGATAGACATTCGTATAAACGCACTATGTTTTTTAAATATATTTTTAAAACCAGACCTTTCTAATTATTTCCAATTAACTTAGATTGTGTATTTCATCTAAGATATGTAGTTAACTTTAATAAAATTGAAAAACAAGGTAGACATTCATGTCACTGAATTGCACTTAAGTCATTAACATTATCAAACTCTCGATAGGATTGCAGTCGAGACTGCAAGCTGGCTATTCAAGGAGAGGGGTGTTTTTCTCGCGAAACCACTGTTTGAATGCATTTGACACATGGATAGACGCATTATCCTGCTGGAACATGCAATTTTCGTGTTTTAATTAACTAATTAAAACATCTTCAAAAACATCCATGTACATACGGGAGTTCATCCGAATCGTTATGAAGCAGATGAGAAGCTTTGATATTGCATAGTAAGAAAAGCTCCCCATATCATTACGCTCTCTCCACCAAAGTTGCGTTTCGACCTGATGACGCACGCCATGTTCTTTCAAATTATGCCAGTAGCTAAATTTTTTCTCGTCAAAACTGATTTGAATTTGATAAAATCAACTTCTGCCAATCTGTTGTACACGACTCCACGGCATGTATTTACGAGCAAATTTAAGACGGCTCTCCTAATACACGGCAGTTAAACGTGGTTTACTTTTCAATTTAATCCATTTAATGTTTGGTAAACTTCTCAAAATACGGGCAATGTGTCGAGTTGTCACAGGAAAGGTCCCTTTTCTCCTTTACCTCTTTGCATGGAGGCCGATTTCGAGTAGCCTGATGTCGGATTTGACCAGTTCGACGTGCTGAGATCTCGGTTCGGCCTTTTACACTATTATTTGGGCCTTTTTAAAAAAAATTGCGGATGATGCTTTCAGATCACCCAATTTTTCTTGCAGTTTCCCGGTTGCAATATCCTTCCTCCCTATATATTTTTATCGATAACTGCTCCGCGCCAGTTAAACGATTACGTTTAGGCATTGCTATAAAAACAGTCCTTAAAATGATTAACCTTTGAATATGTATGAAAAAAATAGAAATAAATAAAAACGAATAAAAAGTCACTTGTCACGTATTGCGTTTAAACGAATGTCTCTGCAAATACTGGCTACCTGGGAGAGGTTTGGCATTATTTTGTATATTTCGTCGTACTGTTATTTTGTTTATAGTACATGCAAGTTTCCGTTAGACAAATAAACTATAGTAAAAAAATTGACCTAGAAAGAGCAGCGTGGAAAAAAAAGGTTTTAGGGAAAAAATCAGTGCGTTTATACGAATGTCTATCACTGTATTAGACCATTCGTACTAATGTATACATTCCAAAATATTTATTGGGTCGCTAGAAATAAAACAACAAACCAAACAACTAAAAAATTAAGGGAGCTGATTTTTAAAAGGATTCGATCCTTACCAGAACATAAATCTGTTCTTAAAAAACTAAACTATTTATAGACTAGTTCAAGAGAGGGGTTTCCAAGCTGTTGTTGTTAAAAAAAATGATGTTAAAAAAAAATTTAAAGTTTTTAAGCAAGCCAAAAATCGCCGAAAAATTCCACATTTTCCGGGGAAATTTTAACATTTTGCAATTATTTTTTTTTTCAATTTATTTTGTTAAAATATGTAAGACTATATTCACAGAAAGAATTAAGCTATACATGGTGTCCCTAAAATACCTGACACGAATGGTACCGTTTGATTCCTTGATCAAAACGAGGGTGAGGTTACTTTTATCACTACACACGTTAAAACCCCCATATCAAGTTATACCATAGACGTTTAAAGAGGAACCTTCCAACACAGCATCTTATATTAAAGAAACTTCAATATCTTGAGAGCTGATAACATTATCTTTAAATAAAGTATAATAATTACGACTATTTGGTTAAAAAGTATTTCAAATTTAAACAAAACTTTTAAAATTATTTTTTTTTAAATTTTGGTTCTGTACCATTTAACTCTTAACAATTACGCTACGTCAATAAATATTTTTTGATGGAAACACAGTTCAGACTCTTAGCTTTCAGAAAAGCTAACTAAAGGGTGATTTTTTGTGGTTAGGATTTTCATGCATTAGTATTTGACAGATCACGCGGGATTTCAGACAAGGTGTCAAAGAGAAAGATGCTCAGTATGCTTTGACATTTCATAATGAATAGACTTACTAACGAGCAACGCTTGCAAATAATTGAATTATATTACAAAAATCAGTGTTCGGTTCGAAAAGTGTTTCGCGATTTACGTCCGATTTATGGTCTACATAATCGACCAAGTGAGCAAACAATTAATGCGATTGTGACCAAGTTTCGCACTCAGTTTACTTTATTGGACATTAAACCAACCACACGAATGCGTACAGTGCGTACAGAAGAGAATATTGCGTCTGTTTCTGAGTGTTGCTGAAGACCGTGAAATGTCGATTCGTCGCCGTTCGCAGCAATTGGGTTTGTGTTATTCGACGACATGGAAGATTTTACGCAAAGATCTTGGTGTAAAACCGTATAAAATACAGCTCCTGCAAGAACTGAAGCCGAACGATCTGCCACAACGTCGAATTTTCAGTGAATGGGCCCTAGAAAAGTTGGCAGAAAATCCGCTTTTTTATCGACAAATTTTGTTCAGCGATGAGGCTCATTTCTGGTTGAATGGCTACGTAAATAAGCAAAATTGCCGCATTTGGAGTGAAGAGCAACCAGAAGCCGTTCAAGAACTGCCCATGCATCCCGAAAAATGCACTGTTTGGTGTGGTTTGTACGCTGGTGGAATCATTGGACCGTATTTTTTCAAAGATGCTGTTGGACGCAACGTTACGGTGAATGGCGATCGCTATCGTTCGATGCTAACAAACTTTTTGTTGCCAAAAATGGAAGAACTGAACTTAGTTGACATGTGGTTTCAACAAGATGGCGCTACATGCCACACAGCTCGCGATTCTATGGCCATTTTGAGGGAAAACTTCGGAGAACAATTCATCTCAAGAAATGGCCCGGTAAGTTGGGCACCAAGATCATGCGATTTGACGCCTTTAGACTATTTTTTGTGGGGCTACGTCAAGTCTAAAGTCTACAGAAATAAGCCAGCAACTATTCCAGTTTTGGAAGACAACATTTCCGAAGAAATTCGGGCTATTCCGGCCGAAATGCTCGAAAAAGTTGCCCAAAATTGGACTTTCCGAATGGACCACCTAAGACGCAGCCGCGGTCAACATTTAAATGAAATTATCTTCAAAAAGTAAATGTCATGGACCAATCTAACGTTTCAAATAAAGAACCGATGAGATTTTGCAAATTTTATGCGTTTTTTTTTAAAAAAAAGTTCTCAAGCTCTTAAAAAATCACCCGTTACTTATCATATTTGCTGTATTATATTATCTAAACAAAAATTAAAAGTTTACAATAAAAATCTTGTATTTCCTTTATATTATTTACAAATATTTACAGTAAATTCTCAAAATGATCACCATAAACGGTTGCGCATTTCAACACTTGTTTATACTCGAATTGCGAACTTTTACACAAACGTTTCTGTCTCGTTTCATTTCGTTACAAACTTCACAGATTCTAGTAATTAAAGTTTATCTGGGATAGATGAAAAATAAACTTTAGTTTTTAAATGGATCTAGAGGTAAAAATCTAATGGAGTTAGCCCCGATGATCTTGGCGGCTACTGTATAGATCCTCCGCGGCCAATCAACTGCCTTAGAAACAAAGTATTTAAGTGTGATCGTACACTTCTTGGAAAATGTGATGGAGCCCGATCATGCATAACCCACATTCATCGCAAATTTATCAATGGAACTTCTTCCAGTTCTTCAAATTGGTTTTTTAAAAAATTTAAATATTTTAGACCATCTAATCTATCTGTGGCCCGATTCTGGTAATTCCCCGGGAATAGGAAATAATTTGTTTTTGTAGCAGTTATTCCCCAGTCATTTTCCCCAATTCCCCGTTTTCCAAAAGTGTCTAAAAATAGTTTACTACGTTTAATTGGTTTTTGTTGATATTTTAATCGAATTTTACTTAAAAAATTGGACCAATTGATATTACCAGTTTTCAGTATAAATTTACAGCCATAATATTGCTATAAGTAAATACAATAAATGTCCGTTAAATTCTATTCCCAGTTAATTCTTTCCTAAAATAGGTATGGAATAATCAAACGTCAAAACTGCTATAATGGGGAACAATTTTTTCCCAAAAGTCAGAATACACTTTGGTGGAAAAGGCAATAAAACTGCTACAACATTTAAAATTTCCATTCCCATTCATTACCAGAATAGAGCCACTGGAAGTATGATCGGTCCTAGTAATTTATCTCCAAAAATACCACACCATACATTTATTGTGCATTTATGTTGATAATGTTTTACAATTTTTAAATGGGGAGTGCTTGATGACCAGAAATGTGAGTTGTGTAAATTTATACATCCGTCCCGAGTAAAAACAGCTTCGTCAGTAAAATTATCTTCTTTATCAATAAAATTATCATTCACAAAAATTTTTTCTTACTATTTTATCATATTTCAAAATGTCTTGTACCGTTTGATAATGAAAAGGATAGATTTCCTTTTTTAATTTGCCTGGGCACTATAGATTTTACGCTAGTAGTAGCGAACGCTAATCATTGGATTATTATAAACTTCACGCAGCACTCTTTCAGTATTATATTGTGGTGTTGATGTACGTCCTCGTAGGTATCTCCGCCTGACATGCATTAACAAAAGTGTTAACCGATGGCAATCTACGATTAGGGTATCGATCTCGAGCAATCGCCCGAGTTCCATTAGCCTCGTAAAAAACGCATACCATATCAACATATTGACTAGTGAATTGAGTGATGACTATAATGATTCATTTTTAATAAATTTAAATTTTAACTAACTCACGTTTAAATTCACAGATTGCCTAATGACTAAATTACATTCAATTATTTTATGAAACAAAACCATTTAGTTAACAGTTAACGTTGATCATTTTGAAAATTTACTGTAAATATTTGTAAATAATGGGGTAGATACTCGATCGGCTAGGCTAGCAAGCAAGCAATTTGCTAGTCGAAATCCTAAGGAAATTTGAATTTCAAATTATAATATTTGTAAAATTTTTGTTTGAGTTTTGCAATTGCACACTAAAACAACACAAAAATTACCTGTTCAATTTTTAAAGCCGCAAATTTTACTGTGCAATCGCAAAAATAAAATAAAAATTATGAAAAATGTAATTTGAAATTCAAACTTTCTTGGTAAAATTGATTGAGTAGCCAGGATTTCAACTAGCAAATTGTTTGCTTGCTAGCCGATCGAGTATCTACCCCAATATTATTTAATGCTAGTACATATTGGTACATACACTGCGGTTCAGTTGATTAGACACACTTTCAATTATATTGTATCTCTCTTCTTAAACCAATAATATATTTTATTGAGAAGAAAAAGAAATTAGTACTCAGTAAAACAGTAATGAATAAAAGTTTAAACAAAGCAACCTAACTGCCTTTTCCTTTGGTTTTTTGGAATATACGTAGTTTATATTAAATGCATTTTATCGGTTGACTTGAATAGACACATTGTAAAATTTAAGTATTTGTGAGTAAATTTCGGTGTAAGTTGTTAAAATAATTTTCAAGATTTTCAAAATAAATATTCATTAGCTAATCAAGAATGAAAATTGGTAGAAAAAATATTTTAAATACGGCAGAAAGGGGCAAAAATAGATGTCTACCATGCTTAATTATTTAAGACAATGCATCATATGGAAGCAGCTACCAAGGAAGGTCCGTGACAGTTCGGACGCCGCAAGATACAAGAAAAATTCATAGGCCAGCTTCTAATTTAGTTCTTTCCACCAACAAAACCAGAACGGCAGCTGGTTTAATGCCAGCAAATCAACAGTTCGTAGAGCAATGTTAAGTGCTTCATTTTCAAATTTAAAAAAAAACCTCACTATACCGTGTACGCAAGCAACAAAGGCTGGAATTCGCCAAGCAGCACATGACTTGGGATGTGCATCCGCATTGGGGCGCTATTAAATTAAATGTTGCTTCTAATAAAATGACTGGAAATTGATATAAGGATATGCTGCAGTCAGTTTTTCTAGAAACTCAGCAGCTATGGGCCTCTGCAGTGGATTTTCTAACAGGATAATGCTCCCATACATAAATCCCGTGCCGTAAAATCGTGGATTGCGAGTTATTACCATAGCCTTTTTATTCCCCTGATTTAAATATCATCGAAAACGTTTGGGGCTGGCTCACTCGCAAAGTTTATGAAGGGAGCAAACAATACGAATTTAACGAAGAGCTGACTGCATGAATTGAAGCTGCCTGCCCGAGGACGTTGGACTACTTAAAATCTTTATATGATTCTGTAGGACAAGATCTTCAAAGTAATTTTAAAGAATAGGGGTAGTACACATTACTAACAATAGCTAGAAAGATTAAACTTCTTAATAAAAAAAAAGATATTAAAATAAAAATATAAATGGCTGTGTTTTCATTATATTTCTAAGTTTTGTCTAATCAACTGAACCGAAAAATAGCATTAAATTTGAACTAATCTGAAAAAAAATTGAGACAAGTTAATTTGTTTTCTCAGAATAACTATCGATTGAAAATATTTTCTTGGTTCCGCGAGAAATTACATTCAAATTTACATCTCAAAGTAAAATTGTAAGTGCGTCTAATCAAGTGAACCACAGTGTACTTGTGTCTAATAAAGAAAATACAAAATTTTGACTGTAAACTTTTAATTTTTTAGATAACATAATATAGCAAATATGATAAATAGTCAGCATTTCTGAAAGCTACAAGTCTGAACTATGTTTCGATCAAAAAATATTTACTGACGTAGACTAATTGTTAAGAGTTAAATGAAACAGAAACAAAAAAATTTCTTAAAAAAAATAAAATTCTAAAAGTTTTCTTTAAATTTGAAATATTTTTTAACTATAGTCATAATTATTATACCTTATTTAATAAAGAATGTTATCAGCCTTTTAATGAAATTAGTACTTGAAAATAAAAATATCTATTTCTCATGTTATTGAAGTTTCTTTAATACAAGGTGCTGTGTTGGCAGACTCCTATTTAAACGTCTATAACTTGATAGGGGGGCTTTAACGTGCGAAGTTACCCAAGTAACCTCAACTTCGTTTTGATCAAGGAATCCTACGGTACCATTCATGTCTGAGTACTTTATACTCTCTTTATACGCTAATATGAGCGATACAATCTCTTTGATCCATGTCGGAAAGGTTGACGAAGCGATTAATGCGAGCGGACCAAAATCCCGTATTAAACTTTTAATAATCAAATACATAATCATATACCTAATAAGTTAACACAATAATAATTTTGATTATAAAGCCACGTGAGAGTTAGAGGGCGGCAGTGTTTTATACCTTAAACGAATTAATTTTTTTTAAAATTGTAATAAAATTAATATTTAAAACAATTAAAAAGTGAGTTCATTTTCGTGGTCGAGGTAAGAAATTGTTGCGCTATTGCGAACCAGGATTGTAGTATTATTTTATCTTTTTAGGAAAATTTTTCAGGAAATATAGGATTTTTCCGGTGGTTTTTCGTACACCTCATATAACCTTGAAATTTAACATCGTACAAAAAATGTCTGAAAATATGATTTTCAGGGTTATCTGATTTTTATGATGTCCCCTAAACTAAAATTACGCAAGGCGGCGCATTTCACTACAAACAAAATTCAAACTACATCTGTATAAGAGCACAAGGAGCTAAACAAATGCGTGGCACACGAAATAATACCCCCATCATGTCTTGAATATAGATATTCTGTATAATGATTGAGACTAAGTGTTAATTTGATTAACCATTAGAAAATTTCCAACTATATCTTCCAATCAGAAATCGGGTAGAGATCTGTTATATATTTCATGATAAATTAACGAACGTGACAAATGTAACCTTAAAAACTGGGTAAAATAAACAAAAATTTATTTTATGGTTACGGCCACTACATACAAGGAAATGCAGCAGCAACATATCAAGGGTACATAATGCAGTGAACGCCAAAACACATATGCGTGGACTGTTGTGTCGCCAAGAACTGACGCGGAAAAGAATCAAATCTCAAAAACGAGCAATTTTATTTTGTTTTCTATTAATGATCAGTTAGGTAGTTACTAAATCATAAAAGTTTTTATACCATTGAGATTCGTGCCACCTCAAAAAAAATAAATGGGCAAAGCCAATTTCTTAGAAAGATCAATTTAGAAAAGGTAGGTTTTTGTTGATTGAATTTTAGTAAGCAAATCGAATTCCATTTAATTTCCAAATTTGGAAAGGTTGTTGCCGACAAAGAGATACACCATTATGTCATACAAAGGTAAGCAAATATAGCAAAGCTCTTTAACAAACTTTATAAACGCATTTACATGAATAAGTTTTATATTTTGACATGAACGAAAGAAAACGAACCTGAAACAAGAACAAAATTTAAATTTTGTTTGAAAGAAGAAATTTACTTCTACTTGGTATGGGGTGGTTCTACGGTAGTGTATTTCAGTTGCGTACGTACGTCAAATCGGTTTATTCAGTATGAAAAAGGTTTAATTTACATACATCTTTTTATACAAACGGTAACGAACGCGAATGACAAAAACGAAACAAATTATTAATGAAAAATAATCTTTAATATAATTAAGTAGTAGGTATATAAGAGAGCGAATTAATTTAATTATGATGAAAGATGTACGCATGAGGAAGGTTTATCAATAGCGTAATTGCTTTTATAAACAGTATCATAATTTTGTATGCAAGAAGAATCATTCTTATGATAACCCCCCGAATACCGTATAGAATTTATAAAACATGCACAGCACAGTATCATAATCTTAACATATAAGCACACGCAACTTACCTTTTATTTCCAATTAACATAATAACCATATTTGAATTCGAATGTTGTCTAGCGTCTTCTAACCAGGTTGTTAAATGATTAAATGTTTCCCTTCGCGTTATATCGTATACCAACAGGGCACCAGCGGCGCCACGATAATATGACCGTGTTATTGAACGGAATGCTTCTTGTCCAGCCGTATCCCATATTTGCAATTTTATCTGTTTACCATCGATTGTTATCATTCTAGCACCAAATTCTACGCCAATTGTTAAATCGTGTACAGGTTGGAAACGTTTATCGGTGAATTGTAAGAGTAGACATGATTTTCCAACACCTGAAATATATAAAATAAGGGGAAACATTACCTTAATAAATATAAACCAATAAATTTATTAATTTACAAAAATTTAATTTGTAGCTCCGATACACGATAAACGAAAACATCCATGGATAACCTGTCTGATTTGTAAGGTCAACAAGAGAGTAAAATATAAAATTTACCCTGAGAAAATCGCTCCTAAGAAACAACAAAAAAATTACTCACAGAACTAATCAAAAGTGACATTGTGATAACTGGGAGAGTATACACATCTACACTAAAAGTATCACACTAAGAAAGAAAGTATGGAAAACAAAATATGCTCGGCAGGCTCGTATGGTTTCACAATACCTTTATAAAGAACATAGTAAAAGGCGTTTGCTCAGCTTAGTCCGTAAAATTCACAATCTACCCTGATTTCAATTATACAGGCACTAGTCTAATGTTGGTATATTCCCCATATTCAGGATTACAATTAGCAGATAATTTACAAGCCCAGACACCTTGGATTTATATTTAAGAAGGTTCAGCGCGTTTCATTTGTAAGGCCTAAACTCTTGTTCGAAATCCTATCATGCGTACGTTGTGTTCCTCGTCTCCTCCTCGCGGTGCTCCCTGGATAACTCTCAATGAATCAGGCGGTCCAGTGGCATCTACATGTCATCTACATGTCACGGCCAGCTATTGGAGCCACAAAACCAATACCACATCAGCGTCTGTTCTACAGATTAGGGGCGGCCGAAACGGACGTCTGACTTGTAGCAAGCGGCTCGCTATATAAACATGTTTCAGGTAGGATTGGATGCCTTAAGATATATTACCAGTACGTGATCCACACACGTAATCAGTGGGTTGAGCGGCGGGCCACCTGCTTACTCTCACAAAAAATATCAAGTTATGAATCAAGTTATGGCGTACACAAAGCCCTCGGATAAATTTATCGGATTCATCACAACAACGAACTCAAGAAATGCACACGGACAACGCTAGGAAATTGCGAACATGGAACTTACTAGTTAAAAGGCTTGGAGATCTTCAGAACCTTTCGAACCAGGTGGAAATTTATACTTTGGAATTGCTTACACTATAAGAGCTTAGATGATCTGGAAGTGGGATTCATAATACATGGTTATACTGTCCATTACAGTGGCCATCAGGTTGGAGGAGATTTTGCACGATGAGACTTCGCACAAAGAAATTCAATATAATGATTGTCAATACTCACGTGCCCACCGAAGACAAATCAGATGATGTCAAAGATTTTTTCTTTGTTGACCTGGAAAACATCGTAACATACCGCACCATAATATCAAAATTATCGAAGGCGACTTCAACACAAAAATCGATAGAAGCGTGGATACAACATCACATATTGGTCCGTACAATCAACTGAGTAACAACAACGGCCAATGCGTCACGGAACTGACTATAATGTATAACCTAGTCGTATGAATAACATTCTCTCAACATAAGGACCGAATACCAAATAACTGACAGATCTTATAGAGCCGCCGACATGAATAGTGATGATATGCTTGTTCTGTTCAAACATAAGTACAAATTATCAACCATATTTAACAGACAAACAAAGAAATCGTGCGCTGAAATATCGATACACTAAAAAATGAAGACTCTGCAAAGTTACCAATCAGCTATCATTGAACATTTAAACTGGCACTAAGAAGACAACAAAACTACACCAAACATCCTGCAGCAGTGACTAGCTATTCCGTCAGCCATAACGACCGCAGCAGAAAATGTTATTGGAAGATGGCCAACAAGAGCACGGAATGATTGGATTAACGATCACTACCGTCAAACCGTCGAAAATAAACGAAAGATGCGTGAAAAATGGTTAGCAGGTAAAACTCGGAGCACTCAGACAGAGTATCTTCACACCAGGAAAGATGCGAAAAAATACTTCGGAAAAAGAAACGCCAATATACGAGGACCTGTATCGAAAACATCAGCTTCAGAAAACGAATGGAGAGTTGGGAATAAACGTGGCTGATATTCTCTGTGTATCGTAATCCTACTTCCAAACTCTACTTAGACGGAACGACGAAGTGACCTCTATTCGAGCTATTGTCCCATCGAGAGGCATATTCGTCGCGAGGGAATATACATTCTGTATCCCTCGGTAGAGGAAGTAGATGCAGCTATTAGTAGCGTAAAAAATGGAAGGCATCCTGTCTTAACGTAACCCCCGCAGGATTATTAAAACACGGAAGAGATACGCTTACATCTAATCTATATGAACTTATCGTTTCGATCTGGGACTAGGACCTGCTTCCCAATACCACATTCATATATCCGCTGCATAAAAAGATGACCGTCTCAAACGTGAAAATTACCGAGTATAGCTCTTTTAAACACCATCTACAAAGTGATTTAAGGATGATGGTAAAATGGTAAAATGTTGGAAGTACAACATAACCATTAATCAGCTCTATATAAATTTTCAATAGGCTTATGACAGCATCAACCGCGAATACCTTTGGGCCGCGCTCATATGTCTCAAAATTCCAGAGAAGCTTGTTTCTATCTCTAAGCTAATAACATCTAGCTGAATGTGTAGAATTGTAAGGAAAGGGACTGTATCTGGTTCAATAAGTCAGGACGAATTCTTAGATATGCAGGTTATATCGTGCTTCTTGGCCGGCAACCCAATGCTATCAAGGGTAATTTAATACAAAACGAATGGACCTGAAAATGACCAGCAGCAAAACTAAATGTATATCAACACAAAGCAGCATCCATACGGTAAATCTCGGAACAAACGACTATATGTTTGATAACGCGGAAGACTTTAAATATCTCGGGTCAGTTTTAACATCAAAAAATGATGTTCAGGCAGATATTAAAGCCCGCATAGCAACCGGATATCAAGTCTTCTACGCATAGCCAAAGTTGTTGCAATTAAAATATATTTCGCACTCATGTAAGCTCGCACAATATTGCGATGAACCGAGATAGTTTGAAACCCATCTTGCAGGCAACAAAATTCCTTTCACGGGATGTGAAAGCTAGAGGCACTGAAGGCAATGATGAAAATCATGCTAGCATATGAGCGTTTGCATAAGAGTAAACTTGTCTGCTAAGAGTTTAGAGGAGTGGTTCTTCTCCGATTTGAGTCGTTACGTAATAACAGGATACATGGTTATTAATTGAAATGGGCCGCGTTAATAAGACATAGTGATAGAGAGCAAATAAGGTAAAGCGTTTCACACAGACACTGGTCACAGAGATAAAGCTGCATAAAAAATGTTGGAACATTTATTTATTGTAACCCTATAATCCAAACTTAATTTACGACTTAAATAATAGCCTGAGTTTTTCAAATTGTTCCAATTATACGTTTGGTGCTTCTCTGAATTTATTATTTTTTTTTTCGTTTAGATTACAACTATAATACCCTAAATTCTATTCAAATTTCCATTGTTTAGCACAATGGAAATTTGAATAGAATTAAAGGTTTTATTTTGAAAAACAGCCATAGCCGAATAGAACATGAACATTCTGTTAAGGAACAACAGGCCCATAGTTCGTGCAGTATTTTTACGCTGACCTCAATCCCCTCTCCGTGGTAACCACAATTTGACCATATATCTGTGTTGGCTTTAGGCTGAATTATGTAATTGATGAGTGGGGCAGTGCCTAGTTGAGTTCACTAAAGCATTTTCAGACATTCTTAATACGAACGCCCTCTTTTTCTGATAGACATTGACTATAGTTGAACATGAACTACTGGGACAAACCTGAATAAGAGACAATCTTAGGAAGATCGCTATAATATTGGGAAAATCGACAGTGCTACTGAACAATCTATTTTCTTACACTACCGATTTTAGAGAAAGGCGAAGGTACTTCTACCTCTTTCTTAATTTCAACAATCTGCTTTTATGTGTCATTAACCAAATGAATTTAAAAATTTGTTGTAGCAGCCCTCCAAATGTCAGCTGGACATGAAGAAGGCGTTGCCCTTATCGCATTCTTCCCATTGTAATGAAAGAACAAGTGAATATTGCCCACGTATTCCCCAAAATCAAGCCCTTATAACAAGTAAAATACGGTATACCATATCCCAAAACCACAAAGATTTTATGTATTTTTAAATCCAAGATTAGAAAAATATTTAATACACTTGCTATGCATAAATGAGGTTTCTGAATTCTCGCCTACACACATACGAAATAAATCAACGCAAGAAGGTACATAGAGAGGCTACTTCTTTCCAAAAAAAATTAGATAAACAATTTTATCGATTGATAACATTTTACATTATTTTTTCGGTTTTCCATCAACTGTGCTTTTGTGAATATTGAATAATAGTTTTTAAACTAGATTTGTCTCTTTCGTACATAATTTAGCAAACATCACAAAAGCATATGTTTTGTTTTGTGAATAAGCTGAGTATCGACATGTTGTTTTCTAAATTCCTAATCCGGTGACCTTTATCACGAACACGCAATTCAATACAGTTTTGTAAGTATTGTTTTCGCTACTAAATTAGTCAGCCAGCCAGTCAGCCGATTATTATGCGACATCGTTGGTAACATATACATACACACAATTGCAAAAAATCATCATCAAACAAGGCTAATTTTCTAATTTGTATTGTTAAGCAGTCACCACACATGCATTTCTTCAAATGAACAAAAACAAGGCAAAGATCATCTGTCAAACAAAAGATGTGACGTCAAAATTGCGTATCCAATTGGAAATGCATTTTAAAATTCGGGTTAACGCAAAATTTATACGATACAGAAAACACGGATTTACATATTTTCACGTTCGAACAAATGACATTTTCCGACAACATCAAAATTATTGATTTTTATTGTATATTTTCCGTACACACATCACACATACACACATCAGAAAAAAAATTTGCTTTACCCGTATCTCCAATGATGATGTATTTAAATAAATAGGCGTACGACATTTTAGTTAAATTATTATCGTAGTACTCTTCTGGTTAAAAACACTTAAATCACAATCAATAAGGTAACTGTTATGATATTTTATTAATTTATATTTATATTTTCAATATTTTTCACACAACACCACTATAAATCACTACAGACAGAATGAAAATTATGTACGCGATTAGAAAAATGAATTAACAAAAATGAGGTACTAGATTACATTGTTCCTAGTGGTGACATCTCAAAAGAGTTATCTTAATTACTTGAATGCACTTTCCCCGGGAACCAAAAATTGTGATCACCAAATAGTTGTAGCAGTTTGCTACTCCGACTTCAAGAAACACCGCAGAATGCAAGTAATTATAAACGGTCAATTGTCCGTAGAAATAGTTATTTATCAAAGGAGGATTCTCCATATAAATAATTATTTTAAAATAATGTACAACAACTATCTTGTGGAACAGGCAAAACCCAACAAACAGAACTTGATACACAGAGAAAAATTAATTATTCAAAAACAAATCGCTGAATACGATAAGAAAGGATATTATTGCAACCACATCAAATGTCGGGAGACATTTAAATATATAAAAAGTGATCTGCCATAAAATATGTATGGAAGACATCAACTAACAGTAACTATTGAATTATTTTAAAAAATTTGAAAAATCATTATTTTTAATGTTTGACATGAATTGTATGTCACAAAGATGAATAGAACCATGTTATTTTATTATTTTCTTTAATTTAAAGAACTGCATATATAAAAATTACTCTTCCATAAATATGTGAAGGGAAAATTTTCGCACATAACCAAAAAATAACGTGTGCATTCGCGCAATAAATTAACTACCTTTAACATTTTGTTGCTTCAAAAGTTATGTCAACAAAACATTTGTGGTGCAAAATAAATTCGGATACGGTATTCTCCCAAATAGTCCATCTATATTTTGACTCGTTCTAGTTTTATTAAAAAAAAATTTATATCTCTGTATTATAAATGAAGTCGAGTCAATAACTCAACTCGATCCAAAAGATTTCTTAGGTCGAGTTAACTTTGAGGAGTCGAAATTGGAGTTTAGTCGAAAAACATCCACAAAAATGAAAGAAAATAAAACGAAATTTTTAATTTTTTACGACAGCATATTTTTTGTGATTTTTTCCGATTTTAGCTTATTAAGTTTTCTCTTAAATTAATTGCAATCACCTAGACATTTTTATCTTCGCTTCGACTCGATCCTAAGATAACTCTCCCTTTTAAATAAGAGAGAAAAAAAGAGAACTGCAAATTTAAACTGAAGATAACTGTATCATGACTCGGTTCGCGTTGTAAACAGCGTAAATCTTGCAACTTCGCTAAAGCTATATTTTGTTTTGATGTTTAACTTAACTTGATTCGCATTGTAAATAATGTAAATGGTGCAACCAGCTAAAACTAGACTTTGTTTTGATGTTTATTAAACTGAAAAATTGTTAAGTCTGGATAGGAACAAAGCACATAATTTCTCGAGAAAAAATGTCATCATAAAAAACCAACCAACCAAAGGCAGCTAGATTTATTTTGGTTTACAAGTGAACCATATCTATCAAGAAATATTATTTATATTATAAGGTTTTTTGATCACCCAGTAAAATCAAAAGTCTTCTACAAAAATATTTAGAATTTTAAGTATACTTTATTGATTTTTTTATCGATAAAATTTACGCTTAGTTGCTACCCTGGTTCTTATTCAGATATATTTATTGTGTTTACAAAACCACTAAACTTGTTAAATCTCGATTTTGTTTACGGAAAAGTCAGGATTTTGTTTACAAAATAAAGTCTACTTTTGTTTGCCTAAAACAACAAAATTAACGAAACATTTCGTTTTTAATTTGGAATTTGAGCTATAAACATAACCGCAACACCTCATCAACCAACCATAATAAATGAGTGAAAAATATTTTTTTAATGTTTAATATAGAATTTTATTTAAAATTAAAAATCAAATTTAAAAGTTGTTTTATTTTATTATTTTTATTACAATTGTTATAATTAAGAAGTTTTTCATAATCGTCCGTGATATTAATTTATTTAAAAAAATCGGTTTTTCTGACAAAATATTATTTCTACAATGAAACAACTTTTTTAATCATAGAAAACAAAGAGGCTATTTACTCAAAATATATCTACCACAAAAAGTACAAAAATTCACACTCCCCATTTTTCATTTCATTTTTCTTCATCGTTATATAGTTCACATAAAACTCTAATACAATTTGATGGTTAACTTTCTGTTTTTGTTTTTCTAGAATTTAATGCTGAATAGAATGAAACAAAAAAAATTCAGTAAAATTTTACTGACAAAATCGTTTTATATGTAGTGGTGGTTGCCATAATAAAATGGAAAAATACTAACCAAAGTATTTTTATAGCAACCATCTAATACATTTACATAAAAAAGTATATGATGAGAAATATTTCTCGCACACTAAGATCGTTTTATGGTTGGAAAAATATTATGGTGAACCAACATTTTTATTATTTTTATAATATGTGATTTCTTCGCGAGTAGAAATTTATAAAAAAAAATTTATGTAAAATTGATGAATTGTATTACTAATCGAACTTAAATTCCTATAAAGTAAATGAAATTGCCGAAGTAAATTTATTTTATGTAGTTTTATTGATTATGTTATCTTTAAGATGTCAAAATTTAACTATAAAATGTTCCCACAAGTTTTGTTTTTGTTTATGTCACTATATTGCAATTTTATATAAGTTCTTTTTTTGATTTCGCAGTATTTTTACTGACAATAAATTTTTCTTGGTGGAATAAAGGCTTAAGTAGTACGAAAATATTCATCAAAACTGTTCAATTAACGTATTTCTCTTGTGACAAAGGTTAAGTAAACTTAACGTTTTTGTTGCTCAAAAGCGTTTCGTTTCTGAAGACTAGTATAAGCAATCTTCGTATACTGTACGGTTCTGGTGCGTAATGTTAGAAGGGTAATCACATAACTTTACTATATTTTACAGTGTAAAAGACTTTTATCAGGTAACACTACTTATGCACGTTTCATTTTACAAAAATTTCATCATCTCGTTCATTTTGTTTCGAAGCGCATGGTATAGTAGACGTGATGTATTATTTTGTAATAAATTGTTATTCCGAGTTCGGAGAAAAAAAAATATTGTAACTACTATAATCGGATTATTAATGTCCAGGTTTGAAAAGGAACTGATCAACTATCAATTTAGGTAAGCACGATTCTATTAATTTTGATACGTATTAGCACGTGTTAACGCGCTTCCATTGTCCTAAGATTGCCTACTGCGAGTTCAGCTTTACCCCTGAATATGAATTCGTATTATTTAGGTTATATACGGCTCGTAGATTATTATTTTGAGGATTGCCGAATATCAATTTATACAATTAATGCAAGAATTGCTCTAGGCGTCTCAGAACAGTACATCTTACGTTTTACCCTTCCTATCGTATGTTTGAGGTTAGATAAATTAACCATTTTTTCTTTTTATTTTAGGAAATTCAAGATTTGAGGTAATTATTTTGAAATGGGTTACAGAAAACTGAATTAGAGTCTCTGAATGGATATGTAAATGCCATATCAGCGCTTTTAACAAATTCGGAGATCAAATTTCTAGTCTAATGCTACCTGTGGGCTATGGAATAGTGGTCACCAGTATACACGGGCAACGATACATTACTCTTAAATCAATGTTTTATTCCTGGAGATATATTTTTTGTATTTTAAATTTCTAGAAATGTAAAGAACTGGATTTGGATGCTCATTACATTAGAAATATACAGGTAATTTCACTTTAACTTTGTATATAATTTTGTAAATATGATGATAATTTACATTTCTGACACCTCATATGAATCCATGTGATTTGAGCTAGCTTGTAATTATTAACTGAATACCAAGTTATCTCGATATTATGTTTAAGCATGAGCTAGCTTTGAAATAACTAATGTGCTTTGTATTTCAGATTTTTGTGCGAGTCTGAACCGGCAATGCCATGGATCTTAATACTAGGTAATTTAACATGCAATACTTGTAATTTATGATTAGATTATGTGATGAAAACCTGTCCCCAAATGATTATTTCAGTATGATTTAATGACATTACTGCTTCTAAATATATTGGCTGAATATTTTTTTTATTTATTAAGAATTAATAATTTTACTTGAGATTCATTCTGATGATTATTTTTGTTTATTTCAGATTATTTGATTAAAGGCGGTTCCATTTTGTAACTCGAACAATGCTGATACTGTGCCATTGGTTAAAGGTGAGCAAACTACATATTTAATAATTGTATGCTTCCTCCGAACATTAAATATTTTGCTTGTTTATCATAATGTACTCAAGTTTTATGATGTTCGTAGATTATGTGCCTAGAGGCTTGCATACCAATTTGTGTTAGTACAATTTAGGTGAAACACCTAACTAGGACATTTTCTTTTTTTACTTTATTCTATTTTTATTACCTATAACATTTCTTTACATTGCAGTAAAAGATTAACAACTGCCGGCCAAACTCCGAAGTTTGTGCATTAGGAACTAATAACAGGTAATTATGAAATTTTATTACTTAAATCCGAATTAGAGTCTCTGAATGGATATTTAAATGCCATGTCGGCGCTTTTATCAACTTCGGAGATCAAATTTCTAACCTAATGCTACCTGAAAACTACGAATTAGTAGTTTCCAGTATACACGGGTGACGATACATTTTATTTTTGGTTTAGAATTTCTCTAATTTAAAATTTATTTATCTTTTAGAATAAACAATTGAACACTTAATTTCTGGATGTGATATTTATTAATTAATTCAAGGTACTAAGAACAGATTATATTTTACTCTTAAACCGAATTAGAGTCTCTGAATGGATTACAAATTTCATATCAGCGCTTTTAATAAATTCGGAGAATAAATTTCTAGCCTAATGCTACCTGAAAATTACGAACTAATAATTTCCAGTATACACGGGTGACGATACATTTATTATGTATTAAAAATTTATTAGTTTCTAAAAAACTAACGCATTTTACATTTGCAGATTTTTATTATTTCTTACTGGACGATTCCGAGATTTTTGATGTCTAATGTAAGTATTTTGTCAAAAACAATTATTAATTCGAATTAGAGTCTCTGAATGGATCTAAAATGCTATATCAGCGCTTTTAACAAATTCGGAGAATAAATTTCTAGTCTAATGCTACCTGTGGGCTGCGGAATAGTAGCCACCAGTATACACGGACAACGATACACTATTTACTAAATTTATTTTAAGATTTAAATATAAACGTAGTGTTCTTTTTAGATTATGAAATTTGAGGACGGAAGCCAATCAATATTGACCAGGAATTTATATGAACTTTTAATCATTTGTTTTATGTTAATAAATATAGAAAAATAAAAAATGTTTTATTACCGTCTAGATTAAATCCATCAGCAGCTGATCAATCGATAATCTTAATTGGTAAAAGTGAAAAATAGATTAACACAACACTCCGAACTGTAGTCGTTTCAAGTGACAATATGAAACCGTAGTTGCTTGGCTTGTCAAAATATCTAGTCACTTTAAAATTTCACACGACTGGATTTGACAGTTTTTAAATTGTAAGTCGCGCATTGACAGCAACTGGCTAATTTTTTATACAAAAAAGGTGCAGTTTGGAGTCTACTTAAGGGGCATTTCTATTAAGCGATTCTACCGTTCTAACTAAGAGGTACCATTGTAAGGGAGAGGTGGAGTAGATTGTTCCTTTAATGATTTGAATTCAAATTACTGAAGACTCGGGGAAAATTATTGAAGATATCCTGACGGGACAAGAATTTACAGAGAAATTACATTATCTATTATCACGATTTTATTGAAAAACATTTTTACAGAAATTATTTCGATAGAGTTAATTTATAAGCAAATAATTCTTCGCATCCCTGCAACTTCTTTCATGTATTAAATTGATAACGCTGTAAAGAAAAATTGTTCTTTTCCTGAAACTTGGGAAGATTAGAGGAGATATGATCCATGGGTAAAAATGAAACAAATGGGATTCGTGTCGTCCAATCAGTTTACTGCCAACTCTTAAAAATTCGACAGCATATTTAGATATCGTTCAATCGATCAACAACGCATCTAATATGGCATGAACGACTTACAAGTTAAAACACAGAGCTACCAACGAGCTTTCATGCGATCATTAAAAATTTAACTAGAAGAAATAGCAGTGTATTTCCAATTGGAAAATTAAGGCAAACGACTCAATCCAGCACGTATTACATTCACCCGTTACATACAAATCTGCCTTCCGGTCAAGGACGTGTAAGGTCTGGTTGTACAAAATGATAAACATATCTAGACTTGAGTGGCTTAGCTTGTGCTTTAAATATAATAAAATTGGAGCATACACAATCAAAAATACAATAGATGGTAAATGCGCCTGAATGGTAGCATATACAATACAGCAAAAAATACATGCTGAGTTACAACAACAACCCATTACATTATTCCTTCGGATCTAGCTAACTGACTAAAACAAATAATTAGTTTTAACCAAATTGCGCATATTAATATTAACACAGGTTAAGTCTTAAGAAATTGTTTTTAATTAGGTCGTAAGATTTTAAAACGTCTGAATACAACACACCAAGAGCAGTGTAATATATTCCAAACAATTGAAACTAACGGCTGCGTATGGGCGTGCACTTCAAGCAACGCAGCAGTTTGTTTTGTTTTAGTAGTTAAATCAACTTGTGCCAATTTTATCGAAGGTATACGTAGCAGCAATGAGCTTTAAATTGAAGCTGCTGGGTGTCACTCAATATAATTTCTTTAAATTATCTTTTTCCTATTTATAATTACAAATTATTTGATTTCTTTTAATGGAAATAAATATATTTATAATCAAACTATGATTTTATAACATTACATAAGCGACTAAGCCAGCAATATTTAAATTTGCTGCTCGCTGCTGCTGCTTGTTGTGTTTCATTATTTATGCGTTTCCCACTAATAATGGGATGCGTCGAGAATTCGATAGGCAATTAAGCTATGTAAATTCGAGTATCACGCACATTTCGAAAATACTTCTACCAGATGCCTTTTTCTTGCCTGACATGAAGAATTATGGCTGCAAAAATTTCAGTAGAATCCTATTGATTTATTTCGGAAGGGAACTTGTTTACAAAAAGAAGCTTTGATTGGTCATTTAAATGCTCCTTCTGCTGCCAAAAATCCGTATAAACTCGTACTCAGCAATAAAATTGTGCAAACCAACGAATTTTTAAATTCATATATATTGAAATTTCAGCCTAATCGATTATACATTAGTTGAGACATCCCTTTTCTGCATTTCTAAGTTAGTATACGTCTGAAATAGTAATACTTTATTACCCAATATTTAGCAGTAACTTGGATTGGGAGTAGAAGGCTATACTTATTCAGCTGTTGCTTCTATATTATAATAGACCCGAAATAAGTAAATCCAGGCACGAAGTTGAGCCTTGTGAAATCTAAATTACTAATTGTTAGGAAATCTCATAATGAGATGAGCTCAAGCTCAGCTCTATGTTTACAATTACAATCTCTCTTAAAACTACAATCTTCGGACACGAAATAATTACAACGATTTTCAATTTAGGGATATATAATAAGTACCAGCTTAAACCACCAGGATAGTCTCATCAATTCTTCGGTGGGCTATCACAAACTGTATCACCTTAACTATTTCAATTGATATAGATTTATTTTCTCTCTCTCTCCCTCTCTCTCTACCAAAATAGTCATAATCAATAATTAAGTATTATTAGGCCAAGGATACAATTTACAACCACCTCGAAAGTGCTTTGTATACAAGTCCTACTTTTACTAGTGCTGTATATCATGAGAAAGGACTTTGGCCACCTCTATGATAGTTTAATCCGCAACAATAGGATACTACATAACTAACATTATCACACATCAACCTGTTTAATGAGCAGATTTTATAATCTTAGAACATGGACCCTATCATCTTAATTTTGTCAGTTTTACGAATGCAGAGTAAATAACGTAAATTATATCAAGATCGTTGGTCTTTATCGTAATAATTCATTTGGACGTATCTCCTTTAATTCGATACGCAACCAAAAAGTGTTAAGTCCGTAAAATGCTCGAGAATCTTTTCGAACTCCCGATGGACACACACGTATTTTGTGTTTGCTGAATTCTGTTTGTCTCTTTGTCGCATATTTTTCGCTCTAAAATTTATTTCATTAACTTTACTAATTATAAAAATCTAAAACATTATGAGGATGCTTGTGAGACAAATTGTTACAACTACCAATGGAGGCAAAGCAAAGTAGTTGCTGCTGTATTTCAACCGGTACAATCTCCAAATCTTTTTGAATGTTCAGCAATTGAAGTGCCGTAATGTATCTATTGCCTGGCTCAGCCACAAAACCGGCAACAATTATACTTTTGACGAAAATTTCTTGTAAATATTTCTGTTTTTCTAAATTATTTGATCTACACCACATACCGCCATGCACTTCATTAGAATGAGCAGCTGCTGCTCAAAATGGGGCGTGTGGACGAAGGGAGGATTGAAGAGAACAAAATTAGTTATATGTTGTGTGTGTGTGTGTGTAATAAATAAATAAATAAATAAATAAATAAATAAATAAATAAATATGAGCGACGTAACCACATTGTTACGAAATCTACGCTTCACTAATATATAATAAAGCAAACGAGTGGATCCACACGAAATAATAAGATGTCTCCAGAACATCGAATGGCAATGTTGAAAATCAATTTGGACGGAAAGTGATGAACTTTTGATGATGGTAGGAGTTGCTGTTCAAGATTCAAACTTTTTCTCTAAATTTCTTTGAAAGGAATCTTTGAAACAAAATGAGACATGAACGTAAGTTGAACGACTTTTGCGTCAGAAGTTCGCTAGTAACGTACGTATTCGTTTCGAAGGTCGATTATAGTGAAAACCTATAAATGAAAAGCAAGGAATCGAATGCAAACCTTTTGTTTCACATTTCAATAAACTGAAATCTGTTGTTCAAGTATGATTTTAAGCAGGGCATGGATTCCGGTTCAATGACTAATAAGAATGACTAATGACTTGGAATGACTTTTCTGGTTCAATTTGTTCATATTTTTAAAATATCTCCAGTTCCAGTCCTTAAGGTCAGTTTCAATAAGCTAGTTCTAGAAAGAAAACCGAAAATAATTTGATAATGAAGAATTTGATAATAAAAATTGAAATTTTTGCTCGTTGCTATTTGTCATTGAACGAGAATGTGGGCCCAAGTCAGAAAAACACTGCAGAAACCAAATTTGTACAAACATTCTATGATTTTATTATTACTGATTGAATCAAAAGCCTTAGCCGAAGTTTGTGTATACCATATGAAATTGCTTGTGGCTTTGCATTTCTTTAACCGTGCTGCTGGTGAACTCCGTGAGGTTGGTTGTAGTTGACTTTTTGACATAAAACCGTATATTAACTTAGGGATACGTATCGAGGTACCACGATTCTGAATGAATTGCATATCATCAGTTCGAATGATTTTGGGATTGTTAAAATTGACGTTATACATTACGTGTTCCAATTATCAATACTGCTAATGTCGTTCTTGTTATTTTCCACTTTTGGGAAACGATTTTCGATTTAAGCCTTATTTGTCAGGTTTATTAATTAGTCCTCGTACCAGTGAGGATATAAGTTAAGTTTAATCACAGCGATGGAGATAAATATCTATTCCATTTCAGGAAATTCTGTGAAATTTATTTCCATTTACATCAACTCTGTTCCTTATTGTGGTAAATTATACCGTGCTTTATAGTACTTTTTAGGTCCCTAAACCTATGTCTTACTGATTTCGCAATCTTGGGCAGTTTTCTTCATGGTTTGCTTCACGATAACGTACTTCCGGCGGCACTGCGTCATCGAGATTACTTTCTTCAGGAATAATGGAGTTGAGCCAGCATTTGATTCTGCCATTCGATTGATCCATTTTCCCGGTGGTCTATTTTTATTCTAAGAAAATTGTCGAAAGAACCAGTCGCAGTTTTAAATTATTTTTTCCAAGAACTCAGCAATCTATTTCACTTCGCACTACCGATAACTAGACCATCATCGACATAAATTGCAACATACATTCGAATGTTATTATGCTTTCTATAAAAAAGACGTTTTTACGTCAAACTTTCAAACACCACACGCTTTCTATGGAAACTATAACTATGTAAAGTACACGGAAATCCATGCTACTCGCCAAAGAAAAGTGTCACCAAAATTCCAGTGTGGGTGTGAATTCCAACTAAAAATAGAAAAAATCAAATTGGAAATTAGATGGTATTTCGTCGGAAATTCCGGCTTATTCCATATATTTTTCCATACTAATTGCACACATTTTTCTGCATGCTACTAGAACAGATTTCCATAGTACTTTTCACGTTGTGGTTTTATTTTGCAATTAAAGAAATTTTTGTTGCATTTTATGGTAAAATTTATTTATTTTTAATTTTTAAATATAATACACATTATAATTTTTTAATTTAAATTTATTAAATCCCGCCTAAGCATTTACATCGCTCACTCGTCAGGGAACCATCTTAAAAAAATAAACACATGCAAATCGTTAGTATCAAATACTAATACTTAAAAAACATTTTAAATAAACACAACATTTCAAAAATAAAACAAGAAAATGTTTTATAAATAAAAAAAACCGTAATTACGTACAATCGTACATGTTCATTCGTCGACATGGCACATGAAACTGCAGATACAAAACAAATCTAACAAAACACCAAACAAATTTACAAATCAGAAAGAGAAAGAAAATTATTTTTACTCAAAATCGGGTTTTTTGTGTCTTTGATAATTTGTAGTAAGGAATTTAGTGTGGAATTGGAGCTGTGTGTTTCCACAGATTGAAAAAAATTGCATACTGGGTTGCGGGTTTGTTACTTTCTTCATTATTACCCATTTCGTTTCTCGGTTACGTTAAAATAACGTATCACGTCTTTGAACGGCTTTACCATATAAACTTACAATTATACATAGCAATAAAACACATAATTTTAAATTTGAATTCTGTTGTTTAATTAACTATTTTATTTAATTATTATTCAATTAAAATATCACAAAAAAAAGAAATAATTTATTTAAAAAAATTAAAATTAACTACTTTTCTATAATATTTATATAATTATTATTATACATTTTTATTATATGTAATATATTTTGTGTTGTAGCAAAAATGGAAAAAAAATAAATCAAAAAATTTCTGTGCAAAAAGTAGTTGCTTTGTTTTATTATTTAAGTGTGGAGCGGAAAAACTGGCGTTTATTTTTGTTGTAAAGCACACAAAATTTTCAATTTTGTTTATTAAAAATTATGTAGTATTTCAAAAATAAATTATTTTATTATATTTAAGATATTGTTGTAAAGTTTTACATATTTCTGTATTTGGTATTTTTTTACAATAAACTTTGAAAAACATCAACATAAAGGCACTTTCTATTTATATATTTTTTTTTCAAAAAGTAAATACATACAAGACTTTTCATTAGTATTTATTTTATAAATAATTATAAATTTAAAATATTTGGTTCATTCTTTCATTTGTTTGCATTTTAAAATTGTTTTGTTTTAATACTGACAGTTAATAATTACATCCGCCATTTTGTAAGCAAAGCGCACGCTCGTGCGCCAATGGGGATGTGTTAATTTATTGTACTACAAAATGAGCAAGCAAATTATTTTAAGTAATTAACATTATGCAGATTAACAAAAACTATGTGTATGTGTAATTTATTGACTGTTTCAGTTTTATGCATATTTCGTATATTTCACTTAATGATATTTTTGTTGGTGTTTAATTGTATTAAAATATGTATATGTATACTACTTGCCTTTAGTGCAATCATTTTAATTTTATAATTTCTTCCTTAACCTTCCAATTTGGCAGTAAAATTCCTTCCGTTAGCCTGCGTGACTACTTATAAATAGAGCTTATTCAAATTTCTTATGTAAACATTAAAAACTAAATATTAATGTAGGAAGCGTTACATATTGGTTATAGTATAGTATAGTAGGTGGGTGGTTATGCAGCCCAACCCTGACAGTTTGGATATCGATAGTTTTTGCTAATTGAATTCTACTTATAAAGGATGTTCCATCTGTTAGTTTGTTTTATACTAAAAAACACATAATCTATGTTGGAAATTCAATTTTTTTATTGAAAATGAAAGTTGGTTCTATGCCATTTATGTAAGGAATACAACATCTTTCATGTGGTCACTACGACTCCTGTTACAGGCCTGCATCCGAACATCATAATTGTTGATGGCTTTCCAATAAAAGCAGTTGAATGACCTCAATTTCAGCTCGAATGTTGTTCTTAAGATCTTGAATTGTTTGTGGATCATTGATATACACTGTACTTTTCAAAAAATCTCAAACAAAATAACCTAACGGTGTCAAACCGCATGATCTTGGTGGCCCATTGCCATCAGAATTTCTTGAAATTATGCGATCATCGTTTCTGATGGTCAGCTGGCTTCAATTGTTGAGTTAATTGAATTTTGCAAGGATGCTTGTGTACATAAACGTGTAAAATGCGATGTAAAGTGGTATAACGATACGTTTAATTATTGTGAATGACGCCTCAAAGAGAAGCTTGGCATATGCTCTACAACCTGCAACTGATCCAGTTTCTTCAAAACTAACAATTTTGCGAATACGAGGCCCTGTAGGACGCCCATATTAACCAAAATCATCATGTAATTTACGAAATATATTTTTTTGCAGAACGACCATTTTCGTAATAAGATTGGATAACCAAATCGCGTTGTTGTGTTGTAAACGAGCACATGACTAAAATTGGCATAATTTTGACTTTCCATTTGTCACAAAAATTTCGGGTTGCCACCGCACAATAAAATTATTTTTTTGAGCTTAAAAAAAATCAACAGATGGAACACCCTTTACATATAGTGAGTTTAACTTACCTTGGTGCTACATGTTCCATATATTTCAGCTAAAGCGCAATTTTTAAGTCCTAAAATATTTATCGTACCGAACACTATGTAGTTTGTCTGCCAAATAAATCATACGCGAAGAGACAGCGATACCGAACTAGTGCGATGATATTGCAATAATGGTGTGCAAAAATCTCATAGGTAATATTATCAAGTTTAATTCAACGAAAAAATTATGAAAATTATTAATAGACACGATACATTTTTTAATTTTGGTTAATGACAATTAACCAACTATCTGTTCCCTCTTACACCAATAAAAAATATGGCCAATATATGATTATCTAGCGGCGATTGTTTGGTTATTTTCATTTTTGTCTGAGTAGGTAGAGTGCTATCAAAAATTACCGTCGTAATTTTTTGAACTGAGTACACCGTGTATTGACGATTGTAAAAGTAGAATAAACGCCACCCACGAAGAGGATATTAACTGAGTCTATCTAAAGAATTTCCTGTCTCTATCTCACTTCAAAAGCTGGTCCAATTGTCAATATTCGATTCATCGAATTTCCCTAATATTACGACAGTCAATAAGTCCCGAGGCAGACACATAGATGGCGGATCTAGTGATTGAAAAAATTCCTTCAAGCAAAGCAAGGGCGTGTTAAACAATAAGTTAACTTTGGAACTCTGCTTCATCCACAGCAATCGTTGAACTTTGGGTTGCTGAGTTTAAACGTGACCTTACAAAGACCGATTATGCTGAAAAGAGGGTCGCCCAAATATGCAGTTATTCCAGAAAATTCAAAAAATACACAAAATCGTTCTGGAAGATGGTAAAGTGAAACTGCGTGTAAAAGCGGACACCTTAAAAGCATCAAAAGGCACAGTGTAGATACTATTCTGCATGAAAATTTATCCATGAGAAAGCTATGTTTACAGTGGGTCGGACACTTGCTTACATTGGACCAAAAACAGAAACACGTCGATGATTCAGAGTGCTGTTTAACCGTAATAAACACGATTTTTTGTGTCAGTATATATGACAATGGATGGAATATGGGTTCACCACTACACTCCGGAATCAAAACGACAGTCAGCTGAGTGGACAGCAACCGATGAAAGCCGTCCGAAGCGGCCAAAAACGCAAATCTCGGCCAGTAAGGTTTTCGTCTCCTTATTTTGGGATGCTCAAAGTATTTTATTCGTCGACTATCTTGAAAAAGGAAAGATCATCAACAGCGAATATTTCATGGCGTTATTGGTGCCCCAAATGCAAAAAAGTGTTGTTTCACCAAGACAATCCACCGTGCATCCACTGTATTCTCCTGATCTAGCTCCCAGCGACTACTACCTGTTCGCATTCCCAAATAAAATTCGCTATGAAAAGAGATTTGCGTTAAATGCTGATCTACAAAAAGGCATTGAAATGTTACAGAAGCGTTGAAATGAATATATCACTCTTGAAGGAAACTAAATATATTAGCATTATGAATATCAGGCTCCTTAACGAAATCGGCTGTCCTTACAGCGGCCGTAGTTGAGTTAAAAGAATTGTTAGACATTGTTAGACAATCATTAGACTCGAATATCCATCCTCCTATTCAGCAGTTTATGAATGCCGTTGAATATACAAACCGTAATAATATTCAAATGACTGTTAGATGTGATACAAACGCATGTTACGTTTGCTGGGATACCTCTGATATCAATCCAAAGGTCATTGATATTTTGGACTTATTTTTTAGCTGGTTATACTAAATGTGGTTAATAGACCAACCTTCCTGACGTCCTCAAGGTAGGAAGTAATTGATATTACTGTTGCCTCACGGAGTATAAGTGAGAAGGTCATACATTGGAAGGTCTTATATTATAGACAGACTACGGCTTCATATCTATAGTGTCGTATTAACCAGGAATTGCAGACAGGGTTGATCCTGAGATTTATCTAAAACGTCTCGCTTACTTGAGTTTTGGACACCAAAACGGGAGGCTGTAAAATGAAAACATAGCACACATCAGTCAAAAAACATAGCTCAAGTGTGCAACGGGCCTAACCATAAATTAAATTGGTTTAAACTATAAACACAAATTCGGAATGAGATATGTTTTCTCATCCTGAGGCATTTTAGTGCTAACAAATGTCAAACAAATCAAAAATGGAGATTTCGCACACTACTAATATATAGTTTTCTTTGAGTTTTCTGTTTTTCATCGCGATATTTCGTGGGCGGGAATAAGTTTTTCTCTCCTCTGAGAAATACAGAAAAATTATTATTTTAGTTTTATGTTGTATTTTTTATTGATTCACAGAATTTTAACGAAACTTATTTGTAGTTTTTGGCGAAAGGCAAATTAATGTTTACTCGTTGGTAGGTAAATACGAACTGTCATTGCGTTGATGAGTACAGATTGTGTTTCTGCTAATGCAGTTGAATGCGCACTTAAAGCCAACAAAGAGATGATGTGATCTGCATGGCTTCTACACTCAGACTGCCGGTTCATTATAGTGTCGAGAAGGAAGATTATTCGCTAGTTCTGATTTTACGTTGTTACAACTTGATCAGACGTACCTATTAGTGGTAAATTTGTGAAATTTCCGACTCTATTTGCTTCTGCTATCCCTGAAGTTTCTAGAATGCCATTGGCGTATTTCATTCGACCATTTTTTTATTTGTTTAGTCGTATCTTCGATTTTATGTATCGTTTATGGCGTTCTTAAATTGTCTTGAATGCCTAGTCTTGTTTGCCGAGTGCATTGGGCTTGATATGGTTTTTGTTCATATTTCTGATCGGTAGTGTTGATTTTGTCAGCTCACCGGTGGTTTGATCTTGAATGCTCCTTGATCACCAGTAACACACGTATACGACTATGTTCGTTTGAACCTACCTTTGCTTTATTTAACATCTTTTAAGGAAAAAATAAATTTCGTATTAGCTAAAGACCAGGTTCTTTCATCAGGCGACACCTAAGTGCAGTTGTGTCTAATCTTATTTGTGAAATGATTCCACCACGGCTGATTTTTGATACAGTAATTAGTTGGCTATTGTTATTATTTCTACCAGAATATGCTTTTTAACCGTTTGACGTCATGCACTCTTTTTGGTCCCAGCTTGGCGTTGAAATCACCTTGCATAATTTTAATATTATTTCTGTCTACCAGAGATTTTAACTTGTAGCTGTTTATAGAATTCATATTCCGTTGTGTCATCTGCCTCTTCCGAATCTGAATTACCACTGAGTGGAATCTTACTGTTATTATGCTGTTATACATTTAGCTGTGTATGTGTAAACTTGACTTGTATTTATTTTGTCTAGAGGCCGTAAAGCGACCAGAGGCCGTTTAAATATATTTAATACAGCCGGAAAGTTAATGAAGAAACTCCTAAAACTTAAACATGATACTGCAATTTAGGAGACACAAGCAATATGGATTCAGAAGTAGTCGCTCTACTATCGGCATTCCAAATGTCCTCAAAATAGCTCGTGAAGTACAAAATTTATTTCTCCAGCAAAATCCCCTACACATCTGAAATGCTTTGTACAACGGAGTGCCTAAAATGCAGATATCAGATGACGCCACTCTGATCGGGAAAAAGATAATCGAAGCGAACGTAAAATATCCCGACATAAGCATGAACACGAAAGTAATTACTGCCATAAGCACGGTGGCCAATATCACAGGTCCAGAACAAAATAAAAGAAGACTCGTCATAATAAGCACGGATTTTATAATGCGACGTGCAAGTCGGAGATAAATCAGTGTGAATTAAAAATACAGAAAGCAGATACCAACTGTCCAAAGTAAGGTTTCGCCTGGAGTCGCGTGTTTTTATCGTACTATTTCGGAACTTGCAGCACTCATGATTGCAGGAAATATGCCTGGCCAGCGAGAGAAAAGATACGTGTGATAGCAATGGTACATTGATAAAACAAGTTTTAAAAAAACTGGTAAGAGTTTGCACCATACAGCGGTAGTACTTTTAAATAATGTACGATAGAATAAGTCCAAAGTGTATCTATGGAGATGCCAACAAGGACCACGCTTTGCACACGTTTTGTGAGTACCGTCATTGGTAAGAGAAACCCTCGGAAAATGCATAAAATAATCAACCCGAACAACATCAACGAAAAAATACCTCCGAGTGCGTACTCCTGGACTGTACACAAGCAAAGAAAGAACTCGATTAGTAATAGCGGTCAGGGTTTTAAGCCTTGCGGGTTTTAACGCGGGCGGGTTCATGTACCAAAAGAGCTCTTACGCCCCCTGATGGAGCATACAGTTTCCACGATGCTAAAAACGATGCATTTTTTGCTTTTTAATATCAAATGTCCTATTGATCATAAATGAATATCTAAAACGGAAGTAGGACCTCGTGGAAGACCTACGTCTGGCGTCCTTTTGTTTCAGACCTCGTTATTAGGAGAAATATTGTTGAGGCGGTCAAATCCCTTCCTGGGAAGTAATTGGAGAAAACTTTTACGACTAGCCTGATTTTTTTTTCGGCCTAGGCTAATCCAAAAAAAAGGGCTTGAACTTCTAATCGTTTTGTAATTTATGCATTACCAAATAAATCTCGTGGGTCTCGCAACTTCCTAAAACAAAGTATATAGGCATTAGTGAATTTAAAGTTCGGTATCGCAGTCCATATATATTTTACGGTAAAAGTCCGAAATCGGTAAATGTTCCAATAAAAATTGGAAAAAACTGTTTTTTGCTTCGAAATCTATGGAATGAGAGTCCTATATTTATTTATTTTTTATTTATACTCTTACACCATGAAAAACTGCGGAATAAATGAAACTACGGCGATGTACGGGGGAAGTTCAATATATATTTGGTAACCATAGGAACAACCGGTTTTTAATCTGTAAACGAATCTAAAAAATTAAAATTTCAGACATTTACCGATTTCGGACTTAAACCGCAACATATATAAACGTAATAATTTACAAGCAAACTAACTCACCTTAAGAAATGCCTAATACGGTTCTATTTAGAAAATATAAAAATTGTATTTAATTCAACAATAAATAATATTTGTATATTTCTACATTATAAAATATAAAAAAATAAATTATTTTGTTATTTAATTGTAAAATTCTATTAAACTATTAAATTAAACTATATATAGATAGAATCTCTAGCATCTCTAAGTAAAATGGTCTACATGTTTTGTTTTGCGTTTAAATATGGAATTATTTGGTTTTGAATGTTTATTATTTATATAACTATTAATAGTTTATTATATGTTTAAAATGTTTTTCTTTAAATTCTAATTCTCTAATTTCTATTAGTTAAGAAATATAATAAATGTTTTTTATGTGTGTATATGGGTTTGGTATTTCATAATTTTCAAACATAAGTATTGTACTTTTTATCATACCGATTTGGATCATAGCCATGCATATCATCATGATTGACATCATCATCATCATCATCAGTGTAACCTACATCAATTATGTTATCATTTCCATCATTATCATTACCATCATCATCATCCCAACTATCATCGTCGTAATATTCATGATTAATCGTATCGGTTATCGATAAAATTTCTAAACCCGGTATAATACTGTAATACTTATCGCGTGTGCCTATAGAATTATCAGTCCTCATTTGCGTGATGTAGCCTAATAAAATCCAATAATAAAATAAATCAAATTCCAATTATTAAAAATTATAATAAAAAAAAATAATAAAATTTATAATAAATTACTGTAAACTTTCAATTTAAACAAAAATACACGCTGCTCGTTTTTCCAAATCCATTTTAATGCCGCCACCAATGTAAATTCCACCATCTGACCGTTGCTAAATCCTTTTTAACATTGTCGAGGGATGTAAATTGATTTTGATAAAATTCCTTAAGGCGATCACTCGACGACGACACGTCACTATCAAACGAACGCCATATATTTCGGGCACGATGTATTAATCGATCACGCCTTGGCCAACGTGTTCGCGGTCCTGTTTCTTTAAAATTCGCGAATGGTAATAGAAACGAGAAAACGAATTAGGCGAGCCAAATAAAAAAAAAATGGTCGGCTGGTAAGTCGCCACGATTAGATTACCGTTTGTTGCGTTTATAAAGCTTCCGGAGGCATGATGAGGGAAAATATAAATTAAAGCGTATATTGGATAAATCGCTAAAGCGAATATAAAATAGGCGGGTAAGAAATGATCGACCAATATTCATCGGAGGCGGCAAAAAAATGTAAATAAGCAAAATTAGATGAAAGGAAAGCCTATTCTTCGAAGATTATCGCGCTTGTATAACATTTTGCGGGAATAAACTATAAACCAATAAAAATAATTTTTGTCCATTAAAATAATTGTTCAGTATGAGTATTATTCATCATCATACTCGTATAATTAAAATATTTTTAGTCAATAAGTTATGTTTATGTTAAATAATAAATGCTCTTGAGTTCTTGCAAATATACTAATAGTTTATAATTTGGCGGTTATTATCTTTATAACAACAATGGCTTTCGTTTCCGAGAGTAAAACAAATTAATTCACATTATCATAATAGAACTGGCCTTATTTTAATTTACTGTAACACGGCATACGGCATCTATATGTTATTTTTTGAACTAACGCCCAAAATAATGAAGATGATGTCTCATATCATACGAACGCAACCGTATTGTTACTCTGGAAGCGATGAATGTTAAATCAAATGAAGAGGTTGATTGAATCTAATTCTCTGTTTTGTATTCTGATTGTAAATGACCGCCTCTCGTTCTAGTTTTAAAATACTCCACCAGTTGTCAAACATTTTGTGCTAAAACAAACATATTAAGTGACAGTTTATTGCATCGCCTTGTGTTGTGGATGACACCAAACATCTCTACGACAGTCGGAGGTGACACCTATCGGTAGGCACCCAACAATCAAATATCGGGCAATACGGTTTTAAATAAAACAACAACATCGGACATCCATCCATGTGGGAAAACTTTCTTCTTATTTCAACTTTCGAATGAGCAACACGGCACGAGTAATAAATACAAAACAACAAACATTTAAGAATATTTTCCTTGTAGCAATCGTAATTAAAATCAGCTTTCGTCGTTTTCTTCGCATTTAATTCGTATTTGTGTTTTCGCTCAACATTGCTTTGTTTATTTCAGTTTAAGCTATTAAATTTTCCTAGTTACATAAATGGTAAACTTTAATTGACAGTGTGCGGGGCTGAATTGGAAGAAACATTCTACGTCGCTGGTTTAAGCAGGCGAGTAGGTTTAATACTAACGAGTCAAGTTCCGTAAAGGAATAATTAAAGAAACACGCGGTTACATAAACTTATAACTTGAATGGGGCCGGATTGGCCCGGATGAATTGACTGGAACGTTGTTATTATCGGATCTATCGATGAGGCTTGTGGAATTAATATTTCCGCCGATTCAGTTAAAAATAAAATATTGCAAGATGTCAACGGTGAATCTATAAAAAAATAAAGCAGCATTGCTTAATCTGTTTAATTATCCTACAAAGTTTCTGCTTCCATTATTTCCGAGTACAACCTCGAAATATTGTAACTACTAACTCTTCTGGAGTATGTTGATTCAGGAACTTCAGTGCAAAAGATATCACATGGGGATTGGTTCAAATTTTCAAAGGAACCACTACCGAATCATTGTCACTGGGACGAATGGGTGATTTAATTTTGAAATTTCGTTTTGAAAATAATAATATTAAACTTAGAAAAAAAAGGTTGACCGAAGCAGTGACTATCGTAGCGTTTAAAATTTAACTAGATACAGTCAATAATGAAATGACACCAGAAAAAACGTGGTCGAGGAGAAAGCCAGTTTTGTCGCAGAGTCCAGTATACCATAAAACACAATCGAAGATAGAAATTTTCGTTGGTTATAGCTAAGGATCGAAGACCTATGGAGAACGGTATTGGGCCTGAGAAAGTTACACAAGAGGCAATAAAGCGTATCGTCTCAAGAAATCGTTGTATAGTTTAAAGCAGACAAGCCGAGTTTGGAATATAAAATTGGATAATGAACGATATTTGTGGCAGTTTATATGGATGGCTTAATAAAATTAACGAACGACAAATAGAAGAAAAAACCCCAATGAACACCTGAAATAGACATTCACGATGACAGATTTTCACGCAACCGAAAGAACGGTCTGATGTGGACTGACCAAGACAATATATTAACGAGATGTCTCGTTACAATATGGTGCATTGCAACCCGGAATCGACTCCTATAGACATCAATCAGAAAATGTCAGCAGAGCTTTGCCCAAACACTAAACAAGAACGTGATGAAATGGCTGAGGTGCCATATCAGTCAGCTGTTGGACGTAGTGAAAAATTTATTGGACTGCCGTTAAACGAATTCTGCGTTATGGGAAGCGGAATGACCAAATATGAATTCAGCAAAAGTGCGGTGGCAGCAGTGTTTTTCTGATGTTGAACAGGAGAGCGATTTGAACCGAACTACAGGATACAGAGCCAAGACGGCCCGATATCCTGTAATTCCAGAAAACATCCCACAGTGGCACCGTTAACAACTGAAGCCAATAACTTCTGCCACAAGCAATGTGTTAAACGGATTACTGCGGAAGTTAAATAAATTTCAAACTGTGTGAAAATATTTTATGACAATGGGAATGCTAGTAATCGAGGTACAACTACCAATTACTTTCCGAGAACCAAACACACTGATGTGAGAGATCGCTTTATTCATGACATGGTAAACGGCAAACGTGTCGAACTTCTGTATGTTTCGACCGATGACATGTTAGCAGATGTGTTAACAAAGGGACTCTCAAGTCAAACACCACAAATTGTTCATAGTTTCAACAGTGCTTTGCCTGTAAAGAAATAGAAATCTAGTGGGATATTGGAGTGAGAATTGAATTTAGTTTCATTTTATGATTTAATAGAATTGATTATATTGTTTGTTTATGATACAGTGTGACCACTATGGTTACAAAAATTTGAGTAGCTGCGCAAAACAAACGAAGCTAAATAATCTGCTAATCAGCATTGTTGTGACCATGCCAAACTTACGATCTTTAATTGTGAATAAATTCAAAAGTGGTTTGAATTGCGGACAGATTTTTCGAGAAGTAAAACATCTTGGAATCAACGGACAATTTGTTTATCGTACAGTGAAACGTTTATGTGATCAAATGAAAATCGCAAAAACCCTGGTCGAAAAAGAAGCGTGCAAACAAAAAAAAAACATAAAGATGGTACGGGAATTATGCAGGAATTTTGACAGATCGGCAAGAAAATTCCGAAAAATACTCAGGGACGACTTAAAAATGTCAGCTTTCGAGAAAAAGAAAACTCACGAGCTTACGGATGCCACAAAAGAGAAGCGCAGGGCTAGAAGTAATGAGCTGCTTTCATGGCACGCGAGTGGCGTTATTAACTTCTCAGATGAAAAACTTTTTGTGCTTGAAGTTCCGCACAATGTTCAAAACGATCGAGTTTGGGCGGTAATAAAGGATGTTCCAAATTATAAAAAACACATACCGAGGTACCAAAATGCGTCATTTGTAATAGTTTGGGGAGCCATATCCAAAAAAGGAACCCTTACACTTGTTTTTATTGATAAAGGTGTTAAAATAAACGCGAAATATTACTTGGAGGAGGTTTTGTAGAAACATTTATTGCCAAAAGCCCAAGCAATGTACGAAGAAGAATATTATTGCTTTCAACAAGACGGGGCACTAGCACATACGACGAAAGTAGTTCAAGAGTGGTGTGTGGCTAATTTAACTAACTTCATAGCCAAATACGAATGGCCGCCTAGCTCACCAGATTTAAAACCCATGGATTTTTTTATCTGGGAGTATATGGTACAAAAGCTTAAAGATGACCGATAAGGGACTTTGGATGAATTTAAGACGGTAATTTTTCGTATTTGGGATGAAATCCCAATAGAAGTCATCCAATTCCACCCCGCTGCTGACGTTGTTGTCTTGAGCGATTTCAATGTTCAGGATAACACTTAGGTTGAGATTTTCGGCTAGGTTGATATTTTAGAATTTAATCTGATACGTGCGAGAAGTCTCTTCATCTTTTCGATTTATTTTTAATTTATTTACCATTCCCAACAAATACTCCGGTTAGGTGAATGCTCTTTTGTGTCTTTCCAATTTTGCTTTGGTAGATTAGTAAAAATCCTTAAATTTTTGGAACTCACTCGACCAAGGCTTATCTTGAACTGGAATCATACGACGGAATTGTTAATTTCAATTGACTGGTCGACTTGCTCTATTAACAAAGAAGTAGATAAAGCTTCTCAACTTATCATTTCACCTATTAGGGATGAACAATTTCATTCCATATTTCCTTCTATATGCCACAAGCTTTGTTCTTATAAATTAAGTTTTCAATCTTTCGATAGCTCGTTTGCGAACTCCCTGTAAAAAATGTACGCTCGACTTCACTTATTTCGCAGACGACGAAACCTTATGGTTTCCAGGTATACAAATTATTTATCTCGCAGGTAATATAATTTAGCGCATATTCTCTCAAGTGTTCAATGAATTATGGAATGGGCTAGATCTAACAACGTTTAATTTAACCCAAGCGAATTTCAATTTTGTCTTTTGTCCCGGAAGTAGTTCAACACTATATTTCAACTGTATTAGGGTTACAATTGACAGATCTTCTTAAATTAAGATGTCGGGTTTGCAAATTACCAGCGATCTGTCGTGGAAGGTTATGTTAGATATATTATGGAGTTAACTCTTATATCTGGGGTGGAGCTCCCAAACCCCATTTGGAAGGCTTTCCGTTTATTACATCCTTCATCGATACTTTAGAGCACATCCGTAATGTAGTAGCTCTACATTGTTTTACAAATTTTATTAGGGTCGATGTTCTTCAGAAACTAGCTCCTTAATTACGACCGCTTTTGACTGTTACAATTAAAATGTTCAATTCTAGTTTCTATTGTTCAGAAAGGGTCTAATTTCTATTGTTGATATGAACATTCTAAGTGCTCCATTTTTCCTATAGAGTGGCTTCTATGTGGAACCAGTTAGTCGACTCCATGTTGTTTAATTTGCAGCACTTCAAGAAATAAACCAAACATTTTCTGAAGAACTAGGAGGAGATGCCCTAGGAAAGAATAATAAAATTCTATTATGAATCTCACTTACTCGTCATCGGGTGAAGTGACGACACCATAAATCAATTTTGGTATTATGATTCTCACTGTGAGTGAGAATCTCACATATCCTACAGCATACTCCACCTACAATTTCTTGGCAACGCCAAATGAGAATTTAAATTTTTATAACATGAAATAAATTTTTTTATATAGTTTTACTTCATTGGCCAAAAATACTCAAATTTCCACTTGGTGTCGCCTAGAAATTGAGAATGCCACTCACAGTGATCCGGTGACGAGTAAGTGAAATTTATAAAATGGGTATAAATTAAATTTTGGCTACCTGAGACTAAGTTACGAACGATAGATCTTTTAATTTTAACGTGAAACAGAATATTTGGCAAATAATTTGGAAGTGAAACATCCACCAGTCCTGCACTCACCACGTAGCTTGGCCATTCAAATAATAGTTTATTGTAGGTCTAAACCTTTTAATAATTTTAGATGTATGATTTAAACATTTCAATTTAGTCATCACTAAACCTCAAAAATCAGCAGGTTGACAGGCACAATAGGAAGAAAAAGACACTTTTATAATCACTAAGTCCGCCGTTTTTAATTTTCTGATCATAACTTCTTTTTTGTAACATAGCAACATATGAAACGAATTGACCGAAGCGGTACTGACACCGCTTCAGAAATGAACTTTCTCTTCAAAGATTGCTTCATAAAAAGGAGAAAATGTCACTTTGAAATCCGTGAATAATGACTTAAGGTTCAAAGCCTAATTTTTAGCAATTTGGCGAAAGTATCCTGCAGGGTTACATTATGGGCTAGTAAGTCAGGTTAGTTCCGTTTAATAATGTGTCTATACGAGCCTTTCATTAATCTAGTTCTCGGTATCTCGATCTTTCAAGTCGTTTGGTGGTTCACTATGACACTCTTGAATTTTGCCAAGTGGATTGGGTTGTGATTATACTTTTACAGCTAGTTAATTGTGGAAAACGTGTTTGAAGATCCGATTGAATTTCGACGTTTTGCGAATCTCCAATTGGGCCACATCCTTATCGAGTGTTACCCAACAGAGCAAGTCACCACGGGTTTCTTTAATATGGAAAGTTTTCCATTTCTATTTTTAATTTGAACTTTTGAAATTTGAACGCTAGATAATTTGAACGCTAAAGAATGCGTTGTCTCACATTTAATGGGAGCCCCTGCAGATCAAAAATTATTTCGCCAACAAATTTAAAAAGCGGATTGGTTTTGAGCAGCGATCGAAGGGCGTGTGCCGACAATCGAAAGTTTACAATAATTTTAAAAAACTATCGTCATAAAAACACTAATTTCAACATATACTCGTACACTACATAAACAAACCAAGCACTAGTGCTTTGATTCCAACATATTTTTTTTTTGTAAATAAGCAACTTAAATAATTAACATAGAGGCATTAGGAGAATAAAAACTTTTTATTTACACTACAAAATTACAAGCATGATTTTACTAAATGTCTGTCTTGATATAATGAATTTAGGTAGATGATCGGTTGGATCAACATATTAAAAAAATTTATTTAATTTTAAAAATCAAACTTATTATTAATTTATTTAAAAAAACAGCAAAACTTTCGATCTCATTCTTAAAATATAACATCAATTTATCACCTTACCTTATAATAGGAAACGCGAAATCGACTTTTAAAAGATTTGGATTTATAATCTAATTGGTGTTCGAATTTAGTGTAACGATATAGTTTATTCGATATAATTTTCTAATAAAATTAACTAATTTTAAATTTTCTAATTAATTTAGTTTTTAAAGGCCGATTTAAACTTTATTCCATTGTTTTTTTTTCTAGCATTATATGTACACGGAGCGGGGGCTGATCGCCAATAGAATCATTTCATTATATTGTATCTAAAACATAAAAACGAAATTAAGTCTTTTTCGAAATATTAAAAATTTAGGTATTACCAGTCACATGCAAGAGAATAATCAGAAATAATCACAAGTATAACAAGTAATCGAGAAAGGGAGAATGGTGAAATTTCAATAGCTGGTCCAATATAGATCAAATGTCACAATGATTAAAACTTCGGCTCGATTTTTATCAGGGACAGCCTTCATCTTTATTTTATTTATTTTGCTGGCGCTATATACCATTGAGGGATTTGTCCGCCTTATTTATAAAGTTTCATAATCAGTTTTTAATTTCAGATTAGTGTATGATTGGTTCACTGAATCCTAGCCAAGTTCCAGGGTTGTTGGAAGGTGCAATTGGATGAGGCACGTTAGCATGCCCGGTGGGATGAGGGAGGGGGGGGGGGTAATGACACCCATTTTTACAATTATTTTTGCGCTTTAAGAGTTGACAAATACAAAATGATCTGGTTGGCATTGTTGAATGTGTTACATATTTCTCCAAATATCTTTACTTTTGTTATGATTATAACTAAAATCAAGGCGCTTTGAGATGATTACTATAATATCAAATTTCAGATGGACATGAAGAACGGTGAATAAAAGATCATTGCGTTTATGTCGAGTTACACATTACGAGGTTTCAAGAGTAATGCAAAGACTGCCAACTCATAACAAGATCAGAAGAAGGAAAAAAATCAGTTAGAAATTCTGAATTACTGAAAATAATAAAAACACAATCACTACAATCAAGAAAAAAAAGAATCCGGATAAAAGTCCAACAATCAGGTGATAGTTACCAGCTCGAGAACGGATGTTTAAAACAGACACATAATAGTACAGATTAGCAAACGAAACGAACAGGAGTGAAGTTCATTCAAATGTTCAGAATGGCAAGAATCTCCTACCCCCAAACAGTGGGCATTAAATTGTTCATGCTCTTTTAAGAAACGTCAACTTTCGAACCCCTAACCGATGGCCGCTCTCAATAGTTGCATATCACTTGAGGTATAAAAAATAACAATTATCGTTTGATTCTTCCCTTTATTTTTCAACTGCTGTTCCTTTCGTACATTTTACGTTTAGTTATATCAAATATTGTTGATTGTAAAAGTAGAATAAACGAATCTCGTGGCAAGAATATCGACTGAACTAAATACAAACAAACGTTGTAAAAATTTAAAATTGTTGAAAACATTCTAAAATTATAATAATTTATAATCAGCAAATGAAGACATTATAGTATTTTAAAATTATAATTTTATAACAGATTTTAATACAAAACTTTTATATTATGCTCCAATCTTCAATTGCAATGATTTTTCAACCCCCACGGCTTCTGAATTCCAACTGTTGACATCCTTTTATCCTCGATAGTTTGCATCCTATAGTGAGTGACTCTGTACTGAGAAAGAAGCTTTAATTTGTAGGCGGCGTTCATTCACCTTTGGTAACATTAACGCTAAGTCTTCTGACTAACCATCAGTCAAATAGTATTATAGTAGTATCCTTACTGGAATATACCTGTATAACTTTGGAGCCTTTGAAACAAAGCCGTGTATGTAAAACAGTGTTTGTGCAAAGAGTGGGTAAAATGGCTATAGGTGTCACTTTATTTGATTCCTCAAAAATGCAGTTCACAAATCAGTGAGTTCCTTTCTCTCGGATATATTTTCGTTGTGATTGATGCTGATAATATTAAACTTCTAATCGGTGTTGTTTACCGTCCCAGGGGTGAATTGGAAAGCTTATCGCTTAGAACCTTGATTCACTTGCGCCTTGTTATGGCAATATCATTTTGTTCTTGCGCTCGACCATACTAAGGACCTCTTCCATTGCTTGTTCTTAACCGCCCCACTTTGCTAAGTAATAATTTGACGTTTCCTGTGCCTTTATATATTTTATATTTATTCTGTTTGACTTCCTAGATAAGAGGTCATCACAACTTTTAGTTATAGAATTACTCACAAGGTGAATGACTAAAGAGTGGGCCATTTAAAAGTTTGATTTTAAAAAGGCTATAACGCTATACTATTTTGTGGAAACTTATTTTTTATTGTGTAGGTTGAAGTCTCCAATTAATGAATGAAAAACAATTTCGTGAATGTGGCACCCTCTGCCAGCCTTACAGTAAGCCATCTTGTGAGTCCCGTTTTTAAGAACTATTTCGTTTCTACTTAATAAACATATTGTATCACTTGTTTAATTATTTCGCAAAAAAAATCCAAATCCGGCAGTTCTGCTTGTTTACATAGCCTCCGAGATGAAAATGCGCTTCGTCTGAAAAGATAGTTTTTCGACCAAAATCAACGTCATTATGAAGCTGGTGTATCGCCCACGAAGAGAATATCGAAGCGGATGGCATTTGCTTACAACTGCTGAGTCATCTGGACCTTATAGGCGAATAATCCGAGGTCTTTGTGCAGTATTCTCCTCAGGCTAGTGCGACTAATGGCCAGTTACTGCGATCGGCGTCGAATTGAGGTCGATGGATTCTGTCCTACACTATGGACCACAGCCGCAATATTCTCGGACGTGTGCATTGTCTGCTTTCACGACCCATATTTCATTTCAAAATTCGCGCGGTTTCAGCTACACGACACTGTCTAGGAAAATAAGTTTTCAATATTTCGAAACGCTCCTAAGCGAAAACATGATTGTTTCGTGATGCGGAATATCAGACTGACGAGCTGTCAAAATTTTAAGCAATTCATTCAAAAAGTGTTGCCATTGCCTATGATTTAAAAACAAACCAATAGATGGCCCCTCTGTATTTGAATAAAATTTCTATCAAGTTTGGAAAATTGGTTGCATTTTGACCCACTCTTCTTTTTGGTCTGAAAACAATCTTGTATCATCGCAACACCTGAAGCGAGTAATTCATTTGAGCTGTCGAACTTAAGACCTATTAATATTTATCCAGCTTTGTATAAGGTATGAGACTCGGTACGATACTCGTATTTTTGTTTAGCTCCGCCTCCAGATTGACAGAATTTACATCTAGTACGTTGAATACCTTGGAATCCGGTAATGAGGTTGATGTCATTGCCACCAGTAAAGCATTTGACATCATTTTTAAACTAAAAGCTTGTCTTTTCCCTTCTCAATTTACACACCGGGTGAAATCTTATGTGGTTGAACGCAGGCAGGTATCAGGTGCTGTTTAGATCACCCACTTATTTCCCTTTTATAGCTTTATCTGGAGTGCCTCAGGGCAATCACTTGGGGCCTATTTTTTATCCTTTGTATTATCGATGCCCAACACGTAATTAAAAGATCGACCATTTGAGCTGGCGATATGAAAATTTATAAAAAAAAAATCAACCATCAATGACTTTCATATGTTATAGGGCGACCTAAAACACTTTACCATATGGTGTGATAAGAATAATCTCGAGTTAAACGAGCAAATGTCATTAACAAAGATCTTGTTATCAGAGTTTTGTCCATTCATGATTTGGATGTTATATGTGATAGAGAATTAAACTTCCGAGATCAGATCGATAACATCATCAACAGAGTGAACTCTATGCTTGGCTTTGTTAAACGCTAGTCCAAGGAATTTCTTGATCCTCGTGTTACTAAGTCTCTTTATACGACGTTCCTACGACCACTGATCGAATATGCCAGACAAGTATGGTCCACATAAATTAAATATAATCGAGTCAGTTTAGTGAAGATTTCTTCGTTTTGCTCTGCGGGGATTACCGTGGATGAACAATTATAACTTGCCACCTTATTTATGTTATGTTTAAAGTTTTTTCCTTTCCTATTACATTTTTTAGTTCAGCATAATGATATCCTTTGTGTATACTTCTCTGAATTGTACTCAAAAAAAAATACCTAAGCGCGGTCTGGGAGAGGTAATTGGTCGTTCAGAATTATTATTATTAATAATATGGGTTACTGGTTAAAGATTTGATTGGCTGATTAATTTTCTCGCTATGCTCTACTTTACGTATGGTGCAGCAAATTAAATCTTTGTTTTAATGCCCGTATCCGATTTACTGAACCAGGCATCTTAATCTCATTTAAGCACTGATGTGCTCTTGCAGTTTTGGTAGTTTTATTGTAAAACGTCGACCACCTTTTAAGGAACCGTTTTTAGTGGTGGAGATGAATTGGAGCTAACCGATTTTCTAACCGTTCTATCTTGTCTGGTTGATGATTGGTCTCGCATCGGGTCATGCGAACATGGGGGAACATGCTCCATCAATAAAAATATGTGAGTACTGGTTCCGCCGTTTTAAAAATGACGATTTTGACACCAGCGACAATATTTGAAGACGCTGAATTGAAGGCGTTATTGGACCAAGATTCATGCTAAACTCAAGAGGACCTCGCTGAAACTTTGGGAGTGACTCAACAAGCGATTCAAAACTGTCTCAAGATCATGGGTATTGTGCAAAATCAAGGAAATTGGGTTCCGTACGAACTGAAACCAAGAGACGTTCAACGCAGTTTGTTACGTGCGAACAACTGAAATCGGAGTTTTTTTTGCATCGAATCGTGAAGTGAAACGAAAAGCGGATTCACTACGACAACCCAAAGCGTAGGAAATCGTGGAGTAAGCTCGATCATGCATCAATTTCAAACCGAATATTCAGTTGTTGTGCATCTGGTGGGATCAGTTGGAAGTGATCTACTACGGGCTACTCTAGTCTAACGAAACGATCACTGGAGAACGTTATCAACAACAATTGATGTAATTAAGCCGAGCATTGAAACTCACACGCCTACAATATGCCAAAAGACATGGCAATGTGATGTTTCAGCACGACAACGCTTGGACACTTGTTGCAAGAGTCGTCAAGGAAACTTGGAGGCGCTTCAATCGGATGTCCTACACCACCCGCCGAATTCACCAGACATTGTTCCTTCCGACTACTACTTGTTCCGGTCGATGACTCATGGCCTGGCCGAGCAGCACTTCACTGCTTACCAAGAAGCCATAAATTGAGACGATTCTTGGATCGCCTCAAAACACGAGGAATTTTTTCGACGCGGAATCTGTATGCTGCCTGAAAGATGGGAAAAAACTGTAGTTAACGATGGACAATACTTTGAATAAAATACATTGTACCAATTTCTCTGAATAAAGCTTCGAAGTTATACAACAAAAACTCAAAACTTATTTGTACCCCCAATAGATAAAAATACGACAAATATAGATAGTTATAGATCAGCTATTTCACTTGTCTCGGAAATACCCAAGCTAAACATAAATTTTGGAGTTTTAAGGTCCTATAGTTTTTGATATGGCATTGATTTGTTGAAATAATAAAAGAAATATATTAAAAAATGTGTCAAATGACATCTGAAATTTTTATCTCACATCTAGTATTTTTAATTTTTCTTAGTCACCAAATTCGTTTTAAATTTTACCTTTGACCTATCAACGTTTGCAAGTTTCAATCAAGTTCAGACGATAGACAATGAATTAGCAAACCACGTATGCTGTTCCATAAAATCGATACGTAATATATGTACATAACGTAACCTTATTTTGTTCAACCGTTCATCGTGGTGAATATTTTAAAAGTATTATGAATAATGAATATTTTCTTTCACATTTCTCTTAAAATGTTGAAAATCAATATTTTCATAAAAAATTAAAATAAGAAATATTGCGAATTATTAAACCAAATAATAAGTAAAACAATACTGTTAAAATTTAATATAGAATAAAATGCTAAACCTCAGATCGAGATAAATAATTAAATTCCCGGAGCTAATATTCAAACATTTCTAAATTACTTCTACTTATTCGATTTTTTCACCAATAAAATATATATTCTCAATGTATGATTGCGTGACGAGAACAATAATATGAAATGTGAACAATTTTTCGAACGAAACAAATATCTCACTTCCGTTTTGCTTGCAAACAACACATTTCCATTTCTACGGGGTAAAATTATCATTTTATCGAATTATATACCAATTTTTATCGCCCTCGGCACATTTGTATATGGCACGATAAATAGATTACCTAGTTTCAATTGCTCATTCCATTCGACTATAATTGATTCATAAAAATAAAATTCTTGGCATCATTTGAACATTCAACACAAACACACATTAAAATCAAGCCTCAAAATGTATAAACAACATAAAACATAATCGCACGCATCCCGACATAAAAACCTTATAAATTATTTTTATTTATCACAAAATTTTCGTCCGATATTTTATTCAATATTTGTGTTTTCGACAAGTCAACCATTTGCGGCGAATTATTAAAAATATCTTCGTTGGCCAAATCATTTAAACTAACCACATCGTAAATATTAAATTTATTCATTTTATTCGTTTTACTAGAGATACCCGAGCCACCGCCACCAACACTGCCTACACAACTTGCTAAACTACCCTCGAATATATTTGTTTCTGATTTTGATGGCACTATATTGCCCGTGTTCGATTGGCCTGAATTGTAATTACATAAAAATTTACTAGTTGGTATCGTTCCGCTCATTATAGCATCACAAATACTAGTTGGTGGCGATGTATTCGCCAAACTGATCGTATTTAATTTGGTGGTCGCACCGAATTGAACTGAATTTTGTTTACTTAAATTTGAGAATTTTTTGGGTGATTCGATTACGAGCTTTTTGGTTTTTGTTAAATTTGATTCGGTAAAATTTTGTACGGACTCAATTAAATTTGTATCGGACAGACTGCTATTTATAATTACATTTTTATCAACTAATTTGATTATTTTTATATCGTCGTTATCACTGTCGTCGAACAGCGGGGGCGAATCACAATGATTTTGCAGCTCATCGTTACACTGAAACGAATCATTTGACGATTTTGTTGGCGTTAGACCATCAACATCGTAATTTAAATCCAAATCTTTTAAATCGATATATGTGGGTGATAAATTGTTCGCGGACCTATCAACTACCACTACGGTATTATGCGAACCGGATTTTCTATTATTTAATTTTGATGATGATGATGACGACGTACCTAGAATACAATCGGTATCATCATCGTCAATGAACAGATTATCAACAGCGGCTGTTATATCATTAGAAGTGCCGCTGTTCAACGCTAATTTAGCATTTTTCATTTTATTCAATTTATTCTTCGTACTATGAGATTGTTGTGATTGTGATAGTTGTGATGATTGAGATGATTGCAGTTGTTGTTGTTGTTGTTGATTTTGCTGAGATGTAACTAGTACTTTTTGATTTGATTGAGTTTGATTATAATTATCGTGACAACTTATTGAATTATTTTGTGATAAATTTAAATTAAATGTGTTACCTGAATTCGATTGGCTTAGGTTTTCATTAGTCAAGTCATAATTCATAACATGACTTGATGAAGATATTGATACAGATCCAATTGATTCACTGTAGCCAACTGATGGGAGACTCTCCACTGAAAGAAAAAAGAACAATTAAATTAGGATTCTCATTTGGTCTGCGAATAAACAAAAAAAAAATAGGCAATCCTAATATAAGGAATTCCAAATCACAGGATTAAGGAAACTACAGGACCAGAACTAAAGCATCTAGGGACGGGAGCGGCAAAACCCACTAAAAATATTTTTCATTATCATAAAATGATTTCTACTTCTTTCTTCTGGTTTTTCTTAAAATAGTACATAAAATCATTTTACATATCGAAAAATATCTTCATTTCGATTTTTTAAATTAGCACCCACCCCTTGCCAAAACATCCCAAGAGTTTATTGAATAAATGTAATTTCCTTAATTGGTCAGACTCCAAAAACAAAAATTAAAGTGTAAGAAGTGTAAAAAGTGTAGCAATTAAAAGTGTAAGTAGCACACCTTTACTAAAAAAGATCTTCAAAAATGTATATTTCAAGGAAATATCGGGATCAAATTTTATCATAATAATTCTAGTCTAAAAGTTGGTGTTATCAAAAAAATTAATTCCTTAAATGTTTGAAATGATATACGTATGCGACACTATGGCCGATTAAAATAATCTCACGAAATGTTACCAAGTAAAAGGATATGCCATCTAATAGTAAACAAATTGAGCTGTTTAAAACAGCTAACTAAATTAAAATAAATAGTTTTGGGATGGTTCCACACAAGTTTTAGGACGCGAATTTCATACAATTTCAAATATTCTTCAAAATACTTGCTACACTATGGCCGATTCGATAATATGGTATGTTCCTTGGAGATAAATAAAGTGGTACAGAAATACATCTTCCTGCTAACAATTGGCATCAATCATCGATAAAACAACTTTTCTCGGAGGTTTCAATTAACAGTTGCATGTTTTTCCTAAAATTGATGAGAACACCATATTAGCACGAGCTATTAATATATGAGCAATTTCGGTTGAATTGCAAGGCGACTATTCGATCAAATTTCCCCGAATAAATGGATTGCAGGTAGTTTATACTCGCCAAGCGGTTTTAACACTAACAGTGTTTTACCTAGAATGCAATCACACATTTTTGGACAATCCGCCAGACCCGCCTTTCAGATCAATAAGTAGAAAAATCAGATAGTTTGAATGGTTGATATCCAATCAAACGGAAGCACTTTAATACATTACCGGTTCAATAAAATGATATTATAGGATTGGAAATCTTTAGGCTGCCACCTAAAATTACTTTATTTAAACTAACTGGGAAGACATCAAACCGGCCTTGTGAAACGAACTATTAAACAAACGCATTTTACAGACTACTGCTTCAAGAAATCAACCAACCGATCATGTCCTCGCTCATATGTTCGCTGGTCAATCCCATACAAACCCTATTAGCTTGGGAAAATGTGTTAAAGAGGCTCCGTTCATTTTTGATAAAACTTGAATAAAATATGACTTTGATACACTTTTTTAATTATCATCATCATATACGTAATAAGTAATTTTATTATCGGACTAAAGCTGCAGTAAAAATAGCATACAGTACACTATAAATAAATTCTAAACCGAGTGTCCAAAAAGCGCGGAAAAATCAAATATCTAAAACGAATTCATTTTAAGGAAACATTAAAAAGTGATAAGAGTTCAAAAAAATCCATTAGATGGCTATGTGTCTGAGCTTGGAAAGGATCTGCAAAGGTTTTAATTTTAAAGATTGTCTGTGATCCTTACGTTTTATTGTAAACTCGTCTTACATTTCTTAAGTTATAAGCTGTTAAAGATCTAGTATTGGAGTTGTCGGCTAACAACGAGCACCATGTGGAAGATTAAAGCAGATGTATTGATCATGATGTGCGTCTTTCACGGATCGTCTCATCCGTAGTATTTTTCAACTGCAACTCTCTCCACTGTGCATTATTAAACAATTTGGTTACCTACCTTATATCACCATAACCAAACACCATAGACATCGCCAAAACCAAGCATGATGATAATAGCAATTTTTTCCTAAAAAAATGTGTTAAACAAATTTTGTAGCCTAGTCTGTATTTATCATCGAAATTAGAACTTATGAGCTCCCGAGCTCCTCACTCGGCAAGTTTTGGACGAAATTTATGACATAAACTGAATCCGCAACGCAGAGGTGCACTCTTAAATATGAAAATAACCTATGTAGGTCATTTTAAAGTCAGACAGAAATTGTCTTATATGTAATGTATTTTTTTGATCCGTACTTTTGAATATATCATTTTACCTAAAAGAACCCCTTAAGATATTTGACTGTTCCGGTTTTGGAACCCACCGAACTACGAAAAATAATCCTCGGAGGTCGTGGAACTATCGAATTCAGCGAATCCAAAAGTAGGCATCTGGACTCCGTCGAAAGAGTCTAAGTAGAAGGAATTCTGACATAAGACGTTGAAAGTATGATGTTTCACTGAAGGTTTATGAAATGAACCTACAAAGTTTTGTAATGTGTTACTCAGAACACTATATAATCCACCGAACTAAACTAAGTTTATTTGAAAAAGTCAAAAGTAAGGATAAATAATTTGAATGTTTGTGAAACAAAAAACTACTTACGCTTGAATCCACTATCATGATCCTGAGACGGTATACTCTTATCGTCATCCTCATCTTCAGCATCAATGATCGAATCATCATCGACTAGCGACAAACTGTCTTGCGGCGATGTTGTCGACAGACCTGTAGCACTGGAAAATTTTTGCCCCGTGTAAAATTTATCCGGGTTCGATTCGTATCCTTCACAGCGCACGATATTAATAAAATTAAAACAATTCGGTGGAATTTCTTGATTCAACCAAACATTTTCGATTAATTGTTTCATTGTACAGCGAGTTTTAGGATTTTTGTCGAGCATCGACGTTAGCAGCAGAGATAAATTTGCGGTGATTTGATGAGGTATACGCAGTTCACCGCGGAGTGTTTCCTCTATATCCAAAAATGGATTTTCAAAAAATATAAGAACGTACAGTGTTACACCGAGTGACCACATTTCCAATTCTGGTCCAGCATATTTATTGCCCGCAAGTACTTCTGGACTACAATATTCGGTTGTGCCAAAAAATGTCGAAAATAATTTACTTTCTTGCATGAAAGTTGCCGAACCGAAATCAATCAATTTTACGTGAAAATTATGATCGATAATAATATTTTCGTCTTTTATATCTCGATGCAGGATATTAAGGGAATGAAGGTAATCGACAGCGTTTGCGATTTGCCTAAAAATGAAACAGGCCAGTTTTTCATCCATTAGAGGGCGGCGATCGATAAACTCGAATAAATCCATTCCAGATCCATGCTTTTCCATGACCAGTTGGAAAAATTTTTCATTCTCGAATACATCGAATACTTGTACAATATTCGGATGCTGCACTGTCGACAGGAGGTAAATCTCCATTGGTACTTCTTTATTATCATCGGTCAAAATCATAAACTGCGAACAAAGTTTCTCTTTCAGTATAAATTTAGCAATTACCAGTAGGCGATCAGCATTCCGATAAGCCATTTTCACATAGCCATAAGCACCTTTACCGATCTGCTTCAGAGTAGTGTAATGTTCAGCAAACTCACCGCTTATCTGCTCTTCCTCACATTGCGATACGAGTGATAGTGAATTTGGTCTACTTGAATTTTGTGCGGCCGTCTGTTTAATTTGTTGTCCTAGTGAATTGTCCACTTGACTATTCCCGCTATTAAACGTCAACGTTAAATTTTGATGTCGCTCATCTTCGTCGTCAAACTCATCGTAGTCCTCCGAATCGGGATCTCGACATATCCAAACACAAAATACTTTTCGGCCGCACGGCAGCGTTTGACATGATATTGTATATATTATGTCAATTATATTCCCATCATTGTGTATCGCCTCACCTTTATAATTCCCATCTATATAACTCTTTTTACTCAGCGACGTGTTCATCATTTGGCCACCAATTCCAGAACTCAAGTATGGCGACGTGATTGATGAATCATCGATTATCCCACCAGATGGAATTTTGTCCATCATTGATTGACCATCCCCAGTTTCGGATCGTGTGTAATCCATGGTTCCAACAACATTACTCTGTTCATTTACAGGTGTTAGCAGATCGACATCATCATTTGGTGGTATATCTTTAGCTGCGCCATTTCTATCATTTCGATCGTTTTCCAATTCATCATTTAGGTGTTCTAAAAATGGGTTTGTACACGAAAGGATGGGTGCGGAATGGGGATTTTTACTAAGCGTATTCTTATATGCGGTCGATTGCACTAAACTATGAGGCGGCTGTATAAAATCTAACGGTGTTTTCGGTGTTAATGAATGCGGTGCAGGATTATCGGGTGTTTGAGATATTAATTGTGGTAGCGAGGTCGGTGGAGTTTGCGGATTTTGTATATTTTGAGCGCTTATAATCGGCGGCGACGGGAATGACGGGATATTTGGATAAGATGCGGATACTGATGGGTGTGGTGTCGTTTGAATATTGCTTTCATTTACATCAACATCATTTAAGCAAACCGGGTCGGTTTCGGTTTCTGATCCGTCATCATCCACCGAGGAGATAGTAGCATTTCGACTACGATAACCAATATACTGAAACTCCTGACCAAAATTTGGAATAATTTTTGTAATTAACTGGCCTAATATTTTCGATTCTGAATATCCAAACATTAACATAGAGAAATGGTGATTACACGATTCAATTATTCCATTTTCGTCGATCACAATCAATCCACTCAGATTGGTAAACACCCAAATGGTTATGATAAAATATCGATTACCCGGCACAAAATTGATCGATTCGAATGTTTCATTTTTATTTTCAAGTGTATCATATTCAAATTCACTCACCATTAAGCATAATGGAAATGATACTCCATCTTGCGTTTTTCCAGTTGCCTTCTGTTTTCGGATATGTTTAGCAAGCGAACTATCGTTAATATTCGGTAATTGTATAGCGGGTATGAGGGTGGTTACTTCTAGGCCACATAATTTCTCTTCAGACTCTAGTTGAAATAAGATTAACGCTTCATAATCTCCATTTAAAATAATTCCAGATTGATCAATCAGAACTTCAGCAACTCGTCGCTCGACCGGTTCCGCAACAGCTAAGCATCGTCCCTCATTATCAATTTGTCGAATCCATAATGAAACCGCCACTTTAATTCCCGTTTTTGTATTCATCTCAACAACTTTACCACTCAACAGCACCATTGTACCATCCTCACTGTTAAGTTGCCCCTCCGCCAATGCAGAAACATGACTTTTTTTCTTGGTCAACAGTAAATTGGAAAATTGCATGCTGCACAACTCTTTCGATGTATAGCCCAAAAGTTGACAAGCATTATTATTCACAATCAATATTTGTGATGATTTTGAGTCAATGGTAAAAACGGCTTTATTTGGATTAATTCCAGATTTCGGAATACGTAATACAGAATCGGATGTTGAATTTATAAACGAATTATTGTATGGTGATCCAGTACCTGGGGTAAAGCAGCCGCGAATACGCCGCGCTGAAAATCGCAATCCATTCGCACCGTCAACTCGAAGCTTTTCCATATTATCTTCAGTAAATGATTTGCACTGTTTTCGTGGTGGAGTATCCTGTTGTAGTGACAGTAATGCCAGGAAGGATGATGAATATTTTTGTGGTGAAGCGAATGTTCCCGGAATTATTTCATATTGTCGCTTAGTTCGCCTCTGAACACGGGGAAAGCTTTGATTTAATTCAAACGATTGATTCAAACATTTTCGAAGGCCTAACAATTTGGCACGTTCATTTATACCATTCCTGAAACAGAAAAGCAGAAAAAAGACATTTGAAATTAAACTAGATTCGGAAAGTTTTTTATTAGAATTATGTCGGTAAATATTCAGGAAAAAGTTTTATCGATTTTTCAATATAAAACACATATTTTCCGTGGCCGCGACAATGAAAATTATGTAATCGCAAAATTAATTATGTATGGACTGCATATTGGGGTTGCATAAGCTGTTACTTAAAATTTTAGCCGGAGTTACATTATATTAAATATTGAAATATGATGTGAAAACATCTAGCATAAACAAATTTGATAATTGAAAATTCCTATAGACGAAGTTGTTGCTATTGGACACCTTTGTTAGTGTTTCGTGTCATGTCCTAACATTGTGCAGTTTAATTAGTCATAACGATTTTCCATGAATTTTTTTTAAAACTTTTACTGCCTCTACAAAGTTGTCGCGCAGTTCAGTTTTTGTAGAAGTGGCAAAAGGATCAGATAACACTGGTTTAATCATTGGTCATTTTGCAATAAATCAGTTTGGTTTTGCTTTTAAATCTAAAAAATCTATAATATAATAAATGCAAATACAAAACGGTAAAAGATTGTACTCGACTTTGGTGCATTTTGTAATCATACCTATCGTCGTTAACGGCGATAAGAAGGCGATAAAATTGTTTCGATTATATACTACCTGATATGAAAATAGAATTACAAAACTCTAAGTTAGTGGAATTGAAACTAGGAAACAAATTGAACCGTGGTGCTCTTAAGGATAATGCATTAAAACGAATTTGACGAATTTAGTAGATACACACTGTGGCATCGTTAATACAAACGATATATACAAATTGTCATATTCAGTCAATAACGAAATTAAAAAGATTCCCTTCCCAAAGTTTTATGTTCCCGACCAATAAACGACTCTTCCTGGTTAACAACAAGTGAAAGCAAAGGCTCACGCATTGGCGACCCATGCTCTCAGGTGTTATTTATTTTTACGAAGGCGCAAAACAACTCAATGCGAGGAGGAAAAGAGTCAACGTTGAGATATTAGGAATGGGAGGAAAGAAAGCTGGTATATAGAATCATACAGCAGAACTAACCTTGTCATCAGGATTCCAAACTATCTTCAAAATATATATGGAAGCGGTGGTATTTAAGAATCTTACTGCCCAGAAAGGGAGTTTGACTCCAACAAGCGGGTTCACCTAAAGGCACTTATAACTTGCTGATCCGAATTACATTATACGCAGTGAAGATATTATAGTTGGAGTCCATTGTTCGTTCGTTCAAACTGTATAGTTAAATTGTCAAGAAATTTCCGCATTATGGAAAAATTGATGCACGACGCAAAATTTCAATGGATACCACGAAATCATTTATTCATCAACTACCTTTATTAATCGAAAATGATGCAATCATCCAAGGGGGAAAACCAATCGAAAATAAGGCGCAAGCAGAAAAGGTGTTAAATGAAACAATAACTGGGCTGACTAATAGGAAGTGTATGGTACAATTACCATAGAAAAAGCACAATTTGTGATGGAGGAATCCCTCGAATAAACTACGGATGTAGGTAGTCTCATGCTTCCAGTAAAACATGATCGGGACTGATACTCAACGACATCATGATGTACGGACCAAAACTCCAAAGTGATCAGAGATCATTTTAAGATGGAGAAATACATTTACATTGCAAAACGGTTTCGGCAGTTTTTGGTGGATCAATATAACCGTAACTTACAACGTATATTGTGGAAGAGTAATCAGTCAGAAACAATTGAAAATTATCACATATGGAACAACGGCTGCGATCCATCTAGTCGTAAGGACACTAATCCAATAGGCAACTGATGAAGGAACCAACTAGCCATGAAGACAGACTTTTCTGTTGACGATCTATACTTAATGTGTGTGAACGAATGACACAAGTAAATAGTTTGCCGAAAGCGGATCATTTACACGCAAAGGGATTGATTAATGTAAAACATATTACGATCAAAACTCTTTCGAAGTAAAAGCCAACTAAACGGTTACTATTGTCCGAGTCGTCAGTTATTTGACCCAATTGGCTGGTTTGTCGCTAAAAACAATAAAAACACAATAGTTAATACAGGAAACTTGGAGAAGTACCATACGTTGGGCTGATAATTTAATCGATGGAATACGTCAAAATAGAAAGAAGCAAATACGAGGGCGGAGTGAGAAGTCTGGTAAAAATGAAACAAGGAATAAGATTTTCGGCCACAAAAACTTTATTTATCAACGTAGTCGCCTTTTAGCTTGGTACACTTAGTCCATCGTTTTTCCAATTAGAGCCGAATCTCTTTCCGCCGAGCTATTTCTTCAACTTCGGAAACAGGAAATAGTCGCAGGGGCTAAGTCTGGATAATATGGCGGATGTGGAAGTAATTCGAAGCGTAATTTATGGATTTTGCATCCTGCATTGTCTTGATGGAAGATAACTTTTTTCTTCGCCAAATGCGGTCGTTTTTCTTTCAAAACGTCGTTGAAACGGTCCAATAAGTTGCAGTAATATTCGCTGTTGACTGTTTTCCCCTTTTGAAGGTAATCGATGTGGATTAAGCCGCGTGCATCCTAAAAACCTGTGGCCATGACCTTGTTGGCCGATAAAATCGGCTTAGCCTTCTTCGGCGCAGATTCGCCAGTATAAATCCACTGTTTAGACTGTTCTTTGGTCTTCGATGCATAGTGATGGATCCATGTTTCATCCACAGTTATGAAACGACGCAAAAACTCCTTTTTATTTCGCTTGAACATCGCAAAACCTGCCTCTGAAGTTGTCGCACGTGTGCGTTTTTGGTCGATTGTAAGCAAACGCGGAACCCAACGCGCGGATAGCTTTTTCATATTCAAATGATCGTGTAATATATTGCGCACACGTTCATCTGAGATGCCTGCTATCTCAGCTATCTCGCACACTTTCACTCTGCGGTGTTGCAATACCGTATCATGGATTTTGTCAACCATTTTTGGTATGGTGACTTCATTTGGGCGTCCTGAACGTTCGGCATCAGTTGTGCTTGTACGACCACAAAGAAAATCAGTAAACCACTTGTGAATCATTTCAATCGATGGTGAAGAGTCCCCATAATATTTATCAAGCTTTGTTTTCGTTTGCGTAAAGGTTTTCCATGTTTACAAAAAAACAATGGTTGTGTTTTCAATGCCTGTCAAAACTGAACTAAATGACAGATCTGTCTGAAAATTTTAATTTGGTCTAGTAACAGATGGTATTGACACATGACATCTGGGCTTTGCGATTGTGGCGCCCTCTGTTGCAATTTTACCAGACTTCTCACTACGTACTCGTATCAAAATGAATTAGGCGAGCTCGAAAGAATAATAATACAAAGGTGAATTAGACGAAAACACCCACAGAGATAGGATTGCAGTTCATCTTTTATCCAGGCTACTACTATATATTAGACATACAATGAGCGATCGGAGGATAAGAATATTTGTTTGAACGGATTTAATTATGGCCCTCAGCTGCATACGTGTTTATGAGTACATCACAGTATCCAAAACATTTATAGCTAAACGATAATTGCTCAAAAAAATTGTCTCAAATTGCATGAAATTATGTATCAACCACTGAAAACCAAGTGGGCTTAATAACAAGAGGATCAACACCTAACCAATTCCTGCAGGAAGAGCCCGAGGTGTGGCCTTCCGGACATCATTGCAACTCAAAAGAATAAAAGCAGCCATACCCGATAGCGTTTTATACTATATCAAGTATTTTGATAAGATAATTGACCCGGATTAAAATATTCACAAATTTAAGCGCCTATTTGTGTACTGCGCGCGGAAACAACTCCGGAACAAAATACCAGTTGCTGAGCTTAAGATTAAATTATTTTAATTGAACAACGATATTTCTACGAAGAAATTAAGACCTGGATCAAAGAACACGTTTGCATAAGAAATCTAATTTATTGGCTGCAAGGGCGATGCCAAATTTCTTCTCTTTCAAGCAACCAATTATTCTGTCAAAATAAAATATAATTAGCAAGCGAATTAACTCACAGCAATAACGACTTTGACGAACGTTCGAAATAAATTTTGATTCACCGAAGGCAGAATTTGACACGGCATATTATATCCAAATGAATTATATGTTTCAGATTTAATTAGACAACGTTAAATCAGTTAATGGCCAACTTGCCGCTTGGTAAAATCAGCAAAGGAAAGACTCACTTGAAGAAAGTTGTAGAAGAAACATAAATTATTGATGAGTCACAAAGCCTACAATATGAAAGTTGTTTCATTAAATGTCAAATCTTATTAACAAAGACCACACATTACCTCCCGTCCGATGGAATGTAAGGCGAGTTCCCGAAGTGCAGGCTGTCAAGCGACACAAATTGAGTTTATGTGAAAATCACAACATCTGATAATAACCCAATCGAAGGGCCAGCCACAAAAGTTGAATAAAGATTTACTTGGCATTAATAACCTTGAAAGTTTTTTATCTCGTTTGATTTGCAAAGGAACTGATGGAGATTGCAAAACTGTAAGCATCCTAAGCCGGAATTTATTTATAAGAAATTGAAAAATGGGACTAATCGTGGACCTTGCTTGTGCAACAAAAGCTTAAACACATATGGGAAGAAACGACCCAAACAGATGGCGATTGTCAAACGAATTTATTGAACAATTCGGCTGACAACTGATCTTCCAATCACTACAAGATCAAATTTATAAGCGATTTGAAGGCAACCAGTATTTCTGCCTTCCAACAAAGAAGTAGTAAGGAAAAAACACGGAATCGACAATTTAATGGGTCTGATACTTGGAGACAGTTTGTAATAACACGAAACAACGGTCAATATTATCAGTGAATCCAAATCAAAGCTCCAACTATTGAACTACTCTTTCCAAGAGGAAACAATGTTATCGATGAGCCATAACAATATTATTATGAAGAGAGTAAAAAGAAACATAAGAAATGTAGACTTGCTGTTCTCCACTCCAGCACACTTGCTCGCAATTTGCATTCTTGCAAACTCGCGTTCTTCCCAAAAGCTCCAAAAGCTTCATTACAGTACAATATACGTCAATAGTGCCTAGTAAAGGTAACAAACATCTTGTTTGAAGTAGGCCGTAAGGTAATTTAGCTTAATGATTTACCTTTTATAGCTCGATATTATAGCACGAAAGCTATATATAGTTCAGGTCCCACGAAAGTGGTCGACGCTTCTTCTCCAGCTAATTTATCGGCGTCTTCATGCCCATGAGTGCCTTTATAACCGGACACGCAGAGAAGTATAATTCTACTTTTTCAGCAGCAAACATACATAAGTCCAAACTGCTCGCGAAGCACCATACTACGCTTGCGTACTTTATATTTTGAATGAAAGTCGACTAAAAAACTATAATTGTAAAATATCAAACAATATAAGTCCTTTCAACTCCGTACGACTTTACAAATTAATTTTTAACCTATATTTGCTGTGAAAAACCCGTGATTGTTTCAAATACTTTCAATTATTTTGATTATTAAATTTTTCAGTGTTTTTTGTAAAGTCACGTAGGAGATGGCTCACTACCGGTAACACGGAAAGAACATTTAAAATAATTATTGGAAAATAGAGAAAATAAAGTTAGAATATACAATTTAACTTTTTAACCTAATTTTGCAAGACAATGTATCTGAAAAACCTGTGAAACCTACGTTTCTGGGAAAACGGAAACTCTAAAGCCGTCTCCACACGATTGGATATGTATGCCAATGTTGGTTTACATTCGTCTATAGTCGCAGCCACATGCATGGAAAATATCATCCAACGTTTTATTAATATTCGAGAAATTGACCAAATATTCGTCAATCGTGTGGCCGAGATGCCAATGTAAACATGTTGAACAATGTAAATAGTTTCCTTTGAACTTTTTTAGAAAACCGCCTATTATACCATTATTGGAAAAATGTTGATTGGTTTTCGTCATCACGATTTGTTAATTGAATCAAAAACCAATATTGGTCGATATTTTCAATTCGTGTGACCGGGTCTTATAGTCAACGTTGGTCATTTCCTTTTATGTGAATGTACTTTACTTTTACCGCTAAGGGCGAATGAAGCCAATACAACAATTTGTCGGCATTGGCCATGTCAAAACCATAGACTCCAAAGATCATTTGAACAAATGTTGGCCTACATTGAAACAAATGCCTAATCGTATCAAGCCGGCTGAATAGAAAAAATTCAGAGAAAAACTTTTGCCACAACACATTCCGAACAAGAAAATAATTGAATAATTAAGAGAACATACACATCAATGAATAATTACGGACATGTATATTCTGGCTCTTACAGGTTTACAAAACTATTTATCTGTCTTTCAATCGTAGTCTCAAATAAACAGAGAAAACCCCGCAGAGAAAAATCCGTGGAAAATATGATCAGAGTCGTTTTTTCGCTAAAAATAAATACCTAATTCTAACTGGAATTGAACTGCTCTCAAGGAATTGTTGCTTTCTATAAGAAATACTTTTCTAGCATACCCAATTCATAACTAAGGCACCATGTCTAAACATTTTCGTTTTTATTAATACGAGTACCATTACTTTTCAACATTTACTACGTATATGTATTAATAATCAACACAGCCACAAAAGACAAAAAGTCACAAATCTTGACGACGAAACAGATATTGCTATGACCCCATGGCAAAGACTGTAAACTTTTAAATTTGAAAAATAAATTTTAAACGTTTTATATTTTTTTATACTGCGTATCATTTGCGCGAGTCTAATTCTTTATCCTTCTTAATTTTTGCTACAGGCTATATAAATAGTTGTAAAGCAAACAAATTATAAAAATTTGTTTTTTCCCAAAAAAAAAATCAAATCTTGCAACGGTTTCTTAAAACTTTTTAATTTTTTTAATCACATCATTCATTTTTAAACAAATGAAATAAAAAACGATTGGATATATAGTTATGAAACGTACTGTATCTTATTGAATACTTTTCCAGTGGCCATGGAAAGTAGTGGTGTTGCTTTCCAGTGGTGCTTTTAGTGGGAATTGGGAAACATATTTTCATAGTAATCAGGCCTACTAATGGAATTAATTTGATGTAAATATTTTTAAAACAAAGTAAAATGGGGATTTTTATTTTTCACTATAAAATTTGTTTGGACCACTGTTTCCCAATCTACTTTGTTTCGTAAATGTTTACACAAAACTAATCCCATCAGTGGCACTATTCTAATAATTCCCCAGGAATAGGGAACTGGCTACTATTTATATGTAATTTCTGTTCAAATATTTTTTCCGGCCTACTCCCCCATTTAATTTTGTTTTCAAAAAATTAACACTAACTTTTTACTTCAGTATGCCAGAAAATAATGTTTAAATAAAAATTACATATAAGTTCATTCCCCAATTCCCTATTCCCGGGGAATTACCAGAATAATGCCACAGTAGGTCAGAAAAATAGAATTTAGACAAGCCACTGTTCGATAAGATAAACAATTTTTAAAGTTGATGAAAAATTTAAATTCATAGAATTAGGCCTTTATAGAGAACCGAGCGGGAAATCCCCCAAAGCTATTTTTTTAAAGTTCATCACTCCTTCGAGTACAATTCCTATTTCATTGGGAAACTGTATCATTTATCTTGTAATTTATTTAATGTTCATTTGAATTATAAAAAATCATTTCAAATGTTTCGATAAGAGATTTAAAGATTATACATATCACACCAAAAAAGCATAACATTTTTGATTTTTATCGTTTCGCGATTCTGAAGTGGATCTTCAGGTTTTCCTTTTCACTTATTTCTATCATATGTTATTTATTGACCCACAACCTTTTGGCTCTTATATGGAAAAGCACTCGAAAACCTAATTAAATTTCCATAATCCAAAATTCCATTAATAATTAATAGAGCTACGAGTTATTAGTAAATTTAAATTTATGTAAATCCAGTATACAAAACATCAACAGTAGAACAATAAAAAAAGAAAAATTTTGAAAGGAAAATTTTTATACTAAAATGAAAATTACCTTATTCTATCCAAAGGTGACGGGAAAACCAATTTGGAACGTTCACAATGTTTTTTTCTAATCTGCAATAAATAAGGTTAATTAATTTATAATTAAGGCTAATTAGAAAATTGTAAAATGTAAAAATAGAAAGGAAAATCTTAAGAAAATTTTACTCACCAATTCTGGGGTATATTTCTTCCAATGTTCTTTTTCGAACCTTGAAGAATGTTGAAAATTATCTGGCGGTGAGAAACTTCTGTAAATTATAAAAATATTGTTGTAGGAAATCACAAATTTCACGTATTAAATAATTTTTCAACACAACACACACAATTTAATTTTATTTATTTATTTTGGATTTAATTAAATTTATTATTGTTTTTTTATCAATGAACCGAGCTTTCAACAAAAGGCAATCAGAAATGTCAGAAAAATCGATCAACAAAAAACAAGCAAAAATTAAAACGAAAACAAAAAACGCGAACCCTTCTTACGCATGCACCAAATTTTTTATATTTATGACGTCATATTTGTAAATATAACCTAATTTTTATGACATGGGGTTATTTTTGTTTATTAGCTGTAAAAATCTGTTATCCTTGCAATGTCAGCTGATGGGAGACTATTTTTTATAGACAAAATATTTATTAGCTATGTATGTACTTACAAATCCATTTTGTAAATTATATTAGAATTAATTAAAACTATCACAATTATTATTTTAAAAATTAAAAAATATTTATTAAACAAAAATCACGAATTAATCACATCCACAGACTTGTGAAAAATAAACTTTGCATAGGTAAGGTAACTGTTTTTTGACTTTTAAAAAGTTGTCAGCCTACATCGATTAAACCAATTAAAATCGAGTATATTATCGAACCAATCAAAATGCAAGATTCCATACTGCGTTTATGTGGCACTGTGAATTGAATCAAGTTGATGAATCGAACTGAGTATACGAAACCAAAAGGCTTTGGAATATTTTTGCTCGATTTCCATATAATATCCAGATTGTTTTTATTTTCTGAGAAATCAAAATCTAGAATAATTTCCTGAGCAATCGAACTATGTATTTGTATCTTAAACGTTTTTAGATACAAAATAATTGTATTTACATTGAATTCAATTTTTCGATAAAATGATTTTTTTTAAAAAATGCAAATTTGTGATTTTTTATTTTTTTATTCATTTACATCTTTTACAAGATCCTGTTTGTACACAAATTCCCTAAAATATTTCCCTTTCAAATCGCAATTGTTCTCGCACACGTAAACCAAAAGCACACCCCAATCAATTTTACTCTCTTTCAACGTGAATAACAACTGAGGCATAATTTGAAATTCAAAAATTCGTCTTGCTCCACAATTTTCACAATTGGGCACCGCGCTTGGTGTGATTTTGTTTTTCGAAGTAATCCATAGTGGTTCACCACACTTGTCGTATCGGAGCACTTGGTCAGAATAAATTTCGGTTCGTTTACGAAAATAATTAAACTGTGGATCTTGTTCTGTGAGTGCGTACTGTTCTAGTTCGTACTCCTTGAAATTTTTTTCCTCGCTGGCTAATTGTTTCTTGAGCAACTCATCAAATTCCTTCATTTTGCGCTTCTCCGCTTCTTTCTGTTTTGCGGAATCAGCTCCATCACTCGTGCCATCGTCATCATCTTCGTCGTCATCCAATTCAATACCACCTAGGCGATGCTCATCTTCTGGCTCGAGAGTCAACTCAAATTTCGGAAACAAATGAATTGAAATTGTACTCAGCCTTTTCGCAATTTCCCCCTCTTGAGAGCATTCTTTTTTGTGCCGATCGGTCCAGTCCATTTTTTGATGAGATTTACTACAGTATGAAACGAGTCTGCAACGACCGCATAGCAGCGGACCACGACAACCACACAAATTGCACAAACGAACGTTAAAGTTTTCCGGAGTTTGGCAATATTTTTTCTAAAAATTGAAATTTTCTATAACGATGCTAGACTTACAACAGTATGGGCACTTACCAGATATTTTTCATCAACATCGTATTCACTCAGTACCGAAATATCGGCGGGATAAAATTTATTTTCTTGGGGCAGCTGGCAACGAAACACAAGTATATTGGTTGCTTCATTGATTCGACAACACGCTTCATTCCGACACACAAAAACGAATATCGTTCGATGAAAACAATCATCCCGGTTCTCATCAGGTGCATAAATTTGGCACAAGAACATACAAGGATCCCGACACTGGCCACATTGTAATTCTTCTTGAGTTGGTATATTCTCGAGTTCCAGCCAACATGGCTTACCACCAATTTTACATGGTATTATTTTACATGATAATGGTATATCATCGTCCTTAACATCTTCGGCAAACCCTAATTCAACTGGCTTTAACGAAAAATTGGCCATTATTCAAGAAAATTTCCCAGGCCAACCGAAGTCAACAAACGAAACGTGGGTTAGTTTTTGACAGCGAAAATTGTCAAAAGTATATTTGAGCCACATTGCTCAATATTGCGATAGTAAAAGATACAAAAATACTAGAATTCGACTAAATAAAAAACGAAATTATAACATCAAGAATTTAATTAAAACAATCAAATATTATTAACACATAATAACAACACTTATTTATGATTCTGATCATTATTGATAGTTTTTGATTGCGCCGTTATTTGCGAAATACACTCGGCAAGGGCGTACGGATGAACTCCAGCTTCACATAACTTTACACAAATATTTATCGTTTCTTGGCTTAACCCTGTGTTTAGAATCTCCGATAGCTTGTAAATCTCGGATAGAACCGCCTGGTTTTGTTGGATGGTCTTAAATTGGGCGTCCGGATCGTTGGTGTTGTTTTGATCGGATTTTGGTTTACCATACATTTTCAATGCGTTTTATTTTTAAATTGATCTCAATAAAACTTATAAATTTGTGAATAAACTACTCCTAAATAACTGCATACGCCGTAACAGAATTTGTAGTTTTATTTTGGGACTTGCATTTTTTTTATAAACAAACTTCAAAATATTTGGTTGAGAACTGTTTATCGATTTGATTTGACAGGACTAATTGCAAAAACAATTTCGTACATGTACACGGCTAAGTAGAATGTGAATAAAACATACAGTTTGTATGTGTGCAGGCCCAAATGACCTAAACAAGAAAAAACACTCATACAAATGCTATGGAAATTATTTTTTGTTAAGATTTTTCTTGAATTTATTTATTTTTATCTCGAACATGTGACAAAAATAAATTTTCATTATCCTGAGTACAAACTATGTTTATTTACCTTTAATTTTGTTAAATTGTTTTTCATTTTCAAGTTAGTTTTCATTCAGAATTTTATCGTTTTCCGCTAAAATATCATATGATGATCGCCGTATAGTATATAGAGCAAGAGCAAAGTTTGTGTGTGAATGACATAGAGAAAAAAAACGAAAAATACTTACTCATCATGCATACCCAATGAAAATGGTAAAATTCTAAATGAAAACTACCTTAAAAATAAAAAAACAATTTACTGAAATTAAAGGTAAATAAACAAAGTGCTGCCAGTGCCTATGTATGGATATACGGCCGTCTCGCAATATATGGATTTTGTATGTTTGCAGGCCCAAAAAAAGTAAACACGAAAAACCCCTTTCATACAAATGCCATGGAAATGTTTTAAAAAGTTTTTTTTAACTTTATTTATTTATATCTCGTAAATACGGCAGAAAAATAAATTTTCATTCTCCTGAGCATGAACTTTGTTTATTTATCTTTAATTAAATCTTAGCACATCACCAAGTACAAATTTTAAATTGAGTTTTGACAAACTAATTTAATACATGAACGATTGCATTAATAAATTTATTTAATAATTTATTTCAACTAGTATACTTTTTATAGGTATTAATATAATTTTTAGGCAACTAAATAATTAATAATAAACTTTGGTTGCTTTTATCAATTTTATTTAATTTATTTCGCTTTCAATAAAATAAATTTTCGTTTTTAAATTTATCTTGTTTTGTGGTTGACAAATTAAGTCGGTAAATGCAAAAATCGCTTGACTGACTTATTCAAGATGGCGGAAAATAAGACAATAAGTTTGAAATAAGTCGGTGTTTGGAATACACATTACACCCCCGCTTCAAATTTAAATTTTTCTATTACAAAATATTTGATTGATTATTATTGATTATGGTTTTTTAATCATTACGCAAGCGAATAAACCAATATATAAATTTGGTGACATATTAAACAACAGCAAAAAGTAACAATAACGTTACTTAATGTATTTACGATCTATCATATTTCATCTGTATATAAATAGTACAATGTGGAATTACGGGAAAATTGTTAACGGTGTTTATAGGTTTAAAATGAAATTAGTGGTGTGATTTAAGGAAATTGTAAATGACGTAAAGTGGATTAATAAATAATTGAGGAAATTATAGTTGTCGTGTTTGTGGATAATTGTGGTAAATATTGTTATTGTATTTAACCGTTAGTGGATATTTGAAAAATTATTGTGAGGATATTTCCAGTATTTTCGAGAATATTTCGGTAAATTTGTGAGGTAAAAGGTTAAAATAATTGCATTAACCAAACTCATTCAAGGCAAACTCGTAAATATAAACAATAATAATAATACATCGTGAAAATAAACACTCTAAGTCTGCTTTACACTCTGAAAGGCAGAATTAGGAACTTATAAATAAACCTGAACACAACAGGCTGAACTATAGATAGAATAAAAAGAATTAAAAAAATAACGTAAGAAACGAAGATAAAAATGTATTATTCCAATTTGACGTTACGGCCATATATAACTTGAAATATTAAGTTCATTCATATATTTTTTTGATATGTTTCCTAAAATTTTGAATGAAACTACGATAGTTTGGAGTATATACGTATTTATATCAACAAATATAACTTTTCAAAATTATAAAAATTATTTATAGGAGTTAAACCTCATAACCATAATTCGATAAATTATTTTTTTAGGTTAGGTTTAGAAAAATACAATTCTACAGTATATTGAAAATTATGTTTGATATTATATTCATATTAGTATATGTACACATGAATATTTTATAAATAGAAAAGATTATATACACGAATAATTCAAAATTCCCTTATATAAAATATAAACATGAATATTACATTCAACGCACTAAAATTTGTTTGGGGTTTGTTGTTGTAGTTATTAAGTTTTTTATTCTCGGACGAAAATTTTCGCTCGTTTATACTTTTTAAGTGACAGCAAAAATGAAAAAATCTAAAACGCCATTTTCTGTTATTCGTTTTATATTCATTATTTTGAGTATAGTCGAATACATGTAAATCCTCTCTTTCGCTCTCTTACGTTATTTTCTGTATTCTTCAAATTCCATCTATATTTCCCACTAACGTTAATGACATGTCATATCGGCAAAATATTGCGGGAATGCTTATGTTGCCATTTACATGCGACCAACATTTTTCTTCTGCAAAATGAAAGAGATATAACATTGACATTTTGCACATGAGAGGCAAGAAACGAATATATCCCAACAAAACTTTTCAGAAGATTTTTTGAGCCACGACACTGCAAAAACCACTATAAAAGTGAAAATGTTGCCATAAAATATATTCGATCCGAGTATTTTTATGGCAACATTTTTAAAATTAACAAAAAAAATTTTCTATTTACAAAAGATTAAGGAATCATAATAAAAACAAACGCCATAGAAAAAAATGTAAATTTCTCATTTGAACTAATTAAAAATAAATTAATATTTTTCCTATAAAAAATTATGGAGTTACTAGATGTGTTTATTTATTTCTCGCATATTGAATATTTTTATATAGCGGATGCTTCTTATTTACCTGCAAAACTCTGCAGAAGAAAACAAATTTCTACATGTAAATGGGGCATTAGTGGCTAATTTAACGGTATGTACTGATTGCTTTACCCCAAAGTTGGCTTCAAGCCAATTATAAGATCAACGTAATGGCTGAGCGTTGATAACCATTGAGTTAATCATGTTTTGAAAAATTAGGGTGCCTTTTAACTTTAGGTGACTCTCGCGGAGTTCGCATTGATAAGGGATAAAAATGCAAATGCCAATTTTTTACATGTGAAATCTTATGATGAACCAGTATTGGAAAACTCAGCTTTAACGATCCCGTTTAATGAATAATTGAATGAAAAGCAAAACAAAAGTTGAATGGTGTCTGCTAAAAATTACTATTTCATGAAATTTTAAAATCATTTTATAAATCTTACTTTAGAAATGTATGAGGACACTCCCCTTACACAAAATTATTTACAATAATTGGTTCATTTTATAGAAGTTAATTATTTATTCCCATTTTAAGTTGCTTCGTTCCGAATCTACATACAAAACTGTTATTTTGAATTTTGTTTCTCCGTTAAATACAATCTGGCGGCGATCACTGATCTAACCTAAAAACTCCATAAAGTGCCAGAAAAGCTGAACTGTTTGTTTATGGAGTGATGATTGAAAGGGCGTCTTCAGCACCTTTGTGAATATTGAAGCTGATTTTCACTATATGATATTTTCAAATATATAATTCTACCTTGGTCATGAACATTTGTCATATAATAATTCGACCAATGGAACAGGTATTATACAGAACTACTGCTCATAATCGTGGAAAATCGAACTACTATAGGCACTGAACAAGAAGATGGTCTGAAGTATCAATCAGCTAAACTCAATTCGTATCATCTTAATTTAATAAGTAAATATAAGGGAAGTAATTTTATAATTATGTACGTGTAATGAAGCCGAGTACATTTGTAATTTCTGTAGTTGACCTGCAGATTATCTACTTTTAAGTTAGGAACTAAAAATGTAATTTTCACTTGAGTTGCATTATGCATGCGACTATTTTAATGGTGAAGAATATTTAAAAGTTATCTTATTTAAAAGCTATTTTCGAACCAACGCCTTAAGCAGCTAATAAATAGCTTCGAGCGTGATTAATCGATATTTTAAGAAGTGTTTCAAGAACATTAAGGGAAAAGCAAAGTAAAGGCAGATCATCAATAACATGGAATAGAATAAACTGGATAAAACTAAACAGCTAGAAAAACATAAGAGTAACTAAAACAATATCATCGAATACGTCGGCATCAGTTCGATACGTCGGCCAATCTGCAGTGAATTATCATTTATACAAATAACGTTTTTGAAGATTCGGTTTGACAATCTTTTACTTACGTTTGGTTAAGTTGAATTCAGACGATTAAGATCGATCGATAGGTTTACCAACGTTGGTGCAATGAATATATGACTCATACACACAATCTACTTTCAGAAGTTCGTCATTAATGTACGAAACGCGTACCAATTGAACCTTGGTGAATATACTCCATGCAGTACAACAAACTACATAGCCATTATTGGTTGATTTACTTATCGCCTGAACGCCGTTGGTCAGACCAATATTTTGTACAAATGATTTGCTCATGCTTAGAGTCGCAAACATGTGCATTGGCCAACATTAGAGAAAAGTCGTTTAATCAGTTATAAGTACATAATGGAAAGACGTTTACATTTAGGAACCCAATATCCTGCTATCACTGTAGGCATGTGATGTCCGATTATCATAAAGTGTGTACGATACCTGTAGAATCTATAGGTAGAAATAGGAAATTTAATCTAAGCGCAAAGGGTTCAATTTGGTTCCTGGTCACATTAATTTTTTTATCTGCATGTGGTTCAGGTCCAATTATAACACAAAAATTCTCTCCGTTTTTATAAAATATACTTTGTTTTTTCGTTTAATTTATTTATAAAATCATTAAATGCATTCTGGTATACGATGGTGATGGAGTAATCCTATTTATAAGACTTATTTCTCATTCTTCAAAAAATCATAGATAACTGAAAAATCTTTATCGGCCAAACCTTTCGCGACAAGCGTACGATAAATATTATGCGCCATCGCCCCCATTGGAATGGGTGTATTTGATTGTGTTGCTACTGCCGAAGCGATTCCTAGATCTTTTGTGATGAGTCCTGATGAGAAACCACCTTTGTATCCATTGTTAGCGGGTGCGTTTGGTACTAAACCGGGCACTGGGCTATATAATTCGGATGACCAGCATCGTCCTGTCGATGAATTAATAATTTCATGGAATGTTTGTGGATTCAAACCTAAACGGATCGCTAAATTCATCACTTCGGCTACACCAATCATTGAGATGCCTAACATCATGTTATTACAAATTTTGGCCGCCTGACCCATTCCATAAGTGCCGCAATGGGTGATTTTTTTGCCCATACCCTCGAGTACTGGTTTTACTTTATTGTATTCTGCTTCAGTTCCACCAACCATGAACGTAAGTGTTGCTTGTTCAGCACCAGGTACTCCACCTGATACTGGCGCATCAACAAATGATGCCCCCTTTGAACTAATCAATTTTTGTACATTTTTTACAACGCTTGGATCGATTGTGCTCGAATCGATGAAAACGGTTTTTTTATCGATTCCACTGTTTGCGATTATATCGTATGTATTCGCAACGATATCGTTGTTTGGCAACATTGTAACAACAAAGTCGGCATCTTTCGCAACATCTCCGGGTGTTGTCGACACGGTTGCGCCTTTGGCACGAAGAGCTTCACCAGCCGCTGGTACAATGTCGTAAACATTTAGTTTGTGCCCCTGTAATAATAAATTAGGCATGATTAAGTGATAAAAAATAAGTCAACCTAAACCTAATCACCTTCCCTCGCGATCATCCATATAATTTGTGTGTTACGCAATCGCATTTAGAGCCACATCCACATTGCCATTTTTGATTCTTATCAATTTGTTTTGATATAAATTAAATTTGAAGGTGATAGTCACAAAAATGTATGTACATATATGCGCGACTGCGGCACAACGGTCTTAGTCGCGCTTTACAATCTAATTATATACTTAGTTTCCTCGTCGTATTATACTGTTACTGCGTACGTAAATGAGAAGTTATAAATAAAATGAGAGGCTTGTCAACATGGTGACAACAATTAGTGATAAGTATGTGTATATGACCGACGTCATATCTCATAATTTAGAACGGACAGTATAATGGTGCGATAGAGCTTAAGTGTTCTTAAAACAATTAACTACGCAACACGTCTTATATAACATGGGGCGTCCATAAATCACAACACTGTATATATAAAACCAGAGTATGATAAAACACAAAAATTCCTACCTTTTTCATTAAATTTGAGGCCATATGATTTCCCATATTGCCGAGCCCAATGAAACCAACTTTTTTTGGCCCTGTCGACATATTCCGGACAAACATACGTAATGCCATTTTAAATGTATTTGTTCTTTTGTTTTGTTTAATTAAAAGAATTCTTTAAGACACACAACTGAACACCGTATGGAATGCACAAAAATATCGCGTTGATTGTTCCACGATCGTAAGTGGAATAAAATATATCAAAAATACTAATGTATGATACATGTTTTTGTTGCTGTACTCAGTTAAAAATAAAAATTCTCTGCGAGGCTGAGAGGTAGAATTCGCGCATTCCCAATGTATGCTGAATATACATTTATATGTACGAAGTCGAAGCAACAACATACACGTTTTAGTGATACGCTATTGACATGTTGTAATACAATTAAACAAGCGTTAAACTCATATGAGAGTTGAAAATAGAAATAGTTTTTACGCGGGTGTGATAGATGGGAGACAAATGTATTGATTAATTGGAAATAATGCTGCGCGGTCCGTTTCTAATAATTTAATATTCGCAGCATCGGCTTCTCTTGAAGGTGTTGTGATATCAACACGTGTGCCACGTAAAGAACATATAACCAAACAAAATGTCGAGTTAGTATGTTAATGATACACTGTGCGACGAGAGAGTTTTATACTCGTTTTTATTATAAAATCAAAACAATTCACTAAGTCCACTACTTTTATCTGATATGAGTAAACGAAAATAGACGGATAGTTGGAAATTAAAAAAAATTAATTCGACCTTTTCTGAATGTCAAGAATTTAGAATTGGGAGAACAAATTAAGAGAAATAATATACGATAATAGAATTGGTTTGATTCAAACTGTTATATACTTGCACAATACTAAAATTAGTAGCTCATCCGATTTTACGAAACTGTTTCGAATTTAATCAAGTCCATAAGAATTTTAATCCTATAGGTGGGATCAAAAATGAGTTTGTGGCGAAAATTTTCAAATTATCTATCTTTATCTTCGAATTTGTTAATGTCGTGGGGAAGGATATAGGGGAAGAATATAACAAAAACACCAAGTTGTTCTAACAATTTAATTTATTTATATCACAAGTATTTGCAAGTCTTTAAAGGTAGGTGCTGAGTTGCCAACGTTGGAGATGCGTTTTATAAAATTCACTCTGTGAGTACAGCTATAGTGTAATTTACACCACTTCAGAAATAACCTTGAAAATACTGAAAATAATCTTACGAGAATTTCTAACACATTTAATACTTATTGTTGTTGTGTCAACAATAATTTTCACAATAAATCATTATATTTCTATTAAATATTTCCCAAAAATTTAATACTGAATGAATTAATTAATCCAACGCGATGTCGAAAACTTAGTTTCCAGTTTACACAATTTACAATAAATCGAACAAATTACTTCACTTTAAACACCACTAAAATATTTTCGCGCCATCTATTTTCACTTTTAAAATGTCTCCTAAAAGACTAACTGTTTGCGTTCATCCCTGTAGTATACCGTGTGAATATACGATTACAGACGCTACCAGAATGCTCGCAAAAGTTCTGTTCCAGGCTAAAACTGTTACTAATACTTAAACTGTTATAAAACTACTACTAATACAACTTAAACCTAGATGTCATTAATTTCATAAATCATAAATGACTTTCCGCTGAATTGACGTTTAGCCCAAAAGACGAACTAATGCAATATACTTCTACCTTATGCAATGGTAGCTCATCCGATTTTACGTGTATTGACTATTTCAGCAAGTGGTTAGAAGCTTATCTGATTGTGAATCAAGAAGCGCGAGCAGTAGCCGACAAGGTCAGCAGAATAAAACGTTTTACAGAACTATAGTTGCCGGAACCTACCGGCCAGACCTAATTCGAGAATTTTAAAGTGCAGTTCTAAGCGGCAGTACAGCGGTCGGTTTCACTGTTATATTATAAAAAACACTTTTGGTTTGTTGGCCGCATGGTCCTTCGAGGCAAGTATAAATATTCCGTTCAACAATCGTAACATGGGAGATTTTGAGCAACTTTATAATGACATATAATGAAACTTAATTGCAAAGCTTTGTGCGAATTATAAAAAAGATGGCGTAGTAGGAAAACCAACGAGTACCTACTTGGGCACCGAGAAGACCTTGCATCCTATTGGAGGGATGTCAAAACATGCAACGATGAAATATGTCAATATAAAGATGAAAATCCAGACCATAAATATTGAAAAAAATTCGCAACCGTCAAAAAGGACGTCATGGATCTTAACGCAGATATCTAGGCACAATTAAAATGTTTGGATAATATTCCGGAAGAGCCAAGTAAATTGAACCTGCTGACGAAATTCTAAGAAAAATTGGGGTATAAAATTGATAGTTCTATAAAAGATCATCAAACAAGCATTGAACACGTCAACTTAGAAAAACTTCAAAAAATACAAGCACGGATTCATATTTTATGGCCGGAGTTTGATGACAGGCATTCCGAAACAATAGAAGAAAATTAATATTTGCAGCACTCATATACTAAAAAAAGATTCAAAGACAAAACAAAACAGTGATTCCACAGAGCATAATAGGGAGTCATCAAGAAATGGCAAAACAAAATAATTCATTCAGCAGGTAACTGCAAAAATGATACAAATAGATGAGCTAGATGAAGACATTGCTGTGAACACTGCAGATGATGAATTTAAAATGAAATATTTTACCAACCAAGTTAGCAATTCAAAAGTAGCAGCGAATACTTAATTCAATGCATACACCAAATATCCAGACGAAACCGTACCGTACGAGAAACTGATCCAGGAATTAAGAGATTACATGATCAAACTAAAGAAAGCTGGCACCTTGGGTAGTTTTCATCACTCTTTAAAAATTGGATACTGAAAGCCAGAGGTTATTGAAACAGGCAAAAGATCTTCCCACATTTGAAGTTTTTAGAACCCGTTTCCCAGCGTTAGAAGCAATTAACGATAGAAGAAAGGTCCAGAAACGTCATCCAACCACTGAACTACCAAAGCAAGGAAAGGAGTGCAACCATGCAATTCCAGACTAGCCAAAATATTAAGAGATGAGCTCTAAGCTGTGCGGCCACCTTATAAAGGTTAAGCAATAGTGCCTAAGATATCTAAGGCCGTATAAATGCAGATGTTTCTAAACTTGTGATATTTGTAAAAAAATATCACCATACACTACTGTATTCAGAGGATCTGACATTTGAAGGTAACAAGCTGCAGCATACAAAGTATGAACAAGAACTGGATAAGAGATGCGATTTAGAAACATCGAATGTCACAAATGGGAGGAACGTGCTTGGAGACACTAGGGGAAGGAAGATGCTGTGCAACGGGTAAGATTGAAAAGAAAGATAATTCAGGCCAAAATATCAGGCTTATTAACAAATATAATTCCCGAAGCCAAAATCGATGGCGTTTATTTGAGATACCTAGAGGACAACGTATGGGGCTCCAAATGAAAGTTGTTTCCAGAAGCATAGAAAAGGAGATTGAAGCAAACCAAAAATTCCTGTATTTACCACATCATGCTGTATGGAATAAAAGCAGCGAAATTACCAAAAGCAGCGAAATTACTACCTAGTTATACGTTTGATGGATCTGCTAAACCAAGATCCGGAGTATCCTTGAATGACATAATGCTAACTGGACCCGACCCCTCCCCCAGAAGCCTTAAAGAACAACAGTTGCATCATATTTGCAAGCGAGAAGCACCGTATAAACCAATATACAATTACGCGCTTCGTACAGTAACCTGGGAACAAAGTCAGATTCTTACTTGGAGGTTAAGGTATTGCAGCAGCCGGCTAAGGTTGAAAAGCATCGCTTCTCTAAAGCATCTGAGATAGCATTACAGGTGTTTTAAGTAGACGATTGAATGTCTGAAGCAGAAACGTTAGAGGAAGCAATAACCTTACAAAATAAACTTCGCTTACTGCTTCAATCATAAGAGTACCCATAAAAAAAGAGCCATCAAACGTTCAAGAAGTTTTAGAAGGGGTATCACTGGATAAAATAAGTTTGCAAGCAATGCAAATCGGAGTCTGTGAAGATCCCATGATCAATGTCCTAGGAGTATATTCCCAACCACATACGAATTATTTTGGGGTAAAGATCAAACTTGCTACTTACATCTGATGAAAATGTTAACAAAAAGGTGATTATATCAGAAATGGTGAAGGTGTACGACCCACTAAAATGGTACGCGCCAGCAACAATATATGCTCAAGGATAACTTTAGGATTTGTGGTTAGGCGGATTTGGTTGGAAAGAAAGATTGCCGACTCATATCGTAGGTAGATGGAACAATATAAGGGAGCAGCTTCCTATTTTAAAACTACTTAGAATTATGCGCTACGTAAACTTCAGCAAAACATATACGAAATGTGAGTTCCACTGATTCTGCGATGCCTCTGAAAAGGCATACAGTGCTGTGGATATAATGATTAATATTTATAATGATTAATCATCAAGGAAACATGCCAGTGAACATCCAATGGAGTTATTAGGAGTAGCATTTCCAGCCAAGCTAAAGAAGCATACCGTCGAGGATCTAGAAATTTCAGAAGTGCTGCACTGGCATACTGCTAGCTCTGTTAATACATCTGTAAGTGTACTGCCGTAAGGTTGACGCGCCAATTTCGTTCCTTCTCCCTTTTGGTCCTGCAGGCTTTTCCCACGTAGTTGCCGCTTGCCTTGGAAATCAATATTACATAGTTCTCTGACGTGTGACTGCTCGTATCTTAGATCCACTCAATCATAACCCACTCATACCTCCTTCCTGTTGCGGAAATAAATTGCAAGGCATCTGCAGCTTTCTCACGAAGGGTTAAATAATCGTGCGTTGAGCTGCTCTTCTGCCCCCAAAAATTGTGCTGTCTGCGGCTTGCAACTGCACTTTAAAATTCCCAAATGGGATTTCGCCATCGAGTGGCGGAGGCTTTAAAATTCCTTTAGCGTTCCAAACAACTGATTCGGTTGAAAATTTTATATTTAGCTGGCCATCTGTAACAACTCGCATGTATCTGTTTCGAGGAGGGTCTCCACTTGCTTAATTTTAGTTTCAAACTCCTTGAAGTGGCCGTCGACCTCCATCTCTAGATACTCTCATTTCCTGCTTAGCTCTTTAATTTGGACTTGTTCGTGCTGAATTTGGTTGAGCTTCTGGTCCAACTCGGCAAACCGCCCACCTTGTTCTACCGTATTTCTGCCAATTGTGCACTTTGCTGCTCGGATTTGGCAACTTGTTGGTCTAATTTAGCACCTTGCGCTGTGCGAAGCTGATCTAATTTATCGCCTTGTTCTGTTTGGAATTGATCATTTTTTGCACCTTGCTGTTCTAATTTAGCGTTCATTCCGTTGAGTTGAAGCAAAAGTGCCTGCATCAAATTGCCCATGTCCGAGAAGGTTTTCTGTTGTTCAGGAGGTGGCTGTACTGATATTGTTGTTTTGTTTGCTTCATCGCTCTTTTTCCCTCATTACTTACTTCTTCTTCGTAAAGCTGATGATAATTGTCATGATTTTCGCACTCATCTTTCAGCATTCTCTTACATGCCGCTCTGCAGCATCGATAGCAGCTCATTATAGTTGCCCTCGGTTGAAAGCCCGAGGCTCTGCAGCTTTCCCTCAAAGTCTGTGATGTACAGAGTTTAGGTTTTTAACCATTGCTGGTATTTGCAAAATCCCACTTCTGACACCAAATGTTATGAATCCTTATTGAATGCTCGAAATTCGTAATATTGTAAACCAGGTGTAACAACACCCAATATAGAAAATAAAGTTCAGTGCAGCATCTATGAAGTAGCATCATCAAATATTATAATAAAGAAATTGTTATCAATCAGATAATTGTAAACATGAGGCTGAATTAAAACTATAATATAATTAGCCTATATTCTTTTTTTGTTGCAGTAGCTTTGGACGCCTCGAGTTCTTATAGAAACCCGACGTTTGTATTTTTGAGATTATCTAGGTTTTGGGTTTTTTAGTCAGTCAACGGACGAAACGGGCCAGGACGTAAAATGAAATTTTGTCATTTGATCACGCTCGGCGATATAATGTCCTGTGACGGAATGTAAATCTCAGCACCGGCCCATCTTCAATGTAATCGTGCAAGCTGCTATTAGGCTTACAACGTTACGTGTTACCCTGAAATTATGTGAGTGGGTGAATAGGTAATATTTTTACAAATTTTCCCTGTCAAATCTGTTTTGTATACGGGAATGTGAATATAAAGTTATAAATTGACGACTTACAACAACAGTGTGTAATTTACATCGCTCCCTGAATATTCCTGAAAATATTGAGAATAATCTTAGAATAATTTTCCAAATACTTAAGACTTAATACACAACAACAGTAATTTTCACTATTATTTATTATTAATTCACTTTTTACAATTTACTTTGACTTTCGCTTTTAAACTGTCTCTGTTAATCTACTGAATAACTGCCTCGTATGTTTATCGGACCCGTATTTACATAACGTTACTGTAATTCAACTAAACTGTTATAAGACTACTTATAATGCTACTACTTAAACCTAGATGTCACTAACTTTTATAAATGCCATTAAACTCTTAATTGTTGTTTAACCAATTTACGATGAATTTCAGCCAATAATTACATTAACCTCACCTAAGTCTGTTCGTTCCGAACAGAATCAAAACTACCTCTGTATAGTGCCAACCATCTCAAACACACTTCCTTGGCGTTTCATGCCATACCATCTGATTGAGGAAACAAAGGTGTTGTTCTTGTCTTATTTATGCCGAACAACTGACAAATTTCCTGAAATATTACCTATTCAAAATTTCTTCCTTGGTTCGAGTGAATTTCCATCGGAAGTCCTTAGTGGATAATCCAGTTGTTAATTATGGCGTCAACGATGGTTGTTGTTTCCTGTTTGGGTATAGGATACATCTCCGGCCAATACATATCTATTACCGCTTTTCGTAACATGGAATAGTCCCGCCACGCCCATGGCAATTCTCTCGAATGGTGTGCCGACGTTGTATTGGTTGTATTGATTCTCGACTTTCTTGTGCAGGTCCTTTACTGCTGCACATTGATCTCATTTTTGACAATACTCCATTACTGACTGTCTACATCCGGACCAATAAAATCAATGACAATATTTGTGAGTGTTTTATTAATTACGAGATGGCCTCCACTTAATTTTCCATGATACTCCTCTAGAATTTGGTTAATTCTATTTTTCGGCACCATTTTTAATAATTGTTTAATTTGGCCATTCGAGCTCTCTCATACAGCACACAATCCTCCGTCCTCTGGTCTTCTAGATATAAAAAAGACATTATTTCTACTACAGCGGTACATCTATTGGTCCAAGATACCTTCAGATGTTCAAGTTTACGTTACACGGTAAAGCTAACCAAGTAACTCAACCTATGATGGGTGTTCAAGCTCATTTCGAAAGACCTATGCAGTGTCTGTATATAGATGTTTTTAGTCCTTACCCCGCTCGACAAAATAGCAATTGTTTCTTGTTTTTAGTCCTCAACCACTTCAGAAAATATCTATTTTTTAAAGCGATGAGAACTGCAACCGCAAAAGACGTCTGTTATTTAATAGAAAACTCAATTGTTCTTTCATATTCTGTGTCATAATCGATTGTGTCCGATAACGCCCAACAATTCAATTCTATAAACTCTTAAATGAGACAGTCCCCAGTCTAACGTGTCCGAACGCGTAAATCGCTCGATTTTAGCAGCGATAAGCGCTTATATCGCCGATGATCACCGCCATTGGGATACAAATATGCCAGAAATTGCCTACGCCCTCCGTAATGTAATTCATGAATCAACCTAGTTTTCATCCCATAACATTACAACATAACATATTTTTTGGGCATATAATTTCGCATGCCTCTGAATATCGTTTTCTTCGTGAATTAAATTTGATGGGTTAACGAGACATTTCTCCCCAATGCAAGGCTATCAAAATGAATAGATGCAACGAGCTAATTACGCTATACTATAATCTGCGATGTGCCCACCGTGAATTTGTTGAGGGACAAAAGGTGTATGTTAAAAACTACGTTCAAAGCGATGCTGGCCGAATCTTTTTCGCTAAGCTTGCTCGAAAAACAATTGAAGCTAAAATTTTAAAACGAGTCGGCAAAGTAGCTTACGAACTGGAAAAAGACGGGGAAAAATCGGAGTATATCACGCTCGTGATATGACCATTTAAAGGTAAATCTGTTGTTTGGCCCGGCTTAAATTAGAAAATCAGGGTTTTGTCAGTACGACCCCGCGATTTGTAACCTATATGCTATAGGGTCGACTATATTGACCCTGTTACAATAATTTTTATCGCGTGTAAGATTATTGTAATTTCTGTTTTCTGTAACTCTCTGATCGATTATGATGAGGTCTCAACACAATCAATGGTTTTTTGTTACCGTTTGAAATGAACAATCAGGGGATGCGGAGGTTGTTATATATCACCACCTTTATTACATTATTCGACCAGGAGAAGTTTTATACCAAAGTTGCATCGTAACACGAGCTGTGTGTGATACGGTACCATGGGAATCACATGTTCTATAGGGAAAATTGCCCTAATTCGAGCACAAATAATTGTTCCAACAAGTCCCGATATAGCAATCATCGGTCAGTACCTTACACTATTGCCTTTAGTATCCTGTCCCAATTGGTACAATCTTTCTTCGAGTGTTTAATGGTCGTTGGTGTATTAGTTGAACATTTTCAGTTTCCAATTGACAATAATTGTTCATATTTCACAGTTAAATTTTAAATTTTCTCAATTATAATCAACAATACCAAATTTGAACATTTGAATTCAACCGCGACGGTTAAAATAAATGATTTCAACATTTTTAGTATATTTTCGGAATTTCGAGGTTTTTATTTCGGTGTTCGGTATTTTATTTTTCAGGATTTCATTTTTCGAGATTATGTTTTTGAGATTTCGTGTTTCGGGCTGGCAACACCAACCCATAAATTATAATATCAACCAAAGGATATCAGATTCTACAAGACAAAACCTCTTCAATCGCTATCATCTCAGCTAAGTATACGCTGCAATAATCAGGGAGGAGAACTGAGATACTCACATTTAGTTGATTAAAGAAGGATACTGCTTGACAATGTCCTTTAAAATTTGACCGAATATCACCGAGTGTAACGTCCGGATACATTTCCACTTTTTCACAGTCGTGTAGTCGCGTTGATCGAGGAAGCTCTCTGCTTAATATGCCAACAGGCCCTTTCTCTACACCATGTGCACCATACACTCACTCCGTACATGAGTACAGGTCTTACTTACGGTTGTGAATGTTGATTGAATATATTCTTCATATATGAAAATGATGCGAGGTTTGGTGCTAATCCCCAATAGGTATCGCTCAAATCATTTTTTTGCTATTTTATGTTCAATTTGTCGTGTGTTCTCGGTTCATCGATGCTAAAATGAGTTACCGCATATTATGCATGCAAATGAAATTGTAATGTATGTACTTATATGTTATCTTATCTGTACTAGGAGACGGGCGTTATGAAAAACCAGAAAATCTTAACTAAAGACTCCCCAATGCAATAATTATACAAGATGTTTACATTTAAATTACCTACCTGTTTGCACACAAAACAATATTACACGGAATTCTTAAATTAATCTTATTATTACTGTTGTTGTAGTGAAGCAAATATTGTACTTTATATTCGTGTCGTTGTTGGTGTACCTATCGAGCCATACAGTAAATCTTCTGTTGTACTCATATTTTAAAAGTTGGATATAGCTATTTTTTTAGAGATAAGACGATCAACTGTAAAATGTATGTGATGCTGATAATTATAAAGAAATTATTCTTTTTATTGCGCCTCTGATTTATTTAGATTATTTTAACAGACAACGCAACTCGACAAGTGTAGTAGAGTGTGTGTATAAAATCTTGTCTCTAGTTTTGTACCCAATATACTCGTCTACGCGTTTGTATATAAAACGCAACCCTATGAATTCAATTTTAATCAAAATTCAAAATTAAGTAGACATATTGCGTCAAGTCACTTGTTCCCGTTTATGTATGTATCTAGTGTCAGATAAGAGTATTTTTATTACGTTATAATAATTTAGGGATGTCTTGAAATTTGAGTTCAGTGTTTAATGCTTCAATTAGATCCACAATATTTAGATGAAGCGATTAAGCAAATTAGAGCACACGGGCTGATTAAGGTGAAGCTCTACTAGCTATGTATTTAACGATCGAAAAGCTTCTCGGATCGAGCAGCAATCATTTTGTTTTTGCTATTTGAAATAACTCATTCGCGTATTCTTAACACAAAACATGTTTACTTCTGGACTAGATAGAAAAGTATGTTGTGATGTAATGACTTGAATCATTGTTTAATTAACAAAAAACCTTAAGTCTTCGAGTAAATATGCCTAACAAACAGTTTTGTGTAAATGAAATGGAGCGCAATATTTTAACGTGAATATATTGCAATGCGGTTTATTAAGCAAATACAGATGAAGTATACAATAGCTATAAATAGTTTATTTAAAAAGGATCGTAATGCGGAGGTGAGAGCGTAAGAACAAAAGTTTGGAATCGGTAATAAAACATTATTTTGGAGGTGTTACTCGAAACTCTTAAATACTGAAAATCTTGCGAAGGCGGGAACCAATTTCAAGTTGGTTTATCCTTCTCAAGTTCACTCAATTTGTTCTTACCTTAGTTCTCTAGATTTGCGAGCGGAAAATAAGAAATTGCGCTTCTCGCCACAGTGGCAGCACTATATCATAAAAGAGAATTTTTGTATGAAATCATTCCAACTTAATAAAATCTTAAAAGTGCTCCTTAAATTGACAAATTGATTGACCTCCGTTGTAAAGAAACACGGTATATAGAATTTTAAAATTTTACAATGTTCCATCTCCGCCATTTTTTACGAATCATGATGAAATTTGGCTAATAGTGTTGGTTTGGGGTTTTAAAGTGAGTTTTAGACTAAATCCCAGGATCTGTTCATGCTGAACTAAACTTGGCCATTTCATAAGTTTCCTAGATGGATTTTTGGCTGAAAAATTTCCACAGGTAACCAATACGAGTACGTACAGTTGTTTTTCTATAATAGCTAAGGTCATATTGAGACTACATGGGAAATTTAATCAACATAAAGATGCCCCAAATTTCTCATGTATTCCGAGTATAATCTTTAGCTATTAGAAAAAAACCCGTACGCATTGGTTACCTGTGTGAGTTCTTGAGATATTAGCCATAATCTGAAATTTAATTATTCGGTCTCAAAAAATCAAAATCTTATTTGAATTTCCTTCAAAATGCATCTTATAATCCGTTTTAATCCTGTAAAATGAACATAAATAAATTTCATAAATTGGTGGATTTGTTATGAAATGGCCAAGTTTAGGTCAGCATGAACAGATCCTGGAATTTTGTCTAAAATCCACTTTAGAATCCCTAACCAATGCTACTAACCAAATTTCATCATGGTTCGGTCAGAAATGGCGGAGATGGAGCATTGTAAAATTTTCATATAAAAAATGTCATATACCGTGTTTGTCAATTTAAGGAACACTTTTAAAATTTTTAGAGTCCAGATAATGGACAAAGTTGCACTGAATTACCGATTCTGAGTATTGTTCTTACTACAAATCTTTGTTATCTTTGTTAGAAGACAGATGTAGCTGGTTGCCTTCAATCAGCTTCTCAATTTTATCTCGTAGTTGTTGGATGATAAACAAACAATTGAATTATTCAATATTCCGTCCTAACTGTCTCCAATCGCATACGATGCAAGCTCGTTTATCAAACGATCTGTTTGTTTCATTTTTTCCAGCATATTCTAATATTATCGTAAAGGCTTGTGAATACCGTTATAGAATTTGGCAGTTGCAACACCAATTTGAGTAATTTACGCAGCTTCTTTGAATAATTTCCTAATATTTACTGAACACTTACCACTACTGGAGTACTTCCAAAAATACCAGAAATATTCCACCTCTAATTTTCCTAAAACTCGCTAACTACTAAAACACAACAACAAATAATTTCCACAATTATTTATTAATTCACTTGACACATAATTTACAATTATTTTTAATTTCACCACTATTTCCACTCTAACACTAATCAAAATTTTCCCGTTATTCACTTCCTTTTTCATTCTATCGCGTACCGCATTTTAATCAAGACTTACCAAAGACTCAACCTAGTCCCACTCGTATTTATATACCGCGCTAATGATTATTCGCGAACAATCGCAACCAATTTGTAATACCACTAAAACTGCTTCTAATGCTACATCTTCGTAAATGCGACCAATTTACGCTTAATTAGGCCCAATAGGCGAATTCGTAACATTTCCTCCACCTAAGCCTATTCGTCCCGAACAGAATCCAAACTATGGCCTATGCAGTTCAATCCGTATAGCTCCATCCAGTTCAAACTTTCTTTTATGATCACCGCTCGACACCATCCAACCCTCGCACTCCCTATTCATGGTCCATTTCACCTCAGCCTCATCCTCGATGAAAATTCAGTCAGCCACTGCATCCGTTATAACCCCGTGTTCCCTCCATACTCGAAAGCAGATGTTCGCACATTTTCCGAGCCTCGAGAAAAGCCAACGTTCCCATTTTCCCCTCTTTGACCAGAATTTCGTCGGGGATTTTTTCCACCCTGACCTACTCAAATTTTAACGATAGCCCGTTCAATTGAATATTGCTGACACTCCTCCTAATTTCTGGTAGTTTGAGTATCCCTTCCATAGGCCATCTTTCATGCCAACTATTCTTCACACGGCTTTTGCTCGTCGTAGCTCTCTACCAGTTCCTCCTTGACATATGTACATGTCCCACATATTTTCCAACTGGCGGTACTCTACTATATCTAAAGCTATGTGGATTCTTCGGAAAGAATGTGCAGGTTTTCTGTCTGACTTTTTTTTGGCACATATCTCCCTTCCGTTCACGGGCCGTTGCAATACACACTGACCTCGCTCGATAACCTTCCTTCCTCATCAACCATCGTTTCCAATTAGTCTTACCACTCTAGCAGTCACTGCTGGTGGATACTCGAGATACTTTTCAATATCCTAGCCAAAGGACTCCCATTAGATCCTAAGTGGGCAACTCCATTAGTCTCAATTAGTTCTGGCCAGTATTCGATCATGTTATGACTCAATATCCCGTCCAAACGTAGCTGCCACCATCGTTAAGTCATACTTATTCATTCATTCATTACAAGCAATCATTACACCAAAATCATCGAAATCATCTTTGCCAGATGATCCGTTGGCATCCCCATTCACTATGAACACCAACTCTCCTGGCTCTTGCTGTCGATTCTGCATACAGTTGAGCATTCAAAATCCCGAGCAATTTTCATTTTTCTTCTTGAAATGCTGCAAAATTCCAGTTGAACTTTTTACCATCGTGGGCCGTATCGCCTACATCATCATATCGTTTGAGAAATATTATGTCTATCATTTGATCCAGTTTTTTTTCGATTTTGAGTGTCGGCCGCATTATCGTAAACAATTTATAGTGTTTCAATTTAACATGAATATTTAACCATATAACAATTTATCCTTGAACACAACTTGCCGTGAACACCATTTATCGTGTGGACAATTTATCATATGCCAGTTTATTAGTCTCTGTGTACCTAGAATACTAATGGCCTCATTGCTTTAAAAATTTTGTTATGTGATGTCATTTTATGCCGATGGTTCTAATCTTTGACTACAGATGGCAGTATTACCACATAAATGATATATATATATATATATATATATATATATATATATATATATATATATATATATATATATATATATATATATATATAATTTTTTTGTATAATCTTTTTTTGCATAGGTGCATAGGTGCATTGGTAGGTAAAACGAAATTTTTCGCAATACCCAGGAACATCTCTATGGCAAATCTCGGAATTGGCGACCATAATTTTGATAGCGTCGAAAACTTTAAATACCTCGGGTCTGTTATAACATCGTTGAATGATAGGTAAGCAGAAATAAAAGCCCGAATCTCTGCCGGACAACGAGTTTTTGACCCTCATAAGAGTGCTGGCTTTCGGTGGCGAGAGGTGGGCCGTGACCTCTAGCAATTGTAGATTCTTATCTACCTTCCAAGGAAGGTCATTTGTTCAATCTTTGGTCTAATCAAAGTTGCGAACAACAGATATCTTATTCGTATGAACCACGAAATAAAGCAACTTCACAGAGGTAGCGATAATATCGGAGTCATCAAATACAATCGAGTTAGATGGCTCGGCCACGTCGCAAGGTCTCCACAACAACGAGTGATCAATAAAGTGTTACATCAACAATAAGCCGGTGTGCGTCGTAGAGGAAGACCCAGGCTGCGTTGACGTGACGACGACGAACAAGTGCAGGCGGCAAAATCCCTTCTTGGGTGGTGAAGGCTAGAGAGAGAAAGAGAAACAGAGAGAGAAGGAGAGCATTGGTAGTTTGCAAAATTACCGTATAACAGAATTACGTATAAATTACTGATAAATACACGAAAATATGGAAATGTTGTATAGGAATGGGATTCTAAAATTATTTTTGGAAGAAGTTCTGGAAAAACCTACGGCGAAACTCGGCCATTTCTTAACCGATTATGATGGGATTGGGTATGTTGGATGGAAATGGGGTTCTAAAATGATTTTTAGAAGAAGTTTTGGCATATGGTCAAGTGGGGCGGAACTCGACCATTTATCTGATCACGAGTGGATTGGGTTTGTCGGATAAAAATAGGTTCTAAAATAGATTTTGGAATAACTTCCAGAATATGGCCACCTGGAATGGAACTCGGCCGTTTCTTAACCGATTATGATGAAATTTGGTACGTTGAATGGAAATAGCATTCTAAAATGAGTTTTGGAAGATGTTCTGGAATATGGCTACCTGGGTGGATCTCGGCTATTTCTAGGAAAATGCGGTTGGATTTACGTTTTGAATTTTATTATTATATCTTTAATGGTGGAGAAATTTTGTTGCGACACAAGAACGCGGCCAATATGGTTGACAGTTACATTGTCGTTTGATTTCCATTTGAATTTACAGATGCGTTTATATAGGAAATATGTGCTTGCAACCACCAAATAGTAGAGCATGGTTAGCTCAGTGATTCTTGTCCCATTGTTATTTATAAAAGTTCTGAAGTGTGAAGTTCTGACCAATGGTGGGTGCTACGATGTATTCTGTGAGCGCGTTCGATTTGAACATTGAATTAGCCAAATATTATTTTGATGTCGTGTTGTGGTATTTTGCTCAAGAATATTATGAGATGTTTGTAGAAAGTATGCAAGGCAGGGTCATTTACAAACGAAATGTTTAAGTGACGCTCATGAAACCTGCGTATGCAAATACGGTGGCTTATAGGTGTGAATTCAACCACGAATTGATGGTATCAGTTACTGATCGGGAATTCTACTGCAAGTTCGTGCTTTTCGAAGGTCAAGCTTTCCAGTTCAAGGAGTTTTTGGAGGCTCTTGGTGTGGTTAAAGCTGAGTACCGTCCATGTTCTGAGTAAATACTGTTTTTGGGACTTGTCGTAATTTATTAAAGAAGAAAATGTTCAATAGCATCTCATTGATTTATAGATTTATAGATTTATTGATAGATTGACATAACAATTTTAGGAGAGGAAAAGCACATATGGAAGCATAATAAATGAACATCAACAACAACAAAATACTTCCATTAGGCATAAAAACCTCAGATTTTTTCAACAAACAAATCCACTCCATGCTATTACCCTCCATGTTGAGCTCAAGCTCATTTGTTTGTTACGGAGGATATTGCAAGAAGTGAATACTTACAAACTACGTACAAAAACAATATAAATAAATATAAAAATGTATTGTTATTCAAGCGCGCCACGCTAAATAACTCAGGTTTTAAAAGATCTAAGCGACGCCGATCTCTTAATATCTAATGGAATGGAATTCCAAAGAGAAATACCTCTAACAGAAAACGAAGTATTTAGAGACCTACACAAGTTTATAGGGGGAAGTAAACGTAAATTTGAAGAATAAGACCTACTGAACAATAACTTATTAAATAAATAGGGAGGTTGCTTAGTCCTGAGAAGCTTAAAAATAAACAGACAAACGCGAAGTTCACAAAAATCATTTAATTTACAACCCAGAATCAAATTCAAAAAGGGAGAAATGTGATCATATTTTCTAATACTAAAAACAAAACGAGTACAAGCATTGAAACATCTTTGGAGAACATTCATATTCTCCTGAAGCTACCAAACAAAACAACATCCCCAAATAGAAAATGTGGAAGAAGGTGCGAGAGGAACAGACGCTTTTTAAAATTACTATCAGAAAACCCAACAACTTTAAACAAACAACTAAGCATTCCAAAAACCGTTTTACTAACCTTAATCAAATGATCACCCCAAGTAAGAGTTTTATTGAAAATTAACCCTAAATTTCTAACTGTAATAGAGAATGGAATTAAAGAATCCCCGAGACAAATTCCAGGAAAAGAGGAAGTATCTATAGATTTTTATAAATTATAACAGACTGAGATTTATTAGCATTAAGAGCGAGCCGGTTAGATAGTTCTTACCAAATCATCATTAATAAGAGAAATATTAGAGTTAATGGAATCATTATCTAAGCGACTACTCCTATAAATTTGTACATCATCAGCAAAAATATTAAAAGAAGAATGGCGAATTGAACATGCAACGTCATTAATGTACATTGAGAATAGTAAAGAACCAAGAACCGACCCCTGAGGAACGCCGGAAGAGACAGGTTAAGAAGTCAGAAAACGAATTGTCAAAAAAGACTGCCTGAAAGCGATCCGAAATATAGTCTAAAATTAATTTAGCAGCAGAGAGAGAAAAATTAAAGTTCGAAATAAGCTTACTAAACAAAATTTGGTGATTAATTGAATCGAACGCTTTAGAAAAATCCAACAAAGTAAGGCAAGTCATTTCTCTTTTACTCATACTACGACGAATATCACGGTTTTTTACTACCAATTCAAACGCCTTGGACAGAGAACTTAAAATAGTAATAGGTCGGAAATGGGAAAGCTCAGAAGGATTGCTAATTTCAGGAACAGGAATAATTTTACTCAACTTCCACTGAGCGGGATAAAACGAGGTCGTTAAAATAAAATTAAACATATGTAACAAGTATCTTGATACATTAGGAAAAATACCTTAACAAATTTTAAACTAACCATATCTAGACCAGTGGATTGTGATTTAACTTCCCAAATCGGCAATAGATATATTTTCAAACGAAAAAGAATTTAGGGATTCTACGGATACTAAATCAATATTGGAAATATCATGGGTGGAACTAGAATTACTTAGGTAATGGTTAAAATCATTAGCTTTGAAATTTACCGAAGCACCCCTTTGCAACTACCAAGGCCCAAATTGCGAACGTTACGCCAAAATATCTTAGAGGGAAGTGAGGGATCTAACTTATCCTTAAAAAAATTTTGCTTAGCGATACGAATTAAACTTACCACTCTATTTCGAGATTGCTTATAAGCTAGATAAGACCAAGAATTAGGGCTCATTTTCCAAAAACGATATTTGGAAAAACGAACAGAAATAGCATTCGAAATCTCTTCCGTCATCCAAGGGGGAGATCTAGGTCTAAAATAAACAATAGTGAGAGGAACGCAATTATTAAATACATAATTAATAGAGGAGTTAAAATAGTCAATTTGATCGGCAGAAGTACTAAGAGAAAAAATATTGTCCCAACAAATAGAGCCACAAATTGATGAAAGGTGAGATTCATCAATTTTCAAAAAATCCCTAAAGCTGAAACTTTTAGGTTTAGGACGAGAGTAATAATTAACAGAAAAAACAAGGAGAAGCGACAACATGATCAATGAGAGAATAAGAATCACCACTTGCGGTTGCATAAGAGTAAATGGGCGCTTCAGTGTTATAAACTGAAATATTAATGCTATTTAAGATATTTAAATAGCTACGAGAAAATAAAGCCTCTTGAGAAATGTCAAAATTGAAATCACCCGAAATAAAAACATCATCATATACCGACAGGAAAAATAACTAAAAAGACACGCATACGACCTCTTGTTCGTTTTAGGAGGATTATAAACCACACCAAAAAGGAAAACGAAGACATTTAGAAAAAGAAACTCAAAGTCAGAAACGAGCCTTTGAGAAATTGAGAGGGGTACCGATACAACATTACATTTAATATGCTCGTTAACATAGAGGCATACTCCACCATAATTAACCGGTGGATTAGCTATATCACGCCTGAACAAATTATAACCACTAATGGCCAACGCGGAATCGGGAATATCGGACGATTGAAACGTTTCCGATAAGCAAATGATATCAATTGGGACCCCATTAAAAGTATGACGAAGTTCGTAAAATAAGACTCTGGACGTTTAAACTAACCACATTAAGCAAATTGGACCTAGTCCGAAGCATGGATTTAAATAAAATGGCAGTGAATTGCCGTTCACTGAGTCTTTATTTTTGTAAAGTTTCAATTTTTTTCTATCTCATATCGCCAATTTCATTAAGTTATATTTGATGATAACATAATGTAAACTTATTAATCCTCGATCGACTCGATTCGCGTCTCTTATAGTATACCACCATAACATCATTGGTGAATGTGTTCCAGTCTTTGACTAATTCTTGTTGCCACGGATAATCCTTTACAAATACTAAAAAACTTGGGCTAAAAAGTTGACAGTTTTACCATTTTTTCACATACGTACTAGAAGTAAATATCAAACTTTTCCGCAGTTTGTATCAAGCAATATTACGATGTATTATTGTACATCCGTGTCCAGGTTGGACTTCCTTCAAGCTTATATGTTTAGATTAAACAAGAAATTTTATAGTTTGTTCAAGGGTTTCTACAAACGCTTAAAAATTGACGACAACAACAAATTTTAGTGACAATATTGTGACAAAATTGAGAACACGCTATACCCCAACAACTAATTCACGCTTAATTGACTTTTAACTTTTAAACCTGGTCGTTCCGAACATAAACCAAGACCTCGCGTCTTGACGGTTTCTAACCTCGCAGTTACCCTCTATGATCCGCGATGATAAATCGGCTGGTAGTATAGCCACGCCAGTCACTCCCCTCTAATCGGTACCACTTGCTAATTGCTTACACATCACCAACAGATCACAAAATATTAGCGATATACAAGCATAGGTAGCCCAAATAATTGAAACTTTTCGACTTCCTTTTGTAAACGTAATCACTCCAAATTAATATAAATACTAATTACAATTAAAAAATGTGATTTCTGAAAGACAAATATCACACTGATTTGATTATTTGAGTCAAATACAAGGTGGCACTGTCAAAAATGAAGTTTTATTATAAAATTGTCTATTTCTACAAATAATGAATTAGGATTGAATAAAAGGAAGAGCAATTATTTTATTAGTTTATAAGAACTTAATCTTTTATTCGCGGTAAGACGGTAGCTCGTTTCAGTTCATATCGATTCCACTCCATTCCTATACTCCTTGTTTATTGGCCTTCCTTCTCGCCGATCGCTCTTAATTAGCCTCTCCACACTTTGATTCTCTCGTCGTGACTCCATTACTTCAAAAAATCAATCGACGTTCTTTGTGCGTTTCTTTCTTTTTGTATGTGTGTAAAATTATTTGTGTATTCGTACAGTAAAAAAACTTTATTTTTACTGCGTAAACTGCTACCTTGGTAGAAAAAAAATATTATTCCACTCGAAACGGAAATTAACCTAAAATTAATCCAAAAACGATTAATAAGCAAAATGGCCTTGAAATATTTTATTAGTAGGGCGAGAATCAGTAGAATCAAAAAAATATTTTGTTGAAAAAAGAATTACAAATTTCCCCGCCTCAAAATTAGTTTGTGGTTGAAGAGGAAGGAAACGAGGAAAGAACCACGGCAAAAGAAAGTGTGGAACGGCGGAACAGATGAAATAGTATCATTCACCTATAGACATTTTCCTTATCTGCCAAACAAGGTAATCGAGAGCTTGATCAATCAAGTAGTGGTAAGAGTTCAGTAAATATTAAAAAATTATTCAGAGATTATTTCCGGTATTTTCTGGAATATTTCGAAAGCGGTGCAAAATACGAGAATTGATATTGTAACCGTCAATTTATAGCTGTATTCACAATCTAGTGATACGAACTGGATTTGACAGGGCAAATTCGTAACAATTGGTGACAGCGGTGAGATTGTGAATTCCAGAAGATTTAAGTCTAGAAAATTTGACGAATAGACATGAAGTTGTTCTCGCACCATCTGGAAAAATAGATATATGGCGCAATTATTGGCTGATATATCTCAAAGGTTTGATCAACAAATTGAAGAGACGCAACTAATGAAACCTATCAAATGTTAACAGATTTTCCAGATACGATTTTAATTGGCTATCCGATAATGCTCCACTTATACGCTATAATGCGCTATAACAAGTATGTTATTGTTAAGATAAAGTTTCAGGAACTTCATAGAAATAAATGACTTAATTGTGGAAATTACGTAAAATGTGTAACGGTTTAAATTTTGAAATAGTGAAAAGTGGATATGATTAAAATTATTCTCCGTTTATCAAGCGTGTTGAACAAAATTATTATACGTTAAGCTCTTCGAAATGTAATTAGTTGTAGCATTTTTGTAATTATTTAAAGTGCTACAGTTAAAATTGATTAAGCTGATCAAATTGCATATTATTTTTACAGGGTGCTCTATGTAATGTTAACGTGATGTTTATTTTTGTGAACTGAGAATTAACCTTCCCATACTTAAGTTACTATATGGTGGAACTGCTAAACAATACGTATTTTGTACGAAATAAACCGATTTTAAGGGGTACCCATTGCTTTATTGGTTTCTCACGTTAAAAAAAATGTGCGGTTCATCGATCAGGAATACCATATAAAAACAATAAGATTTTATAGATATTGAGGCATTTTCAAATTGAAAGTTATGCGTGCATCACTATTAATTTTACTTGAGCTATGTGCTTTCTATCAAATAAGTCTTAATAATAAAGTTGAACGAATTCAGGGCAAAAATTATTGGGTGAGTTACCCAGACAAGGTAAGCATATTTATAAAAATTATTATGGTTTTGGTTACATTTATCTGTATGGTTAGGCTAATTGGTTCCAAGCTATGAGAATTTGTGCTGTCAAATCGTTATTTTTGGTTGATGCAATTACACCACAAGAAAATACCCGAATTTTGACTATGATTAATCGAACCCTGGGAACTCACAACATAAACGCTAAAACTACAGACTTTTGGGCAAGTGGGACGAACGTGGGGGAGGAATCGACTAAATATTATTGGATGCAGCTTGCCTTGGATTTCAATTTTACGTATTGGGGTTCAGGGCAACCTAAAAAAATCGAAGCGAATTTTGCTTGTGTAGCATACCGTGGAAATTCTGGACATTACCATTGGGCAACTGACAACTGTCTTCTAGAACACTATTATATTTGCCGCGATACGTCGGATACTCCAATGAGAGGTTTTCAACGAAAACAACCATGGGCGAATCTTTTTAAGAAACACGGAAAATGTAAACCGAAATTACACGCATTAGAAACCACTAAAAGGAAGAAGATGATGGTCTAAAATTATAAAAAATATCAATTTTGTAAAGAGGTTGCTTTGTGCTTTGTCATACTAAGGTTTGTCTCACAGAATTGTGAATAAAACAATTGATTTCACGATTTAAGGTAAACATTCATTTCTTTATTTCCCTATCGATAGTTCTGGATAATACCGAAAACACCAGTAATAATTGCACACTTTATTACAGCTAAAACTCAACAGCAATTCATACAATTAATTATTGATTTACAACACACAAATACAATAGTTTTTACAATTAATTTTTCTCTCTCGCTCTCTCTCTCTCTCTGTCAATCACCAGAAATACATTTTTTTCAGTTTTATATATAAATTGCATTATCGTATGAATGCAGCTCAATTTTGGCGTCAATATGAGTGACAAATTCCCAATCACCTACCCCTGTCATGGCATCTAGTTTCTGAACCGCAGATAAATTTTTAATAATTTGACCCTACTATGTAGATGGAAAATCTGGAAGAATGACAACAATCAGTTTCGATACGATAAAATTATTGATTCGACCATGTCGACTGACGTTGTGTTACGTATTGTGTTACGTATATTGGAATTCATGTTCATTTATATAGGAAAAATACGATAAAAGGACGCACGTAATTGTAGACCATATTTCCCATCTATATTTCATTCGTATTTGTGGGCCGTCGAGAAGTTGATGAACACAGTGTTGTCACTCAGATTGACGCTAAATGGAGCTATATTCCTACGATTGTGTATTTCACCTAAAATACTGAATTCGATTGATGTTTACTTTAACTGAAGGTAAATTCAATTTTTTTTTAAATTTCTAAAATCAGTTTCTAGCGAAGTAAATGATTTACCCCGCATTCGCCCGCAGACTAAAAAGTAAGTATGGGCAAACGGAAGACGCAAAACTAAATAAATGATAATGGTTTGTGTTTTTGCTAAATAAAATCTATCTATGTATTTCTAGAAGATTTTTTTTTAAATCCACATGCTTCCCAATTTTATAAGGAAAATAAAAATGCACTTTTATTAACTTTTAATACAATTTATTTTATTGCTACTTCTAATCACTTTCTCAATAATTTTTATTGAATTTATTATTTACTGAATGCGAAAAAATTTCATAAATAATTTTTTTAACTTAAGCAGTTTTTGCATATTGTTACGAATTTACCTGGCCGTATCACTGGATTGTGAATATTGTTTTAGAATTCGACGGCTACAACACAAATTCTCGTAATTCACACACTTCTAGAATATCCGCGTAAATACCGCAAATAATCTTTATATAATTTCCAAATATTTACCTAATATTTACACCACTACTGGAATATCCCCGAAATATTAGGACAGATTTTGTCTGCTCTTATTTTATCAACTCTAATCACAACAACAAATAATTTCCACAATTATTTATTAATTCACTTAATACACCATTTAATACACTTTAATTATCACTTAACACTACTCATTAATATTTCGCATTGTTCACTTTCGCTTTTAATATTTCGCGTACCGAATCTCCCAAATGACTAAGTGAAACTGATTGATTGTGTTTGTTACACTCGTATATATGCCCCGATCGAACATTCTAGATTCGCCTAAATTTATTCTAGATTATTTTCCTGACTTTTATAATCTGCTACACAACAAAACTTTTATAAAACACCTTTAGTACCACTACTCAACCCCAGATGAAACACTAAGCCACCAGTCTCGCCAAATGTCTCGCCAGTTCCGAATTAATTGCGTATCAACCCAATAGGTGAGATCGTAACATTACCCCCCACATAAGCCTATAGTATAGTGCCATTCGTTCCAAGTGCCATTCGTTCCTTGTGTTTCCCTCGCTGCCCTTTCTATTTTCTGTAAACTACGTCGCTTATCTTTGTGATGACAGTATATGGCCCCTCCCATGTCGGATGGAGGTTCGGTGATAACTCTTTTCTTCGTTGAGGATTGTAGAGCCAAACCAGTTGTTCTTCTGCGGAAGTTTTATTATTTGCACGTATGCCAAACCGAGCCTTCATTCGATCGCTTGCTAGCCGAATTTTTCCTCGTACAAATTTGTATATCTCATCATGTTCTTCTTGCATTTCATCGACGTATTCTTGACCATATAACGCTGATGATGGATGGAACAGAACCAAACTTAATATCTGCTGGTAATTGTAAATTATTCCCGAAAATTATTTTGGCTGGTGTAACCCCGGTCGAGTCGTGTACTGCTGATCGATAAGCCATCAGGAACATTTGTATATGTCGATTCCAGTCGCACTGGTTTTTATTCACAATCTTTGCTAAAAAATTTCTAATGTACTATTAAATTTTTCCATCATACCGTCTGATTGAGGATGTAAAGGCGTTGTTCTTATCTTTTTTATGTCAAACAACCGACAGATTTCCTGGAATATCCCAGAGTCAAAATTTCTTGTTGCTAATTATGACATCAACGATAATTATTGTTTCCTGATTCGGTGTATGGTACACTTCCGATCATTTGCTGATATAGTCCATTATCACTAATACATACCTATTACCGCTTTCCGTAATATTGAAGGGTCCTCTCACGTCTACGGCAATTCTCGCGAATGGTGCGCCGGCGTTGTTCTGTTGCATTGATTCTTTCATTGCTGCACATTAGTTACACCATTCTAACTAGTACTGTCCACTATCAACATCTGGACCAATAAAATCTTTGACGAATATTTGTGTATTTTATTAATTTCGAGAAGGCCTCTACTTACTTTTTCATGATACTCCTCACGTTTTCGACCAATTCTATTTTTCGGCACTACTTTAAAATGCTGTTTAACTTTTCCATCTGAGCTGAGCTCTCTCATATTCGTTTTAAACAGCCATTGTCTAAAATAATTCTGCCCACTGTGCCCAATAGGCCTTCACTAATGGTGTCTTCTCGGAAATCTCACTCCAAGTTGGTTGACGATCCTCTTCCTTATAACGCAATATTATTGATAAATCCGTTTCTAGTAATTGCGCCCTCCGAATTGATTCATCTGTCCAATCCTCATCGGGTAGCATTTTCATAAGCCGTACATCGATTACATCCTCCTTTCCTTCATTCGCATGCAGTGTTTACATTCAACCTGGCATGACCGCCTTGATGATACGTCAGCGTTCCCATGTGCGCTTCCTTTTCGATGCTCAATGTCAAAGTCATAGCTTTGCATACGTTTAATCCAGCCTGTCACCTGTCCCTCCGGATTCTTTAATTGTAATAACCATCGTAACGATGGAATTTTTGTCCATAGAGGTATTTATGAAAATGTTTCACGCATTCCACTATAGCCCATAACTCATTCCACGTCACACAATAGTTACGCTCCGGATCATTGCTTACAGCGGTATCCGATATTATGATACGCAAGTATTGGTGCTGTCCATAGACGTTTCCGTAGTTCAACGAAAGATTCCTCTTGTTCTTCCTTCCATTCAAATGGCTTGTTCTTCTTCGTTAATTCGTGTACACTTTTAGCAACATTGCCAAATCCTGGAACGAATTGTGATAGTATAGGTACATAGTCCCAGGAAGTAAGTTTTTTGGTTTTGGCCATTCCTTTACTGTTAAAATTTTTGCTTCGTCTGTATGAATTCCATTGGCGGTTACTTTGTGACCCAAATACCTTACCTTAGAATTTAACTTTAACCCGGCGGATTGTATTCGTTCGAGGACTTCAATTAGGTTTCTCACGTGCTCTTCGAAAGTTTTATCCATGACGATTATATTGTCTAAATATACAAGACACGTTCTCCAATGCAATCCATTTAGTAAGCGCGCCATTAATCGTTCAAAAGTCGGTCGAGCATTACATAATCCAAATGGCATTACATAAATTGCCATAATCCGTTGCCTACACTAAATACCGTTTGCTCACGATCTTCCTCTTGAACTTCCACCTGCCAATAGCCACTTTGAACATTCTAGCACTCAATCACATCATTAAGTTCTCGATAATCTACACAAAAATCTCATGGTGCCGTCCTTCTTTTCGACCAGCACCACCGGAGAGCTCCACGAACTGTTTAATGGCTCGATTCCTGGTGTACTACAGAAACTAGACATGTCTAGTTCTGACCAATTCTGCATAAGTTGTTTTACCATTTCCTTTTGTTCTGCTGTATTGATTTTTCTCATCGGATTTTTCTGTTCGCATTTCACTATGGTACTTACCTCTTCACATTTTCCGATGATTGTCCCTTTCTTGATTTTGACTTGTTCGTGAGATTTAGAGTTCTAATTAGAACTCTATTATCGTGATTTGGTGTTACTATGGCTTTCCCGATCATTACTTCTCTAATTCCTTGTTCCGGTTCATTAGTTTCTACAACCATAACTTGGGTGGCCCAGAACCTCCCTCCAATCTTCCCAAATAATTGTTTCTGTATTTTGTGACAATTTTTCTTGGTGGTCAATTATTTATTACTCGCTTGATGGTTGGTCCATTTGAACCGCTGAGCCGAAGTTGCATCTCGACATTACCGTACCTCAGCACCAACGCCCAACACGAAGCCTTTCATTCTCATAAGGTCCATACCTAGAATGACCTAAGCGACAATATCGGCGACCAGTACTTCGTGTTGAAAACTGGAATATCGAATTCTTATCTTCACTACTTAATGAATGCACCGTCGCAAGTCGCTGTTTGCAATTTCAACCGGTTGGCTGGTTGTGTGCTTGCACTGATCAAATCCTTTCGAACAATCGTGTGTGTTGCTCCTGTGTATAAAGTAATCACACAACTTTTCTCATCAACATCGCCTCTTATTGTTAAGCTGTCACCACTTCGTGTTAATCTGAAAATAGGGATGGGGGCCAGTTTCTGCCTCTTTAAGCTGGCTCGTTGGAGTTTAACAACCCTTTACTTGGGTCCTGGTCCCTTGCAAATGCTTTATCTTCTTTTGATTATCGCTGCATTGGAGATGGTGACCTACCTCGCTTTCGCCGGTTTTCCCAGTAGTCCCGAGAGATGTGACTCGCCTTGTCACATATCCAACAAGTACTCCTACTGTCACGCAATCTGGGTGTCGCCCGCTCAATATTCCTCCCGGTGTTTATTTCAATCCGCCGTACTTTAAATGATGGCTTGATGATAGCTTGTGCAGTCTCATTAATTAAATCACAAGCAATGGTTTCAGTGAATGTTGCTTTCGGTGACAAAACCACCGCTCTGCGTGTCTCTGGATCTCGAATGCCGTCGATGAAAGCTTCCATCTTGGCTCTTTCCATATAATCAGCGGACATATTTGAATACGCTGAATGCGCTAGTCACTCGATGTCCACTAGCGTCCTTTCATTTCGATGCGATATAGTTCTCGCTTATGGTGACTTCCGTATCTCCGATCCAGTGCCTTAATTATCTCACTGTAACTGTTGCGATCATTTTCGGAAATTGATTGCATAGTTTTGGAGCAGCTCCTTTAAGAGCTACCATTAATTCTGCGACTCGATTCACTTCATCCCCATGGAAGTTGTTCCATCGAATACCGGTGGCTTGATTTTATTCGAGTGTACTGCCTGGATATTATGTATTGGATTACCGGCTTTGGACTGTAATGAAGGTCGGGCAATACTTCTCTGTCCTTTGAACGTATATAAAAAACATGGAAGCATTCCAAAATAGACTGTAGAATAAGTTGCACCATGTAGAATATTATTAACAATAAATGTATAAAATAATAACTGTGTGGTTTCATTAAATATATAATACTGGGCTACCTGTGATGTTGTTCCATTTGCTTTCAGACAAAGATCTTTTCCGAGACGTTGCACCTCAAACTGCAACTTCTGTTCAATATCCTGAACATTCGACTGCATCTGTTGAACTTCTTTGTGTACTTTCTCCACACCGACGTGTACCTCTAAAAACTTTTCGTCTAATATCTTCTCGAATCTTTCACTGCTTATTTTGATTTCATTAATTACTTGTTGCATTTCTTGCGTCAATTCTTTACTTTGTTGATCAAATTTTTGATTCGATCTTTGGTTTGTAGATCAACTTTTTGGTTTTGTTGATCAAAGTTTTGATTCATCTTTACTTTGTTAATCAAGCCCATTGGATCATTTCTAACATCATTCGTTGCATAGAAAAAAAACATTTGCGCAATACAGGTAGTTTGAGATGGCCCAAGAACTATCTCCAACATCTCACGTTTGTCATCTAGTTTTTCCTCCATTACATCTTCGAACTCATAATTAACCGGATCTAATCCTTGCTTCTCCATAGACTCACGTAGTCGCAATATTAATTCATTTTAAACCACCTCATTGGCAGTTTAATTCTGTAATCGTTAAACCGAATTGTTACAATAAATTTGCCTTGTCAAATCCGATCCGTATTATTGGATTGTGAATATTCTTATAGAATTTGACGGTTACAAAACCAACTCTCGTAATTCACAACTTCTAGAAAATTCGCGTAAATACCGGAAATAATCTCTGTATAATTTCCAAATATTTTTTTAATTTTTATGCCACTACTGAAATATTCCCGAAATATTCCAACAATAATTTTCCCACTCTCCCACCAACACTAAATCAGAACAACAAATAATGCACTTATTATTTCCTCCACACAAACTGAGTACTAGGATTATAGTAGAAAACATTGGGGAAATGGTGACATCAACAAAATAGGGGTTGATACTTATGCCCGTATTACAAAAACCCGAATGGACAAAATCCCGTAGATCACAAAACGGCTGTATTTCAAAATCCCGTAATGAATTTGTTACGGGATTAAGGGATTCATTAAATAAAAAAACATTTTTTAGTTTTACTCGTATCTTTATTTGCCTTTACCTGCTCACACACACACACACACACACACACACACACACACACACACACACACACACACACACACACACACACACACATATTCTATTATGATAAATCGGCTTAGGTTAAATTAAAAATCTCACGATTTTTAACCTAACCTAGGCCGATTTATGAAGATAGAATACGGGATATTGAAAAATGGGATTTTGGGAAACGAGATTTTGCAATACGGGATTTAGGAATACGGGATTTTGTAACACGGTGTTATGTAAACGAGATTCTGTAAACGGCATTGTGTCATTCGGGCAACTGTACCCAACCCAACAAAATGTAACCTATCAATTATTTTTAAAAATGAAAATGCTTTAGTTAAAGTTTTACAATGAATTTTATATCCCAAAAATTACTAAAAAAATTTCATATTAGTTTTGCGATGAACAAAATGTATAAAAACATAAAGTCTCTGCTATAAAATATGTAAGAGGATAATTTTTGTACCTAACCTAAAACATAACATGTGTAATTGTGCATTAAATTGTCTTCATTAACTATTTTTGTCCTTCCAATACTCACTTTATGAAAATTTATTTTAAACGTGATTGAAATTAAAAATCATTGTTCCAAATTTAAATAAAGACTATTTAACGTAAAAGCATTGCTTTCAATTTACGGGACCAAGGCAATTTTACTTATAAACGTTCCATTTTCAATTAATTACTGCATGTAAGTCGCAATACCATCTTTGCACGACTCCGACAATCCAAAGTATACAAACTAAAATCTAGATAGATTAATAAAAAACAAGGCTTTTTCAAGTAAAATCGTTGGTTTGCGTTTCAAATGATCAAAACGGTTTGGAAGTAATAATTATGAGCTTGTCATCAAAACTGTCATTTTAGATAAAGCAACATACATAATACTCATTGTCTATATAGATATAATGGATGAAATGTGGACATTTTTTTGTTATTTCGCATATTAATTCATAAATAAGTTGTATTTTGTTGAGAAATAAAATATTAGAGACCAGTCTTGAAATTAGCACTCTTTGTTTCTGAATTTACCATAGCAAATATGACATAGTTGGCATATTTATTTTTTTAGTAGGAATGAAATTCGAGTTTGCTTTATATAAATATAAAAAAATGAGGGTTTACATAACTCGAATTTGAAACATAAGATGGAGGAATAAACATATTCCTAATATATTTTGCTCTATGAACATTATTACTACTGATAAAGAAGCCAACTATGATGAAAAATTTTCTTCTGCTATGATAAATTCAGAAACCTACATTGCTCATTCAAAAACTGGCCTGTAATATTTTGTTTCTCAACACAATACAGCTATACTTAAAATCATTGCTTTCCAATTTATAAAATCAAGAAAAATGTTATTGGTGTACAACCGAAAAAATTCTGTAACTTTTAAATGGGTTATTACTATCACTATCAAGTCACGTGTATCTGTGTGTTCATTATGTCAATCAATTCAAATATTCAGACTTTTCATAGTTTAATCACAGATAATCAAAGGAGATTCATTTGAACTATAAAATTAAAACAAAATTTATTTCTGATAATTCCAATGTCATCGTTGGAACTGTAATTTTTGCTTAAACTGCGTATACGTATACACAAAAAAACAAAATATATTTTATTGTGTGCAACTATTTACAGAAAAAGAAGACACAGTTTAATTTTTTTCGTTTACAAAGGATGAAATATCTCTTTTAGGTTGTCTCTGGTTTAATGTTACTGGTGAGTATAATTAGTGTTTTTCGTGCTTTCTAAACTTTAAATTACTTTTCAGGACAGAATCACCGTCTTGTACTTCGTGATGACCCGTTTGAAGCAACTCAAACCTGACGTGCTGCAAACGCTTTTTTGACTGAACATCGATGATATACTCAAAGACAAACAATTCGGAATGAACTTCTCGTTGAAACTCAAGTTATTCGACATGACTGCGGACCAATGGATAGTGTTTACAGCCGCAAATAAAAATTTGAGCTCCCAAAGCTGTCAATTTAATCGATGATGCATTGAGCTATCTTAAGTTTCTTCGTTCTGTTTTATCTGATCCGAACGTACATTATCGCAATTTTCGTGAGACCATACGATCATATAACAGGTCCCTTTAAATTTGCTCCAAATTTCAACAATACATCAATCTCAGCATTTTGAATCCAGTTCTTGATCTCATGGCTTACGCGATTCCTTATCCTTACGGAGAAGCAGGATGGCAGCCGAATTAACAATGTGAAGCATACAAAAACAAAGTTCGTAAAAAAAGTTCAATCCTATCATATTTTGAAATCGAGGCTAACAACTTAAACTTTATACGTCCGATCAAATCACTTAATCCATGTATAAAGGACGAAAAATGCAAGAAGAAATTCCCAAAAGAGTTTCAAGCAGTAGCAGTTAGTTTCAAATGTAAAAGAATATCTATTTTAACCAACTCAAGTACGAAAAGCAATAAACGAATATGCAACATACAAGCAGGAAGCATTTCATCGCAATAGTCTCGACGAAGTGTTGATTTTCTAAATCGACACCTCTGTTTCGGACATAAAACAAACATCGAAAGAAGCAAAAACATTGAGAGGAGCAACGCTTATCATCATAGATGAAATCACACTTCTAACAAAAATATGTTGGTTGCATCGATGAATTGTCAAAACATGTAATTTTGTAAACGAAAATAAGGAAAAACTATAGAGTTGAATGAACACGTCATCAAAAAACTTACCGTTAACATTCGAATTAACCGATTCTTCACAAGCTAAGTTATCTCTGACTCACATCGAGGTAACACTGTTTTCATTCCATAGAGACAGCAACTTGCCATGCCTAGATCTGTCGATCATTTATTTAGAAGTGAGCTAAATCTATGCCTACAAACGCAAATCATCCACCTCTATTATTATGTCAATCTAGATTCGAGATGTTTAACTATAGATTAAATACTTACAACAATATAAATGTACAAACAGAATATGAAACATAAAGTCATCTTCCGAGCATCAACGAAACAAGCGTCAAATAGAATAACTATAAACATGTCAAAATCGCACATTTTCATTCAAAATATGCCCGTTACCACATAATTTTATTTCGCAAAACGCACGTGGTAAATTTTAATATGGCCAATAATTTTTGTTACCCAACAAAGAGACTTATCTTAGATATTTTTGTTTTGTATAAAATCAGTAAGTACTTAATACAATTCAAATTACAAATCAAACACACGAATAAAAAGAATTTGTTAGAAAACAAAAATTCTTATCTTGGTAATATTTTTTTCATTTACCTGTTGATTGTTATACATACGTTTTTTAAATATTTATTTAGTAATATATAAAACGTATCTATATATATATATATATATATAATATATATGTATGTATGTTACAACACATATGTAATTATTTTTTAGTAGTCATTACTTTTGTAGGTGATAAGTGGTAGAATATTATATAAAGGTATTATCTCCAACATCTCATAGCCATTTCTTATTGTAGATTCGTTCAGTAAAGAAGATTTAGAAAATAATTTAGTTACTGGACTATATTTTATATATAAAAAATAAAAGAGTTGTTAATTAATTTATATAATTTTTTATATGAAGTGTCTTGAAAGTGAATTTGTGAGTTCTAGTGTCGTTTTTATAAAAAGAAGTTTGTATAAAATTAATTTAAACTTTAAAATGTATTTACTAATTAAATTTATCGTATTATAACGTGTTCCAAATTTGATGGATGTATACCCATACTTATTATATGAATGTGTGATAGATATTAAAAAATTGTCACGTGCTAAATCCAATCGGTTTAGTTAGACGAAACTACAACGAATTTAAAAAAATTATGGTATGGTTTATGTAACCCTTATCGAATTTTGAGCAACGTACCTAAACTACTCAAAGTACAAAACCAAGATTATTTTTATATAGTGACTCAATTTATCTAAAAATAAGTTTTGCAAGGTTAACTATAAAAGTTAATTAATGAAGTTTTATATATACACTAATGGTTATTAGATGCACAAAGAAAAAAATATATGTATAGTGGGAATCGATTTTCATCAATAAAATTTAAAAATGTTCATATGTAAATGGTGCAAACCATTCGTTCACTCAGTTAAATTTTATTATCTACAAACAGTTTTCATTATCTTTACGTGTAACCAACGTTTAACTTGCCAAATTTATCATTACCATTAATTTCACGCGTGTACGCATAAAAATTTTTGTAACTTCAGGCACCGGTAATTTTACATTGTAGTACCGGTTCATACACTGCTGCAACATGATGAAATTTTTCTTCGTCTCTTAGAGACGAGGTAGGGCAATTTTTGGTGCACGGTTCAGTACGGCTTTTGTCAATACCCACTATAATACAAAAGAAAAACGATGTAAAGATTGACGGTTAGAACGTTTTTTGTTTTTACTCGTTTAATATGAGAATAATTTTTGACTAAAAACAAAATGCCGAGCAACCCTACTAGATTATTTAAATAGGTACTATTTTGTTTTTACCCTATTCGCTTCACTAGGGTGACCTAATTTAGTTCATCTAGCAACCGTTTACAACAGAAAGAAGGTCGATTTTAAATCCCAGTGTCAAATTAGAAAATATATATTGAGTGATTTCTTCGTAAAAAAGGATTTAATGGAAAATTCTAGATTTTATCTAATTTCCCGGTAAACTTTTCAACTTCATTTTATTTTGTCGATTAGATTTATAAGATTTATAAGAGACTTTATGAAACGTTTTAGTTGTTTACTTTATATTTGTGCTCGATCTAAACTAGGCCAGTCAAGAGAAAACAATGACCTAACAGAAGCTCGGTTTACATCATGTGACCTAAGAAGTTAAGTTCAAATATAGGATAATAGAATCTGCTTTTTATCACTCTAACCCGAAAGTGTTTTAATGTCAGAATTTTTAAATTTGTTGGTATGATTTGCAATCGCTTGAAATATTATTAACGCTTTTTTCATTAGATTCTCAGCCGCGAAATTGTCAAATACTGGATGTATTTATTTTGTCAGTATTTCTTATTCTCGTTAACTCTCAATTAAAGATGAAGTTTTAACAGATTCTATATTTAAATTTTATAAACACAGACATCGATTTCTAATTAGGTAGTTAGTTAGGTTTGGGATGTTTCACTGAAATGTGACGAGAATCTGTCAACTTAAACAGTTTTCCCAGTCTAAATCGATTGTTGGGCACAACTCATATAGTCTTTTAGTCACATTTGTTAAAGAAACAAATTATTATTTAAGCATTTAAAATATCGATATCCACATATGAGTGAGCGCTGAAATTGACATTCGTCTAGAGGGATAGTTTAATTTATTAAATCACAGATTGTGATTCAAATTTCTAGAACTTACTTCAAAATGCCTATTAAAATCGTAATTTAAAAGATAGACTTTTAAATCGAGATCAAAATTGGTTAAGCAATGTCAAAGTTCCTTTAAGCATCGCCGCATTCCACAACATAGGACGGGTTTGATCAATGAATGACTGATCAATTAATTAGTAAAATTGTTAGTAACAATATTGTAAATTAGTTAGCAAATTACAACACCACACAATTCGCCAAATTTTTATAAAGCAAACATACTTCCAGGTGTTGTGTGCAATGAAATCCGGACAGCTAAGATTTTTGAATTAAGAATGAATTTTTTTGACAACGCAAGTAGCAAAACGTATATTTTGGTGTATTACTTATTTAAATTGTTGTTTGGTCTAAAATGGGGTGGTCTTCTTGGAATAAATGAAAATATTTATAAATAAGTTTTTTAATTTAAAAATTTAACTTTATACAAAATTCCAAAAATTTAATATTTTATATGACCACCATTTTATATATAATACTGCTGCACACCTCTTTCTTATTCAATAAGCCAATCAAATTTCCAATGACAACATCATTAATAATTTTCCAAGCCAGCTGGATTTGCTCCTTTAATTCATGTAGTGTTCTAGGATTATTTTGTCGAATTTGCTGCTTCATAATGGCCCAAATATTTTCAATAGAATTCATATCTGGGCTATACGGGGGCCATGTTTTGATGGCTCTCATATTAGCCTTTATTAACCTCCTCCGCACAGTAGAGATTTTGGAAGTAATTAGTTCGGGCAGGTCCCGTTATTATTTTGTGGACGTTCTGAATCGGTCTCACTTGGACCGAATAACCCGAATCTTGTCTTCCACTATGGTGGATCAGAACCTTTAGGTCGCTCTGTAGACTCAGTCAATTTAAATTTCTTTATGAAAGCCGCCACAGAAGATTTGTCACGTCTTTCACTAATATCACCTACCCTACTTCTTAGCGTAATAACAACACTTTTTTCAGTTAAACTTCAAACAATTGATCTCAACTGCAACTCCACCCTGCTCGCATTCTGAAATGTCAAATATCCCAAAGATTAAATAAGAAACATTTTCAATAGGTCAGTGACTAGTCCAACAGTGAATAATATGATCTTATAGTTTAGACTATGTGAACTCATATAGCTTCCAAGTATTAAATCTAAAATGCAAATAACGCAAAAATTAAATAACTAGTGACTAGTGCATAGCGAACAGTGAAATTAATACCAGTGCTACTGTACAGACTTGTACAATATTATTACAGATAGTCCACGGACTTAATATGCTGGAATAAACTACCTCACTCAAGCAACTAAGATGCCGGTTCTTACAGTGCGTGCTGAAATAAAAATCGAGCAACACTTGCCTCTCCACGCAAAACTCAAATGAGGCACGTGTCTATGTACGAGTATGGGTAAAAAATATTTCATTTTCTATTGGATGCTCGAGCGGAACGGATAAGAAAAACAAAAAATTAAACTTAAAAAATCTAGTAGGTTTTGAAGTAAAAATCAAAAATAAACTCCCTGATCCACATATTTATTGTTTTTTGTTTGGATTAGTGAGTATAAAACACGAGCCACGCAAAATCCACACTCTAAAATTTTGTTTGGTGGCGAAAAGGTATAATACGAGAGAAAACGTGTAGTGCTGCCGCACTGTGTGAACTAGCACATAACCTGTTCAAACTATGATTGTGAAACCCCTACCAACATTTATACCAAAAATGTTCACTGTTAATTTAAATAAATTCTAATTGAATTAGTTTAGCAGTGAAACTGAACGATTTTAAGGGAGCGCGTGAAAATTATGATACAATTTGCTACAGTTTTTTTAATTCAAAAGATGGTGATTCACCACGGACTTCCAAATTTTTAAGTTGTTAATTAGTCATTGTGATAATTTCTAATTTCTAATTTTGATAAAAATAGTAATAATCATTATAATAGATCCCGCACTAGCCAGAAATATAGTCGACAATCTGAGCTATCGGATTCCAGTTATTCTATGGTTCTTCAAATTAATCGAGTTCGTAGATTATTTAGAATGTCTGTCACCTGGGAAATTCCAATTGTTGAAAATACCAGAATTTCTAATTTTCAATCAAGTTATTGAAGCTAAGTTTTCGATGAAGTTTTGTAACAGAAGTAATATCCAGGTTCGATCAGATAAGATCGTCAAAAGATTTAATCATCTCATTAGACCATGGAGACCGAACATTACAACACAATGATCACACTAAAAAAGAAATCAAAATGGTGGTTGGATTTTTATAAGACTAAACCGTTATAAATCTCTACTAATGCTTAAACCTAGATGGCACTGTTTCATAAATGTTTTAATTTCATAACAGGCGAAGAAATCTTAACAATATGCTGGCGAACTTAAAAATCGACATAATAAAATCCCGTTCACCGTACACATAGGGTTTCGACTGAACCTTTCTGAAAGCCCGTGAACATCTCTAAGATCGGAAATGTAAAACTAGAAACATTGTCTAAAAATCTTTTGAAAAAAAAGTGAGTCAATTATAACACAATTTCCTCTCGTAAAACAAATCCATTTGGTATGTGTTTCACAATCACTTTTAGTCCTAAATGCTCTCCGCACCAAAATTCGAGACTTTAGTTGATAATACAGTTGCACCACCCGAAAGACGGTTTACAGTACTATCGGTATCTTGTTTAAGTATTATTTAAAAGTTAAGACTCAAACCATATTCATTTTGGACAATTCATTCTTATAAGGAGACGCTACTATGAGTAAAATTTGGTTAAAATTTGAGCGCAGTAAAACGATTTAACGTTTGTCTAAAAATTTCTATGATGAGTTCCGAGATTTAATGAAATTATGAAATCAAACTCATCTTTTTCGTCCAACTTACAGTTTTTTTCATGTTTTCCAAATTTTGTTTTATTTCTAACCAATTGGCACAGCTGTGAAAGCTATGGTGTTTGAATTAAGAGGTACCGGTTTCAAAATTCCTACAGAAGCAGGATGCAAAATGGATTTCATCACCTGATTATGGTCGTTAATTTTTTTTTAAACTAATCTTACCAGTTCTTTCCTAGATAATATTTTGCTTTAAGAATTACGTACGATGAAAGGTCGGGGGTTAAACTACTCTTCTCTTAAATTTTTTTATAGTCCGAGCTTTTCTACTACTACTTTTGATTGTCGGAACTTAATATAATGTCCAACCGATTGTTTCGTCAGATTATGAACGTTAACTAACCTACGTTACAAGACTTGGTCGCAAAATAGTTTAAACCTGTTTGTGGCCTATAAATTATATTTATTAATAAAATGGCTTTTAGCCTTTGTTCGTTTCAACATAGGAAATTTTTATTATATCATATTTTTGGTCACAGAGAAATTTCCAATGCAGTATATCTTATACTTCAAAATTATAGAGCAACTCTGTCACTTCCATACTTTAGTCTCGTTAGGTATTCTGTATAATAAGTTTTTTAATTTGGCACCCCGTTAACGTCAACTCGTACCAACGAATTCTAATGTGACTAGCTCATTTCTAGTGTCTCAATGATGTAGGCCATATTGCTATCCCTTAAGCACATAGCTGTTCTAAATATTTCCCATTCTGTAAAAATCATTCGGCCGACTCAGTTTGGCCTTTAGGTACTTCCCCAAACGAAGTTGTTTAGCAAAAAACCAGAGCCACTAGTATATCAGATAAAATTGTTAAATGCATTGATTTCAATTAGTAATTTTTATAAAATAGAATTCCAGATTATTTCGAAACGCTTTGATCAAATATATTTTGTTTGTCCACACTTTAGGCTGCCAGGCCAGCTAGTGGAGTTACCGAATTACTGGCACTGAATCCCTAAAAACCGAAAAATCAACGTTTGCTTGGAAAAAGATGTCGGGTTTCATCTTAACGGGATGAAAAATTAGTGTATACTGGAAATGGTAATACGGAAAAAACAATTGTATTCAAGAAGTGAAATGAATTTTATTTTTCACAAGCGAATTCAAATGTTAAAGCCTACAGGTAAAGTGGTTGCTAAATTGTGCTTATTGGCGCATTTCTAAACGCATCCCTATTAAAGTCAACTGCAGCTAATTTTATATTTTATTTCTATTTTTTTTTTGTAATATTATGGATCATGTATAGGATATCTATAGCCTGAAATAATTAATGAACTTAAACTTATATTTAATTTAAATAAACCACCCAATTTGTTTTACAATCAACTATAAATTATAACATGATATTGTCCATACATAAACCTAACGGTAATTTTATATTAATGTCGTATAAAATCCGCAATTTAAAATTTTAATATATGATCTTTGTACATAAACACGAATTTGTTATAAATATTTATACAATATATGTAACCGCAATAATATAGATCATCCATCGTCTTGCGCTGTCTTACAAAGACATCATCACATTTTACTTTTCTCAAGTATTGTGTGTGTTAATCTAATTATTTAATTAGTTAGATCAACTTTCTGGTTTTTGGAAAACACACAGATCAACCCAACTGCACACAAAGAGACAAAACAGTATGTGCTAATTAGCATAATGCATGCACGTAGCAGTCAAATCGGAAATACTTACATACGATCAAGTCAAATATCATGTTTCTCATCCGCAGTACAGTAATACACACCCTGTATAACACACACAAAAAAATGCCGATCGTTATTGACAAATTAGCGCTTCATATAACATAATAGTATAACCTAAATGTACACTGTATATCAATAGTTGTTAGAATTGTGTTTCTTAAAGTTATTTACATAAGACGACGACGGTTATTTGTTACATATTTCGATCATTTGGGAAATAACTTATGTACAATATTATTTGGTATATGAGACAGTTTATAATAATATTTCGGTTTGCTGTTTGATCAATATTTTATCACCCAAGTTTATTTTTGTGTCTGTTGTTTTTTACCACTTTTTTATAATTTATTGCTATACTTTGCTACTTGTGTTACCTCGTCAAGTTCATTTGGGAAATCGTGATGTGATCATTTGGTTGAGAGTATATGTACAATATTCATAAATGTTTATTGGTTTTTGACGGGTAATCGTTGAGTTTTATATGAAAATGCCCTTTGATTCTTGAACTCTTTTAGACTATTCTTGACTTTACTAATTGATTTTCTAGACATTTTTCAAATTAACAGTTCCAATTGGCTCTGAATAGTAAATTAAGCACGTTTATATTAAATAGCAGATAAATTTAAACCCTCGTCGTTGACGAAATTAAAGGAGGAAGCGAGAAGACTAAAACGAAATACGAACAATTATCCCAAACACAAAGTTTTAGCTTGCATATATTTCTCTATCGACTTGATGCGACCGCATTTAAAATTAAGTTCAGCTCAAGCTTTTAGTTTAAATTTCATGACGGCGCTAATCTGCATCGTGCCCATGAAATTATAAATTTTTTTACCACTTTGGTTATCAGTTCGTCTCTTCTATTATTTGAATTGACATTTTGTTTTTAGGTTCACTTAAAATACTCAAGAGAGAGACTCATGAGATATAAGAGACTTATTTGAATAAGTACGACTACACAGAAATGTCTCCAAAATTGTATCTTAACTAAATGTAATACATGCAGTTTTTATTTTCAAATTTTACTTTCACGACTAACATGTCAAGAAATGTTTTTCTTCCATATGATAGAAATTGCGTTTTGTTGCAAATAAGTTGGTACAATGAATTGGAATGACTTGATCATCTTATTCCAGGTGGAGCTAAATAAGTCTGTAATAAGTCGGTGTTTGGAAGACACCCTCGGTGGTCCGTGCCATATATAGAAATACGATCCAAACTAATAGTGATGAAATCTCGAAATCACAAATTAGCAACTCATTAGATTTATGAGCCTGTTACTGTTGCCCTGTTTGTTTATCGATTAAATTGTTTTGGCCCTCTAAACAAAGCGGTTTGATTACGATACGAAAATGACAAATAAATATTTCGCGATGCCTGTCTTTGTATTCGTGCAGTCAGACTATACTTCGTATAGTCAGAATTTGTAATACGTTTCCATAATTTGGGAATTGCATTTTTATCGTTTGCAGGATGTTTATAGAACTTTGCAAAGGCTGACTTCTAGAGACATCTTTCACTGTATTCAAACTCTTTTACAATTTCTCACAGAGATTTGATTGGGTTTACGCTCGGTTTGCGAGCTTTGATATTTTTGTTGAGAATCCTTTATATAGTTAATCTGAAAAATTTAATTTGAAGGTTGCAGTAATCCTTCAGTTATGTTAAGGACCGTTATGACCATCTGGATTGGGTTCTGAGTCAATTGAAAGCATTCTCCTGACAGTTTTAATGACCAGTTTTAAAGATTAAAATATTCAGTACACATTTGTATAACAAAATAGTTTTCTTTCCATCCTTCCTTCTCCTTATTTTTCCAACCGGTTTACAAGCAATATACTAAATTTGTGAGTAGTCGCTGCTTACCTCAAAATTCCTTACTCTTGTAAGTATTCTAGTCCAGTTCATAACTGTGGATAAAAATCACGAAACCTCACATCCAAGATATTATTAATTTTTTTTCAACTCTTTTGTATGAAAGAGGCTGTGTATTTTGTATAATTTCGTGATTAATTGGTTAAAACGAAGGGATGAAAAATCCAGGAATTTATCCATAGTTATGAACCGGACTTCAAGAATTGAGTATCACGAAAAAACAGTAACTCGGGGTTTCAAACATCTGACATCTTATCATACGACTTATTAGTTAGTCATTTGTTATTAATCGCTACAAGTTATTTCATCATACCAATCTTTGCACAGTTTATCTCTAAGCAAATTTAACTTTAATTAAAGATTAACTATGTCACTTTTATTGTTTGCTACCAACTAAGGCCATAATAAACTTAATAATTGCATGCTAAATATTACAATTACAATTACGTCATTCGATGTAAAATGCTATTGTTCAGTTTAAATAACCACCAAACCTACGGTTACTGATTCTTAACCATTTAAGTTTTTAAGCACCGATTGGCCACATACGCCCATATATCACTAGACTATTTCACATATAAACCAAATCACAATATACCATTTGTTTTAATTATAAAAGCAAAATGTCATTCATAAATATGAGGCTATTTCCCATAAAAATATTGTACCGCACGGATTTTATACGACAGGGCTAGGCAAAATAATAAATCTAATTAAATATTTTAAATTGCTTAATAATCTCTTTGCGATATACATTTTGTGTAAATTGTAAAAGTCACGTTATGTTACCAACCTCATTTCGGTACTAAACTAATATTTTTTAATTAAATATTAAACAGCAAACAAACCATAAAAATGATTTTTTTTTTTTGCTTATTTAAATTAAAACTTAAACCTCATTTTAATTATATCTATTTAATTTTTACAAAATAATTAAACAAATATCACAAGGGTGTATATGTATCATTAAAAAAATGGCGGCCACTTTAAATTATTCAAATAAGTTACATCCGCGTGAGTATTTCTTAACCGTGCGTGCGAGCGATAAGATTGCAGTCGAAGAGACACAAATATTAACTCGAACTCTTGTAATAAACAATTTTTTTACCTGTTCATTATCACTCAAGAATAATAATACTAATATATATATATATATATAATAGTGTGATAACAAAACAATGATAAGAGAAATAACATTGATAGTGCGGTAAAAATGTAGTTGTTATCATCGCATAACAAAAAAATATATAGACTTTTTTATATTTCTCGTGATAAGAATTTGTTAATACAAATATAATAATACAATGATTTTTTTATTTTAATTTTAGACAATTTTTTTAAAGGTAGTTCATTTTCAAAGTGATAACGTGGGACTGTGGGAACTGTGAAGAAACTATACATAAATTCAGTCAGTTGCTATTTATTGTAATAGAACGGCATGCCAGTGCCAATCAGTGTGCGCCACTTTATAAAATATTAGTATCGAATTAGAAAATAAAGAGAGCTATCCGTCGACAGTAGGGAATTAATTCACTGTCATGGAATTGCTCTCTTTATGTACTATTCGAAAGTCATCTATTTATTAAATACCTGCATGGCGCCAAAGAGTAATTAATTTTAAGAAATTATTTTTTTTAGTATTAAATAATGTAACGTGTCATCACGTGGGTTTGGCCAAAAGTAATTACACGTTGCTAAGTGGTGTTAAAAATTAAAATTGATAATAAAGTATTTGATTGATTTATGTCAATATTAACGTTCATCAAAGTGGTTTATTTAATGAGAAGTTATCAAATTGAGAAGGTAAGTATTAATCTACAAACTGGAACTGTTTAACAACTTTTGCTTTTAGTTCCGAAGACAAATTAATCGAATATTTTCTGAACCAAATACTTTTCAATTTGTTTGTTGCAACTATCGTCAAAATACCTCAAATCAAAGCAAATTTTAGTTCCTGTAGCCGTTCTAAAACCCGGCGCCACCCTATACTAAAAAAATCTCATAAGCCCCCATTTTCGTATTAAGGATAAGATATTTCATTACACTTTTTGGCATAAAACTTGATTTTTCAAAGATTTCCTCAGAAACAAACCCATTTTAACTTTGATTAAAGTGTGAAGTAGGTTCTTACAAAGCATGACACTAAAGAAAAACAAATCAACTTGTCTAAAGATAACAAAGCAGACTTTCATAAGAAGAAAAACTAACTATTTAGATTTTAGATATTTTTCGGTAATCAATTATTTGATGGAGAATGATCGACAAATCTGTTCTAAAACCAATTTTTAGCGTAGTAAACGATTTACCCCACTATTGCTCGCCGCCTTCATTTACTACACACTAAATTTTACTTGTTTTACCCCTTCAATAAGTTGGTTCAGTCTGCTTTCAAACAGCCCTGGTCTTTTACTAAGTAAAATTCCCCACATTTGCTCAGGCGTTTATTTCTTGTCAAAATTAAATTTCATACTAATCACGTAAAACCAAAAATAAAATCTGAACCTAAAACATTTTTATTGTTTTGCAGCAGACGTGCTGCAAAGAATCCCCTCTTTAAAATTATGTTTGTTGGTGACGAGGTAACTGACGAAGAAACAGGCAGCCTGTTGCAGCACTGTGTGAACCGGCCCAGTGAATAATTTTAAAAACTAATCTGAATGTCCATTAGTTCCTGAAAGAACATTTTTCATTTGAACTAAAAATGTAAATCAAAATCCTTTCTAATAATAATCTAATTTCAACGATTATCTCAACGATGATCTGTGATTTTTCGTTAAAATTTTTGAAATTTTTTGAAATTTTTCGTTGTGTGCACAAGAAAATAAAATATTATTGATTGTGTACGACTTTACAGAAAATGTTTAAGTAATTTAAATTTTTACGTTTAAGAAGGATAAAATATCTCTATTAGGTTGTCTTTGGTTCAAGTTTTGTCACGAAATGCCACTACACAGGACAAACATTCCCTCCTGACCATTCATATTTAAACTAATTCCTCTTACTCAAAATTAGCTTTTTTGTTTTACAAGAAATGTTTATTCTAAGCTGCAATCGATTCAAATCCAGAACTCAAGTCTTAATCAAGCCATTTTAATAAATTTTCAGTTCAATTTTATTGCGAACTAATTAAATGAAAGCTAAAATAGATAAAACAGAACATTTTTAGTATAGTTCCGATTGACAGGTCAAGAATATTTCATGAAAATTTTTAGCGAAATGTTAGACTAAGAGTTTGTTATGAGTATCTAAACTTTGAATATCATAGTCACAAACACATTCACAAAGTTCCAAACAGCAAATTTCCATAGTGAAGACGTAGCGGGAATTTATTAGCCATTTAGTAGTTTGTGCGAGCCAGGAGGGTTTGGTGACCATAGTGAATGAAGATAACAACATATCACCTGGCAATTATGATATCGAGAATTTTGGCGCAAGGACTGTTTATGTAACGGGAAATGACGTTAAACTTGGCGAATTGGTCACTCATGCGTTATGAAATTAGTGACGTTTATGAATCATTAGCTCATAAACGTCACTAATTTCATAAGGCATGAGTGACCTCTAGGATTAGGTATGAGTGTAGTTCTTATAACAGTTTAGCCTTACAATAGTTTAGTCAGAAACAGAACATTTGTGGAAATAATCTCAAAATAATTTCCAAATATTTACGGAATACTACACAACAGCCAATAATTTCCACAATTATTTATTAATTCACTTAATACACCATTTACAATCTTTAATTACATCACTATTTTCACTTAACACCACTTATTATTTTCCTGCTCCTCACTTTCGCTTTTAATCTTTCGCGTACTGAATCTCCCGAATGACTCACCCGGACTAATACCTCAACCAGCGAACAAGTTGTTGTTTGTACCATTTCGGTTAGTGCCACAATCACCAAAATCTTATGGTCTTCTCGTTACAAACAAACAACTGACCTCTATAGTTTTGCTGTTTTACCACTCCTCTAAGTGGTCCAAACGGAGTTCTAAACTTGTGTGGATCTATACAGAAATAATTTTCTCGGTTCTGTTCTAGACTACTATAATATGCTATACAACAAAACTGCTATAGAACTATCTCAACGCTCTAGTTTAACCTAGATGTCACTAATCTCACAAAAAAAAAGTTAGTAATGTTCTAAACCACAAATGAGCAATTTTTGTCGAAGAAATGTCTGATCCATGCTGAACTAATTGCCCATCAAACCAATGTACGTGATCTTAACAATATCCGTGTTTTATTATTGCCGTGTTTTTTTATTAGCGCCCGATAGCGGCTCCCGATAAATAGGTAGAGCAAGATATTTTTTATCGTTTTTTAACTAAAAAGTTGAATGAAAAATCTTAGTTTAGACTTAAATAAATTAATTAAATGAAAAAATAGCGCGCTAAATATAAGTTTTGACATAGAAAATTGAGTGCTCCGTATACATCTATCTAACAGCTATTATAAATAGTCGCGCCATGATCGCATAGGATAATTTTAGTGAAGACGCAGTACACGAAGGATTTACAGCGAAATTAAATTATTGGTAAATAAAGTTTAATGAGCTGTGTGATCTAGAATAAAAAAAAATATTGTGGGAATATTTCCGGCATTTTCAGAAATATTCCGGTAGTTGTGTATAATAAAATAATTGTTATTGTAAATGTTAAACATATAGCAGCACATAAAGGGTGTCCCAATAAGAAGTTCAGATTTAAAAATTTAATAAAACAAAAACGGCTTAATATATTTCTAAATTTATTTTTTTGTTTGAAAGTACAATCCTCCCGGTTATTTATGGAAAATGATTTCATTCAAATGGGAGCCACGACTGGCCTTGGCGTACTCCATTCGATCGGTCCAATTTCTGAGCACATTTTGGATTATGTGCGGATCTTTTTCGGCAATGGTTGCTTCAATACTGGCTTTCAAATGCTCAATTGTTTGTGGATTGTCCGTATAACACTTGTTCTTCACGGCACCCCACAAATAAAAATCCAAAGGCGTCAAATTACAGGTCCTTGCCGGCCAATTCACGCCGCCATTTCGACTGATAATGCGGCCATTGAATTTTTGACGCAGTTTCGCTATTGTAACGCCCGATATGTGGCATGGCGCACCATCTTGCTGGAACCTTGCTGGAACCGTCCAAACCAATATCTCCAAGATATGGCCACAAAAAAGATGTTAACATGTGGCGGTAGTTGATTCCGTTGACCGTAACGGTCGCGCCGGCCTCATCTTTGAAGAAATTTGGCCCTATAATGCCGCACGCCACAACCCTCAACAAACAGTAACACGTAATGGATGCATTGGCTTCTCCACATATCCTTGTGGATTTATCGATCCCTAAATGCGACAATTTTGTTTGTTTACGAACCACCGAGCTGGAAAAATTTTGATCAGAAGAGGATTGAATCAATTGAGGGGCAGAATATTTGGCAAACGAAAGATAATGTAGGCGATAGATGAAACGAACTTCTCGGTATGTTGTATGTTCAACCGTATGCAATATCAATGTCTCATAATGAGCCATTAGTCTGCAAGAACCAAGAAAGTTGGTGTCCATAGTGAATAGTTTTCATGATCTGATTTATGGGTTGTTCATGAAACGGAGAATGATGGTAAACTCCCTCGGTGTTTATCACATAAGGTGGTAAGGTGACAGATGATTGCCGAACATGGATGATGTTGAAGTGGAATTATGGTAGCTACGTTTGATTAAAATATTGTGACGTAAGAAGAAATTATGATTAATGAAGTGGTCCACTTAGGGTCAGGTGGGACGCCGTTGGGCAGGACAAGCAAGAGTACTCGCAACTGGCAATTATCAGAAAAGTTATCGAGCATATTTTGTTGGTATATTTTAACAGACCGAAAATGGAAGAAAGGCGTGTGCAGAAGTGACTCATGATTAAATTCTGTACAATCCATATGTTGGGGGAATTGGCAGGAAGAAGTGGCGGAAACCAATGCAGGATGATCGGCATGAAGGACAGTCTATGAACAATGAATGAATGCCCAAACGGCTAGGAATTGGGAGGAGTGACAGCGATATTATTTAGAACAATCAATTTAGTTTAAGAAGGAAGATTTTAAAATACTTCTTTACTTACATGCGAAGTAGTTCTAAACAAGTGTGATTACGGTCCACAGGTAAACAAAACATTAATTTTGCGTTGAAACGGATCACCTAACTCACTCCTTTAATTTCATTAGGATCATCTTAACTCTGTCATTCGTCATGCCTTAACCGCTAAGAACTTCCCAGGTAGTGTGAAAATTATTATGAGAAAAATAAATTAACGACATTCTTAATTTTCTTAATCGACGATTATGAACCATCTTGCAAGTTCTAATGTCAAAGGTTTTGAGGAATGTTAGAACTAGCATACTATAAATCGTATTATTATCGATTTTTTATAGCCCACTAAATAGCCCAATTTACGAGACACGTACTTTATAATCGCTTATGTGCTTTCGATGAGTAAAAGATAATACCACACTGAACTGGAAAATTTCTCAAAATGTTGTTACTCTCCCTAATAAAACTAAACCGCCTAGAGCAAAATGTGCCTTTGTACTTACCAGATAAATCCATAATTCTCAAAATCAATACCCCACCATATTTTCAAATATGTAGTAGTAACAAAGATAAAATTTATTTTATGTGGTAAAAATACAAATGTAAAGTACAAAAATTCAATTACGATATGCAAAATACACAAACTATTAAACCGAAATTTTTTTACAATTTTTACTAATTTAAGTCTTTTGTGCAGTTTTTAAAAGATACATCAATTTAAAATTTATAAGACATTTTCTAGTGTGAACACCATTATATTTCCCGCCAAAATCTATAATTACTGGTATGTAAGTATTTAGTATATATAGGTATACGGTATCACAAAATTTTGAAACAAACAATAATGCTCTACGCGAATTTATCAAATTCTAGGTCTTGTAAATAGTCCTCGATTTTTGTTTTAAGAATCGAATTTTCAACGACTTCAGTCGATTGCAAATCATTATTTGTCATTGGCGATGTTGTTTTTCCTGTACCGAACCATTCCAATATTGCAGAATTTTCGTATGTAAAACCATCTTCCGCGATCACCGGTGTCTTCATTATTTCGTGTGTTATGGGACAGAAAAATTCCTGGGGCGTATCTTCGTTGCTTGAGGCTAGGGTGAATAATAATTTTCGCATTTCGGTTAAATGCGAGTCCAATGATAATTTGCCTGACAAATCCCATATTATAACGGTACGATCATTTGAGCCGGATGCAATTATTGTTGAATCGTTATTTACAGCGATACAATTAACGTACCGCTGATGTTCTCGCAATGTTTTTAGGCAGTTGCCTTGCATATCAAATATTTTAATAAGTTTATCCATACTCGACGAAATTAGAAGTGTGCCACGATTATTAAAACGTACGCATGTTACAGAGCTGCCGTGTGCCGGTAGAGTTAGAATACACTGAGTACTCATTAACTCGGTACAATATATGGTTGACTGACCGCTAATATGTTCCTGTGGTGTACGTGGAACTAAGCGTGTGCGATTTGTTTTTCGCTTAAGACTATCCACACAAAATACACGCCACAATTTTACTACGTGATCGGTTCCACATGTTGCCAATGTATAAATCGATGTTTCACTATCCGACGCTAAAATACAATATATTATATGTAGCATATTTAGCTAGGTAACTTTGAATGATATACTTACGATCAATTTGGACTAGTTTACAAAAATCAGCTGATAGAACGCCCATGTCGTGTGCACTATCTATTGAACAATCTGGATTTACGGTTTGGGCGCCCACTGCAAATAAAATAATTGAATATATTTTAGGTTCAAATTTGAGAAAAATACTTGATTCAAATTCATTACATTCACACGTCTGATTCAATTTAAAGAATCTAACATTTCCTAATGTACATGCGGTTAATAAAATATTCGAATCTGATGAAAAAGCCAGCGTATGAACTGATTCTTCATGAACTCGTAATATCTTTTGTAGCGATTTATTTTGACCCCAAAGGCATACGGCACCACTGTCATCTGAACTTGCAATGAGACACCCATCCGGGCTGAGAAAAATAAAAACAACTTAATTTATAAAATTATTTTCAAATGTGTAGTATGAGAATAGTTTACCGAAAGGCACATGCACGAATTGATTCACCGCCTTCTTGGGATAGAACGTGTGTTTGTTCCCCTGTTGATATATTCCAAAGAATCACGCTACCATCCACCGATGAAGATGCGAGTACGCCGCCCTGAAACGAAAGATAAACAAATTTATTTGTATTACGTTGGTATTGTTAAAAAAAATCAGTAGTAGAATCCCACTCCGTTATGACATTTCAACAAAACATCAAACAATTCTATTTTACCTATTTACCGGTATCGCTGGTTATGTCGTAAATAGTTTGTTAAAATTCAAAGAAATCCAATCAATATTAGTTAAATATTCACATGTATAAAATAGTGGTGTAAATAATTTATAGTGTAGTGAAAAGTGTGTTGATTGGCAATGAATACCCCCAAGGAGAATCCATCATCGATATTCGCCATACCATGGCCAAACAATCAGATGGATATCGTGACACCGCACAAATTGGCTGTAGTTTTCTTAATTCAGGAGTATCTGATAATACAACGAGTGCCCGACAATTCTATAAGCCCAAAACACAAGCGACAATTTTGTTTACTGCTACTCAAATTGATCCAGTATCCAGATATGCCGTATAGAGATTTGTATAAGCATTTAACAGCGGGAAATAGTGGAGTGGTTCCAGAACATCTCGCAGGCTTCGAACGACTAATGAAAGTGCTCACTCAGACGGGTATTGAAGTGTTGTTCGAGGTACAAGGTGTTGTGGATAAGTTAATGTCTGAGAATGTAAGCAGCGGTGTGGCACTTACCGGAATTGTTGGACTGTATTTGAGGCGGGTACATGTAACTCTCGACAAGATGACATTTCCCGAACTTATTTCACTGTACAAAAGTATTTTAGTGTACTATGAAAAGGGAGTACGGGCTCTAGCGATCGCTACAAATTTATCGTTCGACAATGAAAATGATTGTAATAAAATTAACGACACGCAACTGTTTCTAAAGGAACGAGCTCGCACCCATTGCAAGTGGTCTTTGAAACAGAGCGAGCTGTTTGTAGCCCAGCAGAGCACATTGATTTCAACCAGTGAAACCGATGCTTTGAATCCAATCGAAATGGAATCTAAACTGAAGGAGATCATTCAAGACAATTCAAAATACTCACAAGCACAATTTTTAAGTTACATGAATCAATTGAGAGTAAGGGATTATCCAAACGCATTGGATGCGTTACATAGGGCATTCGACCATCCTAGTGAAAAAACGAATTCAACCACTTCAACCACCTCGCAACCTAATTCAGACACGAAAGGATTCCAGTACTCTAGTTTAAATTTGGCAATATTACATGCCCAATTCGACCACAAAGCGGAAGCATTGGCCAGCCTCCGGGAATGCATAATGCTGGCCCAAGAATGTGGCGATCGTGTATGCCTACAAATAGCCCAATCATGGCTGTGCTACTTGGATAAAACACAAATTCAGATGAATGAAAAAATGGTCGCAAACAAAGCCGAACTAAGTTTGGTGCACTCGGTCTCGCTCGGAATTCAATTTGTTGTAAAACAGGCGGCACAATCGGGTTTTCAACCATCGAAATTATTCGAGCTGTTACTAAAAAGTGACATCCTAAATTGTCAGCATTCAATGATGGGACTCATCGGTAATTGTGTAGCAGAAAAGGCAGCCGTTTGGACCTTGTATGGCAAAAATGAGCTGGCGTCACTTTTTAGCCAGCTGCTTTTAAATTCGAATCTTAAGGCACTCAGCAAACCGTACAATGGAGAAGGTAACTGCCAATCATTGTGTTGCTTAATCGTGTGGCTTAGCTTACAAGGCGAATACATATTGAGCTCGATCGTAACCGAGCATGCTAAAACTCGATTTCCAAGACCTCCCTTATCAAAATTTTGGATGATATGCGAATGCTACTCAAATTCAGTACACGCAATTTACCGTCAAAAATGGAAAGATGGACAAGAAGCTATAAATTCATTATACGTACTAGATGACAAACTAGGAGCACTTCAGCTTGGTTCGCTCAATATTGCTCGTGGAAATTTATCGTATGCTCGATCGCTACTATTAAGATTTTTGGATAAAGAAGATTTGGATCATTTAAATCGAGTACGCGGTATGATCCTTTTAGCAAATGCCTTAATTACACCAACCGACATTTCGCCACATGTCATTGATTTAATAAATCGAGCCTTAAATATCGCCTACGAAAAATATCTAGACTATGAATACGCTCTACTTCAAATGATATATGCGTACGTACTATTGCAGCTAGACATGCCCAATCAAGCGCTCAAAGTGATCAAAGAAATAATGGAAATAATTCTTGGAAATGGTGGAATTTATGATAAGGCTAAATGTAATTTTCTATTTGTAAGATGTCTACTGGCGTGCACTACATCAGCGAAGGAGAAACTTGAAGTACTCACAAAATGTTTAAAAGTGTTAAACGAAGTGGCTGAATATTTTCTAAAACTTGAGTGCTACACAAAAGTAAAAGATGTTTATATCTTCATAGCGAAACAGTATAATGAATTAGATATGCCGAGCGAACGTAATCGGTACGCGTACAAATTTCGGAAAATTGACGAGCAATTTCCCACGTCCTCAGAATATTTGAATGTATTTTATTGAAAAATAAATTTAATTTATTGAAAAATAGTTGCACAAAAAAGAGAAAATTTAGTTTCCATTATAAATTTGAATCCGGCATGAGGTTGGTGTATAGTAAAAAGCTTGTAGTATGGTAGGTAATATTATATCGATTCAATCCGTTTCCTTAACGCATGATATAAATTTATATTGATTTTAGTAAAATGTAGTTGTAATAAATCGGGGTCATTTTTGTTTCGATAAAATTTATTTTAATGATTTGTGATAATTTAGGTTCGATAAGCACGTCATTCATTCAATTTTAAGCATTTGCGGAATTCTAAAAGAAGAATTCAATTGAAAACAAAAAATAAAATCTTTTGAATATTCTTTTAATATTCAAAAGATTTCATTCAGTTCAGGATTTCTAAGCATTTAAATCAGATTAATAAAAAGAGAAAGTAAATAAGATTTAATCCCGCGCGGGAACGCGCTCCCCAACCCCATCGGGTGGGGATTAACAAGGAAATTCAATTATCTGGATTACGCAGATGACATGCTTGCTAACTAGTCGATTCGTATTGGAAGCGTATTGGAAAAGTACCAACCATATATTATTTGTCTACTCTGTTGCATCCCATTGAGGACGTGCATCGTGATTTATCAGCATTTTTTCGAGTTTTCACCAATTTTCATTCAGGTTTCGACGGTTATTGCATTTGAATTCGATTTAATTAATTCCCTTCAGACGATTTTTTCTGAAATTCATCAGCGAAAAGTGATTTCAAAGCAGTGAGTTCAGTTTGATGAATTGTACATTGTGAAAGGTTATATAGTTTGTCATTGTGCGCGCATCGACAATGAATCCAATCGGTAATTTTGGACTGCGTGTTTGATTTTCCAGACGGCTTGGTTCGTAATTCGGTGGAATTCTATTTCCTATTATGATTTGCAAACGGTAAGTTGCCTTCGAAGATGTTCACTAATTTTCCAGTGTTATTTACAAAGCCGTAGTGCAATTAGACTTCGGAATATTACGAATCAATTCACTACAGATGAACAAGGTATCGCACGAGAAGAAAATATGGCCTGGCTTCGTGCTTCATAAACACAAGAACAAAGAGAGGGAGTACGTCAAACGGCTCAGTTGATAATGAGAAATCGTCGAGCTTATCGCACAGATCAACAACGTGATAATCTACGACACACTAAAAGAAATGCTTGAAGTGTTGATTTGATTCGAGTAGTGTTTCATTACGATTGCATAATTGACTACAGCTCGCATCCTTTCGTTTGAATTGGCCCAATGGAGGTTGTGTGCGACCATTGCGGTGCATTGAAGTTTTCTGTGGCAAGGGCTATCTCAGTGGCAAGATGAAATTGCCATTATTGCCTCCACCACCTGAGCCATGGCATTTATTGCTTCGTTGCGAAACACCAGAATCAAGACATTTTCTATCGAACATTCAAAGATTCAACGGATATTTCCAAATGATATTATTTGGACAGAGACATTATCGAAGAACGCAGATTCAATCCAACGTTCAAAGTCATTTCTGCTCGAGAAAGCAAACGTTCATTTTCTCTTGGTGATCATAAATATCAGAAATTCCGACTTCGCCTTCGACTTTACAGATCCAAGGCCAAATTCACCATCGAATTGGATTATTGGAGCCGCTTGAAGACGTACATCATAAATTCATCCAAATTTACTTCATGGGCAATATGGAGGACCATTTTGATCGGCGTCAAACGATCAATACGGTAATGAAATGAAAAATTCTTCAAGATCTGCAGCAACTACTTCATGAACATCATGTCTTGGTTCGGTTGTTCAAACTGCTTTGGATCACATGCCAAGTGATGACTACAAAGTCGTGATCAGAGCGGATAAACGACCCGCTAGAACACAACACACGAACGCCAATTCAACGCTCCAACAATAGATGAAGTCGCAATTGCGATTATTGGTGAAATCTTGGAAACGCGCAATATTGTGCTCACACTTCGTGACACTGGACAACTGCAACGAATATTCGAAATACACTGTTCATACGATGCATTGCAATACCCGCTGATTTTGATAAATCCATTGAGCGGTGAGTATCAATATCATAATTGTCATTTCAACATAATTTCACTGATTTCATTTCAGGTGAGGAAACTACCAAGAAGGTTAGCTCGATGAATTCGCATGTCGTTTGATGATTCGTCAAAATGCTGACAACTTTTTGCTGCGATTTCATCGATTGCTTCAGCAATATTGCACCGACATGTACGTCAAAAACGAAACGGAGCTTTCATTCGGTTGAACCAAGCCAAATTGCGTTCAGGGGAGTATATTCATTTACGCGATGCAATCAGCATCGAAGGAGATCCAGCTAATGTAGGTCGATTGACTATGATATCGGCGATGTACTTTGGCAGCCCGCGTCGTATGCATGAATATGCCCAATGACATATGTTCGTCATTACGGTCGTCCAGATCTATTCATCATCTTTACGTACAATCCGAAATAGATAGAAATTCTTCAACTGCTGCTCTCGCCCTGCAACATCAAGTGATCGGCACGACATCACCACACATGTCTTCAAACAAAAAATCTGCTCGCTGATGAACTACATTGTTAAGCATCGCGTCTTTGGATTGTGTAACAAACCAAGTACGCAACTAAATTTTTACACTCATTGGATCTGCCTGGCTGGCTCGGTAGTCATCATGTTTCGAAATTTGAACTAACCAAAACTATGTAACGGAACGCGTTTGGTGGTGAGAAAACTCATGGGCAATGTAATTCACGCGACGTTACTCAAAGGAAAGTTGAAATGTGAGGAAGTTCTCATTGAGTTTAAACGAATTCAATTTCCGATTCGCCTTGCATTCAATAAATCACAAGGTAATTGTTGAGTGTTTGTGGCCTGAATCTAGAAAATGTATGTTTTTTCACGGTTAATATTGTACGGTGCATGTTCACGTGCCGGGCAAACCATCCGCTTTGTTCGTCCTCGCACCTGAAAACAAAACGAGAAATGTGTCGTATATCACAAGGTGCTTCAATGAAGGAAATCGACCCGAGTGCAATCATTTATCCTTTACATCCCGAAAATTAAAAATTTACGAAATATTTCAGCCCTCAGAATTATAAATTCCGTGTGCTGAAAATTTATAATTGACAAAAAATGTAAATTTTTCCATTTCACATTTATTTTGCAAAGGGCGAGATTGTAGAGGTATATACAGTTACGTCAGTTTCACTAATTCTAGAAACAATTTCTACGTACAATAGTCCAAATCGATCACACCAAATTTCTAAACATTTTATCCACTCATTCTCCAAATTTGTTCTTAGAAATAGTATCTGTGTCGTTATATGTAAATGAACTTAATAAAAAAATTTAGTTTGTTCACGAAAATACCTGATAGTAATAATGGTATAATTGAACTGGAAAGTTAGATGGATATAAATTATTGTTATTATCTATTACTTAATACAAGGTTGGAATTCATTTAATAATCAATGATTAGATTGACTATTAAATAAAAAACAATAATTAAATAAAAAATCTATTAAAACTTTGGATCCATTTTGGGCTAACCCTTTACGCTTCGTTTATACAGACTTTTATAATTTGGTGAACCCCAAATCAAGCAAGGAGTATAATATGACAAAATTATAGATTTTGCGTTGTAGAGGCCGAGAGACAGAGTCCTAGACGTTTTCACTATTGACTATTGCCCCTCAGCTTAAGATACACAGTGGGCTTCGGCTGTCTCTGTGTACACCTAGGCAACATCAAGGTAGCCGTGTCCTCGTCGCGGGGGGCGGGTACTGCTGCGACAGTAGCAAAGTGCTACCAAGGACCAAATGCCAGTGGTATAAATTAGCTAAAACAAACAATGAGTACAACAAATACGGAAAGTAATATCCCAGGTGGTAAAGCAGCAGATATGCTGCCAAACCCACACTCTTCGGAGGCAGGGTCAACAGATTTTGGGATGGGCCAATTATTGTTTAACCCATTTGGACAAAGTTCCAAACTATCAAGATCACCAAGAACTTCAACTGGAAATATATTTCAGTACGAGAAGGAAAATGCCGAACTAAACGTACAAGAAATAAAGACAACTAAATTGAAAGAAGAATTTACAATTTTAAAGAAAGAGAATGAAGAACCCAAAAAAGCAGTTGAAACACCTGCAGAACTTGGGGCGCCACCTAGCCCAACGATGGCATTAATGCATTCCATAGGGATGAACAAGAATTAGAAAGAGAAACAAATTGGATGTTGAACCGGAATAAAAGGCCAAGCAAGAAAAGGAAAGCGCAACACTCGCCAGAAATGGCAGTAACTTTGCCATCAACTTCAACAGTGGTTTCTAGAAACCAGTTTATCATCAAGAAACAACTAGCTCTAGAACAACAACCAGCTAAGCCAAAAGAAAAATCACATCCACCAATAAATGTCGTCGGGATATCAAATTTCTCCACGATACAATCGTCTGGAAAATTAATGTTGTAGATTCTGAAACCTATAGAGCTCTGGCTACAAAGCTTAATTCCGAGGGGATTCAGTGGTTTACCTACGAGGATAAGAATGATCGCCCAATCAAAGTTATGGCTAGAGGTCTTCACCCAACCTGTGCAAAAGAGGAAATTATTGAGGATCTCAAGCAAAGGGGTTGTCAAATAGAAAATGCCGTAAACATCATTAAGAAAGAAAAATTCGAAACTGAAGAAGGAGTTCAAATGAACAAAAGAGAGCTTCCACTATTTATGCTCACTTTTATAACAAACAAAAAGTGAAAGATGTGTTTTATATCAAGGCAACACTTAGCATGAGAGTTAAAATAGAGTCATTGAAAAAATAGCGTGCTCCAAAAGATACTAAGAAGCATGGAAGCTCTTAACATTCGCCTAGCTATACAAGAAAAATGCCTTCAAGCTCTAAGCAACAGGGTGCTCTGCAATGCAAATGAACTATTATGACAATCAGTACAACGATTGTTAAAAAAACTAGCCCACCTTCGCTAACGAACAAAAAAAACCTGCTGGGAGAAATTCCAGAAACTTGTTGAGGATAAAATTGATCTTCAGGTGCCAATTAAAAACCCGATACAGCTAGAAGAAGCACTAGAACAACTCAACAACAGTATACAAGAAGCGGCGTGGGGTAGTACCCCTTCTAGTTCAAAGGAAATGCGCCAAAATGCTATTTATCCTGTAGAAGTTAGGGAACTGGTTGCAGCAAAACGAAAAGCAAGAAAGGCCTGGCAGAGAAGTCGAGCGCCAGAATATAAAACAACTCTAAATTTTTTATCCAATACACTAAAGTTGCTAATTAAAGAAATCAAAAACGAATCCATTAATAAATACTTGAGTGGCCTTACTGGGGAAAAAGATACCGAGTACTCCTTTTGGAAAGCGACAAAAAGTTTAAAACGAGCTAAACTACAAATTCCACCAGTAAAAAATGGAGATAACACATGGGCTATAAGTGCAAAGCAAAAAGCTTCGTTGTTTGCAACCCCCCTCGAGGACACGTTCCAGCCTCTACCCAGACAAACTGCAGAGGAAAACATACCACCAGTATATAAAATGAATAACTGCAATATATCTCCTGTCACGTACAAGAATTAAAAGAGGAAATCAATCTTAACCTTAATACAAAGAAATCTTCAGGATATGACTTAATTACAGGACAAATAGTAAAAGCTCTACCTGAAAAAGGACTACGTAAACGAAATCTGTATTCCTCCAATTCGAAATCAAGTACTCCGAATTACAAACATAATTGAAGACGTACTTGAAAAAAAGAAATATGTTCAAGCGTCTTCTTGAATGTAGCACAGGCCTTTGACAGAGTATGGCATAAAGGTTTGGAATATAAATTACAAAGAGACTTACCAAAGCAGTTTTATGAAATTCTAAGATCTGACATATCTATACCGACACTTTCGAGTTAAATTAGATGGCGAATACTCAGAAATAAAGAAAATATCAGCAGGGGTACCACAAGGTAGCGTTCTGGGACCAACTTTATATGTTCTATACACCTCGGGCCTGCCGACGATAGAGGAGACTAACATATTGCGGATGATACCGGCCATCTTAGCAGTTGCTAATAGCATAGCAGAATCTTCAAGCAAATTGCAAATAGCTACTAATATTGTCAGTACCTGCACCAAGAGATGGCGAATAAAACTTAATGAAACAAAATCTGCTCACGTAAACTTTACCACCAAGAAGGTCAACTGGATACCAGTAGAACTGAACTCTCCGCAAATTCCCTATGCAAACACGGCAAAATATCTAGGCATGACTCTAGACGCGATATTAAAATGGAAAGAGCATGTGAAAAAGAAAAAAGAAGAGTTAAACATCAAATACAGAAAGATGGATTGGCTCTTAGGAAAAATTTCTGAACTAACTCTACATAATAAATTGCTACTATACCGGTAAATCCTTAAACCTGTGTGGACTTACGGTATTCAGCTCTGGGGCTGTATACAAAGAAAACCAATGTCAATATCATCCAGTCATTCCAAACCAAAGTCCTTCGTGGAATAGTTAATGAACGTGAAATATAAGAAATGACAACCTCCATAGAGATCTCGTCAGTGAAGAAATAAGCAAACACGCGAGAAAACACATGCAACGTATTAGTCTACACCAAAATGCTGGGATACGTCGTATGTTGGATGATTCAAACCCAGTAAAACGGCTTCGAAGGAAGAAACCGCATGATTTACAAGATTCAATCAGGATCGACTAAAAATATAATAACATTGTAAAGGGCTACAACCCTCCAAACAAAAAAAATAACTATTGGCTATTAAATTTGTGAAACAAATGCATCAAGAAACAAAATGTGGTATCTGATGAACCTAACTTCTAAACATGATTTCGATTCAAAGATAACTTTTCTGAGTTCGTACTGCAAAGTTGCAAGCCGCTTATTCGACAGTCATTACAAATGGTTGTCAGCCTTGAACACTAATAGCACATGGTTAGAGTAAACTAAAACAACTTTTGAATCTAATACAACGATTTCGAATTATCACTCAATTGCTTAATCATTGCGAAAATTTCTTGCAATTTGCCATTTCTTATACGGCTGAATTCGACAAGTCGTTAATTCCAACAACACTTGAATTAGCCGACCCAGAATTCTTTTGACCTCAGAAGATTGATTTGCTCATTGGTACTAATACTACACTGATCTAATTACTGGAAAAACTGCTAATTCCTGGACCAAACAGTTTATGCTTGGAAGAAAAAGCTTGTGAAGAAAATTATAAAAAAAGCGTAAAACGTAATTTATCGGATCTTGGCGACTCGAACAAACAGCATATCGACAGTTTTAGGTCTTGAATATCGGCTCAAAAAAATAGTTAGTTCATGTCAGAATACGTTGATATCAACCCGTTGGTTCAAGCTTCAGTTATCGAAATGTTAATGGAAGGTCCAATGATGCAACAAGATATTCTGTCAATTATTCTACGCTTCCGAAAACATCATACCGCTTTAACGGCCGACATTGCCAAAATGTATCGGCGAACCAATATTTGCCAATGGTGGCGTCATTCAGAAAGTAGTAGTAGAACAGAACACTAGAACAGAACTTACAGTGACTATTGGTTTCATAAATAATCGAGAGAGGCTCGTTATTTTCATAAAATTCTTACTAACTTCTAGAAATTAAACTAAACTTAACGCCAATTTACAAAACTCTTTTGACCTCGTTTGCTAATTTACTTATTGGGACTTGGGAGTATAACTTACTTTTTTGTATTTTTTTGCAGAAAAAACACGTTTATTCCTAAGAAATGGTAAATTTTATTTTAATCAAAATATTTTCCATCGTTATCTATGACTTTCGGCCATCTTTCTGGCAATTTATGGATTCCATCGAAAAACAAATTGTTTGTCTTTTGATGCGATCCATTCGTCGAGACATTTTTTGAATTCTTCATGGTTTCTGAGGTGCTGGTCTTGAAGATCGCTTTGCATTCGGAACAAATAGTAATCTGATGGGGCACAATCTGGTGAATAGGGAGCATGCGGAAGACTTTCCCATTTAAGTACTTCCAGCGTATACTTTTACTTATTTTGCGACATGTGGTCGAGCATTGTCGTGCAGCAAAATCACTTTATGCAGTTTGTTAGCTGGAATCAGACGGTTTACGTTCAATGCATGGTTCAAATCTATCAATTGTTGTTGGTAACGTTTACCAGTAATAGTTTCGTTCGGTTTTAGCAGCTCATAGTACACCACTCCTTTCTGATCCCACCAAATGCACAACATAAGCTTACTTCCATGAATGTTTGGTTTTGGGTTAGGGTTATTGTAGTAAATTCATTTTTCATCACTAGTCACAATTTGAGACTAAAAATGGCATCTTCGGTGTCTTGTAAGCAAAGAATTGCAAACCATTAAACGATTTTCAATGTTGGCTTCAATCAGTTCATGTGGTACCCATTTTCTTCTTTTTGAATCATTTTCATGGCATGTAAACGTTTGCTTATGACTGCTTGAGTGAAATTTAACTGTTCTGCAAGTTCTTTTTCTGTTTGAGCTGAGTTTTTCTTCAATAATGCTTTTAATTCTTCATCTTCGAATTTTTTTGGTTGACCAGAACGTTCTTTGTCACTGACATCAAAATCACCACTTTTGAATCGTTTAAACCAGTTTTCACAAGTCTGTTGAGTTGGTGCATGTTCAACATAAGTTTCTTACTTATGGCCGTAGATGTCATTGTAAAAGAATGTTTAGTACTAAAGTTACGCCATCTCTTAGGAAATCCAAAAAACTAAGTTATACAGCCAATATTAAATTAAAACTAGAATAAAATGGCCACGCCAATCATACCTGCGATATTAAAACCAGATAGTGCTACACAAAATGTTAATAACAAAAGCTCAATCGACTTTAGTGAGCACTTCGATCAGTGATAACCGAGATGGTGGAAATGGATGGATGATAATCGATACCTCAATAACTTAAACGACAAGAACAAAATTCCAGCCGAAAAGTGAAAAGTTTGAGGTTCCTGGAAAAAAGAGTCGATCGTATTTTAAATATTTATGATCACGTTAAGGACACTTCAAAATACTACGGAATGCTAAGTGTAAAAAGAAATAAAGTTACTGGTCAAGCGGACACTGCGTTGGAATCATACAACACGCCATTCGTTGGGAAAGAATAGCTTAGTGTCTGACATTAAATTACGCAGATAAGCGTGATCTGGACACAATTCCAGAATTTTATCAACAAGTTAACCAACACTTGTCACTCATTCGCAACAAACTATCGTCCATGGATATAAGTCAGGAATCCATGAATGTGATGACAGAATCGTATCGAGATAAAGCACACGATACATTTATCAGAGATTTTAGAGGTGATTTACCTTGACTTTTGAGCATGCTAGGTAAGATAATGTACAATGTACCACGTACCACATAGCCATAACAAAGTTAATTAGTGAAATCCACAGTCTGCACTACCGCCACAAAAATTTAGAACTAGAAAACATGTCTGTCTATTAGAAGACATCCCACTCCGCAGCGCAATTCTCCAATCCCGCATATCTGGACATCTATTCAGAGTTACTAAATAGCCCTCAAATACCACAACAGCCATTCCGAAATTATTCCCAAATAAACAAAAACAAGTTTCATAATTGAATTCGGCAAAACGGAAGAATAACGCTTCAAGAACATGGAGATAATCTTCAAAGTTCTAGAAAGCGTTAATATGAATGTACAACTTGACAAGTGCGAGTTGTTACAGGGTGAAGTATAATTCCGTGATCTCGTCATCTCGAAAGACGGGATTAAGATAAACTCGAAGAAAACAAAAACGATTACTAATTTTCCTTTACCCAACCGCGATAAGGAACTTAGATCCGTAAGTTCATTCGCGACTATGCGAAACTCGCAAACCTCCTGACTTCGCTTTTGAGAGGAAAAGATGACGTGTCGAAAGCTGTCTCAAAAAGCAAACATGTGAAGTTCACCGAAATAACTGCCTTCAATAAAATCAAAAACTCACTGATTTCAAGCGAAGTACCGCTTTCGTTTCCAGATTTTCGGAAGGAATTCAAAGCTAATGAGTACGCAGCTAATGAGAAGGAAATGCTTGCCATAATTTGGGCATTAACTTCTTTATAAACTTAATTTACAGATCGAGGAAGGTCCGAATCTTTACCGACCATCAACCACTCTACGAACCGCTTAAGTTGGTTAGCCATGTCAAATTTGGAAACAAAAATTAACTGTCGCATTTCACAAAACCAAGTTTGGCCATTCGTTCCGTCAGAGTACCGACATCCAATCATCCGTAAAGTGTATGAACTAACTCACCCTGACTTTAGCGACACACAGAAATTAGTTTGCGATCGATTTGTGTGGCCATCGATTAACAAAGATTGTCAAACATTCGTAAAGGAATGTATATGTTACGCTTAAAGTTCGAAATCGGTAAAAAACCTATATTCTCGAAATGGGCCACCCTTCACTCCACGGATTATTTTTTATGGTATTAGTGCAAATTGGAATGTTTGGTAGGGACTAACGGCTTTAATAACTCTCACGTGCTCGCGGGAGCTAATTGTGCCATTCATAATGCTTAGCCCTCTGATGGGGAATAAATGAAACCATGGGGATGTAGGGGGAAAGGCCAACAAACATTCTGGACAACCAGTTTTTAATCGTGTAAACGAATTTAAAAATTTTAAAATTTCAGATATTTACTGATTTCGGCCTTTAACCGTAACATATACAATGTCAATGGTCAAAAATATTACGGCACAACAAATCCCCGATATCGAAGTATACCCATCCAAATACGCGATTTGAACACATCAACATCGATATTATTGGACCCAAGCCACCTTCAGCTGGAAATAGATGGCCCATTGTAATTCCGATGGAGGATGTCACAGCAGAATATATCGCTTGACATCTTATCACCGGATGGTTTCAACATTTCGGAGTTCCAATAAAACTTACATTGGATTTGGGACGCCAGTTTGAATCGCAAGTATTCAGAGAACTGAGCAAAATTCCAGACGTAAAACATTTGAGAACCACACCATACCATCCGCAAACCAACGGGATAATTGAACGTTGGCACAGGACTTTAAAAACTTCCATTAAATATCATTAAAACGACGACTGGTCTATTCGGCCTACAACAACCGCTCATCACGACCACGCGAAATTTTTTGTACCAAAGGAACTTTCAAACTGCTCACACGTATTTGTGAGAACGGATAGCGTACGTGTCCCATTACAAAGCCCATATACAAGCCCATATGAAGTGGTGAAGCGTCAAAACATATCTATTGATCGTCTGAAGGCAGCTTTCATTCCAAGTGAAACTGAAGAGCAAATAATACCGAAAGTGATAACAATTCCCGATCGTTCAGGGATAACACCCGTTAATCCATCAGAAAAGCAAGGACAACTGTACCATCACCAATTAATACTACAAGGATAGGAAGAAGAGTAATAATACCTGCACGGTTTCACTAAGGGCGGAGTATTGTGGAGTCATCACATACACCGTTATACACTTGTCATCATATCAATCTGCAACGTATACGTATGGTCAACCAGTTATAAACTGTTAATCTCGTAATTATCATTTGTTTTTATTGTTAAAGGAAAATTCATTTAATTAAAGCAGTGCTTTTCTTCTTTTTCCCAAAATGGTAATGGGGAAAAGTGAGTAAAAATTATTTGTTAAAGAGAAATAAAAAAGCACGTTGTTTTAAAGTAAATGGTTTTACAAAACCAACCACATGTTGCAAACGTTGTGAAACATTATTTAAAAGGACAGAAATGGGAAGTTCTACCCCACCCGCCGTATTCACCAGACATAGGGTACGCCGTTTAACTTTTTTTTGAACTAGCGGTTATTTTGAGTATGGTAAGAGTTATGTCACTTCTGATTTGACAGAAAGTTAGTTTTATCCTTCCGCTGAACGAAAATGGTTGTGTATTCGCTTGAACAACGCTGGAAAATATTGAAACATTACTTCGAAAATCATGGTAATGTTGCAGAATGTGTGCGAAAATTGCGTGTGGTTTTCGGAAGAAACGAAGCAGCCAACCAACTCGAGCCAAGCAGCCAACCAAGCGTACACCCGAAAATGATTATGCTGTATCGGAGAACGTGCGTGAGTCGCCGGGAACGTCAACTCGTAATCGTGCTCAACAATTGAACATTTCACGCACAACATTGCAACGAATTCTGCATAAAGACCTTGGTATGACACCGTATAAAGTTCAATTGGTTTAGGAGAAGATGTCGATTTTGGCAAAAAAAATCATCTTTTCGGATGAGGCGCATTTCCATCTTGGCGGTTATGTAAACAAGCAGAATTGTCGCATTTGGGGCACGGAGAACCCGCACGTGATCGTTGAAGAGGAGGACAGAGGCAACATTTGGTTTCAACAAGACGGCGCTCCGTGCCACACAGCACACGTTTCAATTGATCTTTTGCGCACTGTCTTCGAAGATCGAATTATCAGCGGAAATGCTGATGTGATTTGGCCGCCTCGGAGCTGTGATTTGACGCCGTTGGACTATTATCTTTGGAGTGATAAACCAGCAACGATTGACGCATTGCCATTGAAGACATAATGCCGCATACCATCGAAAATGTGCTCAAAAATTGGACCGACCGTATGGGGTACGTCAAGGCCAGCCGAGGCACTCATATGAATGAAATAGTATTCCATAATTAATCGGAGGGATTGTTCTTCATAATGAAAAAATAAATTTGAAAAAAAATATTGAGAACTTTTTGTTTTATTGCATTTAAAAAAAAAATTTATTTGGCCCACCCTATAGCTCCTTCAGATTACTTCTTCTCCGGTTGATGCAGTCGTCTCTTTCTGAACAGCGGTTCAGTTCTCGAGCAGAAATCGAAAATTGACTTATTGTTTGGAACCTCCAAAGACCAGGATTTATTCAGAGGAAAGTTGTAGCTGCAGATGGAGCACACTTTCAATAAATAATTCTTTCATTTTCTAAACAAGCAAATGTGGTTTAATCAGCTAAGTAGCTTTCTAGAGTCCATGAGTGAATCAAGTCGAACACTACACCCACGCCAATAATAATTAACTTCATATACAAAGAGTAGAATGATATTCACCTTTTGCTCTAAACGGTGTATATTAAAGGTATATACTGCCTTGTTTATTAATTAATTGTAGATAATCAAATAAAATGTTTTGTATGTAGCACGTAATTCATAAAAAACTATGTTTCATTTAAACCAATTTATTAATAGTTAACAAAAGCTTTCGAAGCAACGAAAATCATGTTGTTATGTGGGAATGAAGATAGGTGATGGAGGTGTACACCATTTACGTAAAAGTACTACAAAAGTAATTCATTCAACTTAAAACAATAATGTAAAGGTTGAAGTAGTTAGGTTTACTAGATGTAACCGGTCTAAACTATTAGAGTTTGTTTGACGACGAAACTATTTTAGTTTAGTTTGCCCCATTATGACAGTTAAATTGTATTTACTCAATTAAACTTTTCAAACACTAAAAAGGAATGTAGGACGGCGTAATTATTATGCTACAAAGCTTGCTAATTACTTCAGACTGGTAGTCTGCACGCACTCAGTTTTAGGAAGAAAAAACAACACAAATGAAAAGTAAGTAGGCTACGTAATATACGTTTACAATTAACACAAGTAAAGTTAAATTTCGAAATCAATTACATTTCAAAATTCAAAATGCATGAAATCGATAATGTTAACATTATAAATCTAGTACTGAATATTGTCCACCGTTCGCGTAGTCATAAATACCTTGTACTTCATAACTAAATATAAAGTTAATAAATAGTTGATTATAAATCAATATTCTTCTTATTGCACTCGTATTGTACAACATTATTTATTTACTGAAATGAAAAGTAAAAGTTTTTCCCAGCGCAAATAGCATATTGTCGTGTTTAACGTGCCAATTTTTCCAGACATGCAAATCAAATATACTCGTAGCGGCAACAGCACGCGAGGTAATAAAACTGAGCTGAGCTTTTCGAGCTTTATAAAAGAATCTCGAAACCATAACATATCACTTAGGGAATCTTACAGGGACGGAAAAATGAATCGGGTTCGAATATCCTCTTCACATAATTACAGTAAAGCTCTCCATTACCTATGGAGGGAGAATTATGTAAGTTAAATAATTAATTTTCCGTTAATCCAGTTTAAACTGGAATTTAGTATGAATTTGATATGTAATTACTGTTTTGAAAAGATCAACATGTATACACACCGCCGTACAACAACAGTTGAATTTATTATGTGCTGATGTTGTTTAAGTAAGTCGTGTATTTTTTATAAAGAGATCGTTAAAATTTTGGACTCATGCAGTGAGAACTATGTACTCGTATAATGAATGGTTCCAAATACTTACAACTTATTACGTATTTTAGAATTTAATGCGATGATATATTACATCGCCTAAAAAGTTCCTGGTCTGACACATAAATGTTTTTTTTTCCTTTGTTAATTACAACCGAGACTGTGCTCATCTAGCAATTTATCTTTCAAGTTTTTACAAATTTTAAATTTTTTAAATAGTTCTGATTTGTTGGCGTGAAACCCAATGGTTAGTCCCAAAATTAATTAAACCTATTTAAAATACTAGTCTTCTTTCAACGACAGGGTTATCTATCGTATGGCGAATATAGGGGTTTCCATGTTTCTGGAGCCTTATTCCGTGTTTGGCGGCATGCTTTTTTATTTCATCTTTGATGCATTCCATCTGTAAGTCCATGTGAAGGTCTTCAATTCTTGTGTACCACGGAGCATTTACGATGCTACGGAGAATCTTGTTTTGAAATTTCTGTATCATTTTGGCGTTTGTTTGCTTAGTACATGCCCAGAGTTGAATTTCTGAGCCCCATTCTGGCCCCCATTTTTCTGAACTTAATATTAAGTCCTTCTTTCTTCTTTTTTACATACTCTCTTCCCTTGAGCTTGGTATCGAGTGTCATGCCAAGATATTTAGCTTTGTTTGCATATGGCACCGGTCGTGAGTTAATTGCTATCGGTAGATGGGAAGCCTTTTGATATAAAAAGTTAATATGTGTGGATTTCGTCTCATTAAGCTTGATTCTCCAGCGCTTAGTTGAGTTACAAACCGCATTGGTAAGCAGACGGCATAGATTTTCTTTAGTTCGAAGTATTCATCCCCATATTTCACATGAAAATGTCTATTGGATAAATAAGATCTAAGTATGGCATAGAATTGCCTCGGCAGATCTCTATGCAGCTTGAATTTCAGTCCACTGTACCAGACTTTACCGAATGATTGTGCGACGTCCAGAAATATGCTGGAGCATCCTTTTTTACTTTCTAACGTTCTTTCAATAATGTTGGTGATTCTATGCACCTGTTCAATTGTGAAGTGCTTTGCTCTGAATCGAAATTGATGTAGAGGAATTAGTTATCGGTCCTCAAATGAAATTGGCCTTTTTGATTTTTTATCGTTAGGTGGTTTATCAGGTTTTGCTATCATGATTACTTCTGCTATACTTTCCATTGCCACAGAACATATTTTAATCGAAAGCTTTCATTGATTATGTGTAATAGCTTACGAAATCCTTTACCTGGTAGATTATTTGGCAAGTAATTCAGTCATACCCTGGGGCTTTTTTAACATTCAAGTTGCTTTTCACTTCTTCTTTTAATTCTTTGAGAGTTACTGGGCATATATCAAAATCATCTAGCTTGTGGATTGACATTATATTGAGATACTCTGCAAACAGATCAGCCTTCTCTTTAGAACCTCTTGTTCAGGTTCGTCCTCCTTTTTAAGTAGTGGCACTTGCATTTTGCGTCTTTTGAGTCCCTTCGTCACCTTCCACAGTGAATGATCAGAATTTGTTTGTTACCTAAATTGTTAAGAATTGTTTTGTTCTCCGGTGTTCTATTTATTTGCCAGGTTTTACGTGCCCGTCGTTTTTCTCTTACCAACTCCCTAACTTCCATTGGGTAGGTTATGTTAAGCTTCTTCTTATTTTGTATAATGGGGGTACTTGCCAAAGCGGCATAGTGAATTGTTTCATTGAGTTGTTCTAATTCATCTTCCAACTGGTAAGAATTTCTTATCGGTACTCGAAGATTGATTTTTTCCTCCATTACTTCACGAAAGATATCCCATTTTGTTTTTGAATTTGTTAATCTGGGTGCACTCTCCCTTTGAATTACCATTTCACTGACTGTCATGATAACCGGGGAAGGATCCGATATTAGAAAATTACTGTCTTCATTGTGAATGTAGTCCTAGGATATACCTCTTGCTACATAAAAGTCTATTAGATCAAGTATCTTCGTTCCGTCAATGGGCCAGTATATTGAGGAACCACCAGAGTAAAATTCACATTTTTATGTCTGCCTTGGTTGAAGCAATTCTTTAATCTTAGTCCTCCCTTTTCAAGTTATGCCGGGGAGGACAATATATTGCTGTTTGTGTTTAATTTGGATCCTTACAATAGTGACTTGCATTGTTTCTTCTTCCATATTTGATTCTTCTCGAACCACCGCTTGTTCTTTCCGCTGGATGAATGGAGTGATATAAGTTATAACCCCGTATCTTAACAAATGAAGATTTAACTAGATGGCTGTCAGATATTAGGAAAATGTCGTTTTTTCTGAATTTAAAAATATTTCTATTTCTGGAATATGTTATGCATAATCCCATTCGCATTCCAGATTGCTATTTTGAAAGTTGTGTTTCTTAACATTTTTTGTTGGATTTCGTTGAGGGAGTTGCATTTCCTTCAGTTGATCAAGTATCATGTTGTTCAGATTACTTTGGTCATCTAGCCGCTTTGTAATAGCTGCAAAGCTGTTCATAATGTTTTCCATAATTTGGTTATTTTCGTAGCCCATATGTTTGATTGAACCCAAACCTTGCACTACCTGAGCAAGTGAACTTCTTTGTCCTGTGTTGCTTGGTTGTGGGTTTTGATCCATCTGATTTGATATTTGAACCCTTCGATTGTCGTAATTTTGCGCTTGATTTCTTGTTTTATCTCTTAATTTTTGTAGTTGTTTAGCAACCTCACAGCCTCGATAATTAGCCGGATGTAGGCTTACAATTTGTACACTTGGCTGGCACATCTCTCCCTATTGTACATGCCTGAGATGATTACCTGAGCATTTTACACATCTTGGATCCCGGCGCAATATCTTTGTGTGTGTGATTAAATGCCTTACATTTCTTGCATTGGGGTATGCGTGTTATGGCTCTCCTCATTAGTTCGATTTTCACCTTCAGGAGAAGGATACCTTTTATTCCATAAATGTTTTGAACATTCTCTTTGTTGTCAAATACCAGCAAAAAAAGAGGGAGTCCCCTTTTACTGATAGTTTAGGGACAGCATCTAGTATTTTAAAACCTTTATTTTGTAAGTCTTCCATTATTTCTTTGCTTGAGCAAGTGTGATGCAAATCTCTTGCCAAGACTTTTATAGGTCGGGCCTGTTTGTTCTCGTAAGTGAACCACTGTTACTTTCCAGCATTCAATTTCATAGATAAGGTTCTATAAGTATGTAGTACTCTGGACTCAGAGAGTATTAATTTTCCAAACGTCATTGTTTAGCGCTGGGTACTTTAAAGTCTTTGTCAGTAGCCGATTTCATCAGTGACTGAATTTCTGGACAACTGGTTACACCCACAATATTTATTGGTAGGGACGAGTTTTCTTTCGGTTGCACCAAATTTGGTGTAATGTTCTTGGTAGATGTACCACCTTTTGGTTGATTGGCTTTGGGTAGAACATATTTTGAATTTGGAGTAGATTGCCCCTACCATTTAATTGCTCAGCCTCAGATGACGATTCAGCTTTTTTTCTTACTTTTCCTGGGCTGTTTTGTCTTCTTTAGGATTGACTCCGTCTCTCTTTGTAATTCATCTTCATCAGTGGAATAGATGAGTTTGTCTGGTTCAATGCTTCCTATATCTCAATCTTCTTTTGACTCCCGATTCATTTTTAGGTTTTCATTTTCTAGCTTTAGATACTCAATTTCTTCACTTAGCTTGGCAATAATTGCTCTAGTCTATCCATATGCTCTAGTCTCGCCAAGAGATCCATATTCTTCTTTTCTAGATCAATAGTTGTTTTACTAGATTCGGCTATTTGCAAAGTAAAATTTTCGGTGGCATCAGTTATTTCGCGTAATGTTTGTCCGGTACATCTAATTATAACGTTAGAAAAAGTATCGGCTTGGTCAGCACCGAGTTGCTTCTATTTTTCTTTCGGTGATGATCTTCGGTGTTCTTCTTTTCGGTGATCTTTGTAAATTTGATATTCTCTGGAACGGATTTGATGTTGCCTGATAATGCAATAGATGGCCCTCCCCAGAATCCATAGGGCCAGTCTCCATAGAGAGTGGATTTACCAATGTTGATATTGGTGTACCACCTGGGGTATTATTAATAGATGGTGCCACAAATTTAAAACGCATGTGGTTTTTAAATTCTACCAACCTTCAAACGATATGTGTCAAAAGTGTTCCGACTATTGGTTTACAAGTTATACAGTTGCTTTAGTGACGATACTTTTGTTAATTTCAAACAATGGAAAACAAATTTCGTGTTTTTTGATGGGAAAAGATACCGTTCAAGCAAAGCAGTGGCTTGATGAGTGTTATCCGGACTCTGCACCAGGAAAATCAACCATCATTGACTGGTATGCTGAATTTAAACGTAGTCGTACAACCACCGATGACGGTGGCATCCCCGTATTCGCCAGATTTGGCCCCCAACGGATATTATACTTCTTTACAGACCTCAAAAAAATCTCCAGGGAAAGAAATTTGGCTGAGAGGCGTTGACTGATTGTATCGCTCTAGCAGGAAATTTTGTTGATGAATAAAATTTATTTTTCCCAAAAAAATGTGTTTTCTTTGTTAGACCGGAAACTTTTCAGGCGATGTGCTATTTAGTACGAGTATACCGGAATGCGTTGAAATGCACCGAAATTAACTTTTTGACGAAAAGTGTAACTACACAAATTAATGCAAAGTGTAGCTACTAAAAAGTGTAGCAATGAAAAAGTGTAAATAGCAAACCGTTACTAAAAAAGATCATCAAAAATGCATATTTGATGCAGATATTGGGATCTATCATCTTTACCCGTTTAGTCTTCTAGGCTAACGGTTATTAAAAAATTAATTGTTTAAAAGCTGAATAAATGATGAATAAATAGTTTTGGGGTGGCTCCACACAAGTTTTAAATACTTGCTATTGTATGGAAGATTCTAGGAATCTCAGACATGTTACCAAATGTGGACATATGTCGTCTGATTGCAGCACTTTACTTTATGATTGCAATACTTTACCCATTCTCAGTGATTTGTATATTCAACGGCAACTTCAGTGCTAAATGTGCTGTTCGACCACCATGCAAAAGAGTTGCTGCAGTTCGATGATGCGATTGAGAGTGCAATATCTTGTCGTGATCGTATGGTTGCTAAAATAAGTGAAATGAGACAAATTTTGCCTGCGCCTCCTAGCACATTTAGGAAATACAATCCGCCAATTTTGCTTGTAATTGCATGCATAATTCTATCATACGCTAAACGTTGCGCTGGAACCAATTTCGGAAGATTAATTTGAACAAATGTACCCGTTCGAAAAATCGAACGAAAATATCGTTGGCAGATCGATTCAGCCCAATCCCTCATTATACACGTTTGGTGTGAATTGAATGCCCTGATTTTGATGTCTTCAGTCATGTATAGTCTTTGTATTTTTCACAGAGATCTTTGAATAGGGTGGGTAGCACGTTGCCAATATAATTGCAAATAAGGTGCGTATTTGCTGTGGTCGAGAAATATTCGATGCATCACCGAGTGAAGTGTTCCAGTGTGCATTGTTTTCAAGAAGATTTGATTCTTAGCAAGCTTCACAATAAGTGGCACATAATTAATCGTTAACAGTTCTCAATTCTTAGAAGGATGCCGCCGATCGTGTACGTCGATTAAGAGTAATCGCAAGTAAAAGCCTTCTGCATTGTTTGAGTGTACAGTGTACAGATGGCCTAACGCGTCGATGGAATATAAATTCGGATGTCCTTCAATTGCTTCACCTTGTTTGTGACGTTGAAACTTTCTCGCTGATGCATTCCATGTGTAGTATGTTGGCACTTTAGAGTAAAGAAGGGTCTTTGGAAACATATCGACCCCCGACCAGTGAGAAAATACAGTTAACGTTGTTGGCGGCGATCGTGCATTTTCTGTTGTGAAGTACACGCCCTGTCCATTTTCAAGGTGTACTGGCAAATGAACAACTGTTGAATGTCCTTTAATGGAAACGATAAAATGCGCCATACTGCTTCGTTATTACTAATGTGGGGTCCCAGTGTTGATATTGGTCATTTTCGATTACGTTTTCGAGCGTAACGGTACAATCCAATGATTATCAAATTCAACATCATTGTTTCGTACTTGCATTTCCCATCGGACATGTGTGGTGAGTTGTTGTTGAGTAACCCACATGGACCATGAATGATATTTTTGGTGACGACTTCAAATAAGTCTGGCTCAATACCGACTGAGCAGCGAGCCTACTGGTTAACGTTTCGCAATGACCTACAGCAACATCACACATATTCGTGTCCCATGCTGGCTTGGTATGGTCTAAGGTGCAAAGATAACCATTCTAGGATCAAGTGATGTTGGATATACTATTCCTCGGTTGGATTTGTGTGCAGCACAACTCCTTCTAACAGTGATGAACAACGTGCCTACCGCACTTCATCTAAATAATGCGGGATACATATTATGGAGTTATTCCAGCATTGTATTATGTTGTCTACACAAATCAGCAGCAACTTTGAAACCGTGCATTTCAAATAGGATGGCTTACATAAAGGAACATTCTAATATCAATCGAAGGCGGCATATTCGCACAGAACACAACCCAGAAGATTGTGCTTACCAACCGCCATAGAAGGACATTCGTTATGGTGGAGTGGCCTAGCATTTTTATATCAAGAACCAATTGGAACGAGTGAAAATCCAGTGTTATCTGCATTGGAAAAAGAGGTCGTGGTAAGCGAGATACAAGTCATTCGAACATTGCTCCTTTCAAGCACCAGGCCGAAGATCACGATCTGTGTCGACAACCAGTACGGTGGTTGTATTATGGGTTAATTACTGGCGTTAATACTGGCGTTAATACTGGCGTATTACTACTAATGTACATCCAGACAGTCATGAGTTGGTACATGTGGTAACGATTGAGTGTAACAATAACCGGAGAACACCTGGTGGTCGATCCATCAAACATCAATATCAGCTACTAGTGCAGAAGGTATGTCGGCTAATCTCACCATCGGGTTTAGATGCATCGGTCAACTCTAAGTTTTTAAAATTTTATACGAACTCGAAAAACATTGTAAAAAGGAAGGTTATTTATAGTTCTAAACGGCAAACTTACTTCAAATTTTTAAATTTTTTGTGGAAATTTTAAGTAAAAGTCAGAGAAGGTTTGGTGTTTATATCATCTATGGACGGCTGGTACGATCTAACCAGCAATTTAGACTACATGAGACACACAGTATTAGACCTTGATATTCATGACAAGGCCTAGTAGACTGCTATTGAACCAGCCGGCTACAAACTTTAAAAATTTGTGAGCCCAATTAACGGCTTGTACCTGGGGCGGAATCATGGACGACGCGCGAAAATTTTACTTGCGCAAAAGAATCAATTTGAATTATTAAAACTTTACTAGCGTCTAAAATTTATTATGAAAACCTTGCAACGTGGCCGACCCACCTAACTTGATTGGATTTGATGAATCCGATGATATCGCTACCTCCGAGAAGTTGCGTTATTTCGTGGTTCATCCGAATCTGATATTCGTTGTTCACAACTTTAACTGAACCAAAGATGGAACGTATGTCCTTCCTTTCGAAAGTAGATAACAATCTACAATCATTGGAGGTCATGGTCCAGCTCTCGCTTCTGAAAGCCAGCACAGGTCTTATGAATGTTTTATAAAGAGCAAGCTTGCACTACTGCGATAGATGTTTAGATTGCAATAATTTTGATTGGGGGTAGAAAATGTCGTTGTCCGGCTGAGATTCCTGGGTGTTGCTAAAAATTTGATTTTACTACTGTTCACCTCCAAACCAAGTCTACTTGCGCAGCGATCGAGCTGTATGAAACTGTCCTTGATATCGCTAGGTCTTCGGCCAAGAAGCACGACATCATCTGCATATCCAAGAATTTGGTCTGATTTATTAATTATACAGCACGAAGTTTCAATGTTGCTTTTCCTCATTACGTACATTGATAATTTACACAGATATATAGTTGACTTATGGTTTTTTTTGAACTTTCAACATTTTTCCAAAAATGGTACATGGCAAAATACTGGTCATTGGTCGATCGGTTGGGATGAAAACCACATTGATAGTTGCCAATGATGTTTTCGGCGAAAGGGATGAATCTGGCAAGTACAAAATTAGCCAACGCTTTGTAAGCAGTGTTGAATACAATAGAGCTATACCACGATAGTTTCCACATTTAAGACGGTCGTTTTTTGTGCATCGGGCATATAAGCGCGATCTTCCAATTCTCCGGCTGCTCTTGTGAGTCCCAAATAGAGACAGATATTTGATGCAAGAGTACCGCCTTCGAGCTTAATCAATTCTCCGGGGATTTCGTCAAAACCGGGTGCCTCTCCATTTTTCAATCTACTAATAGCTGCGTCTACTTCCTCCACTGTGGAATATTTGACAAAGACCCTTCAGCTGATAGAGCTATTGCTCTAATGGGGATCACTTTGTCATTCCGATTTAGCAAATTTTGAATGTAGTTTGTCATACTGAGACAACATCGGCCAAGTTTGTTCTCAGCTCTCCATTTCCGTCTTTGAAGGCTGTACTTCTTAAGTGGAAGTCTTTAGTGAGATTCCTGAAGTTAGCAAACAGTCCCGTGAATTATTTTGTCGAACGTATTTAGTTGTGGCTTTCCTAGCGCATACTGCTAGCGTTAGTGTTTCTAGTGCTGCGAGCCAACCATTTTAGACGATGCTTTTGTTTATTTTCGACAAGCAGGCGGCATTGATCATCGAACCAATCATTGCGGTGGGTCTTCCTTACCAACATAGTGTGGCCGATAACTTAGAAAGTTAGTTTTTTGTTTTGTTAAATCTTTTTAAATTTTTCCCTATTTGAAAAAGTTAAGTGATTTCTTATTTGTTTTTAATTTTCAATAATGGACTACTTCACTCAGTCTTTATAAGGATCGGATCTTAAAAACATCAAATATTCCGTTAGAAACTTTCTTGCAAGTTTAATTACTAATTCTTTTTCTCTGAAAAAATGTTGTTTTCTAAACTTAAACCTCATAGTAAATTATACGAACCTGTGGCGACACTCGCACACTAGTAACACCATATTTATGGCCCAACAGTGGCGATTTTTCATCCTCGACGAATCCTTCGCCCAACGTCCATCTCCAAATTTTTACACTTTTATCACTTTAAGAAAATAAAAGAAAAACGGAATTACAAAACAATTTAAATTAAATCAACAAGTTATAATAAATACAAACATATCAATTACCTTGAACCGGTAAACAATAGGGAATTTCCCCAGAATTCAACACATGTAACATCACTGGTATGGGCTTTTATCACTTGTAATTTTTTAACGTTGCCTAAAGACATGATTAGTTATGACGGTTTCTCGTCGTGGCTTTAAATATTAGTTTATGGCACTTTTTGGTATTTCTTACAAAATTATTTTTCAATTCAACAACCAAATTTTTAATTTCATTTTTTACTAGTAAATCAAATGTAAATCGATTTTGATAAGAAAAAAGTTATTTTTGAATAGTAAAAAATTAGAAAAAGAGGAAAAATTGTATTGTTTCGTTTATCACTTCTTATCACGCACGAATACAGTGAAATACACACACACACACACGGTAATACAAATTTTGCGATAAGATATACAAATGTGCACTCTTTAAATAAACAATAAAAACACCCAGCCGATTGTTATTGTTTATGAAACTATAAAATTTGACGTTTTTGGCATTGGTCCTTCATAATAATACACAAAAATATTATAAATCTTCACTGCCCGCGACTAAATCATTTACCGCACTGAACTGCTTGACGTTCGTTGTATATCTAAACGCTAAAACAGATGACATAATTATTTTACTATACTGATTCCGAGTTGTTTTTCAATTTATTTTTTTACTACAATACAACACATACTACAAATTTATGAACTCGCGAGATAGTCATGCGCGCCCGAGAGTTTGTGCCATATCTAATAAATGTACGGCGATGGAAATAATTATATTTCGGGAAACTTAATTACCGCGTTGTTGGTTGGTACTTTAACGTTTTGGTGCGTTTTAATATTCGAAGTTGTGTTTAGTTATAAATTGACGATAGTTGTTATGCCATAGACAGGCTACTGTAGCCTGTATATGGCATTAGCCTACCTAGATTTCAATACCACTAGTCGATAATGCAGATGGTGTCTTTGATAGTTTTTATATAAGCAGGGGAAATTCGAATTTATGTTCGTATTTTGCCAGATGGCCATCTATGTAGCAAGGACGGACATATACGTATGCAGACTTGCATAGTATCGTTGAGGTAAGTCGAAAAATTTCAGAAGGCCCAATTTCGAAGATGTTCCTATGTCCGTCTACACCATATCAATTAAAGCATTACTCAAATTATCGTGAATCTAACTTACGGGAGCGGCAGATTGGGGTTTCACATTTTATTTTGTAACGTGTACAGAATTTTCATATTATTAATTTAAAACTAAAATTTGTTGTTAGTATTAACAATACTTTCAATTTAAAAAACTGCGACCGCAATTATAATAAAGCAGAATAAAATTATACGCGAATAAGGTAGTCTCATTTTCACTCATATTAGACAAAGCACGTGAGATAGAACATATCATCTCAAATAATAGAAAAGTTGATGCAGCTTGAAAAACCAAAAATATTTTGAGCTCAAAATATCGGCTCTTAAAAACGTGTACAATGAGTACGGGGATGATGACAATAAAATCAGAGAATTTCAATCACAACTTGAATCCACACCAAAATTACTAATATATACAAACGGTAAAGGTAAACTTTACAAAAAATATTGACGAAATGCGTCAACGTCTAAACGGATCATCCTTGTCATCAATACCAACTCCAGATGCAGCGAATACCATTTCAAAATTTAACCTTGCCCAGTCGGAAGAATCAAACAAAAACGACATAGAAAATGAGGATGCATCATTGAGCAAGCCTACTCACACGCAATCATCCGAGACATAACGAGCCGAATTAAAGTAAATTTCATCAAAATTAACTGTTAAAATTTAGCCAACAAGTGAAACAAGCAGACGTCCAAACGCGAGGTTTATATCGAGAAATCTGCGTAGCTGAGATCATATTGGCAAGCAAGCATACAAATAGTGGCATACCTTTGCACAAATAGTGACCCTGAAATAATCAGACTACACCAAAAATTTGTCAGGAGCTATTTAATTTTAACAGATTGGTCCATACACTAGACGTATAAATTACAATAAACTTAAACAAATTCGAAACTAAATTAATATAACTTTTGAGTTAAATGTTCTTTTGATTTTTTGGTATATTACAAAACCCCAAACTCTGCCTGCGCTTACCTAGGATTTTAACCTATCTAATGGCCCTAATAGAATCCATGGGCAAGTGGGTAGCTCAAAAGTTACAGAACATTTTATTAATTTAGTTTCGAAAACTTCGGTTTTTCTGATATATTACACCCCTATCCCTTTCAGACTTGCCTTAAACTCCGACTGATGGCCATAGTAAGATCGATGGGCAAGTGGATAAGTCAAAAGTTAGAGATAATTTAAATAATTCAATTCTGAAAATTTTCGATTTTTTAGTATATTACACCACACCAGACTAACATAGGATTATAACCTATCTGATGGCCATAGTATGACCCATGCGCAAGTGGGTAACTCAAAAGTTACGACACATTTTACTAATTCAGTTTCGAAAATTTGGGATTTTCTAGTAAATAACACCATATTATACCACTATCCTCTTTTAGACTTGCCCTAACCTCTGTCTAGATAAAAAAATACAAACTATAACCTATATTTGATGGCCCAAATAGGAACGATGGGCAAGTGGGTAACTTAAAAATTACTTTCGGCTAACTTTATCCACGTACTTTAACAGTATATTTATGGCTTAAATTAAAAGACATCGAGCGAATGATGATGTAGGTCATAAACCTACAGAAAAAATTTGAATGAAACCTTCCGAAGAACAGGAAGTTAATTTAACATACTTCGTAGAATAACACTACGAAAATTTAAACAATGAATATGTACGACAGAATAGTTTTATCATTAACAACATTGCGAGAAGAAGAAAAACAACAATGAAAAGTGAAACCAATTGAAATTCGTCTACCACGATTAGAATATCCACGTTTTCATGGAGACTATACGAAATGGTTTGGTTTCGCAGATAACAGTTATAGTTCATAACAACACGCAGCTTATAATAACACGCATAAAATGAACTGCCTAACAAGCCACGTTTTCGAAACTGCTGGAAAATTAATGAGCCGTTTGAAACCTACTGGCAATAACTACAATGCAGCTTAGAAGATTTTATGGAATCGGTTCAATAATAAAAATTACTCGTTTCTACTCTACTGAATACTTTATTGAGTCAACTAACAGCATGGAATCCGCCACTGCGATCAAAAGCTTACACGATACAACAACCGAGTTCTATAGGCCATAAGGAATCCACAAATATAGTCCATTCATTATCTTCACCTTATTAAAAAAATTGAACAACGAGTTACGATTTTCATTTGAAAGTACTCTAGAAAACCCAAGAGGGTGTGTCAATTTTTGAAATTTCTAGAAAGACATTTACAATCTTTAGAATCAACCAGTAGCAATAGATCAAGACCAACCAAACAACCCAGGTATTACGCACAACCACCAAAACATGCTTTCATACCTGCAACACAAGCAATTTATATTTGTGTACGCTGTCAACAAAACCATAGAAGCGAAGCAGCATTTCCGAAATAAATCAAATGGTCATTTTGCACAATTTATGTAGAAATAGTCTCAACAAAAGCTATACGAGAGTATGTAGCCAAAATTTTCTACTTGCAAAGCCAAACACCATACATAATAAATCCGGAACATTTATGCAAAGCTAAACATAACAATCGGTACTCTTAGCGACGGCTTTAAAAAGAGTACGAAATATTTATGATGGTTTCAGCATGTTATAGGCACTAATAGATTCAGGATGACAGACCACATTTGTCACAGAGGAAGCAGCACAACAACTCGGTTTGCCAAGAACAAGGGTTCTGCTAAATTACAGCATCAGAGAGATAATCGCACTAACAGATAATAACGACTGTTACTGTTACTAAACCGCTTTCTGATAAAAACGTATTGAGTTTAGACAATGAGATCATGATCCACAACGACGCCTCTGCCACTCACACCCAACTAAACTAATGTCAAATTACAAATTAATCACTGTCACATATGGTGCGGCACCTGTAATTTATTTGGCAACAAAAAACTTACAACAACTAGCTACAGATGAACTTTCAAGATATTCAATTGGTTCAAAGATCGTTCAAAAGGACTTCTATGTGGATGACCTTTTATCTGGAGCCTATTTTGTTGCAGAAGCAATAATTTTGCAAAAGGAATTATTAAACCTTATTAAACCTCCTTTCGGGTGGAGAATTTAATCTCAGAAAATGAATTAGCAATGAAAAGACAATTTTAGATGAACTTCCAGAAAACCTGTAAGAAAAGGGACTACATAAGATAGAGTTCAACGACCAACTCTGCAACGGATACATTTCAATTTAAAGTTTTCTTACCAGATACACACACCACAATATCCAAAAGAACAATTTTATCGGAAACAATTCGCCTTTTCGATTCCGCTAGGATGGTTAGCACTAGTGGTGGTTCAGGTAAAAATCCTACTTCAAGATTTACGAGCTTCTGGTGTAGGATGGGACGACAAGCTTCATTTAAATCTTGAAAACAGGTGGTTAAACTATTTACAAACTAGTACTACTATCAACAAGAAAATCTGAAACTTCTTTTGAATGCTTTCAATTCTTTTAATGTGTACAGCATAGTATGGATTCCAGACTGGTACAGCGTATTCCAGTTGAGATCGAACGTAAGCGACATAAGGTGAATATCTTTAAATTCACCTGTTCACCTTTTAACAAATCCAAACATGGCATTAGCGCTCGAAATGCAATTTTCAATACGCCTATTGAAACTGGCATTTTCGACAAATGTAACACCTAGATCTTTGATCTCATTAACTCTTTGCAATACTTCGGTGTTGACTTTGTACTAAGTAATTAGCGGATTTCTCTTACGATGGAAAGACATGATTTTGCATTTCTTAATATTTAAATAAAGCGAGTTTCGATCACACCACTCACTTAATCTTCGATGTCTTCTTGAAGTTTCTTCGGTTCTAGTGTTCCATAAACAGTTCGAAAAATTTTCACATCATCAGCAAATATGAGCACGTTTGAGTTTTTGATTGTCTCAGTTATTTGATCTATGAAAACAATAACCAATTACCAAAACTGATCACTATCGCGAACTTTACTTGAACTCGCGATAACTCTTACTTCGATACGTTGATAAAAACAGAAAAAAAAATTTGTTTATGATTCGATGTTTTTTATTAGATTTTATCAAAATGATTGCCTTCTTTTGAGACCCAAAACTAGACTACCCATTCCCAAAGATTATTCATCTTCCAAAAAAAACCAACAAAAAAACCGCAAAAAAAATCAATTTCAATTTTGCTAAGTCACTTTCATTCCATCCTTAAACTGTTTGACCCGTTGCTTGTCTTATCGACAAATCGATAATATTTTTTCTTCGTAATTGATCGACCGGTATTATCGATCAATCGATATTATCAATCGATCACTTTCAACTAATATTCGAAAAACTCCATATCATAGTCGACATTTAGGGATTATAACAAAGTGAGACAGAAATTTTTAAACGAAATTCGAAATGTAAAAGAAACTTGTAACGATGCCATTTGGAATTGTATCACAAGCTAATGGTATTACTTGGTTAGAAACGAGAGCTAGGCGTGCTGCACATTCCCAGTATTAAACCCTGTCCATTAATTAAACCATATGATTTGGTGAGAAGAGCCAAACTGGCTGAAGGATCAAACCTACCCAATAACAAACATTGATGATCAAAGAACAAGCCGGCACCATATGGAACGCAAATGAATAAGTGCATTATGACAACAGTGGAAAAACCTGTGATCGATTTTCGTCGTTACAACTTCCGACTTTGACTCATTCGCAATAAAACTAAATGCATTCCGTATGCATGCTACTAAGCCCAGAGGAACTCAAGACATCAGTAAGAGTAATAATCAGAGTCGCACAGAAGGAAGCTTTTGAAATAGAACTAAACAAATCAAAATCAAATCAATATTTACATAAGGGCAGTACAATCATAACATTACACCCAATTATTCAGGAAAATGATCTGTTAAGAATCGACGAAGAAAAACACTAGATCGAGCAATCGAGCAACATTATTATCATACCTGAGAGCATAGTATTAGGTAACAAATACCAATGATAAGAAATTTGCTTCAAGTCAGCTAATATGGATATGTTGCCGAGAGAGCGAGTAACACCAGCCCTACCGTTCACGAACAACGGGGTACACTATGCCGACACAACTAGCATAATATTGTGGAAATGTCGGTGTAATAAAAATATGAAAGGCTACAACTGCAAAAACAGGCTAAGCAACTGAAACCTGAAATTAAAAAAAAACAGCACAGATGGGAACCGAAGCAGGAGTCAAGTTAACGAAACAGCTGAAAGTAGTAGGAAACATAGATGAATATATGTAGGTAAACTTATTCCTCAATGTAGGAACTCACACTTTAACCTTCGAGGAGCTTGCAACACTTCTAGGCTAGCTGAAATAGAGGCACGTTTGAACTCTAGGCCATTAGCTTTCATTTCAAACGACTCGGATCAAGCGGGATTTTCAGGACATTTTTTGACATGGAGAGCTATTATAGCAATGCTCGAGCCTGACATGGAGGGCATCCGGACCGTCACCAGATATAATTTGCTGACCAAATCCAATCAAAGCTAATCTGTTACGAGTACATCGTAGGTCCAAATGGTTACAAAAACCACCGAATCTCCAGGATGGAGAGCTATTTACCGAGTCAGCATAATAACTTTAATAATATGCTGGCCAATCTGATGAAATTAATTTTAGAAGCGTTTATCGCATTAAAATCTACATTTCAAACTTGTATTGAGCGGAAAATTCTAATCAGTCGGAACATTTAGAATTTTTATTACTATCTGTAGTTGCATGCTGCGAGGAACAAATTTTCTTATTGGGCGCTTTCAGGACACCCAAAAATTGGGAACATGTTGAGTGAAATCACCGGCAACGTTATGCAAATGGTTAGCACTAATCTAGATCCTTCAAGCAGCTTAGCATAATATTTAATTTTAGTTGTATTGTTGAACAAGGAAATCACCGATTAGAAATTTCCAATTATAAATAAACGGGTACTGCAAGGGCCAGTGAGCGAATAATGTTAACTTACTAAATATTGTGCCTGTCGGTCAGAGAAACGCAGGTTTATCTATAAATTTATCTTATATATTATACAAAACCAATAACAATAATTCCTTTACAGTTCAAAATCATCTCGGGCATTATTATACGTAAGTACATGTTGCCGAATAGCCGACGAATCAATCCATGTAACAAAATCTTCCAACATTCGCGTCACAAGAAAAGCTGGATCTTTTACTACTTCAGCCCCAACACGTACATGCCCCTGTTGAATGAGTTTGGTAGCCTCTGCCACTTTTCCAGACATCTTGCCTATTCATTAAATAAAGAAATTACCGTCGATGTTATTTGCACGATTCCTATAAAACTTACTTCTGACCATGACGACAGCTAATCTTCTTCGGCAAAAGCTGCTGGCCGATACTTTATTAGCATTTTCTAAATCCCATTTTGTTGGAATTAAACCCAACACATACAACTTTTCTAGTAATTGGGCACTGGAGTCTGAACGAAATTTATCGGTTGCTTCCAGTTCACTGATTTTTTTGGCTAAATCTCTTATTTCCCGTGATAATTTGTTATATCTAAAATTAAAAATTATTACAAATTGTGGGTAGACACTTATGGTGCAGTACGGTCAATAGTTACTTTGTGTAGTCTTCCCGTTTTTGTATATGGTATTTTCTTAATATTGAACTTTCGTGAACATTATTATCCACATTCCATTTAATAAAATCTACCTTTTTCAAAAGTTTTTGCTCGTGGAATTTTAATTTTCTAACCATTTTATTTATGTTAAAATTATTCTATACACAGCGTGTTTGTTTATCGTTTTGTTGAGAAAAGAGCTGTCAAAATTAAATTCTTGACAAAACCCTTCAGACCACAAAAAATAGTTGGAAAGAGCAATGAACACCAACCCCTTCAACAAAATAATGTCATTACAATTTAATGAGGGGAAAATTATATGGGATGAGCTTTTTTCGAATCGAACTAACGTTTCTTTTTCTTAAAATCATTTTTTTTGTTTCACCTATCAATCGTGCTTTATCTAATGTGATTCCAACATATAAAACTACGTTTTTGCGTTAAAGTATCACTAAACAAATATGAAGATGAGTATTCCCACAAAAATAGGATCGAGCTTTATTTGAGTAAGTTAAAATCGTAACCATAACGCAGTATAACGCGTATAACGCAGAATAATCATTTATCTTTACAAACTACTAGATTATACTACATACTCGTTCGTCTATTATTTTTATTTTACAGCCATAGCGGTCGTCCGATTTTCCTTTTTCCGTATGGAACCTATTCCAGAGATCTTATAGTCCTTCTGTAACTTTCTCATTGTGTGGCCAATTCATCCCCACTTGCGCTTTCTAATTTCGATCTCAACGCCTTGGTTCGATTGCCTAACTAGCTAGCTCAACATATGTTATTTTGTTGGACCAGGAACACCTCAGTATTTTCCTAAAGCATTTACTTACAAACACCTGTAGCTTATTGTGAAATTATGCGTATGATTCTAGGTTTTGCAACCATGCAGGAACACTGATTTCATACACGAATTGAACATCCTTAGTTTGGTGATGCGGAATAGGACAAATGTGTTCTAGACTTTATGTAATATGTTAAATGTTGTTCTGGCTTTGTTGACTGGTTTCTTTGTTTTCATATGTTCCACCCGTTTTCGCTAGTAAACAACTAAGGTATACAAATTCATTGACTTCTCTTACTTCTTGGTTGATATAAATTGGCGTGAATATTGGTGTGTTTAGTCTCATCGTCTTGGTTTTGCTGATATTTATTTTGAGACCAACCAACCTACTTTGCTAGATCTAATAGCTTCTGTATTTTCCATTGCATGTTGGCGTGTTTATGCCTGAGTAAGCATATATCATTTGCGTAATCCAGATCATTTAGTTTCTCCGTTAAACCTACTATAACCAGTACTACTAGGAATAATAGTGGTGAGAGTATGCATCCTTGTCTGTAACAGTACGATTCATTTCGTTTGCTTTTGTATCGAACTCTATCACTCACATTTTTGTACATATCTTGTATGAGTTCGATTAATTTCTTTAGGATGCCCATTTCACAAGTGCCTTCAATAAGGCCTTCCTGTGTATTGTGTCGAATGTACGTTTGAAGTTCACGAATATTATATTATATTTCATATTATAATATGGTGTAAGGCAAACGTAAAATTGCGTCCACTTTAACGATTTTGCGTTTTTAGCACAACGGATGGGCGATAAATTCCCCACGACTTAGTCTTAATTTTCTAGAGTGTGGGCACTTGCTGAAGTTGCACACACAGACGACATGGTAGGTGAGTCCTGGATAATCCCTGTCTGTATTCCTAGTTGAGCTCCGTTAAACTCACGGAATATTCTCTTTTGGCAGCTATGTTGGTCTTGTACAGGGTTAATTCGCTTCAACAATTTTGGTGAACAGAAATTTAATGCACTTTTAACATGATATCTAACTAAAATTAATTGGCATTGGGACAGAACTGAAGTTTCTCGTAAACAGTTTTCTTGGGTGTAAAATTGGGCAAATAATTTTGCTTGATCATCTTTATTTCGATTAGACATGATACTAAGGCCATATTTCAACTCTGGAGGTCTCTATATAATATGATTCATGTAAATATCGCTTAACAGTGTTTCCCAACCTTATTTTTTACACCAAAATTTCATATTTATATTAGTAATAAATAAGATTTTCATGGTAAGCCCAAGGCCCTTAATTTATGAACCTAGCATATGGCTCCTCAGATATATGGTATGCCTTCCTTGGGGCGCCATATGGCCTCCGTTGGGAAACACTGGTTTAAATGAAAACTTTTCAGATTTTTTAAGAAAAGCTCCGAAGCTAAGTAAATTTTACGTTAAAGAAGCAACAAGCCCTTCAATTAAGAGTTGGAAGAGAGAGAATACTTTTGTAGATATTATAAACTATTTTTTTGTTCACCAATCAAACTACACGACACGATTTTATACATGTCTTCACATTGCAGTTGATTGAAACCGTTGTTGGAAGCGTCGTGTCGCATATCTCGAGACAGAAAAAACGTCTACTCGATCGATCGTTTCTTCTGTGATAGTTCACTATATTTAAAAAACCACTAGCCACACCGGCTCTGCAATACTTATGTACACCCTTCATCACGGAACTAGTGGCATTATTCACACTTACAACAATCTGGAAAGCTTCAGATGCAATTACCTATTCGTTTCCTTTGAATGAGGAAACTTTTTCAATACAGTGTCCAATCCTGGAAAGTGACTAGCAACTGCTTTGCACTGTCGATCGTAAAACACTCTTATAATCGAAACTTCGCCTTCCATCGGCGAGACGATTACAATTTCTCTCGATTACGGCTTCTAGTGAAATTCAATAAAACGTGAGATGTGGAATATAAGTACGAGAAACTTTTCGTATAGCTTTTGATAGTGAAAACGTAGCAAGTGTACTTCTGATATAAAAACTGCCTGCGATTTATGATCTGTCGGCAGGTCGAACTTGCTGCCCCATTTTGCAATTGTTACACGTTCTTCGATGCGCTAGCTTGCTATAGTGACTCGATTTTCTGTGAGTTGGTGGCAGACCATTTGAGATGACGATGTGTCCTCAAAATTATTGTTGCGATAGCTTTTCCATTAGTTCCGTCATCTATACCGGTTACCACTATTTAAACCCGGTTGCTGATTTATTCATAAAAGAGCATCAAACAATCAAATGTTTTAGTAGATCTATGAATGATTTAGCCAAAATACATTAATTATCCATAAAAAAACGAGAGGTCAAATAAATTTAATTTCAGAATTCATGACGCTCTGCGACATGAACACAGGCACTTCCACACGAGATGCTCGACGTATCACATATATCGATGATATTCTCGTTCCGAGTAAGCCGACTATTTTGTGGTTAGTGATTGGTGGTCTTCGATTAATTGAAACTCAACGACGTTTATTGAAAACTCGATTTCTTACAAAGAAATCCTTAGAAATAGTTTAGAAATGGTTTTTGACCAAGAACGACCAATTTTACATCAAAACAATAAAAATAATTTCATTTCATTTCGTTTCATTTAATTTTTATTCAATATAAACGCTTTGACTTTCAGAGCATCGCATATAATTCACATTCTGTTAAATCTAATAAATGTTACAAACAATTATTTATTTTGCCGTCCCTGATCCACCAACTGTGTTAAGAGGCTTTTAATATCTTGCAATAAGCCGACTGTGGTCTCTTGCAGCTCCAATTGGCGCATGACCGATGCCAATCCAATACTTTCCTGTAAAATGGAATACAGCTGTTACAAAATACATTTAAATCCTACGTACCGAACTTACAGGTTTGCGCCGGCCGTTTTGTTTATGCCGCTGTAATCGGTGCGGCAGAATTTCATCGATTTGTGCCCGTCGAGATCGGGCTCTGACAGCTTGGCTTTCAGAGCCTGGCTTAAGTCTGGCCTTGGGCGGGGTCGAATTTGATGGTCCTGGTTGTGGAGATTCATTGGTACTAGATGGCCCCTAAAGTAATTATGGATTAAAAAAAATTGTAAAACTAAGATTTAAATTTACCTGTGAATCATAAATAGTGTTTTCAGCAAGGCTTTCTTCTTCTTCTGAATTGTGATACGATGTGTCCTCAAAATTATTGTTGCGATAGCTTTTCCATTAGTTCCGTCATCTATACCGGTTACCACTATTTAAACCCGGTTGCTGATTTATTCATAAAAGAGCATCAAACAATCAAATGTTTTAGTAGATCTATGAATGATTTAGCCAAAATACATTAATTATCCATAAAAAAACGAGAGGTCAAATAAATTTAATTTCAGAATTCATGACGCTCTGCGACATGAACACAGGCACTTCCACACGAGATGCTCGACGTATCACATATATCGATGATATTCTCGTTCCGAGTAAGCCGACTATTTTGTGGTTAGTGATTGGTGGTCTTCGATTAATTGAAACTCAACGACGTTTATTGAAAACTCGATTTCTTACAAAGAAATCCTTAGAAATAGTTTAGAAATGGTTTTTGACCAAGAACGACCAATTTTACATCAAAACAATAAAAATAATTTCATTTCATTTCGTTTCATTTAATTTTTATTCAATATAAACGCTTTGACTTTCAGAGCATCGCATATAATTCACATTCTGTTAAATCTAATAAATGTTACAAACAATTATTTATTTTGCCGTCCCTGATCCACCAACTGTGTTAAGAGGCTTTTAATATCTTGCAATAAGCCGACTGTGGTCTCTTGCAGCTCCAATTGGCGCATGACCGATGCCAATCCAATACTTTCCTGTAAAATGGAATACAGCTGTTACAAAATACATTTAAATCCTACGTACCGAACTTACAGGTTTGCGCCGGCCGTTTTGTTTATGCCGCTGTAATCGGTGCGGCAGAATTTCATCGATTTGTGCCCGTCGAGATCGGGCTCTGACAGCTTGGCTTTCAGAGCCTGGCTTAAGTCTGGCCTTGGGCGGGGTCGAATTTGATGGTCCTGGTTGTGGAGATTCATTGGTACTAGATGGCCCCTAAAGTAATTATGGATTAAAAAAAATTGTAAAACTAAGATTTAAATTTACCTGTGAATCATAAATAGTGTTTTTCAGCAAGGCTTTCTTCTTCTTCTGAATTGTGAAAGCCACATATAGCAGCAACTTTTTTGTCTTCTAAACTTAATTGTAAATTTTCTGGAACTACTTCTTCATTTTCAGGATGATTGTGAAGATTTTTCATTTTTTTCCTAACTTTTTTTCGTAAATCTTGCCATGCCTAAAATAAAAGGACGATAAACCACGGTAAATAATTAATTTACCAATTTAATAAGTTATGTATAATAGTTTACTCTTTTCCATTGTTCTACTGAGCGATTTCGCTTATCCAATTTATTTAATTCTGTTGCAATTTGTTGCCACATTTCGGCTCTCCTGTGGATATTCACAGCGTTGTTGCCATAACCAAGCACCTCTTGCTGATTTGCCTCTAAAAACTCGAGCAACATTGTTTTTTGATCTGAACGAATTCGATTCTAAAATTATATAAAACGTTGAAATGATTTAAAAAAATAATTTGAAAACTAGAACATAAAATCACCGCCCTAAAAAATTCCGATTTCAATTACTGTTCGGCCACTTACTTAGACACGAGCCACAAACCCAGCACACTTTTCTAGGCATATCAGTTATCTAGATTTGTCAGGAAAATTCTAGGTGCCAGAGCACATTAGATAGGCACATTAGACATTATGGAATAGATCAGGTTAAATAAATAAATGTTATATCGTGTTTTTATTGGAAGCCAGTTTTTATTGGAATCGGACCAGGTTTAATTTTGGTGTAAACCACTTCTTTATATTTTACCTTTGGTTTTTGCAATTGTAATGGTGTTATTGTGATTGTTCTGTATATTGGTATATTTCAGCACTCTCGAATTAAATTCACGAATCGTAGGAAATTCTTCCATTTAGCGTCACTATCTGTGTGACCAACGAATATGATAATCGACACTTACTTATACACAATCAACTTCCCAACCACCCCATACTTGCTTTCCTTTTAACGCCGGATCGCGGATAAATTTGAATTTTTGACTTATAGATGGCTAATGTGTAAGAATCACAACAATCAGTTTCGAACAAATGAGACTATTGATTTGAAAAAATCAGTCTTCTCATCAGGTCGCGACGACTGATGTTGTACTACATTGGAATATTGTCTATATATATAGAACATACCATGTAGTTGTACTACTAGCGAATTACTGCATAGCGTACGAAAATTTTTGATTCTTTCATATTTCCATCTATATTCAATTTTAACAATTAAGTTTTTTCGCATTTACGAATTTTATTATATATTTTACCTTTGGTTTTTGCAATTGTAATGGTGTTATTGTGATTGTTCTGTATATTGGTATATTTCAGCACTCTCGAATTAAATTCACGAATCGTAGGAAATTCTTCCATTTAGCGTCACTATCTGTGTGACCAACGAATATGATAATCGACACTTACTTATACACAATCAACTTCCCAACCACCCCATACTTGCTTTCCTTTTAACGCCGGATCGCGGATAAATTTGAATTTTTGACTTATAGATGGCTAATGTGTAAGAATCACAACAATCAGTTTCGAACAAATGAGACTATTGATTTGAAAAAATCAGTCTTCTCATCAGGTCGCGACGACTGATGTTGTATTACTACATTGGAATATTGTCTATATATATAGAACATACCATGTAGTTGTACTACTAGCGAATTACTGCATAGCGTACGAAAATTTTTGATTCTTTCATATTTCCATCTATATTCAATTTTAACAATTAAGTTTTTTCGCATTTACGAATTTTATTATATATTTTACCTTTGGTTTTTGCAATTGTAATGGTGTTATTGTGATTGTTCTGTATATTGGTATATTTCAGCACTCTCTCGAAAAAACTTAATTGTTAAAATTGAATATAGATGGAAATATGAAAGAATCAAAAATTTTCGTACGCTATGCAGTAATTCGCTAGTAGTACAACTACATGGTATGTTCTATATATATAGACAATATTCCAATGTAGTAATACAACATCAGTCGTCGCGACCTGATGAGAAGACTGATTTTTTCAAATCAATAGTCTCATTTGTTCGAAACTGATTGTTGTGATTCTTACACATTAGCCATCTATAAGTCAAAAATTCAAATTTATCCGCGATCCGGCGTTAAAAGGAAAGCAAGTATGGGGTGGTTGGGAAGTTGATTGTGTATAAGTAAGTGTCGATTATCATATTCGTTGGTCACACAGATAGTGACGCTAAATGGAAGAATTTCCTACGATTCGTGAATTTAATTCGAGAGTGCTGAAATATACCAATATAC